>OY821517.1:113813624-115188624 GCA_963682025.1 Cordilura impudica
ATCATATATTTCATATCTAGCTGATGTTAAATATTGCTGTAGCTGATATAAATAAATAAATAAAAAATTCTTTAGATTAAATCCAACGGCGAGTATTATACTGGTATATTGCAGCGTTTTAGTGATGAAGTTAAGAAAAGAAGGCGGCATTGTGATCAAGACAATGCCTCAGTTCACACATCCACTATTGCGGTGGTCAAAATCCATGAATTAAGTTTAGAATTGCTTCATCACGCATCTTATTCGCCAGAAGTGCTCCCTCGGATTATTTTCTATTTCTAAACTTGAAAAAAAAAAAAAATGGATCGGTGGTAAAAGATTTTAACCCTGCAGCGATAGCTAATTTGAGGACATAGACAGTTCTTACTATGAACAGGGTATGGAGAGTATTGAATATCACTGGGGAAAAGTGTATCGAGCTAAAAAGGGATTATATTAAGATATAAAGAATATTTTTCCTAACTTTGTTGTGTTTTCTTTGTCAGGTCGGGTTATTCTGGGACCGTCCTCGTATGATAATAAGCTACTGTAATAAAGCTTCGGATTTAAATTGAACAAATTAATTATATTTCATGTGGCAAGCCTGCTATCTAATATATTTTTTAGATAAAAACAAGTAAGAAAATTACAGTCGGTGTAGAATATGCGATACCCTATACCATGCGTTTTGAGAATTGATCTTAGGTCCAGATAATTGGGTATAAATAATAAGCATAACCCAAATCTGAGTGAAATTTTTTTAGTTTGTTTGCCTGAAGATTTGGAAAAGTTCATATCGGATGCAACACATATAATGGGGACTAGGATGAGAAAAGGACCGATCCTGGCAATGTTCGGTAAAGTCACTTTTCTTTTGCAAAAACATATATCAACCAAATTTGAGACAAATCTGTATTTGATAGATTTAAGTGAAAATCGGGATAAACCCTATAGGGTTTATTTTTAAATTACGAGATTAATGGATGAAGTAAACCTACACGAACCCACTTTGAACAAGATCTATGTCATAAATTGGATGTCGATCTCATAGGTGTCATTTGTGTGGGCACTAGGTCTGAACATGCACCGATTTTCACCAGTTTTCACGAAGTTCATGCTATGGCCTATAGAAGCTTACGTACTAAATTTCATCAAAATATATTCATATTTGCGACCTGCACTTTGATTACGGACAAACGGACAGATGGACATCGATAAGTCGACTCAGAAAGTGATTCTGAATCGATCGGTGTAATAAAAGATGATTCTAGGTCAAATATGTTTGGTAGTTACAAACATTAACATAAAATCATTATACCCGAACGTAAAGTCGATATCCAATTAGTTGGAAATAGGACCCTTTCTTTAAGATCATGGTATAGGCTATCATACAGCCGATCTAGACCGACTATAAATTTCTTACTTGTTTATTTAAAAACTTGTGTACCTACCTCAACATATGCAAATTCAGCACTTACTGTTCTGCCACAATAAATCTCCTTAAGTTTTGCATCCAATTCGCCAATGGTAGTTGTTGTTGTTGTGGTTAATTCAGCTACATTTAAAATACCTTGTGGCTTAACAGTTTCCTTCGTTTGAAGACCATAAAATTCCGGATTTAATTCATCTAAGGACCTGTGTTGAATAGATGTAAATTGATATTCATTTAGTTGTTTTTTCTAGAAGTAACTAAGTATTGAGATTTATTTCTTTTTTTTGTTATCATTACTAACAAACTAGCGACTTAACATTTTGTGTTGCTAGAGCAAAACAAGTATTGTAGATCCCAGCAATTGTTTTTTCGTTACATGATCTCTGTTGTAATTTTTTCAAAATTACATAAACCACATACAACGATTAAAAATGAAAGTATATGAACTTTAATTATTTTTTTAGTTGCCTAAATGTATTTCAAAATTTATTATTCACAACCAGTTTTGGCTGTATTGAGGATCCAACATCTTTATAGCGATAGTATACCGTATATGCAGAGTCTGAAGGATTTATGATTTATGAAATTGGAGTTTTTAGGAGTCTTGTTAGCGAAAAATATCCATAAAGAAATTCACTAGAGATTTCTTCAAAAATAAATTTTAAAAGCATCAAACTTCTTCTTTTGGTTTCCAAGTTGTTTGACCAAATAGTTTAAAATTCATGTACGGGATGAGAAATAAATTATTGATAGATTAATTTGATATTTTGGCCTGGATGTTTGTAGTTCGTAGTGGCGAATGATGCTCCATCGCCGGTTGCTTTTTTAATAATCTTTGAAGCACTGCGAACAACTGTGCGGTTTATTAATAAATTTTTCATGCTAAACTTTCAAACATACTGCTGGGATCTCATTTGTCTTGCTTAGAATCATAGTCAAAAAAAAAATTATTGATAGATTAATTTGATATTTTGACCTGAGTTGTTTGGGAATGATGCTCTCCTGCTGGTTGCTTTTTTGATTTTTTAAAGACTTCTGATAAACAACTGCGCTGTTTATTAATAAATTTCTCATGCTAAACTTTAAAACATACTGCTGGGATCTCATTTGTCTTGCTTAGAATCATAGTCTGAGCAATGTATTTGCTAATGGAGCTGTTTTTATTTTGTTTTGTTATGCTGGAACTTTTTATATGTATTTTGTTTATTACCTTCGTTGACTTTTAATGCAGATGGGATTTACGGCTGCCAATTTGTGGCCATATTTGCGATAAGCTTCCACCCAACGATATACATTACTTTGTGAATTTCTTGACTTTAGTTCTTCGTCTAGTACTATTTCAGAGCGCATAATGAAAAAAGAAGAAAAAAAAAATGCTGACTATAAATCAAAACAATGAAAATCGCATTATATTTAAGCGTAGTTAATTTGTGAATTATATATGAAAAGATTTTTTGTGTTTTACTAATGAATTTTTGACTTTACATGAAATTAAGACTAAGAATATTCCATGGCATTAAAATAATTATATATAATATTCCAGATATAATTTTTGAAGCAATAACTTAAGGAGAACACCCAGTTAAGAATGCCTGTCACTTAAATCATTTTAATTTTTTTTTAAAGCTAATGCTATGTTCACACGGACAGCAAGATTCGCGGTTCGCTCTCTCATTCACGGTTCGCGCCCGAATCATGATTGAATCTACATGATTCGCAATACAAAATTTTGAGAGCGAATCAACTTGGTTCAAAATAAACCTAGTTGTGAACCGAGAAACATTGAGTGTCGTCTCCAAGTTTGATAAGAAATTATCGCTAGTTTATCTGAACTAGCTGTCAAAAATATATAAACAAAGGAAAAACAAAAAATTAATTTGTGCGATAAAATAAATAGAAACATTTAACAAATAAAAATTATATATTTACATATATATATTCAAATAAAAATGGAAAAAATTAAATAGTGAATCGTAAAGTATACAAGGATGTCATCAAATATTTGATCAAAAAATATAAACGTCAAAATGAAACAAGAACACTCGTCTGAACACCAAGGTTCACAATCATGATTCAGAGAGCGAATCAAGTGGTTCAGTTTTGCCGTCTAAACATGCTATAAGTACTTAATTTTTACCTTAAATATGTTAAGCTTAATATTTTTACAGACATAAAGTAATATACTCAAATCTGTATGCCCTTTGTTAAGAGGGGTAGGGCATAATTAGTTATAACGCCATCCTACTGAAGTTGTGGCACTGCGATTGGGTTAGATGAACTGCAACTTTAAAACCTTTCGAAATAGCGTTCTTAGATTTTGGAATATTGTTTTTTGTTGGCTCGTACTACCGACTTTAATAATATAAAGGTTTTTTTTTGTTTGATAGAACTTAGGAAAGGGTTAGCTGTCAAACGAATTGTCATACTACGCTCTTTTTTTTAACATTTATGATCAGTATACACTGGCACATCATCGTGAATAATTCACACTTGAACAAAGGTAACAAATTATCCAAATTTACTTTGAAAATCAGTCATCGATTTGAACTTATAGACAATGAGGCTAAATTTATGCTTAACGAGTTTTTTAATAAACAAAATCGCCGCACATACAGTAAGACTAATTCACAGCAGACCTTTCATACACCATTTACACGTTGGTGGCATTAACGGACCTTATTTCTTCAAAAATGAAGATGGAGCTCCCGTTACCGCCAATGGAGATCGTTACCATACCATGATCATTGATTTCTCGTTGGAAAATAAGGATGATATTGATCCGTACGAGATGTGGTTTCACCAGGATGGTTACAGAGATGGACCTATCAATTCCTCCTCCAAGGTCTTGTGATTTGATGTCATTCGATTATAGCCTTTGGGGCTACGTGAAGTCACTTTCTAATGTTGATAAACCAGCAACAATTGACATCTTGGAGGCCAATATTGTTCATGTTATTCGTGATAAATACCTGCAATGCTCGAAAAAATGTGCCAAAATCATTTTCAAATGTTAATTAAAATTAAATTTTTTTGCATTTCAGCTTCTATTGGTCTGAAAAAACCTTTATAAGAAAAATCGAAGAAAAGGTGCTAAACCTTAAGTTATTTAACTTTTGTTTATAAAAACATACGAAAATTTTTGGTAATTATATATTAGTAACCAGGGCTGTGGAGTCAGAGTCGGAGTTGTGGAGCCAAAGCTGCGGTGTTTCTACCGGAGTCGGGGTCGGAGTCTCTACAAAAACTCGCAACTTCGACTTTCAAAATAATTCAAATAATTTTAAAAATATTCGCCAAAAAAAAAATTCTTCGAAATTGGCGACATAATATTTTACAGAACACTATGATTAACTAGATTTTAATTTATTTTATGAGAGTAAGTTCATTCAAGTATTTAAATTAACCCATTATGGTCCACCGGGTATTTAAATACCCAAGAAAACCTTAATACTTAAAAATTTCTAGCTGGTCCCAGGTGAAAGATATCGCAATAATAGTTTTTTTATTGTAAAGGGTAAGGATGGGCCGACGTAAAAAAATAAAACAGAATTATGTTCTGCAGTTTACATCAAGTATTTTATCCATTAAAATCGTATTTTGTTTGTTCAGTGTATGCTCGAGAAACCCGTTGGCAATTGGAAATTTCATAATAAGGTAGGAAATTTCATAATAAGGTAACGACCTAAAAAGACGGAAATAAGTGCAAAAAGCATAATCGATAGACCAAATAGCAATGACTTACTGCAATATCGTTCCAACACACAGCGAGTATAGAATTGTTCGTATCAAAACGAAAGTCATATGTCCGGCGATGGATATTCATCAATGGTTAGATTTTCTCGAACAGTTCCCAAAGCAAAGAGTCCATCGTGCGATAAACGTGTCATTAGTTTGTGACTTGTGAAAAGGTTGTCAAACGTAACAGGGTGCTGTTTTTTAACCTTCCCCGAGAAATACATTCTTTTGTCAGCGCGCATCCCAAAGATTTCCGATTTGACCAAGAAGAACGTGTGTCCTAAGCCAAAAATTTACCTTTACGACAATCTATAATATTAATAAGCTAGGCGAATTCTTGTGACTGATGTTTTGTTTTACCGTTTTATCCCGATTTTGACCAAACTTATATTACTTGAAAGGTATTTATTTTTAGACGATTTGCAGATTTAAAGATTTTTAATTTTTTTCTTTTATTTTGAGTAAATTGCATTCAAATTTGCTACCAACACATACATAAAATTATACAATGCTATTTGTGTGTTTTTTAAGTTTGTTAATGTGTTTGTAATAAAAATGAGTTTGATTTTTGTGTTGATTTGTGAATTGGCTATAATTGATTAGCATACTTTTAGGGTCTTTATTTAATGACAAAATAAAACTTCCTAGCATTTGCGCTCGAATTTTGAGGGCTGCAATCTGCTAGTTGTTATAATTAGCTAGAGTATGCCGACTTTTTTTTAGATTTTCATCACTTTTTTTCGCAATTGCAGCTCTTGTTTAGCATGCACACTATACAATGACCACCACTGATTTGACAAACTTTCTTTTGCGTACGTACTTACACACAGTGTCTGGCTAACTGCGGAGAAGAACACACTTCTACTCTTGGTGAAGAAAGGGAAACGTCAAAAAAAAGCGCGGTGTTTTTGGCGGATATGATAACGAGGACGAACGCATATTAATATTATTAATAGCGCACATGCAAATTTTGTGCTAAATTTTGGCCTGTCGGCTATTTAAATCTAAAATCATGCTATGTCTCGGATGTTCGGGCAGATATCAAAAAAATTATCAGGCACACATATCAAAATTTTATCAAAATCGTACGAGCTGATATATGGGCGGGTCTTAATGGGTTAAATAATATAAAAGTGTTTCGTAAGTTAAATTATTTTAGAATTTTATTAATTAGTGCGGGCAAGAGTTTAAATTGTATTAGCGGAATTTATGCTCGGTTATTGATCAAGTTGAAAATAGATGCTTGTGGTTAATTTAGTTGAATTTTAACAATATTCAGCAAAAAATTAAAATTGATTTGTTGATTTTATAAAATATTATAGTTCCATATTATACTGGTGCTTTAGTTAATATCTTATTAAAAAGGAGAATTACATTGAAAACTGGAAGTCAAAGTAGAGTTTAAGCTTCATGTGAGTAAAGTAGCGGAGACACAGAAACTCCCACAGTCTTAGCTACATTTAAAATAGACTCTTACCAGCAATGAAGGAAACCAGGTATTATTGGGGCTATCGTAGTGCGGGATATTTTTTTTTTTTTTTAAGTTTTTGAAGTTTTGTTATATTAAGTTTCCAATCTTTTAGTATTTTGATAATTATTTAAAGAATACAAATTATACTGCAGGGTGAATTTCAACGTGCTAATTAATGGAATTAATAAACGAAATTTGACTGATATCTATATCAATGTTTGGGATCAGCAGTTTGATTACAAGGTTTATAATGACTCACATACAGACAGACAGATGACAGATGGACAGATAGTAGGACGGAAGGACGCACATGGAGAAACCGACTCAGAAAGTGATTCTGAGTCGATCGGTATTACAAAAAATGAGTCTAGGTCAGATATTTTTTATAGTTATAAATATCAGCACAAACTCAATACACCCTGACCACAGAGTGGTATAGGGTATATACACCGCAACGGTTTGATTGATTGTGTTTTTTGTATAAAGTTTTATTTTGGCTTATAAATTTATTATTAGTTTAATTTATATGTAAATTTTTATATGAATTTATGTTTATTTAAATAATTAAATAGTACAATTGCTTTCTCAGTTAAACAAAATACATTTCTTTTAAGCTTAAAGCTGATGTATCTGAGGTATATTTTTGTATCCGCAATCATGAAAGATACACGTAAATATTTGTATCTTGTAGGAACTAACAAATTGGTGGGGTGTTTTAAGCAGGGAGCGAAAGTTGCTATTAATAATGAAACATTCAACTGAAAAAGCCTTATAAGGATGATGTGCTAGAATTATTTTGACTACACAAAGATATTTCTTAAAAATTCTATCTGGCTTTAAAAGTCCTTAGATGACCATTATGTTTTATCGGAAAAAATAAAAGTTATTGACTGAATTTTATTTCTGATTTTTATTTAAAAACAAACATCAATAACTGTTATAGAAAAATTATAATTTTTTTTTTGTTTTCTGTGCATTATAATTAAAATCGACATAAAAAAATTAAATGGGATAAATAATAAAAAATAACAAAAATAACTTTGTTCACATCAAACTTATAACTGTTACGGTCCCTGGTTTTAAGAAGAACGACAAATGTGAAATCTATATTTACAAATACATACTAATGTATATTGAAGTAATTCAAGGGTTAAATTTGTAAATTGTGGATTTTAGATATATGTATAGCGCCAAGTGTTTGATGGCTGCTCTTTAATATAAATGTTTTTCAATGTTGTTAACATGTTGTGTTTGTGCATTTTTTTATACCCTATACCACTATGTGGTTTGGGTATAATGACTTTGTGCTGCTGTTTGTAACTACCAAAAATATTTGCCCTAGACCCATCTTTAATTATACCGATCGAATCAGAATCACTAACTGATTCGATTTAACGATGTCCGTCCATCCGTCCGTCCGTCTGTGTGTCCATGTAAACCTTGTAATCAAACTGCAGGTCGCAAATATGAATATATTTTGACGAAATTTGGTATATAAGCTTCTACTGGCTATAGAATGAATGCTATTGAAATTGGTGAGAATCGGTCCATGGTCAGACCTAGCCCCCATACAAATGGCCCCTATGAAATCGACATAAATTGCCATAAGATCCAAATTGTCATATAGATCTTAGTCAAATTGGGTTTATATGCATTTATTACATCCATTAATGAGTAGTCCAAAAATGATCCCTATGGGTCAACTCTTAGTCATAGGCCCCATATAGAGCTGCTTCCCGATCTTCACTTAAATCTATCAAAAAACAAAAATATTGCACTGATTCTTCTCAAATTTTGTTTGTATATATTTTTGCAAAATACAAGAGACTTTACTAAACATAGTCAAGATCGGTCCATTTTTTAGCCTAGTCCCCATATAGATATAGCATCCGATATGAACTTTTTCATATCTGCAGCCAAAAAAATTAATAAAAATCCCACTCAAATTTGGTTTATGCTGACTTTCTAAGTCCAGTTAGTTGGGCCTATGAGATAGGGTCTCTAAACGCATAGTATAGGGTATCACATAGTCGGTCCAGACCAACTATAATTTTCTTACTTGTTTCTTCATACAATATATGCAAATAATGGCGCCATGTTTGTATGGCTTTGTAAATACATGAATATTGATTTGAATGTGTTGTCCCAGCAAAAAGAAAAGATTCCAATGAAGTGAAATAAATGTACACCTTGGATGCGAATGTTCTGAATATTTGGAAGTAGTCACTATATAATGCTTAGGAGGTCATAGGAATCACTTCTTTAAAATAGATATTTTTTTAAAACGGCATTTTTTGATACCCTCCACAGTACTGTGCAGAGGGTACATATCAGTTCTCCATTTCATTTGTAACGAATTGGAAATATTAGTTTCGACCACAGAAGGTATATATATTCATCTTCCTTATAATAATTCGAGTCGATATATTGATGTTCGTCTGTCCGTCTGTCTGCCAATCTATTGGTGTCACGTTCATTCACAAAATTAACCATTTAACAGAGAAATTTTTGGATAATATTGTTTGTCTTTATTTCGAGCAATTTTGTATTTGGAGCCTCTAGGCCCATATGATGAGGAATGACTTACGAAAATGGCAGCATACTTCGATAAAATTTAATATAAAAACTAAAAATATTGAAAAATATTTATACTTAAGAGAACATGTACCTATAGATATGTTTTAGTGATGCATATGGGTTAAACCATCTGAACTCAACTTAAAATATGGCTGTTTTTTACATCACTGTTTCCAAATTGGCTGAATTTTGGCAGGATTAAAGTGTATCCGAGAAATCAGAAAAATCCTAAATTTAAGTTCACTGACGCATCTGGATCCGGAAATATGAGGTCTTGAATATCGGGAAAAATTATAAAAATGTACAAAGTTGTACTTACTTAATTATCATTTTCTTGATTAATAGTGACGCAACTTATCAAGGTTGCATTTGAAAGGTTAATTAATTTCAAACTGGGGGTATGCTTGGATCCAGAAATATTTATCATAGAGTAAAGGTAGATATTTAACAAGTGAATTATTATTATTATGAATGCTGTTGTTGTTGGCGTTGTTGGCGTTGTTGACATTATTATGATGAATGCTGTTGTTGTTGTTGTTGTTGGCGTTGTTGACATTATTATGATGAATGCTGTTGTTGTTGTTTAGTTTTATTATAAATGTTTTCAATTACAAATTTGCTATCAGCGGAATAAATTTTAGCTTGTAATTGTGTTTCTGAAATTGGTACGAAGCTGTGCTGCTTTTGAGTTCCCGGAATTGTACGTAATCCTATAAATCTGTCAGTTAGCAATTTCTCTTCTTCTTCATAATCTTTTTCCGTTAAATATGCAAAGTTGCAGTTCTGAAGAGTTTGCTGACACCAATTATACAAGTGGAGAGGAGTAGTTATCTGATCTTCTAATGGACGTTGCAAGCTGGCTCTTCGTGCTTCACGCTTTACCGTTCCCCCAAGACCATCACTAGGTCCTTTGCCGTGACTGGTAGCAAAGAAATGCCACTCAGCGGAACAATTAAAATCTTCGCTATGATGGCATAAATTGGCAAAGTTTTTTTTATTTTTAAATTGAGCGGAAGAACCGTCCAAAAAATAAAAAATTTTCTTTGGTATTTTCAAAAACTTGTTTTTTAAAAACTCATTTAGGTGGCGATGAAATAAATGAACTGCTATGGTATTATGTATTAGACAGTCTGATATTATTATAAAATTTGTAGTTTCTAATTTTCCATTTGATTTGTAATAAATTGCTATTGGGTATAGTGTGGCCTGGCTATTATTCCATAAAAAGCCTTGCACAGAATCCTGAACCACAAAAGTTGCATTTTCGGAGAAGTCGCAAATTACTAAATACTCATTTTCTTCCAACGCAGACTTTTTGTGAGCCATAAGTGCACCCTGCTCTTTAGACACGAATGAATGGGGTAGAAGAGTTTGCAGTTTTTCGCATAAAGAATCCAGAAAAGAATCAGTTTATTTAATAATAGTTTCCAAAGAGTCTCTATCTACACTTATCCACTGTTTATATATGATTTCATCAATTTCATTTTCTAATAATAATTCACCAAGTTTCTCTTTAAAATTTTGTATATCTGGACACATGCTACATCTGCCAAGGTAGCAATTTGGTGATGGGGGATTGCATATAAGTCTTTTTAAACAATCTTTATAAGTTTCCAGCACAAAATCCGGCACATTTTCTGTCAATTTTTTCAGGTTTATTGCGTGGAGCATTAGTTTTGTATTTTGATGTATTTTACAAACACATACATTATGGCTTCCTGACGCATCTGCTAGAACCACATTTTTTGGCCGAAGTTCACAAAATTTAGAAATTCCAATAGTTATCCCTTCATGTTTTTCTTTAAATAAAGCATAAACTTCTCGAAGATTTCCGAGTAAAAGTCTTTTATTTTTTTTTACTTTTACACCATTTTCTGTTATTGACACGTAGTCTTTACATCCTGGTAGACATCTGCTGACATCATCAGTTTCATAAAAGATTTTCACCACATCAACAATTTCTAATGGCAATCGTTTTCCAAGTTTTGGATTCGGTGTACTCAATACGCCTTCTGTCTCAACCAAGTTTTTTACCTTTCGTGCCATGAAATTTGTTATTTGAAATTCCTCCTCCATTTTTTTCAATGTCAAGCTTTTAGGTAGAATAGTTAAAAGTAGAATTTTATCACTGTTTTTAGTTATTGATTTAAACTTTTCTTTTAGTTGTTCGATTATTTCCGATTCTGGGCATACGTGAGAGGTTGAAGGTGTTGAATTTGGGAAAATGTTGGTTTTAATTGATGTTGTTATTTTTTCTAACTTTCTAGTTGTAATGGAATTTTTCTCGAACATATTGGAGATTCTTGTAAATACGTTAAACTTTCGTTTAACTTAGAAATTCGAACATCTCCCGAAACTGATGCTTCACTTTCCGAGTCTGAAGTCTCGTTTTCTGGCTCGTTCATAGATTGAATATTATTGTTTACACTTCCTTTTAATTTATAAAGTTCTCTTCTGCATATATCACATATTTTATTTGATATTGAAATGTTATTACTAATTCCAGTCATCCATTGCTGAACTTTTCGAAGTCCTCTTGCATTCCGGACATGAGCAACTTTTTTAAATGGATTACAACAATATATTGTATTAAATGACATATTGTTTACAGAGGCAAAAAACAATCACACTTTTGGTTTTATTTAAAAATATTGATTTTATAGCAACACATGTGGTTTTTTAAAGCAACGTGCTTAGAATGGTTTTCTTTTCGTGGTGCTTCCTTTGACTTCTCGTTTTTCAATAATTTCTCTATATCCAAGTTATTTGACACTACGAACCACACCCGACAACATTTATACTGTTGTCTCGCTCTAACATAATTACCTGTCAAACCAACCCTAACACAGGTCTGTACTGAGTACAGTACAGAGCTAAAGAACCAGAAACAAATAGCGGCGTGCGTGCATAGCCCGCCGACGCTCACGAGCACAACCAACCACATTCATAAACAGTAACAGTAACAGCACCGACTTTTTAAATATCTACCTTTACTCTATGATAAATATTTCTGGATCCAAGCATACCCCCAGTCTGAAATTTTTTGGAACTTTAGGGAAGGAACCAATCTTAAACATATATTTTTTTCAGATTTTTAAAATTGTCGTTTTTACAGCTATAGCCTCCCGAATTATAGGTCAAGAGATGTGACCTTGGACCTTTCCAAAAAAAAATCATTTTGTATATCAAATTAAAGGTAATTAATTAACCTTTCAAATGCAACCTTGATGAGTTGCGTAACTATAATACTTTTCAAGAAAATGATAATTAAGTAAGTACAACTTTGTAAATTTTGACCTTTTTTTACGATTTTCAAGACCACATATTTCCGGACACAGAAGTGCCAGTGCCCTCAAACTTTGCACTTATTTTAGTTCTGTAATAATCTGTCTTCCTACGAAAAATCATACAATTTGGAGAAGGTAGTGTACACCCATTGGTTGATTTGACATGGAATTACCCATATACATTTTTAATTGTTCTTGTTTTTGTTTTTTTTTTTAATACATGTGAACGTTCGCCTTAAAAAAAAGCAATCAAACAAAAATGTGTATGCAACGCTCATAAAAAAACAAACAAAAATGTAATGTTACGTATTTACATTTATACTCATTGCATTTAATAATTGCTTAAAAAAGCACGAAAATACCAACAACTTTTGTTAATAATCTTATTAATTTTTAATATTATTGTAAAAAACCTAACCATTATAATTTGAAAGCTAGCCTTTTTTCTCTTATTGTTAACAATAATATTGTGTTTAGAACACGGTTGGAGGATATCGAAGATTCGGCCAAGCCGAATTTAACACTTTTACTTGTTTTTAATTAAGTTCTACTTTTATTTCTTTCCCCCAATGTAAATATTTGTTTACTAAAAAGTAGTTATTCCTACTATAATAACAATCGTCCTTTTGCCAACATAAATTTTTTATTGTCTTTATATAAACTTTTTATTTCAATTTATTTTTTCACTTCTCAGATTTATCAATATAAATGTATAATTTCTAATATTATTTTTAATGCTAACATGTATTTTGATTTGAAAGTGTAAGTTTTTCTATTGGAGGCAATGAATAACTGATTCCATTATAAAGCTTTCACCTACTTTTTGCTGGGTTAATACAAGATTACATAAAGTACCATTACATGAAGATATTGCTGAGATTTTAGAAGTAATCAAATAAAGATGTGTTCAGAGAATTTAAATTTATAATATTTAAATTCTCTTCTAAATATATAATCGCATTCAATGGATGAATATAAACAAACAATAAAATTATAGTCGATCGAAATCGACTATACAATACCCTAAACCAAGAGTTTGGCGTGCAGACATGAGTAAGTTCATATCTGATATTATTTTTATATGGGGACTAGCTCAAAATAGAGACCGATCATATGTAGTAAAGTCATTAACTTTTCCAAAACATATATAAACCAAATTTGGGAAAATATATGGAATATATATTATACTGTCATATTTCCGATCTGTAGCTAAATAGATAGGCAGACATACGGACGGACATGCATCGCAGAACCGACTCAAAAAATGACACCGGCCTCAGAGTGTTATAAGGTAAAAATCAACCTGCAGAATTTCGAGGAAAATAAAAATAGAGTTGTTGTAAAGCTGTTTGGTTTAACATGGAATTTACTCAAAATTAAAAAACCATAGAGAAATATTTAGATCAGCACAATCCCTTTCAGACCTGAGTAGTAAAACGATTGTAGGTATTGTAAAAGCATCAATATTAAAAATCTTTTTAGAAAAGTCTACTTAAAAATACTTATCCTGACTTTTTTTAAGGTCATAGCACGATTGTGTGGGCTCGTTTATAAGTTGAAAAATAATTCTGATGAATTAAGAACACATTTTATTGTTTTATTGCGTTTATTTATATATTTTTTAGTATAAAAATAAGAAAACAAAAAGAATATATTCCTATTCATATTAAGGTACGTCGTAGCATTTTAATGCATAAAAAATAATAAAATAATTGTTTAAGATGTGAGAAAATAATATAAATTCATGATTTCTTACCAACTAAAAAAAAAATTATTTTTCATTCTCATTCTTTTGAATGATAAAATTTGAGACAGTGTTTGTTGCAACATCTTAAGCATCGTCCTCTTGTGAGACTGACACAATTATTAGAACATACTCGTGGCAGATCATCAGAAAATTCAGCCAATGGTCACAGCGGTCAAATCTTATGCCATCCATGTCAAATTTTTCTGGCAGTTGAAATCCTTCAACATGTTCGGGGGCTTTAAAATATGCCGCCAACACAGTCTCTAACTCAAATTTGAATGTTAGAAAGGATTTAATTTTCCGCTTTGGCAGACCAACTAATTTTGCATGCCTTCCATCCATGGATTATTCATTATACCCTATACCATGGTTCACCACTATGTGGTTTGGGTATAATGACTTTGTGCTGCTGTTTAAGCTACCAAAAATATTTGATCTAGACCCATCTTTAATTGTACCGATCGAATCAGAATCACTATCTGATTCACTACCACTATCTGATTCGATTTAACGATGTCCGTCCGTCCGTCTGTGTGTCCATGTAAAGCTTGTAATCAAACTGCAGGTCGCAAATATGAATATATTTCTATGAAATTTGGTATATAAGCCTCCATCGGCCATGGGATGAACGCTATTGAAATTGGTGAGAATCGGTTCATGTTCAGACCTAGCTCCCATACAAATGACCGCTATGAAATCAACATAAATTGCCATAAGATCCAAATTATCATATATATATTAGTCAAATTGGGTTTGTATGTATTTATTACATCCATTAATCAGTAGTCCAAAAATG
The DNA here is from genome assembly GCA_963682025.1 of Cordilura impudica. Taxonomy (NCBI): domain Eukaryota; kingdom Metazoa; phylum Arthropoda; class Insecta; order Diptera; family Scathophagidae; genus Cordilura; species Cordilura impudica. Next base: position 113,828,649 of record OY821517.1, read on the forward strand.
ATCCCAATTAGACAACTCTCAGTCATAGGCCCCATATAGAGCTGCTTCCCGATCTTCACTTAAATCTATCAAAAAACAAAAGTATTACACTGATAAATTTTTGTTTGTATATATTTTTGCAAAATACAAGAGACTTTACCAAACATGGTCAGGTCCATTTTGGGGCCTAGTCCCCATATAGATATAGCATCCGATATGAACTTTTTCATATCTGCAGCCAAAAAAATTAATAAAAATCCCACTCAAATTTGGTTCATGCTTATTTTCTATATCTAATTAGTTGGACCGAAGAGCTGGGGTCTCTAAACGCATGGTATAGGGTATCGTATAGTCGGTCTAGACCGACTATAATTTTCTTACTTGTTTTTCTATAATATTCCAACATTTGGTAGCATACATAAACGCCACCCATAACACCGTTGTGTTGAATGACAGCAGGTAATATGTGGTTGACTGTTAAAACTTGGTAGCTTGTGACTTGTATTTAGTAAACTGGGACTTAAGTTTGATTGGTGATCCCTTGCACTTATTAAGGGATCAGTTTCGTTTGCCAAAGATGTTTACTCGTCGCTCGAATTTTCGTCACTTTCGTTTTCAGGAATTATGATTGCGGGGTCTAAATTTCATCCACCAATTCGTCGTCATCAGTAAAGTCAATATCAAACTGGTCTAAAATTGCCAATGCAGCTTCAAGTCATCGTTTTTTTTGGACAAATTACAGTGTTTTACTGAAGAAAAAGATCACACAATCGTGAGTATAGAAAGAAACGTGATGTTGTGTGATATCTGTTTTTAAATTAAATCAGATTCTCTAAAAATGTGAAATGTTTTGTAAAAAGAACGTATAAATTCGAACTCAGCAGAAATCACTAATGAGTGAAATTTTATGCTAAATAAAAAAATATTACTTACTATGGTGCCGCATGTAAAGATTCCGTAATAGAACTCACAATCACCGAATACTGGTAAAAAAGACTCAGAATAAGTAAATTTGTTTATATTTTAAGCACCTAAAACCAGATTCCACAATCAGTATAGCTAAGTCTGAAAGGGCCATATAGTAGTATAAAGTAGAAAAATAATATTGAATTTAGTATATAATAATATATTATATAAAAATCATGGTAATATATAAAATACAGAAAACAGCGACAAAAAGTTTATTTCATATAATAATTTTTTCACCAAACAATCATAAGTCATACCGATTTGTCTTAATGGCCACATCTTACGCGTAAGATGTGACTCTTACATGTACGCTGTTTTTTTTTGTATTGTGAAATAGATTTTTACCCCCCTGCGCGTATAAATGTTTACACATCAAAAGATATTTTTGTTTATATACTTGTTTATTAGAAGATTGAGTAAGAAATTTGTTAATATTTAATACTTATAAAATCAATAAGTGTAAAATTCCCCTAATAAATTATAAAAATTAGTGAATACGTTGAATGTTATGTAGTTAATATTGTCTTTCTTCTTATTGGTCAATTTAAGGTAAGTTTTATTATTAATATATTTAAGTACATTTGTACCTTATTTGCTGGTCTGTTTTGTTATCGGCCAATATACTATAAATTTTAGTTCAATAACATTTAGTTAAGTCATCATTTTTATGTTTAAATTTTTGCATAAATACCTCAACAAAACGTCAATAAAAGAATTTGTTTTGTTTAATTACTCTACAACTGATCTTCAAGTTACAAGTGCTTGAAGACCAATCAACTTAAGAAACAAAATATATATTAGTACAGATCAAATTCAAGTGTTTGGTTTGACTTATGCTAATTAGTTTCAAACACATAAACAAAATTTGTCTTCAATTATATGTTTGTAACTACCAAATATATTTGATCTAGATACAGCTTTTAATATACAGATCGACTCAGAATTATTTTCTTCATCACTTTCCATCGGTCTGTCTAGCCGCACATACGAATATATTTAAAAGAAATTTGCTATATAATCCGTTCATGTTCAGATCTAAGCCCCATAAAAAAAATCCATATCAGACCAACTAGAATTATTGTATGATCCAGATAATTCTATGTATGTCATACATGTATGTACAGTATGCAAAACCCGTCTTCATACACCCAAGAAATAATTAAAAAATCATCATTTACTTAAAAACTAAAACAAAAATCTGAATCAATTGTTATTATTTATTTTACATACATATAAAATAAAAAACAAAACTGCAAATTTGTTTTTTACCAAGTTTCAGAAAATACACACACCAAACATACAATGTTCTGTTCTAAAGCAGCCAACACATATTTTTATTTTCACGCACAGTGGCGCCCGTAGAGCAAACGAGGTTGCAAAAATCAAAATGTTCATGTGCGCCGACGAAGTTTTGAATAAACCCATGTTATAGGAAACTTTTCAACGATTTCAGATATGCTACTCTTAATAATATCACATTTTTAGTTTAGAAGATATAACCGTTCAAAGTTGACCGACTTTCGGTTCTCAAAAAAACACACAATTTTTAGTCAATTTGTTGCGATTTCAGGTGTAATATCACGAAAAATAGGTAACGAATCGCCTTATTTTTTGTTTGTATTGATTGATGTATTTATTAGATGTATAATGGTAAAAAAAATTAACTGTTTCTTTGTGTTTCTCCTGGCAAATCACTATTTAAAAACTATCCGTTTTTCCACTATTTTTCAACTTTGACGGAAAATAAAAAAAAACCATATTTTTCTATATTTGCCATATTTGCAAAACATGTTCTTTGATTATTTCTTTACATAATTCAAAAGGTTTTATCTGCCCGTACGTGCCCGTTTGGCTTCTAGAGGTAAAAAAGTTTAAAAAGACATGGTTGCAGAAATTGTATGGCGTGCATCCCTTACATGTTTTGACTGACAGTAGTTTGATCTAATAGTTTGAAAATTGAATTTTAGGTCGGTTGTCTATCTGTGAGCCTCTGCCAAAGTCTACTTCCAATATTCTGTTAGAGACACAGGATGCACAAAAAACTACTCATTGAAATTCGCAGGTACGCACCTCACTTAAAAATTACTTTGGAGCACAAATGGTCAAGAACAGTATTGACTTATGGTCCCTCCAGGTAGGCACAAATCTTATTTAGACACGAGCATAATATCAAAATTGCATAATTCAGCCTAAATCCATATGTATGCAGGGACAGGTAAATTTTTAGGCATGGTAGCATAAGCCTATATATTCCAAAATAAGCATAATGCCTGGATTAGTCTACGACTGAAAGTTGACGCAACAAGTATTGAAACCATGGCGTTAAACAATTTAAGTACTGAAAACATGGCGTTGAACAATTTAAAATTATTTGAACTGTTTAGAAGGTCAACCACACCAAAGTTTTTCACGGAAGCTGCTTTGGAAGACCTTGATAGCTTATACGCAAATATTGAGAGAAGCGAAATTATAAAAAATAATTTTTATCTGATATATGCAAATATTAAGGCAAAATGGGTGAAATCTAATCGAACCATTCAGAACTTCAACTCCAAATACGAGGACTGGCTTAATGAAGACACCATCCTGGATATATTGGCAGTAGATAAACCCACCACATCAACCAGAGGAGCAAAGGGAAGGCAAAAAAAAGTATTGAGGAGTGTTCAATTTTCACAAGAAAGAGGAAACTTGCCGATGCCACCAATGACTTGACCACGAAGCATTTATCGGACGCGCTGTCTATTAAATATACAAAGGATAGTGAAAGAGTTAGGACGCAGATTACAAAATCTGTTGCTAATGCAAGCCCACTGCGACTAAAAAGGATTAAGCAAAGCATTCCCACGCCCACAAACGCACACATTAAAAAGTATGGTTCCAGAGAAGCCTAGGCCTTGTTTATGGACTTACAACTTTCCAAAGAAAAATATGAGATACTACGGGCATCCTTGATGCGACACGGGGCTGACGTTTTACCAGGATATAAGCATATTACGCAAGCCAAAATAAATTCAAGACCACTGCATACGGAGTTTACGGAAGTCTCTGTGAAAGCCAATCTGCAGGATCTCATGGGCCATACAGCAAAACGGTTGTTGGAGAGTCTTCCTGTAAATGAGGTGAAAATTCTTCCTGAGAAACTGACATTGATCAGCAAATGGGGCTGCGATGGATCATCCGGACAAAGCGTTTATAAGCAAAGGATATCTTCCGATTACGCTACAATATCGGACGGAAATATGTTTATGGCATCTGTTGTTCCTTTGCGGCTAAAATCTGATGTTTCCCTACACTAAAAAAATCCACGTCCGTCATCAGTGCATCATTGCCGACCAATAATGTTTCAGTTTGCAAGGGAATCGGCAGAACTCATAAGGACCACGGTGAAGGACATTGAAGAACAAATAAGCAAGATTAAGCCTACAAAGCTGCAAATTGGAGAAGGAAAAAATATTGAATGCAATTACGAGTTCCACCTGACCATGGTTGACGGAAAAGTCGTAAACGAACTGACAGGAACAACCTCAACATTGTCATGCGCGATTTGCAGCATATTCCCATCCACTTATTTCTTCCCTGCGGCATGTGAAGTCACGAATAGAGTTAGAAAATAATTATAGTTTAGAAATGATTAGTCTTTTAGATATACCTTCTCTTACGAATTGTGATGAATATTTTACAGAAAATTGAAAAAATAAATTTAAAAAAGAAGTAATTTTTTTTTAATTTGTTGGGTAATAATTTAAAACATAAAATCCTAAAGAAAAAAAATAAAAACAATCTAAAAATGTAAAAATAATTTTTTTTAGTTACCATAAAATTGATTTTTCTACAAATATTAACTTTGATAACCCATAAGTAGGCCCCTACAAAGCGTAGTATCTTTTCCAAATGCTCATTTCATATGCTGAACAGTTATCTATCATATGCTGTTTAAACTGTTCAATTATGTTATTCGGTTCAAAAGATATGATTTTTGCAACGAAAAAACTCAAATGGCGCCATTGTGCGGCGCCGAAGACAATCATGACTGTGTTTCGTTTTAATATTTCGTTATCCATATGAACATTTTTCTAGCATGTATTTTTTACTTCGAACACACATAATCCACACAGATTCGAGTGTAGCTTATTTTAAGTTCGTGTTCTTGCACGTGTACTGCTAAAAAAAACAGAACATGTTCTTGAACGTGTACATCTAAATATTAAAATATTATCCACTCGTGATCGGAATAATCTGAAACAACGACAATAATTGTTTCAACCAAATTTAGTAAAAAATCTAAAATAATCCATTAGCAGCTATAAAAAAAATAAAAATAAAAGATAAAAATAGACAACAGAGAAATTTTGTATGTTGTTTATGACTTAACTTCGTTTTTTTTCCGATCGCGAGTAGATAACGTTTTAATTTTTAGATGTACGCGTTCAAGAACTTATTCTGTTTTTTTTTAGCAGTACACGTGCAAGAACACGAACCTAAAATAAAACTACACTCGAATCTGTGTGGTTTATGTGTGTTCGAATAAAATTTATTATGGACTTTGCTGATAAATGGTTTTCTAACAGCATACCTTTAAAACCAATTTTCTTGAGGTAATTTCTCACAGTCTGTGGTGTAACGCAAATTCCAAAGTCCTGCTCCAGATAAACAGCCAGTGCCACACCACTAATAGCAGGATCTCTTCGAATTTGAAGACGTAAGAATGACTGATGGTCTTCTTGTTAATTTCGCCCGGTTAAAATTTCGTTTGTATGGTAGATTAACTACTCTTCATTATTTTTGCGATTTCGTTCAATATGAAAATTAACTATAATGTTTCTTACATCATTTGATAATTCTGTTGATTTTCGACCCATACCAAAATTTTTGAAGTTACACAACTGAAATTCAATTAAGCTAACTTTAAAATGCTGAACTAACAAAACGTGAAGGAAGAAGTTCAAAAGACAATAAAAACAACCGTTATATATGTATATTGAATATTGAGCCTTGCCACCTGTACGAATACAGATTTTGTTAAACATAATAATAATAATACGCCACCTATCCTTGAATATATGAGCAAGGTAAAACCAAATTTGCAGTTCTGTTTTTTATTTTATAAGTAAAATAAATATTAACAATTGATTGAGATTTTTGTTTTCGTTTTTGAGTAAATAACGGGTTTTCAGTTTTTTCTTGGATATATGAATACGGGTTTTGCATACTGTATATATCGATATATTTTATAGTCCCTTAAAAATTTCACCAGATATGAACTTTTTTTATATCTGCGCGCCACAAATTAATAACAATACCATTTAAATTTGATTAATGCTTGCTTTCTATATCCAATTATTGCCTCAGCAAAGTTGGATCGAAGCACGTGCTATAGGTTATCGTACAGTCGGTCTAGATCGAATATAATTTTCTTACTTATTACAAAATACGTTTTCACCTAAAAACTAAATCAATTTCCTACAAAATGACATCTTGCGGACAGAGTATGTAACCTAGTAACTCAGATAACTAAAATGAATATGTTAGAAAATTATAGTCGGTCTAGCCCTACTATACGATACCCTATACCATGTTTTAGAGACCCTATCTCTTCGGTCCAACTAATTGGATATAGAAAATAAGCATAAAACAAATTTGAGTGGCATTCGTACTAATTTTCTTGGCTGCAGATATGAAAAAGTTCATATCGGGTGCTACATTTATATGGGGACTAGGTCGGAAAATGGACCGACCATATTTGGTAAAGTCACTTATATTATCAAAAAATATATACAAACCAAATTTGAGAAAAATCTGTTCAATATTTTTGTTTTTTGATAGATTTAAGTGAAGATCGGGAAGCAGTTCTCAGAAAGTGATTCTGAGTCGATCGGTATAATAAAGGATGGGTTTAGGTCAAATATTTTTGGTAGTTACAGACAGCAGCATAAAGTCATTATACCCAAACCACATAGTGGTATAGGGTATAAAAACCAGTCAGGTTACGGTCATCGTAACATCCAATATTAAAACGCTGAGGATTTTTAATAAACTGTTTTATAAAGTGTCTTCGGTTGAATGTTCTATACAGCGGCTTACGGACTGACCCTTCCGTTTTGGATCAGAGCGTTATATTACAGATGCCAGCTTTGTAATTTGAGCAAACAGCTTGTAACAAAAATTTAATATTGAATAAAAAATAATCTTATTTTGCCCAATTGTTTTGCTATAACTACGATTAGGAGTAAATAAAAAAAAAAACTGTAGATTAATTTTGGGGTAGTCACGCACAATCACGCATAGTCACGGAGTGATTTAAAACCCATTTCGCGTTATCCGATCGATCTGAAACTTGGATTATAGATTTGCTGTGAAAAAAGATTAACTTTGACATAGTCTAGCACAGTCACGCATAGTCACGGAGAAATTGAAACCTCAACTTCCCCTATTCCGATCGATCTGAAACTTTGTCCATACACTTGCTTTGAATAAAAGATTAACTTTGACATAGTCAAGCACAGTCACGCATAGTCTCGCACTGTCACGGAGTGATTTAAAACCCCATTCCCCTTATGCGATCGATCTGAAACTTGGTCGATATACTTGCTGTAAAAAAAAGATTAACTTGGACATAGTCACGCACAGTCACGCATAGTCACGGAGAAATTCAAAACTCATGCATAAGGAAAGAAAGAGTTTTAATAAAAACTTTGTTTTTATGGGTTAGATTATTCATTTGTTTAATTATGCTTTTAGCTAAGACATTATTGTATCACTTCGAAGATATAAATGTTTATCACTGTTGTTGTTTCTAAAATATAAAAATAAATGAAAATGCAAGTTCAAACATAGATTCAATAACTAAATTCATAGATCCCTAGCGAATATATTTTTTACTTAAAAGAATAAACAAAATTTCTTATGATTTTTATTTGCTTCCTTACAACTGTTGTTCTTTGCCCACTTACGTACTTTTGTTACGAATACGTACTGTGCTTGCCGAAATAACTTTTGTTTAAATATAAATTTTTCGTTCGAAGGATTTTTTGTTTGTCTTACTTTTGCATTCGCAATACCACAAGCATTCACAGTTTTAGGTTAACTTTCTACTTTACATTAAAAAGCACACAAAAGTCTAATGTGAGTTAAAAGTTTGAATAATAAATGCTAATAAAACTTTTATCAGTTAAGGTTGCACAAAAAGTACTTATCAGGTACAATTCGTGAGTAGGGTTATTGAGTTAAGATATGCCGAATATATGAATCTTGATTGATGAAAATAATTTTTCGCGATGCCATTTATACATTACTTCTAAAGTATTAGTTCTTGTAGGTTTTTAGTATTTAAAGAAGTTATTTTAAATGACATTAAAAATAACATTATTCGTCCTTTTTCTCACCAGAAAAACTTGAGAATTACATATATTTTATATTACATATCTAACACATAAATAATCAAAAATGTACAAATTCTTATCTCCTCCAACTAAAATGAACGAAAAATAAATAATAATTTTTTTTTCACATTGGTTGCTAGGACTGCATTATATTTTTTTCAATTTTTTTTAATGTTTCAGATGGTTTCGTGTGCTCTATGATAATTTCCATGAATTGTTTTAAATAATCTAACCCATAAAAAAAAGATTTTATTAAAACTCTTTCTTTCTTTATGCATATGAATCACTCCGTGACTGTGCGTGACTATTTTAAAATTAATCTTTGGTCACAATAAGTATATGGACCGAGTTTTAGATTGATTGGATGAGGGAAAATGAGACTTAAATCACTCCGTGACTGGGCGTGATTATGCGTGACTATCTTTAAGTTAGTATTTGGTGACAACAAGTCTGTGGACCAAGTTTCGGATCGATTTGATGAGTGGAAATGGTGTTTAAATCACTCCGTGATTGTGCGTGACTATGCGTGACTGTGTATGACTATCTTAAAATTAATCTTTGGCCATAACAAGTCCATCGACCAAGTTTCAGATCGATCGGATAAGGGAAAATGGGGTTTAAAGCACTCCGTGACTGTGCGTGACTATAGTTACAACAAGACTATGGGCCAAGTTTCAGATCAATTGGATGGGACGAATGAGGTTGCCCTATGGCAGACAGACAGACAGACAGACAAAAAGTATGAGTTAAAAGAAAGAGTTTAAAAAGGACGTAGTTACAAACATATATAATTTATAGTTATACTCTTCACTGACTATTGGAACACCGTATGATTATTATTGAATTTCATAATATTATTACTTATACTTATACGTCTAGCATCACATAAATTTTACCTTTTCTTAACAAAGTAAGTTTTCTCCAGAAAGTAAATTTTCTTAAAAAATATTTTTAAGAAAGAACACGTTCTTAAAAGGTATATTTTCTTGAAAACGTACATATACATACTTTTTAAAAAATAATATTTTTTTTGTAAATGTTAATTTTCTAAAAATGTTCCCAAAAATGTGAATTTTATTGAGAACTAGCTGTTTTTACCCGGTCTTGCCCGGGATTCAAAGGCCTTTGACTTGAAAAATGGTTCACTACGCTTACCAGGCGCTGAGTACTTAGTGCCAAATTAACAAATTCCATAAAAAGATGAACTTTCTCTCCAAAAATTTGTATGGGATTGGAGAATTTGTTCATGTTGGGGAGTAAATTCATTTTTTGTTTCAATTTAAAATTATTTGATTTTTTAATTTAGAAGTCTTTTTATAAGACGCTACAGCAATAGTGCTTCAAAAATAAGCTGCGAAACCGCTTTAAGTTTTTTTTTTTTTTGTAAGTTTATTTATTTTGTAAACATCATATATAACGGAATCGTTTGCAAATGAAATGAAGCATAACTTTTAAAAATTTAATAACTTCATTCAATAAGCGATCATCATTGAGCAGAGACGTTAAATTTATAGAAGTTTCAAAAATGGAAAATGAATGCGACGTTTAAAATTGCGCCGCAAAGTTGCTTTCAGCAGCTGCTTATAGTATATGTATGGTAATTATTGAACATACGTAGAAAAAATTTATCATACGACTTTTCACTGGGCTGTGTTCCGCGAGCAAGTCGCGTCCTCATCCGCGCGTTTGGCTGCTACACCCGTGCTGCCACGCAGTTGTCATCAACTTATCTTAATAACCAAAATATGTTTTTCACACCATTACTATATTTTAACTGAGCTGTGTTCGCGAGCGCGCCGCTCCCGCGCGGTTGTTAGCCACACCACTGCTGCCGCGCAGTTGTTGTCAACTTATTTTAATTGCAAATTATATTTTTCTGATCATTCCAATATTTTAGCTAAGCTGTGTTCCGTAAGCGCGTCGTGTCGCGTCCGCGCGCCGCTTCCGCACACCGAAATTATGCTATTGAAAAGAATACAGATTTTAAGTACGTTTACTGCAGGACAGATATTGAGACCAGTATGGGGAATTTATTCGTTTCTTTTGGGGACCTTTTTTTAAAAAATTTGGGGAATTTGTTTTTCATGAAGTTATTCCCCAATTTTTTGGGGAATAAGTTTATTTTTTTTTGGGAATTTCTTCATTGGGGACTAAGTACTCAGCGCCTGCTTACCATTACAACTAACTTTGTTTATGCATGGATTATCTTGTGTGTATGATGTCTAAAAGTTACGAATTTTAGTTATTCTAGAGCCTTGGGATATACAACATTTCTGGTTTTTCCTTCTGGTGCATATATGAAAAGATTGTGCTAGCTCCCAACTCTGGACCAGGCGACATATAATTCGACATATGATACCTGCTAACGTAAGAGATTGTCCGCTGGATTTCTAGATGCACTTGAGTTGATTCAGGCATTTTCGCTTCTCTTAATAAAGCTTGTCTTGATTTTTGGGCTTCAAGCCGATATTGAGTTTGCTTAGATGTTTCAGCATTTCTCGGTCTAACTCGTTGAGACTCGATTCGAATTTGGATCTGATCGGGTTCTCTAGAGTTCTGTTTTGTCTAAGCCTTTTTGCATTTGAGGTAGTACGGTCTATATGCTACGCTTTCATGTGCAAGTCACAATTGAAAATAGTTCTTTTTCCACCATTTTGTCTTCCAATGTAGTTAAAAAGGCGAGATGGAAATATTTGTATGAATTAACCTCATCGGAGTAATCCTACAATGGTAGTGAACCTGCATCTGTTCACCAATGATATAAATCTGCACTAATTTTGGGGTGTTACAAGTCATATAATAAAAAAGGTTGATTTACAATATTTATTTCATAATGGTGTAAACTTCAGAGTAGTAAGTAAAGAGATTTGTGTACTTAGTTTTAGGGAAGTCCATTGAAAAATTAAAATATGTTAACAAACACTAAAAGCGTATATAGAAATTTAAAAAAAGTGGGCGTGGCCGATAAAAATATATGATGACCTTGCCAGGGATATGAGAATAATGTGGAGAAAATTCGAGTGAAACCCGTAAAAAATTTAAAAAAATGTGGGCGTAAAAATAGGCGTGGCCGGTAAGACAGTCTCTGGGGTATAGATCGTGTGTACCAAAATTCAGAGAAATCTGTTGAAAAGTTAAAATTTGTGTAGGGAACAAATATACAAAAAAACAGCAAATGAATTGTATATAAAAAGTGGGCATAAAAGTAGGCGTGGCTGATAAGAAGCATATAATGACCTTACCTGGAGCACAGAGATCATGTGTACCAAATTTCAGAGAAATCCGTCGGCGTGGCCGATAAGATGTACAGGGTAACCTTCTCTGGAGTATAGAGATAGTGTGTACCAAATTTCAGAGAAATCCGCTGAAAAGTTAAAATTTGTGTAGGGAAGAAATATACAAAAAACAGCAAATGAATTGTATATAAAAAGTGGACATAAAAGTAGGCGTGGCTGATAAGAAGCATATAATGACCTTACCTGGAGCACAGAGATCGTGTGTACCAAATTTCAGAGAAATCCGTCGACAAAAAAAATTGCATTGTGAAAAAATATACCAAAAAATATAAAATGAATTGCATATAAAAAGTGGGCGTTAAAGTAGGCGTGGTCAGTAGGAAGCATATGGTGACCTTTCCTGGGGTACAGAGATCGTGCGTACCAAATTTTAGAGAAATCGGTTAACAAATAAAAATTTGTATAGCGGTCAAACTAACAAACAAACAAACAGAAAATAAATTTGTTATATATAGAAGTGGGCGTAAGAGTAGGCGTGGCCGGTAAGGAGCATGTGGTGACCTTCCCTGGAGTCCAGAGCTTGTATGTACCAAATTTCAGAGAAATACGTTAACCAATAAAAATTTGTATAACGAACAAATGTACCAAAAACAGAAAACGAATTGTATACAAAAAGTGGGCGTAAAAGAAGGCGTGGCCGATAAGAAGTATATGACGACCTTTCCCGTGGTATAGATATCATGTGTGCCAAATTTCAGAGAAATCCGTTGAAAACTAAAAATTTCTATAGCGGTCAAACAAACAAACAAACAAACAAACAAACAAACAGAAAATGAATTTTATTTATATAGATGTTATTTTTTTAAAAATGTGAATTTTTTTAAATGTTATTTTTTTTAAAAAGTATCTATTAACAAAACGTTACCTTTGCTGAAAGAATTGCCTTTCATTATAAAATACCTGCTATTGAAAAAGCACAAGTTCTTTAAAAAGTACCTTTCCTTAAAAAGGTACGCGTTCTTATACAATTACATTTTCTAAAAAAAAGTAAATATTCTTCGAAATTATATTCTATTATCTATATTCTATATAATCTATATTCTTTTAAAAGTTCATTTTCTTAAAAAGGGACCTTTTTATTAAAATAGTGACATTTCCTTGAAAAACAAGGATATTTTGTTAATTATACCTTTCTTAAAAAGTAACTTTTCCTTCTTTTTTGCTGGAATCAATGTGCTTAGTATAATACCCCGGCAACCAAGAAATAATTAAATAAATAAAAAGTATATTTTCTTAAAAAAAATTTCCTTTAAGGAAGTATCTTTACTTAAGTTCATACCTTTTCTTATAAAAGTTCTTAAAAAAATATTTTTTTGTTTTAAAAGTACCTTTTCTTAAGAAATTACATATTGCTTAAAAAAAACCTTATCTTAAAAGTTGTATTTCGTAAAAAGTATTTTTTTTTTCGAAAAAGTACATTTTTTTAAAAAGTAACCTTTCTCAAAAATATTAGCGCTATTGAAATTTTGCATTTTCCTCATAATAATAATTTTCTTAAAAAAGTACCTTTTATTAGAACGGCAACTTTTCTTAAAAATTAGCCTTTTTTAAGAAACTACCTTTTCTGAAAAATAACATTATCCTAAAAAAGTAGTGTCTTTAAAAGTATCTCTTCTTCTTAAAAAAGTATATATTCCTTAAAAATGCATTCTTTACATAAAGTAAATTTTCTTAAAAAGGTGCATTTCATTAAAAAAGTAACCTATCTTGAAAAAGTACCTCCTTCTGAAAAAGTATACCTTTTGCTAAAAAGTAGCCTTTGTTTAAAATGTGCTTATTGTTAAAAAAAATTGCATTTCCTTTAAAAAAATACCTTTTCGTAAAAAAGAACAGTCGCTTAAAAATTTAGATTTTTTAAAGAAATTACCTTTTATTTAAAGAATACCTTTTTTGAGAAAGTACATTTTTTCAAAAGTACCATTTTTTAACAAATAAATTTTAAAAAGAATTTAAAAATACCTTTAAAAATACCTTTCTTAAAAAGTGCTTTAACTAAAAAAGTTTAAATTTTCTTAAGAAAGCAAAAATAGTAAAAATAGTACGTTTTCATAAAAAATACATTTTCTTTAAAAAGTGACTTTTCTTAGAAGAGTCATATTTATTAAAAAAAGTAAATTTTTTAATATACCGAGCATAGGCGGTGAATTACATTCACCAAGCACGGGATGGTGAATTACTTTCACCAAGCACAGGGCGGAGAATTACATTCATCAAGCACAGGCGATGAATTTCGCAGTGACATGGGGTGGGGAATTACATTCACACACACAACCCGAACCAATGTGTGGTGTTTTTCTTTAATGTTTGATCTCTCTCTGGGTTAAGTCGAATGCAAGGACAAACTACAGAAACACTAAGAGAGAGAGAGAACACACACATAAAAAAATACATGCACAGCTAACATCAAATATGTTGCGTATCATCTGATGTATGGTGCTGTTCTCTCTATGGTTGGATCTCTCTCGAGATATGTTGAACCGGTTTAATGTTTGATGTGTAAGCACAGAACGACTACAAACATATATCGAATCACTTAAAACCATTGAGGGCTTGTTGTAGCTACAAAATAAACACAAGCCCAAATAGCAAGTCCTCTAAGCATCCATGGGAGCAACTCATCGTGTAAAGGAAACCGGTAAAATATATTTTAAATTTTGTAGCAAGTGAGGGAATTTATGCCAATACCAACTAACAGTATAGGGGTAGATTTTATCCGTCTAATAGTTGGATTACACCCAGGTGAGGTAGTGCTATTAGGGGCAAATTAAATTCGTCTGTGACTGGATTACATTCAAGCTCAGAATAGAAGGCAATTGTTTTATAAGGGCAGGGACTGAATTATATTCAGAACTGTGGAATTATATTCGTCCACTTTTTGTTAAACTACATCCAACCTAGACAGGAGCATGGCGTCTCTAGGCTACGGAATTATCATCAATACTCACGACACCAAATATTTTTGATCGTTACAAACATCAGCACAAACTTTCTATACCCTGACTACATAGCGGTATAGGGTATAAAAATAAGTGTTCTATTGAATATAAAGATAGATATAAAAGTAGTGCCAGAACCCTGGCATAGCTGAGTTATTCCTGCTTCAACCTCGGAAAAACCAGAAATTTCTTGCAGAGTCAGATAGAGGGTTTTGCATTTTAATAAATTATTTTGATTTTGGCAGTTTTTAACGTGATTCATTTAAGATGACGGCTAATTATACAACATAAGATAAAAAAAAATTAATAATAAACAATATTAAACAAAAAGTTTTAAAAAATGCTTTTTTTTTTGCTTTTTAAGTTTTTTTTTTTGGAGTTTGATTGGTGTAAAATATCGTAAAAAAAATGGTATTCCGATGGTATTACGCTCTTCAAATCTTGCAAATTCCTCCACTTATTTGGCTGAATTGATAGCGGACCGGAATTTTGAGGTTTTAGTTCAATATGTTTTGTATAAAGTTGAATATGAACAGGTAGATCAATGTGATCTGTATCAAAATCTAATTTATATTTTATGCTACCATCTGGAAGATATAAAAAAGATCTTAATTTAGACACAGTAGGATCATTCTTTACTCGTCCTGGTAAAATGGAAGAAAAACGCATAAGTTTGTCATCATTGTAATTATTAAAGAAACCATGATTTAAATATTCTGCACCAAACTGCTTTTTTACCATCTCATTATTAATTTTAACAGTCTTTTTGGCTTTTCTAGTAATTCTAACGTAATCTATTGGCAAGTGTATGGATTGATTTTTCAATTTAATCTCCGAAACCATCCACAACCAACCGAAAAAATTGTTTTTAAATGATGAATAATGCAGGAAACCAACAGCGATGCGAACAAATCAGCATTGATTTCGCTACACCAATAATTTATGCACTGATTAGTGCCTATATTGCAAATAGTAAAATTGTGTAACTGAAGGCGTTGCTTAAAGTAAATTGCTGATGCATTAATATTCGGGCACAGTTTTATTGCTTGAGCATCCATTGTAAAAACGTGACGTACACCTTTCTCAGCTGAAATTTTATCAATACTTTTTTCGTACTGTGCATGATTTTTTTTAAATGTGTTCATTGTATTCATCAGCTGATACTTCTTTAGCCGTAAGTGCGACACAGAGATCGCATCGGTCCTTGCAAGGCATAAACGAAGCCAAATTCTCCTCCTAAAAAAATTTAGAAAATGAAAAAGTGGAAAAAGCCTGAAAATTTTTCTCTGAACAGTAATTACAGTAATCTTTATATATATCTGCTTTGGTTTTAAATGTTGCTCCGATATATATTTGGTTTATGTTCTTCAGCCAGTAGTGGCTTTCCATTTTATATAATTTTTCAAAATATTATTTTAAATATACTGTTTTTTCAGATCTTTTAGCATCAGATGATGAAATTTTGGGCTCTTTGATTTTTAACCACCCTTTTACCATATCAACATTTTCTGATAGAGTGAAAAGAAACATGAAACGAGGTTCCTGGTTGTAGGTTAAAGTTAATTTAAAGCTGTTTTGTTTCTTTGAATTCTCAACTGTACAATTTTCTTTTGGCTTCCTGTACGACACACAGTGGACCATTTGACGAGAAGGCGGTCAAAAATCTATAACTTTTGATTGGATTGGAATTTTGATATGCGGTTTCTTTTGTTTGGTTGGTGAGACTTTAGCCTTTAAGTTTTGCTATAAAACGTAATTCTCGACAGAAAATAAAAAAAGTTACGGAGGGTCTAAAATACATTTTCATTTGTAGTTGAATTTTAGTACAAAAGTGAAGTGTTAAAATTTAAAAAAAAGGTTTTTTTAATATAATGTCTTTTTTTTCAGTTAGTTTTACAACTAATACTTTTTAACAATTTTTTAAGTTAATTTTTTTCAGAAAATGCCAAACTTTGGCCCTCGTAAACTTTTTAGTCCTAATGTGCACAAGGGCCAAAGGTTGTTTTATTTTTTGAAAGATCCCGGGTTAAAATATAATTTATTAAGCAGCGAACGTAAAAGTTACCTTATAATGGTTCAAGATAGAGAAGTTTCAATAAAAAACTAGTATGTTTTTGCTTTAGTTAAATTTTTTTTTTATTTCTATATCAATATATTTCTATATCAATATATTTCCATATCAATTTTTATGGTAAATTTATGAGATATAGCAATTTACAAAATATATAAATTTTTAAATCAAGAAAATTTTTAACTATATAAAAAAAGTGTAACTTATTGTAAGTGTAATGAAGAAGTACTTTAAATCAACCAATTTTAGTAAAAATTTCTTCTAAATAGCCTTGATTTTCATCTTCTAGAAGTTGTTTAGCTTCTTCGTCTAATTCAATAGAGGTAGTTTTCCATTTTTTACGAATGTTGGACATATATGGATCTGAAGTGCACAACAAAATAGTGATGAGGTCTTCATTAGTACAACATCTGGACATTTTCCTTGTGTTGAGCACGAAAAAGAATCTGTAGTCTATGTTCCTTTTTTCTTGCGCTTCTTCAGATAGATCTCCTATTGGTAGCATATTGTTTTGAATTATTTGTTCCCCATAGTACAAAATTTTATGAACTGTGGATGGCAATTATCTCCAAGAGTATTTTTCTTTATAAAGTATAGCTGTTTTATTGGCGTATTCTCCAAATTTTTTTGCATTTATCTTTCTGCTGCATGCTAGAACTTGTAATGTGATTTTGAATCGTCTTATTAATTCATGATATACACCTGTGATAGATGCTGCAGTTTCCGGATCGGAAAAAAATCTCCTTGCAGTATTTGCATCATTTGTGTTTCCTTCCCCTTGTTTTGGTTGGTCGATTACGAGGCCTAGCTGTAGATATTTGTGTTGAATTTGTTTTTTTTTTGCTTTCTTTTTTCTTCATTTTCTTTGTTTTTATCACTGTTTCGCCTAACGGACCAAATTTCAAATCATAACCCAATTTAAGAATATGCTCCATGAAACGTATTCTATCATGAAGAGGGGCTTCCTTAAAACTATCGTCTTCTGGTGGGGGTTGGCTTAATTGACTTGATGTCTTTTGGCATATAATGGCGTTGACTTTGTTCCAGTTAAAGCTTGTGCAACTTTTCCATCAATCATAGTGAGACACATTTTAAAATGTACTTTAATATCTTGGTCATCAAATTTAAATATTACTGGTTGAAGTTCCTTAATTTGATCTTTTATTTTTTGAACTTCTTCAGTTATGACATCTTTGGTTTCCTTTTTGAATGCAATTTTATTGGTCTGCAATATTTTGTTGAAGAAGGAATTTCATTTTTCCATATATCAATTTCTGTTGCTCTACTAGTTGACGGCTCTAAGACGCTATACCTTTTTGTTAAGCGCAATGGAACGAAAGATACCATAAATAAATTATCATCTGATGAATTTTCGGCATTAAATTACTTGTATTGTTTCTGACCAGAGGATTTATCACATCCATTTAGAAATTAAAGTAATGCTGTCATGATGTGTAAATGATCAGTATCAAGCGTATTTAGCAATCGTTCTGCAGTATGTTCAAGGAGATCTTGCAATTTTATTTCTGCTGATGTTGAAGTGACACTAATAGCAGAAAAATCCCACAATTCTTTTCATTGGTTCGCTTGCGCAATTCCTTATATTGATTTTTGGTCAATTTCAAATCCAAAAAAAAAGGGCGAACGCTTCTTCCGGCGTAAATTTCTTATCTTCAATTGGTGTAGAAATGCTTTTCAAAATCCTCTTTGTGCGCCTTGTGCTCGCTTCTACTATTTTTTCAATTATTTCAATTTTATTTTTTTTATTTTGGGTTGGTTGAATTTGGTGCAAAAATGAATCCTTAATTAATATTCTCCAGCTTGCGCCTTCGACATCTTTCACTACATCCGTCAATTGGTTTTGCTGGTCGACCCCTTTTTTCCACTTTCGTTGGCAGTTGTAGATGCACTCTCAAAAATAAGTTCCTTTATTAACCAGTCTTGGTAACGTTTGTACATCTTTGCCTTGCTATGAGAGCATTCAATGTACCGTCTTTTCAAATTCGATGCAAAATTAGTAATTTTTCCTTTGTGCATTTCAATGTCTTCTAGGTTACAATTCTTAAAGAAGTCGTTGCTCACTATGTGCAAAATTACATCGCCTACATCATTTCGTTGAAAATAAATATCTGTCAGATCTCTGTAACAGTACTTAGCCATTGCACAAATTGTAATGAATAATAATTGTGGAAACATTATTATAAATACTCTTTCTTGCCATTATGTAAAATAAAAACTTTTATCTCTTATTACCACTTTTAGAAGCATAAAAAACCCACACCCTAACCCCTTTTAAAAGGTGAAGCATACCTGCTCATATCTTAAAGGGCTATGTCGCAATAGTTGTTTTTACCATTTACCTGTTATTTAAATTGTTTCCCATTTTGTCAGGTATTTAAACTATATAACTCTAATTCAGACTATTAATGTTTTTGAAAGATACCTATGTTAATGTAAGCGCATTATATCTCAACCCTTTTTTATAAGTATATAACAACTCCTGACAACTCTACCGACACGCAAAAAAATACACCGCGGTGCACCGGTACTACCAACTTTTGTATTCATAACACTCAGACGGACGGACGGAGATCGTTTAATCGACTCAGAAAGTGTTTTTGAGTCGATACGTATGATAAAAAAAGGATATAGGTCCAATATTTTTGGCAGTTACAAACATCACCTCAAACTTAATATATCCTAACCACATAGTGGACAACTTTTGTATTCATAAATTTTGCAGAAAATATCTAACCTTGGGTCAGAAAAATTGTTCTGGTGCACACGGGCGGAAACTCACGGGTGTATAATGCAGTATAGAATTATAGGGGAGGGTTCGGACTATAGAAGAGTGCACGATTTTTTCTGACTACTTTTGACTGGCAGGAGTTATGCTCTATTAAGTAGGAGATTTTCGGAAAATTTGGACCTTTTTAAAAAATTTTTTTTTTAAATTTCAGAATGACTCAGTGATTTTACATTTTTATACCCTATACCACTATGTGGTTTGGCTATAATGACTTTGTGCTGCTGTTTGTAACAACCAAAAATATTTGACCTACACCCATCTTTAATTATACCGATCGAATCAGAATCACTATCTGATTCGATTTAATGATGTCCGTCCGTCCGTCCGTCCGTCCGTGTAAAGCTTGTAATTAAACTGCAAGTCGAAAATATGAATATTTTTTGATGAAATTTGGTATTTAATCTTTTATCGGCCATGGGATAAACGCTATTGAAATTGGTGAGAATCGGTCCATGTTCAGACCTAGCCCCCATACAATTAACCCCAATGAAATGAACATGTATTGCCATAAGATCCAAATTATCATACAAATCTTAGTCAAATTGGGTTCATATGTATATATTATTGGACAACTCTTAGTCATAGGCCCCATATAGAGCTGCTTCCCGATCTTCACTTAAATCTATCAAAAAAGAAAAATGTTGCACTGTTTCTTCTCAAATTTTGCTTGTATATATTTTTGCAAAATACAAGAGACTTTACCAAATATGGTCAGGATCGGTCCATTTTTGGGCCTAGTCCCCATATACATATAACATCCGATATGAACTTTTTCATATCTGCAGCCGAAAAAATTAATAAAAATCCCACTCAAATTTGGTTTATGCTTATTTTCTATATCCAGTTAGTTGGGCCAGAGAGATAGGGTCTCTAAACGCATGGTATAGGGTATCGTATAGTAGGTCTAGACCGACTATAATTTTTTTACTTGTTCACATTGATAGTATAGAATCCACAAAATTATACAAAATTTATTTCACTTCAAAATCTTTTAAATCAAAAAAGTTACAGTCATTCAAAAATAAAAATTTACAAAGAAATTTTTAATTTTAGCAAAATATTGAGAAATCCCATTTTCGAAGACCCTGTTCGCTGTGATATAGTTGAGATAGAGTCGCAATTTTTTGACTCCCGAGGTCTACTAGTATTTGCTTTCAAATGAATAACATAACTTTAAAATCGGTAAAAAAAAATGATTTTTGGCCGCCTTCTCAAAATATGTTCCACTGTGCGACGTGTCTTTTTACAAACAGGTCCCAGGTCGTATCCCAAAATATTTTAAAAATATAATTTCTAGTTTCATGATCAAATTTCTGGCAGTGTCCTAAATAGCTTTTTGTATGGAAACTCCATCAGCAGTAGAAAATTACTTAATCAAATTCTAATTGACAAAATTGTTTGTAAATATTTTTATAGAAAATAAATTTTATTCATTGCGTATTGAAATTCCAACGAAAACATATTGCCTTTTCGTTTCAATAGGTTATGGGCCCCTTCGTTTAATTGAGAATAACTTCATTAAAATTGTGATCTCCGAATTATACGCATTTTAAAAAAGGTCTGGAGTCAACGCGATTCAAATTGAGAAATTGATGGGATCTGATAATTGGTCCACATGGTGTTTCGCGTTAGAAGCTCAGTTCGAGTTAGAAAGCATTTGGGGCTATGTTGTAGGTATGTGCACTTATACAACAAAGGAGAAGCTTTGTAATGAATTGAACATGAAATTGCTTGGAGAAGCTAAGAAATGTTTAAGTATCCGTGTTACTAAGGATGGAAATAAAATTTATTTGGATCAAGAAGATTATATTGATAAAATATTATAGTAATTTAATATGGAAGATTGTAATTCAGTGCAAATTCCAATGGATCCAAATAAAAAGCTTAAAAAATCTGTAAAAGAAGTGAAGGTAATGTTTATCCATATCAGCAATCAGTTGGAAGTTTGATGTATCTAGCACAATGCAAGGGCCTGAATTAAGTTATGCTGTAAGTTTTTTTGAGCCGTTTTAACAACAATCCAAATCAAGAAATTGGAATGCTGTCAAAAAGGTGTTTAGATATTTGAAAGGAACAAAACAAGTAAAACTTTGCTATAACAAAAATGGTAACACTGATGCAGATTGGGCAAATGATATCGATGAAAGAAAGTCAATGACAGGATATTTTATTATGTTACAATCAGGTGCAATTTCGTGGTGAAGCAAACGGCAGCATACCGTTGCAGAATATATGGCAATGTCTACAGCAACTCAAGAGGTACTTTCGTTAAGGGGTCTTTATTTTGAACTTGTTTCAGATGTTGCGAATGGACCAACTCCAATATTTTGTGACAACAGAAGTGCAATAGCGCTAGCTTCTAGTAACAGTTATTATCCACGATCAAAGCATATTGACGTGCGATATAATTTTATAAGAGAAAAGAAGAACAAAAAATTGGTAGAATTTTACTCCATAAAAACAGAAGAGGTGATAGCAGATTTCCTTAACAAGAGCATCGACTGCGCCGAAACATAAATTTTGTTCTACAAAACTAGGCTTAATTATGTAAAGTAAATTTGAGTGGGGGTGTTAAAATTACTTAATCAAATTCTACTTTAAATATTATAGAAAATACCACCTAGTTTTTATTGATAAAATTGTTTGTAAATATTTTTATAGAAAATAAATTTATTCATTGCTTATTGAGATTCTAATGAAAACATATTGCATAGTTTTACTGAGTTTTCCCTTTGGGTATTTAATATAGGATTATGTTTCCTTTTACTTCTTTTCCAAACGACTACATTATTGTCTTATCGTCTTCAAAATCCGCGCGTCCTCTATATCTTTGTTTGATGATGCATAATTATTAAAATCTAATTATTAAACTAAATTTTAAACTTACCATTATGTAAGTTTATCACACGACGATAATATTTTAATTATGATTTCGAATATCATATAAATTATTTTTTTTGACAATAATATCGTAGATGGCACTTTAAAAGTATACACTTTTTTAAAGCAAATTTCAACTTTAACCATTTATTTTTATGACATGGACATTATATTTTCCAAAAACCAAAAGGTAAAATATTTTCATTTTAATTCAATTCAGAATCGGCTTTCGCTATTTTGATAAACGATTAAAAAATATCAAATTCATGTTCAGCATGGAAACAATAGTAAAAAAACACATGTATTGCAAGAAGAAATTATTCCAAAAAAAATATTAGAAAATTAATTATTTGAAAAGATAGAGGAGGGTTTTGTATTCAGAAAAATTAATTAGGTAAGATAGAGAAATAACAAAAATGCAAATAAAACAGCAAAAAAAAATATGTTTGTTATGAAATTCACATTATAGGTGAGGGCTGTTTTAATGAACATTTTATCATCTAAAAGTCATTTTCGTGAAAATCAAAGATAGAGGGATTTGAATACAGGCCCTCGATACATACAATTTTTTGTCCAATAATCATTTTCATGTTCCCATTTTTTTGTTGTGGATAAAATAATATCAACTTTTTGCGGCAGGAGATGAAGTTCATTTAGTTTATATTTTTATCAAGAGCCTTAAAATTTTTCTTTGTTTTGTCAAGTGTTTTTCATCTCATTTATTTTCAGTATATCGTTCTTGTTTTTGCTAAAGGCCCCAACAGATTATACCGCAATACCTCAAAGATATGACAGATATTAAAATCAAAGGGACATTAGCGTTGACATTTTCATTATATCAGTGTTGTACTTACCACAAAAAATTGACCAAAAATAAAAAAACAGCTGATAAAAATTTAAAATAGAAACTCGAAATAAATAATTATATTATTCATGTATAAACTAACTGAGTCAAAATATTTAGAAATTAATAAAAAAAATATTAAAAAATTTATAAAGGAAATTATGAATATGTTTCCGATTCTGGTCCGTTTTCCAACCAGAATAACAACAGGTTTTGTTTTTACAAACAGCTGATTGGCTTGTATATGATTCAATTTGTTAGATCCACCCTCATATTTTAGACACATAATAATTTTGGACAAATAATAATAAATTTCTGAATTTTTTTATCCTAACGATTGATTTAATATTATTTTTTTTCTTCTCGTTTTATATAGGTATGTGTAATCCTATGAAATCTCAAACAGGCTTAACAGAGTGTTAAGCTTCAGTAAAAATCTTTGCAAATAGTTATTTGTTTTAATTTTAATATTGATTATTGGATTTGAGTTGTTGTTATTTGTTGAATGCTTAAATTGCTTTATGGTTTTTTTTAGGACATTTATTAGACAAGAAGTTTGGTTATTGTTCAAGAGACTACTGTATAAGCAGTTCGAAGCAAATATATTTTATTTATTTAAATAACTGTAAATAATAGGTGGATAAAAAGTACAAATAAGCTTAATTTCACCATATTTTCAAAAAAAAAAAAAATTAATCTTAAAAAAAAATATAAAAAAGAATTTAGGAAATCATAATTAAAATCAAAATTTTATTCATATTTACATCACTGCCATACAACTGCGATTCATAGATTTCCGAATATTGTCAAATTTTGTATTCACAAGTCACTAATCTGCTTCTTTAACCCATTAATACGCAAAAAGAACTATCAGTAAAATATTACATCCACTGCTATTTTTTAATACATTGTCGATAAAATAAAAGGAATTCATAAAAAAAACATAAAATTCATTGTCCTTTTTTAGAACAATGAGTGTCCCAACTTTAGGAAAATTGTCGTATTAGTTGTGGAATTGCCCAAAGCAACCTTTTTCTACACAAAGGATTTTTGTCAACAGTTCGCATCTCCATCGACACTTGCAATGACAACCAATACATCACAAATAATTTATCCTTTGTGGATTGTGGCTATTATTTTTTCAATCAAGACCAACTATTTCGGACAATGTTGAATGTAGGCTGCAAATACGTCCGCGAGCTTTGCATAGTAGAACATGTTACTTACTGCCTTACTGCCAAATCCAATATATATGTAAAAATACAATACCACCATTTTTTTCTACCTTATAGATACACCGTAGAGGCCTTCGTTGTTTTCACTTTTCCCAGTGGATGTAGTAACTCAAAATTAGGTGCAACTGTGACGTCAATATTGTCTTTCAAACGAGCTATTGTTATTTTTATTTTCTTCATTTTTATCAAAACCCAATCGTTTCAACTCATACAATAGTTTGTAAAAAAGTTGTCAAATATTACGATGTGCTCCGTTGGTACACTTGGCATTTTTGTTAGCAAGGACTTAAACACCTCTTTTGTATTCGTAGCGACGTTTTTTGATTTGCCATAATAAACATTAAAGTTCAACAAGTTCAGATGGGTAATGCTATGTACCCATCTGAACTTGTTGCCGCCTAGTTTTTGTCATCAAATCTCACTGGTTTTCCCATAATAAATTGTTTCGCTGGCTGGCAACCAAAATATTTAATCATAGATCCATCTCCAGATAAGTTTCCGTGATATGAATTTCTCTCAATAAAATTGCAAAGGGGTCTCAATTTATAAGTAACACTGGATACGATGTTGTATTATTAACAAATACTGATTGAGTGCGGTCTGTTTCAGCTTAATATGCAATATAGGATGATTTACAGTATCAAATGCTTTCGAGTGATCGAGAAGCACCAAAAAGATTACTTTACTGCAGTCTAGCTCACGTGTCATCTTTTCTGACACATCAACTAGAACAGTCACACAGCAATGATTCGGATGCAAAACTTGATTGCATATCAGTACTTAGACAATTCCTGTATACATATGTATGTAATTATTTGTAAATGCAAAAGCTTTTCTAGTACTTTTGAAAGGAAACATAGTATCGAAATCGGACGGCTTTCTGTACTCGACTTTGGAAGTGGAATATATTTTCAATTAAAACGGGTTTAAAATTCTTCATTATTTTGGAGAAGTCTATCTATTCTACTTCGAATTCATATAAAGCATTGTGCTGTAAGTCGGTAAAACAAATCTCTATATAGGATTTTTTAAGTCTGATTGATTTTTCCGTGTATTGTCATTCGAATCCCAATAAGAATCATCAGTTCGCTTTCTCGACACAAGCTCAATATTTCGCGGCATATTGTATGTACATAACAAGTCATCTTCATTTCCTTTCTCCTCATTACTCACAAGACCTATAAAATAGTTCAATTTTTTAGTAATACTGTCCATTGTCCCCAACTGGGAACAGTTCAATGAAACCTTGAGATAATATTTTACACTTTTTTGTAATTGAATGATTTTAAAATGATTTATATTTATTTGTTCCGTAATAATTAATTTTAAAAAGTTTCAGATAGTTTCAAATTGTAGTCGTTCTAGACAGACTATGCGAATTGGTCTTAGTTTCAAATAATTGGGTGTAGAAAATAACCATAAACCAAATCTGAGTGGAACTTTTATGAATTTTGTAGCAAAAAACCGAAATTCGATAAACCTGCTGCAATGTCGTTCAATCGGAGATTTTTTGGATCGAGGACTTTTTGGAACCACACATTAATTTTTTATTAATCGTTTGTAGCTCACCAACATTATTGTTATAAGCTTTTTTTAAACTCGTTCTTTTAACTCGTACTCTCTGTCTGTCTGTCTGCTATGGGTCAACCCCATTGCCCCTTATCCAATTTACCTGAAATTTGGCCCATAGTCTTGTTGTGGGTACAGAATAATTTTGGGGTAGTCACGCACAGTCACGCATAGTCACGCACAGTCACGGAGTGATCTAAATGTCATTACACCTCATCCGATCGATCTGAAACTTGGTCCATAGACTTGCTATGAAAAACAGATTAACTTTGACTTAGTCACGCAAGATCACAGCCACGGAGAGTTTTAACACAGATTTCCCCTTATCAGATCGATCTGAAACTTGGTCGATATACTTGCTGTGAAAAGAGATTAACTTTGACATAGTCACGCACAAACCTCGTTTCCCTTAATCCGATCGATCTGAAACATTGTCCATAGACTTGTTGTGGCCAAAGATTAATTTTAAAATAGTCACGCAAAGTCACGCATAGTTACGGAGAGATTCAAGACTCATATGCATAAGCAAAGAAAGAGTTTTAATAAAAAGTTTGCTTTTATTGTTTAGATCTATAATATTAATAGGTTAGGCGATTTCTTGTGACCGATGTTTTGTTCTACCATTTTATCCCGATTTTGATCAAACGTATATTATTTGAAAGGTATTTTTTTAAGCCCTTTTGCAGATTTACAGGTTTTTAAATTTTTTTGCTTTATTTTGAGTAAATTGCATTTAAAGTTGCTACTAACACATACATAAAATTATACAATGCTATGTGTGTGTTTATTAAATTTGTTAATGCGTTTGTAATAAAAATGAGTTTGTTTTTTTGTTGGCTTTTTATTTAGTGAAAAAATAAAATTTCCTAGAATTTGCACTCGAATTTCGAGGGCTGGAAAATAAAATTTCCCAGAATTTGCACTCGAATTTCGAGGGCTGGAATCTTCTAATTATTTATAAATATTTGTTATTTTCTATTTTTATAAAGATAAAAATAAACAAGAGAAAAACACAGGAACGCAAACCAAACCCAACCCGCCTGCCTGTACTAGATACATTGAAAAAGACACTAAACAAAAAAAAAAAAAACAAGAAATTATATTCGGTCTAGACCAACTATACGATTCCCATAGTTTAGAGACCCTATCTCTTCGGTCCAACTAATTCGATATAGAAAATAAGCATAAACCAAATTTGAGTGGCATTGTTATAAATTTTTTTGGCTGCAGATATAAAAAAGTTCATAGCGGATGTAATATTTATATGGGGACTAGGTCGAAATATGGACCGATCCTGATCATATTTGGTAAAGTCGCTTATATTTTGAAAAAAAAGTATACAAACCAAATTTGAGAAAAATCTGTGCAATATTTTCGTTTATTGATAGATTTCAGTGAAGATCGGGAAGCAGTTCTATATGGGTCCTATGACTAAGAATTGTTCTACGGGGATTATTTTTGGACTACTGATTAATGCATATAATAAACACATACAAACCCAATTTGACTGAGATCTATTTGATAATTTGGATCTTATGGAAATTTATGTCCATTTCATGGGGGTCATTTGTATGGAGACTAGGTCTGAACATGGACCGAATTTCACCAATTTCAACAAGGTTCATCCTATGGCCGGTAGAAGCTTACATACCGAATTTCATCAAAATATATTCAAATTTGCGACCTGTAGTTTGATTACAAGGTTTACATGGACACACAGACGGACCACATAGTGGTATAGGGTATAAAAATATTGTTTTGATCTTTATCATTTAAATGATCGAGTTTGAAATATTTCAAGATCAAATGTTTTTACTCAATAATTAAAGAAACTCTTTTTATGGTATTTTTAAAAGTCCAATTTTTATGTCATCACCCGTTAAATTGAAACCACAGCATTTTAGAGAAAACAGCCTCATAACATGATAAGGCTTCCGCCATGTTTAAAAGTGTTTTAAGTCGACTTTGGATGATAAGGTCAATTTTCCGAATATCGATCGAACCAAATATGTTTTTCAATTCGGAAGGTCGATGTATTTGGTTAGGAACTCTAGTCGTGATTTAGTTTTTTGAGTGGATAACACTCGTACCTTTCGTGGAATATTGTGGTAATTTAAATGTATGCACTAGACTACGTGATTATTTAAAGGTCACTGGACAGCAGGAAATGCAAGGTATATTAAATGTTAAATTGGAATAAGTTTAATTTAACTTTTTTTTAAAGAATGTTATAGAAAATTCCATACAACTTTTCTTATAAAAGTTTAAAAAAAAAATTAGTGAACTTTCCAAGTTTTATTTTTTTATAGGCTTTTCTGATTTGTTTAAACTGCTATTACTTAGCTGGTGGTATAATTTTGTGGGACATTAATTCTTATCTCAGAATATAAAATTGATAAGAAAAAAGCTTTAACAATCTTGATCTATTAAATTATTATATTACTTTCATTTGAGGAAAACTAATGTTTGAGGTTATATAAAAATGTACCAAGCTAAAATATATTAAAATATGCATTTTATTTATGAGATTCGTTGTATTGTTAACTAAGAAGCGAAATAAGATTTTTTAAATAAATTCATCCTATAATGGAATTAAAATCTTTATTTTATGTACACAGTGTACACAGAAAGCAGATTCATTTCATTTACTTTCTATTTTGTTTCCAACCGAATTTCGGATTGATTAGAATTACAATTCTGTGTACTCTTAGTACACTTTGTATTATTAAATTTCTCTTGATACAATCATCCACTTTAGAACAAATCTGTTGGGGAGCTATTTTTTATTGAGTGTAAATATTTTAAAAATCATTAGCATGTTTACACCGTTCTCCAAAACAACTCAACGTAAATACTCCTTTTATATGCGATGGCTGGCGGTCCGTCTGTCCGAAAATTTATATATACTCCTATCTTGGGAATAAACTATATGTCTCCTATTTTATAATATTTGCATGCAATTTGTTTTATCGGATCTATGACTAAAGCCTTTCGAATCGATGTATATGTTCAGCCCTAGTGTGTATGTATATTTAAGCATGATCGAAGTTCCACGGTTTGTCATTTTCATCTGTAGGACCTTTTATATTAAGCAAATTGAGTGATACAAATTCTGATTCCAACATATTCGGAAGTCTTATACAGCGTTCACACTTAAGTGTTTACCAAGTGTTTAGTATTTATGCGATAAACGAGTCAAATTGAGATGTTTACCCATACATTTTTTCATTTGGCTAAACACAATTGAGGTGTTTAATTCTTAAACATCTCAAAAAACGAAAAATGATAGAGTTGTATTTAATTTTGAGCATGTTCAGTGCAATATATCTAATTTTTGCCAAGTTGACATCCCTTTTTTTTTAACATTACTATTAAAGTGGCAGGTATTACATTAAAAAATACAATACAAAATACAATACAAAAATTAAAATAACGCATCTATATTGATAATTTCATCATTAATATAATTAAAGTAGTTGGTCGCCAATTTAATGATATCATTTTAATCCATTTTTATACCCTATACCACTATGTGGTTTGGGTATAATGACTTTGTGCTGCTGTTTGTAACAACCAAAAATATTTGACCTAGACCCATGTTTAATTATACCGATCGAATCAGAATCACTTTTTGAGTTGATTTAACAATGTCTGTCCGTCCGTCCGTCTGTGTGTCCATGTAAACCTTGTAATCAAACTGCAGGTCGCAAATATGAACATATTTTGACGAAATTTGGTACATAAGCTTTTATCGGCCATGTGATGAACGCTATTGAAATTGGTGAGAATCGGTCCATGTTCAGGCCTAGCCCCCATACAAATTACCCCTATGAAATCGACATAAATTGCCATAAGATCCAAATTGTCATATAGATCTTACTCTAATTGGGTTTGTATGCGTTCATTACATCTATTAATGAGTAGTTCAAAAATGATCCCTTTGGCCCCATATCTATTAAAAAACAAAAATATTGCACTGATTCTTCTCAAATTTTGTTTGTGTATATTTTTGCAAAATACAAGAGACTTTACCAAACATGATCAGGATCGGTCCATTTTTGGATCTAGTCCCCATATAGATATAGCATCCGATGTGAACTTTTTCATTTTCTATATCCAGTTAGTAGGGCCTAAGAGATAGGGTTTCCAAACGCATGGTATAGGGTATCGTATAGTCAGTCTAGACCGGCTATAATTTTCTTACTTGTATAATTTTACAACTTTTAAATTGTTTTTTATTTTTGAAACATCTGTTCAATCTGCTGAAATGTTTAACTTAAACACACTAAATCAAGTGTGAACGACTGTGTTTTGTTTTGCAAAACACGAGCTAAAACACCTCAAAATATCGTAGTACGAACGCCTTATTATATTTGTAGGCCAGCGTTATTCATTAAAACTTATTAATTATGTGAATGTTTTGTTAAATAAATTTTTTATACCACTGTGCAGGGGGAATATACATAAAAGTTTGTCATTCCATTTGTGATAATTTGAAAAAAAAAAAAAAAACAAAGCTGAACTCTTTAAAATAAATGTATTCTTGATCCTTTACCAGTGGAGTTGTTATAGCGATGCCCGTCTGTCCGTCTGTGGAAATCACGATCATGTTCTTAATAGGTTAGCTGGGTTTTTAGTGAAAGTGATTCATTGCCAGCCCGACTACGTTTCTGTATAAAACTATTAAAATTTCTTTAATAGGTCCTGAGATTTCAATGAAAATGTTAAAAATGAGAGCCATTTTTAATAATTTTTAATAAAAATTGATTCATAATTATTATGAACAAATTAAAAAAATAATAATTGGAGCATAACTATTATTATCCAATTAATAAATTTTTTATTGTTTTATACTAGTTATGAATAACTAAATAGAAAATATTTTAAGCATAACAAAATTTTTTTTATGAATTTAAAAAAAATTGGATTTTAATAGTTAAATAATTTTTTCCCGAATAACTATTATTTTTTTTATTATGGACATTTTTGTGCAATCAATTTTTCGATAAAAATCACTATATGATGTTATTGCTTTATTGTTGTTTTTTGTTCATACAATAATTAAAAATACGTCACAAAAGTGTTAAAAGCTAAATTAATATTGGAGATGGGCGCATAAGTGCATTTCGACACAAATTTTTTTTTATAACGTAATGTCATAAATCAGAAACAGATAAAGTAAAGTGAAATGTAAAAACAAACGCGTAATTTAAAATTTGAAACACTTCACTGTTGGAGAACTGGCTGGCATGCATGTTATAAATATTCTAAAAATTTAAGTGCCAAATGTTGTGTGTAGTTATTCAAAATATTCCTGTAAACAAATTTAAAAAGCAATTATAGCCATTTTTCTAAATTTATAATTATAGAATCTGTTGTTAATTTCACCCTCCACTAAATGATAGTTGTTTGTCATTCCGTTTATATTTACCTTTAATAAAAGTTTTCTTAAAAACATTTCTTATATTGTGGAGGGTATTCAAAGTTTTGATACAACCAATTATAGATTTCTTGGATATTTGCGCTCAAATCAGTGTGCAAGACAAAAACTAATTTAGTTGATGTTTTAATTGATTAAGTGAAGTTGCATTGTAAAATAAAAAAATTGTAACTACAAAAAAAAAAATATTTAAAAACTTAAAAATGGGTCGTAAAAGTGAAGTTTTTATAAGAGAGCAATTTTTATAGAATTTTTAAAAATAATTATTACAGCATAATTATTATGAGCAATTTTTATTTCTTAAGCCGTGTGCGGAAGTTGCTTCCAGAAGTGACTTCCAGAAGTTTTTGTCGTGCGAACTCGTATTAGAAGTCGACTTTCAGAAGTCACGGCTTGCAGAAGTTACTTGCAGTAATTACGTGGAAACACGTATTTGTTGCTTGCTGGAAATAACTTGATTGGCTTGCTGGGAGCTACAAGTGTTTTGAAGACTTGCAGGAGAAGTCAAGTATACGTCGGGTAAACGGTTTGTGGTATTCTCTTCTGTTTTCAGTTTTGTTCTGTATTTTTTTTAGTTCTTTTCCCAATTTATAATAGTGGACAAAAACAACTTCATTTGGAGTAGTAAAAAAACACATTTGGTAATTGAAAAACAAGAAATTTATACTGAATTATGAGATACGTCCTCAAAAGACTATAAGATATAAAATTAAAAAACAAAACGCTTTAAAGACAATAGCTAATGATATAGACGCGCCCGAAGAAGAGGTCAAAAGTAAACTGCACAACCTCTGAACGCAGTTTGGTCAAGAAGTAAAGAAGGAAAGAAAAAAAAATGGCCAAGGTATGGAAGATATATATGTTAGCAAGTGGGAGTTTCATAATGACATGAAATAAAGGGTCCGCCAAATAACTTTTTTTTTTGAAAATGCTATAAAAGAAAACTACTGAACATTATCTCAAATTTCTTTTTTTTTATTTGAAAGTAGAATCCTTCCGGTTAATAATGGAAAATAATTTCATTCAGATGGATGCCTCGGCTGGCCATGCAGTAGTCTACATGATCGGTCCAAATTTTAAGCATATTATCGATTGTGTGCAGCTGTATTTCACCAATGGCTTCACGAATATTGTCCTTCAAAGCGTCAATTGTGTCTGGCTTGTTGGCGTAACACTTATCTTTGAGGGCACTCCACAAATAATAGTCCAAAGTTGTCAAATCGCAGCTCAGGGGTGGCCAAACGACATCAGCTCTGCGGCTGATAATGCGATATTCAAAAACAGGGCGCAAAACATCGAGTGTAGCTTCGGCTGTGTGGCACGTAGCGCCGCACAGTGGACCATTTGACGGGAAGGCGGTCAAAAATCTATAACTTTTGATTGGATTGGAATTTTGATATGCGTTTTTTTTGTTTGGTAGGTGAGACTTTAGCCTTTAAGTTTTGCTATAAAACGTAATTCTCGACCGAAAACAAAAAAAGTTACGGAGGGTTTAAAATGCGTTTTCATTTGTAGTTGACTTTTTTCTGACTGCTTTTGACTGGCAGGAGTTATGCTCTATTAAGAAGGAGATTTTCGGAAAATTTTGACCTTTTTAAAAAAATTTTTTTTTTAAATTTCGGAATGACTCAGTGATTTTACGTGTTAATAGTATGGAATTACACAAAATTTATTTCACTTCAAATCTTTTAAATCAGAAAAGTTACAGTCATTCAAAAATAAAAATTTACAAAGAAATTTTTAATTTTAGCAAAATACTGAGAAAGCCCATTTTCGAAGACTCTGTTCGCTGTGATATAGTTGAGATAGAGTCGCAATTTTTTGGCCCCCGAGGTTTACTAGCATTTACTTTCAAATGAATGCCATAACTTTAAAATCGGTAACAAAAAAAAAAACGATTTTTGGCCGCCTTCTCAAAATATGGTCCACTGTGCGCCGTCCTGTTGAAACCAAATGATGCCAATATCCTCCTCTTCAATTTTTGTGAACAAAAATTCGTTCCACATGGCCCGATAACGATCGCCATTGACTGTAACGGCCACTCCTTGCTCATTTTCGAAGAAAAATGGCCCAGTTATGCCTCTGGACCAAAATCCGCACCAAACAGTGACTCGATTTCGGTGTATCGGCTTTTTAATGTATGCTTGCGGGTTTTCTGTACCCCAAATGCGACAATTTTGCTTGTTTACATACCCGCCAAGATCAAAATGAGCTTCATCTGAAAAGATGATTTTTTTTTTTGGCAAAATCGCCATCTTCTGTAAGTCGATCGCAGGCCCACTTAGCGAAGCGAAAATGCATTGGATGGTCAGTTGGCTTCAACTCCTGAACCAGTTGGACTTTGTATGGCGTCATACCAAGGTCTTTATGCAAAATTCGTCTGAATGATGCCTCCGAAATGTTCAATTCTTGAGAACGACGGTGAATTGATGTTGATGGCGCTTCACGCACACTTTCTGCCACAGCAGCAATATTCTCGGGTGTACGCACTGTTTTTGGCTTTTCACGCTTTGGTTTATCGATGAGGATGCCAGTTTCTTTCACTTTTTTCACAAGATAACGAACATACGGAGCTGACGGTGCTTCTCTTCTTCCAAAATCCGTACGCAATTTTCGTACACATTCTGCAACATTACCATGATTTTCAAAATAATGTCGCAATATTTCCCAGCATTGTTCAAGCGTAGACACAACCATATTCGTTCAGCGGAAGGATAAAACTAATTATCTGTCAAATCAGATATGAGCTAGGTGTTACCATTCACGAAATAAGCACTAGTTGAAAAAAAAACGTTAAATGGCGGACCCTTTACATGACGTCATCTCATGTACCCAAAAGAAATTGAGGAATAATTTGGTAAGAATGACAAAATACATCTTATATATAACCGTTTTAATTTTTATTTCATTATATATTCCATTCACTTGTACACATGCTGCGATGGCAACTGGCAATCTTATTTTGCCACAAGACATCTTTATACTGTCATGCGTAAAAAAGCAAACTCTACTGCAAGCTGTACTCCCATTATGTGGAAACACGTCTGCAATTTCTTGCAGCAAGGTCATTGTAATAACTTCTACAAACTACTTCTGGAAGCAGACTTCCTCAAGTTTCGGTTTGAGTGAAAACACTTCAGCAAATACTTGCAGAAGTTCTGCGCAAGTGACTTACTAGTGGACACACAGCTTTATGCGTAACTATTAAAAAACAATTCTTAAGAAATATTTTTTTTCTTAACCATAACTATTATCACTTTAGAAAAATAATATTACTTATAAAATAAGAGTTATTAATTAAGAAAACACATAAAAATTGTCTTGCAATATTTATGACTTAAGGAATTTGTCATAACACTTATAATAGTTAAGTCCTTGTAAAAAGGAGCTGTAATACTGGCTTTATTTTTGGACTACTGATAAATGGATGTAATAAACACATACAAATTTGGGGATTAGATCTGAAAATGCACCGATTTTCAACAATAGTGTTCATCCTATGATCGATAAGAAGTTACATATCAAATTTCGTCCAAATGTATTCATATCTGCGATCTATAGTTTGATTACAAGGTTTACATGGACAGACGGACAGAGCGGCCCTGAAAGTGATTCTGAGTCGATCGGTATAATAAGAGATGGGTTCAAGTCAAACATTTTAAGTAGTTACAAACATCAGCCCAAGCTTATAATAATTACACCCCGACCACATAGCGGGCAGAGTATAATGACATTGTGCTGGTGTTTGTAACTACCAAAAATATTTGACCTAGAATCATTTTCTGAGTCGACTTAACGATGTCCGTCTGTCCATCTGTCTGTGTGCCTAGTAAACCTTGTAATCAAATTACAGGTCGCAAATATGAATAATTTTTATTAAATGTGGCCATAGATGCATGTTCAGACCTAGTCCCCATACAAATAATGCCTATGCCATAAAATTCGGATAAGCATATATATCACGGTCAAATAGAAATATTCTTAATCATAGACCCATCTAAAACTGCTTCTCGATCTTCACTTAAATCTATCACAAAACAAAGATATTGCACAGATTTTTATCAAATTTGGTTTGTAAATATTTATGAAAAAAAAATAAGTGACCTTACCAATTATGGTTGGGATCGGTCCATTTTTCGACCAAGTCCCCATATAAATATAGAATCTGAAATGAACTTTTTTATATTCAAAGGCAAAAACATTAATAACAATGCTACTCAAATTTGGTTTATGCTTATTTTCTAGGTAGGGTCTCTAAACGCATGGTATAGGGTATCGTTTATTCGGTCTAGACCAGAGCTATGGGCAAAGAAATCTTGATTTTTTTAAACCCGATAATGGCCCGTCGCATAATATATTGCTTTTTCGCAACATTTCGCATTCGCTTAATTTAGCTCCGTGTGACTTCTATCTTTTCGATTTACTTAAAAAGAACCTTTTCATTTGGAAACATTAGAAAATCAGTTGTTTCTATCAGATGTGCCAAACAAAATCTCGAAACTGAAAGTGTAGATTTTGAACAAAATCTCGAGATTTCACAATACATATAATATTTGACTCAAAATTGATTTGCCCTCGATGGACTTGTTTTCTTTTAGCTAATCTATTCGATTATAACAACGTGTTAAGAAATTTTGTAATAAAAGAGGTAGAAAAGACTCATAAGGAAATAATCTAATCAACTATAACATAACATTTATTAAAATGTTTAATACCATCGCTGATGAAGGCTGAAATGCCAGACACCGGTCTGATTAAGAATAACAGAGTCGTTATGAATTTTAGAAATATATTTTGTTAATATATAAATGAGAATTTTCAATCACAATAAGATATATTTCGTTGTATTTTTAAATAAAGTAAACAAAAAAAAAAAAATATTTTGCAATTAACTCTAAAAATCTAACTGTGTATATACACTTATGCTCACATAATTAAGTCATGGGTATGCAATGAAATGTTTTTGTAGTTTTTATCTTAAACTTATTTCTTCCAATTCTAACATTACTATTTTGTGCAACCCTGCTATGGTAGCAGTTGTTTACATTGATTGAAGCCAAATTAAATATTTGGGTATTCCCCGAAAAATATGGAAAACCTCAAAAAGGTCATATGCACTGTGCTCACATAATTAAGTCACCACGCGTATCGTGAGAAAATTAGTGTTTTGAAGATTTTTTTTTTTAAATAAATTAAAAACAAATAACTTCAGCTGAAATGCTATGAACAACAAGTAAGAAAATTATAGTCGGTCTAGACCGACTATACGATACCCTATACCATGCGTTTAGAAACCCTATGTCTTAGGCCCAACTAACTGGACATTGTAAATAAGCAAAAACCAAATTTGAGTGGGATTTTTATTAATTTTTTTGGCTGCAGATATGAAAAAGTTCATATCGGATGCTATATCTATAAAGGGACTAGGTCCAAAAATGGACCGATCCTGATCATGTTTGGTAAAGTCTCTTGTATTTTGCAAAAATATGTACAAACAAAATTTGAGAAGAATCAGTGCAATATTTTTGTTTTTTAATAGATTTAAGTGAAGATCGGGAAGCAGCTCTATATGGGGTCAAAGGGATCATTTTTGGACTACTCATTAGTGGATGTAATGAACGCATACAAACCCAATTTGAGTAAGATCTATATGACAATTTGGATCTTATGGCAATTTATGTCGATTTCATATGGGTAATTTGTATGGGGGCTAGGTCTGAACATGGACCGATTCTCACCAATTTCAATAGCGTTCATCCCATGGCCGATAAAAGCTTATATACCAAATTTCTTCAAAATATATTCATATTTGCGACCCGCAGTTTGATTACAAGCTTTACATGGACACACAGACGGACGGACGGACGGACGGACGGACGGACGGACGGACGGACATTGTTAAATCAACTCAGAAAGTGATTCTGATTCGATCGGTACAATTAAAGATGGGTCTAGGTCAAATATTTTTGGTTGTTACAAACAGCAGCACAAAGTCATTATACCCAAACCACATAGTGGTATAGGGTATAAAAATAAGTTCAAATTCGGCTGAAGAGAAAATA
The DNA here is from genome assembly GCA_963682025.1 of Cordilura impudica. Taxonomy (NCBI): domain Eukaryota; kingdom Metazoa; phylum Arthropoda; class Insecta; order Diptera; family Scathophagidae; genus Cordilura; species Cordilura impudica. The sequence continues at coordinate 113,866,121 of OY821517.1, forward strand.
ATATGGGATTGTTTCCAAAGATACAATAATATTGCAAATGTAGTGGAGATTTTGAACCTTTCTCGGGGTAAAATTACAAGTGCCATTACGCATTACAAAAAATATGAAACTTTTGAAAATATTCCGCGCCAAAAACCAAGAAAAAACGACTTTAAATGATGACAGACGCATTGCAAACCTGAGTAAAACTGATCCTTTTTTAACTTCGTCGCAAATCAGAGCTCAAATGGAAACGGATTATGGCGTAAATGTTTCATTGCAGAACATAAGACGACATTTGCAAGAAAACAATTTGCATGGAAGAATGGCCAGGAAGAAACCGTTGGTTTCCTTGAAGAATACTAAGAAGCGGCACCGATTTGCGACTGACCATCTTGCTAAAGGCCTAAATTTTTGGAATTTAATTGTTTGGAGCGACGAATCCAAGTTTAATGTTTTTGGAAATGATGGTAGACCATATGTGCGATGTCCTCCACTTAATGAATTGGATCCAAAATACACCAAAAAAACTGTGAAACACGGTGGCTCACCAGTCATGGTGTGGGGTTGCTTTACCGCATTCGGTGTGGGTCCTATAGTCAAGATTGACGGTATAATGAATGGGGAAATTTATAAGAATATACTAAAGGAAAATTTGGCCACCGAACATGCTGACAATTTTTCGCTTGCGTGTATTTTCCAACACGACAATGACCCGAAGCATTGTTCGAAGGCGGTTAAGTCGTGGTTGGCAACACAGTCCATCAAGCTTCTGGAATGGCCGCCGAAGAGTCCCGACTGAAACCCTATCGAGAACTTGTGGGTCTTACTAAAATGAGTGCTTGCAGCACGAAAACCGCCAAATAAGGACATGTTATGGAACTTTATCCAAGAGGAGTGGCACAAAATCACTCCAGGCCAGTGCGATTCTCTTGTAGCTAGCATGCCAAAGCGATGCTCCATAGTATTGAAGCAAAAAGATTATCCTACTCAATATTGAGGTAAGCTAATGAAAAAATGAGACTCTCGACAAAATTTATTACTTATATCTACAATTTGAACCATTTTTTTTTCAGATGACTTAATTATGTGAGCAGCTCTTTTTGGCTAATTTCCAAGTTTTTAATTTTTTTGGAATGAATCAAAATTTTGTAATTTTTAATTTCACTGTAAATTGATTGCTAACATATAAGAATAATAAAAAAAAAACAAGTAAGAAAATTGTAGTCGGTCTAGCCAGACTATACGATACCCTATACCACAGTTAAGAGACCCTATCTCTTCGGTCCAACTAATTGGATATAGAAAATAAGCAAAAACCAAATTTGAGTGGCATTTTTATTAATTTTTTCGCTGCAGATATGAAAAAGTTCATATCGGATACTATATTTGTATGGGGACTAGGTCGAAAAATGGACCGATCCTGATCATATTTGATACAGTCACTTATACTTTGAAAAAATTTACACAAACCAAATTTGAGAAAAATCTGTGCAATATTTTTGTCTTTTGATAGATTTAAGTGAAGATCGGGAAGCAGCTCTATATGGGGCCTATGACTAAGAATTTTCCTATAGGGAGTAATTTTGAACTACTGATTAATGGATGTAATAAACACATACAAACCCAATTTGACTGAGATCTATATGATAATTTGGAACTTATGGCAATTTATGTCGATTTCATAGGGGTCATTTGTATGGGGGCTAGGTCTGAACATGGACCGATTCTTTCAACAGCGTTCAGCCCACGGCCGGTGGAAGCTTATATATCAAATTTCATCAAAATACATTCATATTTGCGACCTGTAGTTTGATTACAAGCTTTACATGGATACACAGACGGACGGACGGACGGACGGACCGACATGGCTATTTCGACTTAAAAAGTGATTCTGAGTTGATCGGTATAATTAAAGATGGGTCTAGGACGAATATTTTTGGTTGTTACAAACAGCAGCACAAAGTCATTATCCCCAAACCACATAGTGGTATAGGGTATAATTATATTCGAATTAAAAAAAAGGGTTCACGTATTTTTGACAATAATGCCGAGTAGCATACTAGTGACTTAATTATGTGAGCACAAGTTTATAAACACTACAATACTTATAACTTTTAAACGATTTTACTAAAGCGTTAAAAAATTTAACTTTATATAAACGAAGTATAATTGACATTCCAAAAATAGGAAAACTATGTCGTAATGCAAACTGTCATAAAACAACAATATGTTATAACAAGTAAGAATATTATAGTCGGTCTAGACCGACTATATGATACCCTACACCATGCGTTTAGAAACCCTATCTCTTAGGCCCAACTAACTGGACATAGAAAATAAGCAAAAACCAAATTTGAGTGGGATTTTTATTAATTTTTTTGGCTGCGGATATGAAAAAGTTCATATCGGATGCTATATTTATATGGGGACTAGGCCCAAAAATGGACCGATCCTGACCATGTTGGGTAAAGTCTCTTGTATTTTGCAAAAATATATACAAACAAAATTTGGGAAGAATCAGTGCAATATTTTTGTTTTTTAATTCATTTAAGTGAAGATCGGGAAGCAGTCTATATGGGGCCAAAGGGATCATTTTTGGACTACTCATTAATGGATGTAATGAATGCATACAAACCCAATTTGAGTAAGATCTATATGACAATTTGGATCTTATGGCAATTTATGTCGATTTCATAGGGGTTATTTGTATGGGGGCTAGGTCTGAACATGGACCGATTCTCACCAATTTTAATAGCTTTCATCCCATGGCCGATAAAAGCTTACGTACCAAATTTCATCAAAATATATTCATATTTGCGACCTGCAGTTTGATTACAAGGTTTACATGGACACACAGACGGACGGACATTGTTAAATCAACTCAAAAAGTGATTCTGATTCGATCGGTATAATTAAAGATGGGTCTAGGTCAAATATTTTTGGTTGTTACAAACAGCAGCACAAAGTCATTATACCCAAACCACATAGTGGTATAGGGTATAATAAACATAATGGTTACTCAATCACACATTTCGATGAGAATGATAGATAGATAGAAACATATGGTGGACTATAATTAAAAACTTTACGAGTTTTTATACCCTATACCACTATGTGGTTTGGGTGTAATGACTTTGTGCTGCTGTTTGTAACAAGCAAAAATTTTTGACCTAGACCCATCTTTAATTATACCGATCGAATCAGAATCACGTTTTGAATCGATTTAACAATGTCCGTCCGTCCGTCTGTGTGTCCATGTAAACCTTTTAATCAAACTGCAGGTCGCAAATATGAATCTATTTTGATGAAATTTGGTATATAAGCTTTTATCGGCCATGGGATGAAAGCTATTGAAATTGGTGAGAATCGGTCCATGTTCAGACCTAGCCCCCATACAAATAACCCCTATGAAATCGACATAAATTGCCATAAGATCCAAATTGTCATATAGATCTTACTCAAATTGGGTTAGTATGCATTCATTACATCCATTAATGAGTAGTCCAAAAAAGGTGCCTATGGGACAACTCTTGGTCATAGGCCCCATATAGAGCTGCTTCCCGATCTTCACTTAAATCTATCAAAAAAATAAAATATTGCACTGATTCATCTCAAATTTTGTTTGTATATATTTTCGCAAAATACAAGAGACTTTACCAGCCATGGTCAGGATCGGTCCATTTTTGGACCTAGTCCCCATATAGACATAGCATTGCATCATAAATCTCACTCAAATTTGGTTTATGCTTATTTTCTATATCCAGTTAGTTGGGCCTGAGAGATAGGGTCTCTAAACGTATGGTATAGGGTATCGTATAGTCAGTATAGACCGACTATAATTTTCTTACTTGTTATTATTGTTATTATTGATAAGAGCAAACAATTGAACTGTTATAAATAAAAGCCGGTTTGTTGAGGTACTCTTTTACAATTTTGCTCTTTTTATTAGCGAAGAGAAAATAAAAAAAGCAAATACACAGTAGTGTCAACTTATTTAAAGGAAAACGGAAAGAAACAGTATTGTTGTCAAAAAATTAATAATAATATGTTAAATGTTATCCTGAGTAGATGAATTATAAAGTTCCACTACAGGAGCAATTTGTCATTTTATTATTAATAAAAATGTGAAAACATTTCTAAAAGTTTTATGCAACTCAGTAAAATTTCATGTAAGAAATTAATGACTACAATATTGCTGGAAGTTAAAATATAAAATTAGATGAAGCCGAAAAGTGCTGTACTGTGGCTAAGTACATCGTAACAACGCATTTCAAAACACAAAAATGTTGCACAGATTTTTTTCAAATTTGGTTTGTATATGTTTTTGCAAAAAATAAGTGACCTGTCATATATGGTCAGGATCGGTGTATTTTTCGACCTAGTCCTCATAGCATGTGATATGGACTTTTTCATAACCTAAGGCAAAACAATTCATAAAAATGCCACTCAAATTTGATTATGCTCATTTTCCATATCTAAGATATTGGGTCTCTAAACGCATGTATAGGGCATCGTATAGTCGGTCTAGTACGACAACTTTGACAACACTTTTTTTCACACACAATACAATTTTGATGAGTATTCTTAAAACTATTTTCCTTAAGAGTAGCAATATCCTACATAGTTTTTCTAAAGGAAAATCAAGGAGAAACAGAAATTCGATCAAATCTTTCCAGAAATTCATTCACCTTTCAAGGTGGTGGAAAATTTTCTATGTTGACGAATAAATAAATAAATTTAAAACAAAAACCTATATCAGAAATCAGAATCTCACAAACGTAAAATTTTAGAACTGTAAAATTTCAAAGTAATGCTTACAATTTACGTGTAAATATTTTAGAATAGTTTTTGCTATTACTTTAGATTTCACAAGCCTTACAAAATCGAGATGCATTAAAATCATCCCAACAATTAAACTTTTATGTCTAGAAATGGTAGCACATATTACTATTTTCAATAGATTTGAGTAAGCGATGACTTATTTAATTTCTAATAATATTCAGTTCAAGAAAATTGATAAAAAATATTTTTGTGTTTAAAGAAATGTTGGAAAACAAAAAGAAAACCTTAGGAAAAACAACTAAATATCTCTTAATTGGAGTAAATGAGAAATATAGTAGGGCTTAGGGAAATGTCGACGAATCCTTGATTGATCGTAAACAAGCAGTTGATGCGGACTTCACCTGTGGGTAGAATACTAGGCAGTCAAATATATTGGGTCGGATCTAGCCCTTTTACAATATTATTTTCAAAGGCGACTTCGCTCGACTTGTTATTTCACAGACAGCGAACTCCGATTTAAGCCAATCAACCAACAAATTAACCAACGGAAATTACATCATTTAAGAACTTCGGCATTTGTAAACCGATTGGCTTAAGAATACATGCTTTTAAAGCATGCCAAAATAGTCGTTCAGTTGTGTAAACTCGACGTGCATGTCGTCCAAAGTACGGGCCAGAAAGTACCGTCCTACAACAGTATTCGTTGTTTAGAGTCGGATTTTGTTGAGCATGGGTCAGTGGAAAGTCATCCACATGCCGCTCATCTATGCCCAAGATGTTTCAATGTACTCGTTGAAGCGAATAAAATGCAAGTGATACAAAGAATTGTGCTGGCAGACCGGCCATGTCATTTGAAATATGGCCAAACAGTCATCGAATGTTTGACACTGAACCTGACTTTCGTAAGCAAATTTTTATGATCGATGTGGAGGCGTTAGCAAGCAAAAGTGCCGCATTTGGGGACGCACTGTGGACCATATTTTGAGAAGGCGGCCAAAAATCATTTGTTTATGGTTACCGATTTTAAAGTTATGTTATTTATTTGAAAGTAACTACCAGTAAACCTCGGGAGCCAAAAAATTGCGACTCTATTTCACATATATCACAGCGAACAGGGTCTTCAAAAATGGACTTTATCAGTATTTTGATCAAATTAAAAATTTCTTTGTAAATTTTAATTTTTAAATGTCAGTAACTTTTTTGTTTTAAAAGAGTTTAAAGTAAAATAAGTTTTGTATAATTTTGTAACTTAAAAATTAAAAAAAAAAAAATTAAAAAAGGTTCAAATTTCCCGAAAATCTCCTACTTAAGAGAGCATAACTCCTGCCCATCAAAAGCCATCAAAAAAATCTTGCACTCTTCTGAAGCCCGAACCTTCTCCTACACTCATTAGCCGGCCAGTTTCCGCCCTTGTGCACCAGGTCAGATATGTTGTGCAAAATTTATGAATACAACAGTTTTCCACTATGTGGTTAAGGTATAATGAGTTTGTCTTGATGTTTGTAACTACCAACAATTTTTTTGATATACGGATTTACTCAAAATCACTTTCTGAGCCGATTTAACGATGTTCGTCCGTCCGTCTGTGTGTTATGAATACAAAAGTTGGTCGTACCGGTGTATTTTTTTTGCGTGAGTTTATTTGTTTCTTATACTGACAGAAAAAGGAAACGGCAGAGTTGACACGAGTTGTTATATCCACAATATTAGTAGGCTAGGCGATTTCTTGTGACAGATGTTTTGTTCCACCGTTTTATCCCGATTTTGACCAAGCGTATATTATTTGAAAGGTATTTCTTCTTAGCTATTTTCCATGTTTACAGATTTTTAAATTTTGTTCTTTATTTTGAGTAAATTGCATTTAAATTACACATATGATATGTGTGTGTTTATTAAATTTGTTAATGTGTTTGTTCATTAAAAAAAGTGTTGGTTTGTGAATTGGCTAAGTTAAAAAATAAAGTTGCTAGAAATTACGCTCGAATTTCGAGTGCTGGATTCTGCTAGTACTTATAAAAAAGGGTTGAGACATAATGCGTTTAATTGTTAAATTATATTAAAGGGTTAAATTTTTTTTATCTTGACAGGTACATTTACATAGGTATTTTTCAAAAACATTATACAGGGTCCGCCATCTAACGTTTTTTTTCAACTAGTGCTTATTTCGTGAATGGTAACACTTAGCTTATGTCTGATTTGACAGATAATTAGTTTTATCCTTCCGCTGAACGAATATGGTTGTGTATACGCTTGAACAACGCTGGGAAATATTGCGACATTACTTTGAAAATCATGGTAATGTTGCGTACGGATTTTGGAAGAAGAGAAGTACCGTCAGCTCCGTATGTTCGTTATTTTGTGAAAAAAGTGAAAGAAACTGGCATCCTCATCGATAAACCAAAGCGTGAAAAGCCAAAAACAGTGCGTATACCCGAGAATATTGCTGCTGTGGCAGAAAGTGTGCGTGAAGCGCCATCAACATCAATTCACCGTCGTTCTCAAGAATTGAACATTTCGGAGGCATCATTGAGACGAATTTTGCATAAAGACCTTGGTATGATGCCATAAAAAGTCCAATTGGTTCAGGAGTTGAAGCCAACTGACCCTCCAATGCATTTTCGCTTCGCTAAGGGGTCTGCGATCGACTTACAGAAGATGCCGATTTTGCCAAAAAAGTCATTTTTTCAGATGAAGCTCATTTTGATCTTGGCGGGTATGTAAACAAGCAAAATTGTCGCATTTGGGGCACAGAAGACCCGCACGCATACATTGAAAAGCCGATACACCCAAAACGAGTCACTGTTTGGTGCGGATTTTGGTCCAGAGGCATAATTGGGCCATTTTTCTTCGAAAATGAGCAAGGAGTGGCCGTTACAGTCAATGGCGATCGTTATCGGGCCATGTTGAATGAATTTTTGTTCACAAAAATTGAAGATGAGGATATTGGCAACATTTGGTTTCAACAGGACGGCGCTACGTGCCACACAGCCGAAGCTACACTCGATGTTTTGCGCCCTGTTTTTGAAGATCGCATTATCAGCCGCAGAGCTGATGTCGTTTGGCCACCTCGGAGCTGCGATTTGACACCGTTGGACTATTATTTGTGGGGTGCCCTCAAAGATAAGTGTTACGCCAACAAGCCAGAGACAATTGACGCTTTAAAGGACAATATTCGTGAAGCCATTGGTGAAATACAGCTGCACACAATTGATAATGTGCTTAAAAATTGAACCGATCGTGTAGGCTACTGCATGGCCAGCCGAGGCAGCCATTTGAATGAAATTATTTTCCATTATTAACCGGAAGGATTGTACTTTCAAATAAAAAAAGAAATTTGAGATAATATTCAATAGTTTTTTTTATAGCATTTTCAAAAAAAAAAGTTATTTGGTGGACCCTTTATAACACCATAAGATTATTATTATAGCACTATAAGATTTCTACATTTTAAGACAAATGTTTTGTTGTAGAAGTTACAAAATAAATAAATAAATAAAATAAATAAAAAAGCGATCCCGAAGTGCATAAAGAGGATTTTGAAAAGCATTCCCACACGAATTGAAGATAAGAAAAATACTCTAGAAGAAGCGTTCGCCCTATTTATACCCTATACCACTATGTGGTTTGGGTATAATGACTTTGTGCTGCTGTTTGTAACAACCAAAAATATTTGTCCTAGACCCATCTTTAATTATACCGATCGAATCAGAATCACTTTCTGAGTTGATTTAACAATGTCCGTCCGTCCGTCCGTCCGTCCGTCCGTCCGTCTGTGTGTCCATGTAAAGCTTGTAATCAAACTGCAGGTCGCAAATATGAATATATTTTGATGAAATTTGGTACATAAGCTTTTATCGGCCATGGGATGAACGCTATTGAAATTGGTGAGAATCGGTCCATGTTCAGACCTAGCCCCCATACAAATTACCCATATGAAATCGACATAAATTGCCATAAGATCCAAATTGTCATATAGATCTTACTCAAATTGGGTTTGTATGCGTTCATTACATCCACTAATGAGTAGTCCAAAAATGATCCCTTTGACCCCATATAGAGCTGCTTCCCGATCTTCACTTAAATCTATTAAAAAACAAAAATATTGCACTGATTCTTCTCAAATTTTGTTTGTACATATTTTTGCAAAATACAAGAGACTTCACCAAACATGATCAGGATCGGTCCATTTTTGGACCTAGTCCCTTTATAGATATAGCATCCGATATGAACTTTTTCATATCTGCAGCCAAAAAAATTAATAAAAATCCCACTCAAATTTGGTTTATGCTTATTTTCTATATCGAAGTAGTTGGACCGAAAGATAGGGTCTCTAAACCATGGTATAGGGTATCATATAGTCGGTCTAGACCGACTATAATTTTCTTACTTGTTTTGGATTTGAAGTTGACCAAAAATCAATATAAGGAATTGCGGAAGCGAACCAATGAAAAGAATTGTGGGATTTTTCCAGAGTATCGAAATTTAGTTTCTATCAAAAAAGAATGGTTACCTTGAACATATTGCAGAACGATTGCTAAATACGCTTGATACTGATCATTTAAAAAAAAAAATTGTAAATGGCAGTATTACTTTAATTTCTAAATGGAGATGTGATGGATCCTTTGGTTAGAAATAGTACAAGCAATTTTATACTGAAAATTCATCAGATGCTAATTTATTTATGGTATCTTTCGTTCCATTGCGCTTAACAAAAATATATAGCTGCTTAGAGCGGTCAACTAGGAGAGCAACAGAAATTGATGTATGGAAAAATGAAATTCCTTCTTCAACAAAGTATTGCATAACAATAAAATTTGCACTCAAAAAGGAAACCAAGACATTGAATTAAATTTTAAAATGCGTCTCACAATGATTGATGGAAAAGTTGCACAAGCTTTAACCGAAACAAAGTCATCGTCAAGCTATATTTTATGCCAAAAGACATCAAGTCAATTAAGCCAACCCCCCACAAGACAATTGTTTTAAGGAAGCCTACGAATTTGGAATGTCCCGTCTTCATGCTACAATACGTTTTATGGAGCATATTCTTAAATTGGGTTATGATTTGGAATTTGGTCCGTTAGACGAAACAGTAAGAAAAAACAAAGAAAATGAAGAAAAAAGGAAGCAAAAAAAAAAAAAACAAATTAAAGAAAAATATCTACACTAGGCCTCATAATCGACCAACCGAAACAAGGAGAAGGAAACTCAAATGATGGAAATACTGCAAGGAGATTTTTTTTCCGATTGAGAAACTGCAGCATCTATCACAGGTGTAGATCATGAATTAATAAGATGATTCAAAATCATGTTACAAGTTCTAGCATGCAGCAGATAGATCAATGAAAAAAATTTTGAGAGTACACCAATAAAACAGGTATACTTTATAACGAAAAATGCTCTTGGAGATATATGCCATCCACAGTTCATAAAATTTTGTACCATGGGGAACAAATAATACAAAACAATATGCTACCAATAGGAGATCTATCTAAAAAAGCGCAAGAAAAGAGGAACAAAGACTACAAATTCTTTCGCAAGCACAACACAAGAAAAGATGTTGCACTAATGAAGACCTTATCACTAATTTGTTATGCACACAAAAATGGAAAATTACCTCTATTGAATTAGACAAAGAAACACTTCTAGAAATATTTACTAAATATATACTAAAATAGTTTGACTTAAAGTAATGTTTCAGTACACTAACAATAAGTTATACTCTTTTTGTATAGTTAACAATTTTTCTTGATTTAAAAATTTATATATTTTATAAATTTACAATAAAAATTGATATAGAAATATTTAAAAAGACAAAAAAAATTTTTTTAACTAAAATAAAAACACGGCTTTTTTATTGAATCTTCTCTATCTTGAACCAATTTCAGCTAACTTTTACGTTCGCTGCTTAATAAATTATATTTTAACTAGGGCTCTTTTCAAAAAAGATAACCGTGGGCCTTGCGAACATTAGGACTAAAAAGTTTAAGGGGGCCAAAGTTTGGCATTTTCTGGCAAAAATTTAACTTACAAAATTTTTAAAAAGTATAAGTTGTAAAATTAACTGAAAAAATAATATATTATATAAAAATAAAACCCTTTTTTAACCTTTTACTTTTGTACTGAAATTCAACTAAAAATAGAAAAATAAATATCTTACCCTTTCGGACTTAATTTTTAGGTTTATTTGAGTTCAAGGCAAACATTCGTGACGAAATCATCGCTATACCGCCCGAGATGCTCGGATAAGATATGGAAAATTCAGGTAAAAGCCCGTTCATCAATAGAGGCGACCAATTAGTTGTTTTATTTAAAAAGTAGGCCAAATGAATTGAAGATTACCAAGTTAATTAAAAATATCACACATATAGAAATCGGGTTTTTATAAGTTATTTATTATTAACAAACCGACTCAAAAGATGTCGTAACTTGTAATAAAATTCAGAAATATTATATGGCTCTAGGAAAAATCGAACAATAAAAAATCGCAAGAACAAAAAAATTTGAAATGGCCCAATGAAAAATTACAAAAAAAAAAAAAAAAAATTAAAAATCGCAAAAAAATTTTGAAATGGATCAAAAAAAAAATAAAAAATCGCCAAAAAAAAATCGAGATATCAACTAAAAAAAATTTGCCCAAAATTATCTAAAAATTGCAAAAAAAAATATGACAAGTGTTAGAAAAACGCCAAAAATTTAATCAATATTTTCCATAGTAAAATTCACTCACAAATCAATTAAAATGATGCCAACTTAAATATTTGTTTATCTAGAAATTTATTTTTCGTTATGGAAAAATAGCCCATAAAATTATATAAGGAATTGATTTTGCTTATGTAGTGTATTCATATAAATACTTAGTATACAGTTAAAAAAAATCAATTCAAGAATGTCTTGTACAACTGCATGACAATATAGGCAGTGAAAAGAGCTCAATCCTTTCGCCAAACTGATTGCTTGCATTTTTAAAACGCATATACATGGCAAACCAATGCGTTAAGTTGTATTCTCTCAGCATGCAAACGAGTTTGTGACAGGTATGTTTATTGAATTTGTAGTAATTAATGAAAAAAAGTTAAAAGTTGAAAACAACCTGCATTTCTTCCCTTATGAAAAATCGCGCTATTTTTTGTTAACATTTTTCTCCCGCGATGCAAGTACACCCAGCGTTTTAAAAATGCAAGCAACGAGTTTGGCGAAAGGATTGATTCACTGTCCATATTGTCATGTTGTTGTATAAAACACGCTTCAGTTATTTCTTTTTTAAACTGTATACTAAGTATTTATATGAATAAATTTTTAAAAAATATATTTACACTCAATAACAACACAAAAATTTGTTTTCAGTAATTTCTATGGTTTCGACTGCAAAACGAAAAATACCCTAAAAAGCTGCGTCATTTTTCATTTCTGGGAAGTTTGTACTGAATTTGTTTTTTTTGGCCATTTTTCATATTTTTTTTTTTTTTTATTTATTATTATTTTTATTTCAAATAAATTTATATTACAAAAAATAATTTAAAGCCTCAGCACCAAAATTGGGATTAAAGAGGCTAAAAGGCCACTAGTGTTAATTAATTATTTACATAAAAATATTAACTATTTAAATTTAATTATTAATATTATTTACAGTTTCTATTTACATTTTTTAATATTTTATTAGTTTACAATAAAAATAAAGTTTATATTACAAAAAGAAATTACTCAAGAATTGTTTCGAGATTGGTTAGCAAAAATTTTTTTAATTCACTTTTAAATGTTGACAAAAGTTCAATGGTTTTCAAAAAAATTGGTAAATCATTATATTCACTTGGACCAACAAAACAAATACGTTGCTTTGACAACTCAAGGCGACATCTAGATATGGATAAATCTTGGCTTTGTCCTGTTATCCTTCGTGTAATTTGAACATTATGTTGGAATTGAACTGACGAATTTCCTAGACTTTTAATGGATTTAAAAACAAACTTCGTTATTTGCATTTTATATAGTGCTCTCACAGGTAAGACGTTTTTAGCGTGATTCTTAAAAAGATCCAAAGTATGATATCTGATTGGCAGATTAAAAGCTAACTTTAAAGACTTGTTTTGTGCCGATTGCAAGCTCTTCAGCGAAGCGTTATTCTTAAACCCATATATTATAGGAAGGTAAGTTAAGTGTAAATTATTACAAAACAACATGCCTAGATACCGTATGGTATTGATTTCTTGGATTGACACACCATCAATATGAACTGCAACTGTCTCATCATTCTTCAAAATGAACCTTATAAACTTTGTCTTATCTGCATTCAAAACAAGCTTGTTAAATCTTATATATTCCGCTAATATTGCTGAATCATATTCCACATGAGTTTTTAGCACCTGAGTAAATTTGTACCGATATAGCAAGCCAATATCATCCGCAAACATGAATAGTTTACCATTAAAGCTTATGTTGCCAATGTCGTTTATAAAAATTTTGAACAAAAGTGGCCCAAGCACACTACCTTGAGGTACACCACATTTAACAGCTAATAAAGAACTTTTGGCTTCTCCAATCTGAACGAATTGCTCTCTATTTGTCAAATAATCTTTTAATAGCTTAATAGAGTTATTAGACACACCAATTAATGCCAGCTTTTTAATTAAAATGTCATGATTAACTAGGTCAAAAGCTTTTGACAAATCAAAGAAAACACCCGCTACGCCATTAAACCCTGCATCAAAGCCTCCACATATATAGTCAACAATATTCACAACGGCTTCTTCTGTACCAGAACCTTTACAGAAACCAAATTGGCGTTCAAATAAGATTTTATTTTTTTCTAAATATTCAGATAACTGATTAAAAATTATTTTTTCAAGTACTTTATCTACAATAGATAAAACGGACACTGGTCGAAACATATTTATATTATTAGAACCCACTCCTTTGGGTATTGGTACAATTTTATGAATTTTTAAAACAGCAGGGTATTCACCAAGCTTAATCATCTTCCCAAACATAACTGACAGTATATCTGCATTTTTGGTTTTTTTTGTATAATAGCATTTTAGGTGTTATTCTATCATAGCCAGAACTCTTATTCATTGATATTGTATTTAGTATATCTTCAACATAGTCTTTATTAATATTGGAAAGATTAAAGGTTGTTCCAAGGGATGTTAACGTTCCAAAGTTTTTAATATTGTCACTTGGATAACGTGGCATGTTACTACTTAGGTTCTCTATCATATCAAAAAAAAACTGATTGAAAACCATGACTTTGTCATTATCATTTGTTATGAAATTACCATCAACTGAACAAATTTGTTGAATAGCTTGCGGATTCCTTCCCAGCACATTGTTAAGAAACCTCCATGTTTTCTTAGTATCACCACCGATTTGTTCCAAATTTCGAGAATAATAATTATTCATCAAATTTCTGTTACAATTTTTTATTATTTTACTGATTCTTTTCAGCTTTTCGGATAAAAATCTATCATTCCTATTTTTTCTTCGCGCTTTTAGTAGTTTGTCTTTGAGTTCCAACAATGAAGCTAAGTTTCTAGTAATCCATGGTGTAATTTTGGTTCGAAGGTTTATTGTTGAGGTACTTGTTGATGTACACTTTTCACCCGCGTCAGACAACAAATGTATTAATTGTTTACATTGTTCCGAAGGATTATCAAAACTATAAATTTCATTCAAATTCTGATCGAGTATAGAACCAAATTTAGCATAGTCAAATGTATACCACGTTTTTGATATATTTTCATTCAAACATCTGTTGATTTTTAAAAAACAGCTCAAAATATTATGATCCGTAAATGTGCTTTCAATAGAATTTTCATTAATTAAGTGAATTATGTTATGAAAAACGCAATCTATAGACGATTTACTCATTGGCCTAGTAATTAGATCATGACATGGCTCTATACTAAATTCCGAAAAAAGATTTACTAAAGTTCTACTGCAGTAGTCATTTGATAATAGATCCACGTTAAAATCACCAGCAACCACACATTGACCATTTGACATTACCCGAAGAATATCTTCCATTTTTTTAATAAATAAATAAATAAATAAATAATGAAATAAATAGCAGTGGCTTGTTGTTAATAATTATAGTGGGCAGTTCAATCATTATCAAATCTAAAAACTCCTCACTCCGATTAACAAGAGTTTTGTAGTTCAAACTATCAGCAACATAAATTGAAGTTCCACCATATCCATCACTCCGGCAACAATTCACAACACGGTAACCTGGTATTGAATACAAATTAACACATTTACCATCAAACCATGTTTCCTGTACTGCTATAAGGTCAGGAAGTTTATTAAGTTTGCTTAAAAGCAATTTAAATTTATTAAATTTGTTCAATGACGAAACACTTCTTACATTTACAGAAATTATGTTAAAAAAATCTATATTTATTGTTGAAACGGAATCATTATATTTCAAATTTAAAAAATATTTTGAGTAATTCATAAAAGATTTAAAAATGTATACTTAAAAGCATAATTAAATACAAAATATATACGTAATTAGGTGACATAAACGAATTATCATCTTCTTCAGCATTCTCCACTTCACGTTCTTCATTTTCATCTTCTTCAGGTAAATTTACACTCATTCTATTAATGACTCGACTTCTTCTAGATGTTGGTACACCTCCTCCACTTGTTGAATTCATAAGAATTTTATCAACATCATCCATATTTTTTATAAAAATTACACGAGAATTATCTGTTTTTCTTACAAAAACTTTACTTCCTCTAGTAAAAACATATTTATATACAACTGCATTTACAGATTTTGCGTATTTAAAAAGCTTCATTGACTCTTTACACTAAAAGTCGTTAATAAAAACATCCTTCATATCATCATCTTCTTTAAGCTTCGATTTCCCGGCCATAAATTTTTCTTTTTGAGACTTAGTTGTAAACTTAACAACCACAGATTTTTTTTTATTTGTTTTATCTTTATTAATTTGATCAGGAATAATATCAGCTCCAATTTTGCCAGCTATATCAACAACAACATCAATTGGTCCGTCATTTACACCTACATCAACTCCATTAATAATGCAATCATTTTTTACTCTACCATTATTTAAATATTTTATTGATGATTTTAACGAAATGACTTCTTCCCGTAACAAAAAATTTTCTCTTTGTAAACATTCAATACTTTTTTTATTAGTGGCAACTCCTTTCAATATACTATCATACTGAGCTGACATAAACTGCATGGCTTTAGCAAGCTCATCCAGCTGATCTAAATGTTTTAATTTTGTTTTTATTTCTAATAAATCAGTAGCTACAGATGACTTCTCACTACTACCATCACAAAATTGACAATTATACTCAAGAGATTCATCATTTATAACTTTTTGATATTGTCTTTTATCAAGCTTTGTACATCAGCATGAAAACTTTTCTCACAAGAATAGAATCATCGTTGAATAGAATCATCCTTATCCAACACTTGCAATTTACATTTTTTGGGACATTTTTCATTGGGCGATAATTCCTAGAGCCATATTAGATATTTTTGAAAATCTAAATTATTCCTCTTGCCAAACTTGTAAGAAGTTTAGAAATCGGTTTTGAAGGGTTAGAAATTGTTAAGTGGGGAAAGTAACTTATAAATTTGGGGGGTGTTAAACAATTTCTGAACACGATTTCGTGATGTATTCTACCAAACCAACCTCCACCACTTGTTAACTTGACAAGTAATTTCTAATAATTTTATTTTGTTGTAGAGTGTAATTGGTGGAAAATGAGACCTTGAAAAGCACAAAATCTAGTGACCAAGGCTCTAAGTTGGCATCACTGCCCACGCAAAAAAAAACACACTGAGATTTGTTTGTGCACCGATCACAATATAAAAATGTTGTGTATTATTTAATATGCTGTTGAAAATTAGCTCAGACTTAGCTATAGAATAATATGCATAAATTGAAGACATAACAATAGACAGCAACAACTATCACACAAACTAAATTCTACAAGGAACGATAAACAACAATAATAATATTGATTATCTTTGCAACAGGCAATAGTATTTGTTCGTACCTACAATATTGAGTGTTTATTTAAAATTTTGTTTATTTTTTAATTCTATTGTCGTTGGGTTTTTATAACGGCTCAACAGAACAACATGTTTAGTTAAGATTATTAAAATAACAACACTACTTATTATGGGTGGTAGTGTTAAATAGATGTCTTATCAGATGAAATGTTTATGATAGCACTCTGGTTAGTTTAATATATGTATATGAAATTTAAGTTAAGTGTGTTAAAATTTGTTTTAATAATAAAATATTCTTTAAATGACAGAAATTTCCATTTTTTCCGCTTTATTCATCTCTGTAATTACCTTTAAAGTCTCGCTGTTGTGTCCTAGGTCGGTAACCAAAGACGCCCTTTTCACTATGATATTGACAACGATGTTGAATTAATTGTTGCTGCAACAAAGTTTGTGCTTTGCTTGTATGATTATTGTTCAGATAACGTAGCATTTTAAAACAATTTTATTGGATCAAGTGATATTATAAATTTTGATAACACAGTTCACAAATTTGTTTGCTTTTTTTTTAATTAAAAATTGTATATGTAAATATATTCACTCATATACATATATATTCACTACTTCATATCACTATGGGGCTTTTTGAAGTAAACCAAACCGTATTCTCCTATTGTCGCACCACAACTAAATGCCTGAATATCGTATATTCGTTTATTTGATGCATAGTTAAAAATGTGTTTAGTTTATAGCAGCTGATAAGAATTATTGAATGAAGAGTTAGTTTTATTTTTTTTACACATGTGTATTTTTAAGAGTATTTGCGTGAACATATTTTCTCTTTAATACCCAATTAGTAAATACACTATTTTTCTCCTTTCTCTAAATGTTATAAATAGTGTTGTTAAGTGTTTAATTATGTTACGCTCCTAAAGGAGCTGAAACTAAACAAACAAAAAAAAACCCGGCTTTGCCTATTCTGTTTTAGCGCTGGCAAGCGCTGTCAATCGACGCCCAAGCGGCGTCAATGTAGCTGTGGAAAAATAAAAAAAAATAAACAAAACCAGATTCCGTACCAAACAGTGCGGCCTCTAGTTTTCATCTTCTGCCGTTATGCACTGTTACTTCTTTATTTATACAAAAATCTTAATATTAACTTATGAAAATAAAATTAATTGAAAAAAATAAACAAACATGCAAACAAACAAGAAAATAAAATATCAGCAATAATATAGTTAATATAAAAAAAACAAACATTGACAATAACGCAATGCAGTTCATGGCCTACTTAAACTAACTTAACCAAAAACAAAAAAAAAACAAATAATAAATAAAAATAACATAAACATACCAGCGGCTTTTCAAGGCCACTACCTATATTAAATCATTTCGCTTGCAAGTGCTTGACAACGCACCCGGAACTTACTAAAAGAAAAAAAGAAGTAATCAAAACTAAGTCAATGAATGCATTGTAATAACAACAACAAAAAAACAGAACGCTAAAAACAAAAACACAATTGAGTTACTCTAATTACACAAGCGTTCATAAAAGCCAAAAAACAAAAACGACTTAGCATATACAAATTAAATTAACAAAAACAAAACTAAAATCGTTACCCTCCACAACATTTAGTTAGGGCAAATATATGAAACCATGGTACATTGTCAAACACTTGAACATTATAGATTATATTATACTATTCATATTATGAATATTATGTTATATTATATTCTAATATTATTATTATTATTATTACTACTATTATTGTTATTATTATTATTATTATTATTATTATTATTATTATTACTATAATTATTATTTTTATACACGTTGTTATATTCTCTATATTAAATTTAAACGGATCTTATACTATTCTTGTACAATTGTAATCTACACCCTATACGTGTGAAACCATGTTTCACAACATTCCTCCCCCTTTCCACGGAAACGATTCCCAATCGTTTACCAGCGACACTGAACTGGCACGCTGCTTCTGCTGCCGCTATTGTTGATTCTGCTGCTGCTGATGATGATGATAATGTTGATGCTGAAGATGATGTTGGTGAGAAATGTTGTTGCTGATGATAATGATAATGTTGATGCTGAAGATGATGTTGGTGTTGATGATAATGTTGTTGCTGATGATAATGTTGGTGTTAAGGCTGCTGATAATAACCAAACTGATAAGGACGAATCCGGAACCAATGCTGATGATCAAGATACTACTAATGCATATAACCATTCCTGTGATTCGACTCCAATACTACACCATGACAATCGTTGGCCTGTTGCTTCATAAACGGATTCTTGGCCACCTTCTTCGTAAAAAAAATTACTTTGGCTGGCCGCTTCGTAAAACAAATTTTGGCCTGTCACTTGGATGACGGCATTGGGGACAATACTTGGAGCAATGGATTGTTAATTTCCCGTTAGTCAATTGGTGCTTATTGTGGTATTCAACATAAGATCTGAGCACTCCCCTGATCACCTTCAATAATGAAACTTGTCGCAAACGGTGATCCAAGGCGAAAACCGAAAATTTTCAAATGATTCGCAATGATGCAAATGGTTACGTCATCGCCACAGGAATCGGCTTGTTGCTTTGCCAAATGGATACAGTTCAGCTTAACTTTCCTCTTGACGACATCCCTGACAAACTAAACAGGAATTTTGTTTCGCTGGAACCAATCCAATAGCCAATCCATCGCATATAGAATTCTCGGTTGATTTTATAGTTCAGCTTAACTTTCCTCTTGACGACATCCCTGACAAACTAAACAGGAATGTTGTTTCGCTGGAACCAATCCAATAGCCAATCCATCGCATATAGAATTCTCGGTTGATTCGTTCGCAATTCGCCCTTACATCTGGGGTTGCCGTACAGGCATTCACCCCTATGTCCGTCATGTGGCCACCCATCAGACTGTCAGCCTACTGCTCTCTGCTGCCTCTACCGTTTTCTGGATGACTGTTGCTCCACCTCGTTCACCGTGGACTTGGGTCGGAATTTCCTAACTCTACTAATATATAAAAAAAATGGAGTATTTCCTATACTATTTACAACTGACTAAACTGCAGATATATTTTCTACTCATATTTTAATACAATAATTCCGTTTTTTTTTTTGAACAATAGCTATTTAAGGATTAATTCTTTCCTCTCTTTTTCCAAATTCTTTCTTCTACTAATATAATATGTACATATTTTTTTTTTTTTTTTTTTTTTTTTTTAAATATATTTCTCTCAATATGTGTATGCTAATAGTATATCTTAATATATCTTCTTTTTTTTTTTTAAATATATTATTTTTTTTTTTTCTAAAAATGTATTTATATTCTCCTTTTTTTTTATGTATGTTAATATATATATATATTTTTTAAATATGTAGTTTTTTTTATATTTTTTTAAATATGTAAGTTTAATGTCTATATATTCTTTTTCCTTTAACAAGTATGTATGCTACCATTTTTTTTTTCTTTAAAATATGTCTTTTTAAATAGATATGTATGTTTCTTACTTTTTATCTTTATCTTCTTACTTTTTTTTTTAAACAAATATGTATGCTACTATCTATACATATTCGCTGTTTTGTTTTGTTTTTTTTTTTTTAAATATGTATGTATGGGGAGACCTCCAATTTTTTTTTTTTTTTATTTCTCTTTTCTTTTTTACGGAGGGGGCCTCCCATCTTTTCTTATTGTTTTTTTTTTTATACTTATATATATATATTTTTTTTTTTTCAACCATTGTTTTTTTTTTTTTTTTTTTTTTTATGTGGGGGAGTCTTCTCTTTTAATTTTAGGTGGCCCTTTCGCCATTCACGAAGAAAACCCCGTGCGTACTCCTTCTGCCTAGCCCCGAAACCAACTAATTTCAGATCCGATAGCGTGTTTAACGACCTGCAAAGCGTTCATATATGGTTATTATATCATTTACGAGTTTTCCCGTATGCGTATCGTAGTCGTCCCATTTCGGTCCGCACACTGTGATCTACCGTCACATTTATATATAAAAAGGAAATGCAAAAACAACCTACCCCTTTATTCATTCCTTTCTTCAAAATAAAACAAAAACATTAAACTATTAATACCCTACTACTATACATAATTAACTAACTAACTACTACCTAACTAAACCTATCACTCCCACCAGATTGCTCCCATCCCCCTATAGAGCCGAGGATGGGAGCAATTTGGTTTCCAATATTTACCAAACTGCTACTAAAAACTAATCTACCCCACTCCTAAATAAGAAACCCATATTCCCAAAAAATAACCAAAACAATCAATGAAAATTAAACGCACATTTCGACAAACTAAATGTTCAATAGAAATAAAACTGTAATCGACACAATAAAATAATTATTCTACAATTGATCCCATTATTCTAAAAATTAACTACCTCGAAAGCAAAAAAAACTAAAACAATTAACTACCTAACCCTGGTAAAAAAAAAAAAAAATAATTAATTTAAAAAAACTAACAATTCGGCCTAATGCCGGAACGATTTTTGGTCCGAAGACCGGCTGCGCCATTAATGTTGGCGTTATATCCTCACAACTAACTCCCTACACCTGATAAAAAAAAATCAAATAATTAATAAAACAAGGAACGATTTTTGGTCCGAAGACCGGCTGCGCCATTAATGTTACGCTCCTAAAGGAGCTGAAACTAAACAAACAAAAAAAAACCCGGCTTTGCCTATTCTGTTTTAGCGCTGGCAAGCGCTGTCAATCGACGCCCAAGCGGCGTCAATGTAGCTGTGGAAAAATAAAAAAAAATAAACAAAACCAGATTCCGTACCAAACAGTGCGGCCTCTAGTTTTCATCTTCTGCCGTTATGCACTGTTACTTCTTTATTTATACAAAAATCTTAATATTAACTTATGAAAATAAAATTAATTGAAAAAAATAAACAAACATGCAAACAAACAAGAAAATAAAATATCAGCAATAATATAGTTAATATAAAAAAAACAAACATTGACAATAACGCAATGCAGTTCATGGCCTACTTAAACTAACTTAACCAAAAACAAAAAAAAAACAAATAATAAATAAAAATAACATAAACATACCAGCGGCTTTTCAAGGCCACTACCTATATTAAATCATTTCGCTTGCAAGTGCTTGACAACGCACCCGGAACTTACTAAAAGAAAAAAAGAAGTAATCAAAACTAAGTCAATGAATGCATTGTAATAACAACAACAAAAAAACAGAACGCTAAAAACAAAAACACAATTGAGTTACTCTAATTACACAAGCGTTCATAAAAGCCAAAAAACAAAAACGACTTAGCATATACAAATTAAATTAACAAAAACAAAACTAAAATCGTTACCCTCCACAACATTTAGTTAGGGCAAATATATGAAACCATGGTACATTGTCAAACACTTGAACATTATAGATTATATTATACTATTCATATTATGAATATTATGTTATATTATATTCTAATATTATTATTATTATTATTACTACTATTATTGTTATTATTATTATTATTATTATTATTATTATTATTATTATTACTATAATTATTATTTTTATACACGTTGTTATATTCTCTATATTAAATTTAAACGGATCTTATACTATTCTTGTACAATTGTAATCTACACCCTATACGTGTGAAACCATGTTTCACAACAATTAGCTCCCATCTACACGTAATAAAATTCAATTAACATTAATTTTATCATGAAAGAAGACTATACATCTTAACAAAATATTTAAGTGTTTTTATTTTCTTTTATTTACATTTTTACATATTAAATAGAAAACTCAATCGGACTAAACATACATATATTTTTTTTTTCGGTTAGAAGTACCAAAATAGTTTAATAGTTTGGGTTTCTTTTGGTATTACCGAAAAATAATTCTTAAAAAAATTGTATGTACATATCTGTTACAACAGTTTCGCCTTAAAATATCATGTTATACTCGTAGTAAAATAAATAGTTGCAGTTACCTTTTGAATTAAATCATGTTATTCTTGAGTTTATTATATTACCTCAATTAAATTATTTGGGTAACTTGTATAAAGTCATAACTGTACATATTTGTTGCTGTAGATACCTTCGTTTAAGAAGAATTGTGATTTTTTGGTAGTTATTAAAGTAAATCTATTGTATTTTTAAACTCTTTCTTTTAACTAGTACTATCTGTCTGTCTGTCTGTCGTGGGTCAGCCCCATTCCCTCTTATCCAATTGATCTGAAACTAGGCCCATAGTCTTGTTGTGACTACAGATTAATTTTGTGGTAGTCGCGCACAGTCACGCATAGTCACGGAGTGATTTAAAACCCATTTCCTCTTATCAGATCGATCTGAAACTTGGTCGATAGACTTGCTGTGAAAAAGATTAACTTTGACATAGTCACGCACAGTCACGCACAGTCACGCACAGTCACGGAGATTCAAAACTTATATGCATAATCAAAGAAAGAGTTTTAATAAAAACTTTGTTTTTATTGGTTAGATAACTAAATATTAAAATAAAACTTCATATGACCTAAAAAAATTTTCCATATGTTAATGTCCATTGTTTTTCCTGCTTCAAAATGTTTTAACAAAACATATTAATAGAGACGAGGGTAAAGGTTACCTCTTTACTCGGAGAGTCTCAGTAGTAATATAATTTATTTATAATTTATGCTCGCACATTTTAAGGCCATAAACAACATATCCTTAATTTGCAATATTAATTATATGGTAACCAAACATGTAGCTAAACGTATAATATCATGTAAATATATTTTAATGAAATTTGGTACATAAACTTCTATCGGCCATAGGATGAACGCTATTGAAATGGGTGAAAATCGATGCATGTTCAGACCTAGTCGCCATACAAATGAGATCGACTTAAATTGCCATAAGATCCAAATTATCATATAGATCTCGGTCAAATTGGGTCTATGTGTGTTTATTACATCCATTAATCAGTACTCTAAAAATATACCCTATAGGAAAGTTCCTAGTGACAGAAAATTGCTTCGCGATCTTCACATAAACATGTCAAAAACAAAAAACAAGTGACTTAATCAAATATCGTCAGGATCGGTCCATTTTTCAACCTAATCCTAATCCCCAAAAAAATTAATAAAAATTGCATTCAGTTTTGGTTTATACTTATTTTCTATACCCAATAAGTTGGAACTAAGAGCATAGTATATGGTGTCGTACAGTCGGCTTATACCGACAATAAAATGCTAACTTTTTTGTCCTCATCTCGATGTTTCTTTGCTTTAATTTTCAGCTAAAACTCAAGAACCATTGATGATTTCTCATTTCATTCTTTTTTCATTTTTTGTTAACCAACACTCACCGGATGGCCCTTACAAATGCAGTGCATTGTGTTGATTTCAGGAAAATAGGTTATGAGAAGGAGGAGAGTGGGGGTAGTGTTTGTGGATATTTGACTTAAATTCTATTAGATTATAACTGTCAGGAAAGACATGTGCGGTGAGTTTAATCCGCATGCGTCTAGTTCGACTGATAAACGAATTCTCTCTGTAATGCGTTGTGCGGTCAACTGGACAATAGTTTACAAGCGGATGCGATCTAATAGAGAAGCGGGTAGGGTGAACTGAAACTCGGGCACTTGGAAGAAGTTCGCTAATCTCAGAAGAACATTTCCCATGGTAATATCTATAGAACAGTGCTACACAACCCACATTCCGACGATATCCCAATGAGTCAATAGAGTTCGATACCCTACTGTCATTGACGAGCGCCAACGCCCTCCTTTGCACATGGTCCAGTAGCTCCAAAATAGACATTGAGACTACTGCCCATATATGGAAGTTGTATTCCATTTTCGGTTCGGTCGGATGTAAGTTGTATAGATTTTAAGGAGATCAGAAGGAGTGAAATAATTTTTGCACCGTTTTTAAAAACCAAGACAGTACAATGCTTCTTACAACAATTGAAAAACAAGCTCGTTCCAACGAATATCACATTGAATTCTCAGGTCTAGAACATCAAGAGTATCCGATTCCTCAATACCTATACCACCCATATATACAGATGACATTATTGAATCCATGGCCCTATGGGTCAACATACAACATTTAGATTTCAGCGCATTAAAATCAACCCTATTCGCTTTAACCCACTTGGAGATTGCTAATAGGTCTTCATTGAGTGTGTCATTCATTGTCCGCCTTTTGCCCCTAATCTCCAAGAGGCTTGGCCTACAATTAAAGGAAAATGAATGACAAATGCTGCTGTCATCTGCGAAAGAGTATATAGATTTAAAGGTTTGACCAGGAAGGGCGTTCGGAAAGATAAAGAAAATAGAAGGAGAAAGAACGGAATTTGGGGTACCCCTGAATTAAGCTGGAACTCATTAGATGGAACCCAACACGTATTATTCGGTCTCTGAGAAAACTCGATATAAATCAAGAGAAGTCATATTCTGCAACAGAATTGTAGCTAAGACTTAAATAAATAACTTTTGTTATTTACATCTCTTCTACTCTTCTAATCTATATATCTGTGGTCACAAGCATTAACCGCCTAAGTCGAAAATCATGCTTTTGAGAAAAATAACTTTTTATGTAAGTGTAATGGGGTTTCATTACGACTTAGGTCAGAATGTTTTCATTAATAACTTTTTAATAATCAGTGTTAGAGAAATGGGGATTTCACGTATATATAAAGCGTTTTTAGTAAAACATGATAACAAAGATAACGAAAATCTTCGATACCATGCTTTCGAGAAAAATGACTTTTTATATATATGTAATGGGGCTTCATTACGACTTAGGTCAGTATGTTTTCATTAATAACTTTTTATTGAACAGTGTTAGAGAAATGGGGATTTCACGTATATATGAAGCGTTTTTAGTAGAATATGATAGCATACATAACTCAAAACGTTCTTAACTCGACTTAGGCGGTTATAGCTTGTGACCACAGATATTAACACGTGAAGGAAAAATTTTTAATCCCTTTTGAAGTAAAATGCTGGCACGGAGGGTTGTGCAAGTTGGCACAGTTATAGCTCATATGGACAAGAAGTACGGAATGATAAAATTTATGTATAATATGTCTTAAAAAGATATTAAATTAATTAAAATAAAATATTTAAAATAACTCGTTAGACCCTGTTAATGCGAATGATTTAAATTGTATATTACACGCCTTGTGTTGAATTGTGAAATGCTAAAATTGAGTAGTATACCTTTAGACTCATTTAAAAATTCTTAAACTTTTTATATATATGGATTAAAAAGAAACATTGAAATAAAAAAATTAAATGAAAAAATAATATTTCCTAGAATTTGCAGTCGAATTTCGGGGCATAATAAATATGCACCCTAAAAAAAGAAAGGGGAAACAATTAGAACTTAAAAGAAAGGAGAGTCAATTAAAACTTTTGAAGACTTCATGCGATAAAATTGGTTAATTTTAATTTGCTGAAGAATGAAATGATTAATCATGACAGGTTCTTGAGTTATAGCTGAAAAACTAAGCAGACAAACATCAAGATAAGGAAACGAATGAAAGGTCAAAATAAAATATTTGGCCCGAGAACACCAAACTCCGTTGATGCTTTACTATACTGGCCTAGTACTTTCATCATGACTTGGAATTTTTCACCCACCAAACAATGTCTCCTTAAATGTTCCACAGTGTAATTTGTATAAAGACTTTTATTGGTAAGAGGAAGTTATTTTGCTATTGTCTGTACTTTAATTTTATGAGAATTATGACTATGAGATATTGTATACAGAAAATATACTAGAATTACAAAACAATTGTTGGATAATTATATAAACTTCTTAGTGGTAATCAATTTCTAACAAGTTCCATATATGTATTTTCATAATGAGTGCCTTAATTTTACATTCAAAACTTTTTCGATGTTTGGGTGCTAAAGGAAAAAAATATCTATGTATATAAATTTTCGACCAGTTTTTAAGCAAAATGTCCACATGGAGGAGTGTGAAATTTGGCATAGTTTTAGTTCATATAAAGGAGAAGTGCAGAAAGATAAGATTTGTCCATAACATGTGTTAAAAAGAAATTTATGGAATCCCAAAGGTATGCTAATTAATTCTAGCCAATGCACAATTCATCGCCTGTGCATTGATTATTGATGGTTTCGAAAACGAGAACATTCTAATCATACCGTGTTGAATTGTGCTTTGCCTAAAAGTGATTAGCATACCTTTAGGCTTTTATAAAATTATTTATTAACAATTTTAGTTAAATATTCATAAATTTTGTGTATATAAATATATATAGATTAAAAAAACATTGAAAGAAAAAATTTAATAAAAAAAATAATATATCCTAGAATTTCTACTCGAATGTCGAGTGCTGGGCTCTGCTATATACTATTACATCTTTTATCAATGTTTTTTAATTTTATTATATTTGTGATTTATTAAAAATAAATAACAATTTTTTAAGTTGTATTATTGATATTGAAAATTATTGTTACCTAAATAAAAAACCTACAAAAAATATTGTTATACTTTTCTTTTTAATGTTTAACTAATATGCCTTGTCGTGTTTCATTGCGACTTACCGAGACTTATTAACATGTATGTTTTCATAATCAATCTTTCCTACGAATTTTGTATTATACAATTAAAACATTTTATTTTATATATTTTATATTTGTTTTATTTCAATGCTTGTTGATTTTTTTTGCTGTTTTTGATTTTGGTAATTTTTGGCTTTAGCGATTTTTTGTTTTTTCACTTTTTATATTCTCGATTTTCCGTTCTGTCAATTTTTGTTTTTGGGAAAAACGTATTCAATGCTTTGATCACTGTGGAAAACTCAATATCTTACTCCAGTCCATCAGTGGCGTAGCGAGCCTAACTCGCGCCCGGGGCACAATACTATTTTAGCCCCCCCCCCCCACTCGAAAACCATATAATATTATATGTCAAATATTGTCGTATATTGTTTGAAAGGTATTTCTTTTTAGCCGTTTTGAGATTTACAGATTTTTTAATTCTTTCCTTTATTTTGAGTAAATTGCATTTGAAGTTGCTACTAACACATACATAAAATTATACAATACTATGTGAGTGCTTATTAAATTTGTTAATATGTTTGTATTAAAAACGGTAATTTTTAGGGTCTTTATTTAATGAAAAAAAAAAATTTCCTAGAACTTGCACTCGAATTTCGAGGGCTGGAATCTGCTAATAAATAAATAAAGTAAACTAAATAAAGTCATAGGCTGAAGCTGGCTTTAAATTTGAGTCAAAAAATGAAGTTGAGAAAACAAGACTAGATTTTGAAATGTATATGATCAACTAGAATTAGTTCAAAGGATACCTATTAATTATTTCACATATTTATAAAGAAATATTTTAAAAACACGCACTTTTAAGACAATAAAAAAGTATTGTATTATCATAACGCCAGAATTTTCACTTTCTGCGGAAAGACCAACATCTCTAGCCAATTCTCCGGGCATTTTGCGGCGTCTTCTTACACGAATTGTTGTATCAGTATTCCATTTTTCACAAAGAGACTTCGATTGCCTCTTCACAGAGCAGTCGCTAATCATTCAAGAACATGGAATGCTTCTCTAAAATTCATTCTAGGGTCTTGCAATCTGAGCTGCACACCATCAATCCTCCTTAAGATTTCATAACAGAACTGAAATAAAGTTATGAAACTAAAAGTTAGTATATTTTGCAACAGGATTGTAGCTTCACTTCTGGTGTGACTTGTAGTGGTAGTGTGCTCTGATAATTTTTCTAATAGTTCTACTATATTTTCTAGCCCATCGACGATAACGCTAACCGCTTGTATTCTGGCGCTACATCGTGTTTCAGATTCGCGTTTGACAGTTTTTATTAAAGGATTTATTAATAATTCCCATCAAAACTTTTAACGTAGGAAAACATGTCACAACGATTGGATTTTGCTTAGCTGCAGTAACTGTTACTAAATTCAATGAACGGTTATCACAATTACAAATAATGCTTTATGATTTTTTTCCATTATTCTGTTGAAGTGAAGTGAGACCTGCCATCACGGCAGCAGTATCGTACAATTGTGATCTGCAGTTTGTTAATGAAATTTCATCGGAATTTGATTTCTCTAAAATTATATTTTCGATCGAGGCTGCATCTTTAGCATGTATTTCAATAAAATCCAAAATATATTCTTTGATGAAAACTTTTTTATTGATAAAATCAACATCTACATACCTAACGAGTTGGGACATTTGTTCTCTATGAGAGATATCAGGAGTCGAATCAAACAAAAGTCCACAATATTTATTTCCTTATTTCCTGATATCGTTTATTAGTTGATCTCGAATTGTAGATGCCAGATGAAAAATATGAGACAGTTTTTGGAGTTCCTGTGGCATGTTTAAAATAACTTGCTAGCAGCGGATGAAACTGAGCTACAAAGTCTAAGTAAAGATAATAGGTTTCCTACCTTTGTGCCACCTTGAAGTGCTAGTTTTTCAATATGGCCACGTAGATGAAGATTTTATATAATTAAATACCTCATGCAAGCTAATATTCTTTGCAATATATTTCGCCACCGTTCTTTTTCGGACTGAATGTTTGCTTCTAATTATACATAAATTCCCGTTCTACTTATTAATCTTCGTTCTGTTTCTTTCCAAGCCGTAAGTGATTTTCGGTGATTTGGACTTCTTTCATGGCTAATCAATTTATCTTTTTTCTTCCATTTATTAAAACCAGCAGATGTTACGAAAGATGACTGCGTAGTGGAATTTGATGTATTGAACAGTAAGCAACGAAAGCGGTGCGCTACATTATTTTTTGGTGAATATAATAACCAAGATCGGTTAACTTCAGTTCCTTCCTCTTCATTACCGACCCGTCGAGGGAACCAAGATTTCAGCGTTAGACGATTAGTTGATGTTGTTGCTGCACTTAAAATGGCTTCGCTTGGTAATGTGCAAGATCCGCGATCGTTCATTCTTTTCCAAAATGGTTCGATATTATTAGAAGATTGTTGCTAAA
Organism: Cordilura impudica; assembly: GCA_963682025.1. Lineage (NCBI taxonomy): Eukaryota > Metazoa > Arthropoda > Insecta > Diptera > Scathophagidae > Cordilura > Cordilura impudica. The sequence continues at coordinate 113,895,868 of OY821517.1, forward strand.
TTTTGAATAAGTATCATTCTTTAACTTCAGAACAGCCGGAATTACAGCAAGTGTTTCTGTTGTATTTTCTGTGCTTTTTATTAGATGTGAACATGGATTTATCATTTCTAATGTACTTGGGCCACTTTCTTAAGAGTCTTGTATTTGTTGAGTTATGTTATTAGTACATAAAAGTTTAGCAGCAGTAGGTGTAGAACCTGAATCTGGTTCTGACTCTGATTCTGATTTTACATCTTCAGCCTTTTTGTCTTCTGGATTTTCTTTTTACGTTTTTTTGCCCAAGTATGGTTCCATTATTTCTCTAGATTTCAGAGCTTCCTTTTCTTGCTGTAGTGTACTTTTCCGATTCTGGGAACCGCTTACTTTTTTCCTGGTGTTAGAGTGGTCTAAATAAAAATAAGTCGAGCAGATGTAGTAAATAATCTTATTTATTTTTTACCAAGAATGCCTTAACCCATTTTCTAAGTCAAACGTTAGATATGTTTTGTTTAAACCGTTGATGGATAAGACAATTTTGATCTTTTGTTAACGCATTGATTTTAGCTTTTCGTAAAAAAATAAAAGTTTGCAGATTTTCGTGAAAGGAAGAAGAAAGGACTTTTTTTGGACCAATTTTCAAAATTCAGTAAAAAGTCTTAAAACTAAAATTACTTATTTTATTTTTGCATGTTGAGGAAGCGGAAAGACCAAATAACAATAACCAATTGATATCTGCAACAATATTGAAAGTTTTCTACTTCCCAGAAGAGCGTTATTTTTGGTGGTCGAAAAATCGACCACTGGCCAGAAGTCGTCAAGTAGATATATAATTGAATTTGACATTTTGCTAGTAGGCTGTGAAAAATTCTGCGACGTTTTTTTAATTTCGCTGTTGCTTTGTCATAATTGTTATTCTTTTCTGCAGAGCAGACGTGTGTGTGGCAAATAAAAGTGAGATAATTGCATTTTGGTGTGGTTTTATATAAAGAAAATGTCTTTTCGAAAAGTGTTAACCATGGTAGAAATCATGGCTGCTTTGAACGAGCCGTGTTCGGATGACGAGGAAGATCAAGCCATTATGAGTTCAAAAGATGGCAATGATGATTGTGCGAATGAAATTACCGGGGAAGTGGACTTACAGTACGTTCGAGACAATGACTTAATACCTAATGATACTAAAGAGCCGCAACCATCAACATCGAAAGCCGCAAAAAGACGTGGAAGACCTAAAAAAGCTGTTAATCCATCCTTATTCAAAGGAAAGGCAGATTTTGAAGTTCCTGATTGGCAGAAACCTAGGGATTTTACTTACACCAGAGCACCAATCAACGCGGAAGGTTTGAAAAAGGAAGAAATTTGCGCAAAAATTGGTAAGTGAACAATTTTTTTTAATATCATTTAGGCCCGGTTGTTCAATAGACAAACAAACCTCAGATTTCTAGCGAATAAATTTGTAAAATTTGTATTGAATTTGACAGAATTTAAAAAATTTATTCGATAGATAGCTTATTCATGAGTTGTTTGACTATTGAACAACCGGGCCTTAGTCGTTTTAGAGTCTTACTTTTTAGTTTTTGACTTTGTGTAGGTGGTATGTCACCGTATGACATATTTTCATTGTATTTTGATGGAACATTGATCGAGGATATTACTCACTTCACGAATTTATATGCCACTCAAAATAATGCAACCATTGACGTGACATCAAATGAAATGCGGCGCTTCATTGGTATATTGTACCTATCAGGGTATCACACGCTGCCACACATCGATAATTATTGGTCAGTTCAGCAGGACATGGGAGTACCTATGGTGAAGCAAATGATGAGCCGAAATCTATACAAAGTCATAAAAAGATTTCTCCACCTCTCGGATAACAAAAATCTGAACGTAGCAGATCGCTTTGCGAAAGTCCGACCGATTATTGATGCCCTCAATGAAAAATTTATGCAGTTCGGAGTTTTCAGCCACATCTTATCTATAGATGAACAGATGATAACCTATTTTAGAAGACACTCGTGCAAGATGTTTATTCGCGGAAAACCGATTCGGTTCGGATTCAAATCATGGTGCTTGTGTTCAGAGCAAGGATATCTATTCTTTTCCATACCATACGGTGGCTCGGCAACTCCCCATGATAAAAATATCGGTCTTGGCGCTCAAACGGTTTTGAATTTGCTTGAAAATGTATCTAATCCCGATTGTCATATTATTTTCTTTGACAATTTTTTTTCCTCCTATCATCTTATGTGTCTACTGAATGAACGCCGTTTCTTTGCAACTGGCACAATACGTGAAAACAGAATGGCGAAAGTTCCATTAGCAAATTTAAAAAAGGCTGAACGTGGCGAATTTGACCAATTATTCGGTGCTAAGCAAGAAATATTGGTCATCCGTTGGAATGACAATGCAGTTGTGAATGTCATTACTAATAATTCTACAGTCGAGCCATTGTTCAATGCTCGAAGATTTTGTCGTACGCAAAGGAAAACAGTTGCGATTCCCCAACCTAAAGTGATTCGTGAATATAACCAAGGTATGGGAGGTGTTGACCTTCACGACAACGCAGTGGCCAACTATCGAATATGCATACGAGGAAAGAAGTGGTGGTGGCCACTATGGACCAACGCTCTCGGCAATGCAATGGTCAATGCTTGGAAGATGCATTGCATGTTGGCAAAGCATGAAAACACAAAGCCACTTACTCAATTAGAGTTTCGTTCTGCTATTACTACCAAGCTACTGACTTCCAATATGATGAACGAAGACATGGAAGATAACGCTACTGATGTTGATAAAAAAGAATGCCCTCCTGGTTTCCCACGGATCGACGAAAAAAACCATATTGTGGTCAAAAGCCCTCAAAACAAATATTGTCGCTGCAAAGTATGCAAAAAACATACAATTTTCACATGCAAAAAATGTAGTGTTTACTTGCACACCAAATGTTTTGATGAATATATCCAAACTATCTAACCCTTTTTGCGTTAATTATTCATATCTTATCAATAAATAACATTTTTGATACAACTAAAAACGAATAATTTGAATTAAAGCTAAATATTCGTAAAAAAACGCATCTCTTTATTTATATATGTAGATGTTGACTTCTGGCCAATGGTCGATTTTTCGACCACTTCATATCTACAACAACAATTAAAAAAAATTTTTTTTTTTAAATTTTTCTAAATTGAGCTCCAAAAAGTAAGTACAGTGGAATCTCCCATAACGGACACCTTCCTTAAGCGGACACCCCCTTTGGACGTACACAGTTGCCAGGTCCCGGCAACGTTCTATAAGAAAAGCATTGCAATCGCTCTCCTTTGAACGGACTCTCTCATGAGCGGACGCGGACACCCGCTTGACAAAAAATAATTCCGTTGTACGGACATTTCATTTCTTATTTGACAGTTTGTAATCTATGCCCTTATTTACGCGATTTAGGTGATTCCCCAAATAACATAGATGTGTAGTTGTTTACTATAGTTTGGAAATGCAGTGCTCATTGGCTTGTAGTATACATTTGTACGCACATCGAAACGTTTGAAAATGGATAAAAAGGTCTATATTAACACTGAAGCAAAAAATAGAACTGATTGAAGTGTACAATAAAGTAAAATTAAGTGTGAGGAATTTATCGAAGCGTTTTAGTATTAGTAAAACTCAAGCTTCTGACATTATAAAGAAAAGAGAAGTGCTAATGAAGTGCTGAAGGACTAACAATTGATCAGTTGTGCTACGATTGGTTTGTTGCAGCACGCAATAAAGGAATTCCCTTAACTGGTAAGTAATTTAGGTTTTTTAATTCTATACAAAGGATTTACTGCAGGTTGCGTCATATTATCACTGATTTACTAAATGGACTGTTTGGTGGATTACATATGTTTTATTCAAATAATTTTACTTTTGAAAAAATAACGATTATCTTATGACACGATAAACAAAATTGTACTTTTAGGTCCATTGATACGAAGCAAAGCTAAAGAAATAGCTGAATCCTTGGGTAACAACACTTTCAATGCTTCATCTGCTTGGCTTAACAAGTTTAAAATTCGACACAATATTACGTTCAAAGCGATATGTGGCGAAGCCGGCTCTGTTAATCCTGAGGATGTAATGTCATTCATGGTGAAACTGCCTTCTCTAATAAAAGGGTATTTACCAAGAGATGCATACATATTTACAATGCTGATGAAACTGGCCTCTCTTTTAGAGCATTACCAAACAAGACCATGAATTTAAAAAATGAAAAATGTGTGGGAGGAAAATTGTCTAAGGAAAAGATAGCAATATTGCACTGTACGAACATGGCTGGAGATAAAGAAAAACTGCTGGCTATTGGCAAGGCATCTAAGCCAAGAGCTTTTAAAAAGATAATTTACCAGTGACATGGAAATCAAAAACCAAATCGTGGATGACGTCTGAAATTATGAGTGAATGGTTAGAAAATTTCGATCGAAATAAATTAGCACAAAATGGCCAATTTCATTCTTTTTGGATAATGCGGCATTGCATCCCAAAAACAGTAATTTTAAAAACATTAAAATTAATTTTTTGCCTCCTAATTGTACTTCAATCAGCCAACCACTTAATCAGGGTGTTATTAAAAATTTTAAGAATAATTACAGAACTTTCGTACTGAAGCACTTATTAGCAAACATTGAAATTTCTGATACAGCCCACGCGTTAGTAAAACGTATAAACTTATTGGATGCAGTTTATTTTGCTAAAAGTGCGTGGGATCAAGTTACTTCTGAAACAGTTCAAAATTGTTTTCATAAGGCAGGATTTACGTTTGACAGCCAGGAACGTCAGCCAACATTTTATGTTGATTTTGAGCCTGAAGATGAGTTGCCATTAAACCTAATTGCCGAAATTCAGAAAAAATTTCTTTCGGGGGTCACTGTGCAAAGCTTAAATGATTTTTATCATGTCGATAAGGATTTAATAGTTGAGGTATCACCTTTAGATTTACAGGTACCATTACCCGAACAAATTTCTTAAGTTCAAGAAATTTCTGATGACTCAACAGACGAAATTGAACCTTTAGGTCTTCAAGATGCAAGAAACAACATCTTAACATATAAAGATGCTTTGACTAAAACGCATGATCTCATAGCGTTTGTGAAACGCCAAGGTGATACAGAAGCTATGAATATACATACATACTTTCAACGCTTGCCTTACATTTTCAAGATGTTATTATCAAGACCAAAAGACGCCAAACTAGGATGGAGGAATACTTATTGAAATAATTATTAGATACATACTTATTAATGATTTCTTTTTTTTTTGTTATTAAAACCAATTTAATTCTTTGTTTTTTTTTAATAAAAGGATGTTTAAATAAAAACTCACCATCTTAGTCAAATTTTACTGAATTAAATTTGTAGTTTTCTCTTGAGAGGACATCCCCCTTGTCCGGACACATTTCAATGGTCCCTTGGCTGTCCGCTCAAGAGAGATTCCACTGTATTTAAAAGGAATTCAAAAAATTCCTGCGATTTCTGGTAGCGGCCGATAATGGGTTAAACTTGATATATACAGCATAATTTATGCTATCATTAAACCTATAACATAAAAGATTTAATATTTAATAACATTTCATTTTTATTCTAAGCAGAGCACGATGACAGAGACGCAAAATTGAAAAATACACGCACAAAATAACTTAAACGTTAAATTTTCGGGTATTTCCCTAATTTGTTGCGCACTTCCACAACATGATATTGTTATCGTTTTAAAGTAACAAGCGTAAGCTACGAGTACATTTAAATCTATCTAAAAACAAAAATATTGCACAGATTTTTGCAAATTTGGTTCGTATATATTTTTTCTAAATATTAGTGACTATACCAAATATGGTCAGGTTTGGTCCATTTTTCATCCTAGTCCCCATATAAATATAGCACCCGATATGAATTTTTTCATATTCAAAGGAAAAGAAATTAATAACAAAGCCACTCAAATTTGGTTTATGCTTATTTTCTATATCCAATTAGTTGGGCCTAAGATGTAGGGTCTACAGCGCATAGTGTAGTGTATCGTACAGTCGGTCTAGACCGACTATAATTTTCTTACATGTTTTTAATTATCGTATTACTTCTATGGTCTCAAAACATTTTAATAGGGATCAATATTTGGGTATTATAACGCCGGCTGCATTAAATGATGAATTTCATTAGTGTTCTATGAAGTACTTAGGGAACTTATTGGATTTCTACTATAGTTATTAAATAGTAATTAATTCTTTCTATAGAAGGCATGGTCATTTTTGACAAAAAGAAAAACAATTAACTTTAAACTTAATTGGTGTTTGGAATTAATGTTTCAGTATCGGCAACAGTTTTAAAGTGGTAGCCGTACTCAACATTCGGTGTAATATTGAGTTTAAGACGCAGGTGGAGGGTATCAAAAAATTCGGCACAGCCGAATTTAACTCTCTTGCTGTTTTTTTTGATGTGTAAACATCTATACGCGCAGGGGGGTAAATTTCTATTTCACAATACAATCACAAAAACAGCGTAACTTATATCGGTGTGAGCTGAAGGAGATAACGCTGTGTGACTTATGATTGTATTGGTGAAAAAATATTTTCAAGAGAAACTGTTCATGGGCAATTACCCAATGCATTCGAAATTGGAATTGTGGTAGGAGAGACAAACCTAAGTAACTCGTGTTTTTAACACTTTTTTTTAATTTTCAAATTAGCTCCATAGACCAAACATTTGATACCATTTTTTCTTTTTAAACATTTTCTTGAACACTACCTGACCAACTATTTGTCAAATAGTGTACACATTATTTATTTTACTAGCCGACTGCATTTTGTGGAATTTTTGATGTGTATTTTTATAAATACTTTATTCCTCAATAAACTATAATTAAGTTTTTATTCACAAACCACAACGATTTGTAGAATTACACCAAAATATTTCTGTATTTTCTTAAGTTTTATTTGAGTTCTAAAGAAATCTTTTTTTCTGTTTTTATTACGTACGAATGACGATGTAATAATAGAATGCAAGTAAAGATAATGCAAAAGCAGTGTTAACTGACATGGTTGTCTTTGTTCGTACTTTTTTCAATATAGTTAGTTGGCAACGCCTCAGACCATATAAACAATTATATGTTAACAACTTTCATTAATAAACATTTTTAGTAATTATTACTATTAAGCATTAAATTGATTCGTACTAAGCATTAAATTGATATAAATTTGGAATATTTTCCAATAACTAGGATATAATATAAATAAATTTTGTTAGTTGAAATTTTAATTAAATTTAATTAGTTAATAATAGCTTTAAGTTCCATTGTACATCATAAATCAATTTAACACATGACGACATCTTAATATAAAATGCAATATATAATACCGTCATCCAAGTAAGGAAAAGCGTAGGAAAATCGCATCATAAAAAAATACACTCAAACCTGTTTTTATGCGAGGGTTAGGGACCGCATTAAAAAAACTCATACAAAAAAATCGTAAAAAAATCATTTGAAAACATAAATAGAATTTCAGAAAACATCAATATAATTTAAGAAAACATCAATTGAATTTCAGAAAACATCAATAGAATTTCAGAAAACATTAATACAATTTCAGAAAACATCATTCGAGTTTCAGAAAACATCATTTGAATTTCAGAAAACGTAAATAGAATTTCAGAAAACATCAATATAATTTCAGAAAACATCATTCGAGTTTCAGAAAACATCATTTGAATCTCAGAAAGCATCAATAGAATTTCAGAAAATATCAATATAATTTCAGAAAACATCATTCGAGTTTCAGAAAACATCATTTGAATTTCAGAAAACATAAATAGAATTTCAGAAAACATCAATATAATTTTAAAAAAACATCATTCGAGTTTCAGAAAACATCAATTGAATTTCAGAAAACATCAATAGAATTTCAGAAAACATCAATTGTATTTCAGAAAACATCAATTGTATTTCAGAAAACATCATTTGAATTTCAGAAAACATAAATAGAATTTCAGAAAACATCAATAGAATTTCAGAAAACATCATTTGAATTTCAGAAAACATTAATACAATTTCAGAAAACATCATTCGAGTTTCAGAAAACATCATTTGAATTTCAGAAAGCATCAATAGAATTTCAGAAAACATCAATATAATTTCAGAAAACATCATTCGAGTTTCAGAAAACATCATTTGAATTTCAGAAAACATAAATAGAATTTCAGAAAACATCAATATAATTTCAGAAAAAATCATTCGAGTTTCAGAAAACTTCAATTGAATTTAAGAAAACATCAATAGAATTTCAGAAAACATCAATTGTATTTCAGAAAACATCAATTGTATTTCAGAAAACATCATTTGAATTTCAGAAAACATAAATAGAATTTCAGAAAATATCAATAGAATTTCAGAAAACATCAATTGTATTTCAGAAAACATCAATTGTATTTCAGAAAACATCAATTGAATTTCAGAAAATATAAAAAGAATTTCAGAAAACATCAATATAATTTAAGAAAACATCAATTGAATTTCAGAAAACATCAATAGAATTTCAGAAAACATTAATACAATTTCAGAAAACATCATTCTAGTTTCAGAAAACATCATTTGAATTTCAGAAAACGTAAATAGAATTTCAGAAAACATCAATTGAATTTCAGAAAACATCAATAGAATTTCAGAAAACATTAATACAATTTCAGAAAACATCATTCGAGTTTCAGAAAACATCATTCGAGTTTCAGAAAACATCAATTGAATTTCAGAAAACATCAATTGTATTTCAGAAAACATCAATTGTATTTCAGAAAACATCATTTGAATTTCAGAAAACATAAATAGAATTTCAGAAAGCATCAATAGAATTTCAGAAAACATCAATTGTATTTCAAAAACCATCAATATAATTTCAGAAAACATCATTTGAATTTCAGAAAACATAAATAGAATTTCAGAAAACATCAATATAATTTCAGAAAACATCATTTGAATTTCAGAAAGCATCAATAGAATTTCAGAAAATATCAATATAATTTCAGAAAACATCATTCGAGTTTCAGAAAACATCATTTGAATTTCAGAAAACATAAATAGAATTTCAGAAAACATCAATATAATTTCAGAAAACATCATTCGAGTTTCAGAAAACATCAATTGAATTTACGAAAACATCAATTGTATTTCAGAAAACATCAATTGTATTTCAGAAAACATCATTTGAATTTCAGAAGACATAAATAGAATTTCAGAAAGCATCAATAGAATTTCAGAAAACATCAATTGTATTTCAGAAACCATCAATATAATTTCAGAAAACATCATTTGAATTTCAGAAAACATAAATAGAATTTCAGAAAACATCAATATAATTTCAGAAAACATCAATATAATTTCAGAAAACATCAATATAAATAATTTCAGAAAACATCATTCGAGTTTCAGAAAACATCATTTGAATTTCAGAAACCATAAATAGAATTTCAGAAAACATCAATATAATTTCAGAAAACATCATTCGAGTTTCAGAAAACTTCAATTGAATTTAAGAAAACATCAATAGAATTTCAGAAAACATCAATTGTATTTCAGAAAACATCAATCGTATTTCAGAAAACATCATTTGAATTTCAGAAAATATAAATAGAATTTCAGAAAACATCAATAGAATTTCAGAAAACATCAATTGTATTTCAGAAAACATCAATTGTATTTCAGAAAACATCAATTGAATTTCAGAAAATATAAAAAGAATTTCAGAAAACATCAATAGAATTTCAGAAAACATTAATACAATTTCAGAAAACATCATTCTAGTTTCAGAAAACATCATTTGAATTTCAGAAAACGTAAATAGAATTTCAGAAAACATCAATTGAATTTCAGAAAACATCAATAGAATTTCAGAAAACATTAATACAATTTCAGAAAACATCATTCGAGTTTCAGAAAACATCATTCGAGTTTCAGAAAACATCAATTGAATTTCAGAAAACATCAATTGTATTTCAGAAAACATCAATTGTATTTCAGAAAACATCATTTGAATTTCAGAAAACATAAATAGAATTTCAGAAAGCATCAATAGAATTTCAGAAAACATCAATTGTATTTCAAAAACCATCAATATAATTTCAGAAAACATCATTTGAATTTCAGAAAACATAAATAGAATTTCAGAAAACATCAATATAATTTCAGAAAACATCATTTGAATTTCAGAAAGCATCAATAGAATTTCAGAAAATATCAATATAATTTCAGAAAACATCATTCGAGTTTCAGAAAACATCATTTGAATTTCAGAAAACATAAATAGAATTTCAGAAAACATCAATATAATTTCAGAAAACATCATTCGAGTTTCAGAAAACATCAATTGAATTTACGAAAACATCAATTGTATTTCAGAAAACATCAATTGTATTTCAGAAAACATCATTTGAATTTCAGAAGACATAAATAGAATTTCAGAAAGCATCAATAGAATTTCAGAAAACATCAATTGTATTTCAGAAACCATCAATATAATTTCAGAAAACATCATTTGAATTTCAGAAAACATAAATAGAATTTCAGAAAACATCAATATAATTTCAGAAAACATCAATATAATTTCAGAAAACATCAATATAAATAATTTCAGAAAACATCATTCGAGTTTCAGAAAACATCATTTGAATTTCAGAAACCATAAATAGAATTTCAGAAAACATCAATATAATTTCAGAAAACATCATTCGAGTTTCAGAAAACTTCAATTGAATTTAAGAAAACATCAATAGAATTTCAGAAAACATCAATTGTATTTCAGAAAACATCAATCGTATTTCAGAAAACATCATTTGAATTTCAGAAAATATAAATAGAATTTCAGAAAACATCAATAGAATTTCAGAAAACATCAATTGTATTTCAGAAAACATCAATTGTGTTTCAGAAAACATCAATTGAATTTCAGAAAACATAAAAAGAATTTCAGAAAACATCAATATAATTTCAGAAAACATTCGAGTTTCAGAAAACATTATTTGAATTTCAGAAAACATAAATAGAATTTCAGAAAACATCAATATAATTTCAGAAAACATCAATTGTATCTCAGAAAACATCAATTGTATTTCAGAAAACATCATTTGAATTTCAGAAAACATAATTAGAATTTCAGAAAACATCAATAGAATTTCAAAAAGCATCATTTGAATTGCTGAAAACATTAACTGTATTTCAGAAAACATCGATTGAATTTCAGAAAACATCAATTGCATTTCAGAAAACATCAATTGAATTTCAGAAAACAGCATAATCGACTTATTTTTTATTCACTGGAATATATGATGTTGATGTTTTCTTTAATTATTAGATGTTTACACATCTCCCTTGTGATCGGACTCACATGATTTTTTTAATGTTTAAACTCGACATAATTTATGAAGAATTAGTGTACTTATTATAGGATTTCACAAGATGCAGATTTGGATACCCACATCTTAATAACAAGCAGAATTACCGTCCTTATATGATTGTTTCCATGCTATCGGGAATAATTTGCAATACATACAAATAAATCAAGACAATCGGACAACTTTTTTATTATACCCTATACCACTATGTGGTTTGGGTATAATGACTTTGTGCTGCTGTTTGTAACAACCAAAAATATTTGACCTAGACCCATCTTTAATTATACCGATCGAATCAGAATCACTTTCTGAGTTGATTTAACAATGGCCGTCCGTCCGTCCGTCCGTCCGTCCGTCCGTCCGTCTGTGTGTCCATGTAAAGCTTGTAATCAAACTGCAGGTCGCAAATATGAATATATTTTTATCAAATTTGGTATATAAGCTTTTATCGGCCATGGGATGAACGCTGTTGAAATTGGTGAGAATCGGTCCATGTTCAGACCTAGCCCCCATACAAATTACCCATATGAAATCGACATAAATTGCCATAAGATCCAAATTGTCATATAGATCTTACTCAAATTGGGTTTGTATGCGTTCATTACATCCACTAATGAGTAGTCCAAAAATGATCCCTTTGACCCCATATAGGGCTGCTTCCCGATCTTCACTTAAATCTATTAAAAAACAAAAATATTGCACTGATTCTTCTCAAATTTTGTTTCTACATATTTTTGCAAAATACAAGAGACTTTACCAAACATGATCAGGATCGGTCCATTTTTGGACCTAGTCCCTTTATAGATATAGCATCCGATATGAAGTTTTTCATATCTGCAGCCAAAAAAATTAATAAAAATCCCACTCAAATTTGGTTTTTGCTTATTTTCAATGTCCAGTTAGTTGGGCCTAAGAGATAGGGTTTCTAAACGCATGGTATAGGGTATCGTATAGTCGGTCTAGACCAGTGGTTCTTAACCTTTTTAGCTACCGGCACCCCTAAAATTTTCAAACAATATTCTCGCACCCCTTACTAGAAATTATTGAGTTATATAAATTAAAAAACAAACATTATGCAAAACATATTTTTTATTAATTTTATGTGCGTAACAAATATTTTATAAATTTTAATTGTTAGCTGAAATAATCAATTATAAATTATCAAAGTTTTTATTAATGGCTTTTTTGTTGTTGCTTTTCCTCAATTATTTTTGAAAACCGGGGGATCTTTTTTGAAATAGCTACACGCATATCATTACTAACATTAAGTCTATTTCTAGCTTTTGTTTTTATATGCACAAGTGACGAAAATCCCATCTCACACAAATATGTTGTGGCAAATGGAACAAGATGCTGAAGCGCTATTTTAGCTAATCGTGGATATGACATTACTTGAGCACACCAGAAATTTTCCAAATTCTCTGCTTCAAATTCCATTTGATTATGTCCATTTGTCCGTAGTTCAACAAGGTCATCTTTCAATAAATTACTGTCATCCATTGAGTCCAGATTATAAATAAATGGATCTAATATCCATTTTTCTGATATATCTATATCTCCAGTAGCAAAATATCCCTCAAAAGATTCGCTCAACTTTTGCAAATGATCTTTAATTTCGGTGGTAATATTGTTTCTTTCATCATCTGAAACAAGAACTTCTTCAAGCAAAGGAAAGTTAGCATAATTTATCTTGTCAACACGGTTAATCCAAATTGAAAGTTTTCGACTAAACGCAGTCAACTTCTCTTTCGCTGTTATAGTGTTCACTCCAAATCCTTGGATTGAAATATTTAATTCATTAAGGTGCGTGAATATGTCTGCCAAATACGCTAGCTGAATTATAGCATCTCTATTGCTGAATTCATCAGCTAAACTACTGCCTTGATTATTAAGAAACTGCATTATTTCACTTCGCAATTCGTACACACGATTTAGCATACGTCCACGCGATAGCCATCTTACTTCTGTGTGAAATAAAAGGACAGTATGCTCGGCACCAAGTTCTTCGCATAAAGCACGGAAGAGACGATGATTTAAAGCTCGACCTCTGATAAAATTTACAACTTTGACTGAAGTGATTAATGTTTTCTTTAATTTTTCAGGCAATGTCTTTGTAGCTAGCGCATGTCTATGTAAAATACAATGGGTAATTGTAACGTGAGGCACTTCCTTTTTTACATACGCTACAAATCCAGAATTTTTGCCTAACATGGAAGGAGCTCCATCAGTACAAATTGATCCTATTTTGTTCATCGGTATCTCATATTGTAATAAAAAGTCTTTGACTTTATTAAATATATCAATTCCTTTTGTAGTCAATTCTAATGGTTCACAAAACAAAAATTCTTCAACAATTTCTTTTTCTTTTACATATCGTACAAACACCATCAGCTGAGAACAATTTTCAACATCTGTAGATTCATCCAATTGAATACCCACTGGGACATTACTAGCTTTAATATCTTCAATTACTTGTTGTAAGATGTCTTTACTTATATCAGAAATTCTAGTACGGATTACGTCATTTGACAAAGGAATTTGTTGAAGCTTTTGTTGTGCTTCAGTACCCAACACTATTTTTGCCATTTCTAATGCACAAGGCTTTACAAGTTCTTCAGCTATTGTATGTGGTTTCTTCTTCTTGGCACAGATATATGCAACTTGATAAGACGCTTGCAACAGCGGCTTTTCGTGTGATATAAATCCAAAAGTTGTGATAGTTCCACTTTTATCAAATCGAACTCGTTTAGATTTCAAACTTTCAAAATCATAGCCAGCATCTACACCACCATGCTGTTTGGTAAAATGCTCATTTAGTTTCGACGGCTTGAGATTGGCGTTTGAAAATTTATTGCAGCACAGAATACATTGTGGTCGCTGCGTTCCATCCTTCTCCGTTGTAAATGTAAAACCATAACGAACATAATCGTCATTCCAACATCGTTTCTTTGACATGGCGTAAACTAAATTAAATTTTTTAATAAAACACTAAAAAAATATTAAACTTCTATCTATTATTGCTATATTTTAGCTTACCTTTTGAATTTGACTTTAATGTACCAAATTATATTCTAATAATTAGAATATAAATATTCAACTAAACTTGTAAAATTAACTTGTATTAATTATTTTATTATTAATATTTAACTTTTAATATTCAACACGAAAATTCAAACTTGTAATAGTCGACACTAAAATTCAATTATTTTTAAATTTTTCTTCAATGTAATGTGCGCATCAACAGTATTTATATTTCTAAGAATAATCGCAACAATCAACTGAAATTTCGAGGAAATATAAAAATTAGTATAGAAACTAGAAACGCATTTGAATTTTTGTAATTGTAGAAAAAATACAAAAATTAATTTGTCTCGATGGTTTATAATTTACAAACATATTTAAAAAATGTTTAGGGAATAAAAAATTTACTAACCAAAATGAATTTTTAAGATTAGTTTTTTATTTTGCTAGCTACACGTGAATTTGTAAAATTACAATTTCGCACCCCAAAATATTCAAGCTCGCACCCCTAAGGGGTGCGTGCACCACCGGTTAAGAACCACGGGTCTAGACCGACTATAATTTTCTTACTTGTTTTTTATTGCCCAAGTGTAGCACTGTGCGCCGGTGCATTGTCCTGGTTGAAGGTAATTTTTTCACTTCACGAGGTCGTCTTTGCTAAAAATCAATGTAGATCTATCAAACGGCAGTAAATAATATTCGCCGGTGATCGTTTTTCCTATGCACGCGTGTGCAATCATGGCAACCATCGCATGGATAGATTTTTGATGTTCAAATATACATTTCAAAAGTGATTTACCTGCTCTCTTGAGATGCCTACATCTTCAACCAACTTACACACTTTCATTCTCTGATCGTCCAATATATTCCATAGATTTTATTGACCATTTCTGGCGAACGATCTGAACGTTCGGCATCAATTGTATTAGTACAACCACATCGAAATTCACTTAACCACTTAATCATTGATATTGATGGTGCAGAGGTCCTTTCCTTGGTTTCAGTGTAATATTTTCTGAGCCCTCGAAATTCACTTTTTCACTTTTTCACTGCTTTCACTGAGCTAGTGGTGATTTTTAATTATTAACGAAGGAAGCTCAAAAAGTCACGAAGTTGTCGAACTTACCTCGTATTTATGCATATCAAGGTATTCCATATGATTCATATTTTTAATTATTAACACATCATTTTAGGACAAAATCTACTTTCGCAAATATTCATAAATATTATTACACAGCCAAATAAGAAGCGTATAACGAGTAGATTGCAAGAAAATCGAAAACTTAAAAATAATGGGTAGAGCTTTACTACATACAAAGCACTGGAATGTGAATTAGTAAAGATAAGATATGAAAAACTTTTCGAAGTAACAGGTGAAAATGCCGACTATTATTAATGTACGACAACGCCCCGACTTTAGTCTGAATTAAACGGTGGAGCTGTATTAACGTGTTTTCCAAAAACGGTAAAATGAGGTGTAAAAAGTGTTAAAAAATAATAATAATCTGGTAGATAAGAAAAAAATATAAGTGAACAAGCAGATAAGGCTTGTAAAATAGAGGGAACAAAAATTATTGGAATATCAGAAAACTAAAGAAAAACATTTAATAAAGATAAAAAATAATTAATGAATCTAATGATGTCATCATAAACTAAAAAGAGATTAAACAAAATTAATAAAAATATCTTTTTATTTTTATTTTTAGTGAATAGTTAATAACAGCTTTTATATTTAAAAAATAAAAACGAACAAAAAATTTTACGAAATAACACGAAATACGAAATAAATCAATAAGATATATATAGTTATGCGTTTAAAACTATTTTTTGCCAGTTTACTGGCATGCGGTTTCATAGCCTACGTTATTGCCAATGAAAATATCTCCACTGAAAATGAAATAATTTCACCAAATGAGGATTTAATTCTACAACAAGATGATAGAGCGTTAAACAAAAACAAAAAAGAAACTGAAACTGAATCGTTTGAAGTTGTAGAAGAAAAACCAAAAAAACCCGAAAAGATACCAACATTAGCTAAGACTAAAACCAGTCCAGTTGCTGTTGCCAACAATGCTTCAACGCTGCAGCGCTCTGGAGCGTTAGTCATGGATTATGGTTATTTGGGTGAATTGGGCTTTGATGTTTATAATGACAATTCAAATTATAATTGGAGTAAGTAAAGTTTTGTTAAGTTATCAAGAAATTTAAACTTCGAAATATATTTGAAACTTTTATTTCAAACAAACTTAAAATTTGTTCAAATTTTTTATAAAAATTAATTCAAAAATAGTTTATTATTTTCACGACATAAAATGAAATAAACAATTTAGTTTTTTTTTTAAATATTGCTTCATCCAAAAATAGGTAATAATCAAATGGTTGTGTATAATTCGGTACCTACTTTGCGTACAGAATGAAGAAAATAGTAAAAAAAACCACATACAAATTCAAGAGAAAAGAAATTAACGCCATAACACTATCGTTCAAAAGAACGTACATATGAATTACATCGAAGTTTAGTTCATTTAAATTTGATTCATTTTTAAAATTTTGATAATTTCACCAATAATAAACAATAAATTAAAAGTATTTCCATAATATTTATATACGTAGTTGAGCCTACTACTTTCATAGAATTGTGATTCATAGAATTCACATTCTCACGTTTTCGTGGGTATTTGCAAATGTTGTTGCTTATTTCATTGTCGAAAGTCACTATTCTGCTTCATTAATACATAGATATCACAATAGAAAAACTTTACGCAGAAAATAATTCCATCATAAATAATTTTAGAAAAATTCTAATGCAAAAAATATACCTATTTTGCGAAATATAATTCTTAAAAAAAAACGAAATATATTTCGCGAAAAAAGTTCATAAAAACTGTATGAAATAAATGCCATTCTGATTAATTATTTTTTTATTTAAACATATTTTTTTTTAAACTTTAACATTTTCAAACATAATTTCTTAAAATTTGCAATATCAAACATTTTATGATAACATATAACGAAATCCCCACCCGTTATTGTGGGCATAATTATTTTCCCCTTGACATATGAGTATCGGTAGAACGACTGCGACTCTAATTAGGATCACGAATTATAGCGTTATGCGGTTTTATATAGAAGTGCCAGAGCCTTTGATTGTACATGATGCAGAAATTTAGGAATGGACTATAAGGCATACAGTGATGTGCAGAAATATCCTTCTTTTTGTTTCTTAATTTTTTCTAATAAAAATAAAAGAATTTATTTTTTTTATATACATTTTAGATCTTCAATAAAATGTAACATTAAGAAATTTATCAAGTGTGTATTTGACGAACGATTACATGTAAGATTACTAATTCCTAATATTGCTAGATGGGGGGGGGGGGGGGAGGGTTGGGATCAAGTCCTAACCCCTACTGCTAACTAAATCAATGGGGAGGGTCTGATGGGATTAATATATATGACCGACCCCTATTACTTTTGAGACCTTTCAAAGTTCATGACTTTCATAGAAAACAATTTTTTTAGTTTAGTTTATATTTCTATTATATTTCTAATATATTTCGATTATATTTCTGGTTTTAATTCTTTTTCTCTTCGAAGGTAAAATATCTGCACTGAAATAAAAAAAACTTAACCATTTCAAGCCCAATGTTGAGCTCAGGGTATAATGAATTTGTGCTGATGTTTGTAACTACCAAAAACATTTGATCCAGGCTCATCTTTTCTTATACCGATCGACTCAGAATAACTTTATGAGAATAACTTTCTGAGTCGATTTAGCGATGTCCTTCCGCCCGCCCGTCTGTCCATCTCTGTGTCCATGTAAACCTTGTAATGAAACTAATATCAATATATCTGTGGTCACAAGCGATAACCGCCGAAGTCGACTTAAGAACGATTTGAGTTATGTATGCTATCATATTCTACTAACAACGCTTTATATGTACGTGAAATCCCAATTACGACCTAAGTCGTAAAGAAGCCCCATTACATTTATATAAACAGTTATTTTTCTCGAAGCCATGATTTCGATGATTTGAGTTATGTGTGCTTTCACGTGAATTTCCCATTTCTCTAACACTCTTTTTTAAAAAAATATTCATAAAAATATAGTGACCTAAGTCGTAATTTACAAAAAGCATTATTTTCGACTTAGGCGGCTAATGCGTGTGACCACAGATATAGTGACAAAATTTAGCATATGAGCTTCTATCAGCCTTACAACGAACGCTGCTGAAACTGGTGAAAATCGGCGCATTTTCAGACCTAGTTCCCAAATGAGATCGACTTAAATTGTCATAACACCGAAATTGTCGTATAGATCTTGGTCAAATTAGGTTAGAGTGTGTCTTATACCCATTGATCAGCATTCCAAAACTAAACCCTGCAGCAGATTTCCTAGTCAATATGCCCATATAAAACTTGTCATGATCTTCACTTAAACCGGTCAGAGAACGAAGTCATTACACGCGATTTTTCTCATATTTGGTTTGTATATATATGTTTTTGCAAAAACTAAGTTACTCTAACGAATATGATTAGGAACAGTCCATTTTTCGTCAAAGTCCCCACATAAATATAGCATCCCACATAAACTGTTTCATATCTGCAGGCAAAAAATTAATAACAATGCAACTCAAATTTTGTTTGTGCTTCTATATTCAATTAGTTCGACCTGAGACCCCCTCTCTAAACGCATAATATAGGGTAGTCGTACTAATTTATATTAATAACAATGCAGCCCAACTTTAAAAAAGTTTGTTCTTAATTTTGTGATCAACAACACAGTCCAATATATTTAAGACCCTGGGACTAGAGTATACTTTTAAAAACATCTATCCCAATTCAATACCAATACATTACATTATCATTAACCTTAAGATTGAACAAAATGCATTTGTTGCTTTATTTGTTTTTTGTAACTATAGGTTAGGATTTTTCGAATATCTAATGTGATGGAGAAATTTTGAATTCAGCTTCAGATGCACTGTGTCAAATATTAAAAAAAAAATTATATTATTTTATTATTATATATTATATGGTTGCATGGTCTGAGGTTATTCGTATTTTATGGGCCGAAAAGTATACATATTTAATTTCATCATTAATTACCAATTGGAAGAATTTTGTTTTTGTTAAATTATTACAGCACATTTCAGACCCCAACCAAAACCCATGTAATGTAACTAAGCCCAATAGTCTTTCAGGATCCTTACAATATTCTTTCTTATAAGATTTTCGAAACGAAAAAGAAAACAAAAAAATAAAAAAATGTATCGAAAGTGTTTCACAATATTTGTTAACATTATAAACATGACCTAAATCATTTAGAATGTTAAAAAAGAAAAATACGAAAACAAATAAAGCCAAAGAAATTCACATACACTCATTTTGTGTTTTATGACTAAAAAAAAAATTGTGTGTTGCGAACATTTAGTACCAACTTTATTTGGTTGTTTTTTTTTTTTATCTAATCAGTTCCTACCACCTGTTGATACTTATTATTGAGTACGAATTGTGGTGACTCGTTTAACATTAAATGCCTGCTGAACACTCATTCACTTGTTTTATAACCAGTTTTGGTCAAAATTATATCATTTATTAGTAAATATTAGTAATATTTTGTTTGTGTGTATTTTTCTCTTTACTTTATCTTATCATTGTGATAAGAAATTAAATGGTTAAATTTTATTTAGTGTTCAGACAAGTACATGGTAAATTTAAAAAATTTCATAAATATTGTTTGCATTAAAATAACAACAAGAATGCTTTCAATGGGCGGTATTTAATACGAGCATTAATAATAATTAATATAGATGAGTAATAATTTGAGTCATTACAGGTGCAATATATTATTATGTAAAGAAAATTTATTTCCAGGAAGTAGGTTGTATAATTATTGTTTCAAAACCGATTTCACAATCTAGGGAAAAGAATATTTTTTTATATACAGTCTCTAAACTAATGGAACTTTTTTTAAATTTTTATTTATTTTTCATCAACTATTATGCTCTCCACATCACTGTGTAGAGGGTATATATAAGTTTGTCATCCTGTTTGTAACAATCAAAATTTTTTTGTCATGTATTAAAATATACATATTCTGGAACCTTTTGACAAGTGGAAATGACGTAGGGATGACCTCTCAGCCTGGATATCAGTCTGTGGAAATCATGATCACGACACGATTATCTATTAAAATCAAAATGATCAGGGGAGCCAAAAAAACGTTATATTTGAAATTATGGGCTCTCCATAAAGATTTTAGAGCTTTTTATTCAACACTCCTGTATATATGGGCAATAAATACTTTATATAAAATTTTGAGTCAAAAATCCTAGAGAAGGACGAAAAAAAAACCATATTTAAATTACACTTAAAGTGTGTGCAAATAAAACAACTTATGTTGACAAACGCCGTTTTCTTTGGAAAAGAAAACTACCAATGCAACCATCCAATTAGACATAAGTTGTTGTTGCTTGAAAAATGGATTTTTTTGTTCGTCAATAAAAAGTTAACGGGACTTTGGATGAGAATATAACAACGTATCAAGAATAATAGTGACAAAAAGTAACAGAAATAAACACACAAGTTTTTATAAACTTATTTTGCATTTTTTTCATTAATAACAACGTATGTCGCTATGTGTCGTTTTCTGAGAAAATAATTTGTCAGCGATCAAACGTAGGTTGACATATGTCGTTAGTGCTGCAAATTAATTTAATAAACATTTGAGTTACGTCGTTATTTAAAGAAAAAACTCATAAATGGTCAATATTAAAAAAAAAAAAAATGAACACATGTAAAGAGCGTTAAAAATTAATATATTTGGCATTGTTAACTCAAAACTGACAAAAATGAACATACGCGGTTATTCCAGAAAACCACAGATATGTTAGCCGTGTTACTAATTATCTGTGAAAATGTTTGCTAAAAATGTCTGAACTGTTTGCTATTTAAAACTAATAATATATCAAGAGATATAAATAAACATGTTACCAAACTTCAAAAATATATGAAACTAAGAATAGCAGAAATTAGCAGTATAAATGCATAAATAATCTAATAATTAAAAAACAACTAGTGATACTGTTGTAGCTCTGAGATTAATACGAAGTAAAAGCTGTATGATATGAAAACATATTCTTAGCAATACTGCTCTTAGGCTGAAAAGTGCAACTACGAGCGAATGTGAGGTACACGCGCGTTGAAAACTCGCGGTCGCCCTAAGTAGATAACTTAAATATAGAAACAATTATAACATAACAATTATTAAAATTTTTAATATAATCTCTGAGGAAGGTTTGAAGCAAAAAAACCGGTCTGATTAAGAATACAGAGTAGTTACGCATATTAGAAATATTAGCATATGCTTTCTTCTTCTCTACCACGCACCATTAAAAAAATTACTTTTTTTTTATGTTTTTGTTGTATTTTCATATTTCTATTTAGTATGCATTGCTGAAATTGTTGTTGGTGTGGTCGTTTTATTTATGTTTCATAAAAAATTGTATTTTCTTTAAAAAGTACATTTTCTTAAAAAAGCACATCTTCTTAAAAAAATTTTCTAAAAATTAATTTTTCTCAGAAAAAATACTTTATTTTAAGTGGTACTTTTTGTCAAGAAATACATTCTTTTAAAAGTACCTTTTCTAAAAAGTACCTTTTATTAGCAAGTAAATTTTCTTAAAAAAGTACATTTTCCTAAAAAAGTAAATTTTCTTTAAAAAATTACCTTTTCCCCAAAACATTCATTTCTTTAGAAACTGCCTTGTCTTAAAAAAGCACCATTTCTTAAAATATTTAATTTTTTTTAAAGGTACCCTTTCCTAAAAATGTAGATTTCCTTACCTTTTTTAAAGAGTAAATTTTTCTGAAAAAGTACATTTTCTTAAAAATTAACTTTTTGTAAAAAGTACATTCAAAAGTACTTTTCTTAAAAAAGAACATTTTCTAAAAAAAACTAACTTTTCTTAAAAAGTACATTTTCTTAAAAAGTAACTTTTCTAAAAAAGTATCTGTTCCTAAAAAAAAAAGAAAATATTAAAAAACATACATTCTTAAAAGTACATTTTCCTATAAAAGTTCATTTTCCTTAGAAATTATCTCTTATAAAACACATTTCTTAAACACGTAAATTTACTTTAAAAACAAATTTTGTTAATAAAATATCTTTTCTAAAAAAAAACAATTGTTTGTTAAAAATTGCTTTTCTTACAAAATTGCCTGTACTTATAAAGTCCTTTATCTTATAATATTACCTTTTCTTAAAATAATAAATTTTCTTAAAAAAGTAAATTTTTATAAAAAATACCATTTCTTAAAAAAGTCCTTTTACTAGAAACAGTAAATTTTCTTAAAATAGTTTATTTTCTTAAAAAAGTACATATGCACAACAACTAGTAAAACTATTAGATCTTAGGTGGAGGGTATCAAAGATTCGGCATAACAGAATTTAAGTGACTACGCGTGTTTCAATATTGTATGCCTCAATGTTGAAATACTATTTCTAAAAATTATCATTAAGAAAACATTAAATTATGCTTTAACTATATTCAGATTTAATAAAAAAAACCTCGTAACAAACAAATTCTCAGAAAGACAAACGCAATCGCCAGCTAATTTATGATAGTACCATTAATAAAATTACATGCCACATTAATGCTGACAAAACGTGAGTTAATATAATGGCCAAGTGGATATAATACAACTACTTAATAATTCCACAAACATAATTATATCTAAGAGATAGTCGCGAATAGTTGACATAATTTAAGCAAATACAAAGGACGTTTTGTATTTTATGTAAGCAGAAATTACCGCCTAAATACTGTAGAAGTATCGTGATTGTTATGGTATACACAGATAATGAGTTGCACAGCACCGAACGTGTAATGAAGTTATTAGTTAACTAGGTACGGTTATATTTACATAAAAGATGAGCGCATGAACAACCCTAATCGCACGAGTGAGAACGATTAGAAGCTATTTACTAAAATTGCGTTTTATTACTTTCATGGTTATGCTGAATTTTTATAAGTTAGTTAATTTAGTTTAATTCGTGTAAAATTATTAGAAGTGAATTATCAAATATCTTATTTAAAGTTTTCAGAATGGTTAAAAGTTGCTTTTATGCTATGATTTGTCGAATCATCAGATTCAGCTTTTTTATAGCTTTAATCTGAAATTTGATTTTAATTCAGAAATTGTAATAACTAACTACTTCCTTTTATTTAATCAATAATGAATTTGTTAAATTTATTTAATTGTCATAACTAATCCATGTAAAACATGGCAAAATAATTGCTTCGGAAATTATAAATAAATAAGTGATAAAAAAGTTGTTTTTATAAAGAAGGAAATAGTATCGGGCATGTATGTTTTTCGTAGTGAATTTAATAGTTTATCAAAGTAGTTTTTTATTTAAATAAAAGTAAAGTTTGAAAAACACGAGTTTTCGTTTGTTGCAAACGATTACGTAAAAATTGTAATGGACATTTATCTTGGCGGCCGAGCAGCTCAAATTTATTAAAAATATTTAATATATAGAAATATGACAATTTCGTATATTTGTAATATAATCTGTCATGCGTACGTTAATGAATTAAATAATAAATTAAAATGATTGACTTGTAATTGTAGAAAACTTGTATAAGAAATTAAACTTCAAATCAATTAAGTATCATTTAAGCATAGACCGTCCAAACAGAATATATTTCACATGAATTTGGTATGTAGATGTTTTTAGAAGTTCGAGTGCAAATTCCAGGAAATGTTATTTTTCATACAATTTTTTTTCAATGTTTTTAAAAAAGTTTATGAACATTTAAATGAGCCTACAGTTATGCTAACCAATTTTATCCATTCATAATTCAACACAGGGCGTATGATATAAAATTTATATCATTCGCATTAACAGGGTATAAAGAATTATTAGAAATATTTAGTTTTATTTAATTTAATATATTTTTAAGACAGATTAAACATAAATTTTATCGTTCTCAGTTTCTCCTCCATATGCACTAAAAATTTACCTTCATATATTAATATATAAATATAATAATAACATCCAATATCATTTCGATACGTGTGCTGGAACTATATGTCAGACCCATAGCAGCTCCTGAAATATGGCGCAGTGAAAATCAAGAAAAATTAATTAAATTCACTGAACTGGTCAAGAATAATTAAGTTTGCCTATAACACCAAGGGAACAAGGTTTTTGTTGATTAAGAACTGAATGTTGTTTTTAAAGTTAAAGTTTAAAGTTTTTAAATTTTTGTTCTTTAAAAATTCATAAAAAATAAAAATACGATATAAATCACAGGTTTGGTCTAAAAGCGTTAAATTTAACATATTTCGAATGAAATGAACTTTATTTCATTGTAATCGGTGGACAGCTTTTGTTTTTTGTTCACAATTTACTGAGAAAACTCAATTGATAAAAATCGCGCTTTCCATACAAAAGAAGCATTTTTTAATCTATGTGTGTTTACTGCTGTTTTATTTATGCAATAACTATGGGTACGTTCGTAAATTTAGTAATTAGGCATCACTGCAGCATAATAAAAGTAAAACGTTCAAAAAAGCATCACTTGGCAGCACTGATTTACGTCAAAAGTTTTTTTTATGCAAACAATTGACAGTGCTGCCGCAAATTTTTGCAACTATGGCATCATTTTAATTTCTGATGCAATAGTGCGCGAAGCTTTAAGAAAGAGAAAAAAAGTTAAACAGAAAATTAAAAAGAAAATGTAACATTGTAATGTAAAATTTTTAGTACAAATTTAAATAAAAATTGTTAATTTTTTTTTGTACGAACGAAGATTTTACTTCTAATGTACAAAAACTAATAGTAAGAAGCAGACGGGATATTGAACAAGAGTTCCAGGAAAGCAGAAAAAAGAGGTCTTTTTTGTGTGGCAAAGTGCTCTACAAAACTAAAGAAATCAAACCGGATTTTAAAATGACCAAGGAACAAATAAGTCGAAAATTTTTGAATTTGCAGACTACGTATAAAAGAATTAAAAATCGAAATAATTTGACGGGTCGAAACGCTACGTCCTGGGAATTATTCGAAATATTTGATCAAATCAATGGGACAAGACACTCTATTAATCCACCCTTAAGATATTTACAGTCGTCCGACAATGTTCGAAACGAGAAACCAGAAGTCAGTTTCAATGACTCGAGACTTCAGCCGACGAATGCTACCCCCAAAGGAAAAGACAAAAAATCAAAGATGAAAATGAAACCCTCCAGTTTTTAAAGGAAGAAGCTAAAAAATACGAAGAAAGGCACAAAGAAATTATAGAATTGGAAAATCGTAAAATTGAAGTAGAGCAGAAAAGAATAAAGGCAATGCTTGACCAAAAAAATAAATTGGAAAACATTGCGGAAAATTAATTTATATTAATTTGTTAGTTTTTTCTCATCCTCGACTTTTTTTTTTTAATTAATCAACACTCAGGGGATGTCCCCTACAGATACAGTACATTGTGTTGATCTCAGGAAAATAGCTTAAGGAGGAAAGAGGGAGTAGTGGGTTCATTTTTTTTTGCAGCGACCCACGACCCCTCGCATGATAGGCGAGCACGCTACCTACTCACATAGCGG
This sequence comes from Cordilura impudica, assembly GCA_963682025.1. NCBI lineage: Eukaryota > Metazoa > Arthropoda > Insecta > Diptera > Scathophagidae > Cordilura > Cordilura impudica. The sequence goes on from OY821517.1 coordinate 113,921,883, forward strand.
GGCGCTTAAATAATAACATATAATAAATAATAACTTTTCTAGTCAAGGCCTAATTATTAAGGACTCTGAATTAACTCCTTTGGAAAATGGCTTTTTATGTAAATATTTTATTTTATCTCTATTTTAATTTAAATATTTAGTTTTATTGTTTATTTTTGTTGTTAAAATGAATTTGAATTAAACTTTATTTTAATAAAATATTTCGTTTTTAATTTAAACAAGTAAGAAAATTATAGACGGTCTAGACCGACTATACGATACCCTGTACCATGGGCTGGAGTTCCTATCTATTCAGTCCAACTAATTGGATATAGCAAATAAGCATACACCAAATTTGAGTTATATTATTATTATTTTTTCCTTTAAATATGAAAAAGTTCATATCGGGTGCTATATTTATATGGGGACTAGGTCGAAAAATGCCATATTTGGTAAGTTCACTTATTTTTTGTAAAAACATTAAAAATCTGCGCAATATTTTTGTTTTTTGATAGATTTAAGAGAAGATCGGGAAGCAGCTCTATATGGGGCCTATGACTAAGAATTGTATTATAGGAATTATTTTTGGACTACTTATTAATGAATATAATAAACACATACAACCCTAATTTGACTAAGATCTATATGATAATAGGGATCTTATGGCAATTTATGTCGATTTCATGGGGGTCATTTGTATGGGGTTTAGGTGTGAACATGAACCGATTTTCACCAATTTCAATAGCGTACATACTATGGTCGATAGAAGCTTATGTACTAAATGTCATCAAAATATCTTCATATTTCTTATCTTCTTATATCTTCATATTATATCATTCCAAAGGTACACATTTTAAAGTACCATATATTCCACTTTGATTTCAGTAGAAAAAAAGGAATAGTGACCGAAGGCTAATCATAAGTTTAATAACTGAATAGTGGTATAGGGTATAAAAATTTAAATGCGCTATGAATAAAACAATAATATTTTTGTTTAAATGTTTTTTTCTAATTTTTATTTAAGAACAAAACAGAGCTCTTAAATTCCTTCTTATCTTTAATCCATCAATGTCGCTTTCATTTTCTTCTAGACGAATTGAAGAACTGGGAATTGTTTCTACAGTATTCATATTCTCAAATAGATCTCTTGTAATATAATCTGAATGATTTTCGTGATTTATAATAAAATTGTGTTGTATGGTGCAGGCAAATATTGTCTTAGATATTTTTTCTATTGACCCCAAATTTAGATACTTCAAAATTTAAATTTTTTTTCAAAATTCCGTAGGCTTGCTCTACAAAGACTCTTGTTGAACTCAAGTAATAATTAAATTGTTTTTCTTCAGAAATTAAATGATCATTATCCCTATAAGGCGTCATTAAAATCTTTGATAAGGGGTAAGCAGAATTACCTAGAATAAGGGCATTTGCTGATAATTGCACTCGATTTGATATAATGGAATAGAAAATTGGGCTTATTTTCCATATTTGAGCATCATGGCAACTACCTGGGCACACAATAAACACATCTAAGAACCGAAACTTGCTATTGCATATGCCCTTAATGAGATTTAAATTTATTAAATTTATAAAATTTTAAATCTAAAAAATATTGATAAATACAAACTTGCATCATAATTGTATAATTTCCTCTACGGCTATAGTAACTTGCAGCATCTTTCCTTGGGGTTGGTGTGCAAAAACGAGTGTCTGCTGTTTTGAAAATGTTCCATAATGACTTGTTGTTGTGAAACGGAAGGCCACATTATTTCATTTTTTAAAAAGCAAATAAGGTCTATGATTTTATAAAAAATTTTATGGGTAATTCCCTTTGCTATATTAAAACGATCACTAAGCTCTCTAAATGTAACGTCGCTATTACAAAGCTTCCAAAGCGTAATGTACAAACTCTTTCCTAATGAATATCCTAGCCGCCCACGAAGTGTTTTTGTCCAAAAAGGCTTTAAGGAATTTCGCCATGCCTGTTATGGAAAAGGGAATACAAGAATTAATTTTGTGTAAATTACAGGCATCGAATCTTACCGCAAAAGAAGATCGAGACAAAATGACTATGGAAAACATCATCTTGATATCGTTGGATTATTTCAAAGTAATTTTTTATTTTAAGAATCCGCCTTCTTTTTCGTTTTAATTGATTTTTAACAACCAAAATTCGTTTCATCTTTCTTTTAATTCATTTTTATACCCTATACATCTATGTGGTTTGGGTATAATGACTTTGTGCTGCTGTTTGTAACAACCAAAAATATTTGACCTAGACCCATCTTTTGTTATACCGATGGAATCAGAATTACTACCTTTTACGATTTAACGATGTCCGTCCGTCCGTCCGTCTGTGTGTCCATGTAAACCTTGTAATCAAACTGCAGGTCGCAAATATGAATATGTTTTGATGAAATTTGGTATGTAAGCTTTTATCGCTCATAGGATGAACGCTGTTGAAATTGGTGAGAATTGGTCCATGTTCAGACCTAGCTCCGATACAAATGACCCCTATGAAATCGACATAAATTGCCATAAGATCCAAATTGTCATATAGATCTTACTCAAATTGCGTTCATTACAGCCATTAATGAGTAGCCCAAAAATGATCCCTTTGGCCCCATATAGAGCTGCTTCCCGATCTTCACTTAAAACAAACAAAAAACAAAAATATTGCACTGATTCTTCTCAAATTTTGTTTGTATATATTTTTGCAAAATACAAGAGACTTTACTAAACATGGTCAGGATCGGTCCATTTTTGGGCCTAGTCCCCATATAGATATAGCATCCGATATGAACTTTTACATATCTGCAGCCAAAAAAATTAATAAAAATCCCACTCAAATTTGGTTTATGCTTATTTTCTATGTCCAGTTAGTTGGGCCTAAGAGATAGGGTTTCTAAACGCATGGTATAGGGTATCGTATAGTCGGTCTATACCGAATATAATTTTCTCACTTGTTTTTTTTTATTATATGTAAGTTAACAACAAGTTGTCATTTTTAGAATCAAGATTTTCAATAATATTTATTAATGTTATTGTGGTGAACATGTTTTTTATCTTTTGCAAAACGTTCTAAAAAGCAAACTCTGTGCAATTGTGGAGCAGTAACAAACCATCTGCAACAGCTGATCACGCATCAGCAACAAAACTTGGCATAACTCCCGCAGTGATGCACAAATTTATTGCATTTACGAATGTACCCTATGTTATAGTAATTGTGTTTAGGCCACTGATTTCCGATATTAAAACAGATTTTTTCTATCAACTATTCTTTTAAATTTATCAATAAAAGAGAATATTAAAGAAAAATAAAAATTTTTAATGCACAAATATTATAATGTAATCACAACTCATCCAAAAATTTCCTTTAATGAGATTTTTTTCATTTATCTCGTTTAGAGGCTTTATTTTTAATGCTCCAGCAATAGTCCACCATCATATGGATATCGCAATGACCGTAGTACCGCTCCTCTATAGTAAGAATATCTTGATGAAAACGTACACCTTGATCTTCGCTGGAGTCTTCAAGATTTTCAGGGAAACAATCCAAATGACTGTGTAGGTAGTGTAGCTTAATGCTCATATTACAAGCAAGCTGGTGCAAATGTGACAACATGTTATCCACGTGGTCCGAATAGTGCTCATCCTTTTTGTTTCCCAGGAAATTGTGCACTATCCAAACAAATTCATTCCAAGCATTTCTTTCACTGTCTGTCATGGAACTACTATAGTTTTCATTATTGATTAACCTTTCGATTTGAGGGCCATCAAAAATGCCAGATTTCAGTTTCTCCCAACTTAAATTTTTGAACTTTCTACTGATATAAGTATCTAAAACAACCACCGTCCTTGTTGAGAGCTTTGAACAATTGTTTTATAAGCCCTAGCTTGATATGAAGAGGTGGCAGCGTTATGCGATCCCTAGGCACAAGTGGTTGATTAACTATATTCTGGTTTCCTGGAACCATAGCTTTCCTCGAAGGCCAGTGTTTTATACCCCCTTATTCAGATCTGGCTCTGCTATGCCATAAAAAAATAAAATGTGGATGTTTTGTGTAGCCTCCCTGAAATAAAAATTAAATAACGTTTTGTTTATTACTCGATTTTTTTAATTCTGAGAATAATAAAAAGTCATGAACGTTTTTTCCTTCACTTGAAAATGAGGTACCTTAACTTAATTGTGAATAAAAGCGATACGCGTTCATCGATTTTTATGATCTATGTTTCATTTTATTCATAGGTTATGTGACTTTACGTGAAAGTAATAAGACTTTACACTTTTTTCAGTTTTGGATTTTTCATGATTTTTAAATATAAAAAATTAATTTTTTTTTATTTTATTATTTTTATTATTTAAAAACCATTACTCAGCCATTTTTTATTTTTTTTTTAAATTTGATTGTTTTCCAATTACATCTTAAAAAAAATTTTTTTTTGAAAATCACTAAAAAAATGGTGAACCATTTTCAAGTTATTCCAATATATGTAGTGGAAGTGCCTTAAGTTTGGACATAACGCTATATTGCGAAAAGTTGAGTTGCTAGAAAAAAACAAGTGCAGGTTTCAAATCAGCGACCTCAAATTTGTAAAAAAATTACAATAAAGTTCCAGTCAACACCAAAAAAGTTTAATTTTGTTCCCTTGTGGAGTCAATTCTCAACCCATAATATATAATCGAGATTTCATTTCGAAGGCGTTGGAATTGCTTTTCAATGACAAGTACCAAATCTTTATTTGCGAACGGTCAAAGGAATATTTTAAAAAGCAACATTTATATATTTTTTATTTTAAATATACGTTGCTGCTAATTGTTAAATCTACTTTTGTGCTTAATTTTATTAGGGCGTTTATATTTGCTACAGTGTTTTAAATAAAAAAGGTGAAATTAGATGGAATTTATCTAAAATTTGATTTTTTACTTTTTCCATTAATTTACTGTTTCATTTTATGAGCTATAAAAGCCAAAATAATGAGACAAATTAAGTTGGAAGAGAGCTCCAAAAACTTTTTTTTTTCAAATGATAAAAAATTATAATATACCACTTTATGAAATAACTTTAACTTTCCTAGATTATAAAAGACGATTGGAGTAGCTTCCTAAGAACGCTTTAACTGCACTTGCAAGTGAATAATTTTTAAAGATTAATGGCAATTATATTGGTCTAATTTTGTGATTTTTTAATGCTTTTTTCACTTTTCACCTTGCTACTTTCGTTATCAATGAAATCCCGAGGTCCAAGTGTTTTCATATACCATTTTTAGTTAATATGAACCCCTCGAAACGGCCGTCACATGGGCGATACATCATAATGGAAATAGTAGATATAGGGTTTCAATCTTATACATAAAAAAAATGTTCGTGATATTTTATAAAGCGCACTTTTAGTTTTTAGTGATCCCTACTATAACTGAGATTTGGAGATATTCAGTTCCGGGATTTCAGAATTATTTTTTAATTTTATTAAAACTAATCAAACATTAATTTCTTACAAAATTTAGCTTTTGTTTATGTAGGGCGAACAAAAAAAAATGTGTTTTTAGTTAAAAATAAGTTTTTTTTTTTTGACTTTGACTTTTCCATGCAAAATTAAAAAGCAAAAACGAGAAATGTGAGAAAAAACAACTGAAAAAATTTGTTGCCATTTACTCTTAAACCGACTAAAAATTCCTATCAAGTTAATTGGAAAGATTTATTGGCATTTACTCTTAAAGCCGACTAAAAATTCCCACGAAGCTATTTTATCTGATTGAATTTTTCAGTTTTTTTGCCTGTCAGTTTGATATTCCATTTGTCATGCTCATGCACAAAATGAATCATTTTCGTGGCTACTTTGGACAATATTGTTCGTCATTGCTTCTAGCAGGTTATTATCTAAAATGGGGTAACTCGGACTTTATTGTGCCAAGATATGTCCTAAAATATGGAGACAGCACTAAAAAATACTATTCAGTGTGTTTGTTGTATTAATTTATCAAATTACTAGTATGCCCTGTCATGCTTCGCTACGACCTACCGAGACATACATATGTCATGTTTTATTTAATAATCAATTTTTCAATGCTTGCTGATATACAATATTTTTTGTTTTTTCATTCGGTGCCACAATTATAAAATTTTTCGGCGTTCCTACTCTGGAACAAGTTGCATATAGCTACCCATGAGAAGAACATGGATTTTCCAAATTAAATCTGGCCTTGAATTTTGAATATCATTTGGAAAATTTTCATTTAAGCGATTTCTGATTTTGGCGATTTTTGATTTTGGCGATTTTCGATTTTTGATTTTACCTATTTTTGATTTTGAAAATTTGTTGTTTTTGGCGATTTTTATTTATCGCGATTTTCGGTTTTGTCCATTTTGTTTTTTTTTTTTGGCGATTTTTGAATTAATATACATGTCAACAGTTTCAAGCCTGTCGCTTTAATAGCATGTCCTATACATATTTTTTGTATATGACATGCCACGCTCACTAATACCTTCCCGCCCAATTTTTATTGGACTACTCACATTATTATCTGATGGACTCGTGCAAAGCGTCGAGGCTTTCCCTTTTATAGCACACCATTTATATGATATTATACTTTTACTTTGTATGAGCGGTGCTACGCCCACCGGTTCGATCACGCCCATTTTTGGTTCGCTATGTATACATATATTGATAAAGTTTGGTGTCTATATGTATATTGTATTCATTAATTATTACTTCAAAAATAAATCCTCCTGTACCGTTTTTAGTCATAGTTCCCATATACTTAAATCCATAAAAAAATAAAAATGAAGTATATATTTTTTAAAATTTGTTTTTAAGAAAATTAAGATTTTATCTAGATCGACTCTAATTCACTTGTGTGTTTCGAAAATATGTACTTAGTTGAAAATTTTTTTTTTGTAGTCATCTCTATTTATTGAATCTTCACATACTAACAATAAGTTATTCAAATCTTAAAACTAAATCTTAAAAATTAAGTCCAGCCAGTGCCAGACAAAATTTAATTTATTCTATATACATAATCTAATGACATAATAACTTAATTTTTATTAAATTTTAGTTCCCGGGTATATGGCCAAAATCCCACATTTAGTGGACTGCTTTGCTTTTTTTTTTCTTGAAAAAAGATCTAAAATGAACTAAGAAAATGGCAGATAGTTAAAAATTGTACAAAGAAATTTCCAGTGAAATAGCGAATAACCAAATACAAAAATTAGTTCAGATGAATACAAGTACTTATACTGTTTTTTGTCGATGTATTTCATTCATATGAGACTATGAAATGCTATAAAATGAGACTATACCAACACAGTTAGGGCTTTAAACATTAACCCTTTATCCAGTACAAGAGACAAAGACCCTGAATTTGTTGCTTACTGTTATAATAGTTTTTATACCCTATACCACTATGTGGTTTGGGTATAATGACTTTGTGCTGCTGTTTGTAACCACCAAAAATATTTGACCTGGACCCATCTTTAATTATACCGATCGAATCAGAATCACCATCTGATTTGATTTAACGATGTCCGTCCGTCTGTGTGTCCATGTAAAGCTTGTAATCAAACTGCAGGTCGCAAATATGAATACATTTTGATGAAATTTGGTATATAAGCTTTTATTGGCAATAGGATGAATGCTATTGAAATTGGTGAAAATCGGTCCATGTTCAGACCTAGCCCCCATACAAATGACCCCTATGAAATCGACTTTAATTGCCATAAGATCCAAATTATCATATAAATCTTAGTCAAATTGGGTTTGTATGTGTTTATTACATCCATTAATCAGTAGACCAAAATGATCCCTATGGGACAATTCTTAGTCATAGGCCCCATATAGAGCTGCTTCCCGATCTTCACGTAAATCTATCAAAAAACAAAAATATTGCACTGATTCTTCTCAAATTTTGTTTGTATATATTTTTGCAAAATACAAGATACCTTACCAAACATGGTCAGGATCGGTCCATTTTTGGACCTAGTACCCATATAGATATAGCATCCGATATGAACTTTTTCATATCTGCGGCCAAAAAAATTAATAAAAATCTCACTCAAATTTGGTTTATGCTTATTTTTTATACGCAGTTAGTTGGGCCAGAGAGATAGGGTCTCTAAACGCATGGTATAGGGTATCGTATAGTCGGTCTAGACCGACTATAATTTTCTTACTTGTTTTTATTTTGCTTTGTAGTTTGCATTTATGTTTTTGTTCAATTCCGCTTGAAATTTCTCACTTCTCCCTTTTCCCCTATTATGAATAAAAATTCCTTCGGAAAAAATTCGATTTGAAAAAAGTAGTTATTCTCAATGCACTTGAATTTGGGTTTTCCCTCAAAAAATTTCCCTTGCAAAACAGACGGGAGTTTATATAAAAATGTAAGAAGTATTTTGATAAAACAAAATTTAAATAAAAAAAATTAATATTTTATTAATCTTGTAGGCTGAAGACCACAAATAAAGCCAAACTTCAACTTTTGTTAACTTTAATGAGCGCCAATTCAGGCATTGATTGTGTTTTCCATAAATTCAGCCCGCAATGGACTTCTAGCAATACTTTAGCTATTTCGTTGTTGTTGTTCTAAAACACCAATTTCCTCCACGAGTGCTCGTATCATAGCTATGCTATTTATTATACCCTATACCACTATGTGGTTTGGGTATAATGACTTTGTGCTGCTGTTTGTAACAACCAAAAATATTTGACCTAGACCCATCTTTAATTATACCGATCGAATCAGAATCACTTTCTGAGTTAATTTAACAATGTCCGTCCGTCCGTCCGTCCGTCTGTGTGTCCATGTAAACCTTGAAATCAAACTGCAGGTCGCAAATATGAACATATTTTGACGAAATTTGGTATGTAAGCTTTTATCGGCCATGGGATGAACGCTATTGAAATTGGTGAGAATCGGTCCATGTTCAGACCTAGCCCCCATACAAATTTCCCATATGAAATCGACATAAATTGCCATAAGATCCAAATTGTCATATAGATATTACTCAAATTGGGTTTGTATGCGTTCATTACATCCATTAATGAGTAGTCCAAAAATGATCCCTTTGACCCCATATAGAGCTGCTTCCCGATCTTCACTTAAATCTATTAAAAAACAAAAATATTGCACTGATTCTTCTCAAATTTTGTTTGTATATATTTTTGCAAAATACAAGAGACTTTACCTAACATGATTAGGATCGGTCCATTTTTGGACCAAGTTCCTATATAGATATAGCATCCGATATGAACTTTTTCATATCTGCAGCCAAAAAAATTAATAAAAATCCCTCTCAAATTTTGTTTTTGCTTATTTTCATTGTCCAGTTAGTTGGGCCTAAGAGATAGGGTCTCTAAACGCATGGTATAGGGTATCGTATAGTCGGTCTAGACCGACTATAATTTTCTTACTTGTTTTTTATTTAACTTTTCTTTAAAATTAACTTATTTTCGTTTCACACACAAAAAAAAAAAAAAATAGAAAATTAATTGTGAACAAGCAAAACAACTGGCTTCGAAATTCGATGATACCACTTATTAATTTTTTGGTTCACGCGGAATTTATAATTGGAGGATTTTTTTTCTCGAGAAAAGTATTTTCCGTGAGAAAAAAATTCCTTGAGAATATTCGTAATTGGGCTGAATATTTTTTTTCTTTATATATGAGACTGATAAACTAGTTTCTCCCAAACCTTGTTTTGTTTAAAAAGGACTCGATTTCTGAAAACCTAAATCAAACAAGTAAGAAAATTATAGTCGGTCAAGACAAGCTTTACATGGACACACAGACGGACGGACGGACGGACGGACATTGTTAAATCAACTCAGAAAGTGGTTCTGATTCGATCGGTATAATTAAAGATTGGTCTAGGTCAAATATTTTTGGTTGTTACAAACAGCAGCACAAAGTCATTATAATAATATAGAATCACTTATAGAAGTTTGGGTTGAAAACATACATAAATTGAAATCAAACGTATCACTTCATTTCGCTAACAATAATATTTCATGTCACACACTCATCTCTAGTGAATAAAATGTGCATCCTCAAGTACATACTTAATTCTTAGTGATAACAAACACCATTGGGACAAACCCAATATTGGTAAATTTTTCATTTACCTGGTCATAAAGCCTTGTTATAAGAAGTGTGGGTTTTATGACACCCACTTAAGTGACACATACATTCAAATAATAAATATTCAGGCAACAACAAACACATTTTTCACTTTCATATGTTATACACACACACATACACAATGGAGTTTGTGTTACATGACAAATGTGCTAAAAAAGGATTAGTATATGTTAACTAATCCCCGTTATTTTTCTTTTTCTCATAAATTCTCTTTTGATTCATAAAAAGATTAGCGAACATTTAGCATTATAAGCGTATTACAATGCATACTTCTATATATTTAAAATAATTTTATAGCTCTTGGGAGAGAAAAGCAGCTGCAGTTTGAAACTTTTTAAATCCGCAAAGATTATTATAAAAAAAAAAAAACAATACACAAAAGACAAAACAATATAGAGAACGCGACCTATTTCTCTAAAAACGTTTATATATACATATATAAATATATTTTTTTTATTATATTTTCATACAATTGTTTAAATGTTAACGGAAAAACATTTCCAAGAATGCGTTAAGCATGATGATGATAATGATGAATTGTGAAAAATTAGAGGAGGAAAACAATCGGAAATTTCAAGGTTGTTATTTTCCTCTTGTAAATTTGTTTTTAATTGTTGTAAATGAATAAGTTACAGAAATATATTTTTTTAAAGAAAACATTTTCATAAACATCATAAGTTGTTATAATATTATTCTTTGTCAAAGTTGAATGTAGGCCATAAATCATTTACGGTAAATGGCTTAACGATAAATAAATAATTATACAACAAAATAAAAATCTAGGAATTTTTAATGTAGAAAAAAAAAAAAATGAAATCCAAACATGTTACGAAACGTGACGAAAAACTTGAAATAAAATTTTAAAATATTTAAATGAACTTCCTATTTTTACTTTATACCACAATGTGGCAATGAGTTTGTGCTGATGTTTGTAACTACCAATATTATTTGACATCTTTTATTATACCGATCAACTCACAATCACTTTTTGAGGCGATTAAGGGATGCCCGTCCGTCCACCTGTCTGTATGTCCATAAACCTTGTGTAAACCTTTCAATCAAACTACAGGTAAGGGTGGGTCGCATACATATGTAAGTTTTTTTATGGATACAATGGCAAGAAGATGCCAAATTATAAGTGTTATTAGGTTACAAAGTTTGGTAGCAATCGGAGTTAATGTTCTGCCTCCAGTTTCATCTTCCAAAAAAGGACCAAAAGTATCCTGTACAAAGTTACTCAAATTAAGTTTAGTTTTTTGTAAAAGTTAGAAATCAATTGTAATTATATTTATTTGGAGAAAAAAAAAATAGCATAACAACATATTTTTTACAAAAGCGCAAGAATGGATAATAGAACTATTAATAATGAAATGCACAAAGTTGATAATGCTTCACTCATAGCTTTGACTGCTCTTTCTACCGCTTGAGTGTAACAGGGAGGCTGTAATACCACAATTTTTATACCCTATACCACTATGTGGTTTGGGTATAATGACTTTGTGCTGCTGTTTGTAACTACCAAAAATATTTGACCTAGACCCATCTTTTATTATACTGATCGAATCAGAATCACTTTCTGATTCGATTTAACGATGTCCGTCCGTCCGTCTGTGTATCCATGTAAAGCTTGTAATCAAACTACACGTCGCAAATATGAATATATTTTGATGAAATTTGGTATATATGCTTTTGTCGGCCATGGGATGCCGTTGAAATTGGTGAGAATCGGTCCATGTTCAGACCTAGCCCCCATACAAAATACCCATATGAAATCGACATAAATTGCCATAAGATCCAAATTGTCATATAGATCTTACTCAAATTGGGTTTGTATGCGTTCATTACATCCACTAATGAGTAGTCCAAAAATGATCCCTTTGACCCCATATAGAGCTGCTTCCCGATCTTCACTTATATCTATTAAAAACAAAAATATTGCACTGATTCTTCTCAAATTTTGTTTGTACATATTTTTGCAAAATACAAGAGACTTTACCAAACATGATCAGGATCGGTCCATTTTTGGACCTAGTCCCTTTATATATATAGCATCCGATATGAACTTTTTCATATCTGCAGCCAAAAAAATTAATAAAAATCCCACTCAAATTTGGTTTTTGCTTATTTTCAATGTCCAGTTAGTTGGGCCTAAGAGATAGGGTTTCTAAACGCATGGTATAGGGTATCGTATAGTCGGTCTAGACCGACTATAATTTTCTTACTTGTTCTATTTGATTTTGTATTGTAGGACATCTAAGTACGAGAAATTGCAATTTTGATTTAAATAGGGCAACTCCGCATTTTGATGATTATATCTAACGTTGTAACGTCTACTAAAGTAATTATTTTGAAGTTTTCTTTTTAACAATTGCTTGTATACTTCACATCCTTTATAGATTGCTGGATGGTTTTGCAAGCAATTAATACAATGAGGTGGAGCATCACTATCTTTGGTACAGTCGGTTGTTAGATGACCTAGTCCACATTTAACACAATGAACTTGTTTCCTGCAGTAGGTTTTTGTGTGTCCGAATTCTTGGCATCGGTGGCATTGGACAATATCTTTTGTTTTCCTTGGTGGTACGATATTTAAAACAGCATTGTTAAGAGTTTTAATGTCATATACGCGTTTGTTATTTGAATTTGTTACTAGGTCAATGTAAAACATAGGAAGAGTTTCTTTTGTAATTTTAATTATTATGTTTGCAACATTCCTTATTTTATGTCCATATCGTCCAACTACTTCTTTAATATCATCAGTTGATGTTGAAGGGTGCAAATTCTTATTGACAACTCTATAAGATCTCTCTTTTTTTAATTGGTAAGTATGAAACTCAATCTTTTTATCATTTAAGAAAGCAACAAGTAATCTATATGAATCAATATCTTTGACCTAAATTTTTATTTGGCCGTCTCTTTGAGTTTTTATCATTGCATTGACATCAGAAACATTTGATATAAAAATTGGTGGGGATTTAGGTATTTGAATATCAGTTATTTCTTTATTATATCTATTATGACTTACATTTTTGTTTTCAAGCATAGCTTTACTTGATGTACTAGCAATATTATTATTGATGTTGTTGTTGGCATTCCTTTTAGGATCCACATCGATGTTGTTTGTCAAAGCATTATTGTTGCTTAATATAACTTGTAAATTTTTATTGGCGTTTTTTCGCTGGTTTAAAAATATTTTTAGGGGAGTCACTTTTTTTACGTTTTCTTGTTGTTGGCATTCTTTTTAGGATCCAAATCGATGTTGTTGGTCAAAGCATTGTTGCTGTTTAAAATAACTTGTACATTTTTATTGGCGTTTTTCGCTGGTTTAAAAATGTTTTTTGGGTGTCACTTTTTTTTCTACGTTTTCTTCCTTTAGGCAGACAACCTGCCAGCAGATTTCATCAACATCGCTATCAGTCATTCTGATAGCAATGTGAATTGTTTTTGTACAAAAGAATTTACAATATAGGTAGTTATTGTTTTTTCTTAAAATTTATTTAAATGTTTGCAGAAATTGTTTTTATGTTCATGTTTTTACACAAATAGAGCTCTGATATATGCACGTCTTTACTCGATAACAGTCAGAGGTTGGCTATTTATATAAATAAAATAAGAAAATTAAATTAAATTTGTATAAACTACAAATTTCCAATCCTGCCAGGAGCTTTTTATTCATCCTAAACTGGAACACTTTCTGTACGTGTCATCTTCAATTTTTAAAGAACAGTAATCGCTATGTTAATAACGCTCAAGATTTTGGAACGTTCAAAAGCTATGCTGATTTGTAAATCAACCATAAGCATTTTAAAAACGTGAAATTATCCACTCAACCTCAAGAAATCTGAGATTTTTTTTAAAGTATGAAGTACTAATTATTAATCAACATCCATAAGAATTTATAAATATTTTAAGAATATTTATTTATTTATAACGAACAAAACTGCAAACAGTTTTGAGTTCCTGTGCTAAAAATTTGGTTTTTCAGACGGATTCTTATTCCAAACAGTATAATTTTTGGTATCCATTATCTAGTCGTTTTTGGACGACTAAAGAAGATGTATTTGAGATGTAGATGTCCTTTAATGAATTTTATTAAATAATAATAATTTTATTAAATAATGAATTTTATTAAATTATTTTTTTCGGTTTTTATACCCTATACCACTATGTGGTTTGGATATAATGACTTTGTGCTGCTGTTTGTAACAACCAAAAATATTTGACCTAGACCCATCTTTAATTATACCGATCGAATCAGAATCACTTTTTGAGTTGATTTAACAATGTCCGTCCGTCCGTCCGTCTGTGTGTCCATGTAAACCTTGTAATCAAAATGCAGGTCGCAAATATGTATATGTTTTGATGAAATTTAGTATGTAAGCTTTTGTCGGCCATGGGATGAACGGTATTGAAATTGGTGAGAATCGGTCCATGTTCAGACCTAGCCCCCATACAAATTACCCCTATGAAATCGACATAAATTGCCATAAGATCCAAATTGTCATATAGATCTTACTCAAATTGGGTTTGTATGCGTTCATTACATCCATAAATGAGTAGTCCAAAAATGATCCCTTCGGCCCAATATAGACTGCTTCCCGATCTTCACTTAAATCTATTACAAACAAAAACAAGTAAGAAAATTATAGTCGGTCTAGACCGACTATACGATACCCTATACCATGTCCTATCTCTTAGGCCCAACTAACTGGACATAGAAAATAAGCAAAAACCAAATTTGAGTCTGATTTTTATTAATTTTTTTGGCTGCAGATATGAAAAAATTCATATCGGATGCTATATCTATATGGGGACTAGGTCCGAAAATGGACCGATCCTGATCATGTTTGGTAAAGTCTCTTGTATTTTGCAAAAATATATACAAACAAAATCTGAGAAGAATCAATGCAATATTTTTGTTTTTTAATAGACTTAAGTGAAGATCGGGAAGCAGCTCTATATGGGGCCAAAGGGACAATTTTTGGACTACTCATTAATGGACGTAATGAACGCATACAAAACCCAATTTGAGTAAGATCTATATGACAATTTGGATCTTTTGGCAATTTATGTCGATTTCATAGGGATAATTTGTATGGGGGCTAGGTCTGAACATGGACCGATTCTCACCAATTTCAATAGCGTTCATCCCATGGCCGATAAAACTTATATTCCAAATTTCGTCAAAATATATTTATATTTGCGACCTGCAGTTTGATTACAAGCTTTACATGGACACACAGACGGACGGACATTGTTAAATCAACTCAGAAAGTGATTCTGATTCGATCGGTATAATTAAAGATGGGTCTAGGTCAAATATTTTTGGTTGTTACAAACAGCAGCACAAAGTCATTATACCCAAACCACATAGTGGTATAGGGTATAATAATGCACTGATTCTTCTCAAATTTTGTTTGTATATATTTTTGCAAAATACAAAAGACTTTACCAAACATGATCAGGATTGGTCCATTTTTGGACCTAGTCCCCATATAGATATAGCATCCGATATGAACTTTTTCATATCTGCAGCCAAAAAAATTAATAAAAATCCCACTCAAATTTGGTTTTTGCTTATTTTCTATGTCCAGTTAGTTGGGCCTAAGAGATAGGGTTTCTAAACGCATGGTATAGGGTATCGTATAGTCGGTCTAGACCGACTATAAATTTCTTACTTGTTTTTTATTGATTTATTTAAAGCCCTATTGGCATGCGTTTACATACCAAAGCATTTCTCTACCAAAACCGATAGCAAAAATCGTTACGTACTTCATAGATTAGTAATGTTTTTTTTAAAAGCATATTTGCTTTTCTACACATAATTTATATAGATTTGATATATAAAAATCAACTTTTTTTTTATTTATTTCCTGTTAACTTTAAATATAAATCAATGTAAATATTTTTTTTATTAAAAAATAAATATATATATTTTTGAATGGATCCCGCTAATACATTTACCAAATATCCGCTTTTGTAAATATATTCTCAGCGTAATGATATAAATAAATAGCAGCCATTTTGAAACCAACAATAAATTTAGGGTATAATGAGTTGGTACTGATATTTGTAACAACCAAAAATATTTAGCCAAAATCCAATTTTTATTGTACCGATCGAATCAAAATCATTTTCTGCGTCTATTTAGCGACGTCCGTCTAACCGGCTATCCGTCTGCCTGTCTGTGAATTCATGTAAATGTTGTAATCAAATTACCGGTCACAGATGTTAATGCATTTTAATGCAATTTTGTATGTAAGCTTTCGGCGGCCGTGGCATCAATGATATTAAAATTGGTGAACGTGTTCAGATCTAGTCCTTATTCCTATGATATCGAAGTAAAATTTTCTAAGATTCAAATTATCATCTTGGTAAAATTTGGTTTCTATGTTTTCATTATATCAATTAATTAGTACACCATAAAAAAGCTACTACCCTTCACTTAACTCTTTAAAAAATAATGTGTTTGCACAAAATAATTGACTACCAAATATGGTCAGATCGGTCTATTTTTCAACCTAGTCCAAATATAAATATAGCATCATAGATGAACTTTTTCAGATCTGCAGGCAAAAAAATTAATAACAATATCACTCAAGTTTGGATTTTGCTCAATTTCTATATCCATTAGAGAAAAGCTCTTACGTCCAACTTTTCTCTGCACATATGGTAAGGCTATTGTGTAGTCTGTATAGAGCGACTTTAAATTTCTTTTGTTATATTTTCTTTTACACACAATAGAAAAGTCCTATCGTTGAAAAATAAGAATAGGAAGAATTTTAATCTTACGATGATGAATACACAAAAAGAAAAAGTTACGAAAATATTTACAAATTTTGCGAGAATAATTCTAAGCAATGTTTCAAACTTTATGAATCTATAATTTCATTCGAGTCTTAGATTTCATTCATAGATATTCTAAAATGTGTATTTTTTTTAAAGGATTCATTTACAACTAAATGATAAAAAAACAAATTTAAAAGAAAATTTTAATCATCAGAAAAGAATCTGGTAACTTTTAATTTAATAAAATTCCAGATTTATTTCCAACTCATAACAAAATTTTATTTAATCTAACCAAACTGTTAATAATTGAATAATCTCAGCTAAAATTCAAAAGAAAACCAACGACCAAATTTTAGTAGCATTTTTAAACCCTCGTTAATCATATTAAAAATGTTAAACCTGGAATAGGGATAATTAAGGTAGAGAAAATAAAAGAAATAAAAACATTTGAAGGGAAAAACAGTCATTGAGAAAATTAGCTGACCTAAGAAATTAGCATGTGTTTACAACTTAACGTCAAGAGACATTTAAGTGTGCCATCCTTAAATGAGAAGGACAAATAAACATAAACTATTTCGTAGCAGGTACTGAAGGGATTAAGCGTACGTGTACGTAGATATTGCAAGGTAATTGTAACATATTCTAGTATATATAGCAAGTTTTTTGTCAAACAATTCATTATACACATTTGAACTGTGCCGACGTTCACAACAAAACAATTCACAACAAAACAAAAAAATAAAACTAGAACAATTAAGAAAATTCTCTAAATAAAAGAGGAATTGCAATCAAAGTAACAATTAAACATGAGTCTAACCGCACACAACTTTCAATTTTATTCGTACAATATGCCATCACATAGGTCCTTCATTGCCAATAATATCAGCATGGATGCTGATGACATTGACATGTCAATACCACCACCAAAACCGCCAAGAGCTTCCGCTTTAAATAATGCAGCCGCAGCTAACAACAGCATAAGCGCCAACACTGCTCATTTGCCATGGATGACTTCAACACCAAAAAGTGTTATTAAAGAGAATCAAATGACGGCAACAAAAACAGTTACTGAAGCCGGTGTAAACTATTTGAGTGTGCCCAATGAAACCCCAAAATCAATTTATTCAAGCGCACAAACAAAGTCAGATGAAATGCAATTAAAACCAAAATTTCATGCCACTCAAAAGAGATGGTCTCTGGAATTACGAGAAAAAGCTTTGGCCATGTCAAAACGTAGTTCTGGAAGTTCGGAAGAGGAAACCCCACAGCCAAGCACAAGTCCTTTGTTGTCAGCTGATAAAACGTTTCAACTAAAACCCCAATATCATTCTGGTCGCAAGAGTTGGTCAAGTGAAATAAGAGAAAAGGCATTGGCAATGTCAAATCGTAAATTGCGATCAGCTGAAGAGGGATTAGGAGAACCAAACTCTAAAGTATTTCAAACACCTATTAAACCCAATCAGCAAGATGCAAAAGTCTTTCAAACTTCCATTAACCAACAAAAATCGATAGGATTTCAAACACCAATAGAACAAAATTCACAAAAATTGCCATTGCTAGAAACTCCCGTCATGGCAAAGCCAAAAAAGCCATTGATTAACGCAGTTGCTCATGAAAAAATTACGCAAAATGCCGTTGAAAATGTTGCTTCCAAATTTCAAACTGTTGCTGTTCGAAACACCTGTGAAGTAGGAAAACAACCTTATGCAACTTTAAGTAGCAACAACAATATTTCACAATTTAACAATAGCATTAATGTTCCAGTAACATGTTGGGAATCTAAAAATATTTGCCCAAATCAACAAACAGATCCCCTAAAATCGGTTAAAGATCGTATATGTTATTTCAATAAACTCAATTTACCCAGCAGCAGCAGCAGTAATACTTTTATAAATCTTTTGAAAAGTACAAAAACCAACAATGTGGCGACTCTACAACAATCGATTACAGCACAAAATACACCATTGGCCTCACCGGTGAAACCAAAAAGATGGTCCACCCAATTGGACATTAATTTACAACAATCCATATTTGGTGCTACAAATTTCTCACAATCTTTTAATAACATTTCATCATCAACAGAAACAGCAACAGCAACAGCAACAGCAACAGTAACAGCACGAGCCAATCGTATTCAACAAACTAACCCTAAAGCAACAACATCTCAATCGTCTTCATCTTTATTGTTTTCTTCATCATCATCTTTAGCGGCCGCCTCTATACAACGTAAGAACTCGTTGCGTCGTAAATCTTCCACAGAAAAATCACGACGTCCTATTTCACGTCAGAACTCAGCTGTTGGCTCTAATGGCACTAAACCACAAATGCACACAGTTATGGAAGATTTAAGTTTGGTTATGCCAGTTAAATTACGTGTAGCCGAATATGAACGTCGCATTATGATGGAGTATTAAATTGAAAAAAAAAAAAAAAAATTCTCTTAATATCAACTTTAGTACAGATAAAGCAAAAGGTGTAACCTTAAACCATTCATGCTAGGATTAGTTTGTAAGTAACATTCTTGTCTACGCAGTTATTTATAGTTATTTATTGTTAAGCTGACCCACCCACCTTTAAGGTTTTATTTCATTGTTGTAAAATGTATAATACGTTTGAAACTATATACTCGCTATAATTTCTTAGAAATACTTTATTTTTTTTGTTAATTTTAAGGAGATGCTCTAACAGCTTTAAAGCAAAACTTTTAATTTTTATTTAAAACTTTACAAAATAAAATAATTACAAAAACTATATAAAATATTCCGTTTTGATTTATTAAATTTAGCATTCTTCCGCATTTTGTATAAAAGCTATTAAAGCTTTTAGATATTGATGGGAAATAAAAACTGCCATTCAAAGGCAAATTTTACTGTTAGCAAGATTTTACTAAACAACATTTATACAAGACTTTAACTTTCATATGTTAACAAATCGAATATATGCTCCTGAAAAATGCAGTACAAAACAGAAAATATGCACTTAAAATATGCTTTTATAAAGAAATTTTAAAATTTTATTTTTTTAAATATATTTATTAAAAATCAAAATCATTTAAAATCGAAATTTGTTAAAAAACGTACCCTCCACCTATGTTTTACGTTTACATTAATATCTGTATTTCTATTATATCCTATTTATAACAAATGTAAACAAAATATTTGAAAGTGAAAAAAATGTGATGAGCTTTGTACTAAAATATTACAACAAACACATTGCATTTTTCAGAGGTGTCTCCATATTTTGGGTCATATCTAGTTACATTGATGTCCGATTTACCCAATTTTAAATACCAACCTGCTCAAAATAACGACGAACATAATAATGATAAACAAAATTATTCTAAGTTGACACAGGTAAATGGCGTATTTAGTGGATCAGGGTGATTTCGGCAGAGTCGCTTTATCGACTCGAGTTGTTATAAGGATCAAGAATATATATGCTTTATTGGGTCCCACATTTATTTGTCGATATGTTACAAACGGAATAACAAACTGATATATATCGTCTGAAGAGTGGTGCGGAGGGTATGAGAGAAGAATTTGAAATTAAAAGATATTATTTTTTTTTGGAAAATGAATGTTTTGATGAAAACAAATATGAATGGTATTTTTAGCTTTTCCTCATTTTAATTCTCAAAACTTGTATGTCAATTGCACTTGTCTCTCTCGTCTCTGCTCGTTTCCAAAAGTGTTTGTTGAAAAGGGTAATTTTTATACCCTATACCACTATGTGATTTGGGTATAATGACTTTGTGCTGCTGTTTGTAACAACCAAAAATATTTGAACTAGACCCACCTTTAATTATACCGATCGAATCAGAATCACTTTCTGAGTTGATTTAACAATGTCCGTCCGTCCGTCCGTCCGTCCGTCTGTGTGTCCATGTAAAGCTTGTAATCAAACTGCAGATCGCAAATATGAATATATTTTGATGAAATTTGGTATATAAGCTTTTATCGGCCATGGGATGAACGCTGTTGAAATTGGTGAGAATCGGTCCATGTTCAGACCTAGCCCCCATACAAATTACCCATATGAAATCGACATAAATTGCTATAAGATCCAAATTGTCATATAGATCTTACTCAAATTGGGTTTGTATGCGTTCATTACATCCACTAATGAGTAGTCCAAAAATGGTCCCTTTGACCCCATATAGAGCTGCTTCCCGATCTTCACTTAAATCTATTAAAAAACAAAAATATTGCACTGATTCTTCTCAAATTTTGTTTGTATATATTTTTGCAAAATACAAGAGACTTTACCAAACATGGTCAGGATCTGTCCATTTTTGGGCTCAGTCCCCATATAGATATAGCGTCCGATATGAACTTTTTCATATCTGCAGCAGAAAATATTAATAAAAATCCCACTCAAATTTGGTTTATGCTTATTTTCTATATCCAGTTAGTTGGGCCTGAGATATAGGGTCTCTTAACGCATGGTATAGGGTATCGTATAGTCGGTCTAGACCGACTATAATTTTCTTACTTGTTTATATTTTTAAAGTAAAACCTATAAATTCTTTAGTTATATAATAGTTTTAAAATTTTACAAAAATATGCATTTACAAAAATCGCTGCTTGTTCAAAACTAATCGTCATACAAATGGCCGCTATGAGATTGAAAGAAATTGCCATAAATTTCACAATATCTCATTATCAGTCAAATTTAGTTATATGATTTTATTTTATCCATTAATAAGTATTCGAATCTTCCCGATCTTCACTTAAATCTATATATAAAAATATATTGCGGAGAATTTTCTCAAATTTGGCTTATAAATGTTTTCGCGAAATATTAATGACCATAATGAATATAATAATAGCAACGGAAATAAAATGTTTTATATCTGTCAGCAACAAATTCATAACAATGCCATTCCAAATTGGTATATGCTTATTTTCTATATTCAATTAGTTGGACTTAACACCATTTCTTTTAGCTCATTGTATAGGTTATCGTACGGTCAGTCTAGATTGACTGTAATTTTTATGCTTGTTTTTTTTTATTTATTTTTATATTCATCAAGCAATAAAAAATAACTTTCTTTCTAAAAAAAATTACTAACTATTTTTGGCAAAGTTTCAAATAATATTCACCTTCTAAGGTGAATATTAAAATGGGGTTTCCCTGTTACTTCTCACAAAATCACTTCCGAAAAGTACCTGCCTACTAGAAATAAAATACAAATATGGTACAAATTATAAGTGGAGGGTGCCTGTGATGCATTTAAGTTTAAAAATTCTTTATTTCTTAAGCTAGAATAAGAAATAGGCTATGTATGATCATTAAATAGTTTTTCGTGTAGAATGTGGTTGATTAGCTGCACCTCCGACTCCGGAGCTAATTTTTGATATTTATTATATGGCTTAGGCTCCAGATTCCATTGGAGAAACAAAATAAGGCATTAAAGAAAAAAAATTGTTTCAATCTGCAAACTCCTCAATAATCTTTTGGGCTATACGAATTCATATTGGCTGTAAAAGATGGAAAAACCAAACGTCCTAATTGATATGTTAAATCAAACTATTTCACAGTTTTTAATAAACTTAATTCATTATTCGCATCCCTTAAAAAAAGGTTGGGCCCTTCGACAGTTGATCTTTGATTAGACATAAGGGGGTGAGATACAGTAAGATGCGTGAAAAAAGGAGTATTTTTAATATTTTTTTTTCATAATAATTAAGTTTATTTTATAACAGTGAGTACAAAGACTTTTATGTCATGTTTTAACCTGAGGTCCACAAAATTAGAAATATCCCCATCTTTGTTGGGCTCCTTCCACAAGTAGTGTTTCGCGGTGATGATCAGAACATCACTATTAAACAATCAATAAAAAACAAATCTAGAATGACTATACGATACCCTCTACTATGCTTTAGAGAATTGGTATTGGGTTTAAGGTATAGAAAATAAGCATAAACCAAATTTGAATGGCATTGTTATTAATTTTTTTTGCCCTTAAATATGAAAAAGTGCATATCGGATGCTATATTTATATGGCGACTAGGTCGAAAAATGAATCGATCCTGATCTGTGCAATAATTTAGTTTTTTTGATAGATTTAAGTGAATATCGGGATTAAGCTTTATATGGGGACTATGAATAAAAATTTTTGTACAGGGTTTAATTTTGGACTACTGGACTAGTGGGTATAATACACACGCATTAACGAAATTTCAGCGGTACATATATATGATAAGCTAGATCTTATGGAAATTTAAGTCGATCTCATAGGGGTGATTTGTAAGGGAACTCGGTCTGAACATGCATTATGGTCGATGAAAGTTTATATAATAAATTTCATCAAAATATATTTATACTAGATGTAACCCGGTGTGCTTCGCTACACCCTCCCCCTCCCCTCCCCTTCCGAATCGTTATGAAAGGGCTCACGCAAAGTCCCAAGGCTCTCACTAATACAGTAATTCAGATATATCACATTTAATATTAAGTTTGTGTGGGGGTACCACGCGAGTTAAGTCCAATGGAACACTGAACTCAACAGATTCCATCGAACTTGAAAACCCTATATCTAGCATAAGAATAAATTACCAAGAATAAAATAAATACCATATTATTAAAATTATAATTTTTAATAACTAGAACAAAGTGTTAATAAACTTTGTATTAATAAAATTGTTTACTCAATAATTATTTCAGTTCATCATTTAAAATGAAATAAATGTCAAACTAACAGAATTATAATTTTAAACGAAAACAAAGTGTTAATAAACTTTCATATGGAAACTTACTTCATTCATTGAAACTTGATACCTTTGTTTTCGTCATTAAACTAGAACAAAGAGTTAATAAACTTTGTATTGAAATTTTGTTTATTCATTTCAATCATTTAAAATAAAATAAATGTCAAATCACCAAAATTACAGTTTCAAAACGAAAACAAAGTGTCGATAAACTTTCGTATGAAAAACTCACTTTGTTTTCGTCATTTACTTCCTACAAAATACAATATTGTTTTATGACCAACCAATTAAACGTTCTATAAAAGAAACCAATAGCATAAGCATATTTTTTTATTGAATATTTATAGTTTTAGATTAAGAATATTTTTGTATAAAAATATAGCAAACAATAAAGTAAAGAGCAGTTCATATTAACATTCCAACCAAATGTATTCGTGGACTTTCATTTAACTGGCGCAGTCGGCAAACAAATCCAAAAGATATTCTGAAGAATATCCCTATTTGGTCGCGACGCTATCTAAAAGAAATTAATGAAGATATTCTAAAGAATATCCTTTTTTAAAACAAAGAAACATTAGTGAAAATTGTCTAAAGAATATCCTTTTTTTTAAGAAAAAAAAAAAAGTGAAACATTAGTGAAGATATTCCAAAGAATATCCTTTTTTGAAAAAAAATAACATTTGTTAAAATACTGAAGATATTCTAAAGAATATCCTTTAAAAAAAAAAAAAAATATATATTTGTGAAAAATTTTAAGATATTCCGAAGAATATCATTTTGAAAACAAAGAAGAAAAAAGACTAAAGAACTTATTTTTCGTTACGGTTCGAGTTTGTGAAGGAACAGTGAATTGTGTCTAAACTCCAGGGAGATGCCTAAAGATACGGAGAAAACTGAAACACCACAGTTTAAACCATACTTCAACATATTACAAAGCAACGATATACTCAACACAATGACATCAACATCATCAACAGCAACACTAACTTCTGCTCCAACACAAACATCAGCACCCACAGCAGTGCCAACAGAAACATCATCGTTGGGTCCGATTCCAATTTCTATCCTTTTGAAGGAAGTAGATAGAATAAATGTTTTCACTGGAAAAGATCGAGACTATGACATATCATCATTCATCAAGGAAGTCGAAATCTTCCTACGAATTTTTCAAGATGGTGAAATGGAGGAATATATATACCATCGCTGCATACTTAAGAAGATACAGGGAGAAGCAGCCAATATAATTCGAGGTTTAACCGATAAATCATGGCAGAACGTGAAAAATGAGCTATTAAAGGTGTTCGGCATCAGGGAAAGCTACACCCAACTATACCATAGAGCACTATCAACAAAAAACAATGATGTAAGTCAATTATATAATAATTTAAAAATAATATTAGATAAGTTGAATACAAAATACGAACAAGATTCATGTAAACCATTAGAATTCAACCCAAATATAAACGAATCAATGATTTTTCGAACTTTTGTTAATGGTATACCTCCGCATTTGGCAAGTGTTATATATAGCCGAAATATTAATACTATTCGCGAAGCATATCATTGTTTACAGGAATGCGACATGATCAGGGAAAATAATCGACATTTTAGAAATACTAATCAAAATATTAAATACACTAACCAAAATTCTACCCATAATTATTCCGAACCTCACCAAAGGCAAAATTTTCGACAAACAAATTTTAGACCGAGTAGACAGAATTTCCCAGACCAACGGACACAAGGTTTTTCTTGTCACCAAACACAAAACTTTCCAAATTCAAATCGACAAACACAAGGTTTTGATAATCGGCAAGGGCAATATTCAAACGTAATTCGAAATTCGCAACAGTTCCGACAATCTAATCAGTCGCGACAAAATTCTGGTCAACATCGACATAATGTTGAACCGATGGAAATAGATCATATTGAACAGAGTGAAATTGTTCCGAATGAGGAAGCAAATTTTCGTTCAGCCGAAAAGAAAACGGTTTACCGATAGTACAATTAACTATTGGTAATTCCAAGATAAGATGTTTGATTGATACTGGATCAACCACATCAATATTAAATTGTAATGCACTTCCTAGTTATGAACGTATAAAATTAAGAAAACCATTAACTTTCTCAACTCTGGCAAGCAAAGTAGTTATAAGTGAGGAAATTGTCACGGAAATCCCAGAAGAGTTTTCCGATAATAATTTTATGGCTTGGAAATTGTTGAAATTGACTAATAATAGATTTGATGGAATAATTGGTAATAATATATTGAAACCTTTAGGTGCAAAAATTTGTTTAGAAGAACGGTATATTCAGATTAATGATAGAAAAATTTTTTTTACAAATTCATTTCCTTGCTATTATAACGAGATTCATGCATTGGAATTTTTAGATGTCAATAAGGAGAACATTAAAAAACTTTTTAGAGTCGACATGAATTCCGAAGAAAAAGAGTTTCTTCGTGATCTCATAAGTAAAAATAGCGACTTGTTGTTTCATGAAGGTGATTCACTTACTCATACTCATGAGATAAGACATTCCATAATTACTACTACAGATAAACCTGTATACTCTAAAATATACAGATATCCCAAAATACATGAAGACGAAATTAACAGGCAGATCCAAGAAATGTTACAACAGAAAATAATTGTGGAAAGTAACTCTGCCTATAATTCTCCTAT
Organism: Cordilura impudica; assembly: GCA_963682025.1. Taxonomy (NCBI): domain Eukaryota; kingdom Metazoa; phylum Arthropoda; class Insecta; order Diptera; family Scathophagidae; genus Cordilura; species Cordilura impudica. Next base: position 113,948,182 of record OY821517.1, read on the forward strand.
CTGGGTTGTTCCAAAGAAAATGGACCAATCGGGCAGGAAGAAGTGGCGCATTGTTGTTGACTACAGAAAATTGAACGAGATAACGGTGGACGACAAATTTCCAATACCCAATATAGAAAATATATTGGATAAATTGGGAAAATCTACTTATTTTACAACATTGGATTTAGCCAAGGGTTTTCACCAAATTCTCATGAATACAAACGATAGAAAAAAAACAGCTTTCTCGACTCCCTTGGGACATTTTGAATACAACAGGATGCCCTTTGGATTAAAAAATGCTCCAGCAACCTTTCAACGTCTTATGAACTCGGTACTTAGAGAATATATTAATAAAATTTGCGTTGTTTATTTAGATGACATTTTAATTTTTAGTACATCATTAACAGAGCATGTACAGAGTGTCAACAAAGTTTTTCAAAAATTACGAGAGCATAATCTGAAGATACAGCTCGACAAATGCGTTTTTTTGGCGAAGGAAACTGAATACCTTGGTCATGTTCTGAGCGAGGAAGGTCTAAGACCTAACCCAAATAAAATTGATGCAATTCAGAAGCTAAAGCTTCCTGAAACAACTAAACAGATAAAATCTTTCTTAGGAGTTACGGGGTACTACCGAAAATTTATTAAAGACTACGCAAAAGTTGCACAAGGATTAACTAAATATCTAAAGAAGAATACGAAAATTAATCTCAACGATCCTAATTATCATGATTCCTTTGAAAAATTGAAAAAGTTGATCATTAACCCACCGATACTTAAGTATCCAGATTATTCAAAAAAATTTAAATTAACTACTGATGCAAGTGGTTATGCTGTAGGTGCCGTATTGTCTCAGGAAAATCATCCAATTGCCTATGCAAGTAGAACATTGAATGACCACGAGAGGCATTATGCGACTGTGGAAAAAGAATTGCTGGCTATTGTTTGGGCAGTAAACTACTTCCGTCCATATCTATATGGCAGGCAATTTGAACTATTTACGGACCATCAACCATTGGTTTGGCTTCAATCCAAAACCAAGGGTAAAGATATAAACCAAAGACTCCAGCGTTGGCTGTTGAGGTTGGGAGAGTATGATTTTAAAATAAGTTACATCAAGGGTAAAGAGAACGTTGTAGCCGATTTTATGAGCCGTATAAATGCACCAAATGATATTGTTTTCATGGCAGATGATCAAATGAGTGTGGCTGCAACTATCCATTCTCAACAGGAAGAATTGAATGATCATTTTTTTATTTTGGACACAGTCGTTAATAGATTTGAGAAGCAAATAATACTAACTGATAACAAAACTAATGAAACTCAAATCATTGACGGCAAACATAAAATTTTTTTAAACACTAACGATATCATAACCGGTACAATGACCGATATAATTAGAAGGAATATAACTATCAAGAGAAATTTGAAGATAGGTATTTACACCGAATTGTCTGATCATTTGTACAATAAAGTACAATTAAAGCTAATTGAAATATTCGGTAACTCAATAAAATTTGTCCGATGTGTTTATCACGCTAAAGATATGCTGAATGAGGATGAATTGTATAGATATATAGCAAAATACCATAAAAATGAAACAGGTCATGCAGGAATTAACGAAAATTATTGTGGTTTGAAAACTAAAATTTATTTTAACAATCTTAAACATTTTATTCAGAAATACGTTAATAATTGTAATGTTTGCAACAAATCCAAATATGATAGGAAACCAATAACACCAAAATTTCATGTCACAGAAACACCAAAAGATGTTAATGAAATAGTACATATGGACGTATATACAAATAAGAAACACAGTTTTTTATCTTTCATTGACAAATTTTCAAAATACGCAGTTATGTTATATTTGGAAGACAGAAATAGCTGTACAATAGTAGAGAAAATTAGACTCTATATATCAATGAGAGGTAAACCAAACAAAGTAGTTACAGACAACGAATTCGCATCCATCAATGTAAAGAACTTTTTACGAGAGGAAAATATTACAGTTCATTTCACCAAACCTAACAACCATACAGGAAATGCAGATATCGAAAGATTACATAGTAGCATATCAGACAAGTTTAGAACATTAGAATTTCAACGATCAGAATTATCAGTACAAGAGCGAATGTATAAATGTGTTGAATGGTATAATAAATCCATTCACTCAACAACGATGAGCAGACCATTTGATGTAATACAAGGAACAATAGATAAAATAAAATTATATAATCGATTAAAAGACTTTAAGGATAAAATTATAACAAAAAGAAATTTGAATAGGGAACAATTTAATTATGACAAACCAGAAGCATATGTGAAAAATTATAAAGCTTTAAGACATAAATACGAACCTCGTTATAGAAAACTGAAAGTAGATAATATCCACCCAACTAACATCAAACGTCCCTTTAAATTTGCAGATTCACTGGATATTACGGCTTACGATTCTAATCCTACTAATATCACCGGTAATGAATAACTTATTGATTCAACCTATAAATGAAGGCAACAGTGGATATACGGAAATTAAGTTGGACAATGTAACAATGGTCGAAGCATATACAACGATAGTTCACACCATTTATCTAAGTGAAATCCAGGAAATAATTAGCCACATTGAAAATAGTATACAGCAGTCTAACATAAATAAACAAGTCTTACAAGCTCAGCTTAACAGGGTTATAATAAAGTTTCGTACTCTACAATTGAATAGAGGTAAAAGAGGTTTAGCTAATGTTTTGGGATCAGGTCTGAAATGGATGGCAGGAACTATGGACGAAGAAGATAGGGAAACAATACAGAATCATTTACAAATTATAGATAACAATAATCATAATATAATAGAAACCGCAAACAAACAAATAAAAATTACAAATCATTTCAATGAAACACTAACTAACTTAAAACACACTATTGAATCGGATAGAGATATTATTCTGGCAAAAATCAATTCAATAGACAAAAATAACTTAGATATTTTTTCACACATTTTTTATCTTGATTTGGTGCTAAAGATTAAAACATTGGACGAACAGATTGAGCATATACAAGATAATATTATTGCAGCTAACCACAATCTTATGACTAACAATATACTAACACCAGAGGAAATTAATGATTTAAATATTGATTTCAATAAATTACAACAAATACAATTAACAGTTGCTAAATACCGGAATGAACAAATTGTATTTTTTATAAAGATACCACTAAATATTATTACAGTCCCAAAATCATTGATTATGCCAATTAAAAACAAGGAAGGTTTTGAATTAGATATAAGAATACAAGAAATTGTTATTATCAATAATACTGTTTACAATTACAATAACGAACAAAATATTTCCAATCTAAAAAAATCAAACCTATGTATTTTTAGTAATAAGCAAAAGTGTTACAAAATTCTCAATAATAAAGAAGAAATTTTAGAGGTTGAACAGGGAATGGTGCTTCTAAAGAATGTAAATGGTGCAAAGGTAGAAAGTAACTGCGACAGCAGGAAATTAGTTTTAAGTGGAAATCAACTTCTTACATTTAATGATTGCAAAATAAAAATTGATGGCAATATTTATGAAAATAAACAAAAAGAATATAAAACCAGTTTTGCATTATCACCAAATTTAAATTTAAATAATATGGAAACAACCATTTCTTTGGATCAAATAGCTATAAATGAAGTGGAACATATAAAAACCATAGAAGAATTGAAATATCATAAAGCAATACATTTTAATTCGATAATTGGTAATTATTTTCTAACTATCTGTATTGCAATTATATGTTTAACTTTTATAATCATAATTTATAAGAAATACAAAAAATCTCTTAAGAAAATCCAGGAGAATTTTCAATCTAAGGAGGGAGGAGTTAAGTCCAATGGAACACTGAACTCAACAGATTCCATCGAACTTGAAAACCCTATATCTAGCATAAGAATAAATTACCAAGAATAAAATAAATACCATATTATTAAAATTATAATTTTTAATAACTAGAACAAAGTGTTAATAAACTTTGTATTAATAAAATTGTTTACTCAATAATTATTTCAGTTCATCATTTAAAATGAAATAAATGTCAAACTAACAGAATTATAATTTTAAACGAAAACAAAGTGTTAATAAACTTTCATATGGAAACTTACTTCATTCATTGAAACTTGATACCTTTGTTTTCGTCATTAAACTAGAACAAAGAGTTAATAAACTTTGTATTGAAATTTTGTTTATTCATTTCAATCATTTAAAATAAAATAAATGTCAAATCACCAAAATTACAGTTTCAAAACGAAAACAAAGTGTCGATAAACTTTCGTATGAAAAACTCACTTTGTTTTCGTCATTTACTTCCTACAAAATACAATATTGTTTTATGACCAACCAATTAAACGTTCTATAAAAGAAACCAATAGCATAAGCATATTTTTTTATTGAATATTTATAGTTTTAGATTAAGAATATTTTTGTATAAAAATATAGCAAACAATAAAGTAAAGAGCAGTTCATATTAACATTCCAACCAAATGTATTCGTGGACTTTCATTTAACTCGCGCATTTGTCTAATCCCGCCCATTTTTTTGTCTGACTACTCACGTTAATAATAGATGACCTGAGACAAATTTGCAAAGCTTTCTCTATCATAGTGCTTAATACATATGATATTAAAAATGCACTTTGTATGGGAGGTGCCACGCTCACTAAAAATATTAAAAAAAACTAAAGCCTGTAGCACTCCCATATCTGCAGTAAGACTATGTGAAAATTTCAGGAAGATCAGATGGGTAGTTACGGAGAGTACCTCCTACAAACAAACAAATATACAAATATTATCTCTTTATTATGTTAGTACAGATCATTAGTATAGATTTTTGATTTCAATGCTTGCTGATGCTGATATACAATGTTTTTTGTTTTTTCATTCGGTACAACAGTAATCAGATTTTTCGGCGTTCCTACCCTAGAGCAAGGTACATGTAGCTGCCCATGAGAAGAAGATGGATTATCCATATTAGAATATCATTTGGCAATTTTCTTTTTCGCGATTTTTGATTTTGCCCATTTTTGATTTTGATGATTTTTGTTTTTGGGCGATTTTCATTTTCGCGATTTTTGGGTTTGGCGATTTTTGATTTTGGCGATATATTTTCCACGACAAATCACATTGATAACTAATGAACTTGTCAAAAGATTGTCTCTTTCGTAGTGCTTCATATTTTTTACATAGGAGGTGCCATGCCCACAAATCCCATCGCGCCCAATTTTTGTTGGACTACTCACATTAATATCTGATGGACTCATGCAAAATGTCCAGTCTTTCCCTTTTATAGTACACAAGTTATATGATATTAGATATCTACTTTGCATGGGCGGTGCTACACCCACTGTTTCGATCACGCCCATTTTTTTGTTCGACTAATCATACAAAGAACATATGGGCTCACGCAAAGCCACAAAGCTCTCTCTTTTACAGTACTCCAGATATATGACATTAAATAGTTACTTTGCATGGGGAGTGCCACGCCCATTGGTGTGAACCCGCCAATTTTTTGTCCGACTACACATACTAAGATCTGATGGTGTCGCGCAAAGTGTCAAAGCTTCCCTTTTTTAGTACACCAGTTATATGATATCATATATTTACTTTGTATGGGCGGTGCCACGCCCACTGCTCCGATCACGCCCATTTTTGTCTAACTTATCAAATGAATAACTTATGGGCTCACACAAAGTCCCAAGACTCCCACTATAACTGTACTCCAGATATATGGCATTTTATATTTAATTTGTATGGTAGGTGCCACACCTATTGGTCCGATACTGCCCATTTTTTGTCCGACTACTCACGTTAATAATAGGTGGCATCAGACAAATTTGAAAAGCTCTCTCTATCACAGTACTTGAGATATATAATATTGATTTATTACTTGTATGGGAGCTACCACGCCCACTTATCCGATCCCGCCCATTTTCGGCGTAGCTACTAATATTAACAATAGGTGACCTCACACAAATTTTCAAAGCTCTGCCTATCATAGTACTCAATATATGTATATTATATTAAAAATTTACTTTGTGTGGGAGGTGCCACGCCCACTAAAAATATTTAAAAAATTATAGCCTATAGCACTTCCCATATCCGCAGTAAGACTCTGTGAAAATTTCAGGAAGATCAGATGTGTAGTTACGGAAATTACCTCCTACAAACAAACAAACAAACAAACACACATTACCTCTTTATAATATTAGTAAAGATAACTAAACTATGATTAAAAAAAAAATAAAAATACATCATGATATATAGTTGCGCTCACCGCATCTCAATGACCTAGAGTCTAACTAATATTTAATTTCTAAAAGTATTATTTTATTAAAAAGTATAAATTTCATAAAGTTGATTTTCTGAAAAACGCTTAATTTCTTAAAAAGTTTTATTGTCTTAAAACGGTGGCCATTCCTAAAAAAATATTCTTAAAAAAAGGTACCTTCTTAAAAAATAGAAAGGTAAATTTTTTACCTTTTTTGGAAAGTAACCGTTTTTAAAAAGTATCCATAGCTAAACCAAACCTTTTGTTTTTGAAAAAGTACTTTATTTTTTAATAATGTCATTATTTACAGAGTACTTTTTTTTAAATACGCTTTCCTAAGCTATCTCTTCTTAAAAAGTATTTTTTCTAAAAAATACCTTTTCTACAAACAAACAAACAAACAAACAAACACACATTACCTCTTTATAATATTAGTATAGATTTGGTAACTGTTGTTTGATTTCAATATTTACATAAACACAAGGACAGACAGTCATACAGAACATGGGAAAAAACAGATGCTGTTATTACTTCCGAAGCCTAAATGCTCAGATGACCCATCATCGCATCGGCCAATCTGCTTACTCGGCATCATAGGCATATATAACAGGCGTCTACCTGTAGCGGAGATCGCAGAGGATCTATTCGAGAGACAGTTTGGTTTTAAAATAGCAAGGTTAGCAGTCGCTGCTATATGGATAATAACAGACATAGCAAAAAGTGCCACACAATGCAAAAGGAGCCTAAAAAACACTGTGCAATAATTACTGGATGCAAAAAATGTCCCAGTTTGTGCAAATTGGAACCGCACAATGACCATTTTGGATGGGTCGGGTGTGTCAATATATCTAGTGAGGATAATTTCTAGTTATTTTTCAAACAGATTGCTATGCTATAATACTGACAACAGATTAAAAACCTACAAGAACACTGCTGTGATACCACAGGGTGCAGTACTGGGTACACGTCTGGAGAACTTTATGTATTTTGTCGATAAAGGCGCCAGATGGAATGACGGTTTTGGCTGAATAACTCCGGACTCCAGCTGACAGAACAAAAGACTGAGGTGGTTTTAATGTGATTATAGAAAAGCTACATCTATCAAAGTTAAGGTTGGCCAGCACGAGTAAGCGAGTAAGTACGGATGAATGATGCCAAGTGTTGGAAGACCAAGACAAAGTAAAAGGTCTTTAATATCAAGTGTCTTTAAACCAATTCTGCTATCTGCATTACCTGTGTGTTCACCTGCACTAAGTGTCAGTGATTTCGTCAGTGTATGGCTGAGCGCACTTTGAGTATGTAGTGCATGGCGAGCTATATTAAAGGACGCGGTGTATTAAATAAAGGGAAGAATTCCGATAGATTTACTGAAAAGCAAAGCTCAGAGACTTCATATTTCGGAAATGAACAATACATCTGTATCTAAGTTGGAAATGGATAGGGCGGAACAACAATGCTTGAATGGCAGACTAGATTAGAGCAGAATTTAAGTGGTCGTTGGATATTCAAAATTATACTCAACATACAAAGATGGATGAATAGACATCACGAAGAAGCAGTATCTATGATATTAATAGGCTAGGCGATTTCTTGTGACCGATGTTTTGTTCTACCGTTTTATCCTGATTTTGACCAACCGTATATCATTTGAAAGGTATTTCTTTTTAGCCCTTTTGCAAATTTGCAGATTTTTAAATTTTTTCCTTTGTTTTGAATAAATTGCATTTAAAGTTGCTACTAACACATACATAAAATTATATGTACAATGCTACGTGCGTGTTTATTAAATTTGTTAATGTGTTTGTAATAAAAATGAGTTTGTTTTTTGTGTTGGTTTGTGAATTGGCTATAATTGGTTAGCATATTAATTGGTTAGCACATTATTTAATGAAAAAATAAAATTTCCCAGAATTTGCGCTCGAATTTCGAGAGCTGGAATCTGCTAGTATATCTAAATAGATTTGAACACGATGATTCTTCTATATGCCCTCAAGAGTAGGATGACGTGGAATATAATCTGTTTATGTGTTTCAGATTCCACAACGTGCGTATACAGCAAGAGACAATATTAAGATCTGAGGAAAACTGGAACAAGGTGACTGATATTATTATTAAGGTTGTGCATAACACGTTGAGAATAGAAAGTTGTGGCCAAAAGAAATGAAGGAAGTAGCTGTGGTGTTTAGCTAAGACTTCCCTGCAGTGCGACATAATACTTTAACAGATTGTCCCACAGGGAGAAACGGACGAATACGGTGGTTGTTTTAGTCAGTAGGAATCCAACATACTACTACATGGAATATTCTCGAATCTTATGCAAGAAAACAAAACGAGACAGACAGATATACAGACAGACGGACGGACGGACGTCGTTATATTGGCTACCACAAACTTATTATATCCTGACCACATAGTGGTAGGGGATATAAAAACTAGTAACTGCTTTTTGATTCTGATATAATAGCCAACTCATTTTAAACTTCTTTAATTAATTATTCCAGTATTTTAGAATAAATTGACATCTCTGTGGTTTTCTAAAATAAACATATATTTTTATACCCTATACCACTATGTGGTTTGGGTATAATGACTTTGTGCTGCTGTTTGTAACAAACAAAAATATTTGACCTACACCCATCTTTAATTATACCGATCGATTCAGAATCATTATCTGATTCGATTTAACGATGTCCATCCGTCCGTCCGTCCGTCCGTCTGTGTGTCCATGTAAAGCTTGTAATCAAACTGCAGGTCGCAACTATGAATATATTTTGATGAAATTTGTTATTTGATCTTTTATCGGCCATGGGATAAACGCTGTTGAAATTGGTGAGAATCGGTCCATGTTCAGACCTAGCCCCCATACAAATGACCCCTATGAAATCAACATATATTGCCATAAGATCCAAATTATCATTCAAATCTTAGTCAAATTGGGTTTGTGTGTATATATTACATCCACTAATCAATGATCCCTATTGGATAACTCTTAGTCATAGGCCCCATATAGAGCCGCTTCCCGATCTTCACTTAAATCTATCAAAAAACAAAAATATTGCACTGATTCTTCTCAAATTTTGTTTAATAGCGTTCATCCTATGGGCGACAAAGGATCAAATACCAAATTTCATCAAAATATATTCATATTTGCGACCTGCAGTTTGATTACAAGCTTTACATGGACACACAGACGGACGGACGGACGGATGGACGGACATCGTTAAATCGAATCAGATAGTGATTCTGATTCGATCGTATAATTAAAGATGGGTGTAGGTCAAATATTTTTGGTTGTTACAAACAGCAGCACAAAGTCATTATACCCAAACCACATGGTGGTATAGGGTATAAAAAATAATAAAAATCGTAAATGAAAATAAATATATACTTTATTTAAAAAAATCAAAAATAGCGGATTTAAAATGGCTTGCATTGCTTGTAATTTGAATAGTAGGAGGTAGATGGTTCCAAAGGCAGATGGAGTTTAAAAAGAAGTGTCTTTTAGATATTTCTTTCCGATGTGGAATGGTATTTATTAGTCTTCCTCTGGTTGATCTTGAAAAAATTATTCTTTTATGAAGATATCCCGGTTATCTTGTGTAGATTAGTTTGTGTAGAAATAAAAGTGTACGGCATTTTAAAAGATTTCCGAAAGAGATATTACAAGTCTGTTTCCAGAATTCAGAAATGCTGCTTCTTGTTGTGTAACATTAAGTTTTCTCATGCATAGTGTATCTCAGTTTGCGAATAGTTCGCATCCATAAAGAATTGTTGGCAGCAAGTAAGTTTTAGCAAGTAACATACGAACATTGAATGGAGCAGCAGCATTGCATAATTCTTTCCACAAATAGAATTAATAAGATTCGACCAGTTGAGTTCTCTGTTGAATAATACACCTAAATGTTTAGCACTTTCGTATAACCCAAGTCTTGAGATGTTAATCAGATTTGGTGGCAATTCATTAAGTAGTTATGTATTCTGTTTTCCAATAATCAAGGCTTTAGACTTGCTTGCATAAAAGCAATGACCATTTGCTGAAGCCCATTTCCAAATTTTATGTAAAGCATGATTTATTTTGTTAATATAGTCATCTATATTACATCTGTACACCACATCTGTATTCCACAATAATCGAGGCAACAAGGAAGATCATTTGAATATATCGCAAAAAGAAGTGGTCCAAGTATCGAACCCTGTGGATCCCCTCTGGAAACTAATAGACAAGTAGATTTATCAAATCCATGGTATACAGATTGACTTCAATCATGTAGATCAGAATAAATTAACTTAACAGCGGTATTTGAAAATTTGCACATCCACTTGAGTTTAAGGCAAAGAAGAGAGTGTTCTTCTGTATCAAATGCTTTAGAATGATCCAGCAAAATAAGAAATGATATCATATTATTATCCAAATTAGCTCTAAGTTCCTCCGAAACGTCGACTAGGGCAGAAACACAACTATGTTTAGGTCTGAACCCAGGCTGTTTATCAGTAGGTAACGAATTTTCATTTAAAAAATTGGTCATTTGAATACGGATTACACGTTCAAATACTTTAGAAAGATAAGGTAATACTGCTTTTGGTCGATATGTTTTATCATTTTTGGAGTTGGGAATAATTTTTGCATGTTTCCACGTCGTTGTAAAAGTTGAAGTTGTAATTATCGCGTTGAAAAAATATGTTATGTGTGATAAAATACATGGCAGAAGTAACTTCAAAAATTTAGGATGAATTTGATTTAATGGTAAGAATAGATTCCAAAATGTCTTCCTGAGAGAAATGTACGATATCAAAATTTAGCGGATTTTGCTCGGTTGAATTGCCTTCGATGGTAGTTGTTGAATTGGGGTTTTTGGTATATGGTAAAAATTAACATTCACATCAGGCATTCGTATACTGGGTAATTCATGGTTTAATTTGTTAATATCATTTTCGACTTTTGCATCCATGTTTACAATACCCATATTTCGAATTTCTTTCTTTTTTGAGGAAACAGCTGATTTAAATTTTTCCTCATAATAATTTGATTTTGCCGATCGAATTTTATAGTTCACTTCTTTTCGGCAATTTTAAAAAGTGTTATGCAGCTCCGTTATTTTGAAACATTTCCACCTTTCATATGCTTCGTTTCTTATATTAATCAAAGCCCTTATTTCGTTAGAAAACCACGGTTTCTCATTTTTTGTTTTGATTGAAATATACCAGTATTTGTCATACAAATAAATTATATGGTAATTTAAAAACGATGCTTGTTTATCAACAGCAGGCGTAACAAAGATATGGTCCCAGAAAATTGAAGATAGTTCCATTTCCAGCTATCGATAATCAATATTCAGAAAGTCTCTAAATTTTATAGTTTGTGTAATTTTTTGAGCGGTTGTATTATAGTTATAAGACATACAAATTAAACCGTGTTTTGAGAACAAGGACGCTGATAACTGATCAAATAACAGCAGCTGAGAATCTATAATATTATTAGGCTAGGCGATTTCTTGTGACCGATGTTTTGTTCTACCGTTTTATCACGATTTTTATATAATTTGAAAGGTATTTCTTTTAGCCGTTTTGCAGAATTACAGATTTTAAATTTTTTCCTTTATTTCAAGTAAAATGCATTTAAAGTTGCTACTAACACATACATAAAATTATACATATGCTATGTGTGTTTTATTAAATTTGTTAATGAGTTTGTTATTTTCATTCACAATAATAATAAACCATAAAATTGTTGGTTTGTGAATTGGCTAAGTTGAATAATAAAGCTGCCTAGAAATTGAACTCGAATTTCGAGCGCTGGAATCTTTTAGTGATTATTAATGAAACAAAGATCAAGTAGAGTGCTTGTAGTTTTTGTAAAATGTGTAGGCATAGATGAATTTAATAAAACTAAGCCAATGTCATACATATCGTTCATTAAACTTTTATCCGTTAAGATATAAGAATTAAAGTCGCCAGTTATAATAACATCTGAGTAACCAAGTATAACTGTTGTCAGTATTCCTAACAGTGGGCCTATATCAATGGCTTTATTGGGCCTACATATGGTACCGATTAAGAGTTTTTGGTTGTTGCCGTTAAAAACTTCGAAAAATATATATTCATATTGTTCATTTTGGGCGGCTTTGGATACCAATTTACAGCTAGTTGATGATTTTATATTGTTTCTGAGACACATGTTACGTCCATAGCCGACTCTTTAAAGATAAGTCATACTGTAGAGGTTATCTTTATAACCAACCCTATTACCATTATGTGGTACAACCATTTTTATAAGAAAACTTTAAATTAGCAATGCAAGCAACAATATATTTTTTTTTCATTAAAAAGATAATGTTTAAAAAATTCCAAAAAATTTCATTTATGTATTGTTAATATTTGGGAAAGTTATTAAACATACAAGTGTAGAACTATTTGAAAATTTATGCATTATGGCTAGAATTTTGCAAAACTATTCCAGGGCTACCAGGTATGTTTCCGTCATCATGGCGCTGTAAGCGAAATAACTATTTCAGTTGATCATAATAATTGATGCATATTGGTTCGTCATTTTCAAATTGTTTAACGTATACTAAACCTCGGTTTGTAAAGACAGTAAAAATTAATTGTTGTTTTTTCAGTTCGCGAGCTTTCAGCAAAATATGGTAATTTTTGGGAGTTAGGTTTTCATTTACGTAAAAAGGAACCTGACTACTAAACCCAATAATATTCAGACGTAAAGGACTCTTACGATGTTTAATGAAGCTTGTTATTGATTTTAGAACAAAATTTCGTTCATAAGGACATTTCAATTTTATAATGATTGCTGCATCCCGTATTTTGTTAGTGTTTTTGTTATTCATTGGATTATTATTTTTTTACTATTAACATTCACACGATAGACAGCCTTAATATTTGGGGGTGATATATTCACGGAATTACAAAGTTCGAAATACATATCATCGATATTTTCATTTTGTTCGGTGGGCACATTGATAATACGAATGTCGTGTGCTACTTGTCTTGCTTATTTTTTTGTTTGCCTTTTTGTTTTTCTTATTTGTGGTTTGCAACTTTATGTTTTAATTGCTGTGTTAATGTTTTGTTCTTTTTATACATATAGTAACACTCTTTGAAACAGATAATTGTTACACTCTTTATTTTGCTTTGTCGACCTTTATAATTATCGTTTGATTATTTGCAAGTTTTATGTTTGATTGTTTAAAGTAATAACGAAATTTTGTTTTTAGTTTTTTACTAATTTAATTTATAGTATTATTCTTTTAAATTGATGTTGAGAAAAGTTGACACATAAATGTACCAATCACATGAAAAAAAGTAATTAAAAAAACATTGTTGATATTGATATTTAAAAACGAATCGGAGCTCATGTGAGGTTGCATTGTGAGGTTGTTCTGTGAAAGAAAGCGACGTATGTAGATACACGTTGTTTTATCTGTACACACTTTAAGTGTAATTTACATATTGTTTTTTGTCCTTCTCTAGGATCTCTTCCTCTAAAGATTTTTGACTCAAAATTTTATATAAAGTGTTAAGTATTAAATCATAGCTATTAAGTACTAATCATACTAATCATATCTATAGTTATAAAAACTTTATATCGACCTCGCATATTGAAATATAACCTTTTTTTGGCTCTCCTGAAAATTTTAATTTTATGACATACGCCGTTATTCTACACAGATCTAGGCTGTTGTTGTTTCAACTTGTTGTTTCAACTTTTAGATTAATATACCTGAGATCCAGATTAAAGATTTTATTTGCTTTTGCTACTGAAATCCATTGACAACTACATACATTACAGTACAACTGAATTTTTCATATTTCGTACAATAAGCATTTAATTAAAAGTTATATAAAATTTCAAGTGTGGTTAATAATTACAAATAATTACCGTTCTCTTGGTCTGGTATATTAATTTATTAACACTATAATATTCTTATTTATAGATCCCAACAATCGTATGGCACCGCCAACTCTGCCATCACATGCGTTAACCGGTGGTTATGTCATTTCAAAAGAACGTTTGGAGGACATACGCTCATATTTCATGTATTGGTATTTTGATGAGGATATGTATGGTGGTCGCGGTGACTATCAATTCGATATACATGCTTCAACAACACAATTACATAAAAATTTAAATTTCCAATTGCCGTTCTTTGGTTTCCGCTTGAATTATACACGTGTAAGTTGTTAACAATTTATAATATTTGTATTTGTATAAAACTATTAAATAACTTTCATATGCTTGTATTCTTTTCTAAAGGTATCTCTTAACGGTTATTTGGAATTCTCTGATCCACCGGAGTATTTTACTTATCCCTTAGTGTTTCCTGTCAAGGATTGGCCCAAGAGAAACGATCCTTCTTTCATTGGTATTTTTTTCTCAAAATGTCGTGTAGGTCGCATTTATGCTACGGATATTGATCAACGTACTCCAGGTGTTTATTTCCGGTAAGTTTGACTTTCAAAATATTATTATTTTACTACACATACAGACATAAATTGTTATCTTTTCTAAATATATTTTTATATCTAAACTTTCATTTAAACTTTTTTTTAACCAAATTTAAAAATGTTAAAATGTTCTCAAGTGTTTTGTTATACGAGAAATAATATGTACCAATTTTGGTTTTTTATAACCTATACCACTATGTGGTTTTGGTATAATGACTTTGTGCTGCTGTTTGTAACTAAAAAAAATATTTGACCTAGATCCATCTTTTATTATACCGATCGACTCAGAATCACTTTCTGAGTCGATTTAGCGATGTCCGTCCGTCCGTTTGTGTGTCCATGTAAACCTTGTAATCAAAGTACAGGTCGCAAAATATGAATATGTTTTGATGAAATTTGGTATATAAGCTTTTATCGGCCATAGGATGAGCGCTATTGAAGTTGGCGAAATTCGGTCCATGTTCAGACTTAGTCCCCATATAAATGACCCCTATGAAATCAACATAAATTGCCATCAGATCCAAATTATCATATAGTTCTCAGTCAAATTGGGTTTGTAAGTGTTTATTATATCCATTAATCAGTAGTCCAAAAATAATCCCTGTAGGACAATTCTTAGTCATAGGCCGCTTCCCGATCTTCAACGAAAATATTGCACAGATTTCTTTCAAATTTGGTTTATGTATTTCTTTCAAAATTTAAGTGACTTTACCAAAGATGGTCAGGATCGCTCCATTTTTGGACCTAGTCCCCATATAAATATAGCACCCGATATGAACTTTTTCATATCTGCAGCCAAAAAAATTAATAATGCCACTCAAATTTGGTTCGTTATTATTTTCTATACAAATTAGTTGTACCGAAGAGATATGGTCTCTAATCCATGGTATAGGGTATTGCATAATCTTAAATTTTGGATTAGTCACTGTGACCACCTCAATTTCGTATAATTTCATGACATAGTCTTGGCGTGCAAATTAGGTTGGCTTTATATGAGTTTAATTTTTATTTAGCCTTAGGTTCGTGAAGGAAACTTGTGGTTAATTTGGTAGCGCTGTTCAAGCGTAAATCTGTCTACAATAATATTCCGTAGTATAGAGATCATAAATGTCATAAAGCGAGCTCAGTATTAGATTTGGCCTAATGGTGAAAATGTGTTTAATATCTTCTATCTATATATGTATAACAAGTAAGAAAATTATAGTCGGTCTAGACTGACTATACGATACCCTATACCATGCGTTTAGAAATCCTATCTCTTAGGCCCAAATAACTGGACATTGAAAATAAGCAAAAACCAAATTTGAGTGGGATTTTTATTAATTTTTTTGGCTGCAGATATGAAAAAGTTCATATCGGATGATATATCTATAAAGGGACTAGGTCCAAAAATGGACTGATCCTGATCATGTTTGGTAAAGTCTCTTGTATTTTGCAAAAATATGTACAAACAAAGTTTGAGAAGAATCAGTGCAATATTTTTGTTTTTTAATAGATTTAAGTGAAGATCGGGAAGCAGCTCTATATGGGGTGAAAGGGATCATTTTTGGACTACTCATTAGTGGATGTAATGAACGCATACAAACTCAATTTGAGTAAGATCTATATAACAATTTGGATCTTATGGCAATTTATGTCGATTTCATATGGGTAATTTGTATGGGGGCTAGATCTGAACATGGACCGATTCTCACCAATTTCAACAGCGATTATCCCATGGCCGATAAAAGCTTATATACCAAATTTCATCAAAACATATTCATATTTGCGACCTGCAGTTTGATTACAAGCTTTACATGGACACACAGACGGACGGACGGACGGACGGACATTGTTAAATCAACTCAGAAAGTGATTCTGATTCGATCGGTATAATTAAAGATGGGTCTAGGTCAAATATTTTTGGTTGTTACAAACAGCAGCACAAAGTCATTATACCCAAACCACATAGTGGTATAGGGTATAAAAATGATTAATTGTTTGTTTGAGTGTTTGTGGTTTTGTGGATTTGACATTAATAGCTGGCTAAACCATAGGACTGATCTTCTTGGAATTTTCACAGTGTGTAAGTTTGTATCCGGAAAGTAAAATAGGCTACATTCTTTTCATATATTTGGCGTGGCACCTCCTATATATAAAAAATTTTTAACATCATATTTTTGGAGCTCTATGATAGCAAGAGTCCTGAACCTTTGTAGGAGTACATAAATTCGTAATGTGAGAAGTCGGACTAAAAATGGTCTGGATCAATCAAGTACGCGTGGCACCTCCCATGCATGGAGAGTACTATGATGGCCAGAGTCTTGAAACTTTTATGCAGTCAATTGGTTGTTAATGTGAGTAGTCTTACCAAAAATTGGCGCCATTGAGTTAGTGGACGTGGCACCTCCCAAAAAAAAATTATCTGGAGTGCTATAAACCCTACAGTTTTGAAACTAGGTGTGAGTTAACAAATGATGAGGGTGAGAAGTTATGCGAAAATTGCACGGGATTAAACCAGTGGGGGTGGCATCTCCCATACATGGTAAATACATATCATCATATATCTAGAGTACTATGATGGCTAGAGTCTTGAAACTTTCTGCATGTCAATTGGTTGTTAAAGTAATCGTACTAAAAATGGTCGGGATTCTGTTAGTGGGCGTGGTGCCTCCCATACAAAAAATATTATCTGGAATACTATAAACCCGACAGTCTTGAAACTAGGTATAAGTTCACGACTGATGAGTGTGAGAGGTTATGTGAAAAATGGGTGGGATTAAGCTAGTGACCTTGGCACCTCCCATAAATGGTAAAGACAAATCATCATAATTAACAACAAAAATATTCACTAGAAATAAGTTATATGACAAAACAACGTTTGCGGGTCAGCTAGTTAATTATAAAATTCCATCAAATGTTTCCATTATAATCAATTCTGTTCAAGCGCATTAAAAATCAAAATTTTATATTAAAATGTTATGTTTTGAAGACAAGAAATTGACACGCTTTAATTTTAAAATGAACTAGTAGAAGGAAAGTTTAAACGTTTCATTAAGTTTTCTGAAAGATAATAAAAGGAACTTAAGTTTTTTTTGCAAACATATAACTTGCTCTTTTCAGCGCTTTTTGGGGAACTGTTTTGCACTTTTTACTTTAAGATGTTAAAAAGTAGTGGTGAATATAATCTTCTGTTCTTTCACAATAATGCCCTATTTTTAATAAAAAACCGCAGAATTTTTTTTTGTACACCTGATGCTTAAAGAGTATAATTGCATTATTTCTGTGTTTAAAGTAACATAGCAAAAAAGTTGAAAAATTAAATAAATCAAAAGAAAGTAAAAACTTTTATTAACCTTTTATTTTTTAAATACATAATAATAAATACATAATAAATGCAATAGATTCAATTAAATTGCTTATAATCAAAACATAATAACATAAATCTATAATATTAATAGGCTCGGCGATTTCTTGTGACCGATGTTTGGTTCTACCGTTTTATCTTGATTTTGAACAGACGTATATTATTTGAAAGTTATTTATTTTTAGCCGTTTTGCAGATTTACAGATTTTTAAATTTTTTCCTTTATTTTGAGTAAATTGCATTTAAAGTTGTTACTAGCACTTACATAAAATTATACAATGCTACTTTTGTGTTTATTAAATTCGTTTATGTGTTTGTTAACGAGTTTGTTATCTTCATTCAAAATAATAATAATCTTCATTCACAATAATGGTTTGTGAATTGGCTAGAAATTGCACTCGAATTTCGAGCGCTGGAATCTGCTAGTACATATAAATATCAAAATACATAAGGGTAAAAACCCTGAGTAAGAAAAAATTATAAAGATTTAAAATATATTCAACAACTCTTAATTCCCATAAAGTATTAAAAACATTAAACTTAGCTTTTAACACGAGATTTTTAAATAAATGGAGTAGTAATAAGGCAATACTAAATATTCTCTGATTTCTCTATTGAAACTTTTAATAAATTTGTCACCCCAATATGATAAACAAATTGTAAATAATTCATTAAAAATATATGTATACATTGAATATTTTAACAAATATTGTATACAATCGTATCAAGATATATTTACATGTGTAGTGAAGTGATAATCAACACTATACAATAACATGAAATATTTGTAATGTATTTATATGTGATTATATCTACATACATGTTTATTTCCGGTTTGGAGCTGAATGTTAAATGCATGATACAAACAATATCTACAACAACTGATAAAATGCAAATATTAAATTACGATTATCCAGCACTAACATATGCAAACAGATACACGCGATGGCCCAGAGAGAGAGACATAAACAACCATTCACACTTATAAATGCCAATACACACCCACATAAACAAGTGCTGAACTATATTTTTTTTATTGAACATAAAGAGTAATTCCCTAATAATTTATTCATGTTTAAAACTTGCATGTGTATGGCGTATAGTATACATGCAAGTGTTTATGATATGTATTTTTTTTTTGTTTAAGAGTATATTTCTTTTTGTTTGTATAATTTAGTTTTCATGTGAAAGAATGTTTTTTTGTTGGTTATTATTGCTTTATTATGAATATAAACAAGTTGCACATCCACATTTCATGTGTTGAATTTATGAATACAAACGAGGGTATGTCTAGAAGTTGTCTATCAATTAATATTCTTTATATGAAAAAAAAAACTTAACAAATCGCAATCACTACTGTTAGAAAATTGTTATTATATTTATGGTAAAGACTTTTTTCAATATCATTATAATAGTTACGCTCATAACTGACTCATTTAACAGCTGATTCTTTGACGCTGTACATATGTTCATAATTAATTATCACTCATAAGTCTATGTTATATTTTTTGAAGAAAGGGGGTGATACATAAAATCGAAAACTAAGCGCCGTAGAGTTTCTGGATCTAAAAACGTAAAATTTTTGGGGGGTAACACAAAATTGCTTTTATATTTTGAAAACTTTACTTTTACTTTTTCTTTTGCAAAAATCATAAGGGTTGAAGTAATGAAAATATTTGAAGAATTTTAATAGAAGATATTTTCATTATTTTGTGCTACAAAATCGCAGTCAAAGTTGAAAAATATTTTTGGTACACACTTTATATATTTAACTTTACTAGCAGATTCCAGCACTCAAAATTCAAGTGCAAATTCTAGGAAATTTTCTTTTTTCTTTTAATAAAGACCCTAAAGGTATGCTTCGTAACTCAACTCATTTTAAATGAAGAAAACAAACTCAACATATTAACACAAACACATTTACAAATTTAATAAACACACACATAGCATTGTATAATTTTATGTATGTGTTAGTATCAACTTTAAACGATCATAGCTGCAAAAAAATATTCCAGACGATGAAAATCTGTAAATCTGGGTAACAGCAAAAAAGAATTACATACCTTTCAAAGGATAAATTTTTTGTCATATTCGGGATAAAACTATGAAACTACATCGGTCACAAGAAATCGCCTTGCCTATTAATATTACAGATTAGTTTCTTTATTTGTATCGCAGATGCATGTTTTATTTAAAACTTTTTAATGCTAGAAATCAAATTATAAATATATTTTATAGTTTATTATCTGAAACTGTAATTTTTTGCTTTCAATGTTTGTGAAATATTTTTATTATTTATTTTATTATTATTTATTAATAGATTTGTAAAATTGTAATATAAAAGCTTAAACATACTTATTAATTATTATATAGTTACAATCTATATTTGGCGTAGCAATATTGCTGACAGCCAGATTGACATTTAAATTAATTGTTACGTCTTTGTTTTATTTTTTAATTTAATACAAGGTTTCTATATTTTATAAATGATTCTAGATATTTGGAAAGAGAGAAAAACTTCGTGCCATTTAATATATTAAATACTTAATTTTTTATACATTGAACATTTGCCAATGAAATGGAAAGTATTTTCAGGTTCGTGCATGTTACAAATTGAACATATACCATCTGTATTATCTTTTAGGCATCTAGCGTTGAGATTCAGCAAACCACCTCTAGCCTTTATAATTAAGCTAGTAGCTCGTGAGGAAAATTCAGCAGCAAAAATTGCACCAAGTTTGGGTGTAGTATTATAATCAAGTTGAGCGTAAAGATCATGAAAATGTGAGTTGGACGCGTTGAGGGTAAAGATTTTTGATTTTCATTATAAGAGCTTTTTTATTGGTTAATTCTTTATAAAATATTCATCTGAATTGGGAGCGATATTTAAAAAATTTATCTTATCGAAATTCTTTTCTGATCTAACATGCCCTCGTGATGAAATAAGTGGATCTGGTGAAGCTGCAAACGTACCGAGGAGGTCCTCATTCTGTCAAATGCGTGAAGTCTTGCAAGTATTTGATGCAGAAATATTTTTTATAGTTTTAATTTCTGCACTCCTGGGCTTTTTCTGACAGTCCTCCAGTGATTGATAATCAATCATAGTTGTGCTCACCACTGGTTAAATCATACAAAATTTTTAAAATCATTCATTGCCCTTTTGCAAATATACCATTTTATAGTTGACGAGGTGTTTGTAATTTCATTCAAAATTTTGCCATCAAATATCGTAAGAAACAATTCTTGACTTCCATTCATAATTTCAAGAACAGAAGGCTCAAGTTTATCAGTTTGACTTTTAATATTTCTTACTGTGACTTCATTATTTCTGAAGACTTCTTCGATTATTGAAACAATATTGAATGGAAAAATGAACAGATGATGGGCGGGGGTTTTTTCAAACTCGGTGGTTTCACTTCTAAGCCTTAAATTAACTACAGGAGCTACAATTATATTAAATATGTCATTTGTAGTGTTAGCGAATGATCCATCGCACTTATTAAGTAGTGTGAGTTCATCCGGATGTAGCTTACCTGTCCTTCAGGAACCTCTTCTGCCCCATCGGAACCTCTTTCTTTTTTTCGCAGAAGTAACTTTATGGTATGCGGGAAGTATAATTCCGTTATGATGTTTTAAGGAGTTATGTAAAATATTATTCTTTTCTTGGCAACTCCAAGTTCATGAAAAGCATTTGGTGGCATAGGTATACTTTATTTCATCCTGCTCAGCCGTACTGTACTTGCGATCTCCCATGTATTTGTGGCATCTGATTTTGCCTTGTCTTGTCTATTTTCTTCTAGATGATATACCAAAGATTTTGCCAGTGTTCCTCTTGTTTGGCCAGTAGATGTATCAGGTTTTTCAGTTAGAATTTTTTTATTTTATTTAGTACTGGATAAATTGTGAGTAGTATTTCAATTAAATAAAAAAAAAACGAGTAATAATCGTTTTTAGCTAACATTTTTTTAACTCTTAAAATTATGTCGAAAATTGACTTTTTTTCTACAGCCTAGACAATTACCAATTTTTAGCGGCTCTAACACCTACAACTTTTGTTCGATTTAAGAACGGGTTCTTGATACTTGCTCAGTGAAAATTACTTTGTTTTATGCGATAATTCAAATTACAAAATTTTATAGTCGAATTTTCGATTTTTGCAACGGTTTTTTAAAAAAATGAGCCACTGTGCGTCGCAGAAAACGATGGTCCGTTAAAATAAACTTGTTTGTATATATATATATTTACAAATAAATAATAATATTATTATAATAATTATATATATCACTAATTATATATACCTGTATGTGGTCAGGATAGAATGAGTTTCTGCTGATTTTTGTAACTACCGAACTACCCATATTTTATTATACCGATCGACTCAGAATCACTTACTGATTCAATTGATTTTGTCCGACTCAAATCCAAACCTGAGTCGATTTAGCGATGTTCATCCATCCGTATGTCTGTCCGTGTGTCTGCGTATCCATGTTATCCTTGTAATCAGTGTACATGTCGGAAATATGACTATATTTTGATGATATTGTGTATACGGCTTTATCGACCATGGGACGAACGCTATTGAAATTGACGAATATGAGTGTATGTTTAGACCTAGCTCCCATATAACTAAATTTTTGGTATTATCAAATATAAATATATATATATATATACATATACATATATATATATATATATATATTATGGTGGGTCAATTATTTTTACTCCGTAGGCTTTTCGATGAAAACATCGATTTATGTCTTATATGGGTACCCCAAATAAAACAAGTAAGAAAGTTATGGTTGGTATAGACCGACTATACGATACCCTATACCACGCGTTTAGAGACCCTATCTCTTCGGCCCAACTAACTGGACATAGAAAATAAGCATAAACCAGATTTTTATTAATTTTTTTGGCTGCAGATATGAAAAAGTTCATATCGGATGCTCAAAAATGGACCGATCCTGACCATTTTTGTTAAAGTCTCTTGCATTTTGCAAAAATATATACAAACAAAATTTGACAATTTAATGTTATGTCTCCATTTGGTACACATATTGTTAAAATTCTCATAACTTATATTTTATTTATGTAAAATTTTTTAGTAATAAATCAAAATAAATCAATCAACCAACCAAATTTGAGAAGAATCAGTGCAATGTTTTTGTTTTTTGGTAGATTGAAGTGAAGATCGGTAAGCAGCTCTATATGGGGCCTATGACTAAGAGTTGTCCCATAGGGATCATTTTTGGACTACTCATTAACGGATGTAATAAATGCATTCAAACCCAATTTGAGTAAGATCTATATGCATCTTATGGCAGTTTAAGTCGATTTCATAGGGGTCATTTGTATGGGGGTTGGTCTGAATATGGACCGATTCTCACCAATTTCAATATCGTTCATCCTATGGCCTATAAAAGCTTATATACCAAATTTCATCAAAATATATTCATATTTGCGACCTGCAGTTTACATGGACAGACGGACGGATATCGTTAAATCGAATCAGATAGTGATTCTAATTCGATCGGTATAATAAAAATTGGGTCTAGGTCAAATACTTTTGGTAGTTATAAACAGCAGCACAAAGTCATTATACCCAAACAACATAGTGGTATAGGGTATAATTATGTGGGGTACCCATATACGATTTTTTCTTAAAAATTTGGGGGGTTCGAAAATATTTTTAGAGGTAAAGTTCCTTGGGCAAATATACTTGTTATGGCCCATAGTACCAGAATCGCGATGTGCCTGTGGAGATTTTTTCGGCCCCCTATAATTTGACGCACTATAATATATATATATATTGATATATCTGTGGTCACAAGCGATAACCGCCTAAGTCGACTTAAGAACGACTTGAGTTATGTAAGCTATCATATTCTTCTAACAATGCTTTATATTTACATGAAATCCCCATTTTTCTAACACTGTTATTTAAAAAGTTATTAATGAAAACATACTGACCTAAGTCGTAATAAAGCCCCATTATAATTATGGGGGGTTTCATGTCAAGTGCACCAACTTTTGAAACCGATGTCTTCCGATCGGGATGAAATTTGCACCAAGGTTAGTCCTATTGGATAGTAGTTTAGACACAATTTTTCAATAATATCGGTCTAGATCTCCCTCAGTTAGAGGGGATCAAAATTTGACATTTTGGCCAAACAGGTGTTTTTTCTCATCCATGTAACTTATTACCTATTGTTCTTAGAAAATTTTCTCCCAAATAGTTTAGATAGCTAAATATTTCGGAAAAAAATACTTTAAAAAAAAATTTTTTTTTTGACTTTTTTTTGCTAAATTAAAGCATTTTTTGCCTTTTTTTTTCAAAAAGGGCATTTTTTTTTTTCTTAAGAAAGCTTAGGATTTTTCCTTTAAGAGCTTTTTGATCGCTTAGTGGGATGGGAGCGGGATATCTATCAAACTAAATGTTTTGTAACTCAAGACAACGGTTTTTCAATTTTTCACAAATGCACTATTTTGAATTTTTTCCTATTTGTGTGTAAAACCTTACAAATAAAACTTATACTGAGAAACTAGACAAATTAGCCTTTCCGAAGGTATGTAACATACCTTCATAACATAACAGAAGAGAATGGTTATCTGTAACCTGAAAGAGTTGTTTGCAACATTTCAATCTGAACACGAGGATATTAGAATTGGCTTCACGAAATTAACCCAAATGAGGCCAAAACATTGCGTTTTGGCAGAAAGCAGCGGAACTCACACAGTATGCGTTTGCATTTACCATGAAAAAGTTAAACTGATGTTGAAGGAAATCAACTTAAAGAATTTAACAGATGATTAGGCAGAAGATTTACACGATTACCGCGATTGCCTTAAATTGACTATGTGTCCTAATGCAACAACTTCTTTCCACTTAGGTGAATGTACCAATTGCCCGAAAACCACATTTATCAAAGAAAATTTAATCAACTCTTTAGATCGAGAATATATAGAGGAGGTCAAATTTGATTCTTGGATTCAGACTGCACATTGAAAACAATCATTTTAAATATGGCTGATTTTGTGGAAGAAATGTGTACAGGATTGCTAAACTTGAGAAACCATGACTTTTTAGTCAAAGAGCAATGGTCATACTTCAAGGATTTGAAGATACATTTGAAGTCTGGTGAGTTCGTTATTTCATATGATTTCGCAGAAAACTATAAATATGTTCTTCAGGATGCCATACAAGCATTCCACTTCAATAACGACCAAGCAACTATATTCACAGTAGTTATTTACTACATGAAAGATGAAAAACTGGAACACAAAAGTATGGCAATCATATCCGACGATTTAAAATATGATACCGTTGCAGTTTATGAGTACCAGAAGAGAATACGAAAATTTCTAAAATCTAAATTTACAGTAATGAAGGTATACTACGTTTATGGCCCATGAAAAAGATTTTGGAATGCCAGCTGAGTGGCATTTTCATCGTACTGCTCATGGTAAAGGAGCATGTGATGGTATTGGAGCAAACCTTAAAAGAAATGCAGCGAAGTATAGCCTCCAGTGCTCTCATCAAGATCGCATCTTAGGTGCGACTGCGTTATTCCATTGGGCAAAGAGTTATTGTAGAGAAACTAAAATAGTTTTTAGTAGCAAAGAGGATCATCAGGAAACATTGAAAACACTGAAGAGCAGATTCGATGCTGCGGTAACAATCGATGGCATCGCTCAATACCATGCTTTTATACCGCTTGTCGATGGAAGACTCAAGTTGAAAAAGTTTTCTGCCTCTATTCAATACGATTTCTTTCCAAAGACAACAAATAAAACAGCAGCGAAATCAACAGCTGAACCTAGTAACGCCAAGAAAGGATTGATAAAAAAATAACGCAGTAAATAAAGGCGACAAAAAGCTGGATGAAAGACCGGGTATTTGAAAATTTACAAGACTTAAATACTTCATCAGCTACAATAAATTAAGTATAAAAATAGTTATGATATAAATGGATGTAATGCAATTAAGATTAAATTTTAATAAATTATTTATCTTTTTATATTTAATATTATTATTATTATTATACATTAATTTAATTATTATTAAAAATAAATAAAAAATAATAATTTTTCAACATTTCTATAGAAAAAAGCGATTTTTTCCTGAGGTTAACATATATTGGGTATTGCAGTATCGAGGGTATAAAATTTTAGTTTAGTCAGTATAAGTTTTATTTGTAAGGTTTTACACACAAATAGGAAAAAATTCAAAATAGTGCATTTGTGAAAAATTGAAAAACCGTTGTCTTGAGTTACAAATCATTTATTTTGATAGATATCGCGCTCCCATCCCACTAAGCGACCAAAAAGCTCTTAAAGGAAAAATCCTAAGCTTTCTTATGAAAAAAATGCCCTTTTTGAAAAAAAAGGCAAAAAATGCTTTAATTTAGCAAAAAAAAAAGTCTAAAATTTTTTTTTTTTTTTAAGTATTTTTTTCCGAAATATTGAAGAAATAGCTATCTAAACTATTTGGGAGAAAATTTTCTAAGAACAATAGGTAATAAGTTACAAAGATGAGAAAAAACACCTGTTTGGCCAAAATGTCAAATTTTGATCCCCTCTAACTCAGAGAGATCTGTACCGATCTTGTTAAAAAAAATGTATCTGAACTACTATCTAATAGGACTAACCCTGGTGCAAATTTCTTCCCAATCGGAAGACATCGGTTTCAAAAGTTGGACACTTGACATGAAATCCCCCATATATAAACAGTTACTTTTCTCGAAAGAATGATTTTCGCCGATTTGAGTTATGTATGCTGTCATATTCTACTAAAAAATCTTTATATTTACGTAAAATCCCCATTTCTCTAACACTGATTTTTAAAAAGATATTAATACATATATTCTGACCTAAGTCGTGATGAAGCCCCACTACATTTATATAAAAAGCTGTTTTTCTCGAAAATCAAGTTAGACGGTTATTGCTTGTGACCACAGATATATTGATAAAAATTTGGTGTATATGTGTAGACTATACCTACTAACTAGTAATTCGTAAATAAAACCGGTAAGGCCATTTTTAGACATAGTACGCATATAAATCTGATTCCAGATCTTCAGTTGAATCTATCAAAAACAGAAATATAGCATAGATTTTCTTAAATTATTAACAATACCACTAACATTTGGTTTATTCTTATATATCTGACACCCTCTCGAAACGCATGTCGGTCTAGACTGATTATAATTTTATGATTTTACTACTTAAGTCTGTAAAATAATTTGATTCACTTAAATCTTTGATGTATTTCTTTTAAAAGTGAAGGGAAGTAAATAATACTAATACTTATGTTTTGGTCGGGAGGTTATTCGTTTTGTGAATAATTTTTTTTTCTCTATAATTCACAGTTTAAAATACCAGAATATCAGACAATATACGCATTTATTATAGTAAAGTCAAATGAAAATCAAATTTATTTATGTATTTATTCATGTCATAAAATTTCATATATAACGAAATGTTTGAAATGTTCTCGTATATACAATGCATTCAATTCAACAGTTTTTTTTTATAAATACTTTCTTTCATCAAATGAATATTCATGCAACCAAAATAGCTGTTTCAGCGGTAGCAAAAAAGTTATGGAAATATATAAAGCAAACGGGCGATATAGTGAATATTTTAATTCATTGTAGAAACTGTAAAGCTTCGCTAAAATATTAATGGTTTGAAATATAAATAGTTAACTTAACCAGATTAAAATTTGATGCATAATAACAAATTTTAATGTATTTTATGCATTTTATGTTGCTGCAGTAAAGTATATTATTTTAAATGCTAAAATAACCGTATTAGGACTAACAAACCCCACTTTAGGTTGCGACTTAACCGAATTGTGTTTGGCGACAAATACGGCAGCTACTTTGCATTTGTTGTCTTCGTTCATTTAATGGAACTATAGACTGTGGAACAATTTAAATATTTGCATACATATATATTTAAAAATGTTAAATATGTTATTTTAACATTACATAAATAACATTATACATACATATATATTAGGTGAGAGCGGTTTGTATGAAAAAAAAATTTTTTGGTCGAATTTTGAGGTGTGCGGAACGGATTATTGTGACACTGGATCTAGAATTTTAGTGCGCAAAATTTGAGCCAAATCGGACAACGCTTTCTGGACGCGCATTGAGTTCAAAGTTCAAATATGAATTTATATGTAAAAATTATCAAAAAAAAATAATTTTTCACAAAAACTTTGATATTATTAATTGCTTTTCAGAGTAAATTATCTTTCTAATAAAACAACAAAATCTATTATCGGTTAGAAAACAGCCAATTGTATCAAGTTCACCAGGCAATAAATGCGCCGCAGACCACTTGATTAAATTCAAATAATTTACAACAACAATATTTTTGCATTCTCCTGATCCCAAAATGATCATACGTAAAGTATTTTGTATCTCGTCTATTGTTATGCTGTTCTAAATTAATGTCAAAAGGGTACGTCTTTTTTAGCACTATTTCAAAATCTCCAATTTTACTTTTTCAAAAATTTTGTTCAAGAAATAATTAACAAAGTATATCTGATTTAAAATGCCAAATATTGTAGGTAGCTTGTACTTAATTTGACGAAGGCAGCGTTTTTATTTCAGCGGATTTGAAGAAAAATGTTTTTTTCATACTTTTTCAACTGTTAGGCTACATCTTTTTCGTGTTTTCATATTTCAAATATATTTCGTCAAAATATTATACTACCTGATATAAGTTCTCAATCCTGTAAATGAGGGTTAAATTGAAATACTATAGTTTGTCCCCCTTTAATGTCAAAAGTCAAATTTAAGGATATTAACATTTTTTTAAAACGAAATATCGAAATAATATATATTTGTGGAAGGATTTCGATAAAACTTGTTGATATTATTTTAATAATTCCAAGAAATAACATAATATGTACTCAAAATGTGTCATAGTTATAATTTTTTTTTCAGAATTATTATATTTATATAAAGATATATCGAGGGCTTATATTCAAAAAGTGTTATTTACATTTAACAGGAATATTAATTTTTGATTTCAAACTGTTCTCTGACATAACTGTCAAATATAATATTAATTTTGGTATCATACATGATTAGTACGACTATTTATTAATAGATATTTTAGCAAATCAATCTACAATTACTTTCAGATCTTATTAATAAATTAGTTTTACACGCTCTCTTTAAAATAACTATTGATGCAGATAGCACTTTTTCAATATATGCCCTCGATATACAAATTTGTTTATGCTGTATTAGATATACATATATATATAACTATATAACTAAATAGTCTAAATATTTTCATAAAATTACGAATAAATTTGAGGAATTTTATGAATACATTAAATTTGTTTTATTTAAAAAAAAAAATTCTCATAAAGAAAATATTTATAGATTTTCATATAGAGTCAATTTGACATCAAGTGTAGCCCACGACTTAATTTCAGAAAATAATCCAGAATATTATTTTTTGGAATTATTAAAATAATAGGAACAAGTTATATCGAAATCCTTCCACAAATATATATTATTTCGATATTTTGTTTTAAAAAAATGTAAATATCCTTAGAATTTGACTTCTGACCTTAAAGGGGGACAATGTATATACTGTTTCAATTTAACCTTCATTTCCAGGATTGAGAACTTATATTAAGTGGTATAATATTTTGATAAAAGATATTTGAAATATGAAAACACGAAAAAGATGTAGTCTAACAGTTAAAAAAGTATGAAAAATCACATTTTTCTTCAAATCTGCTGAAACAAAAACGCTGCCCACGCCAAATTAAGAACAGGATACCTACAATATTTGACATTTTTAATTAGGTATACTTTGTTAATAAGACCTTAAAGTCTTATCGTTGATTTCGGAAAATTTCTTGAACAAAATTTTTGAAAAAGTAAAATTGGAGATTTTGAAATAGTGCTAAACATAAAAATAACAATAGACGATATGCAAAATACTTAACATAAGATCATTTTGAGATCAGGAGAATGCAAAAATATTTTTGTTGTAAATTGTTTCAATGTCTTTAAAAATGTGAGCTCGATTATCTTAATCAAGTGGCCTGCGGCGCATTTATTGCCTGGGGAACTTGATATAACTTGGCTCTTTTTCAACGGATAATAGATTGTGTTGGCTTATTAGATAGATAATTTACTCTAGATTATGGTTTATTAATTAATTTAATTGAAGCGAGAAAAACGATTTTTTGTGATAATTTTTACAAACAAATTCATATTTGAAATTTGAATTCAATGTGCGTCCAGAAAGCAATTTCCGATTTGGCGCAAATTTTGCGCAGTAAAGTTTTAGATTCGTGTCACAAAATCCGATCCGCACGTCTTGAAATTCCAAAAAAAAAAATTGCTGTCACCCTAATATATATATATGTTCCGTGGTTCCAGAAGTTTCTCCCCAACTTCTGTTCATGGCTGCAGCTTCGATGTCTCTTTGTCGCCTCCGTGTATGTGCAGGTCTACCTCTTTTACGGTTGCCATGCGGATTCCAGCCAATGACATTTCTGGTGATGTGGTTTGATGGTCTTCGTAGGATGTGGCCGGTCCAGTTCCTTTTTCAATAACGTTTTGCATAATATAAAAATATAGCGTTAAATCCTCTATTTTCTTGTGGTCAAAATGAAGGATAATTTTATTATTACACGATTATTGACATGCATCTTCTTGAACTCATCAACTGTTATAATAATTGTTAAAAAAATAATTTGCTTTTTTTTCTTTATCGCTAAATATTTTTTTTGATTAACAATGAACCACAAAAAATCAATTAAAATTAGGTTTGTTAGCGCTCTAAATATTAAAAAAAAAACTCTAAATGTCAATAAAGCTTAATTGGAGTTCCAATCAACATCAAATCAATATTACGGCAGCCATTCACTGTTGTGCTTAGATATATCTGTTTTTAAATTAATTTTAATACTAACACATTCTGGCCAGAAAATAAATATAAAACACACATTTTTTAGACCATTAACCTTAAGTTTTGTTGTACATTGATTTTAATCACGTAAATTCTTTAGAATATTTGGAAGAGAAGTACAACGCAAAAAAAAAATAAATAAATTTCATTGTCAATTTCAGACTACAGTTATATTTGTTAATGCTGTATATACACAACATTTATATTTATATATACATATGTATACTATATATATTTTTTATTTTTTTATTGCTCTTTTCATTTTGAATATTGTTACTTGGTCTTCTTTTCTATATTTTTGTCGTTGTGGGTGAATGTGGTTTAAGCGTCGACAAGTGATAAACGACATTTTTTGGCCGTTTTGGCAGGAATTTCTTATTACTTAATATATACTTCTCGTTTTAAATGGCGAGAAAATGCTGCCGCAGTTAAAACAGTTTAGTTAGAAATATACAAGTATGAAGATTAATTGCATTCAAAAGGAAAGTCTCCTGTGTGGGGTACCCTTAGAATGCGCTGTAATTATAGAAGCGACAAAACTAACGGACCGTATTGGTTTAGCGGTCCAATCCTTTTTTGAAATTTCACAAGATCTTCACATGTCCTCCAAAGTAACCAATACTAATTTTAGTATAACAGAAACGTATTTTGAAGTCCTATACTACGCTTCATACTAAGGAAAGTTTTTCATTAATTCATAACGTATCCAAAAATATTTTTGGATTTATGATTTGCTGGTATATTTTTTTTTAAAGTGAGATGCCAGTGAACAAAATCGTTTGTGTTGTTAAGAATATATGAGGTTATAGTAGCGATTGACATATATGAATCTAACTCCAAATAAAAAGTCCGTTCCCATAATTATACCCTATATAGAAAACCTTAGTTGGTTTGTACATGTCATATGAAACATTTAATTGTTCTTGAGAAGTTTCGGTTTCTTTGGAGAAAATGTGAGAAACTTTAATAAAACTAAAAATTTTTAATTTTCCCCCACCAACTGAATTCTTCTCTACATTATTTGAGCCGAAATTAAATTTTTATGAATGTAAATACATCAGCTCCTTAACAGTATGTGTACTCAACATAGGGTTTCCAATATACTCAACAGTAAGGTTAGTAGTAAAGTTCATAGCATATCTGTTTTATTTCTGGGGAACTTTTTGGCTCTAAACATAACGCAAAGAAGTTTTAGAAATAGTATAAAGGGATCAATATTTTTAAATAAACCTTAAATTCATAGTGGTTAGTTGTGAGGCATCTAAGTTCACCAATAAATAATGATGGAAACTTCTCGTTAAGAAAAATAACTTTTTAAGAAAAGGAAGATTTTAAATAAAAGGAATTTGTTAAAGAAAAGTTACTTTTTTTTTTTAAGAAAATGCACTTTTTCTTAAGGAAAAGTACTCTTTTAAGAAAATGTACGTATCTTAAGGGAAGGTAATTTCATTAAAAAATGGTATTGTTAAGAAAAGCTACTTTTTAAGAAAAAGTAATTTTTTAGTACAGGTACTTTTTTTTAGGAAAAAGTACTTTTTTAAGAAACGGTAGTGTTTTTTTTTTGAAAATCTACTTTTTTAAGAAAAGGAATTTTCAGAAAATTCATTTTTTAGGAGAAGGTATTTTTAAAGAAAATCTACTATTTTAAGTAGAGATCATTTATAAAGAAAATGTTCTTTTTATAGAAAGGTTGTTCCTACAGAAAGTTACTTTTAGTAGGTAAAATATTTTTATAAGGAAATGTGCTTTTATAAGAAATGATATTTTTATAAGAAAAGGTATTTATATAAGAAAAGGAGATGCGATTTTCCAATTATAATGTATTTAAAAAAAAAAAATCGCCTTTCAAGACAAGATACTTTTTTTGAGAAGTGATTGTTTAAGAAAATGCTAATCTTTAGGAAATGATACTATTTTTAACAATTTTTTAAGAAGAGCTACTTTTTTAAGTACGGATATTTTCTTTAGATAATGTACCTTCCTTTATGAAAATATACTTTTTTTTAGGAAAATGAACTTTAAAGGCAGAGGTACTTTATTTTTAAAGAAAAAGTACTATTGAAGAAAAAGTGCTGCTCAAGAAAAGGTACTTTTTTAAGAAAAGTTACTTTTTTAATAAAAGGTACTTCTTTAAGACACTAAGCTTTTTAAAGAAAAGTTCATTTTTTAAGAAAAGGTAAATTTTTAAGAAAACATGATTTTTTAAGAAAATGTACTTTTTTCAGAAAAGGTACTTTTTAATAAGAGCTACCTTTTTATGTAGGGTATTACGGTATTAAGAAAATGTTAATTATTGCAACAAAGGTACATTTTTGAGAATATATAAGGTAGTTTTTGTTTCAAAAAGAAAGTACTTTTTTATGAAAATTAACTTTTTAAGAAAATATTGTTTTTTAAGAAAAGCTACTTTTATAAGAAACGATACCTGTTTTCTTAAAGAAAATTATGTCTTTGTTTTAGAAAAGGGTGTTTGTAAGAAAATGTATTTTTTTTTAACAATAGGTAGCATTTAATGAACTGGTAGTTTTTATTTGAAAAGGAGGGACTTTTTTAGGAAAATGAATATTTAAAAGAAAATATCATTTTTAAAGAAAAATCACTTTTTTAAGACAGATGTTTTTTAAAGAAGGCCACTTTTTTAATGTAATGTACTTTTATGATAAAATGTACTTTTATAAGAGATGTTATTTTTATACGGAAAGATATTTATAGAAAAAAATTTAATTTGTTATGAAGTGGTGCTTTTATATGAAGTACTTTTTTGAGAATGGGTACTTTTTTAAGAAAAGGTACATTTTTAAGAAAAGGTATTTTGTAAGAAAAAGTATTTTATAAAAAATACGTTGTCTTATAAATGGTAGTTTTCTAAGTAATTCTATTTTTAAACAAAATGTACTTTTTTAAGAAAAGGTGTTTTTGAAAGAAAATTTTATTAAAAAAAAGATATAATTATAATTATTATAAAAGTCTAATAAAAGCCTAATAAAAACATTCTGTGACACTAGTTGTTAGGTTAAACTGTGATTTATTATAAATTGTAATTATTTATTAAATTTATTAAAATTTTATGTCGTGATGTCCGGTTTTTTATACAAATTTAATACTTGACAATGTAATAAAATAAAATCAAATCAATAACGTTCACACTCCAGCAGAAGTTGAAATACCGTCAACGAAACGTCGAGTGAAAGGGATGAAACAATTTGAATTTTATTTTTATTATCATCTTAATATTTAATTGACCATAGATAGCCCGAAAAATAAAATCTCAGAAAAAACATTTTTTAAGCAAGGAGCTTTAAACAGAAAATGGGCTTTTAGATGAAAATGTTCTTATTGAAGAAAAGCTATTTGTTTAAGTAAAGGTGCTTTTAGAAGAAAATGTGCATAGTAATTTTTTGAAAAAGTTATTTTTGTAGGGTTTTGTACTGTCGACCGTTGTCAAATGACAAATACACGCCGAAAGGTAAATTAGTCCTCAACTCAAGGTTTAAGTTTTTAAACGTAAAATTCTTGATAATGGTTGACGATGCCAACCGAAATATTGCAGAAAAAGAAAAATAAATAAATAAATTAAAAATATAATCAAATTGTTTTTTATTTGAATTTATTAGAACCCCTTAAGCCAAACCAAAAATTCATCACAAAATTTATTTTTAAAAGAATTGATTTTTTTTTCAGAAGAAGAACTGTTTTTATAGGAATTGGTACTCATTAAAAAGAAGCATTTGTTTAACAAATGATTTTTTTTTACAATATGGGTAATTCCATAGTCAATGAGACAAAAACCAACGAAAGCGTTAACAATTTTTTTTACTTCTTTTTGTTTTTGTGTGGAGCACGAAAAGCTATACTTGTTCATGTGATACTTGTGTCCATGTAAACCTTGTAATCAAACTGCAGGTCGCAAATATGAGTATATTTTGATGATATGAACTTTTTCATATCTGCAGCCAAAAAAATTTATAAAAATCCCACTCAAATTTGGTTTATCTTATTTTCTATGTCCAGTTAGTTGGGCCTAAGAGATAGGGTCTCTAAACGCATGGTATAGGGTATCGTATCGTCGGTCTAGACCGACTATAATTTTCTTACTTGTTTTATTTCAAATCCTTCGTTACACGAAAAGTAATGGTTTTTTTTGTGTTCCAGAAATATTTGGCATGTCATCCTTTCATTTTTCGACTAAAGGTACAGAAGAATTTTCTATGTCCTCTGAGGATATATAAATTAAGTGAATCCCAGAAATATGACTTCGAGCACATTCGAAAAACGAAAAAGTATTTTGCAATACAAATTTTTTTGTTTTTGTCATCTGCCAAACTTTTCTTTTTACAACGGCTCCTAATCCGTCAACTGCACCTTTGCCGCGAGATGTTGCAAAGTAGTTCCACTTGATATTCGTACAACCAAATTTTAAGAGGAAATCAGGCAAACTTCTGGAAATAATTTTTTTTTAAACTGTAATCCACTTCCTTCTGAAAATATATAAATATTTTGAAATTGGCCCCATTCACTTTTTATCTGCTGTACAAGTGTTCTTAAGAAGCATCAAACATCAATCTTATTGTGAGTGAAATTTGGAAACACAACTGGGACGAACGACGAATTTTTCATTCCGAATAAAATAAAACACATTTGTGTGTATGAAAATGCACACAATCAGAGCGAACTCTGTGATAGGTTTACTTCTATTTCTTTCGCCGACGAACGACGAATAAATTGGTGTAGAGTGGCCGTATTTTATTTTAGTTTTTCAAATGTTTTAGTAAATAAAGTTATTTTTGTCTTTAAAAAATGTTTTTTTAATATTTTATTTATAACTTATAAGTTAAATAAAATCTATTTTTAATTATATAATTTTCTTTTACATAGTTTTTTCGTTTAGTGCTTTTTTTAAAATATGGTCACACTATCAGCTGCAGCATGTTAACAGAAATGACATAAAATTAATTTATTAATGAAAATTTATGTAATTTTTCCTGAATTAAAAAATTAAACGCTGCCGTACAAAAATAAAGGCTTTTACCATCGTGAACATGATGTTTACAATTGTAATATCTCGTACAAAGTTAAAAATTCTTTTATTCACATTTGTTCAATATTTATTTATATAAACTACAAACAATTTCAAATGACGTAACAGCTGTTATGTGAATTCGTCGTAATTGTATTTCATTCGACAAATTTACGCAACAAGTTGTTGCCGACAAGTTCGTCGAGCTGTGCGAAATTCGTCGTTCGTCCCAGTTGTGTTTTCACCATGAGTCTATCACTTATTATTGCATAAGATTTTGTGCCGCCACTAAACCAGGCAAACAACACACGTAAAAATCGTAACTTGACGGTAAGAAAAGTGAGCGCTCTGAATTTCGTTTTGACATATTAGGCGGTAATTCTCTGCAAAATCTATTTGTATTATTATGTTGCCGGCCCTAATATCATTCTTCTTAGTTTCAAAATATTTTTGTTAGGCACGTTTTACGAAAAAATAGCGCTTGAATGATGGCAAGATTGCATCTAATTCGCGTAAGAGATCAGATAACGGAGATGTTGTACACGTTAATGCTATTCGATCATAAACTGTTCGCCAATACTTCAATTTAACGACCTCATCCATACTTGCAAAATATTTTAAAGGAACTAAATCGCTTTTTATGTTCTTCACACAATTTTGACAATTGTCTGTCATAAAACTTTTTTGCTCGATATTACAACACGCCGATTTTAGGAAACTTTCAAAATTGTAAGGAAACCATGTTATTATATTTCCGCAGCTTTTTAAAAGAAAACCAAAATTAGAATGGTACTGGCAGACGCAAAATTAGAATGGTACTGGCAGACGCACATGTTATGTGGCATCTTACTTGAAAGTTGAATGTGTTTTGGTCGATATTGATAGAATAGAGATTTATCAACGTAGTCGGGATCCATCTCATTTTTATATACCTCGTAAGCCTCTGAAATTGTCATAATCATGTAGCGTTTAGATACCACTTCTCCATTTATTATGTAAGTGTGCTTCCGTCCTGCAGCCTGAACACTAATATCATCACGACCGTAAAAGTTTCTAATTATTTGAATTTGGTTTTCCATTACCAAGTTCGATTCGATTTCTTTTACCTCCGTAGATGAACCATATTTTGTATGTAATAAATCCACAATTTGTTTTCTTTTCTCTAAGTTAGCTGGTAAAGACCTTTCAGCTTTCTTCAAAGCTTTCCCTAATGTTTGCCTACAGTTGTACGCATTACACGTTGCAATGATGTTCGCTTCTTGATTTTTCTTTTGTCGCGATGTTTCTGTTGTCTTCTTCGATTTTTTTCTCTTCTTTCCTCTAATAATTTGTTATTATCTTTTGCTATTTGCAAAAATTTTTTTCTGTAATTTTGCGACCGTTCTATAGCTTTTCGAAGGTTTGTTTGCAATCTAAGTGGGTTTTTTTTTAATTTTCTCTATACCGCCGAGCTTTCTCCTTATTCTTCTCCCGTAATAAATCCATCTACGTAAAATATATAATTTAACCCATAACCAGCTGGATGAACGGGAGTCCATAACCAGGGTACCCGGGTACATAGTGCAGTTTTTTCGTTTATAATCAAATAAAATAATATATATGTGCACAGATTATTAGAAACGCTTAGTTTTTACATCTCAACAAATTTCATGTTTGTAAGGTAATACTGGTTTCTATAGGCATTTTGTACCTAACAGGCACACAAAAGTAAACAGAAACTGGTTTTATAAGGCTTGGTTTTTTGCTTGTTTTTGGTACCTGCTTGTGAATTGTTTGTGTTTTTAGGTAGCAAATATTCAGCTACGCTAGAAAAATAATAGATTTCAATTAATTCGTCATTATAAGTTGAACAGTTGAACAGTGAAGTTGAAGAAAAATGAACCGCAAAATAGAATATTTATCTGAAAAACAATATCTGCGTTTGAGTGAAAAAGCCAGAAACAGATATATTGAGTCTTTACTTGATAACATGACTGAGGATGACGACACTTTAATGCCAATTGAGGAAGAAGAAGAGGTATTTACTGGAGAAGTGCAAGATACAGAGAGTGAAGACTGGGACAATGACAACGAAATTCCTGCCGCTATTGACACACCAATGTAAATTGAGCAAGATGTATTTGAAGATGAAAGTGACAATGAAACTGATATGGTTGAAGAAAATGCACCAACATCAAGCACAACAGAAAGTATGATTGCACTTGATGGTACTCAATGGCAACCAACACCACCTGTTTGTCAACAATTAAGGAGTCACATTACGGATGATGGAAAGTATGACTGGTATGCAATGCTTCAAGAGTTGTTTTACAATAGAAATGGTCGATATAATCGTGCGTCATACAAACAATAAAGCCAATTCAACTTATGATGAATTTCATGTAAAAATCGAGATGCATTGAACCCGACCCCCTCAGATATCGATGAAATTTTGTTCATAGCTAAATTTGATCAATACAAACAAACCCTCATTTTTAGAAATGACTGTTTTGCGATTTTTTGGGCGTGGCACAGTGGGAAAGTTTTCGAAAAAACGCGAAAATGGTCGAAAAGTGCTCCAATTTCCATGATCTTGGTATCATTAAAAAGATATTTTAACAGGCTTTATGACATGTTTGAAAAAAAAAAATAAAAAAATACCCTGAAAAAATTTTATAACAAAAAGAAAATTTTAAATAACGAAAAAACCAAAAAGATCAAGGGTTTTTTTACAGTGTATTATTTTTTTTTAGAAAGGTTTATCCTTCACCTATACCATATCCAAAAAGTAAAATGGGTTCTTTTTTAGTTTTTTTTTATATAATTTTTTAAGTAGTGTCACTTCTAGTAATACGTACCGAAAGTTTTTGAAATAATTCGAATAACAGCGAAAATATCAGGTCACATTCTTACACATTTACAAAATAGTTCAACAATTCTAACATTTTTTAAATGTTTACAAATAAAAAATCATCAACAATTGTTTATATTATTTGCCAAGTTTTTATTAATTTGTGTTTTATTTTATTTACATTTTTTTTAAGTCAATTATTTGTAAAAAATTTTGCGCTGCTCAAATTTGGTACAGTCAGAATATCTGCGCACATGTACAAAAGTTTCATTTATTGGAATGAATGAATGAAAGCCTTGAGTTCCTGTTATAGTTTGAGCTTCTTTATATCTTGAAAATAGCTTTTCGTTAACGTTTTTGTATTCGTCAGCATCTGCGTAAGCAACTTGTATGGTGGTCTTATATGTTTCTGATGCCCAGTGATAGAGTTACCTCGTTGTCTGGATTTCATTATACCCTATACCACTATGTGGTTTGGGTATAATGACTTTGTGCTGCTGTTTGTAACAACCAAAAATATTTGACCTAGACCCATCTTTAATTATACCGATCGAATCAGAATCACTTTTTGAGTTGATTTAACAATGTCCGTCCGTCCGTCCGTCCGTCTGTGTGTCCACGTAAAGCTTGTAATCAAACTGCAGGTCGCAAATATGAATACATATTGATGAAATTTGGTATATAAGCTTTTATCGGCCATGGGATGAACGCTGTTGAAATTGGTGAGAATCGGTCCATGGTCAGACCTAGCCCCCATACAAATTACCCATATGAAATCGACATAAATTGCCATAAGATCCAAATTGTCATATAGATCTTACTCAAATTGGGTTTGTATGCGTTCATTACTTCCATTAATGAGTAGTCCAAAAATGATCCCTTTGACCCCATACAGAGCTGCTTCCCGATCTTCACTTAAATCTATTAAAAAACAAAAATATTGCACTGATTCTTCTCAAATTTTGTTTGTATATATTTTTGCAAAATACAAGAGACTTTACCAAACATGATCAGGATCGGTCCATTTTTGGACCTAGTTCCTATATAGATATAGCATCCGGTATGAACTTTTTCATATCTGCAGCCAAAAAAATTAATAAAAATCCCACTAAAATTTGGTTTTTGCTTATTTTCTATGTCCAGTTAGTTGGGCCTAAGAGATATGGTTTCTAAACGCATGGTATAGGGTATCGTATAGTCGGTCTAGACCGACTATAACTTTCTTACTGGTTTTTATTTGCAATACTGTAATTTCGAGCACCTCTCTTCAATGTTCCTCCGATTCCATCACATGCAGATTTTCCATGACTGGTAGCATAAAAGTTTCATTCAGCGTCAATACCAAAATCAGATTTGTGATGGCATAAATTAATGAAGTTATATTTATTTTTATATTGTGCTCCTGCACCATCTGATACGTAAATGATTTTATTAATATTGTTGGTTATATTGGCCTTCACGGACTGTATCATTTTCGAAATATATAGATGAACTGCTATACTATCATGGGAATTGCAATCAGATATTATGGCGAAGCTTTTATGAAATAATTTATCGTTATCTGAAAATAAACAAAAAAAGGAAAAAAAACAAATAAATAAAAAATATTAAATATTTTGATGAGTGTGGATGGATGTGTTTACTAATACCAAAATATTAAAATAATTACCTTTGTAATAAATAACGAACGGATGTATTGTAGCCTGATTATAATTCCAATGGTATCCTTGCACGGCATCTTGTACAAGAAATGCATAATTTTCAGCAAAGTCCATTTGAATTAACATTTCTCCTGATAACAGCGCCGCTCTTTTATTGCTGATAAATTCAGATTGTCGCTTTGCTATGAAATGATGCGGAATCAGAACTTTGATGTGTTCAGTAAAATCGCTGACAAATGATTCTCGGTTGGTGGTTAACGTTTCCAGAACACAACTAATCGTTGTATTCCACTTTTTGTATATTATTTCTTCAGTTTGGTTATTTTCAAAATGTTTTAGCATATGCGTTTTTAGATTATTTAAATTTTTGAAGCAGTGACCACACATTGAAACGCAACACTCGCTTTTTTGTATGTCACCATTACAAACAACGAATTTGAGAACATCTTTGTAGTCGGTAAATGTGCATTCTCCTTCAAAACAAAATGATTTTAAGCGACTTTTTTCAAACATCAATTTCATATTCTGATGCAATGTGCATACACAGATAT
Organism: Cordilura impudica; assembly: GCA_963682025.1. Taxonomy (NCBI): domain Eukaryota; kingdom Metazoa; phylum Arthropoda; class Insecta; order Diptera; family Scathophagidae; genus Cordilura; species Cordilura impudica. Next base: position 113,989,294 of record OY821517.1, read on the forward strand.
TTTGCTGGTTTCCAACTCCAAGTTTCATACAATTTTTTGGCCTTAACATTGTAAATTTTGTAAAACCAACTTTGGCCAAATTAAAAATTAAATTAAATTAAAAATTAAATTAAATTAAAAATTAAATAACCCTTTGTTTATTCCGTTTTGTTAATTCTGAGAATCATAAAAAATATGATAGAGGGTTTTTCCGAAGAATGTTGTGCATATGTAGAGCAAATTTTTGAAATTCATACCTTTACTCAATTGCGAATAAAAGCGAATTGAGTTGGCAAATCATGTGTTGTACTGTGTTATTTTACCTGTAAATATAAAATATAAGGGCAATTACTAGAAGTGACACTACTTAAAAAATTATATAAATAAAACTAAAAAAGAACCCATTTTACTTTTTGGATATGGTATAGGTGAAGGATAAACCTTTCTAAAAAAATAATACACTGTAAAAAAACCCTTGATCTTTTTGTTTTTCGTTATTTCAAATTTTCTTTTTGTTATAAAATTTTTTACAGTGTATTTTTTTATTTTTTTTAAACGTGTCATAAAGCCTGTTAAAATATCTTTTAATGATACCAAGATCACGGAAATCGGTTCAGCCGATTCTGAGTTATTGCATTTTAAATGGAGCACTTTTCGACCATTTTCGCGTTTTTTCGAAAATTTTCCCACTGTGCCACGCCCAAAAAATCGCAAAACAGTCATTTCTAAAAATGAGGGTTTGTTTGTATTGATCAAATTTAGCTATGAACAAAATTTCATCGATATCTGAGGTGGTCGCGTTCAAAATTTCAGTTTTATCTTGATTTTTAAATGAAATTCATCTTATGATGCCTACAATGCAGCAAACCCAACAAAGCGTCAATTGAAGTGGAGGGATACGACAGTGGCAGAAATATACCATGAATTGGAATGCTGATAATGGTAGGCGCAAATCATTCCAATGATGAAAATGCAGGGGTCTTATGGACGCAATTGTCTCATCCTCTATTCCGCGCAACAATGGGATTAAACTGCTTCTGCGATCTTATTCGTTTTATACGTTTTGATGACGCGAGAACAAGAAACGAGAGGCGGCGCACAGAAAAAGCTGCACCAATACGAGATATTTGGATAATGTTGAACGCCAATCTCGCAAAATATTACGTGCCCACAGAAAATTTAACAATCGACGAACAATTGTATCCGTACCGCGGCAGAACGAAATTTACCCAGTATATTCCATCGAAGCCTGCGAAATACGGTATCAAGGTATGGTGGATATGAGATGCTAAAAATTCATATCCTCTTCATGGCCAAATATATACTGGCAAACAAGACAGTGGTCGCGAAATTGGTGTAGGCGAAAGAGTAGTCTGAGATTTGATGGGCCATACTACGGTAGCGGACGTAATATCACCATGGCCATTTTTTTTACAACAGAAAAGAAAAACGATAAGAGGTGGACCATTGGGACAAACGAATTTGGTTTCCACGAGAAGGTGACTATGGTTACATACAAATAGAGGAAAACAAATTCCGTAATAATGTTGTCGACTGTGCATGATGATGCAACTGTAAAAGAAAACGGCAAACCAGACATCGTCAATTTTTATAACAAAACGAAACGTGGCGTGGATTTTATGGACCAGACGCTTCTGGAGTATACCACACAGAGACACACAAAAAGGTGGCCCTTGTCGTTTTTTTACAATATGCTCGATGTAAGTTACACTATATTTTATGAGAATAACACAACTGTTTCATATCAAACAACACGGAGAAAACGCTTTTTGCGTAAACTTGCTGAAGATTTGTGTGTAGCAATAATAGAAGAAAGAGTAACCAATCGCCAAATAACGCGCCACTTTTCCACCAAAACAGCAATTGAGAGCTTTTTGGGAAGACCAGTGGAGACGGTAACCTATACCGAGCAACCATCTACTTAAACGGCCGCTTCTACTGATGGCAGGAAGCCAATAACAGGAAGCTGTTATTTGTGCGCTTCTTTGCCAGATAAAAGGAGAAGGAAAACGAGAAAAGTCTGCATAGTTTGCAAGAAACCAGTTTGCGATCAACATACTAAAACAATATCAACATGTTTTCCATGTTTCAACAGTGACTCAACATTAGACATCAAATATTCGAAATAAGTTAAAATGAATAAAATATAAATAATTCAACCAAGAAACAATTACATTTCATATTTTAGACATCAATAAACATTATGAAACAAAATAAAAATAAAACAACCGTTTTTCTTTGAAATATAAGGTAATTTGCACTAAGGTACTCGTGTACCCTGGTCATGGACCTCTGTATGCAAAAATATTAAACTAATTTTTTGGTTAATATATTTAACCAAATTTGATAAACTTTTTTCTAGTCTCTAAGTTTAGCCGAAATGTCTGATGATCCGGAGTTTCATGTTGATATCTTCAATATTATAGGAACAGCAGCACTTTAAAGTTCAAATTGTTACCCGGGTACCCGGTTATGGACCGTAGGGTTAAAAAAAAAATCACAATGCAAAATTCTTCACTTACGATAAAGTACTATAAAATTACTATAAAGTACTATAAAAATATAACAAGGTATGATATGGTCCAATTGAATGTTTCAATAAATTAAGATCATTAAACTTAATTAACGTATAAAATTTGAAACACTTGCGACCACCGACTCAGAAGAAATGACAATTTATGATGTTTAGTGGTCACGAGTGTGACATTAGAACGTTAATGCAAACAAATTGAAAATTTACCGTTAGCTGATCTTTGTATTCATATATTTTTTTTGTTAATTTATTATTGTTGTAAGAATTTTTTATCAAATAGAGTATTCTCCCATCACCACTCTTAAGTAAGTAAATATTTAAGAGGAAGTACCATTAAAAACTCAAAAAAAAAGGTGACCAAAGCCCTTGCACAACTTTGAAGTCCAGTAATAAAAATACGCGGAAATAAAGATACGTTTCGGACTCTTGAGTTTAACAAATTGTAAATGTTTTTCTTTAATAAAACACTAGATGTAACCCGGTGTGCTTCGCTACACCCTCCCCCTGCCCCTCACGAATCGTTATGAGAGTCCCAAGTTTCTCACTAATACAGTTATTCAGATATATCACATTTAATATTAAGTTTGTGTAGGAGTGCCAACGGCATTTGTCCAATCTTGCCCATTTTTTTGTCTGACTACTCACGTTAATAATAGATGACCTGAGACAAATTAGCGAAGCTTTCTCTATCATAGTACTTAATATATATGACATTAAAAATATACTTTGTATGGGAGGTGCCACGCCCAGTAAAAATAGATAAAAAAATTACAGCCTGTAGCACTCCCATATCCGCAGTAAGACTTTGTGAAAATTTCAGGAAGATCACATGAGTAGTTACGGAGATTACCTCCTACAAACAAACAAACAAACAAACAAATATTACATCTTTATTATGTTAGTATAGATTATTAGTATAGAATTTTTATTTCAATGCTTGCTGATGCTGATATACAATGTTTTTTGTTTTTTCATTCGGTACAATTATCAGATTTTTCGTCGTTCCTACTCTGGAGCAAAGTACATGTAGCTGCCCATGAGAAGAAGATGGATTATCCATATTAGATTTGGCAACACTTAACTTGGCCTTGAACTTAGAATATCATTTGGCAATTTTTCTTTTTAGCGATTTTTGATTTTGCCCATTTTTGATTTTGAAGATTTTTTTGGCGATTTTTATTTTTCGCGATTTTCGTTTTTTTGGCAATTTTTGATTTTGGCGACATATTTTCCACGACAAATCACATTGATAACTAATGTACTTGTTAAAAGATTGTCGCTTTCGTAGTACTTCACACTTTTTATATAGGAGGTGCCAAGCCCACTAATCCCATCCTGCCCAATTTTTATTGGACTACTCACATTAATATCTGATGGACTTGTGCAAAATATCAAGTCTTTCCCTTTTATAGTACACCAGATATATGGTATTAGATATCTACTTTGGATAGGCGGTGCTACGCCCACTACTTCGATCACGCCCATTTATTTGTTCGACTAATCATACAAAGAACCTATGGGCTGACGCAGATATATGACATTAAATACTTACTTTGCAGGGGGAGTGCCACGCCTATTGGTGTGAACCCGACAATTTTTTGTCCGACTACTCATACTAAGATCTGGTGGTGTCGTGCAAAGTGTCAAAGCTTCCCGTTTTTAGTACACCAGTCATATGATATCACATATTTACTTTGTGCGGGCTGTGCCACGCCCACTGCTCCGATCACGCCCATTTTTTGTCTAATTAATCACGTGAATAACTTATGAGCTCACACAAAGTCCCAAGACTCTCACTATTACAGTACTCAGATATATGGAATTTTATATTTAATTTGTATGGCAGGTGCCACGCCTATTGGTCCGATCCTGCCCATTTTTTGTCGGACAACACACATTAATAATAGGTGACTTCAGACAAATTTGAAAAGCTCTCTCTATCACAGTACTCGAGATATATAATATTGAATCATTATTTGTATGGGAGGCCACGCCCACTTATTCGATCGCGCCCATTTCCGGCGTAGCTACTTATATTAACAATAGGTGACCTTACACAAATTTGCAAAGCTCTCCCTGTCATAGTATTCAATATATGTATATGATATTAAAAATTTACTTTATGTGGGAGGTGCCACGCCCACTAAAAATATTAAAAAAAATTATAGCCTTTAGCACTTCCCATATCCGCAGTAAGACTATGTGAAAATTTCAGGAAGATCAGATGAGTAGTTACGGAGATTACCTCCTACAAACAAACAAACAAACAAACAAACAAACAAACAAACATACATTACCTCTTTATAATATTAGTATAGATTAGAAAAGAAACGGGGTTTCAGCTTTTATTTTTTCACACGTGGTTGACATTTCTGGCCATATGTTGCATGAATAAATTGGTGCGTGCTAGTTATGAACAGAGTGTAAATAAAATCACTACGCTACAGGTATCGGACCGCGTACGGTTTTTCACATTTTGTTGATTGTGCACGTGTGCATAGCCCGAACAAAAATGACAGATACAAACGCCCCAATTGTTCAGTGTTCCTTGAACAAATACACTGCCTCTTAATAGATACGTATTTCATGCGGCAAACATATTAGGACGAATATATTCTTACAATTGGATGTTTATCAATTTATTTGAAATTCAAAGCCATTTATGTATAACAATGTAATAAATATCAAAATAATTTATTCATTTGGCATACGCGAAGGAATAAGTAAGCTGAAAATAGCGCATATTTATATTGTTTGTTAAAGTATTTATTCAACTTCTGGTTAGGACTGTTATAGTGCTTTTATACAAAATTCCATAAAAATTTCTTTTCACTTTTGAACTTAATTTTATTACAATGCTTTTCATGAACACATTACTTGAAAGACAGACTAATGAAAACTGTTAAAAAATGCCAAGTTAAAACATTTTTTGTTAGCATACCCTAATTGTGACATTGCGTATTTTATTATGTACTAAATATTTAACTCTGTTCATATATAAAGACAAAGTGTTCTGCAGTTTATGTTTAACAAGTTTTTTTAAGTTGAAGAATAAAACTTAAAAAAGAATAAGGTTACAGAAGAGTGTGGTTAAAAAGTTCAAAACAAGGTTAGCAAACAATGTGTAGAGACATATTAATTGGAGGTGTATACACTTCGAAGGTTAAATCCAACAGATATAGATGATAATCATAAAAATTTTAAATGTTAATTTAAATACTAAATTCTTCCCTTTGATGTAAAATGTTAATTAACAAGACATTTTTTACTTTTTTTTTTTGCCTTACTTTAAGGCTAGTTAACAACGTTACGATTTATATCTGTTGTATACACTCAAAAGAAATGGCGCCACTTCAAACTAATATCTCTTAAGATGTAATATTTTCCACCTAATTTATTTAAATGTTTGACAATGATATTAACATAAAAGGTATTCAAACTAACATCGAATAATATATAAAACCGAATTGAAAGTTGACAAAACCGAATCGAAAGTTTAATGACCCAACATCCTATAAAATTAAATTCAAAGGGCGAATTAACGATATGAAAAATTAGTCAGTTTTCTCTGTGTACGTGTTTTTATATATTCAGTCTTTTAGGATTTTTTATTTTGACTAAAATCAGCAGTTAATCTTTATAAATAACAAGCTTAAATACCTAAAATATTTTGTGTCTCTTCTTTGACATACGTTGTAAATAGACACAGTAATGTGCTATATGTGGATATACTCTAGGTTCGTTAATGAAACTAAACTGCAACATAATTTAGAATGTAGAAGCATATGAAAATTTGGCTTTATAAAATATATTTATAAAACCTTAATAAATTGTTACGCTCGTCACTGACTCGCTGATTGGCTGAATGTATAATGCTGTACATATTTATATAAACGTACAAAAAAATTCTTTTGCAATGAAATTCGTTTGTTTTAATTTAAGCAAAAACGAAAAAATTCTAAATCGCAAAATTTCAAAGTTCTAAAAACGTAATATTGAAATAGCAGAAAATCGGAAAATCGTAGAAACAAAAAATCGCGGAAAGGCAGAAACCCAAAACCAAAAATCGCAAAAACGTAAAATCGCAAAAACTTAAAACCGCAAAAAAAAATCATCATAGAAACACAAATTGGCAAAATTGCAAAATCAAGATGAAGCAAAATTGCAATATTACTATGAAACAAATCGCAAAAACCACACAATCGCAAAGTCGCAATTAAACAAAATCACGTAAATCGCAAAGACTCGAAATCGCAAAACGGCAAAATGGCAATTCGCCGTTTGCAGATTTACAGATTTTAAAGTTGCATTTAAAGTTGCTACTAATACATTCATAAAATTATACAATCCTATGTATGTGTTTACTAAATTTGTTAATGTGTTTGTAAAAAAAATGAGTTTGCTTTTTGTGTTGATTTGTGAATTGGCTATAATTGATAAGCATACCTTTAGGGTTTTTATTTAATGAAAATAAACAAGTAAGAAAATTATAGTCGGTCTAGACCGACTATACGATACCCTATACCATGCGTTTAGAGACCCTATCTCTCAGGCCCAACTAACTGGATATAGAAAATAAGCATAAAGCAATTTTGAGTGGGATTTTTATTAATTTTTTCGGCTGCAGACATGAAAAAGTTCATATCGGATGCTATATCGGTATGGGGACTAGACCCCAAAAATAGACCGATCCTGACCATGTATGGTAAAGTCTCTTGAATATTGCAAAAATATATACAGACAAAATTTGAGAAGAATCAGTGCAATATTTTTGTTTTTTGATAGATTTAAGTGAAGATCGGGAAGCTGCTCTATATGGGGCCTATGACTAAGAGTTGTCCAATAGGGTTCATTTTTGGACTACTGATTAATGGATGTAATATATACATACAAACCCAATTTCACTAAGATTTATATGATAATTTGGATCTTATGGCAATATATGTTGATTTCATAGGGGTCATTTGTATGGGGGCTAGGTCTGAACAGTGACGGATTCTCACCAATTTCAATAGCGTTCATCCCATGGCCAACAAAAGATCAAATACCAAATTTTGTCAAAATATATTCATATTTGCGACCTGCAGTTTTATTACAAGCTTTACATGGACACACAGACGGACGGACGGACGGACATCGTTAAATCGAATCAGATAGTGTTTCTGATTCGATCGGTATAATTAAAGATGGGTGTAGGTTAAATATTTTTGGTTGTTACAAACAGCAGCACAAAGTCATTATACCCAAACCACATAGTGGTATAGGGTATAAAAATTTCCTAGAATTTGCACTCGAATTTCGAGGGCTGAAGTCTGCTAGTATTAAATTAAAATGTTTTTAATTTTTCAAAGGCGGCCTTATGTGCTTTACAACTAACTTGTATTATCAATGGCTGAAGATGATGTAACTAACTGACCGTCCTTCAGCCCTTCCAAGAACTATATGTATAGTTCTTGGCCCTTCCCTCAGCCCGTAATTCTGTCTGTCCTTTTGTCCATCCTTCTGTCCACCTTTCTTGACATTTTTCTTTCTGCAATTCTCTCAGTTCTTTTGTTTGTCCTTCTGTCCGACCTTCTGCCCGTCCTCCTGCTATTCCTTCTGTCCGTCCTCCTGGCCGCCCTTCTGTCCGTCTTTCTGACCATGCTTCTGCCCGTCCTTCTACCCTTTCTTCTATCCGTCCTTCTGCCCGTCCTTCTGTCCGTCCTTCTGCCCGTCCTTCTGCCCTTCCTTCTATCCTTCGTTCTATCAGCTTAGTTTTGTTTTTGTTTTGGTTTTTTTGATTAAATTTTCATATGTATGATTGTGTATGTTTAGTCATTCGTAACACAATTTTCACTTGGAACGATCTCTCTTTAGCATTCTTATTCTTTGGGCGTTCTGCAGTTATTTTTTTTTATTGAATAACATTAAAATACACATGATATGAAACCAAAACCATGTTTAAGTAATGTTCCGGCAAAGCGGCGGATAAGCATGTTAGTGCCCGACAATATAGTGTGCTAGCTGTTGAACTTTTTTTCTCCCATGTTCAAATCCCAATTATAAGTAATAAAAAACTTTTTTTTCTTTATTGTTTATTTTTAAAATTTATTTTTATTTATATTCATTTTTTTTTCTTTTAAATAATAACTTATAAAAATATAGTATTTAAAATATTTATTTATTTAAGTACTTATTTATTTAATTACATTAAAAATTCAAAATATATTTATACCCTATACCACTATGTGGTTTGGGTATAATGACTTTGTGCTGCTGTTTGTAACAACCACAAATATTTGACCTACACCCATCTTTAATTATACCGATCGAATCAGAATCACCATCTGATTTGATTTAACGATGTCCGTCCGTCTGTGTGTCCATGTAAAGCTTGTAATCAAACTGCAGGTCGCAAATATGAATACATTTTGATGAAATTTGGTATATAAGCTTCTGTTGGCAATAGGATGAATGCTATTGAAATTGGTGAGAATCGGTCCATGTTCAGACCTAGCCCCCATACAAATGACCCCTATGAAATCAACATATATTCCCATAAGATCCAAATTATCATATAAATCTTAGTGAAATTGGGTTTGTATGTATATATTACATCCATTAATCAGTAGTCCAAAAATGAACCCTATTGGACAACTCTTAGTCATAGGCCCCATATAGAGCTGCTTCCCGATCTTCACTTAAATCTATCAAAAAACAAAAATATTGCACTGACTCTTCTCAAATTTTGTTTGTATATATTTTTGCAAAATACAGGAGACTTTACCAAACATGGTCAGGATCGGTCCATTTTTGGGCCTAGTCCCCATATAGATATAGCATCCGATATGAACTTTTTCATATCTGCAGCCGAAAAAATTAATAAAAATCCCACTCAAATTTGGTTTATGCTTATTTTCTATACCCAGTTAGTTGGGCATGAGAGATAGGGTCTCTAAACGCATGGTATAGGGTACCGTATAGTCGGTCTAGACCGACTATAATTTTCTTACTTGTTTTCTATTCTGTTATACATAGAAACATTGTTGATAGATAAAAAATATGTGTATACATATATCTACATATAAAACAACATGTTTCTCCTAAATATAGATTCAAAAGAGATATGCACATCCTCATAATATATAGTTATTGGTAAAGCTTGTGATAAGATTACTGGTTACAAATTCGAGCGCGCCCAGTGGCTGAAAGTTTTTTTTCATTGGCCAAAATTCTGTAACTCTTGAACTGATCAAAATATTTTAGGTATTCTTTTTCTAGTGGGTAGATATTTAGTTGAGTCTGTTTTAATTTCATCAAAATTGATTGAGTACTTTTGACGAAATTCTAGGTCAAATTTGAACTTTTATTTTTTTTTAACTATTAGGGTGAAATAGCCGTTTTTTATTTTTTTTATTTATTAAAAAATGTCATATTTGGATATTAATAATAATTACAAGCATTTTTTGTAATAATGGGATTTTGTTTTATGTTTACACCCAAAAAAATTTGTACACTCGAAAAAAAAAGAGAAATCAACTGGAAATTTTGCTGTTACTGCTAAAAAATTAAATATTTTTGCTGTCAAATTCGGAAATTTGTTTAAACTCAAAAAATATCTCCACTTAAAAAAACGTTAGTAATACAATCTAATAGTCTTGCTATTACTACAGAAAAATTTATAATTTTTTGCTGTAAAATTTGTTAATTTTTCCAAAATAAATCTGATGAGCATTAGCGCAATGATTCTGATTTTGATATGGAAAAAAAAACTGCGGAAGCGCCCCGGTAGGTGAGTAGGTAGCGTGCTCGCCTATCATGCGGGGGTCGTGGGTTCGATTCCCACCAGAGGCTTTGGTCTGTCGTTGCAAAAAAAAAAAAAAACTAGCCAAATTAGAATCTGCAGACAAGCCACTTGGCTTCGCGGAACTAGGCTTAAAAAAATAGAATTTGTAACAATCGGAGAATCTGTTTATTATTGTTTTTTTACTAATACCATGTTTTTCGTACTTATAATTATTATTCATTTGATTCAAATATTGATTGCAAATATTCCATATTTTGTTCTGTGCTATTTCTGTTCTTTAGTAGTTTTTTGACTTCTTCATCTAAATCCCGATGTTCCACTTTCCATTGATTTAAAATACTGTTGATGAACGGATCTGATGTTGCCAATAATATATTAAATAGATTTTTACGGTATTTCGTGAAATTTTTCTAGTACTGTGCTCTTTATAAAATCTGTAATACTTATTCCTTTTTTCCTGAGCCCTCCTCTGATAGATCTCCAAGTGGTACCAAAAGATATTTATTGACATCTTCTGCATGGTAAAGAATTTTGTGCACTGTTGCAGACAAATTTCTCCGTGGGTACTTGGTTGTATATATTTTTTCAGTTTCCTTATCATAATCTTAAAATTTTTTACAATCAATTTCTTGAATGCACGCAAGTAATTCTAGAATTATTTTAAATCTGAAAATAAGGTTTAAATCCACTCCTGTTATTTCAGATGCTGTTTCTGGATCAGAAAAGAATCTTCTAGCGTTATTGCCATCATTTGCATTGCTTGGCCCTTGTTTTGGCTGATCTATAAGCAATCCAAATTTGCGATATTCATCTTGAACATGTTTCTTTTTTGAACTTCTTAATTTTTTGTTGGTTTCGTTGCTTCTTATTGATCCTGAAGACCCGAAATCCAAATCATAACCGATTTTTAGTATGTTCCATGTGAATTATTGCATGTAGTGGTGATAAGCCAAATTCAAATGCATCAGTATTATTTAATGATTTTGTCGGGGCATGGTTTAATTGGCTTTGTGTGTTTGTAGTAGTGACATTTGATGGCAAACTGTCAATTTAAGCAGCGGCTATGTGATTATATGCTTGATACATATTTTGAGCCTTTTTCAATCGTACGAAATCGGAGCTGAATATATTGCTGTGTTGTTAATGCTAATGCCTCCTCATTTGTGAACTGTTTTGCTTCGCTCGGAGTTCGTACACTTTTATGAATACGTTTTGTTCTCACTGGACTAGATTTAACAACTTTTTCAATGATATGCACTTTTGTTAATTGCTTCTGTGATCGTAATTGACGTAGTAAAAATTCTTTTATATTTGTACATCCAATTTCATCGTCAACATCTTTAAGTTTCCATCTTTTTATATCTATCGCTGCAGTTGTTCAATGATTTGCGTGATCTTCCAGCCTTATCTTGCTGTGTTGTTTCTGAAGCGACAGTAAGTTGGCCTTTTAACCAGTTTGCGCTTTTTGTATAAAAGTTTTGTTTATTGTAGCTAACTTCTTTGTAGCGTTTTTCTAGTGCTTTGACGAAATTGGATAATTGCTCTTGTATTTCGATGTTACGCGAATTTAAATTTAATTTTATTTTAACGCAACTAAGTACATATTCTTGGTTTTTGTTTCTAAGCTACTCTGCGGCCAGTTCTTTATAATTGAAGCTCTCCATATTTTTCTGAATATTTTTATTGCAGAAATATATTATGGCAATTGAGTTTGTATTCAAATGTCAATTTCTTAAAAGCCTTTTCATAGGTAAAATAAAAAGTTAAGAAAATGGCATTAGTGCATTACTACCTTAAATGATGTACAAAAAACCCACTATACAAATAAATTACCTGTATGTGTTTTATATACTACTTGCATTGGTGCATCGTTAGATAAAATAAAAAGGCATAAAAAGGTATGATAAAACAAGTAAGAAAATTACAGTCGGTCTAGACCGACCATATGATACCCTACACCATGGTTTAGAGACCCTATCTTTCGGTCCAACTAATTCGATATAGAAAATAAGCATAAACCAAATTTGAGTGCCATTGTTATTAATTTTTCTGGCTGGAGATATGAAAAAATTCATATCGGGTGCTATATTTATATGGGGAATAGGTAGAAAAATGGACCGATCCTGACCATGTTTGGTAAAGACTCTTGTATTTTGAAAAAATATAAACAAACCAAATTTGAGAAAAATTTGTGCAATATTTTTGTTTTTCGATAGATTTAAGTGAAGATCGGGAAGCAGCTTATATGGGACCTATGACAAAGAATTGTCCTATGCGGATTATTTTTGAACTACTGATTAATGGATATAATGAACACATACTAACCCAATTTGACTGAGATCTATATTATAATTTGGATCTTATGGCACTTCATGTCGGTTTCATAGGGGTCATTTGTATGGGGGCTAGGTCTGAACATAGACCAAATTTCACCAGTTTCAATAGCGTTTAACCTATGGCCGATGAAAGCTCATATACCTAATTTCATCGAAATATATTCATATTTGTAGTTTGATTACAAGCTTTACATGGACGCACAGACGGACGGACGGACGGACATTGCTAAATCGACTCAGAAAGTGATTCTGAGTCGATCGGTATAATAAAAGATGGGTCTAGGTCAAATATTTTTGGTAGTTGCAAACAGCAGCACAAAGTCATTATACCCAAACCACATAGTAGTATAGGGTATAGAAACCCAGGTTGCAAATGAATTAAATCCTCTTTTCCCTAGGAGTTCTATTCACTAAAGTTGAAATTTGAAACAAATATAGTAGTCTAATAAATAATAAATAACGGTAGGGTTGTGACCACTTACAACAAGTAACGACTGCAATCCTGCCACCCTTATAAAGAAGACCGTAGGTCCTTTTGATAAAAAAACAAAAAAAATCACCTTTTTCTGAAATTAAAAAACAGTTGAGTTTGACATCATGCCAGATCCATAATTACCAATAGTTTAACCCAATTTTTTGGCTATATTAATATGGATATATTAGCTGCAAAAAGGCTTAACATTTTAAAAATCGGTGACAAAAAAAAAATTTGACTGCTGATAGCTCGATACACTTTCCCAGCGATATTCAAGTGCTTCCGTACACTGTTACAAATAAGAGCTGTCTAGCTCCTTAAAATAGCCATCAAGTGCGGACTTCGGCTCTTTATTGTTGGCAAATTTTTTTTGCCATCAAGCCGTATTTCAAGTTCTGAAATAGAAATAGGAAATTATCTAAAGGAGTTAAATCGGGCGAAGAAGATGCGTGATGAAGTAATTTGAACGTTAACTGATAGATTTTGGCCATCGCAATTGTGGATGTGTGAACTGGTATGTTGTGTTAATAAAACAAGAATTTTTTTTTCACCAAACGCAATCTTTTTTCCTTAGCTTTATTTTAAATGCTGCAATAAGTTAGCATAATACTCTTCGTTGATTGTTTTTGCTTTGTAAGATAATCAATAAAAATCATCCTACGCGCATCCTAAGGAGCAGACGCCATAAACTTGCCTGCATATGGAACTGTCTTCGCCTACCTTAAGAATGATTGTCCATTATGGTCCACTGTTTTGACTGTTCCTTTGTCTCTGGTCTGAAAACGTGGAGCTATGTCTCATCTTGGGATTACGAATCGAGCTAAAAACTCCGCTTGATAGCGTTGAAAAATCACCCATCTTGAGGACACCTTTCTCTTTTCCAAATTTTCGGACTTATAGCACTTTTTGAAATGCCTGTCATTTTAGCAAACTCATGCACCTACTGCCGATGATCATCCAATACAATTTTGGGGATTATTTTTAACTGTTTCTGTCGTGGGCACCTCAATTGTTTGACCCCTAGGTTGTTTGCCTTGCCAGCTCGTACGGCCTCATATAAACTCTGCCACCCAATATTTTGTAGTCTTAAACGAATCCAGCTCACCTTTAGTATTGGTTTGACTGTGATCTTTCAAATGAAAGTGGTGCCTTGAAAGTTTGTAAGGACACCACTTTCCACCAAAGTAATTTTTTTCAAACTAGTGCCGCCATCTATACGTCAGGTCGGGTTGCTCTTAGGCAGTATTTAAAACAATCATTAATGAAGGCTTAGTGCCAGAATATTTTCCAAGTAGTAATGATTTTTAGAAATATATATATATAATATGTATTAAACAAAACATATTGAAGCCATAACAACATACAGAAAACTGATTCATTTGGCTACCGAATTTATTGGTTGTTTATTAGAATTACATTCTAATTACATTAAAACAATTAATAGGAAATATGGTATCAAAATAGATTTAAGTTGACACAATCAAAAATACAGATGCTGAACTTTTTTTTCTTAGCTTTTAGCTTAAATTTTTCTTCATATTGCAATAATGATATTTTATATTTCCAACGAGATAAGTACGCAATTTTTTTTGATTTTTTTTGCAATATCTCATAAAATAACAGGATACTCAGAGACCATATAATCCATTTTTTTTGTCGATAAGGTCAAATTATCTTTACTTCAAATTTCATTTGCGATATTCTTAGAAAAAGGAAAAAACCAAATATTAAGGTATTAAAGCTCTAGATATTCGTATGTGGGGCCAGCTTTTATTTTTACAAAAACTCTTGCGGGCCTTTGCCTGGTTCGGCATGTCTTTAAGCTGTAACACACACAAAACAAGTCAAATAAATTTTCAACGTTAAATATGATTTACACAGAAAAAGAAACATTTTGTTCCTCTTTAATTTGTGTTCATTTTATGCTTCTATTCTTTTAAGTCAATGTGTACAAACAATTGATTTAGTAGCACCACTACTACGCCTTACTCAGCTCAATTGAGTTAAAGTTTGATATGGAATTTTTGTTGTCATATATTACGACAAATAAATCAAACATACGAGCATAGTTAGTTTTTAGAACTACAGTATGTAACGCATGAGTAATATAATGACACCTACGAGAAATAACTCATACGTCAAATTAACCATAACGATATTGTTTATCGTTATTTTGGACAATTTTTTTATTTACTTTTTTTTTTGTTCAATATGTAAATGCATAACTCAAAACGTGTTGATAGTTTTTATGAGCTTTTCTTTTTACTCTCAATATTTCATAATCATTTATCTTCATTTTTAACAAAAAAAAACATTTTTTATAGATATAAATTTTTTTATAACCCTGAAAAACAATGATGAAATACATTAAGGTGACTCGTTTTTATAAATATTTTAGAATTTTCAATTACTGAACTATCCTTTAATGATTGGAAAATTGACTGAAACTCATGAGAAATAAACTACAAAATATATTCGACCTATACCTAATATTTTTTAATTTACTTCACTTAGAAAAGGTTTTAATTTGATTTTCGAATAAGCATATCTGTCATCATATATCTGTATGTCTGGTAAACTTGAATTTTAAATTAAAAAATAATATTTTAATGTGGCATACGTTTATAAATATAGTCAGAATAATCGTTTGCAGCTGTTTGATGCAACCAAACAATTTTTACCTAGACTTCCTATACAAAGTTGATTACGCTTTGCTTTTCGGTCTTTATGCATGTTCAGGTAAACGTTTCATTGTTTCAAAGATTTTGGCATATGACTCGTTTCTTCCAGCATCCATTAACATTTTCCCTTTGATAAATTTACATAATTATATACATACAGCGGGATGCTTTGTTTATAAACCATTGCAGGAACGGATAGGGAATGGCTCCTGGGTTGGTCCTGCAGAATATCCTACGAGTTTTATATGTGAGGGGTAATCAAAAGCTAACAGACCACGTTCATGGGAAAACGGATTTGAAAATCGATATTTTTCTTCGTTTTCCAAAATTTTTCTAGAGCTTTTTCGTTGGTCAATATTGATAAAAATGGACTAAAGTGACATCACAATGTTCTAGATCGCTTGGTGACAAAAGAGCAATGCAAGACAAGCTTAATAGCACTAACGAAGTTGCATTATAAGTTCAAGTTGCAGCTGAAACCAATAGGTCTAGCGACTTATAAGAAACTGTCTCACAGTTATACTACACTAAAACAACAGAAAAATAATAATGGTGATCTTATTATGTCTGTTAATGAGCAAACGGTTCTCTGGAGAAAATTTTACTCGAATATGTTTGTAATGCGAACTGTCAGCGCCCAACTAACGTTATTTCCAAATTATGCCTCAGCGCCAAAAGAGGCTTTATAGAGGCTAGACAATAGATAACTATTACTATAAAACATATTTCATTATAATTTATCTATCTATAATATTAATAGGCAAGGCGATTTCTTGTGACCGATGTAAGTTTCACAGTTTTAGCCCGATTTTGACCAAAAATTTATCATTTGAAAGGTGTTTCTTTTTAGCTGTTACCCAGATTTACAGATTTTCATCGTCTGGAATATTTTTTTTTTTTTTGAGTTATGATCGTTTAAAGTTGCTACTAAGGCATACATAAAATTATACAATGCTATATGTGTGTTTATTAAATTTGTTAATGTGTTTGTGTTAATGTGTTGAGTTTGTTTTCTTCATTAAAAATGAGTTGAATTGTGAAGCATAACTTTATGGTCTTTATTAAATGAAAATTTGCATTCGAATTTCGAGTGCTGGAATCTGCTAGTATATATTAATCTATGTCGAAAAATAAAGCAAGTTGCACAATATTGAAAAGCATAACCAAAACCAATACGTTGTTTCGTTAATTTCAGACGACATCTTACTACGCATAAGTTCTGTGCCTGTCTTGTTATTCTTCCAGTATGTGAAATATTTTGGTGCAACTGTACAGTGCTTAGGCCAATGCCATTTATAGTTTTAAAAACGTTTAGAAGTAAAAGCTGCTTATAGAGACCTCGAACAGATTTAATGTTAGTTGCATACGTAGTATGGCTACGACGTAACGGTAGGTTATAGTCAATTCTTAGCACCTGTTTTGTGCCGATTGCAGAGATTTTAAAGATGAGGTTATTTTGCCACTACAAATTATGTGTATATAGGTCAGATATCAATGAGTGCACTTTTTACTGATAAAGTAGCATTTTTTTTTCAATATTAAATTTCCGTCTAAATTTGATAATAGTCTCTATTTAACCGTGGTTGTGATTAGACGAAATTATATAATGCGCTATTAGCAAAATTTTAAACGTTTTGTTTAATACAAAACAACAATTAAAAAAAAAAAACAAAGTGCTTAACAGCCCTACAGTGGATTTACTAATCTCCTAAAAAAAACAATCAAAACTTTAAAATTTGTGACAACAACAACAACATGTCTACGTAGACAGCGAAGAAAGTGATGGTAATTGGTAGCAAGTACCAGAAAACAAAAACAAGCGACGGTTAACAAAATCACCTAACATTCATTTGCATAAAAAAATTAATATGTGCACTGAGCCTAGTAACCAATTCGAGTTACTTAATGAAGATGATGGAAGAGAGGAGAGCCAAGCAGTTGATGATAATTCACCAAAACCACCTCCGATATATATACCGTTTGTAGAAAATATTAGTGCTATGATTATGCTATGATTATGCTATGATTATGTTATTTGTAATAATGATTTCAACTGTAAGTCGATGAAAGAAAGTCAGATTAGGTTAATGGTCAAAAACATTGAATCGTACAGAAAAGTAGTTAAGTACCTTGACTCAAAGAAAATTTGCCTTCATACCTTTCAGTTAAAGCAGGAACGGGCTTATAGAATTGTTATTAAGGGCATTCATCATACCACACCAGTTGCGGACTTAAAATCAGAATTGTTGTCATTAGCTCACCAAGTGAGAGAAGATTTTAACATTAAAAGTCGTGTCACAAAACAACCCCTTTCTATGTTTTTTTTTAGATCTAGATAACGTATAATGCACAATGAAAACATCAACAGTGCAACGTCAGCCCTGTTACATCTGAGTTTGTTAATGCAATAAGATCACTCAAGAATAACAACGCTCCATGCTAAGGTGGCATTTCACCAGAATTGCTGAAAGCCGATTCACATGTTAGTGCACAGATCATTTTGCCCGTCATCGCAGACTTCTGAACAGCTGAATCTCTACCAAGAGAGCTTAAGAAATGTGTAATTGGTAAATTCCCAAAAAGGCGATCTTAAGCATCAAAGCAATTTGCGAGGAATAGATCTTATCAGGATGGTTAACAAAATAATTCTTTACATTATCACAACTCAAATTTCAGATGCAATTACACCAGCATTGAGAAATGAACAGGCAGGCTTTCGGCCCCATAAGTTTTGTATTGACCATGTCAATAGCCTGCGGTTCATAATTGAGGGATCGTTCGAATAGCGATCGTTACTGCATCTCTGCTTTGTCGATTTTGATAAACTATTTTACATAATATACAAAGGTTTCCCAACAAAAATAATCCCCCTGGTTTAATGTTTATGCAATCAGGTAACTTGCACGAAAGGAAGTTAAGCTAGCAAATTTCAGTTGACATTGGAGGTGCTAACGCTCTGTGTTATCACCACTTCTCTTTAACACTGTCTTGGACACCATTATGGATAAGCAGAGCTGGATGCCAGAGGTATGAGGTGGGGTCTGTAATAGTAGCTTAAGTGACCTAGTTTATGCAAACGATATCAATATTATTACACCCAACTTCGAAGATATGATTGCCAAACTGCAAAATATTCCCGATATGAGAGAAAAATCTGGGCTTATGATAAACTTTAGCAAAACAAAAACATTGCTTATTTATGAAGCAAGACCGGAAATATTGCATTTCAAAAACCATGAATTGTAAGACGGGCACTTCTTCTGCTATTTCGGTAGCATTATAACAAAGTGTGATGGTATAAAGATCGCGAACCCTCTCCAGCCGAGTGAAGCTTAAGATATTCGATACAAACATGAAATAAATCATAATCTATGGCTGCGAAACATAGACCGCTGCACATCGAGATATCCAGAAAATGCAAGTACTCGCTAACCATTGCCTACGCATAACACTGTGTATCTTCTGGCCAAACGCAATAACAAACTACGGTTTATGGACCGAATCAAAACAGCACTGGTTGTAACAGATATAAAGGGGTGCAAAAGGAAATGGAAAGTGGAGTAGTATACATACATCACTTTTTACATGTTATAATTGTATTTTTTATTCAATCTATCGTTGTATCTTTAAATTAACATATTACAAGCTAATTCAGATAGACATATCTAACATTTTACTGATATAAGGGAAATCTAAAATTGCCAAGACTGTTAATAGAGAATTTTTTTTTTTTTAACATCGCATATTTTTTAAGCTCTTTAAACATTGTAAAGTCTGTGGTTTTATAGAATAACCACGTATGTCATAAAATCAAAATATTCAGGGGACCCAAAAAACGTTATATTTGAAATTATGGGCTCGATATAAAGTTTTTAGAGCTTTTTATTTAACAGTCTTGTAGATATGGGCAATAAATACTTTATATAAAATTTTGAGTCAAAAATTTTCAGAGGAATAGATCCTAGAGAAGGACGAAAAAAACAATATGTAAATAACACTTAAAGTGTGTACAGATAAAACAACTTATGTAAACAAACGTCGTTTTCTTTGAAAAAGAAAACTACCAATGCAACCACCCATGTAGACATAAGTTGTTGTTGTTTGAAAAATGGATTTTTTTGTTCGTCAACAAAAAGTTAAAGGGACTAAGGATGAGAATATAACAACGTATCAAGAATAATAGTGACAAAAAATAACAGAAATAAGCACACAAGTTTTTATAAGTGGTTCTAAACTGAAAACTAATCCAAAATTATTTTGCATTTTTTTTCATTAATAACAACGAATGTCGCTATGTGTCGTTTTCTGAGAAAATAATTTGTCAGCGATTAAACGTAGGTTGACGTACGTCGTTACTGCCGCAAATTAATTGAATACGTCGTTATTTAAAGAAAAACTCAGAAATTGTCAATATTTTTTTAAAAAAAATTAACACATGTAAAGAGAGTTAATAATTAATATATTTGGCATCGTTAACTCAAAACTGACAAAAATGGATATACGCGGTTATTCTAGAAAACCACAGAAGTATGCGTTAAAAATACTTCACTTTGCTTTTTTATGAAGTGATAGGTGATTTCTTGTGACCGATGATTTGTTCTACCGTTTTATCCCAATTTTGACCAAACGTATATTATTTGAAAGGTATTTCTTTTTAGCTGTTTTCCAGATTTGCAGATTTTGAATTTTTGCCCTATATTTTGAGTAAATTGCATATAAAGTTGCTACTAACATATACATAAAATTATATATATGCTATGTGTGTGTTTATAGAATTTATTAATGTGTTTGTTAATGAGTTTTTTTAACTTCATTTACAACAATAATAAACCAAAAAAGTGTTGGTTTGTGAATTGGCTAAGATGAAAAGTGAAGCTGCCTAGAAATTGCACTCGAGTTTCGAGGGCTGGAATATGCTAATATTAATAATTTTTCTATTAGAATAATATAAAAATAATGCATTTTTCAGATAGAAATTAATTCTACCTATAAAACCACCATTGCTTTTATAAAAATAGAAGATAAGAAATTATAATAAAAACTAGTCAAAAAGAACGATACCATATACCATGCTTTTAGTGACCCTGTCTCTTAGATCCAACTAATAAGATATATGTATGTAACAAGTATAAACCAAATTTAAGTGGCATTGTTATTAATTTTTTTGCCTTCGGATATGAAGAAGTTCATATCGGATGCTATATTTATATGGGAACTAGATCGAAAAATGGGCCGATCCTGACGATATTTGGTAAGGTCACTTATTTTTAATTGCAAAAACCTACACAAAGCAAAACTGAGAAAAATCTGGGGACTATGACCAATAATTGTCATATTGGGTTTCTTTTTCGACTATTGATAAATTGATATAACAAACATACAGAAACTCAATTTGACCGATATTTATGGCAATTTAAGTCGATCTCATAGGGGTAATTTGTATGAGGACTAGGTCTGAAAATGAACAGGTTTTGACCAATTTCAATAGCCTTCATCCTCTGGCCGAAAAAAGCACATTTACTGAATTTCATCAATACATATTCATATTTGCGACCTGTAGTTTGATTACAAGGTTTACACAGACGGACGGATGGACATCGCTAAATCGACTCAGAAAGTTACTTTAAGACGTCGATTGGTATAATAAGAAATGTATCTAGGTCAAAAAAGCTATCGTGATACCCATATTGGATATGTTTACTTTTAAAAAAAGGAAATATCTTTCAAAAACTAAAAAATATACCTTTTTAAAAAAAGCAAGGGGTCAAAAATAAATCGGAAATATTTTGGTAATCCATAATATTAATAGGCTAGGCGATTTCTTGTGACCTATTATTTGTTCTACCGTTTTATTCTGATTTTGATCAAACGTATATTATTTAAAAGGTATTTCTTTCTAGCCGTTTTCCAGATTTACAGATTTTTAATTTTTTCCAATTATTTTGAGTAAATTGTATTTAAAGTTGCTACTAACACATACATAAAATTATAAAATGCTATGTGTATGCTCATTAAATTTGTTAATGTGTTTAGAATAAAAATGAGTTTATTTTTTGTGTTGATTTTTGTATTGGCTATAATTGATTAGCATACCTTTATGGTCTTTACTTAATGAAAAAATAAAATTTCCTAGAATTTGCGCTCGAATTTCGAGGGCTGGGATCTGCTAGTCGTTACGAAACAACCCAAGGTAGATTTCTAGGGGGCACTTTTCATTTTTTGCTTATGAGTCGCTCTTATATTTTTACTGTTTTATGTACAAATGGCAACTCTTGTCATAAAATACAAAAATTTCTCTCACATTCTTTTTACTCATTTTTAGTCTTACAGTTATTATTTTCCAACAAATGCTATTTGTTAAAACAATTACATAAGTGAAAATAATTTCTACTGATATTTTTGTTACATTATGAAAACGGTGGATAATTTTTCGTATGAAGAATAAGATTTTTTACACATTAACTTATCCAATAAGTGTAATTGAATTTTCATTTATTGCTTCTGGCACCAATAAGTGTCACTCTAATAAACACGCTTGTGCTTGGCTATGTGTAAAATATATATAACATATATATTTTCCTTTTGTCTTTTTTCTTCATACTAAATTTTATACATTTTTTATTATATGTTTACCTGTCAATACATATCGATGGCTTAATATAAAAAGGACGTATCTCAAGTTTTTATTTCTTTACATGGGCGGAAATGAACCAAGATTATTTTATATAAAATGTATTTTGTTGCAATCTGTAATCAAAATAACATATAAATTCAATATAAAAATGTTATTTTTCTTAATTTTTTCAATGCTTCTAATCATTAAGACTTTACTAGATTCAAATCTACTCATGTAAATAAACTAAATTTTAACATATGTCCATTTTACATTAAGCCATCGATATGTAAATTTCTGGGTTTTATTAATGCATGATGAAAGAACACAAAAAAAAAATATTTTTTTTAAGGATTTGTATAATTTTTTATGGTTTTTGTTTTACACCTTCTTTTTTCCAGCATGGAACGTGATCTGATGACACGCACTGACAGATTTGGCGTTGAAGTACGTGAACGTAC
Source organism: Cordilura impudica (assembly GCA_963682025.1). NCBI lineage: Eukaryota > Metazoa > Arthropoda > Insecta > Diptera > Scathophagidae > Cordilura > Cordilura impudica. The sequence continues at coordinate 114,012,179 of OY821517.1, forward strand.
CATGTGGGACATACGTGATGGGGTAGTTGGTGCTGAGACATTCGTGCCCAAACACGTTGTGATTACAACATGGAAAAATGTATCATTTGCTGGTGGCATTGATAATTCTTTGTTTACGGTAAGTGTTATATGATAGCTTTACCAGTATTTAGTAGCTATATTAAGTTTCGTTTAAATGTTGGCATATTTTTCTTATTGCTATTATTAAATATTACTTACATATTATAAAACTACTAGCAGTCAATTGATTCTTGCTATTATTGTAATAAAACAAATCTGTTTTATGCAGCAACGAAATATTGTTTATCACATCTTTGTTTATTACTTCCGTTTACAATATGTTCAAAAGACATATTAAGTCCGTAGACTTAAATTGTAACAATAAGAATTACAATAATAATAACAAAATGATAATTATTCGCTTATAAATCAAATAGTAACTATGGAAACGAGTTAATAATTGCTACTTGAGCAATTAGTATATCCAGTAAAATTTATGAACAACATTAGAACTTCTTTATGCCATATAGGTACCAGCAATATTTAGCAAAACAAGTTATAAATAGATGACTTTTACACATTGTTGTATTTTTCAAGGTTGCTCCAAATAAAGTCACTATTAATTTTTATTTTTAAATAAATAAAACTTTCAATTTACTATTCTGGGAATTAGTTGCACTTAGGTTCTGTTGATCTAAAATAGTTAATAGTTTATCCAATATCCCTTTGATTTTTTCAACTGATCCACTCTGTTTGATATGGTTTGGTACAGATTTGATACATACCTAAACTACAAGAATTTGTGTCCATTAAGCCTGTATACTCTCCCACAGCTCATTTATAAACTATTTTCTAGAATTTATAACATCTTCAGAAGGGCTTTAGAAGAATGTGGCCCTATTTGAGTAAAATAAATGTTTTTAATGTTTTAAATTTAGATGGCAATTCAGCTCTTAACTCGTAAATACGAGATTTTGTGGGCTCAATTAACTTTTGTTCGAATAATTATTTATCCGATTCTTTAATATTATTTTCCAAACAGTGTTTTTTAAGACAGCAAATTTTATTAAGTATATGATCGAATTCATCCTCTTAATAATCAAAATTACGCGTAAGTGCAATTATCATATTTGCTAAAGTTTTTAACAACCGATATAAGCCATCAAATTTGTTTTCTGTGGTCCGCATTTAGGGCTTCATTTGCCAGATTCACTTTTTGGACTTTCAGTAAAACAAAGACAAGTACTTTTTATATATATAGTTTTTGATGTAATTGTATACATTTTTAAAACAATTTTTCATTAGCAGCAGCGATGTTTAATTTTCAGCTAAACTTGTCCCGAGTTACATTAATGAGCCTGTCTATAGGAAGTAATCCGGTTGGTGCTTCCACCAGAATTTTTTTTGGCATATCGTAATCTTTGTAATCAATTTATACATATACGTATGTATATTTTTTTTTATATAATTGTTGTATTTTTCACCAATAAGAGAATCAATTTTTTGGATATTTGAACAAAAAAATGTAAATCTGGAGGGAAGTTGTTCAGATATGTACCATTTTGTTTCACCCGAACTGTTGTATTTAAAATGAGTTAAACCCACTAAAAAATTTCAAGCACTAATTTTTTTTTTTTTAATAATGTTTTGTCTGAACTGAAAAAAATTATTTTTTTGGGTAATTAAAAATGGCAAGTTTAGCGCAAAAAGCACTAAGTTGGCACTGTTGGCATATATAGAGTTGAAATATTGTATGAAAAATTGAGATGAAGTTTCATTAAATACAAAAATTTACTTAGGGAAATAAAATAGACAGCAGCTTTAAGTAGTTCTTCGTTGTACAGTGTTTGGCAACGAAATAAAAAATATAAAAAGCCGTAAAATGCAAAGTGCCTAAACTTACCACCATACATTCGTCCAGCGCACAGTGGGTTGAATGACAGTCAAAATGAGGATTAATTCAGGGAAGCTGTATTTAAAATAATATATATATATTTTTTGTTACAAATTACTATACACAAGTCGGCATAATTATCTTGACAAAAACAAAATGATGCATTTTTGTATTAAATTTTTAGTTGTCTTTATAGAATATAATTATTTTTTTTTTGTTTTGTTTAGAGTTTCTTTCATAAAAAATTAAAAAGATATGAATGAAAGTAATTTTGAGGTGTTGGCATATGTATTTTGACAATTTATTATTATTAAAAAAAGAAACTAAATATTCAATAAATGGTTTGAAATTTGATTATGAGTTAATAAAATGTATAGCCCCCTTTTTGACTTCAATAACTTTTTGAAGGCGTCTTGGAGCTGAGTCCAGAAAATTTTGAACGACACCCCTGAGGATATCTCATTCCAAAGGGAAGTGACCTCGGAAATTTTATCCTCTTTGATTTAATGTAAATAACCAATTCTTTTACGTTTGATAAGAAACCACACGTTTTCAATGGTATTCAAGTCTGGACTTTGGGGTGGCCAGTCCAGAGTTGTAGCACCAACATCCTTCAAATATTTGTATATCATCCTGCTTTTGTGGCATGGGGCATTGTGCTGTTGCAGGATAAATGATTCTCCAATCAACCTGTCACTGGATGGGAAAGCGTTATCATTTAGGGAGCTCAAATATTGGCCCTGGTTCATCGAACCGGCGATGGGAACCAAGTCACCCAACTCATTGTCCGCAATATACCCCCAGAACAGGACATTGCCTACATCTTGCCTCACTTTTTGGCCTTTGTACCTGTGGCAGGCTTACAAAAATCTTTTGTATTGATGAACTGTACTCAAAGGAGCTTTGATCTGTCCATAGAATGCTTCTGTATGTTTTAAAATCTGCGTCTTTTAAAAGTCGCCGAACACTACTTTCATTGATTGGATTCTTGGCCGACTAATTCCATTGATTTGCAGCAGATTGAGGCTTTAGTTGTATATTTTTGTGAAATTCCCGCCAAAGGATTCGGTCTTCAATTAGCGTTTTTTTGTGTTTAGCACCTGATATAGGTAAGTTTCTGATGTCATTATGTTTCTTAATTTGTTAGTGCACTGTTTGGCACGACAAATGAAATTCAATTACAATGTCTTTTACTGCGACGCCAGAATTAAAATTGCCAATATTGAAGCAACACAGCTTAATTCAGCCGTTTTTCCCATGACATACAATGACTTTTATTCGATATCTTATTTGAATATTATAAAAAATGTCAATAAAATTTAAATACCAAAGTTATTTGATTATCACTATCGCTAAACCATGCGTGAAGACTGACACAAAGATTTTGTTAAAATACTTATGCCACGAAAAAATTCGCTGTCTGCTTGCTTTCTTATCAGCAGAAAGAGAATACAAACCGTAAACGACAAAATATTGGGCATGCATATGGTTATAAATATGCATTTTATTTTGAACATAACCCGTGTACCATTATTTCATGCAATCAAACATCAAACGAACTGGACAGGAAGACTTCACAGTTGCGTATGTCAAAATAATTATGCAGACTAGTCTAAGTCTATTAAAAACTACCATTTGGGGGGGAAAAAATAATAAAAAAAAATTTTTTTAAAACCGTTAAAAGATTTTTTGTTTTTCGGAAAAAATTACCTTGATTCACAATTTTTGTTGTAACTTTAGATTCTAAAGAGATAAATTAATGAATCAAATTGCAAACTATAGTATTCTTTATCCTCTATTATGAAAAAAGCAAATAAGTAGGTTTTTTTATTATATTAAATTTAATATCAAGTATTTGAATTTTTATTTATTTTTTTTTTATTAAATATGATAATACGCAAAATGTTTTTTTGGAATCCACAAGCTAAAACCCCATAGTAATTTACTATGGAAACAGTTTTACCTAAGCTCACCCAATAACACTTTGAAACTCTATATTAATTTCAAAAATATCCATTTTTTGGATAACATTCAAAAAATTTTAAAAATATTTCTACATTTTTTTAAAAAAAGTAAGATAGTACCTGTAGTTGAAGCTTTCATTTGATTCTAGAAACAACAAAAAAAAAAAAATACTTGAAATTCATAGTTTTATACTTTTTTAACTTTGCACTTAATTAGCGAAAATTATTGAACTTTGAAAAAAGTAAACAACCTGGAAAAATTTTTTTGACAACTATTGATGCTGAATTTTATCTGCTTTAATTCGATACCAAAACTTATTACAATATAAAAACTTCAGTTTTTGAATTAATCCTCACTTTTGACACATTTCAACCCAATGTGCACCGATAGAATTACACACTTACCAAGGACCAGGATTTTACAAATAATTGCACGGTGTCAGTAAGAATATAATTATATAATAATTGCGTTTAAAATACTTCTTTTGTATCTACCAACAGATGCAATAAAAATTTATTTATAGCTATAATTATAGTAAACACATATTTAATATTGGTTAACTTTGCTTTAATAGAATTTTTTTATTTTTATTTTAAGACCAATACATTCCAAATGGTTTTGGCCACCGATGAAGTCTATACTTATGCCATTTTCAATTATGATGTTATTAACTGGTCGGCTCATACAGAAGCTGGTGGTGATACCACCCATGGTGAAGGTGGTGTTCCTGCATTCGTAAGTAGTTATTGTTTGATCTTTCTCTTATAACTTTAGCTCTTGTATTTCTTTAACTTTCTTATCAGCAGTACACAATATGTTGTAAGTACATTTTTGGTTGGCAATTCGATTTAATCTTGTTAATAGTTTAAGTTGTTATGCGTTTTTTTCCTTTTTGAGATATAAACAAAATAAGAAACGTGGGTGTTGTAATGGTTTTTTGAAATAGATGTGTATTGAAAGTTGTTAGTGTAATGTTTGTTTTCTAACAAGAAACAAAATAATTAAAGTTTTTGTGATTCTACTCACGTTTTGTTGCTTAGTAAAAAGAAATTATGTATGCTAGTGCACTTAATTTTATACTTTTACCTTATGTTTGTTGTCTTTAGGTTTTGTTGGAATATAAACTCTAACGTATGACATCTTCATCACCTATGCTGGTGGCCAGATGATAATGTCATCGAAGACAGTTTAAGGTTGATTTTGATTAAAAGGAATATAGCTTCTGACATGTTTACTACTTTTTTTTTGTAATTCATCTTTATTTACTGGATCTTCACATAGGTTTGTAAACTAACAATAAGTTATTAAAATCTTAAAACTAAAACTTAAATTTTAAATCCAGTCAGTGTCAGTAAAAATTTTATTTATTCTATATACATTAGGGTGGCCCTTCGTTATATGGAGGGGAAAAAAAGTGTTCAAACTGTCGGTCTCACCTCCTATAAATATGCGAATAGCAAAAAATCTGAGAAGCCCAAAGTTTTGGGCCAATCAAAAAACGTTTGGTCGTGGCGCAAAGCGATTGAAAAATTCAAGTGTGTTTATATTGGGTAAATATGACTTTTTTTCAGATTTTACGAAAATTTCGTTCTATAATTTAGTTTTTCCGACAAGCTGTTACATAATTCGGGATCAGTATTAAATTATCCTTTTAAAAGGCTATAAAACTTCAAAATCGTATGAAACCTCGCCAAGAAATAGCAAATGCCCCAGACCACTATAAAACTTCAAAATCGGCTATAAAACTTCAAAGGCTATAAAACTTCAAAATCGTATGAAACCCCGCCAAGAAATAGCAAATGCCCCAGACCACTTTTGTGCCAAAAAAAACTAGGTCATGAAAATTGATGGCATTTTTTTCAACTTTGAGAAATTGATTAAAGCCATCATTCTTTTTTGGTCTCTATACTTATAAGTACTCAGATATGAAGTATTATTTTATTACCAAGTTGTTAACCTATTGCGCATTGAGGCCGAAAATTGGAAATTTTTTTGATAAAATTTTTAAAACTCCTTTTTCAAGTTTGAATAAATTTAGAATACTTTTTGAATTTATCAAAAAAAAAAAAAAAAGTATTTATCAGGCTGCGGAGAACGATCACAAATCAATTGGTCCCACAACTAATTGCCACCTTAGCAAACAAAACCATTTTTGATCCCACACAAGTAAAAGTAATTTCGATAACATGGAAAACGAGAAATCCTCGATGAATATATTTGTAATAAATGAACATTGTTTTTATGTTGAAACAAAGTTCAGGGCCCAATTTCGATTCCTATATTGAAGTGGCAGTTTATTCCGAAATTTACTTCACTTTTATCAATACTTCCAAAATATTACTTACGCGAACTTAGTTGCGTTCTGCCAAGGCATGAACAACATCATTGAACAGAATTTCTAAGAAATTAAAAAAAAAATATTCTTAGGCCCTTATTTGGAGGAAGATCAAATCGCTAGTTATTATACATTTTGAAGTGTTTAAGAAAACAAGAATTTGTTGGAATTCAGTTACCACTAGAATAATTTGACTAGGTAATATAATTATACCCTATACCACTATGTGGTTTGGGTATAATGACTTTGTGCTGCTGTTTGTAACAACCAAAAATATTTGACCTAGACCCATCTTTAATTATACCGATCGAATCAGAATCACTTTCGGAGTTGATTTAACAATATCCGTCCGTCCGTCCGTCCGTCCGTCCGTCTGTGTGTCCATGTAAAGCTTGTAATCAAACTGCAGGTCGCAAATATGAATATATTTTGATGAAATTTGGTAGATAAGCTTTTATCGGCCATGGGATGAACGCTATTGAAATTGGTGAGAATCGGTCCATGTTCAGACCTAGCCCCCATACAAATTACCCATATGAAATCGACATAAATTGCCATAAGATCCAAATTGTCATATAGATCTTACTCAAATTGGGTTTGTATGCGTTCATTACATCCACTAATGAGTAGTCCAAACATGATCCGTTTGCCCCATATAGAGCTGCTTCCCGATCTTCAGTTAAATCTATTAAAAAACAAAAATATTGCACTGATTCTTCTCAAATTTTGTTTGTACATATTTTTGCAAAATACAAGAGACTTTACCAAACATGATCAGGATCGGTCCATTTTTGGACCTAGCCCCTTTATAGATATAGCATCCGATATGAACTTTTTTATATCTGCAGCCAAAAAAATTAATAAAAATCCCACTCAAATTTGGTTTTTGCTTATTTTCTATGTCCAGTTAGTTGGGCCTAAGAAATAGGGTTTCTAAACGCATGATATAGGGTATCGTATAGTCGGTCTAGACCGACTATAATTTTCTTACTTGTTTTTTATTGTAATATCTTTATATATAAAAATTAAAAAAATCATTTTTAATTCTTATGAAATTTATTAAACTTACTACAATTTATTAAACTAACTCTATTAAGGTAGCTATATTAATGCCCGTAACTTCTACTGTATAAATATCCAATAGATATCTTTACCCATCCATTAAAATTGTCGTTATTTATCGTTTATTTTACCTTTGTTTTTCTACCGAATAGATTTCTTGTGACAGATACAAAAACTGTTATTAGTAACCGCTTTTGACCAAATAAACCTCATTTGAAAGGAAATTTTTTTATCTGTCCTCCAGATTTATAGACTTGCATCAACTGGAAAATTTTTTGTTAGAGTAATGCTCATTTAAAGTTGGTACTAACACATACATAAAATACTTGCTGTGTGTGTGTTTATTATAAATATCAAAAGACCTGTATTGAATTGTGAGTTGTTGGCTAATATTGATTAGCATACCTTTAGGCTCCTTTAAAATTATTTACTAACAAACCCATTTATATAGCTTTTGTGTGTTCAACAAATATTTTTATGAAAAGTGTTGAATTGTGAATTGGTTAAAATGGATTAGCATACCTTTAGGCTCTATTAAATGAAAATATAAAAATCCATAGAATTTGCACTCGAATTTTGAGGGCTGGGCTCTGCTAGTTTTTATTATTACGTCAAATAAATTTGTTACATTTTATTATTTTATAACATTAAAATGTCGGGAAAAGAAAATAAGCAATGCAGTTGATATTTTAAAGTGCGAATTCAAAAGGTTTTAGCAAGCGATGAAATAGAAACTCGTGAAATGTTAAGAGAAGTCGATAAAGTGGAATGATGACAAACTGGATGATATGATCGATGAATATCGAGTTCTCAAACAGGAAGAAAAAATTGTCAGCAGAACAAGCAAAACATAACAAGGAAAATAATGAATGAGAAAACAAGTAAGAAAATTATAGTCGGTCTAGACCGACTATACGATACCCTATACCATGCGTTTAGAAACCCTATTTCTTAGGCCCAACTAACTGGACATAGAAAATAAGCAAAAACCAAATTTGAGTGGGATTTTTATTAATTTTTTTGGCTGCAGATATAAAAAAGTTCATATCGGATGCTATATCTATATGGGGACTAGGCCCAAAAATGGACCGATCCTGACCATGTTTGGTAAGGTCTCTTGTATTTTGCAAAAATATATACAAACAAGTAAGAAAATTATAGTCGGTCTAGACCGACTATATGATACCCTATACCATGGTTTAGAGACCCTATCTTTCGGTCCAACTACTTCGATATAGAAAATAAGCATAAACCAAATTTGAGTGGGATTTTTATTAATTTTTTTGGCTGCAGATATGAAAAAGTTCATATCGGATGCTATATCTATAAAGGGACTAGGTCCAAAAATGGACCGATCCTGATCATGTTTGGTAAAGTCTCTTGCATTTTGCAAAAATATGTACAAACAAAATTTGAGAAGAATCAGTGCAATATTTTTGTTTTTTAATAGATTTAAGTGAAGATCGGGAAGCAGCTCTATATGGGGTCAAAGGGATCATTTTTGGACTACTCATTAGTGGATGTAATGAATGCATACAAACCCAATTTGAGTAAGATCTATATGACAATTTGGATCTTATGGCAATTTATGTCGATTTCATATGGGTAATTTGTATGGGGGCTAGGTCTGAACATGGACCGATTCTCACCAATTTCAATAGCGTTCATCCCATGGCCGATAAAAGCTTATATACCAAATTTCATCAAAATATATTCATATTTGCGACCTGCAGTTTGATTACAAGCTTTACATGGACACACAGACGGACGGACGGACGGACGGACGGACATTGTTAAATCAACTCAGAAAGTGATTCTGATTCGATCGGTATAATTAAAGATGGGTCTAGGTCAAATATTTTTGGTTGTTACAAACAGCAGCACAAAGTCATTATACCCAAACCACATAGTGGTATAGGGTATAACAAAATTTGAGAAGAATCAGTGCAATATTTTTATTTTTTGATAGATTTAAGTGAAGATCGGGAAGCAGCTCTATATGGGGCCTATGACTAAGGCTAAGACTAAGGGATCATTTTTGGACTACTGATAATGGATGTAATATATATATACAAACCCAATTTGACTAAGGTTTGTATGATAATTTGGATATTATGGCAATATATGTTGATTTCATAGGGTTCATTTGTATGGGGGCTAGGTCTGAACATGCACCGATTCTCACCAATTTCAATAGCGTTCATCCCATGGCCGATAAAAGCTTATATACCAAATTTCATCAAAATATATTCATATTTGCGACCTGCAGTTTGATTACAAGCTTTACATGGACACACAGACGGACGGACGGACGGACGGACATTGTTAAATCAACTCAGAAAGTGATTCTGATTCGACGGTATAATTAAAGATGGGTCTAGGTCAAATATTTTTGGTTGTTACAAACAGCAGCACAAAGTCATTATACCCAAACCACATAGTGGTATAGGGTATAATTAACTTTTTAACATGGAGTTGGATATAGATAAGCTCCAAATGTTGGAACAGGGGCTAAAATTAAAAATGATAAAAGAAAATAATGCTCCACTTTAGTTTATATATAATTAAATTATAAATATATACAATTTATAAGGAACCAAAACAATTTTTTAATGTATTTCTTGTTATGTTTGCAGGATTTTGGCATAAAGCATAATTGTGTGATATTCAATTCATACATTTTGCTGCTGAATGCTTTCAAAGGGCGGTATATAATCTGACTTCTTTCAGCACATGTTGTGTAATATTGATGTAGCAATAATAACATCTTGTCTCTCATACCCATAGAAAAAATAGGGAAACTTCAAAACATCTTTTCATTATATTTGTTTGCCGTAGATGCAGGGTTCGATGGAAATAATAAGAACAAAGATTTACATTTTATTAAAATGAGAAAAGATCTCTAAAATGTACTTATAATAAATTACCTTGAAAATAAATGGGTGGACTGTATAAAAAAATATATTGAGTGTTCTTCTAGACTTTCAAACGAAGATTAAAAGTTACATCTAACTAAGATAGAAAGAGGCAAAAAGCAATATTTTTTGATGCCGTTAACGGTTTACTCGTTAGAATCTATGCAAATACTCCTTACAAAGATGTTTCCAAAAAGGAGTGAAACTTAGATTCCAACTAGTAATTAACCCATAAAGAGGGTTAGGGTTTGCAAAAGGGCAAACTAAAATTAATAAGCAAAATCATAGGATTTGTGTTTAAGCAACATTCCTTGTTCGAATCTGGGATTCGTTGTATAACTTTTCCGTTATCTAAGGGTATCACGCTGATGAGCTGTACCATGCATAGCCCCCAATCTCCAAGTATCAGTTGATCACCACAATGTCCAGATTTGCTATTGATGAATATAGTACTATCATGAGTTGAACCTGGCCTGCGGTTGATTTGAGCATTGAGAGAAAAATGCACCTTTCTATTCCAATAAAGTTCTGCAAACTCACCACCTATGTATATAAAGATAAACTGTTAAATGAATATTATATTAATTAAAATATTTGATCCTATAAGGAGACATAATTTTTATGTGCGTTCCATCAAATGCTCCAAGACATCTAGGAAATTTTGCGATTTTATGAAAATTTGTTTGTGACTACTAGATTTGTTCAACAATGGACAATTAGATATAAGTTTGTTGAAGATACGGGCATAAACGCAGTATCAATAGCTACAATCATAAATATTAAGGATTTCAACAAATAACAAGTAAGAAAATTTTAGTCGGTCTAGACCGACTATACGATACCCTATACCATGCGCTTAGAGGCCCTATCTCTCAGGCCTAACTAACTGGATATAGAAAATAAGCATTTGAGTGGGATTTTTATTATTTTCTTTGGCTGCAGATATGAAAAAGTTCATATCGGATGCTATATATATATGGGGACTAGGCCCCAAAATGGACCGATCCTGACCATGTTTGGTAAAGTCTCTTGTGGTTTGCAAAAATATATATACAAACCAAAGTTGAAAAAAATCTTTGCAATATATTTTTTTTTTTATAGATTTAAGTAAAAATCGGGAAGCAGCTCTATATGGGGCCTATGATTATTTTTGGATTACTGATTAATGGATATAATAAACACATACAAACCCAATTTGACTGAGATCTATATAATAATTTGGATCTTATGGCAATTTATGTCGATTTCACAGGGCTCATTTGTATGGGGACTAGGTATGAACATAGACCGAATTTCACCAATTTCAACAGTGTTCATCCTATGGCCGATAAGAAATTTCATCAAAATATATTCATATTTGTGACCTGAAGTTTGATTACAAAGCTTCCATGGACACGCAGACGAACGGACGGCCATCTCTAAATCAGAATCACTTTCTGAGTCGATCGGTATAATAAAAGATGGGTCTAGGTCAACACCATATAAATATATGTTTGCTAGTTTGGAAGAATCTCAGTCTTTTGGTACCTCTGTTTTTTTTTGCCTCTGTTTTTGGTACGAAATTTGCAACGCAATACGTTCCTGTACTATAAATATAAGACTCCATCTTGCTAAACAGGAAATGGAATTAATTAAATAAATAAAAAAATTAAATAAATCTTATATATAAAATTCTTCTGTTGCGGTGTTTATGGTAAAATTCCGCCGAAACGGCTCGACCGATTCTCATGAAATTTTGTGCGCATATTGGGTAGGTCTGAGAATCGGATAACGTCTATTTCTTTTAATAGGGCCACTGGGAGGGGTACCCCCCATTCGAAGTGAACTTTTAAAATCAGATATCTGGAGTACTATGATAGGCATAAGTGCCACGCCCACTTGAGATATCAAAAAAAAAACCTGTTGTCCATTTCTGAGACCTACCCAATATCCACACAAAATTTGATGAGAATCGGTCAAGCCGTTTCGGAGGAGTTCAATTACAAAGACCGCGACACGAGAATTTTATATATAAGAAGTTAAACTCCTCCTTTATTTTGTTTTATTTTTATTTTTTTATTTAGTGCGATTTGACTGCAATTCAGAATGTATGTATGTTTTATCATAGGAATTTTTTTATGTATAAATGGACCCGATAGATGGCGCTGGGGTAGTCATTTTGAATATTCTTATTTACGGTGCGATTTTACTGAAACTAAGAATGTACATATATGTATGTTAGATGATGCCAAAAAATTTTTTTGTTGGACACGGTAGATGGCGCTGGCGTTCGAAAAATTATGAGATGTCAAATTTATTTAAATTTTATAAGTTCCAAAATTCACAAACGTTTTTATATACAAATATTCTAACCAAAAAGGAAGGAAAAATTGCATTAGCTATTGCTTTATCCGGAGTAGCCGCAACGTTATTGCTTGGTGGTCGTACAGCTCATTCAGCACTCAAATCACCGTTAAAAAAACATTCCGGTATGGCAAAAGTTCTGCAAAAATGCAATATTGTTATTTGGGATGAATATAACATGGCTTACAAACATTCCTTAGAAGCACTAAATAGAACTTTAGTGCTCTCATTTTATTATCCATGATCCAACGGCTGACCAGTTTTCAAAACAACAACTTGGTTAAGAGAAAGAATTATTTAAGCCGCAAAAAATTTCGATGTCGATAATATTAATGTTATTATTCAGGATATGATTGATTCCGAAAGTTTATTTCAAATCTATGGATAGTGTTGTTGAAGAAAATGAAGCAGTCAATTATCCAACAGAATTTTTGAATTCACTTGATGTGCCTGATCTACCTCCACATTTATTAAAATTAAAAGTTGGTTCTCCAATAATTTTGCTACGTAACCTCAACGCTCCGAGACTATGTAATGGAACCAGGTTAATTGTTGAGAAAATAATGCCAAATGTTATTGAGCCCACAATTCTCAAAGGCAAATTTAAAGGAGAACATGTCTTGCTGCCAAGAATTCCTATGATTCCTACCGACACACCGATAACATTCAAAAGATTGCAATTTCCGAACAGATTGGGCTTTACCATGACCATCAATAAATCTCAAGGACAATCATTGCAAATATGTGGTTTGGACCTCGAAAACAGTTGTTTTTCCCGTGTCGGAAAGCCAGAAAATTTATTAATTTACTGCCAGAATAAGGAAACTAAAAATGTTGTTTACTCTTTTTAGAATTACAATGATAGAAATATATTGGTCATTCTTATACATACGTATGTTACAATAAATATTTATTTTAATTTTCATAAATAAAACATGGTTTTTTTTAACAGTTTTAATATTAATAAATGCACAAACGTTTTTTTATACAGATATATACAGATCCTAACTAAAATTAAAAATTCATTGAGGGCAAAACAACGTTTGCCGTGTCCAGCTAGTAAATAAATAAAATTGAACAATTTTATTTAAAAAAAATTTATTTCACGGTTAATTTTTTGTTGTTTTTATTGATTTCTCGATATAGAGATATTTACAAAATAGCAATTCAGAACATAACCATTTGTCAACAATCAATTTTCTTCATTCGAATCAATTCATCTTTGCTCAAAAATCTCAAAAGTCTCAAAAATCATTCACAACAGTTAAAATGGTAACTTAACACAAATTTTAATGGTCACTAAATGTATCGTTTTAAATATTTCAATTCAATTCCTAGCAGTATGAAAACATACTCTATTAATCCTTATACTGAACACAGGGCATTATGGCTCTTTTTTTGTGTAAATCTGCCTTATGGTAATGATAATCGAAAATCGTTAAAAAACAAAACTTTTGAATGCTAATATGTGTGCTTTTCGATAGTTAACTGGTAAAACTGTTTCCTAATTTTCCAACATAATCTCCTTCAAGATTTACATACCTTTTCCAGTTACGGTCAAAGTCTTTATGATACACAGCTATTTACGAGATAAATTTACTATCTAAGGCAAATCTTTTACCCACTACCTATTATTTCATATTAGGAAATAGGAAATATTCAAAAGGTTGTAGAATATAGTGGATGGGACAGCATAATTCCAAAAATAGGTTGTAAATTCTTTTGACCATTTAGTCAGTAGTAACCATAATTGAACGCCCCGGATGTTCAACAACATTTGCGGTTAAATAACTTTAGCATAATTGCGCATAATACTTTGGTATCATTCCATTAAATGGTTAATAGTCATCATACTAACTTTTGAGCTTTTCTTGTGTTCAATTATTATTATTACTGATAATCACCAGTTAATAGAGAAGTAGTTGCCAGATAGGATTGCCATCACCAGCATAGGCTTCTACGCCAGATATTTAAAATTATTTATTTTCTATATTCTAACGTATATTTATCGAATTTCCCTTGTACTGCTTTCGTTCCATCCGTTATAATATTTTGGCCTGTACTGTATATACGACTAAGTATGTTCACGTATTTTAATTGCAATTTCTTTGCCTTACATTTTAAAGAGCTTTAATTTAGTCAAATGCACAAGCTTCAATTATCTTGCAGAAAATGTAAGTTGTTGTACAATGCTCTTGGGGCAGTTTTATTATAAATCGCAATATTTTCCAACACCTACGTGTTGGGAACACTTCTAGTTAGAATGAAAAGTAAAAAACTTAAGAAAATATGTAACTGGTTGTTGTATTTTTTTTCTAAGAAAAGTAGTTTATCATAATCCCATATGTAACAACGTTACGTTGACTATATAGAACTTATTTAATAAAAGTTACTTTTAGAAAATAATTAAATTTATTAAATTTTCAACTTTATGAAAAATTTTTTTTTACTGCATATCTTTTTTGGTTTTGGTGATGTTATAAGCTTCACAAATTTTTAATATTAAATTGATAATGTACTATATTTTCACATAAAATATACATCTGTAACATCTGTAGATGATTGCACATCGTAAACATAAATTGTTCAAATTATTAAACGACAATGTGTAGAAAATTTTTATTTTATTTTAATCGAAACAAACCGCAATTTAAAACAAGTAAAAATATTATAATTGGTCTAGTCCGATCATACGATACCCTAAATACATTGTGAAACATAAATAAATATGTTTTTTTCGATCTTCGATCTTCGCTGGCTATCGAACATCGGCTATCGAATGTCAAATTCGTATTATGAGCTCTCTCATACAATTTTGCTTTCGATGCTGGATGGCAGTTTGTAAAACTTATTGAAAATATAAGATGTAAATTATTTTATTTCTTGAGATTGATCTGTCTTGTGTGCATTGCCGCAGCAGTTTATCAGTAGTAGACAGCAATTCCATAAACGCCTCGTTGCAGTCGAAAATTTGGTATAAATCTGTAAACAAACCTCGCATACTTACGTAGTGGAATCCATTTCCAAAATGTTGGAAGCATCTCTCATGACGAAGCATTCATCTTCATCAGAAGTTTATAGAACCATAATTCCATATTAATAAATAATTAATTATTTTTTTCTTTAATAAATTTGTAAACAAACAATGTTTATTTATAGTGCTAGCTGATAAATATGTACTATTGTGGATAATCCAATTGAGTGAAATTCACAATAGCGCAATTTTATCGAATGTGTGCCATAATACCAAATGAAAATTCGACCACAATCGAAAATCGAAAGTTGCTCATAATAGGCACCTATGTTTTTCGTTTTGGTCGTGTTACAGTGTCATTAAATAAATCATCTAAGTAGTAAAAAAAAAACCAACAAAATAAAAAAAAGAAACAAGAAAAACACATAATTTTAATAAACAACACATAAATAAGAAAATCTATCATATGAAATTAAAAAAAATAATCTACAAAATAAAATCTGAAAAAAAAAACAACAACCAGCAATAACAAATATACCCGTAACATCACACAGAACTCATCACATAACAACAATGTGCTGAAATGACCATGTAAGTGTCATTGTTGTTGTTCAACTTTCCTTTACTTATTTATTTATTTTTTTATTTATTTTAATTTGGTATCCTGTTCCACAAGACATGAAATCTTCAACACAGAACAGGTTTACAAAATTACTGTGACAATATTAAATATTAAAAAACAATATTGATTTATATACAAACAATACATATGTATAAATGGTATATAGAATTCAAAAAGCAAATAAAAATTATATAATGAAAATTTTCAATGTATACATATTTTTCTAAATGTATTGTTGTAAATTTTTTATTTTGAAAAATGTATGGTGCCGAAATTGAATTAAATTGTTATTTCTCCGAAGGCTACTGAAACGTAATCGACTATAAAGTTATTCTGGTTTCTGGTTACTAATTATTTTGTGTAAAAAAATAAAACATCTTATTTTTAATAAGTCATCATAATTGACACCGTAAATTTACTTTTAGTAAGGTGAAATGTGGTCGAACCTTCTGAGCCCGTAAACGAACATTGCGATATTGTCAAATGTTGAATTTAGCCTGGACTTAGTATCTCAACTTGCGAATATTTCGCATGCATATAGTAGTGTTCTTGTTAGGTATGTCACTACAAGTAGCAAGCGTATATTATTTGGGCTACAATATTGGGTAGGTCAAAGTGTTCGTAAAATCGAATATGTTTTACCATAGGCAGCTGCGACATGGTCTGACCAGGTCAATGTTTAATTAAAGATAACACCAAGATTTTTTGCTCGTTTAACGATTTCGATTTCTTTATCATTTATATATATGTTTCGATTGTATGAAATTCTTGTTATTCTGTTACGCACCAAAATAAACTTTGTTTTTTGTGGATTGAGACTCAATCCGTTTACAGCTGTCCAACGAGACACACGTTCTAAGTCATGATTCAATTTTCTACTGCAGGGTTCGATTTTTTCTTTCCTGCTGTAGTAAAGTAACTGATTAGGTAGATCAGAAGCATAAATTGAGAAAAGGAGGGGACCAAGTATAGAACCATGTGGAACACCTCTTACCACAGGAATGAACGTCGATGCAATTTTATTAGTTTCTACTCATTGCGAATGATTTACTAGGTAAGAGGTCATAAGTGGAACAGAAGTTGGTGAAAAGTGCATCATGTTCTTAAGCTGTTGTAACAAAACTGTATGATACACCGCACTATGGGAAATTTGACCCGTTTTTCAAGAATAAATTAATAACAGCTAAATAAGGAGGACTTAAAAAAAGAAAAGTTAATTTTAATGAAAATGAAGCTTGTTGGAATATTTTCACTGGTTGCAACTGGCCCCAACTACTTACAGAGTGGTCCCTTTTTAAACTAGGAAAATTTAATTTTTTTATTTTATTAAAACCCCTATTTTTTTATCTGTAGAAAACTTTGTCCGTTTTAAAAGACCAAAAGGGTTATAAAAAACAAGCATGATGTTTGCGGCTAAACCCACCAAATTGATCTTTTCGCTTTACATACTGATTGATTGAACGTTTTATTGTAATTTCTCTGTATTTACCTTAATTATTGTCTTTTACTTCCTTTTTAACCTTTAACACAGTTGACCTTTCATTATATGATAAATTATTTATCCCGAAATTGCGATAATAAAAATCAAAATTTTTTTTAGGTTTTAAAATCTGTGCAGTGTTTTTGATGCTGTGACATCTTGATAAAGCGGATTTATATCACAATTTCTCATTTTGCTTTCACGTCTTATGTCAAGGTACCGACTTTTTGTAAAACTATTTTCTAACAAAAAAGCCAAAGCTTTGTCAGGCGTCATACGAATTGCAGGCTTTTCCGTGGAAAGACCAAGTTTTCTTATTTTTGATGGTCTTGTTGGACTAGCTAGGGTCTTTTTTGAACCAACTGCTGCACGGAGTAACAAGTCTGTTTCATGGCACTGATATTTGGCGAGATCCTGTGTATGTTTTTCTTTGGAGCCATCAGTTTTCTCTGCATAACTCTTCTTTGGGCGACCACTTAAAGATGAAGACGACGACAGCAATGGTAACAATGACGGCGATGGTGACAGTGACGGCGATGGTTCCAGTGACGGCGGTGACGATGATGACGACAGCGTCGGCTTCCATGCCATGATAAATTCGGTTTAAGGCAAATTTCGGTTTTGCTTTTCAAACTCATCCACTCTACCGTGATATTTCTCAAATTTTTTCGAGAAATTTTTTCAAAAAAATCTTAACTTTTCTTTCAATATCTCAAAAGATTTATCATAGTATTGCATTTTTCCCTTTATATAATTAAAAACAGCATCATTTTTGCATATTTTATCTTTTTCGCCGACCCAAACTTTAGTTAGTGGCAAGCAGAGGTTAACTGAAAAAAAAATGAGATTTCTCAAAAGCCGGGAAAAACGGGAACGTAAAATTTATAAAAGTAAACACAAATTTGAATACTTTACGCATGTTTGATGTTAAGAACATTGCCGAAGTTAGCCAAAATTTTAAAAGTCTATCCGAAGTTCACTTTAAAAAACTTACCTAAATTTTCAGGCTAAATAGGAAACACACATTCTTCTATGAAGAAGAGCTTTTTTTTAACTTTCTTTTTTCAGTTTTATTTATTATTTACATTCACCTTTCTTTTCCATATTCATTTAAATATTTTTATTCACGTTTAACAACAGTATTTCGGCTTTGTATTTGCATTAATTTTAAACTATTTTTAAAGCGCTGAACACGTTGCTTACAAACAGTAACTTTGACAGCGTGCTAACGTTTGTTATTTACAAAAACAAAACTTAGCGTTATCTAGCTAGATGTTTGCTTTATCGAATGCAATCAAAAAAATTTTACTTTTCAAACATCAAAAATTTTATTAAATTCTTGAAAAACGGGTCAAATTTCCCATAGTGCACCGTATCGAAAGCATTTAAATGGTCCAACAGCACTAACAATACCACATGGCAATCATCAATTTCTCTCCTTATATCTTCTGTTACATCAGCTAGAGCTTAATACAGCTGCGTTTGCCACGAAAACTAGATTGACGGCTTCGACAGATATCGTAATACAGCTATGGGTCGATATTCATTTGGTACAGGTAAGATCTTAGCTTGTTTCCATCGTAGGAGAAAAACACCACTGTAATTATTTTGTTAAAAATGTGCGCGATATACGGAAAAATGAAGGGAAGTAACATTAAGAGAAAAGTAGGGTGAATACCGTCAATTCCTATTGCATTAGACTTTATGGTTGACAGCTCATAAGTACATCCAAGGGACTAACGCAGTCAAATGAAAAAAGGATTTGTGGGGCATAATTAGGGGTATAGTTGTCGTAATATGAGTGAGGCATTGGAATATTAAGAAAATTTTCATTAATTTATTAGGGTCAAATATGAACTTTTCTTCTATGCCCTTCCTCTTGCCAACCCCAATTTCTCTAATAGTTTTCATTGTTTTTTTTTTTATCAATTGATGTTGAAAACTTTTCAGCATAGTATGTGGCCTTAGCTTTCCTTATGATTTTAATGACAATTTTTCTAGTTGTGCGATAAAGTTCATGAAGTGAGCTTGTTTTAAACCCCTTCCATCGGAAAAAGGCTTTAACACTATTTTCTATAAGTTTTTTAATTTCCGTTGTAAACCATGGTGTTTGTCGCTTTCTTACTGTTTTTACTTTGATCGGAACAATAATATTATATAAAGCTGAGACATAGTATTCCAAGAAGGCCTGCTGATAATATGCCGATAACATAAAGTATATCGAGTTCCAATCGATTTGGCAACACTCTTCCCCCAAGTGAGTGAAATTTATGTTTTTGAAGTCTCTAAATGCTATTGTTTTTCATGGAACTCGTAAAGGAATATCATAGGTTATAAAGATTAGATCGCGTTTAGAAAAACCAGGTGGAGACAATTTGTCATACATCAGTGTGTTTACTTCATCAGAGACGAAGAATAAATCGAGTAATGAGTTGTTAGTGTTAGTGCAGTGTGTTGGTATATGCGTGTTCACGGGAGTAAGACCAAGAGATTTTCATATATCCTTTCGTTGTTTTTTTTATATATGTATTATATTTTCTATGTAGTACAAGCAGCTGGCATCTGCTTTATTGATGGGTTAATTGATGATGAAGCTCTAGTCATAAATCGATAACACTACTCACAAATAAATCGACTCAACAATCAAGCATATACTTGCTCTTGTACTAAAAAAACAAACTTTGTCTATATTTATGCCCATATTGTTTTCATTGGCCGAATTTTTTTGATATGCGCCTTATTATGTACATTTGCGATAATGTTGTGTATCAGTATCATCAGCATCTTAGCTGTAATGATGCAGAATTTTACTCATTTTGCGTAAAGTTCAAAATCAGGTCACACATTTCGCATTTCGAGTTTTTATATAGAAGCTCTAACACAGAGAGGGAGCATATATATAATAGCTTCGGCGCACATTCTGAATCCATAGCCAGACTTCTAGATATGAAGTGGTGGTTAGTGACATTTTTAATATTCACAACTCTTCTTAGCTTCACCATTCGAGTCAAACAACTCCCGAAGGCCGTTACGTTGAGCTTTATACGGCACACAACCACCTTGTAAAAGAACTAACGAACTCGACTTTTTTTTCTCACTTCACGCTCTGACAAGCATGAAGTGAAAATATTTGCACCTCTCGGTAATTCGGATCACAGCACCATTTCCGCATCCTTTTCGAACTTTGTACTTCAAAGTGTTTCAGCACCGTCTATGAAGCGTTAAATAGAGACTCTATTTGCGAAATTGATCGTTGGGATGAGCTCAAAAAACTTCTTAATGATCGACAGTATGGCTTCCATAGAAATCATTTTATGGGAAACCTGTGAGCTCATCTTCCGGAGCGCTGGAGACGATCCATTCACAATTTTGTTGAAGGTAAAGCGGTTGCTCTAGATATTTCGGCGGTAGGAAATATCGCCCAAAGAAAAATCGCAAAAAAAAATGAAATTCGCCCAAATGAAATATTGCAAAAAAAAAAAAAAAAAAAATGAAAAATCACCCAAAAATAAAAATACGAAATTTCGCCCAAAAAGAGGAAAAATAACCCAAAAAAGAAACGAGAAATCACCCAAATATGAAAAACGACTTTTTGCCAAAAAATAAAAGAAAAATCACCCAAATTATGAAAAATGTTCCTTATTTTCAAATGAAAACATCCTCTGCTTCTTCAGCAGCTGCGCGACAGTATGGACAGAAGTACTGGTTTAAGCCTTCAGCCAAACTTTTTGCCTGCAATTTAAGTACGCACTCATTGCAGTATTTCAAATGACGGCAAGGCAACAATACTGTATTGGGAGATTGCGCCTAATTACTTGGTAGAAATGAAACCAGCAACCGTAGTGTTTTGCGTTATGAAATTTTTTTTAAAGAACTTTGCAATGCAGTTTCAAAGTCGGTCATGAAACTGTATACCTCCAAATTAAATATATTATTATTTATGTAATTGAATAGATGGTCGTCCAAAAATCGCGCGATTTTTTTTTTTTTACAAATTTTTCATTTTCAGTTTGTTTCTGTACATATATTTTATGTCCAAAGTCTTTACAACCAAACAAAACTAATCCTTCTCATTTATGGATAAAGACGTATCAACGTGAATTACCAACAGTTGTTTGAAAACTCGAAATGGAACAATTTTGGGCCATTTTTCATATGTTATTTTTTTGGTGATTTTTCATACTGAAAAATTACCCAATTTTATTAAACGAAATTAAACCCAAAAATAACGAAAAAAACGCAATAAATTTCGGTGTTTCTTCATATGAAATTTAAACCAATTTTGTATGGAATTTTTGGGCGATTTTTCGTTTTTTTTGTTGTGATTTTTCTTTGGGTGATATTTACTACCTCCAGATATTTCCAAGACATTCGATCGCGTATGGCACGGAGCAATAAAAACAAAGCATTTGGGGTCGGCATTGACTTCTCTCGATGTAATAACAGTAGGGTATCCAACTTTATTGATTCGCTCGAACATCGTCTAAATGTGGGTTGTGAAACTCTAGTCTATAGATAATGAGTCTTTCATGACAATTACAGTCTAATAAAATTTATCCACAAACGCAATTTCCGCTTTCCTCCTTCCAATAATATATTTTCCTGAAATCAACAGAATGCACTGCATTTGCAGCGGGCATCCCCTGAGTATTACTTAATATTAAAAAAAAACAAGTAAGAGTGTTAAATTCGGCTGGACCGAATTTTTGATACCCTCCACCTTTTTCATTTCCAATTTTCATTTTTTTTCATTTTCATTTTCACTTTTCAATTTTCATCTTTAATTTTACATTTTCGATTTTCGATTTTTTATTTTTCATTTTCCATTTTTCAATTTTAATTTTTCATTTTCCATTTTCAATTTTTAATTTTTCATATTTCATTTTCCGTTTTCCATTTTTCTTTCTCTTTTCATTTTTCATTTTTATATTTTCATTTTTCATTCTCCATTTTTCATTTTTCAATTTTCAATTTTCAATTTTCAATTTTCAATTTTCAATTTTCAATTTTCAATTTTCAATTTTCAATTTTCAATTTTCAATTTTCAATTTTCAATTTTCTTTTTTCATTTTCCATTTTTCAATTATTTTCAATTATCCATTTCTCATTTTTCATTTTCAATTTTTTTATTTTTATTAATTTTTAATTTTTAATACTTAATTTTAATGATAAAAAAATATGTGGTAAAACTTGCTTAGGCTAATGTGACACGTGCAGTATTAATTAGTATACACACAACTGTAATGACTTCAACAATACGATGAATTACAACATATACAACATATCTTATGAAAAACAACAAACACACTGAAAAATTTTATTTTTTCAAGAGTTTTTTCAAAGTTTCCTTCATAGCTCGTGAACCCTTTGACAGATTTTGACGATTTTAAATAACAACTCCTTTGAGATGTTAATAAACGATCTTATATGAAGAGGAACGATCTAGCTTTGGTATTGACGGCGTGATCGTGATTTCCACAGACAGACGGACAGACGGTCATCGGTAAATCAACTTCCCTTGTTATAAGGATCAAGAAAATATATTTTTTTGGGGTTTCAGGAATTTATTTCGATGCGTTACAAACGGAATGACAAACCGTCATCCGGTCGAAAAATGGATTGATCCTGACCATATTTGGTAAAGTCACTTATACTTTGAAAAAATATATATAAACAAAATTTGAGAAAAATCTGTGCAATATTTTTGTTTTTTTGATAGATTTAAGTGAAGATCGGGAAGCAGCTCTATATGGGGCATACTGAACTACTGATTAATGGATGTAATAGACACATATAAACCCAATTTGACTAAGATTTATATGATAATTTGGATCTTATGGCAATTTAAGTCGATTTCATAGGGGCCATTTGTATGGGGACTAGGTCTGAACATGGACCGATTCTCACCAATTTCACCAGTGTTCATTCCGTGGCTGATGAAAGCTTATATACCATATTTCATCAAAATATATTCATATTTGCGACCTGCAGTTTGATTACAAGGTTTACATGGACACACAGACGGACGGACGGACGGACACTGCTATTTCGACTCAAAAAGTGATTCTGAGTCGATCGGTATAATTAAAGAAACAGCAGCACAAAGTCATTATACCCAAACCACATAGTGGTATAGGGTATAAACAGACCTCGAGCTGGAAGAAATTATTTATTTATTTATTTTATTTTTTACTTAATTTTTTTACTTAATTTTATTTTATATTAATTATTTTATTTTATTTTAACATAAAAATGCTATTTTACACTTCTTATTCATAATAAAATTAATATTACAATTATAGCGAAATATATTTCAAATGCTTAGGGTTTTTTTAAATAATAAAAGTCAGTGGATTCATGCAAGAGCGACGTACTGATCAACTTTGTGGGATTGGAAATTTGTTCGCTACGACCTTCTGGCATGAAGCCCCGAAAGTACTTGAAAAAGTCTTATCAAGACTCTCTTTAAAATGAGGCCACACTCATGAAAATCGGTTATGAAGTTTAAAATATTGAATAGAATATCGTATTTTATCTTTTTAAATTAAAGTGATATCGATTCGTTAAAAAAATATATTTTTTCGGTTTCTTTATTTATTTAAGGTATTTTCATGTAACATTATATACCGCTATAAAGCTTAATAAAACATATGTGATCTGGTAATAAAAACTGTTCGTCATAAATAAATAACTACATTTTCTGCCCTATTTTGTAATGGGTTTTGGGCACTAATATATCTAATTTTCATAGCATTAATGTACTTATCAAACAGAAAATTTTCAAATATCATCCCTTCGATTTTTACGCCCTGTTTACCACTGTATGTGAGATAGCATTGTTAGAAATTATTTGTCCATTAGTTTTGTCTAGTAGCAAACATATCGAAGACCAAGCATTTGACGTTCTTTTAAAGTAATTTTTCAACTTGTCAAAGGATTATTTAAGTTCACCGAAATTTCTGTGTTTGCTTTGGTCCGTCATAGGCCAAGAAAGTGATCCTACTAGTGGACACCATGTAGAAAAATACCGCTTTGTGGTCAGTGTATAATGAGTTTTCAATGATGTTTATAACTACCAAAAATATATGACTTAGTTTCAATTTTTATTTTACCAGTCGATTCAGAATCATTTTCTGTCCGTCATTCTATCCGTACTTCTGTACGTCCTTCTGACCATCCTTCTGTCCGTCCTTATGTCCGTCCTTCTGTTCATCCTTCTGTTCATCCTTCTGTCCGTCCATCTGTCCATCTATCTGTAGTTCTATGTAAATCTTGTAATCATACCGCAGGTTGCAAATATACATACAATATACAAGCATTAACCGCCTAAGTCGAAAATCATGCTTTTGAGAAAAATAACTTTTTATATAAATGTAATGGGGCTTCATTACGACTTAGGTCAGTATGTTTTCATTAATAACTTTTTATTAAATAGTGTTAGAGAATTGGGGATTTCACGTAAATATAAAGCGTTTTTAGTACAATGTGATAGCATACATAACTCAAATCATTTTAAGTCGACTTAGGCGGTTATCGCTTGTGACCACAGATATTAGGTTTTGTCGGCCATTGCCGCTTCATGTTCCTATGGGATCGACTTAACTTTACCTAAGCTCCAGTTTATATTGAGAAAAATAATTTTTGTCACGTTTTCGTAAGTTTAGTTTTTTAAAAGTTTTTTCGAATCAAATTTTGCAGAAAAAATTAGAATATTACAGTGGTTTTGAATTTTTCTACTTCGGCGATTTTTTTCAACACAAAAATATTGGAATCGCTATTTTATTTAAAGTAAAATGATTCTCGGAAATAGGCAAACTTACGATACTTTTTATAGCGACGTTCGTAAGTCTGTTCCTAAAAGTCACTATCACATTTACTATATACTAGCAGACTCCAGCCCTTGAAATTCGAGTGAAATTTCTAGGAAATTTAATTTTTTCGTTAAATAAAGACCCCAGTTATAGCCAATTCACAAATCAGCGCGAAAAAACAAACTCATTTTTATTACAAACACATTAACAAATTTAATAAACACGCACCTTGCATTGTATAATTTTGTGTATGTGTAAGTAGCAACTTTAAATGTAATTTACTCAAAATAAAGGAAAAAATTT
Source organism: Cordilura impudica (assembly GCA_963682025.1). Classification (NCBI taxonomy): domain Eukaryota; kingdom Metazoa; phylum Arthropoda; class Insecta; order Diptera; family Scathophagidae; genus Cordilura; species Cordilura impudica. The sequence goes on from OY821517.1 coordinate 114,037,883, forward strand.
TAAAATCTGTAAATCTGCAAAACGGCTATAAGGAAATACCTTTCAAATAATATACGTTTGGTCAAAATCGGGATAAAGCGCTAGCACAAAACATCGGTCACAAAAAATCGCCTAGCCTATTAATATTATAGATTTGATATTAAAAATGCGATTCTCAAAAAATTAAAATATTATGTGTATTGTTTGTTGCTCTACTAATAAGTTTTTTTTTAGATTATATAGATAAACGAAAATTTGGCAGACACTGGTTGAACTAAATATTTAAATATTAGTTAAAAAATTGAGTAATTACTCATTGTGTTAGTTCACATTAAGTTGAGATATGAAAAAAGAAAAAAAACGTTTATGTCGAACTATATATAATTAAATACTTAGACAGAGTGAAAAATGCTACGCATGCAATTCTAATGACGTATTCTAAGTTTTTTGTTACAAATATTTCAACCAACTAAATTTTCCAAACATCTTCTATTGTATGGCTTCAGTCTTTTGTTTTTGCTTATATTAAATAAATACATTTTATAACATATATACATTTTTATGCAAATTGTTTGTTTTGTAACAGATTACTTTAAAAATGAAAAAAATTTAACGATTATGGTCAGGCTGGGCAAATAAAAAGATGGTTTTTGTTAACCATAAAAAAAAAATTAATATGTATAAAAATACTAAATAAGTTTAGAGATGTAAATAAAAGATATTTGAAATTGAAATATAGCCATAATTTATTTGCTTAAATGAAATAAAACATTATAAAATTTATATGGTATTTTCTTCAACAGATTGGATTTAATGCTGGCAATGGTACACGATCATACGAATACAAACCGTACAGTCAAAATATGGTATTGCGTGATTTAACCGGACGTGGTTGGGCTAACGGTTTTCCAGGACGACATATCTTCCGTATTGATGAACAAATTCTAATTGGGTCGTGTAACAAAGATATTGGTAAGAAGAAAAAATCTAAAAAAATAATGAATTAATTTAAATTAATTTTATTCTTATTTTAATTGCAAAGATGCTTCGCATTTGCCTTTGACCTTTGCACCAGAATCTGGTAATATGTTGGGTGGGACAGTAGTTAATATTACCGGTCCTTGTTTTGATCCCCTTATCCGTGTTATGTGCCATTTCGATACGGAAGATGTTTTGGGCCAATATGTGGACAAAAATCGTGTTATATGTGTACAACCATTGCTTAAGGCTGAAGGTTATATACGCTTTCAAATTTCCGTGGGTAATGAACGTTTTAAATGGCGTGGCAAATATTTTGTGGGTAAGTCAACCAAGATAGCTAAGAAGTAAATTTTAAATAATTGCTTATTTTTTAATATTCTATCACTTTCCTTTGCTAATATAGAAACTCCGGAAGCAGCTACTGAGAAAATTTTCTTTGAAACTGATGATGTTCATAAGAAGTCCCCAAAAGAGATTAGTATCACTTGGAATGCTTTCAATTTAACATCCAATTCCCTTGCCAACGTCATGATATCATTATGGGGTTATCGTGAAACCACAATTTAGTAAGTCTTTTAATACATTTTCTAAACATTCACTTTGTTTTAAAGTGATTTTAGTGAAATTTGGAAAACAAATTTTGCTGCAGCAACTACCCTTCCTTCGAAAACTATTATTTTTAACAATAGTCTTTTTCTTCTTTATTTAATATTTTCAGCCCTCAATTAGAATATATTGATGTTATTGAGCTTCAAACATTAAATACTGGCCAATATAAAATTTCACCACAAAATTTCGTTAATCGCAATAATATTAACAACGATATGCAATTTGGTTTCTTACAAATTAATTTAACCAATCCTGGAAACTACAACAATTTGCGAATCAGTCCGTAAGTATTTAAATAATTCCCGCAAAATGTGAACTTTCAAGCAAAAATTAAACAGTTTTAAGTAATTTTTAAATTAATTTTAAAATGGCAAAACATTTTATTTAAATTAAATGGAATTTAATTTTAGAAAATAGATAAACATCTACACTAAAAGGTTATCTTCAAGATATCCATAAATAAAATTTTCTTTCGAATTGTTTTAAATTATACAAATCATTTTATGGAACATTTGTAGTAAAATAAATATGACCTTTAAATTATTCTTAACATTTATATTCATACATATATTATACATATTTAACATTTTAGTAGATAAATTCTAAGAAAACATTTTTTTGTGTGCAATTTATATATTTCAATTGAACTTTATGACTTAGAAATAAAGTCATTGGCCAGCTGCTACCTATTAAAAACTGTTTCTATATCGATAACTATACATAAATTGAACTTTGTTAGGATTTGATTTCGGGACACGTTTTTTTCTGAATGACATTATGGCTCAGGAATATATTAAAAAAAAAAAAAAAATAGAAAATTTACACAAGAATAATAAGAGAATTGTAGAGAGAGGGAGAGAGAGACAGTGTAGAACTGAACGAAATCCGCAGAAATTTTATAGGAATTTTAATGAATTTAGTAACTTAATTAATGCCAGTGCTGATAAATTTCTTTGAAAAATCTTGGTATTGTCCCAGAATATATGTGTTTTATATAAAATACTATTATGCCCTGCCGTGCATAGCTACAACTTAGCGAGACTAATTGACATACAGTCAAGGAAAAAGTCTACATAAAGACCACGATTTTGAAGTTTCAGAGAATTAGTAGCGATTATTAAAATGATATTTTACAGCAATGTTTAAGGCATTTATAGTAAAGATTATTTCAGGGAAAAAAATGTATGGAAAATATATATCATAGAATTTATTAGAGAAAAACATGATAATTACCGGGAAAAAAGTCTACATACAGCGTGGCAACTACTAACATCAAAGAGAAAATCAAAAAAAAAAAAAAAAGAAAGGGAAATAACTGTTAACTTTGATAACTTATTTAAATTTACAAGCATTACAATTGTGTAAGTCGACAAAGTGTTAATAGAATTTTTATCCCTGAAAATGAAAAATCGAAAAAAATATATGTTTCAGTTCGAAACATCGTAGTAAATCTCCGAAAGGAAAATAAATCTTATGGAGAAATAGCTAAAACAGTAAAATTAAGTCGTGCTATTGTACAGACAATCATTAGAAATTATGGCCCTTATTATGAGTTGCATTCGATCTTCGCTGGCTATCGAACATCGACTATAGAATATAAAATTCGTATTATGAGCTAGCACCACGGTCGAAAATTTCCTTATACAACGAATTTTCAATGGAACGCAATCTTCTTTCGATGCTGGATGGCAAGTTGTAAAACTTATTGACAATATAAGGTGTAAATTATTTTATTTCTTGAGATTGATCTGCCTTTTGCGCATTGCCGCAGCAGTTAATCAGTAGTAGACAGCAATTCCATAAACGCCTCCTTGCAGTCGAAAATTTGCTATAAACCTGTTAACAAATGGTACCGTTGTTAAAACCTCGCATACTTACGTAGTGGAATCCATTTCCAAAATGTTGGAAGCATCTCTCATGACGAAGCATTCATCTTTATGAGACGATCATAGAACCATAATTCCATGTTAATAAATAATTATTTTTTAATGCTTTAATAAATTTGTAAACAATGTTTATTTATTATTCGTGCATGGGCCGAAATAAAACCGATATTAGGAAGAATTTGGTGACATAAATGCCCCGTCGTCTTCAGGCAGTTATTGATGCCCAGGTAGACCGACTAAATACAGAAAGTATTTTTTTTTTTATATATAAAATTTTGAAATAAAACTTACTTTTTTGTAGCTGTATGTAGGTAGGCTTTTTTCCTGCGAATTTTTAATATTTTTGTTATTATTGTTTTTATTATGTTAATGAATTACTTTTTTAATTTATGAATAAACTTATTTTTAATGGCTTAAATATTGAATTTTTTTTTTACATTTTCTTCACAAACTCTTTATAACCCATTAATGAAAACGTGGATGTAGACTTTTTTCCTTGACTGTAAATGTTTTCATAAACAATTTTTCCTATACGAAGTTTGTATTGTACAATTAAGACATTTAATTTTATTTATTTTATACTTTTTATTTCAATGCTTGCTATATAATATTTTTTGTATTTCATTCGCTGCAAAAATTTAAAATTTTTCGGCATCTCTACTCTGAAGCAAGCTACATATAGTTGCCAAAGACAAAAACATGAATTTCCCAAATTAATCCGGCAACACATAACGATTGGAATTGAATTTAGAATATAAAATTGTAATTTTTTATTTTACCGATTTTCTATTTTGGCGATTTATTTATTTATTTTTTTTGGCGACTTTTTGATTTTCCGAGATTTGATTTTGAAAATTTTTGTTTGTGGCGATTTTTGTTTTTCGCGATTTTCGGGTTTGGTGATTTTTGATTTTGGCGATTTTGGAATTTAGCGATTCCACAAATTTACATCTATAATATTAATAGGCAAGGCGATTTCTTGTGACCGATGTAAATTTCACAGTTTACCATGATTTTGACACAAAATTTTTCATTTGAAAGGTATTTCTTTTTAGCTGTTACCCAAATTTGCAGATTTTCATCGTCTGGAATATTTTTTTGGAGTTATGATCGTTTGAAGTAGCTACTAAAACATACTTAAAATTATTCATTGCTATGTGTGGGTTTATTAAATTTGTTAATTTGTTTGTGTTAACTAGCAGATTCCAGCCCTCGAAATTCGAGTGCAAATTCTAGGAAATATTATTTTTTCATTAAATAAAACCCTAAAGGTATGCTAATCAATTATAGCCAATTCGCAAATCAACACAAAAAAACAAACTCATTCTTATTACAAACACATTAACAAATTTAATAAACACGCACATAGCATTGCATAATTTTATGTATGTGTTAGTAGCAATTTTAAACGCAATTTACTTAAAATAAAGTAAAAAATTTAAAAATCTGTAAATCTGCAAAATGGCTAAAAAGAAATACCTTTCAAATAATATACGCTTGGTCAAAATTGGGATAAAACGGTAGAGCAAAACATCGGTCACAAGAAATCGCCTAGCCTATTAATATTATAGATGTGTTGAGTTTGTTTTCTTCATTTAAAATGAGTTGAATTGTGAAGCATACCTTTAGGGTCTTTATTAAAATAAAAAATAAAATTTCCTAGTATTTGCACTCGAATTTCGTGTACTTGATTTTTTTATAGGCATTATTATGGCATTATTCGTCTGATTGCTTATTGTTTATTCCATCTACGAGATTTCCCGTTTTTGATACACTTCTTGAAATTATATCTTTTCTGGGGGTATTTCCGATAAATTGTGTTTTGAACTCGAACAAAAAAATGTTGGATAAAATTTAAGTTCATTAGCCAAAATACAGCCAACATCAGTTTCATATGACCATGATGGATGGGAAGGGATTTAGTGTTCCATTAGAATCGTCATCAGAAAATGTGGAATTTGTGATGAATACCAATAAATATGAACGATCTAAAAATAAAGAAAAATTTGCCGTGCAAAGAAAATTTATATGCATGTGGTTTATCAAGTTTACGTGCGTGAATCCGTTTCTGTGAATGTATATATTCTGCATATTCCCCACTGTATTCCAATTCAAAATGCCTTGACCAGACACAACTAATATCGGCAACACAAACAGAAAGTTTTTTCAGCAACCATATTTGTTGACTATTCTTTAGCTTAATATAACAAAACATGTCTAACTGTCACCTTTGGACCTAGTTTTTGGGGGATGTCAGGTAAAATTATATAGTTGCAGTGCATTATGTTGATTTCAGGAAAATAGGTTATGGGAAGGAAAAAAGAGGGATATTTGGCTTGAATTTTAGTAGATTATAACCGTCAGGAAAGACCTGTGCGGGGAGTTTATTCCACATATGGCTAGTTCGACTGATAAACGAATTCTCTCTGTAATACGTTGTGCGGTCAACTGGACAATAGACTACAAGCGGATGTGATCTAATTGAGAAGCGGGTAGGGTGAACTGAAACTCGGGCACTTGGAAGAAGTTCGCTAATCTCAGAAGAACATTTCCCATGGTAATATCTATAGAACAGTGCTACACAACCCACATTCCGACGATATTCCAATGAGTCAATAGAGTTCGATACCCTACTGTCATTGACGTGCGCCAACGCCCTCCTTTGCACATGGTCCAGTAGCTCCAAAATAGACTTTGAAGCTCCTGCTTATATATGGGAGTTGTATTCCATTTTCGGTCGGATGTAAGTGGTATAGATTTTAAGGAGATCAGAAGGAGTGAAGTAATTTTGCACCGTTTTAGAAAACCAAGACACTTGAATTGTTCTTTCGACACTTGAAAAACATGCACATTCCAACGAACATCACATTGAGTTCTAATGCCTAGAACATCAAGAGTATCCGATTCCTCAATACCTATACCACCCATATATACAGATGACATTGTTGAATCCATGGCCCTATGGGTCAACATACAACATTGAGTCTTCATTAAAATCAACCCTATTTGATTTAGCCCACTCAGAGATTGTTAACAGATCTTGATTGAGTGTGTCATTCATTGTACGCGTTTTGCCCCCCAACCTCCAAGAGGCTTGGCCTACAATTAAAGGAAAATGACCGACAAATGCTGCTGTCATCCTTGGTTTTAAATGTCCTCGTTTGTCCATAAAATTGCTATACATATTATCAAACATTTTTCGCTTCCAATAGGTATGATGTCAGAAGATACTCCATAGGACAGGAATAAAGACCTCCGAAATTTTCGCCTACATAATACTCGAAAAAATTCAACGAAAAACACAATGGAAGGCTTGGCACATGCACTATTTACTTCTTCAGATCCTTTTGTTACCAATTTATCGAAATGTCTAGTGCCCTTTCAAATTATTAGATAATGGTCTTCTTTCCAATACATATGAAGAAAATAATACGTCATATGATAGGTCATCAGATACTGAGCAGTGCACTTTTATATGATAATTAAAAATATAAATATAAAATGTTTAATTTACACGAAAAATTATTTTTGTATTAATTTTTGTCTATTGTATATTTACATATATGTATATAAAAAAAATTTTCCGAAGCAAAATATTAGCAATTTTCAGAAGTTATTTATAAATATCCATTAGATTGACCATTACTTCAACTGTGTATTGATAACATCATTGATCGAACAAATGCCAATTTTGAGAACCTTGAATATGCTATTACTTGGAAAGGATACAAAAAATAGAGAAATATTCCACAAATTGTATTGAGCTAAAAAAATATTTGTTGTTCAAATAGTTTTGTTTATTAACGTTGTATTAACGGTGAAAGTTCTGACTTTTTTTTCGCAAACCAGTACCAGAAATATTGGCCCAAATAGACAAGCATCCAATATTTCTGAAGAGGATTTAAAAATCGGCAGAATTATAGTCAATCCCAAAAATTTAGCACATGCTTTCAGTACTGAGGACAGTAAGCTTTCTTAGGACATTTCACTAACCAGACAATATTCCGCTCTACCCCTGAAATAAATTAGAGAAATTTTGCATGCAATTTGTATCTCAATTAGCTAAATCTAATGTTCTCCAAAACAACATAAAAAGAATTTGGAATCCTGAGATTATTGTTTGTGAAAACATCATTATGATCTAAAACATAATACGAAATATGCCTAGAAACTTTACTTCAAATTATCATCTGTTCACACCCTCCACACTGAAATTATCAATATGTATAGGTACTTGTTAAGAAAGATAGTCATACAGAGACAAAGTCACGCATATTTAACCTTTGGACAACTGGATTTCTTTAACATCTTTGCAATGTTAACATTAAATGAATACGCAAGAAAGATGTAAAGAGAATAATGCTAATGACACCCAAAGGTAACATTAAAATGATGCACAATCTTGACTTGACAGAAAACACACAAAACCGTACACACACTAATTCCATAAAATCGTATAAATCCGTTAAATTTTAAGGTTATAAAACCAACATCTTACTATTATTTGATGGTAAATGGTATTAAATGAGACACCAAGCAACGACAAAGGAAGAAAAGCAAAATTACATGAAAGAAAAAGGAATATAAGTATTTGAATATAGCAAAAATTTAAATAAAAGTGTAAAGATTAACAAGTGAAGAAGTAGCGAATTTTGTTTGCCCCTTCCATTGTTTTATATGTTTCTGCCCTTTGTTTTCTTTTTTTTTATTTAAGCATTTTATGGTTAAGCTTTATGCCTAACTAATACTACAATAAGGCTTTAACGAGTGGTTTTTTTTTTAAATTACGATGGCATTAATGATTCAGTTCATTGTCCTGTATCACATCTGTTTGTCTAAGCCCCAGCAAATCGTTATGACTCCTCATATGACCGGAAGAACCTAGTATCTATAATTTCTGATATAGCATGGAACTTTGATGCTGTTCTAGAATCGTTGACCACAGAGTGTATTATCATATGAACACACCGGTTTGAGTAACATTTTGTAGGTCATTAGCTATTCTCGGTTGATGATTTTGAGTTCCTGTTCATAATCCATTTTAATATGTTCTTTCCAGTTCAGCTTCTCATCTAAGGTTACACCAAGATATTTGGCAGAGTTTATATGCTTTTATCCTTTGCTCTGTATTTGCTTGAGTAGTTCCTATAACAGAATCATTATGGATTGGCATATATTGAGTGAATAGGAGATACAAGACTGTTCACAGGATGCTACCTTGCATTACAACGGATATCATTTGGTATAACTCATAATATTGGTTTTCAGTTTTTACTCTACAATATCTGTCGATAATATATTATTCGATTAGTTCACAGAATTTCTTGGCAGCATAGTTCTAAGTTTTTGTATTAATTCAGGTGACAAACTCCCTCAAATGCTTGTAATATGTCTAATAATATCGCAGAGTTTACTTGTTTATTCTCGAATGCAATTGCTGTAATATGTGTAACTCTATGAATCTGTTCAATTATTAAATGGATTTTGCGAAAACAAAAGTTTTCCTATAATTGGTAGCAGTGATGTGGGTCGATAGGATTTAACGATATTAATGTGGTTTCCAGATTTTGGTATCGTTATTACTTTAGCTATCTTCCTGCAGCCGGGCATATATTTAAATTTTAGTGCATCATTAAACAAATATTATAATTTTACTATTCCTTGACAAGGCACATTTTAAAACAGTTGAACACTAAGTACATCATAGCAAGGAAATTCTTTAACTTTAACTTACTTTAATAAGGCTTATTTTTATCAGCGTTTAGATGAGCTGCAAACTATTGACTTTTTCAGTACCATTATCGTTTAAGATGGGAGAATTTTATATAGTTGGTCTTCTTAATTATACCATTATGCGGTCATTGTATAATGACTTTGTGCTGATATTTATAATACCAAAAATTTTTGACACATCTTTTATTATACTGATTGACTCGGAATCACTTTTTGAATCGATTTACTGATGCCCATTCGTCTGTGTGTTCATGTAACCCTTTTAATCAAACTTCATTTCGCAAATATGAATATATTTTGATGAAATTTGGTACATAAGCTTCTACCGGCCACAGAATGCACGCTGTTAAAATTGGTGAAAATCGGTGCATGTTCAGATCATCTCCCCATACTAATGACCCCTACGAAATCGAATTAATTTGCTATAAGATCCAAATTATCATATATATCTCGGTGAAATTGGGTTGGTATGTGTTTGCTATATCCATTAATCAGTAGTCCAAAAATAAACCCTATAGGATAATTTTTAGTCATAGCACCCGTATAAAGCTGATTCCTGGTCTTTACTTAAATTTATCAAGTGCTCGAATGCTTTCCAAATATTGTTGGTCGATATGTCGCGATTCGGATTCAGCACACAAGCGACAGAGCAAACGGGTTAGTTTTTCTCCACATTATACTATATTATTAATTATATTTTTTAAATTCTTTATTCTTCGCACTTTATTTTAGAAAACATCCGTGTTCCAACTATTTCCACAACGTCGGAAAGACTGCTGTTTGTTATTTTTTGAGAATTTATACTCATTTCTCTCCAAGATCTGACGAGATGCAAAAACTAGAGTAATTTCTTTGCTTTAGAAATATAATTTTTTGTTATTCTGAAAACATGATCTCCATTTAATATTTTAATTACAGTCGGGCCTCGATTATCCGTGATGGTCGGGACCAGAAGCATTACGGATAATCGATTTTCACGGTTAATCGAACAACAATTTTGATTATACAATTTTTTTACCCTATACCACTATATGGTTTGGCTATTATGACTTTGTGCTGCTCTTTGTAACTACCAAAAATATTTGATCTAGACCCATCTTTTATTATACCGATCGAATCAGAATCACTATCTGATTCGATTTAACGATGTCCGCCCGTCCGTCTGTGTGTCCATGTAAATATGAACATAGGATGAACGCTATTGAAATTGGTGAGAGTCGGTCTATGTCCAGACCTAGCCCCCATACAAATGACCCCTATGAAATCAACATAAATTGCCGTAAGATCCAAATTATCATATAAATCTTAGTCAAATTGGGTTTGTATGTGTTTATTACATCCATTAATCCGTAGTCCAAAAATGATCCCTATGGGACAACTCTTAAACATAGGCCCCATATAGAGCTGCTTCCCGATCTTCACTTAAATATATCAAAAAACAAAAATATTGCACGGATTCTATTCAAATTTTTTTGTATATATTTTTGCAAAATACAAGAGACTTTACTTAACATGGTCAGGATCGGTCCATTTTTGGGCCAAGTCCCCATATAGATATAGCATCCGATAAGAACTTTTTCATATCTGCAGCCAAAAAAGTTAATAAAAATCCCACTCAACTTTGGTTTATGCTTATTTTCTATATCCAGTTAGTTGGGCCTGAGAGATAGGCCCAAGTGAACATTGGTGTACATACATATTTATATTAAAAAAAAAATTAATTCAAGAAGTTTATGTACATTTTTAAATTAAATAGGTATGTATACATCAAATTTTCTACTGAAAACATGAGGCAAAAAAGGACATTAAGCAAAAAAAAAAAAATAAAATTTAAAAAAAAGTCGTGTAATGTTGTTTGTCTAATATTTTTCAACTTATAATTTTCTTTTATAAGTTTTTCTTGTATGCGATAAACTTGAATTTTATCCGGCTCTGTAATTCCGGGACAACCAGGGCTATCCAGGAAATTCAGCAATGTGCTAGATGCCTCCATCGCTGCTTTTTTTTTCGTAAACAATTGCATCGTCTTCATCAGTGTCTTCCAATCCATTGTCTCGCTCAGGTTCATCTGAGTTACTGTTTGCCATGCTTATAATGTCTTCATCTGACAAAACAGCAAATTGGGAGGCATTTTCATCACATTTGAGCCATGTCTCTATATCCTCTGTGGTAATGTCATCCGTAGTATTGATTATTTGTGCCACATTCACGAGCGTATTCGATATTTCCATACCTATAACAAAAAACAATGAATTTTTGCATGAAAATATTTTATAAAATTTTAAAAATATGCCTACGCACCTTCAATATCTGGGCAGAGCAAATTATTCCAAGCGTTTTTCAAAACTACAGAAGCAGCAGCGTCCCAAGCAACCTGATTCATCGGTTGGATCAAGGACGTACAATTTGGTGGCAAATATTACACAATAACGTTATTAGCCTTAAAATCGTGAACGTCTGGATGTGCCGGGCAGTTGTCCAACAACAGAAGGATTTTGCTATCATCCGTAAAGCCGATTTTCTTAAGATGCTCTCTTACCTGTGGCACAAAGTTTTTGTTAAACCATTCTAAAAATATTTGTTGCGTTACCCATGCTTTTGATTTGGCCTTATAAATTACGGGAAGTTCGTGTAAATTTTTTAGGGCTCTTGGACGAGCACTTTTACCAATAACTAAAGCTTTGCGCTTGTGTGTACCAGCAGCAAAAGCGCTAACTAAAGTGGTTAGTGTTTCTTTTGATACATTATGTCCATCTATGAATCTTTCATTATGACAAACCGAATTGCTCTCGGGCAAACACTTCCAAAAAAGGCCTGTCTCGTCCCCATTATAAATTAGCTCACTGGTAAGATTTTCGGTTGATATCAATTCATTTAATTGTTCTACAAACATTGTGGCACTTACATAGTCTGCTGATGATTTTTCGCCTTCAGCATTAAGTCTTTTTATTCCATGTCTATTCTTAAAATTTTGGAACCACCCGTTGGAGTATTTACACTCAGAATGAATGTTTAGTTTTGTGTGGTATATTTTAGCCTTTTCTGTAATTGGAGTGCCTTTAAAACGCTCTTGTCTGAACCATTCGTACAGTGCCAAATCCACTTTTGGCTCTTCAGCTGTCTTTAAAGTTTTTCGGTTACGAAATCCAACCACCGAATCACTCTCTGCACAAAACTTTAAAAACTTGTCTCTGTTTTTTAATATGTCATAAACGGTCTGTATCCCAACTTCGTATTTTTGAGCTATCATTTTAACACTCACATTATTTTTCGAATGCTCGTTAATTATTTTAACTTTATCTTCAATATTTAAAACGTTTCTTTGTCTTTTTACCACTGGTAACGATGCCATACTAAATATATTTAGATCTAAACACCCGCACTTCTCAAATTTCAAAATTAAACTAATCACTTGTAAATGCTTCTGGCTCATAGTATGTAAACAAGGGAATTCCCCGTTTTCATGTTTATTATATTCAGCTACATTGACGTGCTTGTATGCTTGTTTGTATGTGTGGTGTTTTTCAATCCAACTAACTAAAAAAATTCTGCCATCACGGATAATAGAGTAATCACGGTTAATCGAAGCAAACAATCTGAAAACATTGGAAACAAACAACAATAGGCTGATCCTTGGCCATCACGGTTAATCGGGGTTACCGGTTAACCGGATCACGGATAATCGAGGCCCGACTGTAGTTATAATTTCTTTTTTTTTACATGATTTGTTCATTCCTATTTTATTTGTTCAGTCGATTGTTCTAAACCGAAGCTGAAATTTAATAGAAGCTCACAAAAATATGCACTTTTTTTAAACTTTTCGACCCGGTAAATCAAAATGAAAATTATTTTCATTTTCAGAGATCATCCTCTACAATTTGATACCTATTATGACATTTTTATCCCTAAAATTTTGAAGTCCTTTAAAAAGGACAAAATATCAAAAAATGGAAAACTGAGTGCACAGTATATATGATCCTTAATTTCAGCTGTAGATGGCCTTGTTCAAGTCCAACCTTGATTGCTTTATAGTTAATCGTTTTTTTTTTAATATTAGACTAAAAAGTTACAGGAACAAAATTTTAATATGTGGTAAAGTATAAATAAAGTTTGAACACATATTTTTTTTTGAGAAAAAGATATTGAAAATTCGCAAAGATATAAAAGGATAAAGTTTTCAAAGGATATTATTTACAATTTGTCATGCCGAAAAATGCAAAAAACTTGTTTTCTGGAGATTGTCCTCTTTCATGTGATGTCCATACAGGCATAAACTAATGGGTAGAAATATATAAATATATTTTTGGAAATTTGTATAGCCTCGAAACTTTGAAGTCGTTAAAAAAAAGAAAAGATCAGAATTGTAATGAAGAAAGTCTGTGCACCTCGTTTGCGTCTACACCTCACTTATTTATATATATATATATATATATAAATTTATCATTTATATATAAATATATAAAAGCAGTAACTAACAGTAGTTGCAATCCACATTTACTTCTCTCGCCTTTATATGTTAGAGCGAGAAGGAAGATGAACACCCCACTCCGAGGTGAGTTATAAAATTGTTCACCACATCAACATACTATAAAAGGTGAACAACCAGCCAAAGTCGAGGAGTCGATCGTCGGCGGTGGTCGAGTACACATCGCAGTACTAGTGCGCGTGTTTTAATTCTAAGAGAAGTGCCTTCGCAGGTTTCTCCCCGTAGTTTAGAGAAGTGCCTATGCAGGTTTCTCTCCGTAGGTTAGGGAAGTGCCTTCGCAGGTTTCTCCCCACAGTTTGGAGAAGTGCCTTCGCAGGTTTCTCTCCGTATTTTAGAGAAGTGCCTTCGCAGGTTTCTCTCCGTATTTTAGAGAAGTGCCTTCGCAGGTTTCTTCCTCGCAGTTCAGAGAAGTGCATACGCAGTTCTCTCCCCGCAGTTTAGAGAAGTGCCTACGCAGGTTTCCCCGCAGTTTAGAGAAGTGCCTTCTCCAGATCTCTATATACAACGACAAAAGTTCGGGCTTTTGACGACGAGAGAAGAGCCTACTCCAAGCATCTCTCCCACTCCCAGGAAGAGCACCAAACAACCACTATATTTGCTCAAAGTTTGAATTACCAATATTAGCTGTAAACCAGTAATTATAACAAGAAATAAAATAAATAAGCCACGATACTCTAAACATAGAAATAACTCGTTTTATTCCTCTCTGTCTCGTGTAAGAATATAAATTTCTGCAACGAATTTGACCCCCCCGAGCTATACCCTAGCAACCGGAGGAAAACTCGTTGTTACAGAATATGAAAAACTGAGAACATAGTTTTTAGTTAGGCCCCAATGAACAAATGCCAAAAAAAAAAATTAACAAATGCCCCAGTTTTTTTTTGAGCATTTGTTCATTGGGGCCTAAGTACTCAGCGCCGTTTTACTATATGCGATCTCTACTTTCGTGCGTATAAAGTCTTGTGCAAGTTCAGAAAATACTGTCGCACGGTGTTATTATATATTACTAGAGTAGAAGAGAAGTAGACGTATGAGTGATATTTTTAATATCAAATCAAACAAATATCAATGTTTTTGCATGGACATATTAATTAAAATCATTTATTTAAGCGTAAGCCATAATTTTGGTGAAGGATGAAATTAGAAACTATCAATGGATCTTGAGTCATAGCTGAAGAACAAAGCAAACAAACAACAAGATGAGGAAAAAATATAAATGGCCTAGTTCTTTCACCCTGAATTGGAATTTCTCACCCTCAGGCGATGACCACGGAAATGTTGTACAGTGTAATTGTTAGCGTTGATTTCTTTAAATTTATATATATCGCGCTACATTCATTGTTAAGAGCATTTTTGTCAGTTGCAGAACTATATCGTTGCCACTTACTATGAAGTTTGCGCTTCTTTTTTACTAAGCTTTTACTGTTTTCTGCATATGAAGGAAGAGAGGCTCCTTTAGTTGCAGCTAATGTACTATGCCATGCTGCTTATTGCAATACATTCGCAAATTCAAATTTTTCGTTCGCGATATCATTTATAGTGTTTATGGAAGTATTTATCATAGATTCATTTACCATATGTAAGTTATATCGGGGAATGCTCAGAACTTAAATCATAGCTATCTTCTATTGAAATACTGTGCTAACATATTATTTTAATACTTGGCAATACTTAAAGCATCGTAATCTCAGATTTTCCCTTTAAAACATTTGAACAAGTTCTGTACATACAAATTCATTTCTAGATCACATGCACCCTGACAGTCAAATAAAACCTGCTGTAGAGTAAAGCAAACCTAAAAATAATAGAAAAACTACAAAAGTGTGATAACATTACACGTTGGAAGGTATGAAAAAAGCAATATAATTAAAAAACCTAAAAGAGAAAAAACTAAAGGAAAAAAAGTATAGTCACCAACTAAAACCTTAAGATGATAATATGGTGTTTAACCTATTTTTTGAATTTCTGTTTAGATGGTGTAATAACTAAACCATAACAATGAAAATATAGGTAATGTAATTTTTTTTAATATATGTGTGTATTTACATTAGGGTGGCCCTTCGTTATATGGATGGAAAAAAAAGTGTTCAAATTGTCGGTCTCACCCCCTAGAAATATGCGAATAGCAAAAAAACTGAGAAATATAAAGTTTTGGGCCAATCCAAAATCGTTTAGTCGTGGCGCAAAGCGATTGAAAATTTCAAGTGTGTTTATATGGGGAAAATATGACTTTTTTTTTTTCAGATTTTACGAAAATATCATTCTATAATTTAATTTTTCCGACAAGCTGTTACATAATAGGGGATCAGTATTAAATTATCCTTTCAAAAGGCTATAAAACTTCAAAATCGTATGAAACCTCGCCAAGAAATAGCAAATGCCCCAGACCACTTTTGTGCCAAAAAAAAACTAGTTCATGAAATTTGATGGCATTTTTTTCAACTTTGAGAAATTGATTAAAGCCATCATTCGCTTTTGGTCTCTATACTTATAAGTACTCAGATGTGAAGTATTGTTTTATTATCACGTTGTTAACCTATTGCGCATTGAGACCGAAAATTGGAAATTTTTTTGATAAAATTTTTAAACTCCTTTTTCAAGTTTGAAAAAATTTTCTTAAACAAAATTTAAAAAAATTAATCTGTTACTTTAAGGTTTTATTAAATACATGTTGCAGATTAACTGTGTGAATTTTTTAGTAAATCCCTCTATCAGAATTTTTTTGACAAGCATTTTATTTTTGTGGATTTCGAGTAAACTTGGATTTTTGTGAAATATTCTGTAAATGTACTCTTTCTAAATACTTTGTGTCAAAAATTCATCACTTTTCTACTTTTAAATGTTATATTTTATCTTAATAGCCTAGGATTTCGGAAAAAAATAATATGACTCCATTAACCCTTTTGGAATTGGGGTCACATATGACCCAAAGCTAATAAAAGACAATTTATTCAAAAAATTCAAATATTTTGTAAGTGCTGTCCAATTTTTAGATGCGACGCTTAAAATATAATAACCAAATGTGTAGAAGTTTCGTTCCAAAAATTTTGGGATAATTCGGAGGACGTTAACTCATTATCTTCCAAGGCCAGATTTGGATTTTAAGATATTTTTAAATAAAAATTACCGAAAACGAGTTTTTCTATTAAACTCGTTGATACCACTATTTAGAATTTAAGAAAAATAATTCGGTTAATTTTTATTTATTTAACCCTTCAGTGCTCCTGAGATCAAAATTATCCATTGTGATATATCTCTGGTGCAATTATCTGCTTATTGCTCGCGAATATATTTTAAAACAACTTTTAACCAATTTTGTTATGAAATTACTTTATATAATAAAGTAATAGTGTTGAATATCTTGCGGTCTCACTCACCAATTTGGTGGATATTGATAAAAAACGCCAAAAAAAAAAAAATTTCAGGTCAATCGGTGAAGATGCCATTACTTGTAATGGTTGACATTGTTGTTTTGTAATAATCGGTCACTTTATATTATCTTCAAGTCACCTACATCTTTTCAAACTTCTAACATTTTATTTCCCAGTTTTAAATAGTTTATTAAATAAAAGTAAATTTCAAATATAATAATATATATAAAAGGCAATATTAAATTAATACTACTCTTAATGGAACAAATTACAAAATTAAATCAAAGTGAATTTCAAAAAACGTCCTATTTTTTAGACATATGACCTAAGTTGTTTTAATTTATATTCGCGATCAATAAGCAGATAATTGCACCAGAGATATATCACAATGGATAATTTGAGCTCAGGAGCACTGAAGGGTTAAATAAATAAAAAATAACCGAATTATTTTTCTTAAATTCTAAATAGTGGTATCAACAAGTTTAATTGAAAAACTCGTTTTAGGTCATTTTTATTTTAAAATATCTTAAAATCCAAAGCTGGCCTTGGCAAATAATGAGTTACCGTTCTCCGAATTATCCAAAAATTTTTGGTTATTATATTTTAAGCGTCGCATCTAAAAATTGGACAGCACTTACAAAATATTTGAATTTTTTGAATAAATTGTCTTTTATTAGCTTGGGGTCATATGTGACCCCAATTCCAAAAGGGTTAATGGAGTCATATTATTTTTTCCGAAACCCTAGGCTATTAAGATAAAATATAACATTTAAAAGTAGAAAAGTGATGAATTTTTGATACAAAGTATTTAGAAAGAGTACATTTACAGAATATTTCACAAAAATCCAAGTTTTCTCGAAATCCGCAAAAATAAAATCATTGTCAAAAAAATTCTGATAAAGGAATTTACTAAAAAATCCACACAGTTAATCTGCAACATGCATTTAATAAAACCTTAAAGTAATATATTAAGTTTTTTAAATTTTGTTTAAGAAAATTTGAAAAAGGAGTTTAAAAATTTTATCAAAAAAATTTCCAATTTTCGGTCTCAATGCGCAATAGGTTAACAACGCGATAATAAAACAATACTTCATATCTGAGTACCTATAAGCATAGAGACCAAAAAAGAATGATGGCTTTAATCAATTTCTCAATGTTGAAAACAATGCCATCAAATTTCATGACCTAGTTTTTTTTTGGCACAAAAGTGGTCTGGGGCATTTGCTAGTTCTTGGCGAGGTTTCATACGATTTTTATAGCCTTTTGAAAGGATAATTTAATACTGATCCCCAATTATGTAACAGCTTGTCCGAAAAATTAAATTAAAGAACGAAATTTTCGTAAAATCTGAAAAAAAAATCATATTTTCCCCATATAAACTTGAAATTTTCAATCGCTTTGCGCCACGACTAAACGTTTTTTGATTGGCCCAAAACTTTGTATTTCTCAGTTTTTTTGCTATTCGCATATTTCTAGGGGGTGAGACTGACAGTTTGAACACTTTTTTTTATTAAGGGGCACCCTAATTTACATACTGTAGAAATTTTTTGCGGAATAAAAGTACAATATTCTGAAAAATGTAGTAAAATCCAACGAATTAGTTTATTTCTCTATTAAAATAATTTCAGTTTAACTAAAATGTAACTTAACTAGCTCAGTGAATTGGTGTCTTATGTATCACCATTAGTTTTTCTTTAAGTGCTTAACTCATTAACCAGTTCTAGGTTTTTCTGTTTTCAACAAAGTGCTTAAAAAATGTGTCAATATTAAACGCTTCTACTGAGTAAACTAGATTATGTTATAACCACTATCATTGTCCTCTAATAACTTAGATTCGTAGAAACAAAAATCAACAAAATATTTTTTTTTTATAAATTGAGTACTTAAGCAGAAATATTTCGTTTTAACATTCCGCCCTTAGATTATAGCTATGGCTACTCCTTATTGAGACAAAGAATAATTAAAAATATTCTTCTATTCTTCAACAAACTTATTACAATTTCGATTACAAATTTATGCTTTAGTAGTTCTTCTCTGAATCAATACTTCAAAAAAATGTTAATGGAAAAACAATTCAAGTAGCATTAACTTCAAATAAATGTGATTCATTTTCCCACTAAACATTTTCCTGCATTTTGAATTTGAACAAAGTGTAGATTGCCAATTAATTTATGATTTTCAAAGCTCTTGTAACATATATATATATATCGTGCATATCAAGGTTGTAATTGAATTAATCATACAAGTTGTCATATCGAGAGATACCGTTGAATGGTAAAAAAAAATTAATATAATTATTTACTTTGAGAAATTGTAAGTCAGATTGAAAGCACTAGTTTAGTAAAAGCACCAGTTTAGTAAAAGCTCGAAAGAGTTTTGCGTTCTCAGACAAAACATTTTTTTTCTTACCTTTTATATATTTTCCTTATCTTAATGTTTGGTTGCTTTGTTTTTCAGTTATAACTCAAGAACAATTGATGATTTCTCATTTCATTCTTCAGTCAATAAAAATTTTTTAAAAATAGAATAAAAAGTGTTGATGAATGTTTGATTTAGTATTGAAAATGTCACTCATACGTATTTATAAATAATAATCATATGCCCATATGTTATTAAAAAATTTGTTTTAAAAGGGGAAAAGGTACTCTTTTAAGAAAATGTAAATTTTTAAGAAATGGTACTCTTTTAAGAAAATATAATTTTTTAAGAAAATATATTTTTCTCAGAAAAGGAGAAAAGTTAGATACTTTTCATAGGGAAGTTATTTTTTATAAATGGTACTTTTTTCAGAAAAGTTCTTTTTAAGAAAAGTTTTTTTTCTTTTATAAGAAAAGAATTTTTGTAAGAAAAAAATTTTTTAAGAAAATATATTTTTCTCAGAAAAGGAGAAAAGTTAGATACTTTTCATAGGCAAGTTATTTTTTATAAATGGTACTTTTTTCAGAAAAGTTCTTTTTAAGAAAAGTTTTTTTTTTATAAGAAAAGAATTTTTGTAAGAAAAAAATTTTTTTTTTTAGAAAAGTTAAATTTTTAAGAGAACGTACTTTTGTAAAAAAATGGTATATTAAGGAAAGGTGGTTTTTTCAGAAAATTCATTTTTTTTCAGAACAGGTACTTTTTCTCAGAAAAGGTACTTTTTTCAGAAAAGTTACTTTTTTCAGAAAAGGTACTTTTTTAAGATAATATACTTTTTAATGAATGGTAGTATTGTAAGGGAGGGTACTTTTTTTCAGAAAATCTACTTTTTGAAAGGGAGGGGGTATTGTAAGGGAGGGTACTTTTTTTCAGAAAATCTACTTTTTGAAAAGGTAATTTTTGCGATAGGCATTTTTTTTCAGAAAATGTACTTCTTAAATAAAATTTGCTTTTATCAGAAAAGCTTCTTTTTAAGAAAATGTAGTTTTTTAAGAAAAGGTAGTTTTTTAAGAAAATGTATTTTTTACGAAAATGAATTTTTTTTACGAAAAGGTACTTTTTGTAATAAATAGTAGTGTTTTCAGAAAAGGTTATTTTTTTCAGAAAAGGTAGTTTTTAGGAAGATATCCTTTTTTCAAAAGGTGTATGTATAAATGAGGTACTTTTTTTTAAGAAATATACTTTTTAAAACAAAGATCTTTTTGAAGAAAATTTAGTTTTTGACGAAAATGTAGTTTTTAAAGAAAAGGTGTTTTTTAAAAGGTACTTTTTTTAGAATATGCAATGTTTTTAAGATAAACAAATTTTTTTTTTTTTTTAAGAAAATGCTCCTTTTTTAGGAAAACGAACCTTCTAAGAAAATGTATTGCAGGTGGTACTTTTTTATGATATGAATATTTTTTAATGAGATTAACTTTTTTAGGAAATAGTACTTTAAAACATAGGGATTTTTTGGAAAAGTAACTTCTAAAATGATACTATTTAGATAAATGTATTTTATTTTTTCTAAATTCACGTTCTGAAACGAAGAAACTTTATAAAGAATATGTACGCTTTTAAAAAATTGTGCTTTTTTGGAAAATTTAATTTTGAAGTAAAATTACATATGAAGAAAATATGTTTTTTGGAAAGGCTACTCTTTGGAAAAGGGTCTTTTTAGAAAGATGTATTACAGAAAAAAAAATACTTTATTAAGAAAGTTATCATAGGGGGAACTACATTCTCATTTCCCAGTTCCCAGCTCCAAGATACAACTACACTATCATATGAGTGTTAATTTTAAGTAATTAAATAATTAACACTCGGCGTTATATAACAGTGGTAAAAAACAATTATGGTGAACTCTTAAGTCACTGCCCTATACCAGTGTTCTGCAAATTTTTGTGTTCAAGGTACGCCTATAAAATTAAGAAGTTTTAGAATATTTATCTAATACTAGCTGCTTTATCCGGTCTTGCCCGGGATCCAAAGCCCTTTGACTTGAAAAATGGTTCATTTCGCTTACCAGGAGCTGAGTACTTAGTGCCCAATGAACAAATTCTTCAAACAAATTAACTTTCTACCCAAAAATTTGTATGGAATTGGGGACTTGAAGTTTATTTATTTTGTAAACATCAAATATAACGGTATCGTTTGCAAATTAAGGAATCAGTGCTGCCGCGCAGTTGTTGTTAACTCATTGTAATTGAAAAAATATATTTTTCGGATCATTCTGATATTTTAGCTAAGCTGTGTTCCGCGAGCGCGTCACGTCACGTGTGCGTCCGCGCCCGTATTCCGCGCACCGAAATGATGCTATTGAAAATAATACAGATATTAAATAAATTTGTTGTAGGACAGATATTGAGAGCAGTATGGGGAATTTGTTCATTTCTTTCGGGGACATTTTTTTAAATTTGGAGAATTTCTTCATCGTGAAGTTATCCCTAATTTTTGGGGAATAAGTTAATTTTTTTGGGGAATTTATTCATTGGGGACTTAGTACTCGGCGCCTGCTTACCATTACAACTAACTGTATTTATGTATGGAGTATTTTGAGAGTATGATGTGTAAGTTACGAATTTTAGTTATTCTAGAGCTTTGTGATATACAAAATATCTGGTTTTTCCTTTTGGTGCATATACGAAAATATTACACTCAGGAGCAGGCGACATAAATTTGTCTATGAGAAAACAGTCATTTAAGGAGTTTCAGATTCCCTGGATTCAGCTTGTCTTAGCCGCTGGATTTCTAGACGCACTTGAGTAGCTTCAGGCATTTCCGCTTCTCTTAACAAAGCTTGCTGAACTGCGTTCCGTGAGCGCGTCGAAAAGATGTTATTGAAAAGAATACAGATTTTAAATGCGTATATCGCAGGACAGGTATTGAGATCAGTGTGTAAATTTTCGCTTCTTTTGGGCAACTTTTTTAAATTTGGGGAATTTGTTCATCGTACCGTGAGTACCAAATTTCACAGAAATCCTTTGAAAAATACGAACTTCTGTAGCGAATAAATATACCAAAAAAACAGAAAATGAGTGTTATAAAAAAGTGGGCGTAAAGGTAAGCGTGGCCAGAGAGATATATAATCCGACCTTTGCTAGAGTACAGAGATCACGTGTACCAAATTTCAGAGGAAGCCGTTAAAAAATAAAAGTTTGTATAGCAGTCAAACAAAGAAACAACTGGAAGGAAAAAAAAAAATAATTTTATATACATAGAAGCAGGCATAAAATTAGGCGTGGTCGGTAAGAATCATATGGCGGCCTTTTCTGGAGTGCAGAGATGTTGTGTACCAAATTTTTGAGAAATCCGTTGAAAAATAAAAATTTTTATAGCGAACAAATATACCAAAAAACAGAAAATGAATTGTATAAAAAAAGCGAACAATTATAGCAAAAAATAGAATTTGAATTTGTATGAAAAGTTTTCGTAAAAGTATGAGGGACTGGAGTACGGAGATTGTGCGTACCTAATTTCAGAGAAATCCGTTGAAAAATAAAAATTTTTATAGCGAAGAGTTATACCAAATAACAGAAAATGAATGTATACAAAAAGTGGGCATAAGAGTAGGCGTGGCCGGTAGGAATCTTTTGGCGACCTTTCCTAGAGTACAGAAATCGTGTGTATCAAGTTTCAGAGATGTCCGTTGAAAAATAAAAATTTGTGTAGCGGTAAAACAAACAAACAAACAGAAAATGAATTTTATATATGTGACCTTCTTCGAGAAAAGGGACCTAGTATGTCAAAAAACGGGTTGTGTCAAAAACGGTGGATTCTGGTACCTAAAGGGGTGTAGAAACTTTAAATGAATTTTTTTTCTCAAAACTTAATTTACACACACTAGGTCCCTTTTCTCGGAAAAGGTCACATATATAGATTAATTATGTTCTAAATCAGTTATCTGCTTCGAAAGGTTATCTCTATACCGATAATATTATATTATTATAATAATATTATATCTATACTAATATTATAAAGAGGTAATGTGTGTTTGTTTGTTTGTTTGTTTGTTTGTTTGTTTGTTTGTTTGTTTGTAGGAGGTAATCTCCGTAACTACTCATCTGATCTTCTTGAAATTTTCACAGAGTCTTACTGCGGATATGGGAAGTGCTATAGGCTATATTTTTTTTTTAAATATTTTTAGTGGGCGTGGCACCTCCTACACAAAGTAAATTTTTAATATCATATACATATATTGAGTACTATGATAGAGAGAGCTTTGCAAATTTGTGTGAGGTCACCTATTGTTAATATTAGTACCTACGCTGGAAATGGGCGGGATCGGATAAGTGGGCGTGGTACCTCCCATACAAGTAATAGTTCAATATTATATATCTCGAGTGCTGTGATAGATAGAGCTTTTAAAATTTTTTTGATGTCACCTATTATTAATGTGAGTAGTCGGATGCAAAATGGGCAGTATTGGACCAATAGGCGTGGCACCTGCCATACAAAGTAAATATAAAATGCCATATATCTGAAGTACTGTAATAGTGAGAGTCTTGGGACTTGGTGTGAGCCCATAAGTTATTAATTTGATTAGTTAGACAAAAAATGGGCGTGATCGGAGCAGTGGGCGTGGCACCACCCATACAAAGTAAAAATTTAATATCATATTTCTGGAGTACTGTAAAAGAGAGAGCTTTGTGGCTTTGCGTGAGCCCATAGGTTCTTTGTGTGATTAGTCGAAGAAAAAAATGGGCGTGATCGAAGCAGTGGGCGTAGCACCGCCCATGCAAAGTAAATATCTAATATCATATAACTGGTGTAATATAAAAGGGAAAGACTCTACATTTTGCATGAGTCCATCAGATATTAATGTGAGTAGACCAATAAAAATTGGGCGGGATGGGATTAGTGGGCGTGGCACCTCCTATGTAAAAAATATGAAGCACTACGAAAGCGACAGTCTTTTGATAAGTTCATTAATTATCAATGTGATTTGTCGTGGAAAATATATCGCCAATATCAAAAATTGCCAAACCCAAAAATCGCGAAAAATAAAAATCGCCCAAAAAACAAAAATCTTTAAAATCAAAAATGGGAAAAAGCAAAAATCGCTAAAAAGAAAAATTGCCAAATGATATTCTAAGTTCAAGGCCAAAGTTAAGTGTTGCCAGATCTAATATGGATAATCCGTCTTCTTCTCATGGGCAGCTACATGTACTTTGCTCCAGTGTAGGAACGCCGAAAAATCTGATAATTGTTGTACCGAATGAAAAAAAAAAATAAATTGTTTATCAGCATCAGCATGCATTGAAAAAAAAAAATTTATACTAATAATCTATACTAGCATAATAATAATGTGTGTTTGTTTGTTTGTAGGAGGTAATCTCCGTAACTACTCATCTGATCTTCCTGAAATTTTCACAGAGTCTTACTGCGGATATGCAGTGCTACAGGCTTACATTTTTTTAAATATTTTTAGTGGGCGTGGCACTTTCCATACAAAGTAAATTTTTAATATCATATATATTAAGCACTATGATAGAGAAAGTTTTGCAAATTTGTCTCAAGTCATCTATTATTAACATGAGTAGTCAGAAAAAAATGGGCGGGATTAGACAAATGGGCGTGGTACCCACACACAAACTTAATATTAAATGTGATACATCTGAATTACTGTATTAGTGAGAGCCTTGGGACTTTGCGTGAGCCCTATCATAACGATTCCGAAGGGGGAGGGGTAGGGGGAGGTGTAGCGAAGCACACCGGGTTACATCTAGTTATATAATAAATATAATAATATTAATTATATAATAAACAATTTTTTTGGCTGCAGATATGAAAAAGTTCATATCGGATGCTATATCTATATGGGGACAAGGTCCAAATATGGACCGATCCTGACCATGGTTGGTAAAGTCTCTTGTATTTTGCGAAAATATATACAAACAAAATTTGAGATGAATCAGTGCAATATTTTTGTTTTTTGATAGATTTAAGTGAAGATCGGGAAGCAGCTCTATATGGGGCCTATGACTAAGATTAGTCCCATAGGGATCGTTTTTGGACTATTCATTAATGGATGTAATAAAGACATACAAACCCAATTTGACTAACATTTATATGACAATTTGGATCTGATGTCAATTTATGTCGATTTTATAAGGGGTAATTTGTATGGGGGCTAGGTCTGAACATGGACCAATTCTCACCAGTTTCAATAGCGTTCATCCCATGGCCGATTAAAGCTTATATACCAAATTTCTTCAAGATATATTCGTATTTGCGACCTGCAGTTTGATTACAAGGTTTACATGGACACACAGACGGACGGACGGACGAATGGACATTGTTGAATCAACTCAAAAAGTGATTCTGATTCGATCGGTTTAATTAAATTTGGATCTAGGTCAAATATTTTTGGTTGTTACAAACAGCAGCACAAAGTCATTATACCCAAACCACATAGTGGTATAGGGTATAAAAATCTCGCTCAAATTTGGTTTATGCTTATTTTCTATGTCCAGTTAGTTGGGCCTATGAGATAGGGTCTCTAAGCGCATGGTATTGGTCTAGACCGACTATAATTTTCTTACTTGTTGGTTTCTGCGGTCAAGTAAAACCAAGTATTTTAGTAAATGATGAAATCATTGATTTTATTTCATATTTGTAAGTTTTATAACCAATTTACATATGTTAACCACATTAATTTTGTGGTTACTAAAATAATAATTTCCTTAAGAAGAATTTATAGTTCATGTTATATGTTACCGATTAAAATTAGAAAACGAATTGCTCACGCTCTTCTTATGCCGACTATATTTTATGGGTTGGAGATATTTTCTGTTACTAATATTGAAAAGAAAAAGAAAGGGTGTTTTAACAGAATTTTTCGGTGCTTGTATTACCTTCGTCCTGGTGACCATATATCCGAACATGCTTTTAATTTTTTGAGATGTAGTTTCGATGACATTGTTAGTGTAAGGTTGCTCACGTTATTTTATAAAACATATAAACTTGGCTTCCCAGCTTACCTAGCATCGAAATTTATATTTTCAAGCTCATCAAGAGCTTGAGCTCTTATTTGTTCCCGATTCAATACAACCATAATGCAAAGATCTTTTATGATACGAGTTATTTGTTTATGGAACAGCATAATCAGTGCTTCGTACAATGCATTATAGATCTTATATAAACAATCATAAAGTAGACGTCCTTGATGTCCCATTTTTGACATACAACTTAAAATTTTTTGCCCATATTCGTAATTTTGGGATGCAATTTAAAAATAATATTAATAAATCAATTATTTATGTTTACCGTATTAAGTTGCATATTAAGAATTTATAAATTTCTACTGTGTTAATATTAGCTCTGTAATCAGTTTTGGCCTAACAAAGGCTTTTTGATTATATGTAAATAAATGAAATGAAATGAAATGAAATGAAATGAATTAATTCATCAGGTACAATAAATTAATTAAAAAACAAGTAAGAAAATTATAGTCGGTCTAGACCGACTATACGATACCCTATACCATGCGTTTGGAAACCCTATCTCTTAGGCCCAACTAACTGGACATAGAAAATAAGCAAAAACCAAATTTGAGTGGGATTTTTATTAATTTTTTTGGCTGCAGATATGAAAAAGTTCATATCGGATGCTATATCTATTTGGGGACTAGGTCCAAAAATGGACCGATCCTGACCATGGTTGGTAACGTCTCTTGTATTTTGCAAAAACATATACGAACAAAATTTGAGAAGAACCAGTGCAATATTTTTGTTT
This sequence comes from Cordilura impudica, assembly GCA_963682025.1. NCBI lineage: Eukaryota > Metazoa > Arthropoda > Insecta > Diptera > Scathophagidae > Cordilura > Cordilura impudica. The sequence goes on from OY821517.1 coordinate 114,065,059, forward strand.
TTTAATAGATTTAAGTTAATATCGGGAAGCAGCTCTATATGAGACCAAAGGGATCATTTTTGGACTACTCATTAATGGATGTAATGGATCTTATGGCAATTTATGTCGATTTCATAGGGGTTATTTGTATGGGGGCTAGGTCTGAACATGGACCCAATTTCACCAATTTCAATAGCGTCCATCCCATGGCCGATAAAAGCTTATATACCAAATTTCATCAAAATATATTCATATTTGCGACCTGCAGTTTGATTACAAGGTTTACATGGACACACAGACGGACGGACGGACGGACGGACATTGTTAAATCAACTCAGAAAGTGATTCTGATTCGATCGGTATAATTAAAGATGGGTTTAGGTCAAATATTTTTGGTTGTTACAAACAGCAGGACAAAGTCATTATACCCAAACCACATAGTGGTATAGGGTATAAATAGTTATGATATAAATGGATCTAATGTGATTAAGTTTAAATTTAACTAAATTATTTATCTCAATGGTATGTGGTAGAGAAAAAGAAAGCATATATTTCTAAAATTCATAACTACACTGTACCTTTATTTTTGAATTTTTTAATATTTTTGCATTTATACTTCAAATTTCCACTATTCTCAGTTTCGTAAGAGTTGCCTTATGTGATGTACGGTTTGGACATACTACTTTTTACATATATTTGAGATGATGCTTTGAAGCGAAAGGTTTTGTTAGATTTGTAGTAGTTTTTCAGACATATTGGAATTAATACTGTAATTAATATGCAAATTTTAATTTTGTTTCAATGCTAAAAATTGAAAAAAAAACCATTGTCTTAGTTACAAAACATTTTTTTTTGATAGATATCCCACTCGCATCCCACTAAGCGAACAAAATGCTTTTAAATGAATAAACCTAAGCTTTCTTTTGAGCAAAAAGAAAATTTCTTTTTTGAAAAAAAGTGTAAAAACAAAAATTTTTTGATTTTCAAAAAAATCAAAAAAATTATTTTTTTTTTCAAATTTTTTTTGCGAAAGTCTGAAGAAATAGCTATCTATGAGGAAAAACACCTGTTTGGTGAATTTTTGTATCAACAGACATTTAAGTTAACAAGTTTCTATTGTGATCAAATTGTTGCTGTGAAGACAAGCGAATTGTGATCATAGTCAGCTTGATATTCGGTTATTAACTTCATCGACATAATGCATTCATTTCTTGTGTGTATCATTTGACGTTGCAGCAGTCACAGGGAAATAATGTTAACGCTGTAACTGGCTTAAAATATGAAACACTGTTTATCGAAGTTAAAGTCTCGATTATTGCTAATGAATTCTTGCTAATTTTGTAACTGTCGACGCAGTTGACGATATAAGTCAAACATTTTATTGAGATAAACAAAAAATATTTAGTGGAATAAACGATTTCAGCTAAACAAAAAAGTGTATGTTTTTCTTTCTGAGTTCTTCAAAATTTGCCGTACATAAATGAGTTAATATCTACAATTCAATGATAAATTCCAATTAAATACTTATATATATTTTTTTAATTTATTTATTAATTTAAGCCGCTTGAGCTTTACGTTTCTATAGAGGTTTTCATTTCCATTCTTTATATGAATGACACATTTTATCCAATAGATTTTTCTTATTAAACAATTTGCTTATTACACACAATAGATTTAAGATTGAACTTTTTGTCTATGAGACCTCATACAAAACTATGAATGATGAAAGTGAATAGAAAACAAACCGTTTTGTTCAATTCATTTGTAAAGATATCTTATCTATTCTGTAGCACCATTTCCAAAAATATATATAGAATATATGTATATTTAATGCTCTTGTAACAAGTGACAAAGTTTTGTAACACCAAATTAATACTGAAGATGGAGTAGCTACTTTCCAACACCACATATCAGCTTATGAATGTTAAATGGAGCATTATACTGAGGCTTTAACCGCTTTTAACTTTAATCGCAATTAATGTTGATCTGTTTTTCATTAAGATAAAATTTTTTTTAAGATCATATTCATATTTAGTATAAGATGATTTTTTGTTCTCCCAAGTAACTTATTATTGAAATGGCAACGGTGTACCCGACAAGGATGTAGACAATTGTATTAGAAAACTATGTAATTTTACATGCTTTTATCCTTACATTGCTGATGATGCTTTTTCAAATGAAAGTTTATAATGACATTGATACCCAGCAAAAGCAAATAAATAAAAATCGTTTCAAATAATCTGCACCACAATTAAAATCCTAATATGCGCGTCTAGAGGAATGCAAAGTTCGGCAATATATCAAGATACTTTTAATTAAAATTCGAATGAATATTTATGGCTTTAAATGGTGCGTGGTAAAGAAGAAGAAAGCATATATTTCAAAATTTCATAACTGCACTGTATTCTTAATCGGACCGGTTTCTGGCATTTCAGCCTTCATCAGCGATTTATTGAACATTGTGATAATTGTTATGTTTTAATTGAATAGATTGTTTCTATATGAAAATTTTTTCTACTTAGGGCGGCCGTGAGGTTTTTGAACCGTGAACCTTCACATATTTGCACTTTTAGGTCAGCGCTTTAACACACTCACCTAAAGTCAGGCCTACGAGCAGTGTGGTTAATTTCAGTTTTCGTACCATACAGCTTTACTTTGTATTAATTTCAGAAGATACAACTCTGTCCAAACAAACAATCGTTATTTTTGAATTTTGAATATTTTTTGCATTTATACTTCTAATTTTCACTATTCTCAGTTTTCGTAAGAGTTGTCATATACATACCTACATATGTACTTTACATATATTTGAGATGACGCTTTGAAGCGAAGAAATTTTAGTTTACATCTGATTTGTAAAATATTTTTTTGCTGGGTAGGGTTTTATCCACATGTTGTGCATAAAATAGTGTAGAATTGTTAAGAAATTAAATAAAAATCTATAAAACTATTATTTGTCCTGGTGTATTGAAAAGTTGCAAACATGTGCAAAGTTAGTCAATAATACTGGTAGCAAGATATAATATATTTTCAAATATGGCTTCCATTGTTATTATTTCGTTTACAGGTTATTTAAATTGTTTGCAGACAATTGAGTAATGTGTTCTCAATTATTTCTGGATTCAGTAAAGCGTTTCGAATAAATGGAAAATGAGTTCTTTTGAGTTGAAGATAAGTTATAGTGCAACAAATACCTAAATGATTTGAATTTTTCGTGATTATTTTTTTTAAACTAAAGCAATTTTTAATATTTAATTTCACCTTGAACGGCTCTTAAGTATAGCAGTAATATATATTAAAATGAATTTTTTATTTGGTAATTTTTCAACAATATTCCTATCTGTGAATGCAAAAAAAAAACTTGAACTTATAATTTGAAACCATATTATTTAAAAATTTTTTTTGCAAAAAAATAACAACGTAATGAAATTATCGTTTATCAGTAATTCTTGGATATTTTCATTGAAACCACGATACATTTCATTGACAACCATTAAAAAAATTATATTATTGGTGCGTAAAACTTGCAATTAGTCATATCTAAAAACAGCTGGGTGTACTAAACACATTGATAACCAGATTCCAGGTATGTGCTTCCACATAGATATTTGTTCCGCCAACATAGGAGTGGCAATGAACTTTCTTATTCTCTCCGAGCTCCATAGAAAGCAATAAATTTCCACACAGATATTCGTTCCGCCAACATAGGGGTGGCAGTGAACTTTCTTATTCTCTCCGAGTTCCATAGAAAGCAATAAATTTGCGTTGTCTAGTCAGTTACCCGAAATATATGCTGATAGTCACGAACGGATTAATTTGTAATAGAAAGTTAATCGAAAAATTTTACCGGTACTCGTTCGATTTCTGAACTTCCCTTTGATTTTTTTTAAACAAAAATGCCAACAAGAATTTCATATATACCATTTCATCCTCCACTGTTTTTGTATACCCTTCACACCACTGTGCATATGGTATATATAGCTTTGTCATTCCGTTTGTAATCATCGAAATAAATTCCGGAGACCACAAAACTAAATATTTTCTGGATCCTCATAAAAAGGGAGTTGTTCGTCTTTCTGTCGAAAACACGATCACACCCTCAGTAACTGAGGTAGACTCGCGATGGAGTTTGTGTTTAAAAATTCAATTCAATTCAATTCATTTCTTTATTAACATGATATTTACATGTGAATTTGTTTAACAATTTTGACAAAGAGTTTAGGATTTTTATCCTTGTCTACTTAAACATTATAACGATATTTTATAATAGATTTGGCTTTAAATAATATTAAAAAAGGGCCCCGGTAGGTGAGTAGGTAGCGTGCTCGCCTATCATGCGGGGGCCGTGGGTTCGATTCCCACCAGAGGCTTTGGTCTGTCGCTGCAAAAACCACCCAAATGGTCTTTGTCACCCGGCTTATCCCTTGATCCAAATTAGAATATAAATTTAATTTGCATTGTAATCTTCTTATATATTAAAAGAATTTATGAAAACTAAAGTCAGTCCGTCTGGCCATTCTCTCCGGCCGATTTCCTTCATTTTTTGTTAATGAAAGGTATTTAGACACAAATATGTCATCAAGCATTGAAATTAACTCAACTCCCACCTTACTCAAGTTACACTATTTTCAAGATTTTTTCAATATTTTCCTTCACTCAAGCCTCTATAACTAGAGTTTAATTAACGTAGGCTGTTAACATGAGTCTAAGAACACTCAGTGGATCAAGCTCTTTCTTTTGAGCTATTAACTGCTTCTTTGGGTTTGAGGAAAGCTATGCGTGCACAATCAACTTTACATAAAATTTTTTCAAAATTTTTTCAATATTTTCCTTCACTCAAGCCTCTATAACTAGAGTTCTAATTAACGTAGGCTGTTAACACAAGTCTAAGAACACTCACGGCTCCTCATAAAAATTAATATAATATAATATAATACTGCGAAGCAGCACGGGTCTCTAGTTAATATAAATAAATAAATAATATTAAAAAGTAAGGCAAACATTTTCAAAAAACCTTTATGTACATTTCTAAATTTAAGATAAAACAATAAAGTTAAGTAAGGGGTAAAATTACGATAAGCCAAGCTCATTGATACAATAATGCTCAGATCTAAGACATCTGGTATTGAAGTTTAAGGTTAATCTTTGTTCAACATTTGCTGGAGTGAGAAGTCGTCGAGTGGAATAATGCCAAGGCAAATTGTAGATCATTTTTAAAAGTTGGTTTTGCGCAATCGGCAAACTTTTTTTATGACATTGTGCTGAAATGTGCCAGATATGTGTAGCGTAGAACATTATGGCATGGAAAACAGATTTCAGTATGAGACTTTTGTTACCAATATCGAACTTGAAATTTCGATTTATTAATGAGTGTAGCAATCTTGTTACCTTATTAAATTTGTTAATAATATATGGAATATGGTATTTGAACTTAAGTTTATGATCCAGCAACACTACTAAATATTTGACCTTGTCCTCCCATATTATGGGGCTATTGTTGAAACTTATAGGGTCTTGAGGTAGGAAACATGGTTTACGTCTTCGGGAAAAGTGTATGGCTTGTGTCTTTTGTGCGTTAACTAAAATTTTCCATTTTTTATAGTTGGACTGTACTTCAGACAGTGCAGTTACGAGGTTGTTTATTACTTTAGCTGCAACTATACCTGATCCTTGCAATGCAGTATCATCAGCAAAAATCGACGTTACGCAGCCGTCAAGTATTGGAAAGTCTGCTGTGTGAATATTATATAATATAGGGGAGAGGCAGAAACCTTGAGAGCAACCAGCCAGTATTTCTTTATGTGTCGAGTAGTTCGTTCCAATATAAACATTACAAAAGCGTTCGGAAATAAAACTGTTTATTATTTTTATATGCTCAATTCGAAAATTTAATGCAATCATTTTGCAAATAAGACCATTATGACAAACGAAATCATATGCAGCTTTAATGTCCATTAAGATCATACCAGTGGATTTTCCGATATTAAAGTTTGAAGTTACTATGTTTCGTATTCTTACTAATGGTTGAGAGTTTATGTTTAAAGTCATCGAAATCGGTCTAACGGGTCACGGGATTTGAACGAAAATGTAAAAAAACTGTTGAAAAAATAAAAATGTTCAATTGCACGTGTTTCATTAGTTAGCCTAAGCAAGTATTGATACATCTTTTTTTTATCGACATCACGATATAACAAAAAAAATCGCCAGTATGAAAGAAAAAATATATTAAAAAAAAAAAAAAAATATTAAAATACATACCCTTTCTTTCAAAACAACCTTCATTTTTACCTTTTAAAAAATATCCTTTTTTAAAAACTAACACTTTTTAAATTACCCTTTATTAAAAAGTTGCCTTTTTAAGAAAATAATATTCTTAAAATAGTACTTTTTTAAAAAATTTCCTTTGCTGAAAAATACATGTTAATAAAAAATCGATTTTGCTTAAAACAGTACCTTTAATTAAAAGAGTACTTTTTCATAATAAAGTAACTTTTAAAAAAATGCCTTTCTTCAAAAACTTACCTTTTCTTGGAAATTACATTTTCTCGGATAAATACCCTTTTTAAAAAAGTACCAGTTTTTAAAAACTTAACTTTTTTTTCAAAGTAAATCTTTTTAAAAAGTCCTTTTTATTAAGAAGTACATTTTCTTGTGACTTTGAATATAATCGAACCCATGGTTTGTTTCAATATTATATATATCACTAGATGTAACCCGGTGTGCTTCGCTACACCCTCCCCCTCCCCCACCCCACCACCTTCCGAATTGTTATGAAAGGGCTCACGCAAAGTCCCAAGGCTCTCACTAATACAGTAATTCAGATATATCACATTTAATATTAAGTTTGTGTAGGGGTACCACGCGCATTTGTCTAATCCCGCCCATTTTTTTGTCTGACTACTCACGTTAATAATAGATGACCTGAGACAAATTTGATATATATATGTGATATTAAAAATGCACTTTGTATGGGAGGTGCCACGCCCACTAAAAACATTTAAAAAAATTAAAGCCTGTAGCACTCCCATATCTGCAGTAAGACTATGTGAAAATTTCAGAAAGATCAGATGAGTAGTTACGGAGAGTACCTCCTACAAACAAACAAACAAACAAATATCACCTCTTTATTATGTTAGTATAGATTATTAGTATACATTTTTTTTTTTGAATGCTTGCTGATGCTGATATACAATGCTTTTTGTTTTTTCATTCGGTACAACTATTATCAGATTTTTCGGCGTTCCTACCCTGGAGCAAGGTAAATGTAGCTGCCCATAAGAAGAAGATGGATTATCCATATTAGATTTGGCAACACTTAACTGTTGGCCTTGAACTTAGAATATCATTTGGCAATTTTTCTTTTTAGCGATTTTTGATTTTGCCCATTTTTGATTTTGAAAATTTTTGTTTTTGGGCGATTTTTATTTTTCGCGATTTTTGGGTTTGGCGATTTTTGATTTTGGCGATATATTTTCCATGACAAATCACATTGATAATGAAATTGTCAAAAGACTGTCTCTTTCGTAGTGCTTCATATTTTTTACATAGGAGGTGCCATGCCCACTAATCTCATCCAGCCCAATTTTTATTGGACTACCCACATTAATATCTGATGGACTCATGCAAAATGTCGAGTCTTTCCCTTATATAGTACACAAGTTATATGATATTAGATATCTACTTTGCATGGGCGGTGCTACACTGCTTCGATCACGCCCATTTTTTTGTTTGAGTAATCATACAAAGAAGATAAGGGCTCACTCAAAGCCAGAAAGCTCTCTCTTTTACAGTACTCCAGATAAATGACATTAAATAGTTACTTTGCATGGGGAGTGCCACGCCTATTGGTGTGAACCCGCCCATTTTTTGTCCAACTAATCGCATGCATAACTTATGGGCTCACACAAAGTCCCAAGACTCTCACTATAACAGTACTCCAGATATATGGCATTTTATATTTAATTTGTATGGTAGATTCCACGCCTATTGGTCCGATACTGCCCATTTTTTGTCCGACTACTCACATTAATAATAGGTGACATCAGACAAATTTGAAAAGCTCTCCCTATCACAGTTCTCGAGATATATAATATTGAATTATTACTTGTATGGGAGCTGCCACGCCCACTTATCCGATCCCGCCCATTTCCGGTGTAGCTACTAATCGTAACAATAGGTGACCTCACACAAATTTGCAAAGCTCTCCCTATCATAGTACTCAATATAAGTATATGATATTAAAAATTTACTTTGTGTGGGAATTGCCACGCCCACAAAAAATATTTAAAAAATTATAGCCTATGGCACTTCCCATATCCGCAGTAAGACTCTGTGAAAATTTCAGGAAGATCAGATGAGTAGTTACGGAGATTACCCTCTACAAACAAACAAACAAACAAACAAACACACATTACCTCTTTATAATATTAGTATAGATATAGATAAGATATATAGAAGTATAGATTATTATCTTTTAAATGTTTTGATATTTAGTTGTTACTAATTATGTTTTTTTTTTTTTTGTTTTGAAAAAATAGCTGAGTTAAAACCCTGCAGGAAATGTCAATAGTAAAACAGTACTGATTCACTATTGACCTTGTCACCAGTACTACTGACCAACTATACCACAGACAATGTAATTTTCTATAGACATTTAACATGTACGTGTCATTGCAAATCACTAGTGACATTGGTACTATTGATTAGGTAGTGACTAGGTAGTTCTCATGGGACCATATGTAGACATTGGAACCAGATATTCTTGTACAAATTTGATTGTTCTTTCACTTTTCTTTTATAACTTCGTTTACTTATTATTTTTTTTTATTTGATTTATTATAAAATATATTTTTATTTACCATTTATATTAAATTTTCCTATATCTTGTTTTAAAACTTTAGTTTTTCGTCCAACCACGTGTTTTTCAAATAAAACTATAAAAATCAAGAAGAAACAGAACTCCCAACTTCAGTATGGAATATTTTTTTGACAGATAAAGTAACCCTGTAGGAAATGTCACTAGTGAATCAGTACTGATTCACTATTGACACTGTCACCAGTACTAGTGACTTATTGTACCCCTGTCAATGTGTTTTTACTATAGACATTTAACATGTGCGTGTCATTGGAAATCTACTACTGACACTGGTATTATTGAGTAGGTAGTTCTTTTGGGACCATATGTAGACATTGTCACCAGGGATTCATTAGTGCATTTTAGTAATTCTAATCTACCCTTCTGGTACTTTTATGATGTAAATGTCAGTAGTGAATCTGTACTTACCCTCTGTTGACACAGTCACTAGTACTAGTGATGTATTATACCCCCGACAATTCTAGTCTACACTTTTGATACTTTTCTGAAATAGACGTCGTTAATTAAACTTTTGTTAAAATTTGATGTTTTATTAAAAAAATTAAGGAATTCATAACAGGTACATTTCAGACTTTTAAATAGTATTTAAAAAAAATTTTAATTAAATTAAATTATAAATAGGTATTTTAAAAAAATATTAATTTTTTTTCTCGATGAATCCATGTTTTAATTTTTTTGAATTGCTTCGACCCATTTGTTTAAAATATTTTTTTTTTGGCGCTGCAATGCTCCTCTAAGCGTTTTATCGCCGGCTTCACTAATAGTTGATATTACGTCTGGAAATGGAAACAAAAAACCATTTATAAAAATATTACAAATTTTAAGAACTCTAACTAATGTCAAGCTTTTTACCTATTAAAGCATTAAAAACGTTGGCGAAATCACGCAATCTCTTTTTGCCAAAAGAACCATCAACATTAAAATTGAGCTATGTAGAATAGGTTTTATTATTAAATGATTTATTTTACTCATAATGAATGTATGTATAATACTTCAATTATTTTAAAAACACGTTTATTTACATTAAAATTAATTTTTTATTAAAATATTTTAAAATATTTTTTACAAACAATTTTTCTAGCAGCCGCTTATATTTTTAACACACTAATAAAAACATTAAGAGGAAGCATGGCTCTATTACAAAGCTTTAATTTTTCAGGCTGAGTTTAGCCGCTGACATTCTGTTAATATTGCTGTCGCCGAACTCGTCAGCTCTTAATTTTTAATAAACAAAAGATATACAAAATATGAAAAATGGTATTTTGTATGTACTTTTTAAATTTATAAAGATTAATGTACTGCTACTAATAGCACAATTGAAAAAATACTAGATTAATAAAAACAATTATGCCGCTGGCGAATAATAGCGCTTTGGCGGCGAATTAGAACTCTTATTTATTGTATAGGTATACATTTTTTTTCTACTCAAAGCAAATAAAACATGTGGACACTTTGTTGACAATGTCGCCAAGAAGTCTCCAAAATAGTTGACAAAACTGGTGACTTGGAGACACTTGCCGCCAGGTTTCCTTCAGGGAAAGTAAATAATGGAAACGCTTAGTTGACAATGTCAACAAAATAGTAGACAAAAGTGGTGACTTGGGGACACTTGACCCCAGGCTTTCTGCAGGGAATTTTTTTTTGAAATATATGTTCAATACACGTAAACCTGGTATGAAAACTAAATGTAGCAATTATAAAAATATATATTTAGATGAAATTTGTTTTATAAGCTTTAATCGGTTGTATTTTTAAGTCTGTATAGCTTGACTTAATCTATTACCAGATTAATTTTATATTAAATGTATCCTTAAATTTACATATTGCCAGCTAATTCAGATATAACATTTTACATTTTGTTTTGTTATATTAATCTTTTTAGCGAAGAATTATTTGAAATTTTTTTGAAGATTCATATGATTTCTAAGCTCTCAAAATATTCTTATAGGAATCAAACTTTGAGTATTATGATGCCGGTTGCATTAAAAAATGAATTTCAATGGTGTTGTATGACTTACTTATTGAACTTATAGGTTTATTTTTTATACCCTATACCACTATGTGGTTTGGGTATAATGACTTTGTGCTGCTGTTTGTAACAACCAAAAATATTTGACCTAGACCCATCTTTAATTATACCGATCGAATCAGAATCACTTTCTGAGTTGATTTAACAATGTCCGTCCGTCCGTCCGTCTGTGTGTCCATGTAAAGCTTGTAATCAAACTGCAGGTCGCAAATATGAATATATTTTGATGAACTTTGGTATATAAGCTTTTATCGGCCATGGGATGAACGCTATTGAAATTGGTGAGAATCGGTCCATGTTCAGACCTAGCCCCCATACAAATTACCCATATGAAATCGACATAAATTGCCATAAGATCCAAATTGTCATATAGATCTTACTCAAATTGGGTTTGTATGCCTTCATTACATCCACTAATGAGTAGTCCAAAAATGCTCCCTTTGACCCCATATAGAGCTGCTTCCCGATCTTCACTTAAATCTATTAAAAACAAAAATATTGCACTGATTCTTCTCAAATTTTGTTTGTATATATTTTTGCAAAATACAAGAGACTTTACCAAACATGATCAGGATCGGTCCATTTTTGGACCTAGTCCCTTTATAGATATAGCATCCGATATGAACTTTTTCATATCTGCAGCCAAAAAAATTAATAAAAATCCCACTCAAATTTGGTTTTTGCTTATTTTCAATGTCCAGTTAGTTGGGCCTAAGAGATAGGGTTTCTAAACGCATGGTATAGGGTATCGTATAGTCGGTCTAAACCGACTATAATTTTCTTACTTGTTTTTTTTTTAACGTTTATTTAAACAAAATTCATATAATAAACTATAAATAAACAAATAGTGGTAAATATAATTTAGTTTTCATACACAGTCCCTTAAACGGGCTCTCAAGTAAGTTTTATATAATATGTATTACATTATTTTTTTGATAATATTTGATAGTTGTTTTTATACAAAATATATATATTTATTTATAAGTTAATGTAAAGAAAAAATTTAAAAAAATTACTTTTATATTACAAAAGATAAAAGTCATAGTCAAGAGATAAAAAAAAGAAAATGACAATTAATCAGAGAGCCATCAATATTTTTTAATATTTTTGTTTAGGATCATATTTTTATCTCCTGAATAAACGCTCGTGTCGAACCTGCGATTGTCTATTGTCAGTTCCTTGCTAAATATAGCTTTAATATTGGCTCGTCTATAAATGTGGAAAAATATAGGAATGCCAGTTTCGTTTTGTTTAAAACCATTACTATCCAGGTATAAAAAGGCCTCAGGTGGTACGTATCCATTTTGTAATGTTCTACATATATATTCACGATTAACATAATAAGGTGCCATAATTAAATTATTTTCATAACATTCAAGGCTTTTTGTAATATTATTTCTTATTACATGAATAATGAAATTATCGATTCTACTGATTTTTGCTTCATTGTACAGTCTTTTATTTGATATATATTTTATGTAGTTACTGTTTGCGGATCTATAAAGTGACATACATCCTCTCAGACATTTTCTTTCAAAAATTCTAATTTTTTCCATATAAGATGGTGAAATATTAAACCATATTTGACAACCATATGTTAGAATTGGTCGTATTAGAGATTGATACATAATTACTTTAACCCTTGACTTGATGTATTTTGAATAGAATAATTTTCTATTCATGAAAAATGCCTTTCTCGCTTTTAAAATTTGAAAATTAATGTGATCATTGAAATATAGAAATTTATCTATGTGAATATCTAAATATTTGACAACTGATTTGTTTGGGATATTTATATTGTTATTGGATTTGATTCCAAAGGCTTTCCAATTCTTTTTAATGTTACTGTTACATTTTCCAACAGGCGGGTGAAAAAGTATTGTTTCACATTTATTTATGGTAATTTTCATTTGCCAATCAGAGGCATATTTTTCTACTATATTAAAATAGTACTGTAATTTTTTATTAATTTTTTAATTTTGTTATCCGCATTATAAATAATAATATCATCAGCAAATCCGATAATATTATCAATTTCTTTTAATAGATCATAAATGAATAGATTAAAAAGAATCGGAGAGTTTATAGTACCTTGTTGTAAACCATTAGCAATAACGATTTTTTTTTTGTACTGACTTTGCTGTTATCACAGACTAAAAAGGATTTGTCATTTAACATATTGTGTATAAGAATAATGAGGTGTAAAGGAAATTTGTATTTGAATAGTTTGTAAACCAGACCTGGGATCCAAATACTATCGAATGCTTTTTCAAAGTCTATTAAACAAGCGCCTGTGCAAAATGATTTGTTAAGGTTCCAAAAGACGTTTGAAACCACTAAATGTATTGCCTGAACTGTTGAGTGTTTATATTTGAACCCAAATTGATTATCATTTATTAAGTTACTTTTTTTAGAGAATTCGGTTAAGTTGTTGTTGATACAAACTTCAAAAGCTTTACTTATATTTGGAAGCAAGCTAATTGCACGCAAATTTTCTGGATTACTTGTGTCTTTCTCTCTTTGTGGCAAAATTATTACTTTAGCAGTTTTCCAGTCATGAGGGAAATATGCATTGTTAAGCATATTGTTAAATAAGGTGCAATATTCAAGAATGATTTCTTCTGGCATGTTTCTCAATATGATATTAGGAATGTTATCAGTACCTGATGATAATTTTTTTTCTTAAGTGTCTGAAAATGTATGTGATTGTGTCTTTTGAGGTAAAAAAATCCTTATTTAATTGATTGGACTTTCTAATTGCACTAAATGTAGTAACAGTTGAATTATTATTTATACATTCATTTTTAGCTTCCAAAAATCTGGAAAAACAATTATCCACTTCAACATGTAAGCTATTATTCAGGTCAATCTCTTTAAACGAGTGAATTGATTCTAAAAAGGAGCAAATTATGTTTAATTTTTGCTCCCCATCTCTTATGATAAAGTCATTACTATTGGTTTCTATTTCCAGTTCATCAGCATTGATTCCTGCCTTTCTGAGCATAAATTGTTTATCTTGGGGAATTTTAACAACATCGTTATGCCAAGGTTGTGTTTTTTTAAATTGTTTATTGATTTCGTATTGTGGCTCGTGTAGTAAAAAAAAACACACAACATGTACAATAAACAGGTTCGAGTTCAGTTATATTTTAAGTCGTGTTTAAAATATAACTGAACTCGAACCTGTTTATTGTACATGTTCTGTTTTTTCGCACTACACGAGCCACAGCACGACTTAAAATATAACTGAACTCGAACCTGTTTATTGTACATGTTCTGTGTTTTTTTTTACTACACGTACCAGAACATGAACTTCATATAAAGCAACACTCAAAAATGTGTGCTTTATGTGTGATTGAAACAAAAAGAATGTGATACAAAAATGTTCGTGTAAATAACGAAATATTAAAACGAACACAGTCATGGTTGTGTTGGGCACCGAAGAAAATTTAAAAATAAGCATAATTGGTATGAAAATAAAAATATATTGGTCTATGTTATGTTTGTTTACATATATGTACGAGTTTTTTATTCAGTGTGTGTTTTTTTCTGAACTCTGTTTAGTCTACATTGATAAAAATCCATTTCCGAATTTGTGAGATTTCTATCATTCGGTATAATTTGAACACTGTTTAATTCATTTAACATATTATTCCTGAACTTTTTCCAATTAGTGTTTTTGTAGTTGTATTTTGAATCAGACAATTCTTTAAAAAAACTAACATTTAAAATTTGAATTTGTAAGGCATTATGATCACTATTATAGTGAAGAGTTTTAAGACAATTAAGTGAGTTGTTTTCTTTATGGATAACTAAACGAGAGTCAGCAATACATTCTTTTAATTTATTTCCCTTTGTGTTATTCGAATCATTACCCCAATCCTTATGCTTACAATTAAGGTCTCCTGCTAGTACATAAAAGTGGTTTGTATCTTGTAAATTTAAGGATTGAAAGAGTTTTAAAATTTCAGTTTTAAAATAACTATCATTGTTACCTGATGGATAATATGCTGATATTATAAACAACATCTTTTTGGCTAATAGAGGTATTTTTACTATACATGTTTCCAGTTTAAATGAACCAGTAGACTTGTTGTCACAAGTAATATATTTGATGCCATTTTTTAACAAAATTGCGGTTCCTCCACCTCTTTTAGCGTCCTTTCTATCTGTACGTATTAGGCAAATAATCCTTTACTTTGTGCCTAGCATTATGTTTCGTTTCATTCAATAGAACTACGTCTGGATTATATTTATCTAAAAAGTTACTTAAATCGTAACTTCTACTTAAATTAATTAATGAATTAACATTAATTTCGATAATATTTATTTTTTTTACAATTGTTTCCGCCATTGTGTTCATTTAAGCTTCTAGCATCGAAAAAATAGTATCTATTCTCGACGTTTGTAGTTGTAATTGTTTGTTTAAATTTATAATTTGATTTGCCAGGTTTTGCATTGAATTATTAACTAGTTCCAATGCATTTTGGATGGAGTTGTTTCCGTTTTGTATATTGTTGTTTTTTACCATATCAGCAAAAGAAGTACCATCGTTGACTTGTATAGGTGGATTATTTGTTCGGCTTTGGGATAACTGCTCTTTTTTGGCGCGTAATTTTTGTTGTAGTTCCTTGTATTTTTCGCAACCTTTATATGATGCTGGATGACCATATTTGTTACATAGAACACAAAACAGCCTTTCACGTTCATTTGCAGGAACCTCTTTTAGGGTACATTTACCAACCTCATATCTTATGTTGCATATTACACATCTATGTGGTAGATAGCAATTATATGCACTGTGAAAAAATTGTTGACAATTCCTGCATTGAGGGATTTCAGGTTTTCTTAGGGCTTCCCAACGGACACAGTGCTAAAGAAGTCCTTTGATAGATTTCAGTTCGTTAATTTTGCTTTCGTTGCTTATTTGTACCAAATATATTGGAAGATTATAATTTTCGTTTATTGATTTTGCGGTTTTGAATGGATTTACTTTTATAAATTTTAAATTTTCATTTTGAAATTTAGATAGTTCTTGCAATATTTCATTAGTGTCAGTATTGGCACTTAGACCTTTTAGCAAATAAGATTTTGTTTTAATGTCTTTTGGTGTAAAAGTAAAAAATCTTGTATTGGTTTTTTCTAAATATGCTTTTACTCTAAAATAATCGTCTAAGGTTGATAAAAATAAAGAGATTTTTTTATTAATTGATTCTTTTATTTTAAATTCAGATATTTTCAGTCCATCTTTAATGAATTCAATAAGTTTTTTTGGATCCACATCAAAGATATTAATAGGTGGAACTTTTGTATTTTTGTTTGAGTTATTTTTACTCGGGTTATTTATTGTGTTTTCTTTATTAATATTGACTTTATTTGCACTATTTATTGTTGCTGATGCTGCTTGAGCAGTTCTTGTTGGTTTTTCTTCAACATGTTTTTCGAATTGCTTTAAACATTCTTGGTCACAAATTTTGTCATTATCAAGAATTGCCCAATAATTGCTTTTTAGTATTTTATTTTGTTGTTCACTTTGCATATTGCTTTTTCTTTTTCTTAGGTTCTCTGGTATATTTTTATTTAGATTTGGAAATTTACTTGTGTTATAATTGTCATTGTCTAGATCTGAGTTTAGAGCATCCAGCTCACTCATTTTTTACTTATTTGTTTTTTTTTTTTAAAGAGTCTCTTTCTCTTGTATGTGTTTTAAACAAAAAATTATATGTAAAGAATATCAACACAATATATACGTTAATGAAAAAAATGCAAAAAATAAACGATAATAGAAATATGTTGATCTCCGCTAAACGTCTATCCATCATGACAGTCACGAATGCCTTGAACTTATAGGTTTTCTACACTAGTAAGAGAAAAATAATTAAATTTGGTAAATTGTAATAGAAACTGGCCAAAAGGAAAAGTAATTAACTTAAAATGTAATTGTTTTTCGCATTCAAAGTTTTAGTATCGGCAACAGTTTTAAAGCGGTAAATACCAATTCAGGTTAAAAGTTTTGCTTTCTGTTATTATAAGCGAAAAATAATTCTTAATACAAATTTTATTTATAGTATTTTAACCAATATTTTGTTACAATATTCTTATTATATGATTAGTAGTTACAATCACCAATAAATCAGTTTTATAATTTGTTTAAATACCATCATTGGTAAACGTATATACTCGTAGATGCCTTAATTTTAGATTGACCATGTTTATTATATGATGGTTATTGATGAAAATATTAAATAATTAAAATGAAAATTCTAATTAGCTTAATAAATTTTTCTAGTGGCGACCAATCTTTAACCATTATTTTTCTCTATATAAAATCAAATGCAACATTAGTCAAATATTTACAAACAGTACTTCCTTTTTCTTCCTGTCCATAACATATTTTCGTGAGATCAACACAATGCAGTGTATTTGTATGACATATTTCCAAAATGTTAGTTTACAATTAAAAGAATGAAGTTATTGTTACGCAACGAAAGATGGTCTTATAAAACTTCCAACTTTAACTAATTTAATTTTTCAATCATTTTTTATTTAATATTATCGTTGTAATTAACTCAATATCTTTTATGCATAAGTATTTTGAATTCATATGAAATCAAAAACATAATTACTAAAACTCACACATAACATGTTTCTTTTTCCAGTACTTTATGGTCTAGACCCATACCACTGGCTTGGTATTTTGGACCACAATGGGAGCGTATGCATGGTATCAGATGGCCTCGAGCTTTGTGTGATAATTGGATCCGTACTGATAGATATCTAAGGTGAGAAAAATATATATATATATTTTTTAATATTGTTTTGTTCAATAAACTTTGTAACACAACATCAGCAGAGGCTTAATTGAAATCAACAACATATGTTGGTGTGTGAAAACTTATTATAACCACATAACTGTATGGTAATGGTCTCTTATACGTGCGAGTATATACATTAGGATGGCCCTTAACAAAAAAGTATTCAAACTCTCGGTCGCACTCCCTAGGAATATGCGAATAGCAAAAAAGTGAGAAATACAAAATTTTGGGCCAATCAAAAACATTTAGAGGTGGCTCAACGCGATTGAAAATTTCAAGTGTGTTTATATGGGCAAAATATGACTTTTTTCGTTCTATAGTTTAATTTTTCCGACAAATTGTTATATAATTCGGGATCAGTATTAAATTATCTTTCCGAAAAGCTATAAAACTTCAAAATCGAATGAAACCTCGCCAAGAACTAGCAAATGCTCCAGACCACTTTTGTACCAAAAAAAAAAAAAAACTAGGTCATGAAATTTGATGGCATTTTTTTCAACTTTAAGAAATTAATTAATTATTTCAGTCACCATTCCGGTAGGTACTCAGGTGTGAATCATCGTTTTATTATCGCCTTGTTAACCTGTTAAGAATTGAGAGCGAAAATGGAAAATTTTTTTGACAAAATTTTGAAAACTCCTTTTTCAAGTTTTGAAAAATTTTCTTAAATTAAATTTAAAAAAATTCATGTAGCTCTTTAGGGTCTTGTCAAATGTATGTCAGAGATGAACTGTGTGAATTTTTAGGTAAATCTCTATACCAGAATTTTTTTTACAAGGATTTTATTTTTGCGGATTTCGGGAAAAATGGGATTTTTGTAAAATATTCTGTAAATGTACTATTTCGTAAAATCTGAAAGAAAGTCATATGTTCCGCATATAAAACAAACATGTTTTTTGATTGGCTCAAAACTTTGCATTTCTCAGTTTTTTTTTGCTATATGCATATTTCTAGGGGGTGCGACCGAGAGTTTGAACACTTTTTATTCTCCATATAAAGAAGGGACACCCTAATATACATACATATATAAAGTATATTTAGTATGTTACCGTAAGCATACAAATTAAGTTCTTTACAGGGCCAATACATATTCACTGTGAGGAAAAGGGAAAAAAGGATATTTCAATGCTTAATATTCGCTTAAAAATAATTTAGCTAAAATTTCAAATATATGAAAAAATCTAGTTGATTTAAATTCTACCATAATATTGTAACTTTATCGGTTTGGTTTTAATAAAATCCAAATTGTCATAGTTGTGGCAAAGAGATTACTTTCCATACGATTGCTAAATTAAATTCATTTTATTTGTGTTAATATCTTCGTTACGTAGGGTTCGTGTCTGTCTACGTTTATCCAGGATTAGAGCACCAGTTATAATCATATTCCTCATATATAAGCAGTTGCTGGTTTATTGGTTTATACATTCAGATGATACATTTGGTTGGTGAATCATTCGGCTGTTACAACCGGACATGTAGTTATTTGAAACACACGGCAATGCACATAAATAATGAAACTTCATCAACATTTTTTTTTTGCTATTAACAGTCTTTGTGTTTACTAATTAAAATGTTTTACAAAGCATCGTACTTTTTATCCGTATTTTTCGTTTATCTGCTGTTTATGTTGTTATTACTTATTGCCCTGTTATTACTATGTTGCTCTGTTTTTTCTTTTTTTTGTTATTTTTTTCTCATTTGTTCGCTTGCTTGCAAATGTTAATTATTGGGAAAAAGAACATTTTGAATGTACTCAGCTTTAGTGTGAGTAGGAACGTACATATGTGTTCATATAATCCATTTTAATTGGTTAAGCTGTTTTTAAAACCAGTAATGTAATTTTGTGGTTGCAAAAACAACAAATAGCTTTAATTTACATTGTTATTGACTCAAATATATTAACGTTTAATTTTAATTGATCTTTTTTAATTGTTTTTATATGTATTACTTTAGAAACTTTGCTAACGATTTACCTTTGTGTCCGTGTACTCTGGAACAGGCTGTTTATGATAAGGGTCGTTACAGGCCAGATCGTGAATGTGATAAAGATTCAAATCCCACGTGTTTACGTCATAATGGTGCGATACATTGCGTTGTTAGTGGTACACCAACGTAAGTATTTTCAATTCAATTTAATTTTTTATTTACTTTTATAATATTTACATTTTTAATTAATTTAATATACATTTTAAAGAGTTCAAGAAGTTTGTCTTTTTCTACTTAATTATAATTTACATTGATGTAATTACTTTATATGTACATATATACAAACTTTTGTTGAAGGTAAAAACTTACAAAAACCTATTTGAATATTTTTTATTTGTCAAAACTACTTACTTACTACTTACCCCACTTAAGAATTCAGAATTCAGGCATCTGGTATTAAAATTTCCAATAATTCTACTAATTATCTTTTTAACTAATTCTATACTAGCAAGCGTATGTAGTTACCATGGAAGATTATAAATGAATACCAATAATTTATTTTGCGATGTTTGCAATTTTTGTAAATGACAACTCGGAATTTTAGACCAAACAGGAGCTACATAAAATATGACAGCATGGAGAATTAATTTTAAAATTTATTTTTTACTGTTCATGCTTAGTCTAGAATGGATATAATTTTTGGATAGAATTGTTGTCTAACATAATATTGGTTTGTGTTAGAAAACAATCTTTGCGTTTCCTTGCGAAATATATCGGAGCTGAGAACGGCTGTGTCATCAGCAAAGATTGACGTAGTACAGTAATTTAGTTGGGGAAAGTCAGCTGGTTAAAGTTTTCTGTAACTAATTTCCTTATCAATAATATAGGATGTATATACAGGTCACACCGTGATACTGTGATCCCTTCTTTTATGGAAGAATTAGAGAGGTTGACGGTCACCTACATGGATCTGTTAATTGCAGGTGATTTTAATTGTAATCTTCTGTGTGACACTTATGTCTCAGGAAACATGGAAACCATTGGTCTCACATCATTAAACTACACGATGCCTACACACTATACATCAACAGCAAGTACTTTACTAGACCTTTTTTTTTAATGATTTAACCAAAGTATTGTTGTACGACCAACTATCGGCCTCATGTTTCTCGAAAAACGACTTAATTTTCACGACATATGACTTTATTTTAAATAATGAAACACTATCAGTTACATATCGTGACTTTAATAATATCAATTACAATGTTTTGGCAGAACATATTTCTTTAGTAAATTGGACGTCCATTTATCATATGACTTCTGTTGACCATCAGTTGTCCTTCTTGGAGAATAATATCTCATACTTATTTGATCTTACTGTTCCTAAGATAACGAAGAACATTAGGACCTATACAAGATCGTGGTTTACAGCACATATTAAACAACTGATTGGTCAAAGTGATAATGCGTTTTCACGTTGGAAAAAATTTAAGTTACCTCAACTTAAAGAAGAATATCGAAATCTTAGAAGAGAAGTTACTCGTGAAATTCGTAGATCAAAGTCTGAATATTATGGCCACCGTTTTGAAAATGCAATCAACACCAAACGGAAATGGAAAACTATTCGGGAAATTGGAATTGGCCGAACTAGCAATAGGAAAACTTGCGAACTCACTCCTGATGAACTTAATTCAGCTTTTACTAATTTACCCACTGTTCAATTTCAACCTCCTGCACACAATACAATCAATAACCTAGTGATTTCTGATAATGATAGTCCATTTGATTTTCAATGTCTTTTAGCCATAAAATCAAATGCAATTGTATATGACAACATGCACCCTAAATTTATCTACTTACATATATAATACGATCCTTACCACCAGCGTGTTTCCAACATAATGGAAGCATGCAAATGTTATTCCTGTGCCTAAGACAAACTCTGAGT
The DNA here is from genome assembly GCA_963682025.1 of Cordilura impudica. NCBI lineage: Eukaryota > Metazoa > Arthropoda > Insecta > Diptera > Scathophagidae > Cordilura > Cordilura impudica. The sequence goes on from OY821517.1 coordinate 114,086,631, forward strand.
TTAGGCCTATATCAATACTACCATTCTATTCTAAGGCTCTTGAGAAGATAATGCATAAACAGATAAACGAATACCTAAAACGATTTGGACTATTATCGCAAAAGCAATCAGGCTTTAGGCAAAAACATAGTTGTACAACTACTTTAATAGATGTTGCAGATGATATTCGTCATGCCATTGATGGTGGAAATATTTGCTTTTTAGTCCTTCTTGATCATTCTAAAGCCTTCGACATAGTTGATCACTCAATACTTTCAACAAAACTTAGTCGGCTTTTTAATTTCTCCGAGAGTTCAAAGAAACTTGTTGAATCCTACCTGGTAAACCGTGTTCAGTCAGTCTTCCTTAATAACCAATTTACGAGACCATTACATGTACCTAAAGGTGTTCCGCGAGGCTCAATTCTAGGCCCTCTTTTATTTTCAATGTACGCCAATGACTTGCCAGATCATGTAAAGTAATGTAAAGTACACATGTACGCCGATGACGTCCAAGTATATCTTTGCAGTCCACTAATATCTTCCAGAGAAAACGTAGCAAAACTTAAGGATGATTTAAATAATATTTATAACTGGGAAACTGCTAATGGACTTTGTCTATATCCCCTCAAGTCCAAATGTCTCATCATGCACAAGAAAACTCTACGTCATAATCTAGATTTTGATATTGTTCTCAACAATCAGAGAATTGAAATTGTGTCCTTATAAAAAAATCTGGGTATTGTTTTTAATAACACACTTAGTTGGAACAATCATGTAAACGTTGTGGTAGGGAGAACGTATGGTATGCTTCGGACGCTTTGGGCGACTCAATCTTGCACTCCATTAAATATAAGAATAATACTCGCAAAATCTTACCTAATGCCGGTTTTATCATACGGGTGTGCAATTTTTGCTTTATGTGACTCAACTAGTAAGAGAAAACTAAATGTGGCCTTTAATAGTATTATAAGGTATGTTTATGGATTAAACAGACTTGATCGTATTACCTCATTTTCAACAAGACTATATGGTATGTCATTTGATAATAATTTAAAATTAAAGGTGCTAGTCCTATTACACAAAATTATATATCAGAAGGAGCCATCATACCTTTTCAACCGCTTAACCTTTGCAAGATCGAGGGAGAAAGCTTGTACCGATATGATATCGTAGTAAAATTTCTGAATGGCAGTTCTACTTTAATGCCGTTTATCTCTGGAACTTACTACCAAATCAAACACAGAAAATCAACAACGCAATACAGTTGAAAAACAAAATAACTGCTAGTTTTTAAATGCAAATTTAAATTATTTGTCACTTATTGTTTTTAATACACCAATGTTATTTCAACCATTTTTCTCTTTTTTTTAAATCAAAATTTTACCATTTGATTCTTTTAAATTAAATTATGTCAAACTCATTCATTTATTTAGTTCTTTATTTTATTTATTTTTTTTATTTACGTTATATAATTATACAATTTATGTTAGTTTTTTATGTATTGTCGATCTTGGGTTGTAATAATAATTAGTTATTTAAAGTTCGATTCGAGATCATGTATACATTTTCTAATACTAGAAAAGATAATAATTTATGCAATGTAAGAGAAATTTGGAAAAAAATTGAAGACAGCGCTAGATGGAGTAGCTACTTTCGAACAAAGCGACTTGTTCATCTTCAGCATCCTTCTGCCTATTGCTTCAACTCATGCTTAATCAACTATTTAACTCAACATTACTAACTCAACCTACATTGCATAATCAACTATTTAACTCAACTTACATTGCATAAAGTATTATCTTTTCTAGTATTAGAAAATGTATACATGATCTCGAATCGAACTATAAATAACTAATTATTATTACAACCCAAGATCGACAATAAATAAAAAACTAACATACGGTCCAATGCAATTGTGATAAATCTGTTAAGATTTCACATGCCATTACAGTTCCCATCTATGGGACGGTTGGCAAAACAAAAGAGCTTTTTTCACATTACGAGATTTGTAATTGATCAAAGCGATGTTAATGTAGAGAAAGCTATAAATTGGAAAAAACTCTGCTTGTTCGTTCTAACTCTCGTATGAAAAGAAAGAAAAAACATTTCTCATGTTCTTTTCTTTCTAATGTTGAGTTAAATAGTTGATTAAGCATGAGTTGAAGCAATAGGCAGTAGGATGCTGAAGATGAACAAGTCGCTTTGTTCGAAAGTAACTACTCCATCTAGCGCTGTCTTCAATTTTTTCCAAATTTCTCTTACATTGCATAAAGTATTATCTTTTCTAGTATTAGAAAATGTATACATGATCTCGAATCGAACTATAAATAACTAATTATTATTATACAATTTATTTAAATATTTTTGTATACTGTTACTTGTTTTTCTTTAAAAATTCCCATACTATAATATAAAAGAAGTAAATCTTCTTGTATGGGAAGAACAAATAAAAATAAACTAAACTAAACTAATATTAATAGGCTAGGCGATTTCTTGTTCTTATTAATGGATGTGCAGTATTATGTTGTCTGCGAAAACCAAACTGTTGAGGTGACATAATTTTATTGATTTCCATAAAATTTAATAGTTTGTCGTTAACGATTTTTTCATGAATTTTACTTATCGGGCACAATAGGCTTATTGGTCGGTACGAAGAGCGACAATTTGGAGCTTTTTTTGGCTTTTTGATGGGGATGACTTTAGATTCTTTGAATTCTTTCGGAAAATAACAGAGTTTAGGGCAAGAGTTCATAATAACTGTTAATAATTTAATAGCTTTGTGGGGAAGTGCTCTTAAACATCGTTTACTAATACCATAGATTTCTGGCGCATTCTTATTTTTAAATGCTCTGATTATATCAGGGATTTCTGAAGTATTTGTTGAAAATTCATCCGAATGGTTTACATTCAACGATGGAAAGGATTCAAGAGTGTTATCCACTAGGAAATTCGTAATAGGGTTTCCAAGATGAAGGATTTAAAAGAAAAAAAAAATTTTTTGTTTAAATTCCAGTGTGAATAGAATATAATCCCAGGACTTATTTATAAATTTTTTAATTTCTTCACGAATTCTTTGGTTCAATGTTTTTATTTGATACTGATCATTTATATCCCTATAACGTTGCCAGTCTCGTCTGAAGCTACTGAATCATATTTCTTACGTACTAAGGAAGAGCTTTATTCATGTGTGAATTATCTCTCTTGGGAACTTTACAATCAATGGCATTATTTAAAATTTGTTTGAAGTTCGATATAAGATTATAAATATGTTCGCAGCTGGTGATATTGCTAATACATGGCAAATTAAGGTGTCTGTTTAGGAATTTTGAAAAGCAAGTCCAGTTAGCATTTGCAAAAATGTAGTTGAAAGTTGTTGTGTTATGATATGAACTATTTAAAATTATCTTTACTGGTAAGAAAAAGGTCGAGTGTTGAAAAAGTTCGAGTGTTGAGGCTTATCCATTGCCACTAATTGGTACGTGACCATACACTAGGATATGCAATTTTATATATTAAAAGAATTTATGAATAAACTTTGCATTCAAGATTTTTTCAACATTTTTCTTCTCTCAAACCTCTATAACTAGAGTTCTAATCAACGTAGGCTGCTGACATATGTCTAGGAACACTCAGTGGATCAAGCTCCTTCTTTTGATCTATTAACTGCTTAAATTCGTTGGGTTTGAGGAAAGTTATGCGTGGAGAATCAACTTTACTTTTACTGTACGTTAACTTATCTTGGCATATTTTGGCATTACTGTACGTTAACTTCTCTTGGCAAATTCGTTGGGTTTGAGGAAAGTTATGCGTGGACAATCAACTTTACTTTTACTGTACGTTAACTTCTCTTGGCATATTTTGGCATTACTGTACGTTAACTTCTCTTGGCAAATTTTGGTATTATTTTATAAAAATTAATATAGTATAATATAATGCTGCGGAGCAGCAGGGTTTCTCTAGTATTAATATTATAAGAATCCAACTTTTCGTGCAAGATGTTTCCCCAACAGTTTGCTCTTAAGCAATTCCATGACTGGTCTCTGCAATTAAAATCACCACCCAATAAATTTTTATTACCGCTACTATGTTTGTGAATATCAGAGGCAAATAATCTATTTCTTACAACCTCACTGCCTGCTAAACCACCTGGAAAGTAGCATGAGTAAATATTTATACAATCAGAAAAAAAGAAAAAGTTTAAGTTTAGATAGTAATTGATGTTGTATATTCTTATACCCTCCACACCTCAGTGGCAGAGTTTATATATAGGTTTGTCATTCCGTTTGTAACTTTTCGAAAAACTAATTTCCGACCCCATAAAGGATATATATTCTTGATGCTTATCACTGCTCGAGTCGACATAGCGATGTCCGTCTGTCCGTCTGTCCGTCTGTTTGTAGAAATCACTATCATTCACAAAGTAAACTATTTACCTGGGTAAAGTTATCATAAAGTTATTGCGCTAAGATATAAACAAAAATTTTTAGATACCTCTAAAAAACAAAAAAAAAACCGATTGTGTTTGTTGTAATATTTTAGTGGTTAAACACAACTACCATGAGCTATGTATTTAATACTGAAAAAAATCGACAACGAAAAATTAAAAGTTAAAATGAAAAATGACATATGAAAAATGAGAAATGAAAAAAGAAAAATTAAAAATGAAACATGAATAATAAAAATTGAAAAATTAAAAATTAGAAATTTAAAATTACTAGCTAATTCAGATAAAAATATTTTAAAAATTGTTTTTTTATTGGTGTTCTATGAAGTACTTTTGGGTTTTCTACTCTAGTAAAGGAACAATAATGCCATTTTTCAAATAAATAGTAACTAATTCTTTCGATAGAATTCACGATCATTGTTTTTTATTACAAGAAATTATTCTAGAAACTGGCCAATAAGAAAAGCAATTACCTTTAAATTTAACTGGTATTCCGAAAATAAAATTTCAGTACCGACAACAATTTTAAATTGGTAGCCGTACCCAATATTGGTTGTAGTATTGAGTTTGAGGTGCAGGTGAAGTGTATCAATGATTCGGCACAGCCGAGTTTAACACTCTTACTTGTTTATTTATTTTTTTTTTATTAATTTTAGTCTATTCTCAGAGGCATTAAAATCATAAAATATTATTATAAAGAAAATTTTACCATATAAAATTACTAACTTCTGGATAACGTTTTAAGTACAGAATAGTGTTACGTTTTACAATATTAAAGTTTAGAGAATAATCAACAAATTGATGCAGACCATTAAAGTAAGTACATAATCGTCTTAACCGATCGGTGTTCGTATAATTGGTACGGAAAGGTGTAATCGAAAGTGGATGAAAGTAACGTGTAGGTCGCTGAGGAACATTAAAAGAAATATTGCGTTACAAGAACTCTGGGGATACATCGTCATAACGAGATTAGCAAAAACGACACATTCATCGTGGTCCTACGGCATTTGAGTGTTGGTAATTTAATTAACGCGAATCTACTGGCATAAGATGGCAAATTTGTTGCCGGATTCCAAAAAAAAAAAAAAAACTTAAACGGAACAGAAGAAATTGTTTTTGAATGGAATCAATATAATCTTTGTGGATATTGTATACAGGATCCTAGAAAATTCAATTATTGGTCTTACGAGGAATGTATATATATAACTGGTTAGTGACAAAGGGATCAGTAAATTCCTTGGCCCATGGCTTAATAAAAGCAAGTACGGCTGTAGATTTATTGACCATCATATTTTTTTTTTTTTTTAGAGAAAAAAATTTATTTTTTCCAGAAATTTAAATTTTTGTTATAAAAAAATATTTCATAATTCCGCTTTACTGCGATTTTTTATCGTTCTTTTTATTTGTAACAACGCCAGCAGTCTCTTCCTTGAAATTCAAAAATACCAAAGAGAAGATAAATACACCCAACATCATAGAGAAGGCGCTGCTATAATATGGGTATGCACTTGGTATAAAACGTTCGTATTGGGTATGGTCCAGAGGTCGGACGGACACCTGAGTAGTACTATACAGCTGAGTGTAACCAATACGATCATAATTGACCTTAAATTGATAGACACCATAAACATCGGGAATTTTAAATTTAGCCTGATAACGTCCTCCCGAAACATGTTTTAGTGTTGTGCGTACAAAGGGATCAATGCGTACAAACTCCAATTGAACGTCGTTAGCTTTAAAAGGTTGCCATTTATCAGCAACAAGTTCCTCTATAGTGATCGAGTACACAACAGGTTCCATGATGGTATAGGCTTCCTCTGGAGGTTGAGTTTTTCCCTCCAAGTGATGTTTAACACCAGGTACACGTAGACGACCTGTTTCTCCGAAAACCCATTTAGTAATGGACAAGGCCGCCTCACGATTACCAGTAAAAGCAAAGCTTTTACCACTTTGGGCATAGGTGACAGCATTTGTAAAAGCTTCATCCGAAAAGAAATGCAATGAGCCAGAGAATACGACACGCGCATTATTACGAGCCTGGAGGGCCGCTATCAACAAGGTGTTCTTGCCAACAGCATGAGGATAATCTTTATTAGGCTGGTCGGGATTATAGCTATAAGCCGTACTCCCAGCAGTCAATAATTGTAATACCAGGGAATTTTCTTTGTCAGCCAATAAGCCAGTACCACGATATATCAACGGTTTGTCATCATTCTGACGACTTTCTCCTACAATCGTGCGAGAATTGATCAAGTTAAGGGCTGCCGTCAAAATGGTCGTGTGGTCACCCTTATCGGATATATCATAATTTAAGTGATCCATGACAGCGGCTCCCTCCTCATCAATTTCAAAACCACATTCTGAGGCGAATTCCCTTAATACATCACCGGACTGTTCATTGCCGGCCACTAAAACATTTCCACCATCATCCACAAATTGGGCCAGTTTTTCTACACTTAGTTCACCGGCGAACTCTTCTACACTTGGAGCGAATACGATCAAATTTTTGTACAAATATTCACCATAACGAGACAGCAACAGACCGGCATCATCAGCCAGTTTAAAAGTCAATTTAAAACCGCGTTCTTGTAATGACTTGAAGAACATGGAATGATTTTCACGTATGGCCAAACTATCCAATAACACCAAAGTATCGGCATCGGATTGTAGGACAGCATCACTGGAATCTGCAAAAGCAAATAATAATAAAAGATATTTTCACATTTTTAAAATTCTTTCAACGCTCTTTCAATTGACAAAATGTAGTGTGCATGAAATAAAATTCCCAGATCCGGAAAGTATAAACTGCTACCAACGGTTGTCCATCCAAGGAGTTGTTTACATTTATGTAGTTTCTTCTTTGAAATCGCATGTATTTACATTTCTTCATTTTCACTTCCATTAAGTTTATATTGCACCACGTAAAGAAGTTATCATCCATCTGTCCATCTGTATATATAATTGATCAGACTTTCCATTGTAAGTGACGAAGATTTTAACATTATCAGCATACATTAATATATTGCAAAATTTAATAATGTTTGGCATCTCGTTTAGAAATAAGGAAAAAAAATTGGACCCAGATGGTACCTTGCCGAACTCCTGAAAGGATATTTATGTTTTTAGATGTTTTATTTTTATAGTTAATATGCTGCTGTCTATCACATAAGTAAGACTTAATCCATTTTAGACTAATGGGAGTAAACCCAAACAAAATAAATTTTTTTAAAAGAAGAAACGCCTTGCTAAAGTTGGTCTATATAGCATCCGTTTGTTTACTATTTACAAATCTCGGTTTACAACAGTAGTTAATTTTAAAAGATTAGTTATAGTTGAGCAACCCTTCCGAAAGCCATGCTGAAACTGTGATAAATTTCTCAAAAAGTTTTGGGAATTGATCTAAGTTCGGCTATTCCTCTATAGTTTTTACATCAAATTTACAACCGGATTTAAATAATGGAATAATATATGAATTTCTCAAGCAGTTAGGAAAGTAACCATATTTGATGGATGTGTTAAACATGATAGTCAAAAGAACGAATAAACTTTCAGGACAATACTTTAAAAGACAGTTATTTTACAATTTAATTACTTTTATTTTAAAATCCTGTATTATAGTTATAAGAATAAGTTTTGGTGTACAGTAAATCCTTAAATATTTCATTAAATTAAGTCAAATTTCGGTATTTATCGAACCCGTTATAACAAATAACTTGCTTCATACCTGAAACTTTTTTTGATTTTGTCTGCTTTTGGTTCGTAGAATTATCTCCAAGATTTTCTCGAGCAATCGCAGTACAAAAATTTTGAACCGGAAAATGTGAAAAAGCTGCCAGTAATACGTTTCGTCGTCCATTAAGCGGCAATTTTTTTTTGTGAAAATTAATTTCAATATCCGTGCTATGTTTTTGACTTCCATATTTTTGGCAGCATTCCTTCTGGAACTTTTTGGACTTTGCATGTCTTAAAACTTGTATTATATGCTTTAACTTTACGCCACAAATAGTACGAACACTGAACTAACGGGTTTTGCTTTTCTTTCAGATGTGTTGGAAGTTCTTTGCAATATGGTTTCGGTTTTCTTGGCCTTATAAACATCATATTCGCTTTCTTTCTTCCCGAACCAGGTTTCTTATCAATGATAAAATTTTTGTGTTACTTTCTTTTAACTTTGGAAAAAGTTTGATGTACCATAGGACCAAGTTGGATTTCGCTGAAAATATTTAATAACTAGCAGACCAGTCAAATGTTGTTATGTCTAAAATAATTTTTTATCCCAAATTAGATAACAGATAACACGCCCACTTATCTGATCCCGCCCACTTTCGGCACGGCTACTCATATTATTAACAAATGACCTCACACTAATTTGCAAAGTTCGGGAGACGTGACATTGCATATGCTCTTTGTATGGGATGTGCCACGCCCAGTGAATTTTTCAGATATCTTAAGAGATATTCTGCTGTTCGGGGTGGGGACGAATGTTAAAAATGAAAAATCATTAAATTCGGATTAGCCGTTCTCGAGTTATAAATGTTAAATTGAAACCGACTTTGTTTTATGTATATAGCTTTTAGCACGAACATCCATTTCATCACTCTAATCAAACTAACAAAATATGAACAGCGTTGTCATCAAGCATAATGACTGACAAATTTTCGAAAGATCATTTGATAAAAAAAAAAAAAAAATCATGTGAGTCCGATCACAGGGGAGATGTGTAAACATCTGGTAATAAATAAAATGCAGAAAACAGCGACAAAAAGGTTATTTCATATAATAATTTTTTCACCAAACAATCATAAGTCATACCGATTTGTCTTAATGGTCACATCTTACGCGTAAGATGTGACTCTCACATGTACGCTGTTTATACCCTATACCACTATGTGGTTTGGGTATAATGACTTTGTGCTGCTGTTTGAAACTACCAAAAATATTTGACCTAGACCCATCTTTTGTTATACAGATCGAATCAGAATCACTAACTGATTCGATTTAACGATGTCCGTCCGTCCGTCCGTCTGTGTGCCCATGTAAAGCTTGTAATCAAACTGCAGGTCGCGAGTATGATTATATTTTGATGAAATTCGGTATATAAGCTTCCATCAGCCATGGGATGATCGCTGTTGAAATTGGTGGGAATCGGCCCATGTTCAGACCTATATATATTTCAGCACATTCCATCAGGAACATAGGCTGTGTACATAGAATCTCCATCTCTGTCTGTCGTCTGCGATGTGTCTTAGTTCGCTAAAAGATTTACGTGTTTCGTTAAAAATTGTTCGTCTCCATGTTAACTTTGATCGTCCTCGGTTTCTCGAGCCCTGCGGGTTCCATTCTAGTGTCTCATGGCATATTTCGTTATATGGTTTTCAGACCTAGCCCACATACAAATGACCCGTATGAAATCGACTTGAATTGCCATAAGATACAAATTATCATATAAATCTTATTCAAATTGGGTTTGTATGTGTTTATTACATCCATTAATCAGTAGTCCAAAAATGATCGCCATGGGACAACTCTTAGTCATGCCCCATATAGAGCTGCTTCCCGATCTTCACTTAAATCTATCAAAAAACAAAAATATTGCACTGATTCTTCTCGAATTTTGTTTGTATATATTTTTGCAAAATACAAGAGACTTTACCAAACATGGTCAGGATCGGTCCATTTTTGGGCTTAGTCCCCATATAGATATAGCATCCGGTATGAAATTTTTCATATCTGCAGCCAAAAAAATTAAGAAATATCCCACTCAAATTTGGTTTATGCTTATTTTCTCTATCCAGTTAGTTGGGTCTGAGAGATAGGGTCTCTAAACGCATGGTATAGGGTATCATATAGTCGGTCTTACTTGTTTTGTGATTGTATTGTGAAATAGAAATTTACCCCCTGCGCGTCTAGATGTTTACACATCAAAAAAATTCATATAATGCTTGCGAAAAAATTCAAGAGGAGGATTGTGAAAATTTTTTTGTTTTCACTAACTATACTAGAGCCTCACGATATTTACTTAAATCTGTCTAAAGATATAGTTTAAGGCCCCTCTAAACAAAATCAGCGTCAGATTATACTTGGAGCCAGCTCCCATATAATAAGGACATGGTGATCTCATTCAAATATTTTTTTTTTCGTTTTCTATATGCCCTATAGATCTAATCCAATATAGCGTAGAATTACCACATTAACTTTTTAATAATAAACAAAGTGCTTAGTTATCAATTTTCATTGTTTACCAATTGAGTTTTATATAATTATACTTAGTTTTGCTACTGGCCCGTCAGTTACATCTGGCACAGATGTTGAGATTAATACGAACATGAAATGTTCTTTGCCTGTACTCGAACGTAAGGATGACAATCAATCTTTGGTTAATTTATATATCTTTGGCTCATTAGTTTTAGTTTGTCATTCGCAATGACATTATTTAGGGCTATGAAAGGCATTTGTATGTAATTAAAGAAAATATAAAGTTTAAGAACTGCTATAGAGCAAAATATCTACATATATTCATTAGAAGTTTTAGTTTTACACTGCCAAAACTAAATACAGACGTATCAATTTTTTTTGTTCTATTTCAGAGCTCAAGGTGCTGAACAACAATGTTGCTATGATCGTTATGGTTTCCTGATGTTATCCTATGATCAAATGTGGGGCTCTCGACCACGACGTAATCACAATTTAGGTAAAATGCCATGGAATGAAGCTAGTAAAGTGCCCACACTGTCAACTTGGTTCCACGATATGCGTCCTTTCTATTCTTGTTGTTTCTGGCAAGAAGAACAAGCCGTTGGCTGCGAAACGTATCGTTTCGAACGTCGTCCCTCACAGGATTGTGTAGCCTATCAGGCTCCTGGTGTTGCTGGTGTCTTTGGTGATCCTCATTTTATAACATTCGATGGTTCGGCATATACGTTTAATGGTCTGGGAGAATTCGTATTGGCTCGTAGCGTCGATGCTTCTCAACGTTTTGAAGTTCAGGGACGTTTCGAGCAAATGAGTAACAACATGTACGGTCCTGTGCTAGCAACTCAATTGACTGCTATTGCTATGCGTGGTAATACTACAACAACAATTGAGGTACGTATGCGTCCACAACATGCTCGATGGCGTTATAGAATGGATGTTTTAGCTGATGGTCGTCGTGTGTATTTTGATCGCGAAAGTTTGAAATTCCAACATTTTGATGGTGTTACTGTTTACACGCCCACCTATTTGTTGAATCAGTCACAAGTAGTCGTTATGTTTGACTCTGGCATTGGTGTAGAAGTTATTGAAAATGAAGGCTTCATGACTGGTCGAGTTTACTTACCATGGCAATTTATAGTTAGTGTGCTTGAATTGATTAATAATAAAAAAAAAAACTATATTCGTATTTAATTTTTTTTAGAACAAAACAGCTGGCTTATTTGGCAATTGGAGTTTTAATCCCTTAGATGATTTTGCTTTACCTAATGGCCAAGTGGTTACTTTAGATCCAAATACTAGTAACTTTCAACAGCTTCACAACCAATGGGCCATGAAATGGGCTTTAGCTGATCGTGATCTACCTGGTCTAGGCGCTGCTCTTTTCACTCGAGAATTTGGTCGCACTGCTAGTTATTACGCTAATTCCTCATTTGTACCGAATTATTCAAGGGAACCGTCAACTTTCCTACCGGCCAACCGTTCGTATGATATTGAAAGAGCTGAGGAATTGTGTGGTGAAAGCTATCAGTGTAGATACGATTATGGCATGACCCTAAATCGTGATTTGGCTCATTTTACGAAAAATTACTATGACAGCTTAGTAAATATAAGAACATTGAATTCTGAGTAAGTATTTGTAGTAGGTAGTATTTTATTTTATAGTGAAAGTAGAGACTTTTTAAAAGAATCACTCTCTCATTACTTCCATACATACTTTTCAGAATTAATTTTAATCAACTAATCAATTAATTCATGAGGATAGATAGATTAGAAAATTTTGAAGGTGGTAAGAATTGAATCTGAAAAACCCTTAATTAAATTTAAATTTAAATTCGATGTGCTAAATTGTCTAAAGATTTTTTAGATGATATTTTTTTATACCATCCACTCCAGTATGCAGTGGGTATATAAGTTTGTAATAATTATAAAACAAAAATCTGGACCCCATAAAGGTATATATTCTTGATTCTTATAACAAGTTGTTATAGCGATGTCCGTCTGTCCGTTATCGAAAATGCTATCACGCTCTAAATAGGTTAGTGAAAATAATTCCCTTGTATGCTGAACATGTTGCTGTTTAAAATCGTGATAATCTGTTCCATAGAGCCCGAGATTTCAATGCAAATGTAAAAAACTCTTCTTATTGTGATTATATTATATTTTGTAATTAGTTTGTGGTAGCTGCAATTGTTGCTGTTGTTGTGCATTTTCAAAATGAAGTTGTATGTAACGTTATACTCCACGTGTCATATTAGCTTTGGTATTGCCACACTTTTTTTAATGTTATCCCGAAAAAAATAAAAAAAAATTCACAAATATGAAAGAAAATTATTAATAAAGAAGTACATTTTCCTAAAAAATACCTAGTTATTTATAAAAATATTATTAACAATTTACAGATTTTAATAAATATTAAAATTAATCGTATTTTCATAATTTTTTTTTTGAAACTCTTTAGATGTAAGCCGTTTTTCTTTTAAGAACTCTGTACTTAGCTTTATATACAAATTTTAGCACTAAAAGTTTTTCATTCGAAAGCATTTAAAATTTTCATAATTTCAATTTTTTTTATATACAACTAGTATAGCCCAGCACTCGAAATTCGATTTCAAATTGTAGGAAATATAATTTTTGCATAAACTTTTTGTTTTCAATGTTTTTTTAATCTATATATAAAAAATGTATGATTATTTAAATTAGCTAAAGGTATGTTTATCAAATTTAGCAATTCATAATTCAACACAGAGCGTCTGACATACAATTTAAATCATTCACGTTAACAGGGTGTAACGAATTATTAGAAATATTTTATTTTATTTAATTTAATATATTTTTAAGACATATTAAACATAAATTTTATCATTCTTACCTTCTCCTCCATATGAAATATAACTGTGCCAGTTTGCACACTCCATCGTGCCCGCATATTGCTTCAAAGGGGAACTAAAATTTACCTTCACGTATTAATATATAGAATTATCATGTTTTGATGAATTCAAAACATTTGTGTTGTAGAAAACTCTAAGATTAAAAATTTGAAGGATTTTAAATAGGTTTAAAGGTTGTTCTTGTGTCAAAATTTCAAGTAAATCGGGGCAAAACTAAAGAAGATAAATCAGTTTTTAAACAAGTAAGAGTGTTAAATTCGGCTATGCCGAGTCTTTGATACCCTCCGCCTAGGCTTTCTTGCACTATTTGTAACAAATTTAGATAAAATATTTGAAAACGTAAACAATTTGATCAATTTAGTAATTTATTACAACAAATACTCTGAATTTTCAGCATTTACGTTTAACAATTTTAAAGTCAATAGAAGATAGTAAACAAAATATATTTTTAAATTTCGGATCTTTTTCGGAATACTTGACCATGTCTTATATTTTAAAAGCATTAGCGTTAATCAGTTTTATTTTTTCGATCTTATTACATCAGTTTGTCATTCCATTTGTAACGCATCGATAAATGGATTTGCGTCTATGTGTTTAATGCAAAAGATTTCTTACTTTTGTCAAATTGTAGGGATTTTTTGAAAATTTTTTTTTAACAACTTAATATTATATACATTTCAATTTTAAACTTTAAAATTAAAGATATCTATCTTTTTTAAATCTGGTAATAACTCTATAATATGGAGATAGTACATACGTGGCTTCTTTAATAAGAATGACAAGTAAAAAACACTTTTGTGCAGTTTACTTGTTTTGTGCATTTTTTTAATACATACATAAGTACGCCATCTTCGTAGATCTCTTCGATTATATTAAGTTTGTAAATAAAAAGAATATTAAAATATTATAAATGTAAACATAATTGATTTTAGAAAAATATCCGATTCGTTTTTCGATGATGCTGAAAACACATCAAAGAAATACAGAAAACAAAGGTTTTACTCAAGTTAGTTTAGAGACGAGAAGCTAATGGGATGGAACAGGTCAAAGATGACGAGTTTAAATACAGATACAAGGCTTGTGAAAAAATATTAAATTGCGATAAATCAGATCTAAGTATACATGCTAATAACCAATGTCTAAAAAAAAAATATCTTTTAAAACCAACAACCAAAATTCTGTTTAAGTTATAAGATCCCATTTGCAAGCCATTTTAATTAATTTGTAAATTTTAAATGCACATCTAGCCATATAAAAGATGAATTATACAGAATAGTAAAAATATTTTTTTTATAATATCTGTTGGTTTTTTATGTTGTTTTTATGTAATTCTAATGATATTCTTATCTTATTTTTTATGATATTTTTTTCGTTTTTATGTTATTTTTGCATTATTGAAATTGAAAATTAACAAATTAAAATAATTTTTTTTTTTTTTTGAAAAATTGGAAAAAGTAGTGTAGGGAAAAATGAAGAGATTAAAAAAGTGGGTGTAGGTAAAACGAGGGATTTTTTTTCATTAGCGTAGAGATTTCTGTAAAAACCTCCTGGCATCACTGGTACCTATTAAAAAACAATGTAAGATTTCACAAAACAATGCGACGTATATCTGCTTTGTTCAAAAGCTTTCATAAGACTAAATGAAATTGTTACTTGTGCATGAAACCCATAGATGACAGAGGGTACACAAACACACGGATACAAATGCTGCTGGCTCCAATTGTAGTCATGTAGTCAACTACTTAATTTATTTGAAAATGACAGCAACATATAATAACAATATAAACAGCTGTTTTTATACAAAATCATTTTTATTTCAGTAGTGCCAATTATATTTTTTTTTACTTTATTAAAATAGAAAAACATGTATGATTCTATATAAAATTGTCTTAAATATATTACTTATTTATAATGCATTATTATAACGTAAAAATAAATAAATAAATTTACTTATTAATAGAATTATTATAGCATTTCATTTTGCGATTAATTTTTTCAACAAAATAAAATATTTCATAGCACTAATATCTTTTACATATTTTGTTATATTGTCAACATTATTTTTATTTTGTAGCCAACAAAAAAAGAAATTACCCTAAGTTGACTACAGCAGCAAAAGTGGTCATGTAGTCGTGTAGCTGTGTTGGTGTCAAAATAATCGTTTTCATATAAACGTGTGTATTATATTTTTGACAGGCTGTAGTCGTGTAGCCGCTGTCGTCTATATGTTTCATGAGAGAGTTCGGCTTACTGGTGCCATTATGTATATGTGTGTGTAAACAAAAATATACGATATCTCAGTAATCACTTCGAAGATTGTTTTAACAAAAATCATCTTACTGTGTCTCCTTCGAGCACTTTTGATGATTAAAAACTGATTAGTCACATGCGGTATTAGAAAGTGATTTATAGAATAATGACATTAAATATGACTCAAATATAAGTCGAAATTAATCAGAAAATTGGATAAAAAAAGGTTCTCAAGAAGAGTCGGGGGTAAGGTAATATTTCCTCTCAACAAAATAATATTTTGTGATCAGCAAAAGAGCGCATTTATGACTGTTTTAATAGCGCAGATTGACTCCTCATGATCACTTATTGCATAAAATGTTTACTGGGATTTTATTCACTATCTGTAGAAACAGTTTTTTTAGTAAAATAAATCTGCACACAATTTCAATTCTATTTCGTTTACAATGATACGATCACTTTGTTTACTAGCTAGTAGTAAAATAAGAAAATAGTATTATAATACAGCGTAATGATGAATTGTACTTCTCAATTAGTTTATTTTTAATGTGCCATAAGAAGTTCGGTTTGTGCTAAGAAATGAATGAATACACGTTTCCCAGGGCGAAGCTTAATCATTGCACTTTGATTGAGTTGAGCCCGCGACTTTTCGTAATGTGGATAGGTCGTGCCTACAATTTTTGGTAGTTGGGAATAGCGTTTGTGCAAAGGGAAGCATGAGCACATGTTTCCCAGGGCGAGGCTTAATCGTTGCACTTTGATTGAGCTGAGCTCCGCGATTATTCCTAATGGGGAATAACTCGTGCATTAAATTCTCGGTAGTCCGGGAATGGCGTTTGCCTGCGCCAAACATTAAATAATAAATTTTAAAAATGTATTATAATTAAGTATTATTGACATCTATATTATATTATTATCATCTGAGAAAAAAAATTTTTTTTAAACACCAATTTTTTACAGGGTAGAATTTTATGGTTTCAATACTACTTTTGAATGCAAGTGTTTACTAAAAGTAGAACCCTTAAAATCATACTATTTTTTGCAACCCTAAAAATTGCAGTATTTTGTTTAAATAAAATAATTTATATTAATATTATTTTTAATATGCGCTTATTATCGATATACATATACAGAATATATGAATGTTATTTATAGTATTTTGATATTTGCAATAGTAGTATGTATGTATCAATTTGTAATATTTTGTGATCTTATAAAAATCGCAGAATATTGATATTGATTTTATATAGTTTCTTTTATTAATTAACTAACTTAAATATTACACCATAAAATGTTGATATTGGTGAATTTTTATAGTATTACCACAACGACCATAAAAACAACAAGTACAGCTGTGACAAAATACAAAATTTAGAATGACAATATAGGAAAACATCATATTTTTTACCTTTTCAGTGATTTATCGGCACCTATGAAACCTATTGTCACGATTTAAAAAACAGAAACCTTCTCATGATGTTGGTGTATCATTCTCACTAACAACAAGCGCCCTAGCTGTCCTATTGAGAACGTTATCGTGACAAGAACCACATAGTCAAATCATATTTTTTTCAAGACTTTTTTTACTCCATCGTTCAATTCTCGGGACCAGATAAACCGATTTGGACAATTTTAAATATCAAACCTTTCAGGATGTTGGTGAATCATTTTTTATACCAACGAGCAACCTAGTTGCCCGATTGAAGCCGTCATCGTGATTTCCACAGACGGACAGACGGACAGATGGACATCGCTATATCAACTGCGCTTGTTATAAGGATCACAAATATATATATTTTATGGGGTCCAGATTTTTTTTTTCTAATTATTACAAACGGAATGACAAACTTATATATACCCTCTGCACACTGGAGTGGAGGGTATAAAAACTTTAAATCGATTTTCTCGCAAATAACATGTTTGAAGTCCGTGAACATCATAACTCAAAATCTGCTTCACCGATTCTTTTGAAACTTTATACACTATTTCTACACATAAATTTTCAGGTAACCAAGAAGAGTTATTTTATTTTCTATTTTTTCCCCATTTTTAGCAACAAATTCACCGAAATTTTAAAGAAAAAATCATGTTTTTCACTTCAAAATGCTACCAAAAATAAAATAAAAAATTTAAAAAAAAACTCTTCGCGATTACCTCGTGAAACATATCAGCTTTTAAACTTATTTCGATTTTTTTATTTCACACGATCCGGTAACGAGTTATGATGTTCACCGCAAAACAACATTTTGTTTGAGGCTCCTGCGGAGATTCACTGTCACGGACTTATGTATTAAAATTTTTGATTGAAAATTTTTTAAAAAATTCTTCAACATTTTTACTATAGCGTATAGGAAATAAATAATCCAACATTATTCATATCTTCA
The DNA here is from genome assembly GCA_963682025.1 of Cordilura impudica. Taxonomy (NCBI): domain Eukaryota; kingdom Metazoa; phylum Arthropoda; class Insecta; order Diptera; family Scathophagidae; genus Cordilura; species Cordilura impudica. The sequence goes on from OY821517.1 coordinate 114,104,773, forward strand.
AAAAAAAAAAAAAAAAACAAAAAAAATTAGAAAATACGCCTTTTTGCGCTTTTAAAACCCTACCCCCCTTAAAACAAACACACGTTTTTAAAAAAGTACCAATTTTTCAATAAACTGCCATTCTTTTAAAAAGTACCCGTTTTTGAAAATGATAGCATTTTTTTGGAAAAATAACTTTCTTCAAAATTACCTTATTTTAAGTGCGTTTTTAAGTGCCTTTTTTAAATAAATAGGTTTTTTTTTAAATTACCCTTTTGTTAAAAAGTAAAATTTTGTTAAAAAGTACCCCTTTGTTATAAATTGCCCTTTTGTTGAAAAGTTGCCTTTTGTTAAAAATACCCTTTTGATAAATGTACCGTTTTGTTTAAAATTACCCTTTTGTTAAAAATGTCCCTTTCTTTTAAAAGTACCCTTTTTTAAAAAGTATCCTTTTTTTTAATAAGTAACCTTTCTAAATGTACCTTTTTAAGAAACACTATCTTTTTAAAGTAGCTTTTTGATATGCAAGTTTTTTGAAAAAGTACCTTTTTTAAAGTAAATATCCGTTTTTAAAAAAAGTGGTCCTTTTGCTCTGATTTTAAGCAGGGATGGAAAATATTTCTTTCGGAAGGAAAGGTTACGCTAAAATTCTCTTTATCTATTTTAGGGAATTATTAACCATTATCATACGATATGTAGTATCTTGGTCACCGTAACCAATAATAACGAGAAATATTTTTTTTTTGTTTTGAATAACTATTTTAACAACCAAAAAAATTTTTGGTTACCAATAACCGCTATTGAAAGTAATTCTATTTTTTGGTTATCACTACCCGGATTCTATCATATATTTGATGTAGTGGTTACATTTCTATGATCTTTCGAAGGACAAGGAAATTAATTAAATATTTTTGGTAAAGTAAAAAACGGGCAGTTTTTTAAGAAATGTTTATTAGTTTTATAAATAAAATATTATTTAATTAAAAAGTTGATTAAAAATTAAACTTTAAGATATTCAATTAAGTTAGTTCAATAATTAAACTACAATTTCTTTAGAAATGCATCCATTACATCAAAAAAAAAAAAATAAAAAAAAAATATAAATCCGGGTAGCGATAACCACAAAATAAAATTGCTATCAATAATGGTTATTGGTAACCAAAATAGTTATTCTTCTCATAATAGTTATTCATATCAAAAAAAAAAAAAAAATATATATATATATCTCACCTATATTGGTTACCATGACCAAAATTAAATATGTATATGGGGGGTTTCATGTCAAGTGCACCAACTTTTGAAACCGATGTCTTCCGATCTGAAATTTGCTGAAATTTGCACCAAGGTTAGTCCTATTGGATAGTAGTTTAGACACAATTTTTCAATAAGATCGGTCCGGATCTCTCTGAGTTAGAGGGGATCAAAATTTGACATTTTGGCCAAACAGGTGTTTTTTCTCATCCATGTAACTTATTACCTATTGTTCTTAGAAAATTTTCTCCCAAATAGTTTAGATAACTATTTCTTCAATATTTCGGAAAAAATACGTAAAAAAAAAAAATTGTAGACTTTTATTTTTTGCTAAATTAAAGCATTTTTTGCCTTTATTTTCAAAAAGGGCATTTTTTTTTTTTTTCATAAGAAAGCTTAGGATTTTTCCTTTAAGAGCTTTTTGGTCGCTTAGTGGGATGGGAGTGGGATATCTATCAAAATAAATGTTTTGTAACTCAAGACAACGGTTTTTAATTTTTCACAAATGCACTATTTTGAATTTTTTCCTATTTGTGTGTAAAACCTTACAAATAAAACTTATACTGAGAAACTAGACAAGTTAACCTTTCCGAAGGTATGTAACATAGCTTCATAATATAACAGAAGAGAATGGTTATATGTAACCTGAAAGAGTTATTTGCAACATTTCAATCTGAACACAAGGATGTTAGAATTGGCTTCACGAAATTAACCCAAATTAGGCCAAAACATTGCGTTTTGGCAGAAAGCAGCGGAACTCACACAGTATGCGTTTGCATTTACCATGAAAATGTTAAACTGATGTTGAAGGAAATCAACTTAAAGTATTTAACAGATGATTCGGCAGAAGATTTACACGATTACCGCGATTGCCTTAAATTGACTGTGTCCTAACTTCTTGCCACTTAGGTGTGAATGTACCAATTGCCCGAAAACCACATTCATCAAAGAAAATTTAATCAACTCTTTAGATCGAGAATATATAGAGGAGGTCAAATTTGATTCTTGGATTCAGACTGACAGATGCACATTGAAAACAATCATATTAAATGTGGATGATTTTGTGGAAGAAATGTGTACATGATTGCTAAACTTGAGAAACCATCACTTTTTAGTCAAGGAGCAATGGTCATTCTTCAAGGATTTGAAGATACATTTGAAGTCTGGTGAATTCGTTATTTCATATGATTTCGCAGAAAACTATAAATATGTTCTTCAGGATATCACAGTATATTCACAGTAGTTATTTACTACATGAAAGATGAAAAACTGGAACACAAAAGTATGGTAATCATATCCAATGATTTAAAACATGATACCGTTGCAGTTTATGAGTACCAGAAGAAAATACTAAAATTTCTAAAATCTAAATTTACAGTAAAGAAGGTATACTACGTTTCGGACGAAGCTCGTCAACATTTTAAAAACAAAAGTAGCTTGGCAAATCTTATGGCCCATGAAAAAGATTTTGGAATGCCAGCTGGAGCAAACCTTAAAAGAAATGCAGCGAAGTATAGCTTCCAGTGCTCTCATCAAGATCGCATCTTAGATGCGACTGCTTTATTCCATTGGGCAAAGAGTTATTGTAAAGAAACAGAAATAGTTTTTAGTAGCAAAGAGGATCATCAGGAAACATTGAAAACACTGAAGAGCAGATTCGATGCTGCGGTAACAATCGATGGCACCGCTCAATACCATGCTTTTATGCCGCTTGTCGATTGAAGATTCAAGTTGAAAAAGTTTTCTGCCTCTATTCAATGCGATTTCTTTCCAAAGACAACAAATAAACCAGCAGCGAAATCAACAGCTGAACCTAGTAACGCCAAGAAAGGATTGACAAAAAAAAACGCAGTAAATAAAGGCCACAAAAAAGCTGGATGAAAGACTGGGTATTTAAAAATTTACAAGACTTAAATACTTCATCAGCTACAATAAATTAAATATAAAAATAGTTATGATATAAATGGATCTAATGCAATTAAGATTAAATTTTAATAAATTATTTATCTTTTTTTTTTTAATTTATTATTATTATACATTAATTTAGTTATTACTAAAAATAAATAAAAAATAATAATTTTCAACATTTCTATAGAAAAAAAGCGATTTTTTCTGAGGTTAACATATTCTGGGTATTACAGTATCGAGGGTATAGGTATGTTATATACCTTCGGAAAATTTAGTTTGTCTAGTTTATCAGTATAAGTTTTATTTGTAAGGTTTTAGACAGAAATAGGAAAAAATTCAAAATAGTGCATTTGTGAAAAATTGAAAAACCGTTGTCTTGAGTTACAAAACATTTATTTTGATAGATGTCCCGCTCCCATCCCACTAAGCGATCAAAAAGCTCTTAAAGGAAAAATCCTAAGCTTTCTTATGAAAAAAAAAATGCCCTTTTTGAAAAAAAGGCAAAAAATGCTTTAATTTAGCAAAAAAAAGTCAAAAAAATTTTTTTTTTTTTAAAGTATTTTTTTCCGAAATATTGAAGAAATAGCTATCTAAACTCTTTGGGAGAAAATTTCCTAGGACCAATAGGTAATAAGTTACATGGATGAGAAAAACAACTGTTTGGCCAAAATGTCAAATTTTGATCCCCCTCTAACTCAGAGAGATCTGGACCGATCTTGTTGAAAAATTGTGTCTAAACTACTATCCAATAGGACTAACCTTGGTGCAAATTTCATCCCGATCGGAAGACATCGGTTTCCCCCATATATTACAATATCGGTTAATTATAACCTTTATATGAGTTCATCAATGTTAGTAGTTAAATAAGACCTTTTCGTCAGTTCGCTTATAACTGTTACGTCGCTGATTTAAAGTTTCAGTATCGGCAACAGCCATACCTAGCATTGGTTGCAATATTAAGTTTAAGACTCAGTTGGATTTAACACTCTTTTCCGCTTTAAATTAAATGTTTAAACCTGAAAAACTAAGCAAACAAACAGCAAGGCAAGGAATCAATATAAAAAGTCATAGAAGTTTGGCCTAGACACCAAGTCCTTCGTAGGTATTACTATACTGGCCTAATACTTTCACCGTGCCTTAAAATTTCTCATCCCCAGACGAAGACTTCGAAAGTGTGCCACAGTGTTATTTCCTGTAGACGTGACAAAAAAAGAAATACGTTAGGGATGGCAACTCTTGCCATAGAACAATATACACAGACATAACTGTCATATTATTGTTAGTAACGTACGCAATTATTTACGTATAACTTCTAAATCGGATCGATTGATTCTTATTTTTTATTTTAGAAAATGGCTTTAAACATAATTTAATTGCTGTAGAGAGATATGTTAACCTTATAAGGCCTAGAAATAACAATAGGATTAATATAAAAATTTTACGGATAGATTTCATAATATTTGATTTTGAATATAATTGAAATAATTGAACCATTTCCCTTTATTTGTTTTGATAATTCCTTCAGCTACAAATTCTTAGAAATTTTGATTTAAGTGCTTAAAATGTTATAATAAATAAGAAATTATAATAAATACTGGTCTCAAAAAAAAAAAAAAAAAAAAATCAAGCAAACTAAAATAAATCAATTAACTTAAAATTTAAATGTTTACAATAAGTATAACACACCTACGTGTTGCTGCTAGCATTGGCATTAAAAAGTTATTTTGTAAAACTATTACGTACAATTTGTGAAATTGTTAAAATTTCATTAACACAAGCTGAAATAAAAATTTATCGCACTTTCGTTTCCCACTTTTTTTCAGGCGTGTAATATCCTGTGGTGTATTAGAGACTCCTCGGTTTGGTCGTAAATTAACTTTCAATTTTATGCCTGGTGCTAAAGTGTCGTTTGAATGTAACGAAGGGTTTGTTTTGATGGGTGATCAACGCCGTGAATGTCTGTCTAATGGTTTATGGAATATACCCGAATACGGTTATACCGAATGTTTGCGTAAGTTAAAACAACAACAGTTAATCAATAATTCATGTATCTATACTTAAATCACATGCAGTGATTATAGGTGTGCCTAAAATTTTCTTGTGTTTGTTGTGTAAGAAAGCTACAGAGAATTATAAGAACCTTAAATTGTAAAAAGTCTCAAATATGTACAAACAATTAGAATTTCGTCTATTATAGAATTGAATATGTTTTGTATAGAATATATTACTGTGTTTAAATGAAATGGTGACTTTTGTTATAAAGTGAAAAATGTCTCCGAATTTTGACACTACGAGTTAATATAAAATGAATATAAAATTAATATAAAATTAACTCGTAGTGTCTGCTTGCCGACAAAACTTTGGATCGATTTGTAACTCTTTTCAAGTGATCCAATCGAGCTGCAGGCGATTTTTGTCGTGGCGACGACAAAATGATCATAATAATTTATTTTTTTTTTTTTTGCAAATTTTTGATTTTTGACATAGATATTTAATTTTTTATTTAATTACATGATAATAACAATAAGAACTTCAAAATAATCGCCCTCCAATATAAACAACTTATGTCAACATTTTTTGCAATCCTCGAAACAGCAGCTCGCTTGAAAGCGACTGTACTCGGAGGCCATATTGACAATTGAAATACCTTTGAGATGAAAGCTAGATGAAATGTGGGTAAAATAAGAAGATTGTTCGTTATGTTAGTGTCCGCAGCCGTCGGATCTCGTTATAAAATCCAGCCTAGGTTACCAAAGAATCGCTTTCGGGTATATCAAGTGGGCCGTCGCTAAGATATTCTTAAACTACATATGCTTTTGGGTTTTGCTACAACTTTTCCACATTGTTTTCTTTTGTGGTCGATTGGTTCGGGGTCACAGGTATTTATAAATGACGGATAATCACAAAAATTTAGTAATTTGAAATTTCTTACAAAACGATATTTACTGATCCGTCTGAAATTTTAATAGTAACAATAAAATCTTTAATCGTCAATCGGTGATTTTTCAGGGCCACCTCTTTGACTTTCTTGGCATTTTGTCCATCCGGACGAACGTTATTTGTCCTCAATGCTTTCTCTCCCTTTCTCTACTTACTGCAGTAAAAATTTCATTCCGTAAACAATATTTCATGCAACTTCTTTGTACAACACAATCGTACAATGTTAAAACTTTCGAAATAGATATCAAACACAATACTACCAACCTGAATTGTTTACCCGAATCGATATATCAACGAAGTTTAAATTGAACAAGTAAAAAATTATAGTCGGTTTAGACCGACTATACGACACCCTATACCATGCGTTTAGAAACCCTATCTCTTAGGCCCAACTAACTGGACATAGGAAATAAGCAAAAAACAAATTTTAGTGGGATTTTTATTAATTTTTTTGGCTGCAGATATGAAAAAGTTCATATCGGATGCTATATCTATATAGGGACTAGGTAAAAAATGGACCGATCCTGATCATGTTTGGTAAAGTCTCTTGTATTTTGCAAAAATATATACAAACAAAATTTGAGAAGAATCAGTGCAATATTTTAATTTTTTAAAAGATTTAAGTGAAGATCGGGAAGCAGTTCTATATGGGGTCAAAGGGATCATTTTTGGACTACTCATTAATGGATGTAATGAACGCATACCAATCCAATTTGAGTAAGATCTATATGACAATTTAGATCTTATGGCAATTTATGTCGATTTCATATGGGTAATTTGCTTGGGGGCTAGGTCTGAACAGGGACCGATTCTCACCAATTTCAATAGCGTTCATCCCATGGCCGATAAAAGCTTACATACCAAATTTCATCAAAATATATTCATATGTGCGACCTGCAGTTTGATTACAAGGTTTACATGGACACACAGACGGACGGACGGACGGACGGACGGACATTGTTAAATCAACTCAGAAAGTGATTCTGATTCGATCGGTATAATTAAAGATGGGTCTAGGTCAAATATTTTTGGTTGTTACAAACAGCAGCACAAAGTCATTATACCCAAACCACATAGTGGTATAGGGTATAAAAAGTCAGCTTTTCATTTGACCACAGTATTATGTCATAATATTAAATAGTTAGCTTATTTGGTTTTTCGAATGTAATGATGTAATGACCTTGGAATTTTCTTGAATTATCTTTAGGTGAGGTTTACTATAGCAGACGTGTGGCTTTTATAGCAATTGGCATTATCATAGCTGTTATTTTACCGCTGATGTTGTGCATCATTTGCGGAGTGTATCGCTTCCGCCAAAAGCAGCTGAAGGAAGATCCCCAATGGCAGATGACTTTACCACGTTCACGCGCCTCATCTCGTACTAATTTGCGCACCTTAGGAACTGGCCTCAACGACGATGATAGCGATACGGATGTAACGGGAACTTTAAAGAAAAGTAGGTCATATGATAAAGTATATCGAACGAATGAACCATTACCGGGAAAACCTCGTATTGACTTTCCAGCTAAAAAATGGGATCTGGATGACGAGGATGTGACATCATCAGAAGGTAGTGAAAATAAAGATACTAAATTAGCAAAGGATATTGAATACATTAATAAAACAGGTGAGAAACCGAAGCAGATGGGTAGGCGATCATTGCGTGGTATCTCTGGAACGGATCAGGATGAAGATGATACACCAATAGATGAACACGAGGGTGTAGGTGAAATACATCCAGCTGGCTATCATCAACCACCATCTCCCGGCGTGGATGAAAACGATATACATGGTGTTCCTTTGAGTCAAACACAACCCCAGCAACAGTATAGCCCAACATTTAGTGGAATTGATAGCCGCAATAGTGGAGGCAGCTCTATGAGTTATCCTGCTCAGACGCGTTATGGTGGTGTACCTGTATTACCGAATGCAAATGCACAATACTTTAACCGTCCGCCTTCATCACTGCCCCAACAAGCAACTCCGGTTACCACTTACACACCCACTCGTCCAGCCCCCATTGTAGGTTCTCCATTATTACAGGATAATGGTTTGCCATCACCACCCCACGCTGCCTCACCAACTCCATCAAATCAAAAATCCACTGAAGTTTAAATTTTCTAAAATCCTACTAAAAATTCCATTTGACATACATACAATCCATGATCTAACATAATGTAAAATTTTGTCAAACATCAATGGTTAATGGCGTTCTCTCATACTGCTCCGAGATATAAAAAAAAAATTATAGTAACTAAACCATTCAAGCTAAAAAGTTCTTTTTTTTTTTTTTTTTTTTTTGAAAATAACCATTAAATTTTAAGTCAGAAAAACATTAACATAAGCATTGATTTATTCGTACGTATTAAATAAACATTAGGGTGTCACTTAGTTTTAAAAATTTAAATTCAAAGCAGCGCTTGGTGTCGTTTTAAGCTGAAATGGTATTTTTAATTAAAAAATCAAACTTAGATCCTTTCTCCACTTCAGTTTAAAAAGATATTCCTTATGAGTGAGCGCTATATTTTAAATTCATGCTTTAAAACTCAATCGCTGCCCTAATAAACATTTACCCATTAAAGACATAACATTCATTAGTAGAAAGCAACAAAAAAAAAATTATACTTTTACTGGCTTCTCTTGCTCTTTTACAATTTTTAATTATAAATGCAGTCTTTCATATATTTTCTCTTTTTATTAAGTTTTCCCATATTTGTTTCTGTTTGCATGTACATATATCTTCTTGTTTGTATTAATATTAACATTTATTAATAAAAAATTGTTTTTATCATTGGCTGGGTAACATTACAAAAACAAATTTGTTTATTTTTGCTTGAAAATTCTTAAAGCATGATGTTTTTATTTTATAAATAATAATTGTTTTCAAATAAATTTTAAATATTATTTATTTTTTAACCAAATTTATGTTTGTTTATAATTATTTACTAATTCCTTGGCATATAAACATTTTTCTTTGCAGCTCTGATAATGCCAATTGTTACACAAAAGCGTATCGTTCTGGTATTTATTTGAAATTTATTATTTTGAAACATTTTGTATTAATGAAGAAGCGAGAGATAAAAAAAATAATTGGAATGCATTAACACTTCTGTGTAACATATTGGCATTACGAAAAAAAAAAAAAAATAATAATAATTATTAATGCAAAAATATCAATATTCAAGGTACGTAATTGCATTTTAATTTTAAATATACTAAATGGTAAAGTTATGAGTGATAATGAAAACTATAGCGGATGAAATAATATTACCGTACAGACTGAGAACCAGAATAAGTAAAGTTGATGCAGTAAATTGAAACACAATTTTTATTAAATCAAAATTTAGTATACATGATAGAAAGTGTTAGTAGAAATTATATTATTAGTGTGGAATAACAATAAAAAAGTTAAATAATCTAAGCATACAATATACAGAAATCATAGTGGTCATTGCAGTTAAAGATAACGTATAAGGAATTAGTGTTATTAATAGTTTGTACCGCATCCTATATACTTTATGACGTAGTCGTATTCCAGTACTCTTGGCATCGATAATATGATCGATTTGAAAACGCGTACGTCAATTTCCGTTCATTCCTTTGTAATTTACTGTTTCAACTGTTACAATGTATCAAACTATTTTCCTGATCCTTCTATTTTTCGAGAAAAAATTTAAATTTTCATTAAAACGTACTTTATTTTAAAAAAGTACATTTTCTCAAAAAGGAAACGGTCCATTTTATACCTTCCACACTACTATACAGAGGGTATATGTATATAAGTTTGCCAAGACATTCGTAACTCATCGAAATAAATTCCGGACACACCGTAAGATATTTACATTATTGGTCCTTATAAAGTGAGAAGTCGATCTGGCAATGCCTATATGTCTATTGAAAACATTCCCCTGTCCGCAATAATCGAGTGGCTCATAAGATAAGATAAGGAAAGTTATACGCACTGCGACCAGTTTGATATTTTGTGCAGAGTTGGTCATATTATTTAGGCTTAAAATATTCGCCATAACCCACAGCAGTTTGGTATTGAGTTTGGAATTTCCAGACCAAATGGCAGAAGTCATTATAATGCCTCTTAATGTTAACAAATTTAGTTATAATAGTAAGTTTTTTGTGGTTTATACACTTGCTTTAGATAAGTACATTTTCTTAAAAATACCCTTTCTTAAATACCATTTCTTAAAAAATTACCTTTCCTTATAAAAGTAAATTTCCTTAAAAATTTACCTTCTCTTAAAAATGCCTTTTCTTAAAAAAATAAATTTTCTTGACAAAGTGCCATTTCTCAAAAAAGCATATTTTCCTAAAAAAGCTTTTTTTTTAAATGTCCCTCTTCTTAAAAAAGTACCTTTTCTTACACAAATCCTTTTCTGAAAAAGTACTTTTTCCTTAAAAACTTATTTTCTTAAAAAAGCACCTTTTCTTAAAAAGAACTTTTCTAGAACAATGAAAAGTAAATTTTTGTTAAAAATTTACCTTTTTGTATAAAAAGCGAATTGTTTTTAAAAAATACCTTTTCATATAGAAGTAAAAATGTACCATTTTCTTAAAAAAGCTAATTTTTTTTATAAAAAACATTTTATTAAAAAGTACCTGTTCTTAAAATATGAACCGCTCTTAAGAAATAACATCTTATAAATATATATTTTCTTATGAAAATCTCTTTTCTTAAAAATTTACCTTCTTTTAAAAAAATATATTTTCTTAAAAAAATCAAGTTTCTTAAAAAAGTACCTTTCCTTAAAAACACCAGTTTTCATAAAAAAGTATGTGTTTCTTAAAAATATATTTTTTTAAGTACATTTTCTTAAAAAGTCCCTTTTCTTAAAAAAAAGTTCCTCCTTTTTAAAATAAAAATTTTCCTAAAAAGTAAATTTAAATAAAAAAGTATATTTGCTTAAAAAATTACATTTTCTCTCAAAAAAGTAACTTTTCTTAAAAAAAAAAAAAATCTAAAATAATGAATTTTTTGAAAGAAGTACACTTTCTTAAAAAATATAAATTTTCTATAAATAGTAGCTTCTCTTAAAAAAAGTACGTATTCATAAAAAAGTATGTTTTTTAAAAAAGTTCCTTCTTTTTAAAAAGAAAATTTTCCTAAAAAGTAAATTTAAAAAAAAAGGATATTTTCTTAAAAAATTACATTTTCTCTCAAAAAAGTAACGTTTCTTAAAAAAAAAAAAAATTTAAAATAATTTATTTTTTGAAAGAAGTACACTTTCTTAAAAAATATAAATTTTCTATAAATAGTAGCTTCTCTTGAAAAAAGTACGTTTCCATAAAAAAGTATGTTTTTTAAAAAAGTTCCTTCTTTTTAAAAAGAAAATTTTCCTAAAAAGTAAATTTTTTTAAAAAAAAAGGATATTTTCTTAAAAAATTACATTTTCTTAAAAAAAAAATTCTGAAATAATGAATTTTTTGAAAGAAGTAAACTTTCTTAAAAAATATAAATTTTCTATAAATAGTAGCTTCTCTTGAAAAAAGTACGTTTCCATAAAAAAGTATGTTTTTTAAAAAAGTTCCTCCTTTCTAAAAAGAAAATTTTCCTAAAAAGTAAATTTAAAAAAAAGTATATTTTCTTAAAAAATTACATTTTCTCTCAAAAAAGTAACTTTTCTTAAAAAAAAAAATCTAAAATAATGAATTTTTTGAAAGAAGTACACTTTCTTAAAAAATATAAATTTTCTATAAATAGTAGCTTCTCTTGAAAAAAGTACGTTTCCATAAAAAAGTATGTTTTTTAAAAAAGTTCCTCCTTTCTAAAAAGAAAATTTTCCTAAAAAGTAAATTTAAAAAAAAGTATATTTTCTTAAAAAATTACATTTTCTCTCAAAAAAGTAACTTTCCTTAAAAAAAAAAATTTCTAAAATAATGAATTTTTTGAAAGAAGTACACTTTCTTAAAAAATATAAATTTTCTATAAATAGTAGCTTCTCTTAAAAAAGTACGTTTCCATAAAAAAGTAAGTTTTTTAAAAAATGCAAGTGTTCTTATAAAATGTTAAATTTTTTAAAAAAGTACTATATGTTATAGATGTAAAAATTTAGCTTTTTCTAAAAAAGTAAATTTTCTAATAAAAATACATATTCTTAAAAAGTACATTTTCTTAAAAAGTACATTTCCTTAATAAATTACATTTTCCTTAAAAAGTACCTTTTCCTAAAACAGCAGATAATATTCTTTAAAAAAGGACGTTTTTTTAAAGTAAACTTTCTTAAAATTACCTTTTCTTAAAAACTAACTTCTCTGAAATTTTGAATCTTTTTAAAAAAGTAAATTTTAAAAAAAAAATAAAATTTTCTATAAATAGTAGCTTCTTTTAAAAAAGTAATTTTCCATAAAAGGTAAATTTTTTTAGAAAAGTACCTGCTCTTAGAACAAAACCATTTATTGAAAAGTATCCGCTCTTTAAAAAATACATTTTCTCAAAGAGGGAATTATCTTATAAAAGGTCCAGAGGTCGCTCCACACCACTGTGCAAAAGGTATATACATATAAGTTTGCCAATCACTTCGTAGCCATTGAAAAGTATCCGCTCTTAATAAATAACCTCTTCTTATAAAAGAAAATTTTCTTATAGAAGTACATTTTCTTTAAAAAAAGTACCTTTTCCTTAAAGAGTACATTTCTTAAAAAAGTAACGTTTCTTAAATATGTACTTTGAATTAAGAAATTAAAATTAATTTTCTATGGAAATTACTCTTCTTGAAAGAGTATATTTCCTTTAAAAAGTTGTTTTTATGAAAAAAGTAAGTTTTATCTAAATAGTACCTTCTCATTTTTTTTTTGTGAATTATATATTCATCCTTTATTTACATATTTTAACAAATTTGATATTCACATATGAGATCTTATCTTTACATATAGATATTGCAACAAATAACATGTAGGATCTAAAGATATTAATAGTGTTTTGTATAATTTGTAAGCGTTTTAGGTGGCAGTTGGCAGCGTCACTCCAAGCAGGACACGCGTATGTTAATATTGGCCTTATAACACTTTTGAAGAGTAGATTTTTGTTTTTGGGGTTTAGAAATGACCATCTATTTAGTAGTGGGCATAATGCTTTATATGAATTTATAGCTTTTTGGAATGTAGCCATAATATGTTGTTTAAAAGTAAGCTTTTTGTCCAAGACAACTCCGAGATATTTGACATGATTAAGTACATTTATGGTATTATTTCCAATAAGAAGATGACGTCTTGGCAGTCCTTTGGGAGATTTGTTGAATGGAAAAATTATTGTTTGGGTCTTGTTTGGATTAATTTTGATTTTCCATTTGTGAAAATCTTTACTGCATTTTACAAGTCCCTTTTTCATTTTCTTCAGGAGTGCACTTGTAAGTTTGTTTGAAGAAATTTACGCAGTATCATCTGCGTAGTAAGCAACTTTCATATATTTCGGGATTTTGAAATTGGATGTATATATCGAGTAAAGTAATGGCGACAAGACTGATCCTTGAGGTAATCCTGAGGTAATGGTTTTTGGAGATGATGTTTCATTATTAATCGCAACTTTAAAGTTTCTGTCGTGAATGAAATCTGAAATGTAGCTTCTCATAAAAAAGTAATTCTCCATAAAAAAGTACATTTTGATAAAAAAGTATTTTATCTGAAAAATTTATAAAAAATTTGTTTACAAATACTTTTCTTAAGAATCAACCTTTTCTTAAAAATTATCTTTTGTTACCTACTAGATCCGTGTTGCCTGAAGCATATATCAGAATATACATTTACATATTTGTACATATTTTTAACGGGGATAGAAGCCTAAGTCTCATAGCTAATAAGTGTGTGTATAATTTAGTAAAATTTATAAATTTTTGCTATTTTTTTCAAATATGCGGCACAGCGGAATTTAAAACTCTGGCTTGTTTTTACCTCAAATGTTTATTTTTCGCTCGAATAATTTTTTGAATTTCACAATTTCTCTTCTACCCTAAAAAATGTTTTACCATCCACATAATCATATTGAAAAAGTGATTTTGCACTCTTACTTGTCTTATTTAACACATTGAGTGGCAAGCGATTTTCATAATAATGGTCCCCTGAGGCCAACTTAACTTATTTGAAATTTGTGAAAACTGTTGTAAAATGAATTTGCATTTTAATGATATTATACCTGATTTTATATGATGTACGTTTTGCAACTTTTTTTTATGTATACTAAAACACATTTTTTTGTTAATGATCAAATGACAAATTTTCATAAGGTGTATTAAAAAATGTATGATATTAAATGTGTTAAAGACAAACAAACAAAATAAATAATAAAAAAAAAAAAGAAAGACCATAAAACTATCTTCACATTTAAACTGTGCTAAAATGATGTTGTATAACATTTATAAGTTATTATAATTCTTAGAAAAAATTTCATCTAAAGTACATAAAAAATATTCTTTCTTGATAGAAGAGGTACTATTTTTTTGGAAAAGGTAGTTGTTATATCGGGCTAAATAATTTTTTGCTGATATTTGTAACTACTGAAAATATTTATATTACCAATCAACTCAGCAGTACTTTCTTAGACTAAGTAGCGCCTGTCGCATATTAACCTCGAGGCAAATATAATTATAGTTAACTATATGTTTTTACCCGGTCTTGCCCGGGATCCAAAGGCCTTTGATTTGAAGATGGTTCACTATGAACAAATTTCCCAAATAAATAAACTTTCTCCCCAAAAATTTGTATGTTTACATTTTTTGGGATAAAATTAATTTTTTATTTCAATTTAAAATTTTTTGATTTTTTTTTAATTTAGAAGTTTTTTTATAAGACGCTCCAGTAGAAATGCTTCAAAAATAAGCTGCGAAACCGCTTCAAGTTTTTTTTTAAGTTTAGTTATTTTATAAAAATCAATTATAACGGAATCGTTTGCAAATTATAGGAATCAACACTTTTAAAAATTAAATTACTTCATTCAATAAGTGAGCAGAGACATCAAGTTTATAGAAGTTTCAAAAATGGAAAATGGATACGACGCACAGTGGACCATTTGACGAGAAGGCGGTCAAAAATCTATAACTTTTGGATTGGAATTTTGATATGCGTTTTTTTTTTTTGTTTGGTAGGTGAGACTTTAGCCTTTAAGTTTTGCTATAAAACGTTTCTCGACTGAAAATAAAAAAAGTTACGGAGGGTTTAAAATACATTTTCATTTGTAGTTGAATTTTAGTACAAAAGTAAAGTGTTAAAAGGTAAAAAAAAGGATTTTTTAAATATTGTCTAATTTTTTCAGTTAATTTTACAACTAATACTTTTTAACTATTTTTTAAGTTAATTTTTTCAGAAAATGCCAAACTTTGGCCCCTGTAAACTTTTTAGTCCTAATGTGCACAAAGGCCAAAGGTTGTTTTTTTTTTGAAAGATCCCGAGTTAAAATATAATTTATTAAGCAGCGAACGTAAAAGTTACCTTATATTGGTTCAAGAAAGAGAAGTTTCAATGAAAAACTCGTATGTTTTTGCTTTAGCTAAATTTTTTTTTATTGTCGTTTTAAATATTTCTATATCAATTTTTATGGTAAATTTATGAAAGATAACAATTTTTATTGTAAATTTACAAAATTTTTAAATCAAGAAAATTTTTTAACTATATAAAACAAAGTGTAACTTATTGTTAGTGTAATGAAAAAGTACTTTAAATCAACCAATTTTAGTAAAAATTTCTTCTAAATACCCTTGATTTTCATCTTCTAGAAGTTGTTGGACATATATGGATCTGAAGTGCACAACAAAATAGTGATAAAGTCTTCATTAGTACATCTGTATATTTTCCTTGTGTTGTGCTCGCGAAAGAATCTGTAGTCTTTGTTCCTTTTATCTTGCACTTCTTCAGATAGATCTCCTATTGGTAGCATATTGTTTTGAATTATTTGTTCCCCATGGTACAAAATTTTATGAACTGTTTATGGAATATATCTTCAAGAGTGTTTTTCATTATAAAGTATAGCTACTTTATTGGCGTACTCTCCAAATTGTTTTGCATTTATCTTTCTGCTGCATGCTAGCTGTAGATATTGTTGCTGAATTTGTTTTCGTTTTGCTTTCTTTTTCCTTCATTTTCTTTGTTTTTTCTCACTGTTTCGCCTAACGGACCAAATTCCAAATCATAACTCAATTTAAGAATATGCTCCATGAAAGGTATTCTAGCATGAAGAGGTGACATTCAAAATTCGTAGGCTTCCTTAAAACTATCGTCTTCTGGTGGGGGTTGGCTTAATTGACTTGATGTCTTTTGGCATATAATGCAGCTTGACGTTGACTTTGTTCCAGTTAAAGCTTGTGCAACTTTTCCATCAATCATTGTGAGACACATTTTAAAATGGACTTCAATGTATTGGTCATCAAATTTAAATATTACTGGTTGAAGTTCCTTAATTTGATCTTTTATTTTTTGAACTTCTTCAGTTATGACATCTTTGGTTTCCTTTTTGAATGCAAATTTTATTGGTCTGCAATACTTCGTTGAAGAAGGAATTTCATTTTTCCATATATCAATTTCTGTTGCTCTACTAGTTGACGGCTCTAAGACGCTATACCTTTTTGTTAAGCGCAATGGAACGAAAGATACCATAAATAAATTATCATCTGATGAATTTTCGGCATTAAATTGCTTGTATTGTTTCTGACCAGAGGATCCATCACATCCCCATTTAGAAATTAATGTAATGCTACCATTACCAATTTTTTTTAAATGATCAGTATCAAGCGTATTTAGCAATCGTTCTGCAGTATGTTCAAGGATATCTTGCAATTTTATTTCTGCTGATGTTGAAGTGACACTAATAGCAGATTGTGAAGGTAAGCATTCTTTTTTGGCAGAAACTAAATCTCGATACTCTGGAAATATCCCACAATTATTTTCATTGGTTCGCTTCCGCAATTCCTTATATTGATTTTTGGTCAATTTCAAATCCAAAACAAGTAAGAAAATTATAGTCGGCCTAGACCGACTATACGATACCCTATACCATGCGTTTAGAGATCCTATCTCTTAGGCCCAATTAACTGGACATAGAAAATAAGCAAAACCCAAATTTGAGTGGGATTTTTATTAATTTTTTTGGCTGCAGATATGAAAAAGTTCATATCGGATGCTATATCTATATGGGGACTAGGCCCAAAAATGGACCGATCCTGACCTGTTTGGTAAAGTCTCTTGCATTTTGCAAAAATATATACAAACAAAATTTGAGAAGAATCAGTGCAATATTTTTGTTTTTTGATAGATTTAAGTGAAGATCGGGAAGCAGCTCTATATGGGGCCTATGACTAAGAGTTGTCCAATAGGAATAATTTTTGGACTACTGATTAATGGTTGTAATATATACATATAAACCCAATTTGACTAAGATTTGTATGATAATTTGGATCTTATGGCAATTTATGTCGATTTCATATGGGTAATTTGTATGGGGGCTAGGTCTGAACATGGACCGATTCTCACCAATTTCAATGGCGTTCATCCCCTGGCCGATGGAAGCTTATATACCAAATTTCATCAAAATATATTCATATTTGCGACCTGCAGTTTGATTGCAAAGTTTACATGGACACACAGACGGACGGACGGACGGACGGACATTGTTAAATCAACTCAGAAAGTGATTCTGATTCGATCGGTATAATTAAAGATGGGTCTAGGTCAAATATTTTTGGTTGTTACAAACAGCAGCACAAAGTCATTATACCCAAACCACATAGTGGTATAGGGTATAAATAGGGCGAACGCTTCTTCCGGCGTAAATTTCTTATCTTCAATTGGTGTAGGAATGCTTTTCAAAATCCTCTTTATGCGCCTTGGGCTCGCTTTTACTATTTTTTCAATTATTTCAATTTTATTTTTTTTTATTTTGGGTTGGTTGAATTTGGTGCAAAAATGAATCCTTAATAATTTTTTGAGAAATTTCTTCATTGATATTCTCCAGCTTGCGCCTTCGAGATCTTTCACTACATCCGTCAATTGGTTTTGCTGGTCGACCCTTTTTTCCACTTTCGTTGGCAGTTGTAGATGCACTCTCAAAAATAAGTTCCTTTATTAACCAGTCTTGGTAACGTTTGTACATCTTTGCCTTGCTATGAGAGCATTCAATGTACCGTCTTTTCAAATTCGATGCAAAATTAGTAATTTTTCCTTTGTGCATTTAAATGTCTTCTAGGTTATAATTCTTAGAGAAGTCGTAGCTCACTATGTGCAAAATTACATCGTCTACATCATTTCGTTGAAAATAAATATCTGCCAGATCTCTGTAACAGTACTTAGCCATTGCACAAATTGTAATGAATAATAATTGTGGAAATATTATTATAAATACTCTTTCTTGCAATTATGTAAAATAAAAACTTTTATCTCTTATTACCACTTTTAGAAGCATAAAAAACCCACACCCTAACCCCTTTTAAAAGGTGAAGCATACCTGCTAATATCTTAAAGGGCCATATCGCAATAGTTTTTTTTACCATTTACAAATTTTTATCTTTTACTACCACTTTTAGAGGCATAAAAAACCCACACCCTAATCCCTTTTAAAAGGTGAAGCATACCTGCTCATATCTTAAAGGGCTATGTCGCAATAGTTTTTTTTTACCATTTACCTGTTATTTAAATTGTTTCCCATTTTGTCAGGTATTTAAACTATATAACTCTAATTCAGACTATTAATGTTTTTGAAGATACGTATGTAAATGTACCTGTAACAATTAAGCGCATTATATCTCAACCCTTTTTTATAAGTATATAACAACTCCTGACAACTCTACCGACACGCAAAAAAATACACCGTGGTGCACCGGTACGACCAACTTTTGTATTCATTACACTCAGACGGACGGACGGACATCGTTTAATCGACCCAGAAAGTGTTTTTGAGTCGATCCGTATAATAAAGGATGGATAAAGGTCCAATATTTTTGGCAGTTACAAACATCACCTCAAACTTAGTATATCCTAACCACATAGTGGACAACTTTTGTATTCATTATTTTTGCAGAAAATATCTAACCTTGGGTTCGAAAAATTGTTTTGGTGCACACGGGCGGAAACTGGCGGGTGTATAATCGGCTATATCAGTATAGGGGAGGGTTCGGACTATAGAAGAGTGCAAAATTTTTTCTGACTGCTTTTGACTGGCAGGAGTTATGCTCTATTAAGTAGAAGATTTTCGGAAAATTTTGACCTTTTTTAAAAATTTTTTTTTTAAAATTTCGGAATGACTCAGTGATCTGATATTTTTAACATTATTAGTATGGAAGTCATAAAATTATACAAAATTTATTTCACTTCAAAATCTTTTAAATCAAAAAAGTTACAGTCATTCAAAAATAAAAATTTACAAAGAAATTTTTAATTTTAGCAAAGTACTGAGAAAGCCCATTTTCGAAGACCTTGTTCGCTGTGATATAGTTGAGATAGAGTAGCAATTTTTTGGCTCCCGAGGTTTACTATTATTTACTTTCAAAGCTTTAAGCAACTGCTTATAGTATATGTATAGTAATTATTGCACATACGTAGATAAAATTTATCATAAGACTTTTCACTGAGCTATGTTCCGCGAGTGATTTGCGTCCGCGTGTTTGGCAGCTACACCCATGCTGCCACGCAGTTGTTGTCAACTTATTTTAATCGCCAAAATATATTTTTCAGACCATTGCGATATTTTAGCTGAGCTGTGTTCGCGAGCGCGTCGCGTCCGCGCTCCGCTTTCTCGCGTTTGGTAGCCACACCAGTGCTGCCACGCAGTTGTTTTCAACTTATTTAATTGTCGTCAACTTATTTTAATCGCCAAAATATATTATTCAGATCATTCCGATATTTTAGCTAAGCTGTGTTCCGCAAGCGCGTTGCGTCGCGTCCGCGTCCACGCGCCCCTTCCGTGCACTGAAATGATGCAATTGAAAAGAATATAGATTTTATATACGTTTACTGCAGGACTGATATTAAGAGAAGTATGGGGAATTTGTTCGTTTGTTTTGGTGTTTTTTTTTTTTTTTTTTTTTACAAATTTGGGGAATTTCTTCATCGTGAAGTTATCCCCAATTTGTTGGGGAATAAGTTCATATTTTTTTTTTGGGAATTTGTTCATTGGGGACTAAGTACTCAGCGCCTGCTCACCATTACAACTAACATTTTGTATGCATGGATTATTTTGAATGTAGAGCTTTGGGATATACAACATTTCTGGTGTTTCCTTCTGCTGCATATACGAAAAGATTGTGCTGGCTCCCAACTCTGGAGCAGGCAGCATATAATTGAGAAAAACAGGGAGATTCTAAGTTGATACCTGCTGCCGCAAGAGAATGTCCTCTTATGCACGTTATGTTAGGAAAAACTTTTTGTGCCAACTTACAAAAGTTTTCTGGTAGGGACAATAGAGACGTATCAGTTGGGCCTCAAGATATTGTTGTGTCGTTTCAAGAGTTTCAGATTCCCTAGACTCAGCCTGTCTTATCCGTTGGGCATGAAGACGTTGTTGAAACGTTTCAGGAGTTTCACATTCCCTCGAGTCCTTAGCTTTCCTTAGCAGCTGGATTTCTAGACGCCCTTGAGTTGATTCAGGCATTTCCGCTTCTCTTAAGCTGGTCTTGATCTTTGGGCTTCAAGACGTTATTGGGTTTGCCCAGATGTTTCAGCATTTCTCGACTCAGGTAGTCTAACTCGTTGAGACTCGATACGAATTTGGGTCTGATAGTGTTCTCTAGAGTCCTGTCTAAGCCTTTTTGCATTTAGGTAGTACGGCCTATATGCTGTGCATTCATATGAAAGTCACAATTGCAAGTAGTTATTTTTCCACCTTTACAACTCATTTATATAGTGAAAAAGATGAAATAGAAATAATTGTAATAGGTTGCTTTCCAATGTAGCCAAAACGCGAGATGGAAATAAATGTAATGTTTTATTTTCCAATGTAGTTAAAAAGGCGATATGCAAATATTTGTATCGGAGTAATCTTACTATGTCAGTCAACCTGTATCTGGTCACCCATGAAATAAATCTGCACTAATTTTGAGGTGTTAAAGCTCATATAGTAAACAAGGCAAGACGGGAGTATGTGTAATAGGTTCATTTACAATATTTGTTTCATAATTGTGTATACTCAAGAGTTAGTAGTAAGAGATTTATGCACAAAGTTTTAGGGAAGTCCATTGAAAAATTAAAATATGTTAACGAACACTGAAAGCGTATATAGAAAATTAAAAAAAGTGGGCGTGGCCGATAAAAGTATATGACGACCTTGCCTGGGATTTTAGAATAATGTGCAGTAAATTCGAGCGAAACCCGTTAAAAATTTTAAAAAGTGCGCGTAAAAGTAGGCATGGCCGGTAAGAAGCATATGGCGGCCTTCTCCGAGATATGGAGATCGTGCGCACCAAATGTCGGAGCAATCCGTTAACAGATTAAAATTTGTAAAACGAACAAATATACCATAAAACATAAAATGAATTGTATACGAAAAGTGGGCGTAGATGTAGGCGTGTCCGGTAAGAAGTATAAGGCGACCTTCCCTGGGGTACATAGACCGTGACGTACAGACAGACAGACGGACGGAATGGCTGACAGGCAGACGCATGGATGGACCGACATCGCTAAATCCAACCACTAATAAATTAATTAACTACATTTTGATTGTTTTTGTCTGCACAAAGAAATTGAAGGCAAACTTACGTATATATATATATAATCAGGAAAATAATTAAATTCTTATTATATAAATCAATAGTTAAATTCCATAATCATTCCACATTTTGTTCATACAAATGCAATTAAATATTTGCTGTAATTATCTACTAAAAAAGTTTAGTGTAATTTCCCGTCCTTGGCCTTTGTTTCTGTTATTTAACAATTTAATTTTCAATTATACTCCTTTTTATGTGATGAATGTTAGTTTAGATATAGGAAATAGCAAAAGTTAACGAATATTATTTCTGACCGACTATTAATGTTGTAATCTGTCAAACACAAGATAAATTACAAACACATTTTTGCAAAATAACACAGCTAATAGGCTGTACAAAATAACGCACACACCACAAATACAAAATTCGAAATTGAAAAAAAAATTGGGAATGGTCGCAACTGTCATTTACTGAAAATATTACTATTTACACAACATCAATCATTTTAACCAAACAAAGTGTCGTTCTGAAAATATATAAAAATATTAATATATACTACAAAGTCATAGACTCTAAGCTCAATGTAACCAAGGACAGCATGAATTGCTGTCTTTTTTTTAACAGTTATAGAAATAATCGAAATTGTTTGCTTTAATATGTGTTTTTGTTTTTCTTAAATGGTGACTTAAAGAAATTTTGTCCGTTTATTTATTATACACTAACATTTTCAGTGGCAGCTTCTTCTTATCATCCCAATTAATTACTAAAATATTTTTTATCAAATTAACCGTATTCTAAAGGCTTATTATGAGTTAATTCCCAGTCAGCATTTTATGAAATTATCATATTAAATTTTTTTCGACTCCAATCATATAAGATTATTTTGTTGGTAGAAAATGTTATACTACTCGCGAATCTTCTGGAAGAGTCTTTTATTACCCATTTTTCTGATCACTTTCAATTCATTTCCGAGTCTTTTTTAGTATTTTTTCAATCGTATTTCTTATAGCTTGCGAGTCTTCTTGTAGTAATTTTTTAACCGTATTTCAGATTAATTGCGAATATTTTCGATTAATTTTTCTGTCGTATTTTTAATCGTATGCCTTTAAATTAATTAAATATTTAATTGATGTATATTATTCAAACACGTTTATTTAAAAATATATATAAGGAGTGAGATCCAAACAATCTTAACATACATACATAAAATGTAATAATAAGGGAACCTTTGTGTTTTTTTTTATATTTAATTAAAATTGCATTGAACGTTACAAAATAAATAATTTTTATTGTGATAATCACTATTTCATAGGGATACTAGGGATTTCATAGTCGTTTCTGTCATTATACCCTATACCACTATGTGGTTTGGGTATAATGACTTTGTGCTGCTGTTTGTAACAACCAAAAATATTTGACCTACACCCATCTTTAATTGTACCGATCGAATCAGAATCACTATCTAATTCGATTTAACGATGTCCGTCCGTCCGTCCGTCCGTCCGTCTGTGTGTCCATGTAAAGTTTGTAATCATACTGCAGGTCGCAAATATGAATATATTTTGACGAAATTTGGAATATAAGCTTTTATCGGCCATGGAATGAACGCTGTTGAAACTGGTGAGAATCGGTCCATGTTCAGACCTAGCCCCCATACAAATGACCCCTATGAAATCGACTTAAATTGCCATAAGATCCAAATTATCATACAAATCTTAGTCAAATTGGGTTTGTATGTATATATTACATCCATTAATCAGTAGTCTTAAAATGATCCCTATTGTACAACTCTTAGTCATAGGCCCCATATAGAGCTGCTTCCCGATCTTCACTTAAATCTATCAAAAAACAAAAATATAGCACGGATTCCTTTCAAATTTGGTTTGTATATATTTTTCCAAAGTATAACTGACTAACCGATCGACTCAGAATTACTTTTTGAGTCGAAATAGCAATTTTCGTCCGTCCGTCCTTCTGTGTGTCCATGTAAAGCTTGTAATCAAACTACAGGTCGCAAATATGTATATATTTTGATGAAATTTGGTCTATAACCTTACATCGGCCATGGAATGAACCCTGTTGAAACTGGTGAGAATCGTTCCATGTTCAGACCTAGCCCCCATACAAATGACCCCAAAGAAATCGACATAAATTGCCATAAGTTCCAAATTATCATATATATCTCAGTCAAATTGGGTTTGTATGTGCTTATTACATCCATTAATCAGTAGTTCAAAAATACTCCCTACAGGAAAATTCTTAGTCATAGGCCCCATATAGAGCTACTTCCCGATCTTCACTTAAATATATCAAAAAACAAAAATATTGCACAGATTTTTCTCAAATTTGGTTTGTATATATTTTTTCAAAGTATAAGTGACTTTACCAAATATGATCAGGATCGGTCCATTTTTCGACCTAGTCCCCATTTAGATATATTATCCGATATGAACTTTTTCATATCTGCAGCAAAAAAAAATTAATAAAAATGCCACTCAAATTTGGTTTATGCATATTTGCTATATCCAATTAGTTGGACTGAAGAGATATGGTCTCTTAACCATGGTATAGAGTATCGTATAGTCGGGCCAGACCGACTATAATTTTCTTACTTGTTTTTTTTTTTTTTGGAAATATTTCACATTTTTGAATATACTTTTGCTGATCTTCGACTTATTTTCTCAAGAGTCCAATAATGCTCTCAATTGTTCTAAGCTGCGGACAGTTTGGAAGATTTGTTTCCCTTGGTTCAAGAACCACGTTTTTGTTCTTGTACCACTCAAGAGCTTTCATACGCCTTGTCAAAATGTCTTCTTTGTGAAATCTCCTTAATATAAATTTCGGTATTTATAACGGCCCTTCTATAGTGCTTGTCACAGCAGGAACATTTTTTAGTAACTGTTGTCCACTTTTGGGTTCGAAACTTATCTTTAACGTATCCTCAAGCATTAGCAATTAGCAAAGCTTTATGCTTTTGATTCGGAACTTTGTCCTCATGAAATATGATTTCAATTTCCATGCTCCGTTTTTAGCCTTTAAATTTTTGCAGCATTCCTTTGGCCTTGTATGTATTTAAACCTGCATTGAGTTTTACGATTCAACCAAAATAGTCTGAGCTAGCCAGTCTGCTTTTCTATGGTTCCTATTTTGTAGGTCCTAAAGACATAATGTGGTCCTTTATTTCTTCTCCTTTATTGTTTCCTGTCAATGGTCAAATTCTGCTGATAGTTTCTAATAACATTGGAAACATTTAAAATATTTAATAAAAAAATTTAATAATGCTTTTAATAAAGTTAAGACGAAAAACAAGTGTTAAGATTTTTTCGATTTATATATAATCTATACTAATATAATAAAGAGGTAATGTGTGTTTGTTTGTTTGTTTGTTTGTAGGAGGTACTCTCCATAACTACCCATCTAATCTTCCTGAAATTTTCACAGAGTCTTACTGCGGATATGGGAAGTGCTATAGGCTATAATTTTTTAAATATTTTTGGTGGGCGTGGCACCTCCCACACAAAGTAAATTTTTAATAGCATATACATATATTGAGTATTATGATAGGGAGAGCTTTGCAAATTTGTGTGATATAGTTAATATTAGTAGCTACGCCGGAAATGGGCGGGATCGGATAAGTGGGCGTGGTGCCTCCCATACAAGTAATAGTTCAATATTATATATCTAGAGTAATGTGATAGAGAGAGCTTTTAAATTTTTTTTGGTGTCACCTAATATTAATGCGAGTAGTCGGATGCAAAGCGGGCAGTATCGGACCAATAGCCGTGGCACCTGCCATACAAAGTAAATATAAAATGTCATATATCTGGAGTACTGTAATAGTGATAGTCTTGGGACTTTGTGTGATCCCATAAGTAATTCATTTGATTAACTAGACAAAAAATGGGCGTGATCGCAGCAGTGGGCGTGGCACCGCCCATACAAAGAAAATATATGATATCATATAACTGGTGTGCTAAAAAGGATGCATTGACACTTTGCATGAGCCTATCAGATCTTACTATGAGTAGTCGAATGGGCGTGGCACTCCCCATGCAAAGTAACTATTTAATGTCATATATCTGGAGTACTGTAAAAGAGAGAGCTTTGTTACTTTGCGTGAGCCCATAGGTTCTTTGTATGATTAGTCGAACAAAAAAATGGGCGTGATAGGGGCAGTGGGCGTAGCACCGCCCACGCAAAGCAGATATCTAATATCATATAACTGGTGTACTATAAAAGGGAAAGACTCGACATTTTGCATAAGTCCATCAGATATTAATTAATGGAAAAAATATGAAGCACTACGAAAGCGACAGTCTTTTGGCAATTCCATTAGTTATCAATGTGATTTGTCGTGGAAAATATATCGCCAGAATCAAAAATCTCCAAACTCAAAAATCGCAAAAAATTAAAATCGTTCAAAAACAAAAGTCTTCAAAATCAAAAATGGGCAAAATCAAAAATCGCTAAAAAGAAAAATTGCCAAATGATATTCTAAGTTCAAGGCCAATAGTTAAGTGTTGCCAGATCTAATATTGATAATCTCTCTTCTTCTCATGGGCAGCTACATGTACCTTGCTGCAGGGTAGGAACGCCGAAAACTCTGATAATTGTTGTACCGAATGAAGAAACAAAAAACATTATATATCAGCATCAGCAAGCATTGTAGCGAAGCAGACCGGGTTGCATCTAGTATATATATATATATATTAGGGTGCTCCCAAAAAATTGAGTTATTGACCTAAAAATATGTATTTGGGTGTAAACTAACGTCTCCCAAAAAATTAGGACAATCGGACAATACGAACACGTGCCTCAACGGCCGTGAAGTTGGAAAAACGGTATACATGGGAAAAATATGATTTTTTTTTTAAATTTCTTAAAATTCTTAATATTTTAAATTGATCTTGAATTAAAAAGATTAGAAAATCGTCATAAGCAGTAAATTATCTTTCTAATAAGGTAATAAAAATCAAAATCTGTTTAAAAAAAACCAAGTTATTGCAATTGCCCCGGGCAACTAATGTGTCACAGAACGCTTAATCCAGAAGTTCGAGCCCAAATTTTGAAATTTGTAGAAATAATGTAATGCAAAAGCATTTGTGTATATAATTAACTCCAAGCTACTCAATTAAAAAGTATTTTTTATCATGTGCTTTGCAAACTCATTTTAATTTAAAGCCATAAAGTCTGAATTTTTAAACACAGTTTTCAAATCTACAATTTTAAAGTTTCAAAAATTTTTTTAAAGAAATTTAAAAAAATCAACGATTGGACTTTGAGGTTTAATTAAGCACATATTAAGGACTAAAACCTCCAAAAATTGAAGTTATTTTTCTTTTCATTTGGCCAGTGCAGCGATTTGACTTCAGCGAATTTCGGGAAAACAGCGTTTTTTGTCACTTATTAAGGTTTTATGAATTTTTGTATTCTTTTTTTCAAATTCATCAAATTCAAGTTTAAAAACTTCAATCCTCTAAAAATAATATTACAAATACTGCTGTCCGAAATGACCTTATAATGAAAATAGATTAATACTTTTTCGGTGAAATAAAAACAAATTTATTTTTCTTTTTCAAACATCATTCCCATATAATTAAACAAAATTATAAATATGAATTCTTTATTTAATAGTTTTTAATAAAATTAATATAAGATTTCAACTTTTATTAAACATTTTTTATAAAAAAAAACTATGTGTATTATTCTTAAATAATATTATTGTTCTAATTAATTTATTAAAGTGTTTTTTTTAGCATTAGAATACCGTTTTCTATATTCGGAAACAATTTGCAAAATAAATTGCTTTTCTTCTTCGTTTTGTGATAAGATTCGATTGTAATCTTCCATAAGCTTTACTGCTCTTTCTGCTGAATCAGTAACAATATTTAATTAACAAACGATATTCATGCCAACATTATAGCCAGTATCGTCACTCCAATCTTTAGGATCTTTTTTTAAGAAGTCCGTTGGTATAGAAAATCTTTTAAAAAAAGATAGTGTTTTCTGAGATATACAATGTTCGATGTTCTTATCTACGTAATGGCATATGTTCTTAGGAATGACTATAATATTTTTTGTGTCATTATCATTGGATTCATCTAAAGCCGCGACCATACGTTTTTAATAACGTAAGATATATTTGGATCAAAAAATGATGGAGCTACATTTTCTGGCGAAAGATACCATAAATGGTTACATAATTTACGTATTACTTCATTACTTATATTTATGTCAATCTTGCTATATTCATGAAGATTTTTAAGAAACGTTAAAGTTTGCATTGGGGCTTCTACTGCCACTGATGCTTTTAAACCATACTTTTAAATAAATTTTTACTACAAAAATACAAATATCTCTGACACCATTCCTCTCACAATCAATCATCTCGAATTCTTCACGAAATAAAAATATTTTTAGGCAATAAATCGCCTTAGCCATCCATCGGGCATGATGATGAGCTCCCGGCATTCGGAAGGAAAAGTTTGGAACTGTACCACCAAGGAAAATTATAGCCAGTTGCAGAAATTCTTTGTAATCATCCTTTGGGTGTTTTTCATTAAGACTTTGAGTTGAAAATTGTATGATTGCATCTGAATCCCCATGTAGATCCTTCACTTGCTTCTCGTCAACTACAGATTTAAAATTAACTTTGTTAATTTTACTCCAGGATTCTCTAAACTTATTAAACAATTGAACGTTAGGGCCAGAAGACTTTTGGAGCTTTTGATCAAATACACTTCGCAGAATTATTTCTAAGATGTGATGCTGGCATGGTTAGTAAAGAAGATCTTTTCCTATCATTTGTTCTAAAAGAACGCAAGTACCTTGAAGCCTTCCTAAATTAGAAGCTGTGGTATCACAGCAGAGTGCTTGTACTTTCTCATCAACACCCCAATCTTTTAATAAAGCATACACAGCTTCGGCCTGTTCCTTACCAGTGCCTGACGAAATTGCCGGAATTCCAAGCAATTGCTCTTTGCCATCATACGATATAACTACTGGAAGACGATCGACTTTATCGTTACCTGTCAACGATGGCAAAATTTTTCCATCCCAGTGTACTGACACTGCATCAATTTTTTCGTCTTTAAATATTTTTCGAAGTTCTTTCCCAGAATCAGAACGGACTTGGGTACGGAAACGCCGAATAGTAGAAGTACTTATGACTAAATTTGATACGTCATGTCCCAATGCTTGAGAAGTCGTTATAATAATTCGCACTGCATCACGGTCGCTAACACCTTGCATTTGTCTAAAACCGTAACAAGTTTTGGTGTTATAAACTTATGTGCAGATTTTTTAATCTTGGGATTGCTTGGACCTGGACTATCTCCATAGTTCTTTGCAGTCTCTGATTCAGTCTCCGGCAGAAGAACTTCATCATCACTTGAACTGATTTCAGTCTCAGTATTACCAAGCTCTTCTGTAAAAAAAGTCATAGAAAATTTCACAATAAATTGCTTTAACATCTGAATATTTGTAACATCTCTATTTTTGAAATTAATAAGCAGTAGTTCGTACCTATATAATTTTTTTAGATACGTACCTAGGAAGCTGGCATTATGTATTTCGGGTTGGCGGTTAACTATTTCTTGTCGACGAACTTTTTTTTTTCTTTATCTGCTAGAACTTGGTCACCGCCTATCATCGAACCCGGTCGTCCTTTTTTTCTTTGATTTATTAAAAATAATTTATCTTCTTAAATTTTAATTATATCCATCGCATTGCCATGAGCAATGTCAAATATATCATCCAGGTTGTCAACGAAATCTTGCTCCTGTTTTTTCTGTACTGATGTTTGACGTTTGCAATTTTTTTTTGTAATTTTCGCCATATATTATATACTGCAACAATTTTTTCCACAGATCTGTTAAAAACTCTGGTTGGAATTCGGGCTTTGCACCATAAAATCTCTACTTCTTGTATGACTAACTTAGCACTCCGTTGAACATTCAATTTCACCTTGCGCACGTTGTAGAGAAGTACACGCAACACTTGCCCAATAGATGGGAGCTTAGCCCCAATTATTTGCATTTCATCATAGTCCAGTAGAAATAACTTATCTTTTGCTCTTAAATTCATTTTTTCTATTATTTCTTATACTTTTAATTTTAATATTCCTTAAACAGTATAAAATATTATTTTTTCTTTTATTTTCTTGCACTTGTGGTCTACGCTTGTTGGTGATTTACAAAAATATACATCTTAAATAAAGAGATGTATTTTTTAGTAAAATAAAATAAACGTTAAATTAAAAATTCAGAGTTGCAAATAAAAAGTATTAAAAACGTTATTAATCTATTTTCATTATAAGGTCGTTTAGAACAGCAATATTTGTAATATTATTTCTAAAGCATTGAAGTTTTTAAACTTGCGATGAATTTGAAAAAAAGAATACAAAAATTCATAAAACCTTAATAAGTGACAAAAATCGCTGTTTTCCCGAAATTCGCTGAAGTCAAATCGCTGCACTGGCCAAATGAAATGAAGAATAACTTCAATTTTTGGAGGTTTTAGTCCTTAATATTTGCTTAATTAAACCTTAAAGTCCAATCGTTGATTTTTTTAAATTTCTTTAAAAAAATTCTTGAAACTTTAAAATTGGAGATTTGAAAACTGTGTTTAAATATTCAGAATTTTGGCTTTAATTTAAAATGAGTTTGCAAAGCACATGATAAAAAAATACTTTTTAATTGAGTACCTTGGAGTTAATAATATACAAAAATGTTTTTGCATTACATTATTTCTACAAATTTCAAAATTTGGGCTCGAACTTCTGGATTAAGCGTTCTGAGACACATTAGTTGCCCAGAGCAATTGCAATAACTTGGTTTTGTTTAAACCGATTTTGATTTTTATTACCTCATTAGAAAGATAATTTACTGTTTATTACGATCTTCTAATCTTTTTAATTCAAGATCAATTTAAAATATTAAGAATTTTAAGAAATTTAAAAAAAAAACATATTTTCCCATGTATACCGTTTTTCGAACTTTACGGCCGTTGAGGCACGTGTTCCTCTTGTCCGATTGTCCTAATTTTTTGGGAGACGTTATTTTACACCCAAATGCATATTTTTAGGGGGCGTCCTAGTCAATAACTGACATTTTTTTTGCTTCATACAAGGTTGGAGCACCCTAATATATATATATATATGGAATTATTCTATTAAATTAATTTTATCTTATAAAAATATAAAAAAATATTTTTTAAGAAACTCGTTTCTTCAAAAATACATGTAGAAAATTCACCGGAATTCGCAATTCTTCGCACAAATTAAATTCTCATTCGCCACTGGCACTTGGAAAAGAAGAATGCTTTAAATTTTCGTCATTAAAACTTCTTTTCTTGTTTGGTTGGCTGGGCCCAGCTGCATTTTTATAATTTCGTTCCATCGAAAGACGAGGTCATCAACTATGCGATTCTGAATATCATTCCTAACCACAAAAATAGCATTCATTCTACTGACTATGTAACAAACGAAGTTGAATCCACCAATTACCCAACTGAATTTTTGAACTTCATGGATGTGCCTGCCTTACCACCATACAATTTAGAACTGAAGGGTGGCTCAGTAGTTATCATTCCTAGAAATCTAAACCAACCAAAAAACAATTTCCGATTCGCATTGCATTCACAATCTATGAGTATTTGTGGTCTGAATCTAGGAACTGCATGTTCACGTGTCGGCAAACCTTCCGCTTATTTTCTTCTTGCACCTAATAAAAAAACGGAAAAATAAAAAATTTTTTGCTGTCAAATTTGGTAATTTGTTTACACTCAAATAATATTTCGACTTAAAAAACCGTTAGCAATATTATCTAATAGTCTTGCTATTACTACAGAAAAAATTATCATTTATTGGTGAAAAATTTGTTAATTTTTGCAATATAAATCTGCTGAACATTAGCGCAATGATTCTGATATTGATATGAAAATAAGGATTTTTATTTTTTGAATCTTTCCTATTTATTAAAACATTTCACACATATGTGGGCAAAAAATCTTTTAAAAAAACTGAAATTGATTTTAATAGCATTTGTAACAATGGGAGGTATGTGTTTATTATTGTGTTTTACTAATAATATTTTTGAATTTTGAATTTTATAAAGAAAATCGATTGTATTTTCAAATATAATAAATAATTACAATAAAATTTCTGGATACATAAATGCATTTTTTTTAGTGATCTGTTGCCTACAAATTCTTTATCTGTGTGCGCATACATTTCGCAACTTCATATAATTATTTTGAAAAATTAATTTTTAATTTTTATTATCAAAAGCATTTGAAAACAATCTTTCAAATGCTGACTGGGTTAATGCCATGAAAATTGCAAACACAACATTAAATTATTATACGAAATAAATTCTCTTGAACTGTTAATACAAAAATTTGCACAGGGGAATATTTACACTGTTTTCCTTGAACTTATTTCATATTATTATTTTTGTCCACAATAAAATTAAAGCTTTAAAGGCCATAAAATCAGACGGTTCTGACACATTAATTTTATTATACTTGCCTAATACAATCGCACGACAAAAGAATCATCCACCCCAAATAATTTTATAAATACTTAAATGGGTTTTTTATTAAAAATGTAATAGTATGGAAAAAGAAGAAAAACTGATTAACTGGGTGTAAACTGTCAATATTTGTAATTTTCCATATTCTTTTTATCTTATATTTTATCCTTATCATAAATTTTCTTATGCGTTAACAAATCCCTGTCACATACACATTTTCATTGATGAATACACGTATCTAGGTAACGAGGAACATCATGCTCGTGTTGCTAGTGTTTCTCTTGGTTTGGTTTTGTTGGTTTTGATACCTTCTTTGCTATTGCTGGTATGTGCGGCACACTACTGGGTTCAAGAGAAAATTGCACAGGAAGAAGCTGCTGGCGCTTTACTGGTAACGCAGAAAAGGAAGTTGACTTAAAAATAACATACATATATAGTAAATACAAGAAACCAAATCAATATCATTAAGGTGATTGTTAAAGACAGCACAATTAAATTGGCGGTTGCTCGTGTCATTAAATCAGTCAACTAAAACACTTACTAAATGAAAACAAGAACAAACTTAATAAGATTTATGCAACTGCTGACCAATATTAAATAAATAAATTAGATGGAGATGAACAAGGTTGATATGGAAGAGACATGATATCATAATTCAACTATATTTAATTATTATGATATATTAATTTTTAATTGTTGGAAGATAGTTGTTGTTAGTTATGTGTTATTAAATTGCATTAAAATTCACATTTTCTTAGAATCTTTGAAATTATGTAAATATTTATTACTTATTTACACTTACATTCATCCTTGTTTGCAAAAATAAAAAAAAATTTTAATTACTTATAATCAAATATAAAAAATTATCAAACAAAACTTTCTATTTTACTTAATTTATTTAAAAAATAGTTTAAATTTTGTAAATGAACATTTATATGTGGTAAGTAGGAAAGCATTCAAATGAAAAACATAATAATATGAAGATACAGTCTTAATTTATAATTTTCTATTTTACAAATATAATAAGTGAGAAAATTACAGTCGGTATAGACCAGTGGTGGCCATCGAAAGAATTGATTTAGTAATAGGGTTTATGAGCATGTGTTAGTTGTACTACACTGATCGAAATCCATGGACGTAAAGCAATGCCGGTACTAAATTGGTTTGTGTAGATTTTGTATGAATGTTTATATGAATAACTAAAAGGGAAAATAGTTGAGTTCACGAAGAATATGGTAAAATTTTAAATATAATTTGTTGTTTTAAAATTTTAAATCTTACATTTTGAAAATGAAACACAAAATGTGAAGAACATTCAATCTCTTTTATCTATAAGGTTGAAGTTTATTAAATCAAATAAGTAATAATAAGTAATTTATTTCTTTAAAAAACAAAAAAAAAAAAAGAAAAAAAACTTAAAAAGATAAGAAATTTCAAGGGTATGTTACCATAAACTAAAAAAACTTACCAGCCTGCAGTTACTGGATATTTTTTTAAATTAAAAAAAAAAAAAAAATGCATAAAAGACAGCTATAATGTTGTCAAATGGAGGCGACGTTGTAATTTATAGAAAATGTTTAATTTTTAGTTTATCAAGTCTTCGAAATTTTCTCAACATTTTTGGTTTCTCTTAAACAAATATTCTCTGTGTACCTATTAAAAAAATATATATATGAATTTCAAAAGGCAATGCGACACAGATCTGCTTTGTTCCAAAGCTTTCATAAGACTGAATGAAATTGTTGTTTACTTTTAATCTTTGGTGAGTATTTTAGTTTTCGTTCGGCTGTATACATATAAGAAGCCGAGCACCATCGTGCTTGGTACGGCCTTCACTGGTCTAGACCGAGGCAATTGATTTTATACAATGGTGTACTTAATTTTAATTATTGATTATTACAACCATTTTTCTGGGTTTTTACTAATACCGGTAAAATATAAAAAATTATTATTAAAATTTATTTATTTATCCTAATTTATTGTTTTATGTTAAAGTAAATAAACCAATATATTATACTTGCTCACCCGGCAAACGTTGTTTTGTCATAGAACTGTAAATATATGATGACATTTATTTACCGTGTATGTGAGGTGCCAGGCCCATTCTCACACTCATCACTCGTGAACTCATACTTAGTTTCAAGACTGTGCCCATTTTTGTTACGACTACTTACATTAACAATCAATTGACGAGCAGAAGGTTTCAAGACTCTGTCCATCACAGTACTCTAGCTATTTAGCATCTGTAGAAAGTGACATGCCCACTTTTTTGATCCCGCCCATTTTTTCCGAGTACTAACGTTGATAACTTATGAACTCGCACAAAGTCCCAAGACTTTATCTTTTACAGTACTCTAGATATATGATATTAAATATTTACTTTGTATGGGAGATGCCACGCCCGTTGGCCCGAACCCATCCATTTTCTTTGTAACTCTTCAAATTAGTTTAATATGTACATGCGCGTAGTTTCAGAGCTCTTGTTGTCATAGTACTCCAGGTATTATATGTAAAATTAGATTTTAAAAATTAACTTTACATGGGAGGTGCCAAACGCTCTTGAAAATCCCAAAAATAAAGCATGTTTTTCCTTCCGGATAAGCAGTTACCTACTGTAAAATTTTGAATACGATCGATCCAGTGGTGTAGTCTCTTATAAAGGACAAACATATACACATACATACATGCGTACATTTTTATATATAAGATGATAAAAAAATAGGTATCCCAAGCTCCATTATATAATCCCATGTAATAGAATGGTTTTGGATTATAATAAACGATGTTTTTTTTGCTTAAATGGAACATACGAAAGGGTTATTTATCAACCGAACTATCATACTACGCTTAATTTTTGACATTTGGGATCAGTATACTTTGTAAATTCATTATGGATAGATTTACGCTTGAAAATCGCTACCAAATTATCTAAATTTGGTTTGAAAGTTAGTCATGGATTCGCGCTACTTATAGATGGCTTCCAGATTTTTATGGCACACATAATCGTCCATTTGTGCAAGCCATCCGTGCATCAGTGGATAGATTTTATACCACATGTTCTCTACATGTCGAAAATATGCCAGTACTGAAGAGAATATCCCCGCTGTTAACGAAAATATGAAATTTTTATTGATTCGTTGTCCTTCGCAGGAATTGGGGCTACGTGCGTCCAAATTTTGCACAAAGATCTTGGCGTACACCCGTATAAGATCCTGCTGATGCAAGAATTAAAGCCAAGAGACCACCATATGCGTCGTTCTTTCGCCGATTAAGCTCTAGAAACTGAACCGATATTCTATCGAAAAATTGTGTTGATCGATGAGACTCATTTTGGGCTTAACGGGTTTGTTAATAAACAAAATTGTCACATACAGAGTGAGATTCGTTCACCGTAGACCCTATAGACTCCATTATATCCAGAAAAATGTACTGTTTGCTGCGCTTACACGCTGGTGGCGTAATCGGACCTTATTTCTTCAAAAATTAAGCCGGAGCTCGCGATTCGGTCAATGGAGATAATTACCACACCATGGCCGATGATTTTTGTTTGAAAATATGAATGATATTGATCCGGGCGAGATGTGGTTTCAACAGGATGGCGCTACGTGCCATACAGCGACCGCAACCATCGACTTATTATACGAAGTTTCAAGTCTCTTGCTATCATAGAGCTTCAGATATATGATGTTAAAAACTTTTATATTTTCATATATAGCCTTTTTTACTTTTCCGATATAAATTTACACATTATGAAAATTTCAAGAAGATCGATCTTATGGTTTAGCCTCCTATTAATGTCAAGCACATAAACAAATAAATTTTCACTTTTATATATGGGGCGTTTCATGTCAAGTGACCAACTTTTGAAACAGATGTCTTCCGATCGGGATAAAATTCGCAGCAAGGTTAGCCCTATTGGTTGGTAGTTTAAGCACGATTTTTCAACAAGATCGCTCAAGAAGTCTCTAAGTTAGAGGGGGTCAAAATTTTACATTTTGGCCAAACAGTTGTTTTATTTCTTAACCATATAACTTTTTTCTTATTGTTCCTAGCAAAGTTTGTCCCAAATAAAAATCAAAAATTTTTTTGACTTTCAAAAAAAAAAAAACTCCCTCTTTGTGCTCAAAAGAAAGCTTAGGTTATTCCCTTTAAGAACTTTTTGGTCGCTTATTGGGATGCGAGTGCGATATCTATAAAAAAATGTTTAGTTATTCAAGACAACGGCTTTTAAATTTTTAGCATATGCGCTAATATTAATTTTTTCCTATTAGTGTGTAAGTGGTTCTAAAACCTTAAAACTAAAACATATACTGAGAAAATAGACAAATTATACTTTCCGACGGTATGTACCATAGCTTACTAAAATTTCATACCTTCGATACTGTAACACCCGCAATATGTTAATTATAATTAAATAAATATATAATAATAATAATAAAAATAAAAAACTAAATGATTTAAAAAAATTTAATCTTAATCACTTTAGATCCATTTATAACATAACTATTTTTTAAATCAATTTATTTTAAGTTTTGTAAATTTTTAAATACCCAGTCTTTCATCTAGCTTGTTTATCGCCTTTATTTGCTGCTTTTTGCCAATCTTTTTTTTGGCGTTTTATGTTCAGCTGCTGATTTCGCTGCTAGTTTCTTTTTGATTTGGCTTTTTGAGCGGAGGGAGAAAACTTGGGTCTTCCATCGACAAGCGGTATAAAAGCATGGAATTGACGGGTGCGATCGATTGTTATCCCAGCATCGAATCTGCTCTTCAGTGTTTTCAATGTTTTCTTATAATCCTCTTTGCTACTAAAAAGTATTTTAGTTTCTTTAAAATAATTCTTTGCCCAATGGAATAAAGTAGTCGCGTCTAAGATGCGATCTTGATGAGAGCACTGTAGGCTATATTTTGCTGCAATTGTTTTGAGGTTTGCTCCAATATCATCACATGCTCCTTTACCATGAGCAGTAGGATGAAACTGTTACTCAGCTGGCATTCCAAAATCTTTTTTATGGGCTATACGATCTGCGAAGCTACTTTTATTTTAAAAATGTTAACGAGCACCATCCGTGTCCGCGCGTTTAGCAGTTACACCCGTGCTGCCGCGCAGTTGTCGTCAGCTTACTTTAATCCCAAAATATATTTTTCAAAACATTACTATATTTTAGCTGAGCTGTGCTCCGAGTGCGCGCCTCGTCCGCGCGCCTCGTCCGCGCGCCTCGTCCGCGCGCCTCGTCCGCGTGCGTTTGGCAGCCACACCAGTGCCGCCTCGCAGTTGTTGTCAACATATTTCAATTGCCAAATTATATTTTTCAGATCATCCGATATTTTAGCTCAGCTGTTTCCGCGAGCGCATTGCGTCGCGTCCGAGTCTGCGAGCCGCTTCCTCGCACCGAAATTATGCTATTGAAAAGAATTCAGATTTTTAATACGTTTATTGCAGGACATATATTGAAAGCAGTAAGGAGAATTTGTTCATTTCTTTTGGGGACCTTTTTAAAAATTTGGGGAATTTGTCCATTTTTTGTGGAATTTGTTCATAGGCGACTAAGTGCTCAGCGCCTGCTTACCATTTCAACTAAGCATGGATTATTTTGAGTGTATGATGTCTAAAAGTTACGAATTTTAGTTATTCTAGAGCTTTGGGATATTCAACAATTCTGATTTTTCCTTCTGGTGCATGTACAGAAAGTTTGTGCAGGCTCCCAACTCTATAGCAGGCGACATATAATTGTCTATGAGAAAAACAGGGAGACTTAAATTGATACCTGCTACCGTAAGAGATTCTCCTCTTATGTACGTAATGTTAGGAAAAACTTTTGTACCATCTCATGCCATGAAGGAACCAACTTACAAAAGCTTTATGGTAGGTATTTTATTTTACAACTCATTTATATAGTGAAAAAGATGAAATGGAGATATTTGTAATAGGTTGTTTTCCAGTGTACCAAATTTCAGAGAAATCCGTTAACAAATAAAAAATTTGTATAGCGAACAAATATACCAAAAAGCAGAAAATGAATTGTGTATAAAAAGTGTCCTTTAAAGTAGGCGTGCCCGATAAGAAACAAAATAAAAATAAAAATTTGTGTAGCGAATAAATATACCAAAAAACAGAAAATGAATTGTATATGAAAGGTGGGCGCAAAAGAAGGTGTGGCCGATAAAAAGGATATGGTGATATTACCTGGAGTACAGAGATCGTGTGTATTAAATTTCGGAGAAATCCGTTGAGAAATAAAAATTTGTATAGCGGTCAAACAAACAGAAAATGAATTTTATATATCTGTGGTCACAGGCGATAACCGCCTGAGTCGAAATAGGAACGAGTTATGTATCTACTAAAAACGCTTTATATTTACGTGAAATCCCCATTTCTCTAACACTGCTTAATAAAAAGTTGTTAATGAAAACATACTGACCTAAGTCGTAATGAAGCCCCATTACATTTATATAAAAAGTTATTTTTCTCAAAAGCATGATTTTCGACAGAGGCGGTTAATGCTTGTGACTACAGACATAAAGATTTAATTATTATTTAAATTAAATTAAAAAAAAATAATTTTTCAACATTTCTATAGAAAAGAAGTGACTTTTTTTCCTGAGGTTAACATATTTCGGGTATTACAGTATCGAAGGTATGAAATTTTAGTTAGATATATCGGAAAGGTTAATTTGTCTAGTTTCTCCGTATATGTTTTATTTTAAAGTTTTAGAAACACACTAATAAGAAAAAAATTCAAATTTGTGCATATGCTAAAAATTGAAAAACGGTTGTCTTGAGTCAAAAAACGTTTTTTTGATAGATACCCACTCGCATCCTACTAAGCGACCAAAAAGCTCTTAAAGAAAAAAAACGTAAGCTTTGCTGTTTGTAACTAGCAAAAATATTTGACCTAAACCCATCTTTAATCATATCGATCGACTCAGAATTACTTTCTGAGTCGATTTAGCGATGTCCATCCGTCCGTCTGCCCGCCTGTGTGTCCATGTAAACCTTTTAATCAAACTACAGGTCGCAAATTTGACTATAATTTGATGAAATTTGGTATTTCAGCTTCCACCGGCCATAGAGTGAACGCTGTTGAAATTGGTGATTTCAGTGCATGTTCAGACCTAGCCCCCATACAAATGACCCCTATGAAATCGACATAAACTGCCATAAGATCCAAATTATCATATAGATCTTAGTCAAATTGGGTTTTTATGTGTTTGTTATATCCATTAATCAGTTTCCAAAAATAGTCCCTATAGGACAATTCTTAGTCATACGCCCCATATAGAGCTGCTTCCCGATCTTTACTTAAATCTATCAAAAAACAAAAATATTACACAGATTTTTATAAACTTTTTTTTTGTATAAATTTTTTCAAAATATAAGTGACTTTACCAAATTTAGTCAGGAGCGGTCCATATTTCGACCTAGTCCCCATATAAATATAGCATCCGATATGAACCTTTTCATATCTGCAGCCAAAAAAATTAATAACAACGCTATTTGGTTTATGCTTATTTTCTATATCGAATTAGTTGGACCGAAGAAATAGGGTCTCTAAACCATGGAATAGGGTATCGTATAGTCGGTCAAGACCGGCTATAATTTCTTACTTGTTTTATTATTGAAAAGGCAGTTTTTAAAAAATTTTATCTAAATAATAAAAAAAACAAGTAAGAAAATTATAGTCGGTCTAGACCGACTATATGATACCCTATACCATGCGTCTAGATACCCTATCTCATTACCCCAACTAACTGGATATAGAAAATAAGCATAAACCAAATTTGAGTGGGATTTTTATTAATTTTTTCGGCTGCAGATATGAAAAAGTTCATATCGGATGCTATATCTATATGGGGACTAGGCCCAAAAATGGAACGATCCTGACTGTGTTTGGTAAACTCTCTTGTATTTTGCAAAAATATATACAGACAAAATTTGAGATTTTTGATTTTTGATAGATTTAAGTGAAGATCGGGATGCAGCTCTATATGGGGCCTATGACTAAGAGTTTTCTAATAGGGATCATTTTTGGACTACTTATTAATGATATAATATATACATACAAACCCAATTTGACTAAGATTTGTATGATAATTTGGATCTTATGGCAATATATGTTGATTTCATAGTGGTCATTTGTATGGGGGCTAGGTCTGAACATGGACCGATTCTCACCAATTTCAATAGTGTTCATCCCATGGCCGATAAAAGATTAAATACCAAATTTCATCAAAATATATTCATATTTGCGACCTGCAGTTTGATTACAAGCTTTATATGGACACACAGACGGACGGACGGACGGACGGACATCGTTAAATCGAATCAGAAAGTGATTCTGATTCGATCGGATGGCTGTACGTGAAATATTTTTGGTTGTTATAAACAGCAGCACAAAGTCATTATACCCAAACCACATAGTGGTATAGGGTATAATAAATAAAATTCTTGAACATCAAATATCTTTACAGCAACCCTTTCAGACATTTTGTCCAATATATGGGACATTTGTTTTTCTCTTTTTAAAGTCATATAGCGTTGGTGTAAATAGACGCATTTTGACAGTTTGTACCGCTATCAAAAGAGTGTTTCATAAGTTTTGCATATATGCCTTTTATACGTGTAATTTTGTATTGATTGTCGATAAATTGATTTGTTTTCAAAAATCCTTTGTGACTGCAAGATACAGCAATACTAAGTGCTTGTTTAAAGTAATAAATATATTATTTTAAGTTCTAAAAAAAATACGTAAGTGTTACTTGAGTGGCTGTTAAGCCAGTTGTGTATTAATTCCATAAAATTTTGCAGTAATAAAGTCTCCAGACGTATTTAAATGCATGTCCATTATATTGGACAATTTTACTTTGTGGGTGTTTTTTTTTTCTTTGTCAATATAGCAGAATTTAATATATTTAAAATACACTGTTTACGTTTAACAGACAATTATAAAAAGTAGGCTTTGACAGACGGACAATATTACATACTTTGAAAGTTATTGACGATTAGATGAAGTTGGCTATGATATAGCATAATATTTTCAAAAACATATAGACAAAAGACAGTCTCATTATAGACATCGAAGTAAAAATTTATACTAGATTCAAATATGATAATCGCCACTGAGTGAAGAAACACTTAGAAGAAACTTCAGATCTAAGTGATTCTGGAGAAGATGATGAAGTTGACCATCAGTTTCCTCTTAGTAAGCTTCCTGAAGAAATAGTGCAAGTTAATTGCCACGAAACATTGGCTGCAGAAATTGATGATGGGGAAATTTTAGAAGAGATTGAGGTGCCCAATATTTCGGAAATGGAATTCGCTACTCTAAGAGTTGAACTGACCCACTTGGTGGATTTAGTACCAGAAAGCCTTTGCGAAGTTTCTGAAAGCACCAAAATCCAATTCATCAAAAAAAAGATGTTGTATGGAAGAATAGGCTCATGCGAAATCAATCAATTTGATCAGCCAAATGATAATTATATTTTGAAAACGCCATTTCAATATTTCGAAAAATATTTCGATGATACATTTTTTGACAAAGCCGCATATTATACAAATTTATATGCCGTTCAGCAAGGTAAATCATCTTTCAAACAATCCAACGCTGATGAAATGCGTATATTTTTTGGGCTTCATATTATTAAGAGTTGTTTGAAATTTCCTCGAGTGCGAATGTACTTTAATAAGCGTTGGGGAATGCGGTCAACCGTTTCTTTTTATTACGAAACTTTATACATGTAACAGATATTTCAGATCGGCCAAAAGATTGTCACGATAGAATGTACACCAATTGCATTTGGAGGAAAATCTTTGC
Source organism: Cordilura impudica (assembly GCA_963682025.1). Classification (NCBI taxonomy): domain Eukaryota; kingdom Metazoa; phylum Arthropoda; class Insecta; order Diptera; family Scathophagidae; genus Cordilura; species Cordilura impudica. Next base: position 114,146,827 of record OY821517.1, read on the forward strand.
GTGGACGAGCAAGTAATTCCATTCAAAGGAAAATTTACTGGCCTGCAGTACATAAAAGGCAAACCATGTCCATGGGGTATCAAAGTATTCTTTATATGCGGTAAGAGTGGAATGCCCTATGATTTCATTATTTATCAAGGTTCTACAACACCACTCAACCAAATATTAGTCATGACCATTGGAAGTGGATCAGCAGTTTTATTGCACTTGGCAAAATGCATTCCAATGCATTCTCAGGGTCACAAATTATATTTTGATAATTACTTCCCTTCTTTTCAAGTATTTGAAATTCTTCTGGATAGAGGTATTTATGCAGCAGGAACGGTACGAAGCAATCGATTTCGCAATCCACCTTTACCAGACCAAAAAGTTTTGAGTAAGCGTGGAAGAGGTTCTGCTTCAGAATGCTATAGTGAGAACGGAAAAGTGATATTTACAAGGTTGGTTTTAAAATTTTTCCTGTTTATTGTTTATTTCTGAACGAGTTTATAAATTTTTGTTATTCAATTTTAAGGTGGTTTGACAACAAGGTTGTAAATCTAGCTTTGAACTTCGTTGGAGTCGGTTCATCAGATATGGCGAAGAGATGGGACAAAAAACATTAAAATATGTAGAAGTAGACCATACTGAAGTTGTTCGTTTATACAATGAAAATATGGGTGGAGTGGACCTCCTAGATCAAATGCTACAGTACTATGGAATCAACATTCGTACTTCAAAATGGACCGTTCGCGTAATAATGCATTTTGTTGACTTGGCGCTTACAGCTTCGTGAATGGAATAATAAAAAGCGCGTGAATTAAAAGGAATCCCACAAAAAGATATATTAGATCCCTAAGCTTTCGTGCTGACGTAGCGAATGTTTTGATGAAATTGCAGGAAAAAGATAATGAAATTGGATATACCTCGTAGAGGAGGACCATCTGGAATGCCTTCATGTCCGCCCACACCAGAAAGCTGCATATCAGCGAATTCTACTGAACCATATCAAAATTCACTCAAACGCAAAAAACAAATCAAAGTGCACCTGCTAAAGAAGTTCGACATGATAGTCAAAATGGCCGGTTGTTCAAAAAATCGTTTATTGTTTCCACAAAATGTAATGTGTATCTCTGTGTAAAACGCGGAAGCAATTGCTTCGCAAACTATCACTCTAAATAAATGTTTTGATTACTTTTTGCTTCGTGCCGTTCAAGATAGAAAATCTGTTAATCCTTAATAAAACTTATGAAAAAACTTAATATATTGATTTTGACAGAGCTTAAAAGCGATTTCGTATTCTTCAGAAATCTTCTCGTAAATCGAAAAACTGAAATCTGAAAAATTTAAGAAAATTTTAAAACAAAACAATAAAAATATTCGTGTACGTTTTGGTTGAAATTGACGCCTATAACTAATATTTAAAGTTACCTTTTCAGCAGTTGAATAAAAAAAAACAAATTTGTTTCTCGATTAATTTTATTTTTATATATATTTAATTTTTTATACATACATATGTATTTAGGCTTATATATTATATATATATTTGTTTTATTGGTATATTTTACTGAACATTACACTTTTACTATACAACTTTTGTAAACAACACAATTAATACTAATTTACTCGTATTTATAATTTTATTAAGAATAGTATAAATAGTTGGTTGGTCTATAGCTAATAAATTTATTTATCTAAGTTTTTCTTATACTTGTGAATTGATATTAAAAAAAATTATTTTAATTTACACTCATATATAAATATACATATTGCTTTTGTGTAGTAAACATGTTAACTTGTAAATGAAAAAAAAAAGGGAACATCCTTGAGCACAAATGATGTTATGGTAAATGGCGGTATTTATTTATTGCAGCTTTTATAAAAAAACACTTCATAAGTATTAACCGTTTTTTTAAATCGATTTTAGTGAAGTTTGTGTTTAAGATTGATTTAGATTCGAGCAAGTTATAAAGTTTTAGCTTTAATTTATATTTTAGTTTCAAATCAACATTATCTCCAGGTCGAATAGTTGTATTGTTTTTTTTTTTATAGACTTTTACTATATTTATATTTCTGTTGAAGCGCAATACCCGGTTTTTTAGGGATTTTTTTCTTAAAATTTTCATGATTTTTTCTTTAAGTTAATTACATTTTTTCTACTTTTGCTGTTTTTAAAATCGGAAAAACTTATATATAAACCGCTGCTTAAGAGAAGTGTGACATAATTATTTGTGATGCCTCCTTATCGGAGTTATCTTACTTATTTTTCCGATTTTCATAATTTTTTTTATTGAAGTTGGTAGAACTCTCTTCAAAAAAGCAATTTTTTATTATTAATATGATTTTAAATATTCGGTGTCATTGAACAGATAATTAAGTGTTTCAAAAGTTAAAAATATACTTCTGGTTCTGCTGTATTCATACAGAGAATAATTTTACCAGCTTAGAAAAGATTATATATAAATAAAAATTAAAATTAAAAAATAAAATAAAAACCGGATATAAGTTGTTCCCGTCATCGGAAAAATTTGAGTTTGAGAAAAACGTGTTCGATATAAAATTTTTTTTGTTGAAAATTTTGCATATTGTTTTGGTTGTCTCTTGCTACCGATTTCAGTAAAATAAAAAAGTTGGATTTTTGGAAGGTTACGACCGGGTACTTCCTATAAATATTATCAATATTAAGTCCAAAAATTTGTTTTAATATATTTTTGTTGACAGGCCAAAATTTCATCTATGCTCGTTGTGATATTATAAAAATTAAATAGAAATACTAAATATTTAAAAAAATAATAAAAACAATTTTTCTTATTTTGTAAATTGTGTTTATGGCCAAAGCCTGTTTGTATAAGTAGGTATACTAATTTTTGACTGACTCTTAGAAAGCAATTGTCGAGTTTCGTTTTTTCATTTGGTTGTTTGTGAGCTCTTCAAAAAATATTTACAAAATATACGACTAAGCCGAATAATTGTATACTGAATATTGTTTACTTTATAGTTTTAGAATTTTCCTTTTATTTTATTGTTTTCATTTTATCAACATAAGCATAATCCCAAGAAGGAGATGATGCTGATTTTACTGTTGCAATAGAATGTACAGTGAAGCTGAAGGTAAAGACGATATTTTAAACACTTCAACTCGATTTGGTCTACTGCCAAAAAAGTTGAAGCAGAGTATACATTTTTTCATTACAATATATACTAAAAAAAAAGTAATATAAAGTTACTTAATAAGATTTCCACATAAAATAGATACTTACATGTAAATATTAGAATGGCACTTATTTCTTTGTTTTTAATTTTGAAGAAAACTTGAAATAATTGAACATTTCAAAACGAATGAAACCCAACTGGTGACAAAAATTGGTTAGTTTTTGCTGTATAATTAATTTTTTTTTATTGTAGCTTGCCTTAAATATATATATATTAGGGCGGGTCGATTTGTAGGGAGTCAAAAAAATCGCTCAAGTGACAAGGAAAGTCATATTCTAGGGATCAAAATAATAATCTTTGCCCAAAAACGAATACTGATGTCCCGACTTTCGACCTGTCTGTCTCTCTGTCATGCAATGATCTGAAACTTTACCCATAGTCTTGTTGTGACTACAGATTAATTTTGGGGTAGTCACGCAGAGTCACGCATTGTCACGGAGCGATCTAAAAGTTATTTACCCTCATCCGATCGATCTTTTTGAATAACATAACATAGTCAAGGCGTATGATTATTATTTATTAGCAGAGTAGAAGATACGTATACGTATGAGTGTTAATTTTAATATTAAATCAAACATAGCCCAATTCTAAACAAAAAATGCTGATTTTTTTAAATGTTTGTATGGGAACCCCCCTTTCACCTATTTTATACCGAAAATGATTCTGAGTCGACTTGGGGATGTCCGTCTGTCCGTCTGTCCGTCTGTCTGTCCATCTAAACCTTGTAATCAAACTACAGGTCGCATATATGAATATATTTAGATAAAATTTAGTATATAAGCTTCTATCGGCAATAAGATGAACGCTATATGAACTGGTTACAATCGGTACATGTTCAGAAGTAGTCCCATACAAATGACCTCTATGAGATCAGCTTAAATTGCCATAATATCCAAATTATCATATACATAGATGTCGGCCAAATTGGGTTTGTGTATGTTCATTATATCTGTTTATCGGTAGTCCAAAAATAAACCCTATAGGGCTGTTCTTAGTGATATCCCCCACGTTAAGCTGGATCCCGATTTTCTGTTAAATCTGTCAAAAAACAAAAACATTGCACAGATTTGAATGAACTTTTTCATATACGAAGGCAAACAAAATTAATAAAAATGCCATTGAAATTTGGTTTATATATAGATATCTTCTATATCTTAGATATCTTCTATATCTAATTAGTTGGACCTAAGAGATAGGATCTCTAAATGCATGGTGTAGGGTGTCACAGAGTCGACTATTATATTCATACTTATTTTTCCTTGCATTGATGTTTATTTGCTTAGTTTTTCAACTATAGCTTAAGAACAATTGATGATTTATCATTTCATTCTCATTTCTCTTTAAAGTTGGTTAACAAATTGGCTCACAGAAGTCTTAAATAGAAATTTAGGTCGCAAAAGTTACTAGCTTATTTTATGTAAATCTAGCATTTTTGCATTAATATTTCAAACGTGCGATACTTTTTCCAATGATCTGGTTGTCCATAAACCTTAAAAAAATTAAAAAGAAGCTGATAAATAGCTTAATAAGTGTTACAAAAAAAAATAATCATCTTATTTAATTTTTTCTTATTTTTTTTCGTGATATGACAGCTTTAATTTTAGTTTTTTTTATACAACCTAACCCCGCTTCACACTTACCCACCCCACCCGATGGAGGGTGGATTGTATGCTCGTAAATCAGCTACAGACTATGTCATCAGCTGATGTTATTTATAGACAAACTTAGAAAAGGAAAAAGAACAAAAAAAAAAAAAAATAGTTAATTGAGGTATTCAATTATATCGCGCTTTACTTTCAATATATTACAATTAAGTTCAACGAAGTTGTTTAGCACATTATAATCATGACAAATTCTGCGGAAGAGATAAGAATTAGCAAAATTATTCCTAAAATAGTCCAAATGAAGCGGATTAAAATGTCTTGTGAATCTACAAGGTATGTTAAAATTCAAATTTGATGAAGAAACTCCGAGTCAACGTCGCAATTCGCAAGGTTGAAAACAAAGGTGACACCTAAAATGGTCCTCCTACTCTCAAGAGTTGGAAGTCTGATAAGCTTTTGCTTATTAGTATATGATGGTAAGTCATCATAACTCCAACCTAAACTACGTAGACAGAATAGCAATAACTTTCTCTGCACAGACTCAATTGCATTGGCATGAACCTGATAATATGGATTTCATATTATTGATGCATATTCCAAAATTGGTATTACAGGTGTTGTATAAAGCTGTTTAGTAACGTATGGATATGAAAACTCAGCTTATCTTTTAACGAAACCAAGAGTAGATCCTGCCTTATTAATAATCATACTAATATGGCCAATAAAGTCGAGTTTCCTATCCATAAGTACACCAGGATCCAGAAATGTTTGAATGGTATCCAATACTATTCCCATAATGAAATACTCGTTAGAAATGATCCCCTTTCTGTGAAATAACATATGTTTATATGTCTTAAAATTTAGTTCCATCAAGTTAACATTACATCATTCAACTAATAAATCAAGCTCATGCTGAAGAGTAATATGACCATTTATGTCATTGAAACTGTAAAGTAACTTCACATCATCTGCATTCATATGGACATTCCAATTCGAAATTACAGTCGGAAGATCATTTACGTATAGTAAAAACAACAACAGGCTTAAATGATAGCCTTGGGGAACGCCAGAAGTAACTCTTATAATTTTAGATTCAATCTTGCGAAACATGACCCTTTGAGATCGTAACGTGAGATAAGATTCAATCCACAAAATAATAGATGCAAATAATATGATGCACCCTATCAAAAGCTTTACTAAAATCAGTGTATATCACATCTGACTGCTCACCATGGACGACATCTTTGAAAACATCAGTCGAAAATTCTAGAAGGTTAGTAACTGTTGATCTTGATTTGAAACACCCATGTTCAAATGGGGACATAGTCGACTAAGTTGATAAAAGAGATAATCAGTAACAAATTTCTCTATTAACTTAGGAATAACACTTAGCTTAGGTACTTCCCTATAGTTAAGTACATTCGCCTTACTACCTGAATTATGCGAAGGTATATTTTTTCATGATTCTTTCCAAGAAGTAGGAAAATAAGCAATTTGCGACAGACTGTTGAAAATACACGTTATGGGCACACTTATAATTTGAGAGTAATTTCTCAAAATTCAAGCAGGAACACCATAGGGACCAGGCTCGTGTAACAATTTAAACTGAATCAGAGACTTACAAAGAGTTTTCGTATCAAAGAGCGGAATATTTGATACCGATGCAACTTTTATTATATATGGTCGGTTAAGGTATTTGAAATAGAATTGTTATGAGTGGACTGGAAAAAAATCAGCAAACATATTCGCAATATCAAGACAATCAGAAGATGAATTATCATTGCAAAACATTGAAGGCGAGAACGATGAAGATTTGCGTTTAACATGTACAAAGTCAAAGAAAGACTTTGGGTTGTTAGCAAAGTTTGATTTTAAATTATCCAAATACCTCGTATAGCAAATATTATCCAGTAAATTATAATCAGCGTGAGTGGTAGATAATTTCGCATAGCCTAAACTTGAACAGGATTTTGCGTATCTTTTAAAAATGCGAGATTTTCTATTTTCTAGCCTCGACAATTCCTTTGAATTCCACGGAGGAGCAGTATGCTCAAAGTTCTGATGGGAAAGAGGAATGCATTTAGAAAAAACATCACTCAAAATATCATAATTTTACCAAAAGACAGTCCATGGTGCAATTATTAGGGAGCCGATTATCAACCAATAATGATTATAATCAGTACGTTTAACGCAAAATGATTTACTCATAGCAGTATTTAGCCCCGTTATAGGCTCTTTTTGGCCTACATCAAGGATAATACCAAGAGTGGCGTGATATCGATCTTCAGGTAAGGATATTGGATCAATGAAATTCATTAAAAAACTTTCAACATTATCCACAAAAACTAGATCCAATATATTTCTGTTCGAATTCGAAACACAATTTATTTGAAATAACCCCAGATCAGATATACCTTCAAGAAGTGTTTGATAAAAGGGAAATGTCGTAGATGGAATAAGCGATAAGGAGTCAGACGAATAATGCAACAATACGTTAGGTAAATTGAAATCACCATGTATTAGAAGTGAGTCACCATGGTTCAGACAAATAACTACAGAGGAAATCGCATTAAGATGAGCATCATATACTGTATTGACAGAGCATAATAAGAGGGAATATAAGAACAAGCCTTTAATAGTCTATCATGTCGAAATTTCTGAAATTTACTCCATATAGTCTCCGTATCAAATATATTCCCACGAAGCCAAGTTTCCGTAAGTACGACAACATCGAAATCCAAATCAAAACTATTATCGTAAAGGTTAGCAAGCTTCGTATTAAGTCCACGCACATTCTGATAAGCAATACATATTTTACATGACCTTCGAAACATTAGGTTCCCGGTGGATTAAGTTGATTTTGGACAGTAGAAAAGAGAAGCGCTGGCTTTAATCTGGGATTTTCCACGCAGACGTACCCGCGACTTAAAATCCCAACAGGCTAAAATTCAGGGTCAACGATTTTATCGTACATCTAACATGGGACAATCAAACCGAATGAGGATATGCTACAATTTAGACCAGCATTAATCTTAAAACACAGGATTTCCATGCCTACATAGATTTTTGATTTAACATAGAATATTAATTCATCGGCACTTATATCCCGAGCAAGATGCGAAACAAAAGTGGTTTTTCGGGGTTTCACGACGACCAACTTTTTAGGTCCCGGAGGCAGTTTTTCCGAAACGTTGCTTGCCTGATCGTTCAATGGAGCAGCACTCTTAGATGAAGATCTTAAAGCACGCTTTTGGTCAATTGGAGCAGTAAAATTAAATGAAGCCATCGGGAAAGAATTTTTAAGCGGAGTGGCACTGGCAGATGAGCCGTATTTGAATTTTGTGGAAATAGATGGTAGAGGGGAAACAGCGTTCATATCAATCTAGTTCAGGGGTTCAGAAATCGTTGAGAGCGAGGTTTGATGTATAAAGGCTGTTAATGCCGATGAGGGGTACTAGCAAGTTTATCTAAATTATGGGATTTAGTAAATAATTCACCATGTTTAGAAAATTTAGCTTGTAAAGCAACATGATCATTATTAAACTATTTAAACTCGTTACGAGAATTTTTAAAAAAGTTATAAAATTCAACGCCAATCATTCTGCAACGAGGTTATGTCCATTGAAGGTGTTTACCCCTATCAGCAAGAGCATCAGCATCACGTACATCTCAAATGAAAAGGCTCAATGCATAGCCAGCAAGAAGCCATACGTTCAGTCCCAGTAAATGTGCATTTTTCAATCGAACAGTTCATTATGTTATAAATCAGTTTAAACAACACGGAAATGAAAAGATTCGATGTTACGATATTCAATATTGTCACAAAGCAAGAAAGAGTAGACACAAACCAGTTGCAGGTCATAATATGTTATAGATTCGAAAAGCACTAGATCCAAAAGAGTACCAATATAGAGAAAAAAAAAATATGAAAGAACAATATGTAAACAAAAAAAAAAAAATAATAAATTTTGTTATTTTTACACAAAATAAAAAGAAAATCGTTGTTGTTGGGTTAATGCAAAAATTAATTTAAATTATAAATCACTTGCTAAAACTAACAAACAAACAAGGTGACCACTTGTCAATAAAGCTTGTTATTAAATTTGAACTTTAAATAACACTTTCTTCAAAAATTTAGAAATTTTTACAAGCCGTTTTAAACACGACTAACGCACAGGATGCGTCGCCAGATCTTCAGATATATTTTCTACCAAGCGTATTTTTTGAATTAAGTATAAAATTATGTCTATTTAAAGAACTTCAAATGTGAATGTGTGAAATTTAACTGGCCGAAATTTAATAGGCATCGGTAACCCCGGCAAACACTCAGATTATTAACAAACGGTTGCTCCTCACAGTCATGAAGATGAAGTTATGTAGATATTAAGCATTTAAATTCGACATTTTATTTTCTTAGCGACAGTCTAATTTCAGTACCAGTATTAGATATTTAAATATATATATATATATTTTGAAAAGATATTTTTATTTCTAATATTGTTTAAGACTTAATATACTATAAAGCTATTTTTCAGTTTCAGTTACATAATATCTCAATAGATTATTTTAGATTTGAATTGTTATTGTTTTGTTTTGTTTTTAATATTTTTTTATTTAAATAAGAGTTTATATATTTTTAGAAATTCAGCAAGAGTTTGTTTTTTTAGTTGTTGTTGTTGTTGGTATTGTTTTATATTTAGCTAATAAGTAATACTCGTATTTAGTTTTTGTAAGTTTTTGAGATTGTTCAATTGGTCTTTTTATTGAGTTAAATACATACAAGAGTAATATATTTAGTTGGTTATTTGTTAGAATTTATGTAAAATATTTATATATATTTGTTTACTTATTAAATATGTGCTTGTGTTGGTTAATGTTTTTTCTTTCTTATAAATGTGTTAATACATATCTTTATAGTTTTTGCTATATGAATAACGTTTATTAACAATATGCATTGTTTTTATTTTTGTAAAAATTTATCTTGGTGCCATTAAGTTTTTTCTTTATATTTTGTTTGTTTTGTTTCTTTTAAGGTATGTTAGTGTGAGTGTTTTAAACTAACTTGTAATTTTTCTTATGGTTTGAGTTTTTTTAAGGTTTTATTTAAAAAATCATATTACTGAAATATTTGTAATTCCGTTAGAATATATGCTTTACTTTTAGTTAGTTGATTGAAAAATTTAATTTTGTTAAAAATTTGTTTTTTTTTGCTTCAGATATTTACAGGTTCTAAATATATTTACCTACTTCAGTGTCATACAGATTTATATATTTTGTCCATTAGAGAGAAACCTTTACAATAAATATTGAAAAAAATAATATAAACTTAATTTATAAGAAGATTTCCACATAAAATAGATATATGTGAGTCTTAAGATGTGAATTATTTATTATTTTTTGTTTTAAATTCAATCACCCACTATAAATTCATCAATACATATAAGACAAGTAGAGAAGTCATTTTGTTTAAGCCTTCCAATATCATATCTAGAAGCTAACAGAGATGAAGGAAATCAGTTGAGTTTTCGCTTTATACTTTATATTGTTTATATTGCACCGTCCGAAAAACCAACAAAAATTGGTCTTACACACGAACGAGACCAATTAAAGTTTATAATTTATCATCTAATGAGCTGGTTTCCTTTCAAGAGGACTTCAAGCGAAACAAATTTTGTAAACGAAAGAGAAAAATATTTGAAAATTTATGATTTTTTTTATATTTTATCAAATCGGCACAAAAAAATATCAGCAAAGAAATTTCAAAATAAATATTATATGAAATTTCCAATTGATTGTTTCGAAACAAAATCTAAGCTGTGGACTTAAATATATATATCCTTAAAAAATTAATTGGAGATATCAATTGATATCGATTTCGAAGGGTCATTATTATAGTAATCCATACAAAAATTCTACACTCTGGTAGTTAAGTGTTTAGTGATAATAAAATTTCATTAATAGAGCATGAAAAAAAGAAGAAATCGAATCTATTTAAAAAACAAGTAAGAAAATTATAGTAGGTCTAGACCGACTATACGATACCCTATACCATACGCTTAGAGACCCTATCTATCAGGCCCAACAAACTCGATATAGAAAATAAGCATAAATCAAATTTGAGTGGGATTTTTATTAATTTTTTTTTGGCAGCAGATATGAAAAAGTTCATATCGGATGATATATCTATATGGGGACTAGGCCCAAAAATGGACCGATCCTGATCATGTTTGGTAAAGTCTCTTGTATTTTCAAAAATATATACAAACAAAATTTGAGAAGAATCAGTGCAATATTTTTGTTTTTTGATAGATTTAGGTGAAGATCGGGAAGCAGCTCCATATGGGGCCTATGACTAAGAGTTGTTCCATAGGGATCGTTTTTGGACTACTGATTAATGGATGTAATAAACACATACAATACCAATTTAACTGATATTTATATGATAATTTGGATCTTATGGCAATATATGTTGATTTCATAGGGGTCATTTGTATGGAGGCTATGTCTGACCATGGACCGATTCTCACCAATTTCAATAGCATTCATCTTATGGCCAACAAAAGCTTATGTACCAAATTTCATCAAAATATATTCATATTTGCGACCTGCAGTTTGATTACAAACTTTACATGGACACACAGACGGACGGACATCGTTAAATCGAATCAGATAGTGATTCTGATTCGATCGGTATAATAAAAGCTGGGTTTAGGTCAAATATTTTTGGTAGTTACAAACAGCAGCACAAAGTCATTATAACCAAACCACATAGTGGTATAGGGTATAATAAAAGAATGTTATAGTCGATATAGACCGACTATATGTGCTAATTGTTTCGAGAATTGGTCTTGGATCCATCTTTGCTGAGTATATAGAAAATAAGCGCAAACTAAATTTTAATGCCATTTAATTATTTTGTGCGCTGCAGATATGATATATGGTATTTTTATATGGGGCCTAGGTCAAAAAATGGATCAGTTGTAACCATACTAAATAAACTCAGTTACTTTTCACTTAAATTTGTTTTTTGATAGATTTAAGTGAAAATCGGGAATAAGACTTGTATGGGGACTTTAACTAAAAATGGACCCAGGGGGTATTTTGTGAGAACTAATTAGGGGTTGTAATGACCATGCCAATTACACGGAGATACTTACGGACGGACTGACGGATATCACAAAATTGGCTCAGAAAGTGATATGATCAAATCCATATTGTGGTCTTGCTTCTTTTTAAATTCTTAAAGAATTAAGTTTTTCGAAAAAGATTTATAGTTTGTTATTTTCATAATCCGATGAAGATATTTTAGCCAAATGAAAATGATGAATCTTGGAAACTTTAATAGTTTCTTCATTTTATCATACCAGAAAAAAAATGTCCTTTCAAATGCTTATCCTTTCGGAAAAAAATGTGTTGATCAAATATAGTGACATATATAAGGTGACTAACAAAGATTCCGCTAAGCCAATAAAAATTCCGTTAAGAAAATTCTGAATGTGTGGTTATACTACTATGACTTTGTGCTGATGTTTGTAACTGCCAAAAATATTTGACCTAATCCATTTATTATTATATCGATCGACTCAGAATCAGTTTTAGGGATGTCTGTCCATCTAAACCTTGTAATCAAACTACTGATCGCCAATATGAATATGTTTTGATTAAATGTAGTATATAATCTTCTACCGCTATAGGACAAACGCTATTGACCTAGTCTCCATACAAATCACCCCTATGAGATCGACTTAAATAGCCATAGGATCGAAATTATCATGTAGAACTCGTTCGAATTGGGGTTGTGTATGTTTATTACAGCCATTAATCAGTAGTCCAAAAATAAGTCCTACAAGACAATTCTTATTCACAGCCCCCACATAAAGCTACTTCCCGATTTTAACTTAAGACTATCAAGATACAAAAATATTTCACAAATTTTTCTCAAATTTGGTTTGTTTTTTTTTGTAAAAACTAAGTGACTTTGCAAAATATAATAATATAATATAAATATAGCATCCGATATGAACTTCTTCAGATATGCAGGCAAAAAAATTTATAAAAATTCTGTTTTTGATTTGGTTTACGGTTATTTCTATACCCAAATAGTTGGACCGCATGATATAGGGTATCGCATAATCGGCCGAGACTTACTATAATTTTGAGTACTAAAGTATGTAGTAATATGTACGTAATATGTACCAAAATTTCCTCCTTATACATCGAAAATAAAGAAATCTATTTTGTTAAGGAAATGATCTTGTAAGAAAATCTAAAGAATTCTAAATGTGGAACAAAACTTAAATTTTTAATTATAACTTGTCTATTTTGTTAAGGAAATGATCTTGTAAGAAAATCTAAAGAATTCTAAATGTGGAACAAAACTTAAATTTTTAATTATAACTTGTCTAATATAGTACATGTTTTTATCCTCAGCATGATTTTTTTCAAAACTAAATTTATTAGAATTTTGATAGTACATTGAAGAACAAAATTTGTAAAGAATATAATTGATAACTATTTGTTATGAAAAAAATAAATTAATTAAGATGAAATTGCTAAGATGCCCTGCTTGTATAAAGATTTAAATATTTTGTTTGAAAAAAATTTTAAGCTTTGAAGTCCTTTTAAAAGGAAACAATATCCTGCAACGAAAAACTAAAAGTAAATCTACTGTTATACCTTTGTTACCCAGTTTGATTGCAATATGCCTGGATTACATTAAATTATATTCTCTTATTTGTAACAAAAAATTATTATTTTTTAATGGGCGATGTATCAAATTTTTGTTAGAGGAACATAATTAAAATTTTTTTTATGACTTAACTGATAGAGCTAGAAAGTCTAAATTTTTATATGTGTTGTTAAATATATAAGCCTAAACATGACTTGCTAAAAATTTATAAAAAAATTTATCCATTAAATTCAAGAATAAAACTTATTTAGGTTTAGACGCACTTATGTCGTCCGGTTTTTTTCTTTATACTTTATACTTTTATTGATCCCAACGGCGACATTGTAAGTATATTTCTTCAAAAGTTTAATACTTTGAAACGGAGCAGTTGTTTTACTGATGTCTCCACTGAATGCAGCCATTCCCTATATTTATTTAAGATATTGACAATCCAGTTACTTCTAAAACTGTCTCAGATGAATTCGAATTTGTATATGGCTTCTAAGAAGAAATTGTAAAATTAAAAAAGAAACTTAAAGCTCTAAATTTTTAAATTATAACATTTATTATTAATTAATTATGAAATTGGCCAGCTCAAAAAAAAAAATGCTTCTCACAATTTTTCTTAATTTGATTTGTATATATTCTTTACAAATACATACATGTCTTCCTTATAAATACTGATGATTTATAAAACAGACTAAAATTTTTTGAAAACGTAAAGATGAATTTAAAATTGTTGTTGTTGTTCTTGCAGCTCACGAGAGTCCAATTTCCTATTCTAACCCAGCAAAGTAACAATACTAAATTTAATCATTGTTATATTTTTTATACACAACCTATACACAAAAATACTTGCAAATGGCTGAATATGAAACTCACGAGCTTGTTAAATCGCTAGCATATTACATGAAATGAAAAAAAAATATTTTTCGAATTTCTGTGAATTTAACTTTTGCTGGGATAGCATGCCAATTTATTGTTATTAGGTACTCCTTAATAAAATAAATATATTATAAGTACCATATAATGTTTTACATGTTTGTGTTACGACATTTATCAATAAAGGGATTAAAGGCAGTTGTGTTATTTTGAAAAATTTTATATGTTTTTTCTCATTTTTTTTTTTGACTTAAATTCTAATTTATATTAAATACATATTATTTTTTTCAACGAAAGTCCTTTTTTGAATACGTCCATTGTTGCTAATAGAAAAAGAAAAAAATAAAAGGTATGTAATTTTAATAAATTTCAAACAGGTAAGTTATTAAGTATGTTTTGAATATGCAGAATTATATAATGAATTTATTAAGGCTGCCATCTATTCTAAAGATGTGAAGGTTATTTTTTGTTTGATAGGGAGGTTAGTTCCGAAATCTCAGTGTTTTTTGATGAAAATTAATTTAATTAATTTATATTAAAAATGAATGATGCAAAGTAATATATTAGGTTATCTTCTCCAATAAGTTACTGGTTTTCACTGCGGTGATAGTAATTAACTAAATCTAATGTTCTGTTTTAGATTTACCGATATTTTAAATTATTATTATTCATACTTCAGTTTTTATGTGAAATTGATACATGGTACAAATCAAAACTCAAAAAGGAAATGATAATTAAATTTGATTTTATAGAGCATTAGCTGGGCCTGGTCGGCATCTCTGGCCCTAAGAAAACATCTGGCTTTTATATTGCATCTAGATTTTAATACACAGTGTAGGACAAAAGTGAAGCACCAACTCCACCGAAAGCTTTAACAGACATCGATAGTTGCAGTGCCACGCCCTTCCGCCCACAGACCAAACATCGAATATCAGACTTCACCAGCCAGCTATTCACTGAAAATTTCATCAAGATCGGTCCAGCGATTTTGGAGTCCATACAGAATATACGTACACACACTCATTCTTTTTTAAAGATATATACAGATAAACTAGCTATTTCGACCTGGCCCGAAATTCAGGACATTGAAGTCATATTATATGTTTATTTCTTGAAATACCAAGTAAATATTTTATTTGAAAAAACCAAAAAAAAAAAAAATAATAATATTGAATATTGTTTAAAATTGTAGTTCTTTTAATTTCATATTAAAAAATCCCCTAGATAAGATAATACAGTTTTGCGTAAATGTATGCAAATGTTTTTTTTAACGAACGAACCCCGCCTCACACTTACCCACCTTACCCGATCGAGGGGACACGGCCCCGTAACATGGGGACTGCGTACACACCATGGTCCGAACCCTGGCGGATTTCAAGAGCTGGCAAGTAGATTGTTTGGTCGTAAATCAGCTACGGACTATGTCATCAGCTGATATTATTAATAGACAAACTTAGAAAAACAAAAAGAACAAAAAAATAGTTAGTTGAGGTATACAATTATATCACGCTTTACTTTAAATACATTACAATTATATATATTTCATAATTATAATTATATTCAAGGTCAAGAGTTAGCATAATTAATCCTAAAATAGTCTAAAGGAAGCGGATTAAATTCGAAAGGTTGACAACAAAGGTGTCAAGAATTGGAAGTCCGATAAGCTTTCATCTATTAGTATATGATGGTAAGTCATCATAACTCCAACCAAAACCTCGTAGACAGAATAGCAAAAAAGCTCTCTGCACAGACTCAATTGCATTGGCATGAACCTGATAATATGGATTCCATATTATTGATGGATATTTCAAAATTTAAGTGCTGTATAAAGCTGTTTAGTAACATATGGATCTGAAATCTCCTTAGCTTGTCTTTTAATGAAACCATGAGTATATCTTGCCTTATTAACAGTCATATTAATATGATCAATGAAGTCAAGTTTTCTATCCATAAGTACACCAAGATCCAGGAATGTTTGAACGGTATCCAATACTATTCGCGTAATGAAATATTCGTTAGAAATTATCCCCTTTCTGTGAAATACCATATCGCACCTGTACCTCTAAAGTGAGTCAACTCAAAATTTTTAAATTTTCACTTTTTGCAAGAAAACGATACACAGTGGTCATATCTATCCACTGTAAAAATCTTACATCGATTTTTCTAGTCTTTCGCAAAAAAAAAAAAATACAGTTGTAACCCTATTTGTGTAATAAGAGTAGCGTCTTTAGACATATTTTAAGTTGCGCCCAAAAAATTTTTTATTTTTTATGACCACTTAAAAAATTGCAAAAATAACTACAGTTGTATACTTATTATTCGCAATTGTTTACAATGAAACAACTGTTTTTAAATTTTATAGTAAATATTAAAAAAACCGTTTTTCGCCTCTACTGAAAATTTGTAAATTTTGAGTTGACTCACTTTAGAGGTACAGGTGCGATATGTTAATATTTATTAATATTCTGTTCCATCAAGTTCACATTACGCCATTCAATTAATAAATCAAGCTCATCCTGAAGAGTGATATGACCATTTATGTCATTGAAACTGTGATATAACTTAACATCATCTACATTAGCGCTTCCAATCCCGGAGAGAATTTCTGATCCCGGGATTTCGGGATTAAGTTTTATAAATCCCGGGATCCCGGGATTGATCCCGGGATTAACTTCCTCTGCTAAAAAATTAATATAAAGTAAAAACAAATCAATTCAAGAAGTTTTTTTTGAAATTAATTATAAAATTAAGTTATTTTTATTTAATTTAATAAACACATAAACACAAAGTAATTCATTACGTATAATAAAAAAAAAATGGAGATAAAATTAAATGAGTACTGGAGCGCAGTTATGAAACGTGATAGAGTAACTATCACAGTTTTTTCACAACAAATTACTGTTACACCTAAACAGCTATCACAGCAAAATTATAATCAAATAATTGTGACACCAAAAACACAATTATTTGGTTATAATTTTGTTGTGATAGCTGTTTAAGTGTCACAGTAATTTGCTATGGTAAAACCGTGATAGTCAAACTATCACGTTTCATAATTCCGCTCCAGCTTACAAAATAACAAATAGTGATTAAACATTGATTTATTGTTTAATTTGTTATTATGAAACTTTGATTAAGCCTTTTGGTTTTGTTGTTGAAAGTGGCATCTAAGGAAACAGAGCTCGTCTAGAACCTTGCCACCCAAAGAACTTCGTAATTTAGTACAAAATAACCCTGCAGAAGAAAAAGCTATTTCTGACTCGATGCTGGTTGGATTTATTGTTTTTAAATATTTATATGCTCTTTTCAAAAATCATCTCTTTTTGAAGTGTTGAAGTCAACGATTCACATCGATACGGTATCTGTTGTGGACGTGCCATGCCATCATTTATTGCTTTATTAATTTCTTCTGCTGTTGTTAACGGCTGGACAGAAATAATTTCAGCCACTTCATCTTCATCCTGCTTTGAAACCTCTGGCAATTCCTCCAGTTTGAGATCTATTAAAGATAATCCTGTTATGGAAGTTGCATTCAATCTATCAAGAAGATCTACAATCAATTTACGGCACTTAGTTGGTGTTGGAACTGTAATGAACTCTTTGTCGAACTGAGAAATTCTATTCAAGCCATTATGTAGGTAATACAAAAGTCCGCTTAGATCCGTACGACATTGCTTCATTCGATTATTTAAAGCTGCAAACAGCTTTTGACTAATAATATTATCTGGCTCCTACAGATTTTTCAGCGTAAAATTAATAGCGATGTCGGCCGTAATAAGGTTAGCGTCCTGACGACAAAGAGCTTTAACAGTAGCCTTTATTGGTGTTAAAGCTTCAACAATTTCAGAAATCACTGTGATTTCATTTTGAGATATATCTATGGATATATTTAGTTTTACATCTATTAGAGCTTTCTGGACACAGTTTCTTAATAAGTAAAAACGTGCTAACATCACCAATAGACTACTCCATCTCGTCTTACAGTCTTTTATTAAAGGAATTTCTATCCCAAAATCTTCTCGGACATATTTTTGCAAATCATCATTTTTTGTTGGTGAGTGTTTAAACAGAGATACTAGTTTTCGCACTTTTTTAATCAGTGGCGCGAACGATGCTTCATTTACTTCACATGTTCGCTGATTGCTGCGATTATCTACAAATTCTTTTTCATCCTCAAACAGTTCAGTTTCACTCTCACTTTCTGAAACATTTTCCACTTCAATTTCTTCCTCTGATTCAGCACTTTCTTCCGACTTTTTGTATAACACGCCAATAACTGAAAGTTGTATACCGTGTGCCAAACATAATTGTTTACGCACTGATAATAACTTCCCAACTTTTGTCATAACACTGGCTCCATCTGTCATAATAGAGACGAGATCCTTATGTAAATTAATTCCGTGTTCATTTAACATTTCCACTAATAATTCAATGCACTTTTCTGCAGGCATTGTACTAGTGATTCGAACAAGACCTAAGCTCCAGAATTTTTATTCTTGTGCACGAACATTTATATTCATGTATCGCCTATACCTTAAAGATATCCATTCATCGAATGACAGAGAAAATCGTTTTCCCGATTTCCGTTGGTCGGCAATTTCAGCTTTAACAGTCTTTCTTATTTCATTAGCGTAATCTAAAACAATTTTACAAATTTCGCTGGGTGAGGTAGGAAGTTTACCA
This sequence comes from Cordilura impudica, assembly GCA_963682025.1. NCBI lineage: Eukaryota > Metazoa > Arthropoda > Insecta > Diptera > Scathophagidae > Cordilura > Cordilura impudica. The sequence continues at coordinate 114,165,856 of OY821517.1, forward strand.
AATCCCATAGCAGAAAAAGCTGCACGCAGATCTGAAGAACGGCATAAAATATTAAATGGAAGCCCATCTAGTGCAGTTAAACGTGAAAGAGTTGCAGGAAGCGACTTTTCGTTCCGCTCCAAAGAAGGAAAAAAGTTAGTTAATGTTGCAGCTCTTTTTTTTAGCGGTTCACCTGATGTACTTGCCACATCATAGTCGACTTTATTCTTTAGTTGAATTTTGTGTTTCGAAAATAAATGAGTATGAAGACCTTTTGTCGTTCCACCTCCAATTTTTAAAACTTTTTTACAATCGCTCACCTTACACATTGCAGTCTCGCCTTTCTCATCGCGTAGGAAATATTTCCAAACTGCTGAATTACTCCCTGAAAAATATTCTTTGTAAACTGCTATTTTTATTTCAATAAGGCCCTACCTAAATATAAAACAACTAGCTAATACCCACTACTTCGTTAGCGGACATTTAAGTTACATTTATTCGTTTGTACAGTATATTATATTAAAAATGCCCCTTTACTGGACTTTGATGTTATGTATTCGGAAAGGCATGTTTTTCCCCTGGTTTTACTCCAATTCAATATTTTTTCCATTTTTCTTATCCAGCAACACCGTTGATGCTTTGTGGGTCATTAGTTAAGTGACATCTCTCAGCAAACTCAATTTTTAAAAACACGAAATTAAATTTTGATTTATTTAATTTCAAACGAATAAAATCTCTCATTTGAATTAATAGATATTGGAAAAAGTGGTAGTCAGTCTACAATTTCTAACAATTTTCCAAATACATTGTGTATCAATTTATTCCAGTAATACGAAGGAAACCCAGGAGACTTTTACCCTTTTTGTCCCTCCCGGTAGGATAGCCTATAGCACTCAGTGATAACGTAGCTTTCAACAGGTGAAAGAAATGTTGAAATCGGATAAGTAGTTTAGAAGATCCGTAAAGGGGGAGACTTTTGCTCTTTTTGCCCCTCCCGGAAGGATAGCCTATAGCACTCAGTGATAACGTAGCATTCAACTGGTGAAAGAAATTTTGAAATCGGATAAGTAGTTTAGAAGATCCGTAAAGGGGGAGACTTTTCCTCTTTTTGCCCCTCTCGGAAGGATAGCCTATAGCACTCAGTGATAACGAAGCATTCAACTGGTGAAAGAAATTTTGAAATCGGATAAGTAGTTTAGAAGATCCGTAAAGGGGGAGACTTTTCCTCTTTTTGCCCCTCCCGGAAGGATACATAAAAACCTTGGTATTGACGTCACCTTTCATGAGAAGTTTACAGAATTGAAATCGGTTCAGGCATTACAGAGAACATCAATGCCAAACACAATGCTCTACATTTTTATATATATAGATAGATAAATATTATTTAAAAATACCGCATTCAACTCTTAATTTTTTCAATATACTTACAGCGTATTGGTATTACGGAATGTACTTTAGCAAATACGATTTATGCAGTTATGTAGACAATATTTGCAACACTATAAAAGAATTCTAATTCCAAAAACTATAATCAAATCACATTACTTTTTCAATATAATACTTACGAGTTACTAATTAACTTTAACTTGTTCTTCGCGAATTAGAAAACATACTAGATACTAAAAATATATTTTCAAAATAATTGGAAAATTGCAATCAAACGGAAAATTTCATGGCTTACTTGTCGACAAAAATTTTAATTTTCCATTAGAATTCTTATATGTACAATACAAATATACAAAAATTTAAAAGAAATTCGAAAACATGCTGAAATTATAAACTTTTTCAAAATAATGACTAAAATTTTAAATTTCTGGAACTTAAGTTGCTGTTATTAGACTCAAAGAGAAATAGTCATGACTTACTTGTCGACAAACCTTCTGATTTATCATTCACCTCTTTATATGTATATAAATATACAATATTTTAAAAGAAAACTAGAGACCCGCGCTGCTACGCAGCAATATATTATATTATATTATCTGTACGTTTACTTTCGTGTTGCATAATGTAAAGTTGATTGTGCACCCATAACTTTCCTCAAACTCAACGAATTTAAACAGTTAATCTGTACGTTAACTTTTTTGTTACATAATGTAAAGTTGGTTCTCCACGCATAACTTTCCCCAAACCCAACGAATTTAAGCAGTTAAGAAGGAGCTTGATCCACTGAATGTTCCTAGACCTATGTGAACAGCCTAAGTTAATTAGAACTCTAGTAATAGAGGTTTGAGAGAAGGAAAAAATTGAAAAAATCTTGAATGCAAAGTTGGTTCATAAGTTCTTTTAATATATAAGATATATAAAGAAGATATCTGTACGTTAACTTCCGTGTTGCATAATGTAAAGTTGATTGTGCACGCATGACTTCCCTCAAACTCAACGAATTTAAACAGTTAATCTGTACGTTAACTTTTTTGCTGCAAAAGTAAAATTGATTTTCCACGCATAACTTTCCTTAAACCCAACGAATTTAAGCAGTTAATAGCTCAGAAGAAGGAGCTTGATCCACTGAGTGTTCTTAGACCTATGTCAATAGCCTACGTTAATTAGAACTGTAGTTATAGAGGTTTGGGGGAAGGAAAATATTGAAAAAATCTTGAATGCAAAGTTGATTCATAAATTCTTTTAATATATAAGATTCAAATTTTTATACTAATTGATAAAATTTCATAAAATACGTAAATCCCGGGATAACTGTACCTTAATCCCGGGATTTCGGGATTGGAAAAACCCCGGGATCCCGAGATCCCTAAATCCCGGGATCCCGGGGAAGCCCTAATAATAATTCACCTTATTTAGAAAATTTTGCTTGTAAAGCAGCAATATCATTAGTAAGCTGTGTAAACTTGTTGCGAGAATTTTTAAGAAAGTTATAAAATTCAACGTCAATCATTCTGCAACGAGGGCATGTCCATTGAAAGTGTTTACCCGTATCAGCAAGGGCATCAGCATCACTTGGTTTAGGCAGTACATCTCAAGTGAAAAGGCTCAATGCATAGCCAGCCAGAAACCATACGTTCAGTACCAGTAAATGTGCATTTTTCAATCGAACAGTTCATTATGGTATAAATCAATTTAAACAACACGGAAATGAAAATATTCGATATTCAATATTAGCTCTGTTCGTTTACGTGATAATTTGCAATAATTTGTACAAATTATCACAGAGATTACTGGATCCGCTTCGTTTACTTAAAAACCCAGTGAAAGAGAACAAATGAGAGCGTTCGTTTTTTGAAAACGTGCTAGTTCTTACTGGATATATTTTTGCCAGTAAGAATTAGCAAGCAAGAAAAAACATATGTTTGAAAAACATATGAATGGGTTTTGTGGTAGATAAAGCAAAAATAATACAATTCAATTTTTTGCAAAAATTTTAAATATAGGACAATTAAGTAAATATTCACATAACCAGGTTTCATTAATTCTAATCTTTTAAAACCGTTTCCTTCCAAAAAAAAAAATATGTGTATCTGTCAATTTGTTTCAAAATAAATTCTTCTAATTAAAGTATATGGGGGGTTTCATGTCAAGTGCACCAACTTTTGAAACCGATGTCTTCCGATCGGGATGAAATTTGCACCAAGGTTAGTCCTATTGGATAGTAGTTTAGACATAATTTTTCAATAAGATCGGTCCAGATATTTCTGAGTTAGAGGGGATCAAAATTTGACATTTTGGCCAAACAGGTGTTTTTTCTCAACCATATAACTTATTACCTATTGTTCTTCGAAAATTTTCTCCCAAATAGTTTAGATAGCTATTTCTTCAGTATTTCGGAAAAAAATACTTAAAAAAAAAAAAAATTGTAGACTTTTTTTTTGTAAATTAAAGCATTTTTTGCCTTTTTTTCAAAACCGGCATTTTTTTTCTTTTTTTTCAAAAACGGCATTTTTTTTATTATTTTTTTTTTCATAAGAAAGCTTAGGATTTTTCCTTTAAGAGGTTTTTGGTCGCTTAGTGGGATGGGAGTGGGATATCTATCAAAATAAATGTTTTGTAACTCAAGACAACGGTTTTTCAATTTTTCACAAATGCACTATTTTGAATTTTTTCCTATTTGTGTGTAAAACCTTACAAATAAAACTTATACTGAGAAACTAGACAAATTAACCTTTCCGAAGGTATGTAACATACCTTCATAACATAACAGAATAGAGTGGTTCTCTGTAACCTGAAAGAGTTATTTGCAACATTTCAATCTGAACACGAGGGTGTTAGAATTGGCTTCACGAAATTAACCCAAATGAGGCCAAAACATTGCGTTTTGGCAGAAAGCAGCGGAACTCACACAGTACGCGTTTGCATTTACCATGAAAATGTTAAACTGATGTTAAAGGAAATCAACGTAAAGTATTTAACAGATGATTCGGCAGAAGATTTACACGATTACCGCGATTGCCTTAAATTGACTATGTGTTCTAATGCAACAACTTTTTGCCACTTAGGTGAATGTACCAATTACCCGAAAACCACATTCATCAAAGAAAATTTAATCAATTCTTTAGATAGAGAATATATAGAGAAGGTCAAATTTGTTTCTTGGATTCAGACTGACAGATGCACATTGAAAACAATCATTTTAAATGTGGATGATTTTGTGGAAGAAATGTGTACAGGATTGCTAAACTTGAGAACCCATGACTTTTTAGTCAAAGAGCAATGGTCATTCTTCAAGGATTTTAAGATACATTTGAAGTCTGGTGAATTCGTTATTTCATATGATTTCGCAGAAAACTATAAATATGTTCTTCAGGATGCCATACAAGCATTCCACTTCAATAACGACCAAGCAACTATATTCACAGTAGTTATTTACTACATGAAAGATGAAAAACTGGAACACAAAAGTATGGCAATCATATCCGACGATTTAAAACATGATACCGTTGTAGTTTATGAGTACCAGAAGAGAATACTAAAATTTCTAAAATCTAAATTTACATTAAAGAAGGTATACTACGTTTCGGACGGAGCTCGTCAACATTTTAAAATCAAAAGTAGCTTGGCAAATCTTATGGCCCATGAAAAAGATTTTGGAATGCCAGCTGAGTGGCATTTTCATCCTACTGCTCATGGTAAAGGAGCATGTGATGGTATTGGAGCAAACCTTAAAAGAAATGCAGCGAAGTATAGCCTCCAGTGTTCTCATCAAGATCGCATCTTAGATGCGACTGCTTTATTCCATTGGGCAAAGAGTTATTGTAAAGAAACTAAAATAGTTTTTAGTGGCAAAGATGATCATCAGGAAACATTGAAAACACTGAAGAGCAGATTCGATGCTGCGGTAACAAGGGATGGGACCGCTCAATGCCATGCTTTTATACCGCTTGTCGATGGAAGACTCAAGTTGAAAAAGTTTTCTGCGTCTATTCAATGCGATTTCTTTCCAAAGACAACAAATAAATCAACAGCTGAACCTAGTAACGCCAAGAAAGGATTGACAAAAAAACGCAGTAAATAAAGGCGACAAAAAAGCTGGATGAAAGACTGGGTATTTAAAAATTTACAAGACTTAAATACTTCATCAGCTACAATAAATTAAGTATAAAAATAGTTATGATATAAATGGATCTAATGCAATTAAGATTAAATTTTAATAAATTATTTATCTTTTTATTTTTAATATTATTATTATACATTAATTTAATTATTATTAAAACTAAATAAAAAATAATAATTTTTCAACATTTCTATAGAAAAAGAGCGATTTTTTTCCTGAGGTTAACATATTCTGGGTATTACAGTATCGAGGGTATAAAATTTTAGTTAGGTATGTTATATACCTTCGGAAAGTTTAGTTTGTCTAGTTTCTCAGTGTAGGTTTTATTTGTAAGGTTTTGGACACAAATAGGAAAAAATTCAAAATGGTGCATTTGTGAAAAATTGAAGAACCGTTCTCTTGAGTTACGAAACATTTATTTTGATAGATATCCCACTCCCATCCCACTAAGCGACCAAAAAGCTCTTAAAGGAAAAATCCTAAGCTTTCTTATGAAAAAAATATGCCCTTTTTGAAAAAAAGGCGAAAAATGCTTTAATTTAGCAAAAAAAAAAGTCTACAAATTTTTTTTTTTTTTTTATTGTATTTTTTTCCGAAATATAGAAGAAATAGCTATCTAAACTATTTGGGAGAAAATTTTCTAAGAACAATAGGTAATAAGTTACATGAATGAGAAAAAACACCTGTTTGGCCAAAATGTCAAATTTTGATCCCCTCTAACTCAGAGAGATCTGTACTGAACTTGTTGAAAAATTGTGTCTAAACTGCTATCCAATAGGACTAACCTTGGTGCAAATTTCATCCCGATCGGAAGACATCGGTTTCAAAATATGGTGCACTTGACATGAAATCCCCCATATATATATTTTTTTAATTTAGAGTTCCACTTCTTGTTCACTTTTAAATGTGTTTACAATCAGCTGTTTCTATGAACTTGCAAATTCTTACAAATATCTGTTCGTTTACTATTTTGGATATATATGTTTTTGAGAACTAATTTTTCTTACTCTCTAAAATTTCGGTTTTTACTGGTTTTTATGGGAAAGTAAACGAACGGAGCTATTGTCACAAAGCAAGATAGTGTAAACACAAATCAGCTGCACTTCACAATATGTTATATGAACATTCGAAAAGCACTAGATCGAAAAGTTTACCAATACAGAGAGAAAAACAAGTAAGAAAATTATAGTCGGTCTAGACCGACTTTACGATACCCTTCGGTTCGGTCCACCTAAGTGGATATAGAAAATAAGCAAAAAAATTTGAGTGGCATTGTTATTAGTTTTTTTTTGCTGCAGATATGAAAAATTTCATATCGTCTGTCCGTCTGTGTGTCCATGTACACCTTGTAATCATACTACAGGTCGCAAATATAAATATATTTTGATAAAATTTGGTATATGAGCTCCTGTCTATCATATAATGAACGCTATTGAAATTGCTGAAATTCGGGCCATGTTCAGACCTAGTCTCCATACAAATGACCCGTATGAAATCGACATAAATTTCCATCAGATTCAAACTTTCATATAGATCTCAGTGGAATTGGGTTTGTATGTGTATATTGTATTCATTAATCAGTAGTCAAAAAATAATACCTATAGGGCAATTCTTAGTCGTTGCCCCCTATATTGCTGCTTCCCGTTCCTCACTTTAATCTATCAAAAAACAAAAATATTGTTCAGATTTTTCTCAAATTTGGTTCGTATATATTTTATCAAAATATAAGTGACTTTACCAAATATGGTCAGGATCGGTCCATTTGTCGACCTAGTCTCCATATAAAGAAAGTGATTCTGAATCGATCGGTATAATAAAAGATATGCCTAGGTCAAATATTTTTAGTAGTTACAAACAGCAGCACAAAATCATTATGTATACCCAAATCACATAGTGGTATAGGGTAAGTATATCGTTGTTGTTGCGTTAATGCACAAAAATTAATTTAAGTTATAAACCACTTGCAAAAACTCACAAACAAACAAGGTGACCACTTCACAATAATCCTTTTTATCAAATTTGAACTTTCAATAACACTTTCATCTAAAATTGTGGATTAAGCAGAGAAAATTTAGAAAATTTCACAAGACGCTTTAAACATGACTAACACACAGCATACGTTGCCAGATCTTGACAGCTTGAAACTCATGACCATACGATATATAGTTGTCCTTGCGAAAAGCATGGTGTCTCCAAATGTAATTCGACGATTTTTAATGTTTGTTGTAGGGACTTATTTAGTGTAATGGAAAGTAATAATTTGACGGATTTGCAGGCGTTTGAATTGAAATGTCAAGTCCGATGGTATGATAGTCTATCTGGTAGTTAATATAGTCTCGCCGATGAGAGTAGAGCTAAAATGGGTTACCCGCAATCTTGTGCCATTTGGCGCATTAAGATTCCGCTAAAGAGTAACCGGAACTTCAATATTCAGTTCTAATTTATGGTTTGGAACTCACGACAACTCGAAAGAATTGAGAAACACTTCAGACATAGCGGTGTCAATGGATTTGTATACTTTGGAGTTTCAAGAAATTTGTCACAGAATTTGATGGTTAGTGTGATTGTGTTTTTTGCACTCGTATATTGGTGGAAACGCTTAATCTAGAAATTTTGTTCCAAAGATATCGTGCTTTTAAGCAAGCATTCATTTCTTCAGTCGCTATTCGTCGTGGGATGACAGGCTGTGTTTGATGGAAACCACATTCAGGAAGCACCATCAAGTGCCTCGTGACTACGAATGTCCTGCAAACTTCGGTTTAAGGCCTCATTTGGACGCTTATTGTGACATGGTGCACTCGTCACGTACAAGTAATTTGCATCGTGTGGAAACTCCCAAACTGCTACTTTTACGAATGTTGCAAGTGGAGGCCTCGCTCTGTGCCAAATGAAGCAGTAATTTGAGAACAGAGTGTGTAGAATTGCCGCAATCGCTGAAGAAGTTACTGCAATGGTGATGTTGGATGTATGCCAATAAAACATTTAGAAGCAATGTTTTCCGGTACCACCAGGAGCCTCCAAGAAGAAAAGAGCGCCATCATCTGTACTGATCTGCGTTATTATCTCTTCAGAAACAATTTTTGGTTCGGGGACTAGCTTAATTCTCTTTACAACTCAACGGCCACATTGTGTAATATAACTGGCCGCGGAATACCAAACTGGTATTCGTTGTAACTGTAATCGTCAAATTTAGCATCAAATTAATGATTTGAAAAGGTTTCGACCCACACATACCAATTAAATTTCCAAAAAGCATGGCCAGGTCCCACTGAGTGTCATTTTTCATCATCCCTCGTACTTCACAGGCTTCACGAAAAGTTTCACAATCCCGGCTATTAATGGTTTTCAAATCTGTAAAACACGTTAGTTCCTTGACATGGACTGTACTCGAGTTAAAGTAAGTTGTATTAGAATTCCATTTATCATTGAACTAAATGTGTTGAATGTGCTTAACAACGTCAAATATAAATACTTTTACAAAAGTAAATATGGCGAAAAAAAGTTAATTGAATGCATTTACGGTAGTGGTGGTGTTAATTGTATTACACTCATCGAAATCGATGGACGTAACACAATGCCGATATTGAATTGGTTTGCGTGGGTTTTGTATGAATGTTTATATGAATTACTAAAAGGGAAAATAGTTGAGTTCACGATGACTATGGTAAAATTTTAAATATATTTTTGTTTTAGAATTTTAAATCGTACATTCTGAAAATGTAAAACAATATGTAAAGAAAATGTAAACTTTTTTTTATCCATAAGTTTAAAAAACAAAAACAAAACTTAAAAAGATATGAAATTTTAAAGGTTAATGAGTGTTATGTTACCAAAAATTAAGGTTAAATGTCTTTACTATTTTTAATACATGGTTACACATCAGACACTCCGATTCATTTAGCGCGTTTAAACAAAAGAAAAAAAACTAATTTCCCATTCTTCATCCCACATGATTGCTTTTTTTTTATTAAAAATCTATTTATAAAATATGAGCTTTAATAAAACTAAAAAATTGTGCGTTGCTTTAAATATTCTCTGTGTGCGTCTTAAAAAAAGAACAATGTAAGAATTTCAAAACGCAATGTGACATAGACCTACTTTGTTCAAAAGCTTTCATAAGACTGAATGAAATTGTTATTTACTTTTACTCTTTGACGAGTATATTTGTTTTCGTTCGGACGTATAAATATAAGAAGCCGATTAGAGTTCGGCCCGCTAGTGCCGACATGATCGACTCTGATTTACGGAATCCTTCCGATCATGTACACCATGTAAATTCTGGTTGCCAAAGACTTTACGGCACTATACACTTGTCAAATTCACATCAAGCGTTGTGGTGGCAGTAGCGAAAATTTGATTGTATGTGTGTCACCGATAAAATCTAAATTTTTTGATTTTCGTCGATGTGACACATACAAACAAATTTCCAATAATATCACCACAATGCTTGATGGAGAATTTGACAAGCGTTTAGTGCCCTTTAAATGATGCAATGGCTGTGTACAAGCAATAGACTACATTAGTACTGATAGCAATACAATACTTTGATATGTTCCTAATGACCAGTGATTGTAATTACTTGTTGTGATATTAAGCTTCCTATGGTCGTCCTAAGCAAGAATAATTAAAACAAATATGCTGTAATTTTGTTTTCTGTCTGCGACGTTTCGACACTATGGTTGGTGTCCTCATCAGGCGTCTAATTTTATTTAATAATAATTAAGAATATACATTTATTATCACTTTAACAAATTTATGTGAATTTTTTTTTTTTTTTATAAAATAATTGTTACCTTAATAGTATTATTACACACTTAATCTAAATTTTTCATTTTAATTTTATTTATTAAGTACTAAATTGTACGTGTTACTAATGTGATCACTGTCTTCTTTAATGTTTACTGTTTTGTCAATATGTTTCTTAATATGCAAACTTTCAAGTGTTATTCTTTTATTTGTTTTTGTCTCTCTTTCCAAGACTTTGATGTTGTCAAAATCAAAGTTGTGTTTATTGTCAAATGCATGTTGAGAGAGAGCTGTTGTTGTTATTCCTTTCTCAACTGTTCGTTTATGTTCTTTCAACCTAATCTCTAATTGTCTTTTCGTTTGTCCAATATATATTCTGTTACATTGTTGGTGGACATTACCATTGCATTTTATTTGGTATACTACATTGTGTTGTTTGTGTAAGTCTGTTTTCGTTTTTTGGGTGTTAAAAAGCTTATTCAAAGTTTGATTTGGCTTCGAAGCTATTTTAATAGTTTCAGTGCTGATCAGATTTGTTATGTTTTTCCTATTCGTTATTGTTGGTAAATATGGTATAGTGGCAAAGGTCGTTTTTTGTCCGTTAACTGAGTTAGATGTTGCGTTGTTATTTTGTGTGTTATTATTTTGGGTTTCATTTATTACTGTGGAAATTAATTTGTTAATATATTTAATAGGATAATTATTTTTAGTCAAAATTGTTCTTAGTTTCTTTATGTTATCTTTTAGGAAAATGTTATCACTAATGTTTATTGCTGTTTTTATAAGATTTTTTGCTGTGTTTTTCTTCTGTATAGGGTCGTGGTTTGAAAAATAATTGATAATTCTACCAGATGAAATTTCTTTAGTAAACCAGTTTGTTATGAGTTTGTTATTAGTTTTATGTATGGTAATGTCTAAAAAGTTAAGGCTATGGTTTGTTTCCTCTTCTATCGTGAACTTTAATTTGTTATGGTAATAGTTAAATTCTTGTAATATTATTTGTTTATCTTTCTGTTTTATAATGGCAAAAAAGTCATCTAAATATTTGGTAATATATTTTATTTCGATGTTTTTGGATTTTAGATTGTCTAGTGTGTAGTCTAATAGGTCATCTAAGACTATTTCCGCTATTATTGGAGAAAGTGGGTTCCCCATAGGCATACCATAATTTTGTATGTAAATATTGTTGTCAAACATAAAATAATTATTGTCTCTTAAACAAAAGTCAAGTATTTTGATAAATGTATTTTTTGGGATGCTGGTGTGAGCCTTTATTGTTTCCCATTTTTTAATAATTATTTTAATGGCTAAATGTATCGGGATATTTGTAAATAGTGATACGACGTCGAGAGATATCATCAAATCATTTTGTTCTATGTCTATTTCTTGTATATCTTTCTTAAGTTGTGTTGAGTTTTTAATATTATATTTGGTGTTAGTTAAATTCTTTAGTATTGTACCTATGTATTTTGATAGTTGATAGGCTGGGAGTTCATATGACGCTGCTATTGGTCGCATTGGCATGTCCTGTTTGTGAATTTTCGGTTGTCCATATAATTGTGGTGCGTTAGCTGCATTGCATAAGCTACAAATACAACACACACACCACATCTCTACTTAAACAATACATTAACACCGAAAGAATAATTACAATAAAACGAGCAGAAATTAAATTTTTGCTTTCTTGTAAAGATTATGGCATTTACCCGAAACACATCACCAACATTACAAAGAAACTTGGTTACAACTTTAACAACAAAAACAACACAACAACAAAAGAATTAACGAATATAACCAACAATTTTCACTACAAAATCTTAAAACTAGAAATCTCTGACAGCAATAGAACTATTAACACAGAACTAAAACATATTAACTTACTTAGATCGAAAATAAAAAATATATTAACAGAAGAGGATTTTGCAGAATTCATGGATATACAGGTCGAAACACAACATAAAGTTAAAAGTATACGAGAAAATACACACAATAAAAAAATAGAACAACTATTGACTATACTGAAACAAAAAATCGGAATTAAATATAATAAAGAATGGTTCATTAATTTAACAAACATAAATATCCCAGAAGAATGTCAATGGATTCTTTCCATGGGGAAAAAATTTGCACTCCCAACACAAAAACATAACATAAACATCATAAACTTAATTGCTGATTTTGAATACTGTTTCTCCTTTGCTAAAACTGAAAAAGATAAAGAAAAAGCAAGAACCTTTTTAACACATCAACTACAATACAATCTTAGAAACCACAACATAAATCATATTGACAGATTTATATTAAAAACATATCAAGACATATTGAACTTATTAAAACGACACAAAAGCGATATAATAATTACTAAATCAGATAAAGGTAATAAAACAGTACTTATGTACAAAGAACATTATATGAAGCAGATGAACAAACTCCTAGAAGATAAAACCACATACAAAATAAGCCGAACAGATCCAACGGAAAAATTAACTAATAAAAACAATTCTATCATTACTGAACTACATAAAAATAACCACATAGAAACATTTACTAAATTTAAACTAAGATGCAATGCAGCTAACGCACCACAATTATATGGACAACCGAAAATTCACAAACAGGACATGCCAATGCGACCAATAGCAGCGTCATATGAACTCCCAGCCTATCAACTATCAAAATACATAGGTACAATACTAAAGAATTTAACTAACACCAAATATAATATTAAAAACTCAACACAACTTAAGAAAGATATACAAGAAATAGACATAGAACAAAATGATTTGATGATATCTCTCGACGTCGTATCACTATTTACAAATATCCCGATACATTTAGCCATTAAAATAATTATTAAAAAATGGGAAACAATAAAGGCTCACACCAGCATCCCAAAAAATACATTTATCAAAATACTTGACTTTTGTTTAAGAGACAATAATTATTTTATGTTTGACAACAATATTTACATACAAAATTATGGTATGCCTATGGGGAACCCACTTTCTCCAATAATAGCGGAAATAGTCTTAGATGACCTATTAGACTACACACTAGACAATCTAAAATCCAAAAACATCGAAATAAAATATATTACCAAATATGTAGATGACTTTTTTGCCATTATAAAACAGAAAGATAAACAAATAATATTACAAGAATTTAACTATTACCATAACAAATTAAAGTTCACGATAGAAGAGGAAATAAACCATAGCCTTAACTTTTTAGACATTACCATACATAAAACTAATAACAAACTCATAACAAACTGGTTTACTAAAGAAATTTCATCTGGTAGAATTATCAATTATTTTTCAAACCACGACCCTATACAGAAGAAAAACACAGCAAAAAATCTTATAAAAACAGCAATAAACATTAGTGATAACATTTTCCTAAAAGATAACATAAAGAAACTAAGAACAATTTTGACTAAAAATAATTATCCTATTAAATATATTAACAAATTAATTTCCACAGTAATAAATGAAACCCAAAATAATAACACACAAAATAACAACGCAACATCTAACTCAGTTAACGGACAAAAAACGACCTTTGCCACTATACCATATTTACCAACAATAACGAATAGGAAAAACATAACAAATCTGATCAACACTGAAACTATTAAAATAGCTTCGAAGCCAAATCAAACTTTGAATAAGCTTTTTAACACCCAAAAAACGAAAACAGACTTACACAAACAACACAATGTAGTATACCAAATAAAATGCAATGGTAATGTCCACCAACAATGTAACAGAATATATATTGGACAAACGAAAAGACAATTAGAGATTAGGTTGAAAGAACATAAACGAACAGTTGAGAAAGGAATAACAACAACAGCTCTCTCTCAACATGCATTTGACAATAAACACAACTTTGATTTTGACAACATCAAAGTCTTGGAAAGAGAGACAAAAACAAATAAAAGAATAACACTTGAAAGTTTGCATATTAAGAAACATATTGACAAAACAGTAAACATTAAAGAAGACAGTGATCACATTAGTAACACGTACAATTTAGTACTTAATAAATAAAATTAAAATGTAAAATTTAGATTAAGTGTGTAATAATACTATTAAGGTAACAATTATTTTATAAAAAAAAAAAAAAAAATTCACATAAATTTGTTAAAGTGATAATAAATGTATATTCTTAATTATTATTAAATAAAATTAGACGCCTGATGAGGACACCAACCATAGTGTCGAAACGTCGCAGACAGAAAACAAAATTACAGCATATTTGTTTTAATTATTCTTGCTTAGGACGACCATAGGAAGCTTAATATCACAACAAGTAAATACAATACTTTTGCAAAAAATTGATTTTAAGTGGGTGTGACATGCAATCAAAACCTTGTATGGTAGCAGCACTACCTGTATACGAAATTTTCAGGTAATCGCACAAGGGACAAATAACCGAATTACGGTGATAAAAATTGAATTTTAATTTTGTTAAATGTAACCACTATTGCACTTAATATGTTCTATATACCAGTACGCAATAAACCTATAAGAATTTATTTTTTTAACGCATCACATAAGGCTGTACGTGCGTGCAAAGTATTATTATCTGTTACACGCACTTATACCTGTCAGCAGCATCTATATCGTTTATTATTGCTAAACTAGACAATTTTTTGTAAATTTACGGTTTAAAGTTTTTAATTTGCAGTTATTATTAAAATAACAATTATATGTAGTGCAGATATAGCATACTGTTTTTATTATGAAATATATTGGAAAATTTACTTTAGCAAGGGCTATAATAAAAGTGTAAAAAATTCAAGAGGAGGTCCCCCGTTTCCCCTTTTAATAAATAGAGCATATTTTTCTTAGGTAGTACACCTAATTCTGAAAATCCCACATGCAAATGACATTTTTTTTAATTCGCTAAATTTTTAATTCTGTGCAGTCTCCGCACAAAATACTTGTGTGCGCACCAGTGATTTATATTTAAACTGTAACTAAATTGTAACTAACACAACCGCAATAGCTAAATTTTTCATTCAATGCAGTCTCCTCACAAAATATTTGTGTGCGCCACTGATGTATACTTAAACTGCTACGAAAATATATTAGAGAGGGGAATTCCGTAACTACATTGGGTGTACTGAGATGCTTTAAAGAAGATGAAAATGAAGAGAAAGGAGTTATTTGATGTACTGAAAAACGAACAATTTTATAATTTGTCATCATCAAATTGTAATGAACAACTAATACAGTATATTTTGGGCAAAATTGGTGTTAGTGAGTTTTCTGAAAATTTAATAAAAGCAGTAAAACAGGAAGTTAAAGTGTTTGTTTCAAAGATGTTTACGAAGTGGCGTGAGTATAACTATATGTATGTATGTATTAGCGTTTTAACAAGAAGCACATAAACTGGCTTGACGAAAACCTAAAACTCACGGAGATACAACCACCACTGCGTCCATTATCGGTAGGAACACTTTCAGAACAAAAGATGCGAGGCAGACCCAGAAAATCATTTGAAGAAAGTTCTCATCGCAGTAAGCACGCAAGTCATAAAGAGTATAAAAATTTAAAACAATATCACTCCAGAAAACCTTCAAGAGTCAATACCAACAGTGACATATTTAACTGCATGCTGATTTCTTCGGAACCTGTTGTGACCGATAACCAAAAAAAGGTTCAAAAATGAAAGCAAAATTCAATGAACTATATTAAATATGCTAAGGCTGTCCACTCTCTGTGGCAACGAAGAAGAGAATTATGAACAGGAGTTTGATGACGTCCAAGACTATGAAGATGTTAATCTATACTAATATAATAAAGAGGTAATGTGTGTTTGTTTGTTTGTTTGTTTGTAGGAGGTAATCTCCGTAACTACCCATCTGATCTTCCTGAAATTTTCTTACTGCGGATATGGGAAGTGCTATAGGCTATATTTTTTTTAAATATTTTTGGTGGGCGTGGCACCTCCCACACAAAGTAAGTTTTTAATATCATATACATATATTGAGTACTATGATAAGGAGAGCTTTGCAATTTTGTGTGAAGTCACCTATTGTTAATATTAGTAGCTGCGCCGGAAATGGGCGGGATCGGATAAGTGGGCGTGGTACCTCTCATACAAGTAATTGTTCAATATTATATATCTCGAGTAATGTGATAGAGAGAGCTTTTCAAATTTTTCTGATGTCACCTATTATTAATGTGAGTAGTCGGATGCAAAATGGGTAGTATCGGATCAATAGGCGTGGCACCTGCCATACAAAGTAAATATAAAATGACATTTATCTGGAGTACTGTAATAGTGAGAGTCTTGGGACTTTGTATGAGCCCATAAGTTATTCATTTGATTAGTTAGACAAGAAATGGGCATGATCGAAGCAGTGGGTGTGGCACCGCCCATACAAAGTAAATATATGATATCATATAACTGGTGTGCTAAAAAGGAAGCTTTGATACTTTGTACCAGCCTATCAGATCTTAGTATGAGTAGACGAACCAAAAATTGGCGAGTTCACACCAATGGTCGTGGCACTCCCCATGCAAAGTAACTATTTAATGTCATATATCTGGAGTACTGTAAAAGAGCGAGCTTTTTGGCTTTGCGTGAGCCCATCGGTTCTTTGTGTGATTAGTCGAACAAAAAAATAGGCGTGGTCGGAGCAGTGGGCGTAGCACTGCCCATGCAAAGTAGATATCTAATATCATATATCTGGTGTACTATAAAAGGGAAAGACTCGACATTTTGCATGAGTCCATCAGTTATTAATGTGAGTTGTCCAATAAAAATTGGGCGGGATGGGATTTGTAGGCGTGGCACCTCCTATGTAAAAAATATGAAGCACTACGAAAGCGACAGTCTTTGACAAGTTCATTAGTTATCAATGTGATTTGTCGTGGAAAATATATCGCCAAAATCAAAAATCGCCAAGCCCAAAAATCGCGAAAAATTAAAATCGCCCAAAAACAAAAATCTTCAAAATCAAAAATGGGCAAAATCAAAAATCGCTAAAAAGAAAAATTGCCAAATGATATTCTAAGTTAAAGGCCAATAGTTAAGTGTTGCCATGTCTAATATGGATAATCCATCTTATTTTCATGGGCAGCTACATGTACCTTGCTCCTGGGTATGAACGCCGAAAAATCTGATAATTCTTGTACCGAATGAAAAAAACAAAAAACATTGTTTATAAGCATCAGCAAGCATTGCAATAAAAACATCAATACTAATAATCTATACTAACATAATAAAGAGGTAATATTTGTTTGTTTGTTTGTTTGTTTGTAGGAGGTAATCTCCGTAACTACTTTTCTGATCTTCCTGAAATTTTCACATAGTCTTACTGCGGATATAGGAGTGCTACAGGCTTTAATTTTTTTAAATATTTTTAGTGGGTGCCACGCCCACAAAGTAAATTTTTAATATCATATATATTAAGTACTATGATAGAGAATGTTTTGCAAATTTTTCTCAGGTCATCTATTATTAACGTGAGTAGTCAGACAAAAAAGTGGGCGGGATGGGACAAATGCGCGTGGTACCCTCACACAAACTTAATATTAAATGTGATATATTTGAATTACTGTATTAGTGAGAGCCTTGGGACTTTGCGTGAGCCCTTTCATAACGATTTGGAAGGTAGGGGGGGGGGGAGAGGGAGGGTGTAGTGAAGCACACCGGGTTGCATCTAGTATAGAATAAAATAATAATTAATATTATGTCCCCGTATGTCATCTTGATAATTAAAAAAAAAAAATGACAAAAAATTAATTTTAATTCTTATTTCAAGTAGTATCATCACCAGTTGATTAAATTTAAATAAAAACTTTTAAAAAATATAATTATTAATTCCGCTTTTTATTCTCGTTTTTAATTAGGCCTAATGTTTTGAAATTTGAATTTTTAGTTTTTAAAAACAGACATCAAAAAATAAGTTTTAAGCGAATTCGATAAATTTTTTAAAAATTGTACGCTCTATTGGATCCGCCATTTTTAATTTTTAAAAACTGACATCAGATTCGTAATCAGCGACCCTAAAAACCTTGAGGTACGTGTTATTAAAATTTATTGAATCCATATAAAGTAAATAATTTTGTCGCTCTAAATTTTCCATTTATCCCAGTGCGAATCGGTTGGGTAGTTTAGGCATGGTTGCACAAAAACTAGGTTTTATAAAAATACAAAAGTGGACGTAAAAGGGGTAGTGGCATCCAATAAAAATCTAGTACAGCTATAGCTCCTTCAAGGAAAAACAAAATCTGTGTACCAAATTCCATGTCAATCGGTGCCATAGTATTGACGTGAAAAGGTAACAAAACAAGCATGTCATTTTTATTATATTTATAGGAATAAAAACATATTTTGTGGCTAAGTACACTTTATACTCAATATAAGAATATTTTGCTTTCATAAATTTATTCGAATTTAAGATATTTGTAGTCAATTATGCCACGTGGAACCAAGCAATTCATTATATAGCAAACAAAAATCGATTTATGTCGAAAATCTGGGAACACAATAAAAATAAGTCAAAAACTCCGCACAGTGGCGCCATTTGAGTTTTTTCGTTGCAAAAATCATAACCTTTGAACCGATTGAAATAATCAAATAAGTTAAAAGTTGTATGATAGATAACACAGTGCAATATGATGTCTTGGGCATGAAATTGATCGGTGAATATTTTTTAGAACTTTCTAACCCTCGCGGTCCTACGGAAGTGGGTATATCAGGACCTTATTTACAAAATTTCTAAAATTATACTACAACTACGCACATTTCTAGTACAATATATTCAAGAAAAGTTTAGGGCGAACAAATTCAGTATGGGTCTTCAAAGACACGAAAATAATTCAACGGGGGGTTTCTCCACCAGACGTGAAAAAAACAAAATTTTCAATACAATAAAAAAAATTTATATTGACAAAGTTGTATGGAAATGTGAAAAATTATGGACTAAATAGCAACTGGAATCAAACTGTGCAACACTAGTCAACAGTAGAATGCATAGGGAACTATTTACACTCTAACTCTAGCGAAAATCGTTCAATAATCACAATTAAATAAAAAAACAAGTAAGAAAATTATAGTCGGTCTAAAATTTTGTCGTAGGTGTCTTATACGAAATAAATACGACGTTGATTATTCATTTTAAATATATTCTGTTTATTTTATATTTAAAATAATTATTTTCTGTCTTAAAGGATAATTTTTATTTAAGTTTATAAAGATAATGTTTTATATAAAGACCAATTTTAATATTCGCGCTATGTCTTCTAGCGCGAATATTCAAATAATAAAAATGTAATGTACAAATTTACTCTTACAAGAAAACAACAATATAAAACTGGGCACGCAGAATTATGATTTACACTTGGCAACGAGTAGAAAATAAAAGATTATTGGTTTTACCCAATAACAAACTTTATATCAAAACAGGTATTTGTAGAAGAAATTTAGGCATGTAGAATCATTCCACAACCCTTAAATACACATTGTGTATGTAAGAAAGTAGACATGATTGTGCATGGTTAAACATGATAATTGTTTTACGCTTAATTACAATATGAAACAACGTAGTATTTGTATTGCTTCAAAAAAGATACATATATAAACTAAACAAAAACAAAACAATGATCTTAATAAACACTAAGTAATAATAATAAGGGTATTACAATAGTATTGTATACGTTTGTATGTAAATGGGTTTATACATATAACTCTAGACCGACTATACGATACCCTGTACCATGCGTTTAGAGACTCTATCTCTAATGTCCACCTAATTAGATATAGAAAATAAGCATATACCAAATCTGAATGTCATTGTTATTAATTTTTTTACCTTCGGATATGAAAAAGCTCATATCGCACGCTAAATATATATGCGGATTAGGTCGAAAAATAGACCGATACTGACGTGTTTAGCAAAGTCACTTATTTTTTGTAAAAATATATACAAACGGAATATAATTTCTAAAAACATATACATAAGACAGAACGTTAATAACATAATAAAAAAAAAACAATAAGACACTTACGAGTAACAATAATTAAAATTAACAAAAATACACCCTTGTGCTTTTAAATTTCATATTGTACTAATTTTTGTTTTTATTTATGATGGCCGGTATCTTTGAGCGCAAATATCAGTGTCAGTTTTGTAGTTCATTCTATTCTCTTTATGTATATTTATAATATGTAGCATTTCGAGTGTGTACCGTTTGTTGTATTTGTCCTCTCTTCGTAAAATTTCTATCTCATCTAAGTTTGGTAGATGATATTTTCTGCACAATGGGCCATTAGTGCAGTTTTTTGTGTCATTGATTTATTTCTATTACGTAGATCTGATCAGTGTCCAGATATTCTCGTTTTTAATTTGTTTTTTTAATTTGTTTTTCAAGCTCAATAAATGTATAAATTAATAAACAACAAAAAGGTCGACGAAAACACAAATATTTAATAATATATACAAACAATATTTGAAAAATATGTGTGTAATATTTTTGATTTTTGATAGATTTAAGTGAAGATCGGGAATCAATCTCATATGGGGGCTATGACAAAGAACTGTCATATAGCTCTTATTTTTTAAACTACTGATAAATGGATGTAATAAACAAACACAAACCCAATTTGACCGAAATCTATATGATAATTTGGTGGATATTATGGTAATTTTAGTCGATCTCATAGGAGTCATATGTATGCGGCTTAGGTCCGAACATTTTCACCAATTTCAATAGCGTTCATCCTATACAGGGATCAGGGCCCAATCCCTGAGATCGTCAATCCAGTAGAGAAGTCTGTTTTGGAGGGGACCTCTGGTGAAGCTCAAGCTGAGGTGGGTTCCCACACAGCTATGGAGGCAGATGGATACTTAACATCCGATTCTGAGCTGTTAGGGGATGCTACTGGCTTATTCTACGACGAATTCCTTGAATGCACGGAGGACGAAGCCGAAATCACGGTGGTGAAGATGGATGTGCAGGCAGTTGCAAATGATGTGGCTCCTACAGATAAATCTTCACAACTGTAAAGCAGCAATGGCTGCATTGCTGGTTCTCCTGACGACAGGCGGAGTAGACATAGTCTTCATCCAAGAGCCCTGGGTTTGTGGTGGCAGGGTTTGCGGGTTGAAGACTCCTAATTATAAGCTGCTCGTCGCTAAAGATGAAGGTACACCAAGGACCTGCATTTTGGCGAGGAACAGTTTTAATTTTTTCTTGTTACCCAATTTCAGTGACAGAAATGTAACAGCGGCTAGCCTGGAGTTAGATGGTAAATCAATCTGGCTCGCCTCCGCCTATTTTTGCGATCCTGGGCCTATTCCCCCGGACAGCGTGGCAAATCTGATCCGGAAGGCCGAAGGGACTGCACACCAATTGGTGCTGTGCTGTGACGTCAATGCGCATCATCCGATCTGGGGAAGTACGGACATAAACGAAAGAGGTGAGTTGCTTTTTGAGTTTTTACTTTGTACTAACCTGTATATATGTAACAAGGGAAATGAACCGACCTTTGCGACTAGTATTAGAAGGGAGGTTCTTGACGCTACCTTTGTATCAGATACACTATTTGACAAAATTGATGGTTGGAGGGTGTTGGATGACCACTTCTTTTCTGACCATCGCTATATCGAATTCTTACATAGAGAAAAGGATCCAACGGAGAGTGTCCCCAGGAATCTGAAGAGGACAGATTGGGTTAAGTATAGGAAAACCTTTGCTGGATTATTGGAAACAATACCCTTAACCGAACCGAGCAATTTTGCGGACATTGATTGTCTTGTGGATCATATTAAGACGGTTTTTAACAAGTCTTTAGATTCTTCTTGCCCAGTGGCAAGGCCTAAGGGCAAGAAGAAACCAACATGGTGGTCTAGCGAGCTGCAGCAGGGTAGAGACTCCTGCAGAAAACTCTTTAACAAGGCAAAGTCTTCAAGAGCGGACGAGGATTGGTCGGCGTACAAGCTGCAGCTTAGGACCTATAAGAAGAAGATTAGAACGGCAAAATGCGATTCTTGGAAAAAATTTTGTGATAGCATAGAGGACGTTTCCGAGGCATCCAGGCTGCGAAAGGTTCTGGCTTCTACCCCTCACACATTAGGCTATTTGGAGGATCCAGTGGGGGTGTGGACCACCTCCAGTGGAGATTCACTTAGCTTGCTACTGGACACCCATTTTCCGGGCAATTCTCATACGTCACTGCAGGCGTTGGAATACTCTGACACTAGCACGGCGGACATTACTTCGGAGATAGTTAATGTACCAACATTGACCTGGGCGATTAAAAGCTTCAAACCTTACAAATCTCCGGGACCTGACGGTATCATTCCAGCTGAATTGCAGCATGTGTCGGACTACATTTCCCCTTGCCTATGCAGTCTTTTCACTTGCTGCATAAACACAGCGCATATTCCTTTGAAATGGAGGGAGACAAGAGTGGTGTTCATTCCAAAAGCTGGAAAGAGCTCACATACTGTCCCAAAGGATTTCAGACCAATAAGCCTATCATCGTTCCTATTGAAGACAATGGAGCGTATGATAGACTCTTACTTACGTAGAATTATTGACCCTAAACTGCTATCAACGAGGCAACATGCCTACAGCAAGGGAAGGTCAACTGAAACAGCTCTACACGAGCTTGTAGGTACCATCGAGAAATCGCTCTCGGCAGGAGAATACATTATGACAGCATTTTCGATAAAGAAGGGGCTTTTAACAACATCACAACGGACTCGATAATAGCGGCACTATCTAGTCTAGGAGTGAATTCTGTGATCAAATCATTGATTGGAAATCTGCTTGTCAGCAGGCGGATAACGTCTAAACTGGGAACGTCGGATATATCGCGATTTGAGAACAGGGGAACGCCACAAGGTGGCGTTCTATCACCACTTCTCTGAAACTTGGCGCTAAACCCACTGCTAGTATCGTTGGAGGGGCAAGGCTGCAGCGTAGTCGTATGCTGACGACGTGGCCATGGCCGTAAATGGGAAGTTTCTATCTACAATTAGAGATATCCTGCAACGGGCTCTCACAGAGCTATCTATCTGGGCAAGGGGTTGCGGTCTGGGGGTTATTCCGACCAAAACGGAACTTGTTCTTTTCACTAGGAAGTATAAGGTAGGGACCTTCGATCCCATTTCTCTCAACGGCACTGAAATCGTCTTCTCTAATGGAGCCAAGTATCTTGGCGTATTCCTGGACAGGAAGCTGAACTTCAGACGGAATTTGGAGGAGCGGGTGAAGAAAGCGACTATAGCTTTATACTCCTGTAAGAAGGCCATTGGTAAGCGATGGGGCTTTAGTCCGAAAATTGCTCACTGGATCTATACAGCGGTGGTCCGTCCAATACTCCTGTACGGAGTCATCGTCTGGTGGCCTGCTTTGGAGAAGGCCACCAATAACAACCTTCTCGCAAGGGTACAGAGAATGGCTTCCATGTGCATGTCTGGAGCCCTTCGTACTACACCTTCGGATGCCTTGAACATCCTCTTACACCTAATACTACTGGACATATTAGGGAAGCAGTCGGCGGCCTCATCGGCCATTCGATTAAGAAGCACACTACAATGGCGGGGCTACAATTGTGGCCACGGAGTGATCCTGAATGACAGGAACTTGCCATTGAACGTTGATTACACTACTCCAAGGAGCGTATTTGAGCGTCACTACTGTAAACTAATACCGACCAGGGAATCTTGATCTGGGAGGACACCAGGCAGTAGGCGTTCCGTAAATTTCTATACTGACGGATCGAAATTGTGCGGTCAGGTTGGTTTTGGAGTCCATTCAGGGGAGCTTGGACTAAATCTGGCTCGAAGGTGGCCATACCACTGCAGTGTATATCAGGCAGAGGTACTGGCAATAAAGGAGGTTGCTGACTGGTTGGGTCGGAATATTCTGTCTACGAATGCAGTCGACATCTATTCTGATAGTCAAGCCGCGGTAAAATCCATGCGATCAATGTTCCTGAAAACGAGAACCGCCCTTAGCTGCCGCACGTCCTTAAATGAGATGGCCAAGCAGTTCGACATCAAGCTCACATGGATCCCAGGGCACAGGAACATACCGGAAAACTGCAAAGCGGATGAGCTGACAAGACAGGGTACTACCTTAAAGGTTCCAGCGGATTTGGAATATGTTGGTACACCCCTGGAATCGTGCAAGCTTGAACTTCGGCTTCGCACCGCTGGCATAACGAATGACAGATAGGCTAACGGATTAACGTGTAGGATCACAAGACAAATCTGGCCTGCTCTGAATCGAATGCGTACAAATGCGCTACTATCACTCCCCCGTGGGGAGATCTCAACGGTAGTTGCTATTGTTACTGGGCACTGCCTTATAGGGAGACACGCTGAGCGCCTTGAGGTCTCATCAAATGATTTCTGTCGTAGCTGCTTGGATGTGGAGGAGGTAGAGAGCGTAGAACACTTCATCTGCCATTGCCCGGCGCTATCCAGAATAAGACTACGGACATTGGGATCGCCGTTTCTTCACGATCTCTCTGACCTCTCAAACGTGGAAATTTCACATCTTAAGGGCTTCATCAGAAGCTCGAACTGGTTCTTCGGTGGGGACTGAGGGGAACACCCATTCGTCCCGTGGTATCACAGCGGTCCCCAGAGTCTAAGTGTGTTGGTCCTTGGATCAGCAACCACTTCCAACCTAACCTAACCTAACCTAACCTATCCTATACACAATATTTCTTCAAAATATGTTCTTATTTGTGAGATGTAGTTTGATTACAAGGTTTACGTGGACACACATACGGACGGATGGACATCGCTAAATCGACTCAGAAAGTAATACTGAGGCAATCTGTGTAATAAAAGATGGGTCCAGGTTATATATTTTTGAAAGTTATAAACATCAGCACAAAGTCATTATACCCTGACCATATAGTTGTATGGGGCATAAGATTAGATGAATATAATTGTACGTACATATATTTAGGAATCATAACTGCTCTCATTGATAGCTCATCATTGTCCGATGACGTTGAAAAAATTCTTTATTATTATTGATATTACAAACTTTTGATCTCAGCCATATATTTAATGCTATCTGAGAAAAAGAGTATTAAATTGCTCTGCATTATTATATGCATTGATTGTAATTACTAGTTAGAGCATAACTTTATCATTATACGTTTTTTTTTTATTGTAATGAAAATTTTTTATGGATTTTATTCTGCGTCTAGTGGAAAAACTCCACTTGGAATTTTCTTTGTGTCTTTGGAAACCCCTACTAAAATTGCTCCCTCTACATTTTTCTTGAATATATTGTACCAGAAATGTACGGAGTTATGGTATAATTTTGGACATATTGGAAATAAGAGCCTAAAAGACCAATTTCCGTAGGAGCTCGATGGTTAAAATATTCCAAAAAAATATTCATCGATCAGTTACATGGAACAAATGTTAATCAGAGAACTCGTTATACATATATTTAAATTTTTATAAACCAAACTTTTCTCCAAAGAAAAAAAAAAAAATTTTCAAACCGCGATTTCGCAAAAGTTCTGCCTAAGAGCCCCAAATGCTATATAACATAATTGCATACTTACCAAGTACTTTCAATCGGTGATAGAGATTTGTGTGCCTAAAGCAAAAAGTCTGGATTTGTCGCATAGTGTAATTGTCAAACCTATAAAATAACTGTTTGAACAAATTGCTGCACCTTCTAAATGGGTTATCAAATTTGAAATTTGTTAACGATATGAAATAAATCATATTTATGTTAACTAAAAACATGATTTTTAACAATTTTATATTTTTTATGTTTCTTTTCCAAGGTTTATTTATATTTTAAATTTTATCCATAAATAAAAATATATTGTTTTTTTTATTTTCCATCAAAGTTAAAAAATAGTGAAAAAAAATAGACAGTTGGAAAATTGCGATTTACCTGGAGAATCACAAAGAAACAGTAAATTTGTTTTTATAATATACTAAATAAATACATATGTATATCAATATAAATAAAAAAGATTACGACAAGTTCCTAGTTTTTTTATATTCCACTTAAAATTGGACCTAAACTGGATTGCCTAAAAATTGTGTGGTTTTTATACCCTATACCACTATGTGGTTTGGGTATAATGACTTTGTGCTGCTGTTTGTAACTACAAAAATATTTGACATAGACCCATCTTTTATTATACCGATCGAATCAGAATCACTATCTGAATCACTATCTGATTCGATTCAACGATGTCCGTCCGTCCGTCCGTCCGTCCTTGTAATCAAACTGCAGGTCGCAAATATGAGTATAGTTTGATGAAATTTGGCATATAAGCTTCTATCAGCCATGGAATGAACGCTGTTGAAATTGGTGAAAATCGGTTAATATTCAGACCTAGCCCCGATACAAATGACCCCTATGAAATCGACATAAATTGCCATAAGATCCAAATTATCATATATATCTTACTCAAATTGGGTTTGTATGCGTTAATTACATCCATTAATGAGTAGTCCAAAAATTATCCCTATGGGACAACACTTTCTCATAAGCCGCATGTAGAGCTGCTTCCCGATATGCACTTAAATCTATCAAAAAACAAAAATATTGCACTGATTCTTTTCAAATTTTGTTTGTATATGTTTTTGCAAAATACAAGAGACTTTGCCAAACATGATCAGGATCGGTCCAATTTTAGGCCTAGTGCCCATATAGATATAGCATCCGATATGAACTTTTTCATATCTGCAGCCAAAAAAATTAATAAAAATCCCACTCAAATTTGGTTTATCTTATTTTCTATGTCCAGTTAGTTTGGCGTAAGAGATAGGGTCTCTAAACGCATGGTATAGGGTATCGTATAGTCGCACAAAGACGCCGCTATGAGACGATTCAAAACTACTTGTCAGATCCAATATTATATAAAACAATCAGAAGACATGGGCCAATACTCGTTGAAATGAAACGCGATAAAAGACAATTAAACATCTTGCAGTTTCAGAAGACGTAAATTGTGGCCAAATTAATTCATCAATAAATTGACGCGTGACAGTTAGATGAATTATCTTAATTTTAAATGAATACTTTAACATAAAAATTGTACCTGGCCCAAAACATCAAGGTCAGCACTTGATGAAAAATATATATTTTGGGAAGTTGGGTGTATAAAGATTATATTCAGTGAAGAAAAAATTTAATCTTGTTGGACCGGATTGTTTTCAAGAAAGGAAAATTGTAAAGAACGAGGAATTTTAAAAATGGTTTCCTTTTGACATTGGATATAGAGGAAGTTCTCCCATTTGTTTTATTTCACAAAAAACTAATGCGGAGAAATATATGGAATTGTTAGATAATGTATTTATAACATTTTCTCAGGAAAGTTATGGAGATAATTTTACCTAAAAGCCGAACAACACCAGGGCTAATAAAACTAAACAGTTTTTACTGTTAGAAACTTTGACGTTTTGACCTGGCTGGCCGTTAGTCCGGTGAAAAACTTATAGGGAATAATATATATGGGGTGTTTAAATCTCTAAATATTGAATCTCGGAATTTATGGGAAAAAATGTGGTTGAGATGATTTATAATTTAAAATTTATTTATGGAGTACAATACTAAATCAATAAAGAAATTAACCCCATTTTGGATTATTTTCCCAACTTTTTCGAATTTTTGACTACATACCTTTGAATTCCCTTTGTATCCCTTTTTATTTTGTAAGCACGAGCCGAATCAACGATTTTACCCTATTTCGTTTCCTTTGACTCAAACTGCATTGTTTGGATTTCGAGTTATAAAGATGGTTTCATAGAAAAGTTTTTGTTTACATTTTTCTCGTACAATCCGAATACTGTACAATCCGAATACTGGAGAAATTTTGGTAAAAAATTGAGAAATATGTCGATAAAATTAAATTTTTTCTTAAAGAACATAAAGTTTGGGGGGTTTTATGTTCTTAAAAACCTTCAGTTAGGAAAATTCTGAACAATTTCGGTAAAGAAATTTTACAAAAAAAAAATCACCAACGCAGTTTAATTGATTTATGAAATTGGGTGACATCGTTCATTTCACGGATATCTTCTTTGGGAGTAGCACTTTATAATACAGTGTAAATTCTCTTAAAATTTATTCAAAAAGTTTCATTTTTTCTTAGTTGGGGATCACTTGACGTAAAATCTGTTTTTTTTTTTCTATTTTTAAGTTTTTATGCGACATAAATTTCTGAAAGGTGAAATTAATTTTTGATCTTAAATTGACATTGACAACTAACTCTCTTTTGAACAATACTGCGTCTCTGATACCGTAATCAATTATGGCCAATCACATTAAAGCCTATGGTGTGAACTACGTCTTACAAATAGGATATTTGGTTTTTGCGGGTAGTTTCTGATTGGAAGACTCTAATTAAAATTTTGTCTAACAGGAAGTGGGTGTATCTCAGTGATATTGATATTGATATTTTTCTATATCGCGGTAACATCAACCGAATAAACTTATAATTCCATTGCCACAATGCAAGTTATTTTAATTCGGTTTTCACCACAGAATTTGCTGTCATTCACGTTGGGGTTCTGGAATTAACTTTCCAAACTTCAAATATTCAAGAAACTGAAAATTAATAAAAAATATAATTCAAACTATAAATTTTTGTTTATTAAACGCTTGGCATGTTAATTGAAACAGGAACAATTTGATAATCAAAATAGAATCGTATATATATTTTTATATAATTATATTTTTATATAATTAAAGCTAAACGGAAATGGAAGATATCATTCTCTTTTGGTGGGAATTATATCGGGAGTAAGGGTATAATGTTAAAATGTACACACAAATATAAAATTCACCAAATTGTTCTGAAGAACTTCTGTATAAAGCTTCGAATAATTCTACTGCTAAGACAATATAATTGAAATATCAATTAATAAATTTGGTACCCAAACATTTATATTTTCTGTGCACATAATTTGATTAACTTATAACAAAATTGTTTCCAAACGTACCAGAAGATCAATTATTAGGATATCTCAATTGCAAGAATAGACTTACAACAATTATTGGGCTCATTACGCTGCTAAATTTAATAAAAGTAAGATTTGGTGACCGTAACGGAAGAACCATAAAATATTGCTGGTTTTTGTGCATAAAGTAATTTGCGAAGGAAAAAATTAATATTTAGAAATTATGGCGGTATTTCTTCAACATATATTCCCTTAACAAACCGGATAGTGTTAAAAAACAGTTTTGGATATTGCTATTTAACTAGCAACTAGGAAATATTGTGTTATATTTGGGGTAACATGTGGCTGTCCATTATATTATTTCGTTCTGTCTTTTTTACTACCATTATTCCATCTCAAATTTAAATGAAAGTTTTTGTATAAAAAAAGTCAATAAAAACGAATCCATATGTAAAATGTGTTTTAATGGCATAAAACGTTTGCAGTAAGCAGCATAAGTAAAAAAGAAAATTTGGTTGGGAAAACATTGTTTTATTAACGATTCGGTTGGATCAACCGAATAACATAAACAATTCGGTTGCAAAAACCGAATTCCATAATCAATTCGGTAAAGACAACCAAATTGGCTTGTTGCTAGAAGCGAATCAATGGCGAATAAATCTTTCGGATTATCATTATTTAAATGATTTTCGCCAGTCATGGTCAAAATGTCAAAAAAGGCGTGCATTTCTTCCACTGCTACAGCCTTCCAAATTAACTGGTCCTTTGTAGGCCATTTTTTATTATTCGCACTTGATGCGACGATGAAGGGCGCTTTTGCTATTCAGTGCCATCACGATGAACATACATTTCGTTTGTATCACCATGCCTTTATCATCACTTTCATCCTTAGTCTCATCGTGAATTTCATCATACACTCGTCCCGTCCACATCACAAGCAATTAATTCAACTGCAACATTTTTTGTGTTCGACATTTCCACTCCTCATGAAAATTATGTTTCCTCACCTTCTCCCTCAGATAAGTATTAATCTTCCACAAGATCGTTTAAATTCGAAGCGATGTAATTTTGTTTGTCCTCCACGCCACAACTTAAATATTTCTTTCTGATTTCCTGACAATTTCTTCACGTCAAATTTTAGTGACTTCGTTATTTTTTTCTGCTTAAAGAGCAAAGTATATTAGGTATATTAGTATATTAGTCTACGTAGGGTAAATTTTCCATTATTATCATTTGTTTAAATAGTTATTTACGTAATTAATAGTTTGGAGCCCTGTTCGTTAGTATGTGCAACATGTGGTCATCTGAACTACTTTATTTTATTTTTTTTTATTATTAATCAACGCTCAGGGGATGCCCCCTACAGATGCAGTGCATTGTGTTGATCTCAGGAAAGATATAGATAGAGGAAGGAGGAAGTAGTGTGTTAATTTTTTTTTTTTTTTTTGCAGCGACAGACCAAAGCCTCTGGTGGGAATCGAACCCGCGACCGCCGTATGGTAGGCGAGCACGCTAACTACTCACCTACTGAAACTTAAAAATAAAAAAACAGACATGGACTATTATTACTGTTATTTCAAAAATTGTGCTGGATATATTTAAGTTTTTCTTAAGGAGAATCTCAATATTAACATTTAATGATGGTATCCATTTAAAATTCTGTTATGTAAAACATTCTTTTATATATCGCAAATAACTGTGTAAATGTTAAAAAGTTTGCTTGCAAAATATATTCATGAATTGGGGTATCGTATGGTAAGTTAAAAAACATTTTGCCAAAATGTTAATTCCCAACGGACTTCTTTTATTATTTGTAATTCATATACATGCACGTAGGCTTCATTTAAGGATTATACACACGTCGCATATTCATGCAAACAAAAACAAAAAAAAAAGAAAAACACCCAAACACATTTAAGTATAAGAACGCTTAACCACTTTTGTGGGACACCGTACATGAAAAACTTTTTTGTTCTCTTTTTTGTTATGAATTGGTATGGTATTGATGGCAAGTCGTTTCGTTACACATCCTTTTTTTTTTTTTTTTTTTTTTTGGAGTAGATATTATTAACAAATTATTAGACAAAATGCCAAAAAAGCCTATAAATATAACAAATGCTTAACAAATGTCTTTAAAAAAATTTAATGTAAAAAAAACCAATTTAACTGGGCATGTTAATGTTCATTGTTCAATATTGATGTTTTTAAATCAATCAAATTTGTGGAGGTTAAATTCGATTCATTTGATGTCGCTCCATAATATTTTAGAAACTGAAGAACTTTTGTATTTTTGATAAACAATTTTTTTTTTTTTAACAATTGTTAAAAAAACTATGTCTGTATTTTTGGTTATTTCAGTTATATTAAATGAAATTACTTTATTACAGTATTGGGGAGATAATGTTAAGTGTAGTGTATGCATGACGTCACACATAATTTAAATATAAAAAATTAATGAATGTGTTTAAGCCTTGTGTTGCGTTAGGTTGTAAATATTAAGCGCAGTAATTATAACAAGCAATCATAATAAAGCAAGTGTTCAACCATGCATATTTGTTTGAATATCCTAGGTCAGCCACAAATTTAATAAACATGTGTTTTTTGGTTTAAAGTAAACAATGCATCGCGCTATGCAATGACTAATAAAATTAGGGCAAAATTTTTTAGATTTCAATTTTAATAACAATGGATTTAGAAGTATTTTGTAACATTCTATATTTTAAAAAAGTTACTCAATGCTTGAAATATTTTTGATGTGTGCTACTTTCTAAAATTGATGGGATGTGATTTATTCTATCAAAAATTTTTCTTATAAAATTGCTAAATATTGTGCATAATAGCCACTCCAATCACTACAAAAGCCGCATTATGGCCATCTCTGGCCATTGTTAAATGAATAAATTAATACAAAAATAAAACATTTTTGTGAAAACAAAATTACGTTAATCAAAAAATACGTTAATCAAAGTCAAATTGCCACTTTGAAGTGTTTTTTTTTTACTGATAATTGCTTATTTGTATGAGGTAGTTGGTTAAAAGGCTTTATTTATTCAACAAAAAAGTCGCTTTTAGATATTTGTTTTTGGTACCGAATTGAGTTTATTTTATTCCCTCTATTAGACCATGGAAATTGTTGTAGCCTTTTGTAAAGATAATCTGGTTTCTTTATGTTAAGTATTTTGAGAAGAAATGTTAGATTTTGGTATTTTAGCATATTTTCAAATGAAACATTGTTTATCCGCTTTGAAAACTGTGAAATTTTATGAAAACTTTTACGTCCAAATATGTGTCTGATAACATTATTATAAGTTATATCTGGCTTTTGTATGCTACTAGCAGTAGATAGGCTTTGACAAGGAGCATACGAACATCTAATGGTGTAAAATATTGAGCATTTACCTGATCAGGCTACTGATGTTTTTTGTTAAAAATTATTTCATGATTCTTGGCAGTTCCAGTATCTTCAGTGGCAGAGCGGTTGGTAGAATGTTACTTTTTCGCATTTAAACAAAGCCCATTTGCTGATCCATATCTATGTGGTACCTTATACTACTATGTAGTTAGGGTATAATAACTTTGCGCTGATGTTTGCTACTTTCAAAAATATTTGATTTAGACCCATCTTTTATTATACCGATCAACTAAGAAACATGTCAACGTCCGTCTATACGTCTGTCCGTCTGTGTGTCCATGTAAACCTTGTAATCAAACTATAGGTCGCAAATATTAATACATTTTGATGAAATTTTGTATAAAAGCTTCTATCCGCCATGGGACGAACTCAGTGTTTGTTCAGACCTAGTCCCCATGCAAATGACCCCTATATGATAATTCTAAGTCATAGCCCTGATATGAAGCTGCTTCCCGATCTTCACCTAAACTCATAAAAAACAAAAATATTGCACAGATTTGTTTCTAGTTTGGTTTGCTTATGTTTTTGCGAAAGATAAGTGACTTAACTATATATGGTAAGGATAGGTCA
The DNA here is from genome assembly GCA_963682025.1 of Cordilura impudica. Lineage (NCBI taxonomy): Eukaryota > Metazoa > Arthropoda > Insecta > Diptera > Scathophagidae > Cordilura > Cordilura impudica. The sequence continues at coordinate 114,198,991 of OY821517.1, forward strand.
ATTTTTCGACCTAGATAACCACCACATATAAATATATCATCCGATATGAACTTTTCAGAAGTTCAGGCAAAAAATAATAATAATTTCACTCAAATTTGGTTCATCCTTATTAGTTGAAACTAAGATCAATTCACGCAAGTTATAGGGTATCGTATAGTCGATAACAACTGATGTAAAGCAGCACATCGTCTGCATAAATTTATATTTTTCTAGTTGTGACGGCAAGTCATTGGAGTGTATGGCATACATAAGTGGACCAAATATTGAGCTTTGCGGTCACCATGATTAATTCGCTATGTGCTTGATATCTCAGTGCCAGTGTAAATAGATTGACTTCGGACATTAAGGTATGTTTAAATAACCTTAAAACAAAGCGTTGTGTACTCCACTGTATCGAAGGCTTTAGAATGATCCAGTAGAACCAAAAATGACATCTCCTTGTTATCTAATTTAGTTCTTGTCTCCTCTGAGACAGCAACAAGATCAGAGGTGCGCTTCGATCTTAAACCTGATTGCCTCTCAGTAAGAAATGAGTTTTCATAAAGATGGTAACGCATGTTTGTATGAATTCAGAATTCCATGACCTTATGACAGTATTCTTATCTTGAAAGGTTGATATGGTTATTTTTGTATTACTGAGATGTATTATTTTCGGCAGATATCTATAAGGGTAATACTTTTGAATTAAGAACATATAGTCCGTAGACTGTTTGTTGTACTTACAGAGTTGTAAAAGTTTTCATTAATATTTAGCGTTGCACAGTGGCACCCGTAGAGCAAACGAGGTTGCAAAAATCAAAATTTTCATATGCGCCGACGAAGTTTTGAATAAACCCATGTTATAGGAAACTTTTCAACGATTTTAAATATGCTACTCTTAATAATATCACATTTTTAGTTTAGAAGATATAACCGTTCAAAGTTGACCGACTTTCGGTTTTCAAAAAAACACACAATTTTTAGTCAATTTGTTGCGATTTCAGGTGTAATATCACGAAAAGTAGGTAACAAATCGCCTCATTTTTTGTTTGCGTTGATTGATGTAGTTATTGAATGTATAATTAAGTGTTTGCTTTGTGTTTCTCCTGGTAAATCACTATTTAAAAACTATCCGTTTTTTTTCACTATTTTTCAACTTTGACGGAAAATAAAGAAAATCCATATTTTTCTATATTTGCCATATTTGCAAAACGTGTTCTTTGATTATTTCTTTACATAATTAAAAAGGTTTTATCTTTCCGTATGTGCCCGTTTGGCTTCTAGAGGTAAAAAAGGTTAAAAAGACATGGTTGCAGAAATTGTATGGCATGCATCCCTCTACTCCCAATATTCTGTTACAGACACAGGATGCACAAAAAACTACTCATTGAAATACGCAGGTACGCACCTCACTTAATAATTACTTTGGAGTACAAATGGTCAAGAACAATATTGACTTATTGTCCCTCCAGGTAGGCACAAATCTTATTTAGACACGAGCATAATATCAAAATTGCATAATTCAGCTTAAATCCATATGTATGCAGGGAAAAGGTAAATTTTTAGGCATGGTAGCATAAGCCTATATATTGCAAAATAAGCATAATGCCTGGATTAGTCTACGACTGAAAGTTGGCGCAACAAGTACTGAAACCATGGCGTTAAACAATTTAAAGTTATTTGAACTGTTTGGAAGGTCAACCACACCAAAGTTTTTCACGGAAGCTGCTTTAGAAGAACTTATACGGAAATAATGAGAGCTTATATATAGCTTATACGGAAATATTGAGAGAAGCGAAATTATAAACAAATAATTTTTATCTGATATATGCAAATATTAAGGCAAAATGGATGAAATCTAATAGAACCATTCAGAACTTCAACTCAAAATACGAGGACTGGCTTAATGAAGACACCATCCTGGATATATTGGCAGAAAATAAACCCACCACATCAACCAGAGGAGCAAAAGGAAGGTCAAAAAAAAGTATTGAGGAGTGTTCAATTTTCACAAGAAAGTGGAAACTTGCCAATGCCACCAATGACTTGACCACGAAGCATTTATCGGACGCACTGTCTATTAAATATACAAAGCATAGTGAAAGAGTTAGGTCGCAGATTACAAAATCTGTTGCTGATGTAAGCCCACTGCGGCTAAAAAGGATTGAGGAAAGCATTCCCACGCCCACAAGCGCACACATTAAAAAGTATGGTTCCGAAGAAGCCTTGACCTTGTTTATGGACTTACAACTTTCCAAAGAAAAATATGAGATACTACGGGCATCCTTGATGCGACACGGGGCTGACGTTTTACCAGGATACAAGCATATTACGCAAGCCAAAATAAATTCACTACCACTGCATACGGAGTTTACGGAAGTCTCTGTGAAAGCCAATCTACAGGATCTCATGGGCCATACAGCAAAACGGTTGTTGGAGAGTCTTCCTGAAAATGAGGTGAAAATTCTTCCTGAGAAACTGACATTGATCAGCAAATGGGGCTGCGATGGATCATCCGGACAAAGCGTTTATAAGCAAAGGATATCTTCCGATGACGCTACAATATCGGACGGAAATATGTTTATGGCATCTGTTGTTCCTTTGCGGCTAAAATCTGATGTTTCCCTACACTTGAAAAATCCACGTCCGTCATCAGTGCATTATTGCCGACCAATAATGTTTCAGTTTGCAAGGGAATCGGCAGAACTCATAAGGACCACGGCGAAGGACATTGAAGCACAAATAAGCAAGATTAAGCCTACAAAGCTGCAAATTGGAGAAGGAAAATATATTGAATGCAATTGCGAGTTCCACCTGACCATGGTTGATGGAAAAGTCGTAAACGAACTGACAGGAACAACCTCAACATTGTCATGCCCGATTTGCAAAAAGAGTCAGAAGAACTTTGGTAATTTAAACGATTCTACAAACGCGGAGAATTATGAATATGGAATGTCACCATTGCACGCAAGGATAGGGTGTATGGAGTTCTTGCTAAACCTGGCGTATACCCTACCACAAGAGGAGGAAAACTTCGATGAAAATACATCGATAAAGGATAAGGAAAATATGAATATTTTACAGAAAATTGAAAAAATAAATTTAAAAAAGAAGTAATTTTTTTTTTATTTGTTGGGTAACAATTTAAAACATAAAAACCTAAAGAAAAAAAAAAAAATAAAAACAATCTAAAAATGTAAAAATAATTTTTTTTAGTTACCATAAAATTGATTTTTCTACAAATTTTAACTTTGATAACCCATAAGTAGGCCCCTACAAAGCGTAGCACCCTTTCCAAACGCTCATTTCATAGTATGAACAGCTATCTATCATATGCTGTTTAAACTGTTCAATTATGTTATTCGGTTCAAAAGATATGATTTTTGCAACGAGAAAACTCAAATGGCGCCACTGTGCGTTGGTACGTTGCCATTTCCATTCTAAGAAGAAGAGGATGCCAACCTTAAACAAGTAAGAGTATTAAATTCTGCTTTGTTGAATTTTTGACACCCTCCACCCGTGTTCTAAACTCATTATTATATCCAAGGTTGTTAACACTAAGAGACATTAACATTAATTTTTTTTATTGAAGACATTTATAATATGCAATTAGCATAAATGTAAATAGATATAATTGTATTTTTGTTTGTTAGCTTATCAGCAATGCATATATATTTTTTTGGTTGTTGTTGTTCACGTGAATGAAAAAAACAAGAATGTATGTGCATACCTTGTGGCTGCAGATGTCCGACCTATTGCGGCCAGGATAATGTTTTTAACAGACAGACAGACAGACAGGCAGAAAGACATAAAGACGGACATCGCTGGAGCGGACTCTGCTTTTATATGGATCAAGAATATATTTGGGATCTCCTTAATTTATTTCGCTGAGTTAAAAACGGATTGACCGTCTGCGCAGTGGTGTGGAGGGTATAAAAAGGAGGAAATCTGTCTCCAAAAAAAATAGTAATATATTAATTTTTTTAAGTCCACAACGCGATAATATATAAAATTAAATTTTTTTTATATAGGAAAAAATTTGTATTCCAAGTAAAACAAAAAAAAAAAAATTGGCAAAAACATAATAAAACATAACATAACATAACATAACATTCTGAACTTAAAATTAGTACTACATAAATAAATTAATGGGAAAGCTACACAAGTGAAACTTTTTCTTGTTTTTACATCTCTAAAATTTTTAATTCCCAAAATCGCTTGTAGCGCTAAATTCAGGAGTTAGCATCAATGTATTCAATGTAAGTTATAGTCGGTCTTGATCGACTATACGATAGGCTATACCATGCGTTTAGAGACTCTATCTTTTAGGTGCAACTAATTAGATCTATAAAATAAGCATAAACAAAATTTTGGTGGCAAAACTGGACCGATATTGACCATATATAGTAAGGTCACATATATTTCGCAAAAATATATACAAACAAAATTTTGAGAAAAATTTGTTAATTTTTTTTTTGTTTTTTGATAGATTTAAGTGAAGATCAGGAGTCAGCTTAATATGAGGCTATGACTAAGAATTGTCCTGTAGGGTTTATTTTTCGACTACAAATAAATGGATATAATAAACATACACAAACCTAATTTGACCTAATTTGAAGTCGATCTCATATAGGTAATCCGTATGGGGACTAGGTTTGAACACGAACCGATTTTCACCTATTTCAATAGTATTCATCATATGGCCGATAGAAGCTTTTGCAAAAAATTTCATCGAAATGTATTCATGTTTGCGACCTGTAGTTTCATTACATGCTTTACAGGGACACAAAAACGGATGGGCGGATGGACACTAAAACGACTCAGAAAGTGATTTCGAGTCGATCGGTATAATAAAGGATGGGCATTTATCAAATATTTTTGGTAGTTACAATCATCAGCAACAAGTAGTTGTACACTGACCAAATAGTGGTATAGGGTATAACAAGTAAGAGGGTTAATCTTTGAAACCCACCACCTTATTTTATAACTAAGGTTGTCAACATTAAGTGACAAAAAAATGGTTGATTTTAAATAATGAGGGCCGTATTTTTTACAGTTATGTTTGAATGGATAAGATAATTAAGAAAAAATTTAAGTATTTTCTTGTTTTTTTTATTGAAAGCAATTATTAAATACAATGAGCATACAACACTCTGTGGTAATACCGGCCTATTCTAATATGACACGTGCAGCAATACCATACTTACAAACTCATGAAGCAAAAGCTACAAATACAAGGATGTAAATGATTTGAACAAGGACATCATAGAAAAATTATATATTTCCAAACCTTGTTTTACTTTTTCATTGATATCCCGGACTCGTTTTTAATGATTTTAAATAGCAACCTTCTCAAGATGTGACAACTTGATCGTCATTTACACAGATTGACAGAATATATTTTATGGAGCCCAGATTTTTTTTCGAATTATTTCAAAGGGAATGACAAACTTCTTTACACCTTCTGCATACAGATGTGGAGGGCATGAAAAATATTGGTTAAGGCGTATAAATTATATTACAAATTTTATGTACTTATTTCGTACACGACATATGATTTAATAGTGAAAACTTTTTTGTAAGCCTTTTCAATGCAAATACTTATATAAGCAAATGATTCGAACAAAATTAATTAGTAGTTTTAATTGTAAAGAACTACTACTACACTCTTGTTGGATTAAGCAGTGTCTGCCAATATGTTGAGGATATATTTATGTAACGCCTCTGCATATTCCTAAACTTAATTGGTTTTAGAAAATTACTAAATGTAATACAATATGGTTTATTATTTTAAGTTTAATTAGTTTTAGCGCGATCAATGTAAACTTTCAATACAATGAATGCTAACAATATTGCTCTGATGATTTTTTAAGATGTTACGAATCATTTAACAAATAATTAATATAAGGAAACTACAACTAAACACTTGTTAACACATTTTAAACATTTTGGATTATTGTCACAATAAAATACACTGAAGTTTTCTTTTAACTGACTCGCAAGCATCGAATATCAAAACAAATTGCTGAACTCAACTGTCAATGTCTACAATTGTTGTAAGTGCGTACTTATTTTTAGTGCACACGTATATGTAACTAGTAGCAATTCTTGAATAAATGCTCCAGCAAGTCGACAAAATTGAACCAATACCAAGTGTTTACAAACATACTGTCAACACAAATAAAGAAGTATAAAGTCAGGAAATGTGAAACCATTTAACCATTTAATACTCAATTTAACTATGAGTGTCCATGAACATGAAAAAAGTAAATTTTTATCGAAATGAATATGAGAAAGGATTTAACGAGACTAGAAGTCATTTTTATTTATTTAATGTGCAAAACATCAACGAACACTTAAATCGAAAATTGTTTAAAATAAAGAAATAATTTACAAGTTAGCTTCTCACGTCTCTTGTAAATGCATTTTATCTAAATTTCAGCTAATGGAAAATATATTTACAGTATGCAAAACCCGTATTCATTAACTTAAGAAAAAATGGAAAAACTGTCATTTACTCAAAAACTAAAACAAAAATCTGAACCGATTGTTATTAGTTATTTTACTTATAAAATAAAAAACACTAGTAAGAAAATTAAAGTCGGTCTAGACCAACTATACGACACCCTATACAATGGTTTAGAGACCCTAACTCTTCGGTCCAACTAATTGGATATAGAAAATAAATATAAACCATTTGAGTGCAATTGTCAATTTTTTTTGGCTGCAGATATGAAAAAGTTTATACCGGGTGCTATATTTATATGGGGACTGGGTCGAAAAATGGACCGATCCTGACCATATTTGGTAAAGTCACTTATATTTTGAAAAAATATACGCAAACCAAATTTGAAAAAATCTTTTCAATATTTTTTTTTTTTTGATAGATTTAAGTGAAGACCGGGAAGCAGCTCTATATGGGGCCTATGACTAAGAATTGTCCTATGGGGATTATTTTTGGACTACTGATTAATGGATACAATAAACACATACCAACCCAATTTTTCTAAGATCTTTGTGATAGTTCCATAGGAGTCATTTGTGTGGGGACTAGGTCTGATAAAAGCTTACATACGAAATTTCATCAAAATATGTTTATATTTGTGACCTGTAGTTTGATTACAAGGTTTACATGGACACACAAACAGACGGACGGACAGACATCGCTAAAAGGACTCAGGAAGTGATTCTCAGCTGATCGGTATAATAAAAGATGGGTCTAGGACAAATATTTTTGGTAGTTACAAACAACAGCACAAAGTCATTACACCAAAACCACATAGTGGTATAGGGCAGTGGTGGCCATCGAGAGAATTGAGTTAGTAATAGTGTTGATGAGCATGTGTTAGTTGTACTACACTGATCGAAATCCATGGACGTAACACAACGCCGATATTAAATGGGTTTGTGTAGATTTTGTATGAAGGTTTATATGAATGCATGAAAGGGAAAATAGTTGAGTTCACCAAGAATATGGTAAAATTTTAAATATATTTTGTTGTTTATTTATAGAAAATGTTTAATTTATAGTTTATCAAGTCTTCGAAATTTTCTCAACATTTTTGGTTTCCTTTAAACATATATTCCCTGTGTACCTATTAACAAAATATATATGTATGAATTTCAAAAAACAATGCGACATAGACGTGCTTTGTTCAAAAGCTTTCATAAGACTGAATGAAATTGTTGTTTACTTTTACTCTTTGGTGAGTATTTGTGTTTTCGTTCGGCTGTATACATATAAGAAGCCGAGCACCAGTGTGTTCGGCACGGCCTGCACTGGTATAGGGTGCAAATTTGTTTTTACATAGCTCTTATATTTAACGCTTGGTGGCGTATTATTATTAGAATGGTTAACAAAATCCGTATTCGTACTGGTGGCAATGTCTATTCAATATAAATATATTAATAAAGCTAAACGATATTTAAACCGGGCGAAATTAACAAGAAGACATCAGTTATTCGTACGTCTTCAAATTCGCAGAGATCCAACTGTTGTGGTGTGGCACCTGAATTCGCGTTACACCTCAGACTGTGAGAAATTACCTTAAGAAAATTGGGTTTAAAATTCGGTATGCTGCTATAAAACCTTTTATCAGCAAAGTCAATAAAACCTTTTATCAGCAAAGTGAATAAGCAAAAGAGAATTGAATTCGCAAGAAAAAGGTTTTGACTTTTGGACAAGGATTATTTTCTCAGATGAATGTAAATTCAACATTAAAACAACCGTGGCGTGGGCAAAACTCGAGTCTATCCAGGCGTAACTTTCTCCCTACATTTTAACACGGTGGCAGCTCGCTGATAGTGTGGGGATGGTTTGTGGCAGTAGGGGTAGGAAATCTTCATTTTATAAATGGAATAATGACTTCGCAGGATTATATCAACTTTTTTTAAACTAATTTAAAACAAAGCGCAGAAAAATTGGGACATCCAATAGGACAATGATCCCAAGCACACAGCGTTAGATACAGGAACATCTATATTATACAACTGTCCAAAATACCTCAAAACCCCACCGCAAGGTCCAGATATAAACCCTATTGAGAATTAGTGGTCGATTTTCAATAGAAATTTGAAATATTACGATATAAGAAACGTCAAGGATTTAAAAAACATGTTGAAGGTAGAATGGGCCAAAATATCACCACCGATAACCAATGAACTAGTTGAGTCGCTGCCAAGGCGACTACTAAATATGGTACTAAAGCGAAAGGGATATCTAACAAAATATTGATAACAATACTTCAAATACTATATTTTTTCTTTATCCGCATTTTTATTTTTTTATTTATTTAATTCAGCTACAATAAAGCAACAGCTGAGCAATATTTACAAAAATATTTTATAAAAATAATGTTGACTTTAAATACAGTTATAAACATAATCATTAGAGTTCAAATATGTCGTTAATCTTTTTTTAATAACATCAACATCATCGGATAAATCAATTAAAGTATAGTGTCTGTTCACTTCGGTGCAAATTCTTCGGAATGGATCGAAATTAATGAAATTTGATCTGTGGAAATTCAGGTAAACCGGCTCATACGATCGAAGTTGTCTGTTAGGCACATTTATACAAATTTTTCCGAGAAGGCATTCAGAATCAATTTTACCATGAACCAGGTTGAGGAAGAATGTTATATTAGAAATGATCCTTCTACTTTTCAAAGTTGGAAGCTTTATTAGAGCCAAACGAATGCGATACGGTGGAAGACTCAATTCCGCATTCCACTCAAGATATCGGAGACAAAATAGTAAGAATTGTTTCTGAACTGATTCAAGTTTTTTGATGACAACATTGTACTGTGGATCCCAGATTACTGATGCGTATTCAAGTATCGGCCTGACCAAAGACGTGAATATATTTTTTGTTATATAAGGATCATTAAATTCCTTTGCCCAACGCTTTATAAAAGATAAAACACCATTTTCCTTATTAACAGTCATTGTTACGTGAGAATTAAAACTTAGTCTTTTATCAAAATGAACTCCCAAATCTATGAACGATTCAACTGAGTTTAGTTTTGTGTCATGGATGACATAGTCGTTCCAAGATGGCGAATATCTAGAGAAGGTCATAGACTGACATTTTTTTAGATTTAATTCCATTAAGTTGACGTTGCACCATTTGTAGAAGCTATTTAAGTCAGACTGAAGACGTATACTGTCTTCGTTGTTTATGATGGTGGAGGAGATTTTTACATCGTCGGCATACATAAGAATATTGCTATATTGAATAGACTTTGGTGAAGGTGACTCTCTTGAGGGACACCGGAAGTAACATCTATATATTTCGATTTAGAGTTATTGAAAATTACACATTGCTTACGATGTTTTAAGTACGACCGAATCCATTTTAAGAAGTTCCCGGAGAATTCAATAGCATCAAGTTTCGCTAGCAGTAGATCATGGCTAACCTTATAAAAAGCTTTGCTAAAGTCCGTGTATATAACATCAGTTTGTTTATTTTTGCAGAATCCAGAGTTTATATAGGAAGTAAATTCCATTAGATTAGTAGTCGTAGACCGTCCTTTGCAAAAGCCATGTTGAGCTGGTGATAGAATTGATGACATTTCGTGTGATAATATATCAGTTATAATTTTCTCAAAAAGTTTAGGTATAGCATTAAGCTTTGCAATTGCTCTATAATTAGTAGCATCACTGCGGCTACCATATTTGTAGTGCGGAATTATAAATGAATTTTTCCAACACTTTGGAAAGAAGCCGAATTTAAGAGAGTTATTATATATAAGAGTTAACGGGACAGCCAATATTTCAGCACAATTTCTTAAGATACAGCTGGGAATACCATCTGGACCGGGATTAGATGAACTTTTTATATTTCTTAGATTCTTAAGAACAGTTAACACGTCTAAGGATGAAATATTAATTGATCTCAGCCTTGGAATATCATAGGGATATCGTGTGTTGTTTAACGTCATTGTGGAAAATGTGGACGCAAAGAATTCAGCGAAAACATTTGCAATATCAACATCGTTTGAAAGGACAGTACCATTCATTTTCATAGTGGTTGGGTATGATGAAATTTTACGTTTAGAATTTACAAAGTTGTAAAACATTTTTGGATTTTTTTTATATTTGAATTCATTTTATTAAGATAACTATCATAACATTTTTTATTTTCTAGGTTATAATGACCTCTAGCTATAATATATAGACTTTGATCAATTTGGTTATTACTTTTCTTAAATTTCCTATAGAGCCTGATTTTCCGATTTTTCAACCATGCTAGTGTGATTGTATTCCATGGAGGTGCATTTAAATTAGCTATTTTTTATTAAAGGAACAGTTTTCGTTATATTTGTTGAAATTATCTTATAAAAAGTTTCGATTACCTGATCAAAATTACTCCCATCGTTTGAAAATGAAATGATTTCAAGCCAGTTATAGTCAGATAGTAATTGATTTAACAACTGGTAGTTAGTTCGCTTAAAGCACAATGATTCAGAAAAACTAGAAATATTAGGCCTCTGTGGAAGTGGTGTGGATATTAAAAGTGTTGGATGATGACAATCCTCAGGAAAACTTAACGGACTTGTTCTAATTACACTGAATAGTGTAGTGTTATTTACGAACACGAGATCCAGCATTCCATCATTGCAGTTAGGAACGTCATTTATTTGGAAAACACACATATCAGCAAGAGATTTAAGGAAATCATGACTCCAATCAGTTTGGGTAATTGGAACTAAAAATCAGTATCATCTAAGTTTATCCAAGATGTTGTCGGTATATTAAAGTCGCCAAGTAGGATCAGGTAGTCAGTTGGTCTAATAGCTAAAGCGTGGTTTTCATAAATTTGGAAGTCGGAGTTGGGAGGTATATAAGAGCAAGTAATAAATAGTAAATTCTTTCCAAATTTTATGGCCATAACCACTAGCTCCAAATTTGAAGAGTTTTCTACGATGATTTCTTCAGCAGGATACATACTCGACACAGCAATTAAAACACCGCCACCAAGCTTTCCATTTCTATCTCGCCTAAAGATTTGATATTTATCACACATTATTTCGGAGTTATTAATATTACTTTTTAGCCAGGTTTCCGTTAAAGCAACAATATGAAATTCAAGATCGAAACTGTTCAGGAATATATTAGAGAGCTTAGAATTTATCCCATTGACATTCTGGTAAACAATGTTAAGAGTTGAGGTTGTTACTAGTTATTTGGGTTCAGGTTGGCAGAAGTTGGGAGACGTGCAAAGTTTTCGTCACGATAAATAAATTCACGTACCACTGCATTTTTCGGCCAAAAGTTACTATTTACAATTTGATCAAATAGGTCTACTGGAACAATTATTTTGAAAGAGGCCCTATTCCTTGAATTCATTTTATAAACAAGAATGTCATCAGGTAGTGTATTATTGAACTTAGACTTTATAAAGTTTTTAATTTCTTCGGCAGTCGTAAACGTGTAGCAAAAATAGTTCTTCTGGGTAGAATAGTACGAAGTTCTCTAAAAATTTCCGAAGGTTTTGGTACTAAAGTGTTAACATTTGGAGACGTTATCGAGGGCAAAGATGGATTAGGAGATCCAACATCAGTTTCCAGAGAGGGGGCAAAAACTTCTATTGGAGGTATTGGAGAATTCACAGACGTAGACGGCAAAGGAGAGACATCACCAGTTTCCATTGGAATTTGAGATGCAGTTCCCGATGAAAGAGTTAAAATAGGTATAATCGGAGGGTTAACTACTGTCTTTTTGCGTTTTGGAGAAGAAATATGTTGCGAATTGGCAAATTTTTCTAAATTAGGATAATTTGTGAATAATTCACCAAACTTAGCAAGTTTACCTTGTAGTGATATGAAGTCATTATTAAGTTGTTCAAATTCAGTTTTGGAACTTTTGAAAAATTTATAAAACTCCACATTAATTTTTCTACAGCGAGGGCAGGTCCATTGCAGGAATTTTGCAGGATTAGCCAGAGCATCAACATCGCGTGACTTAAGGCCACTACACGAATATAAATGTTGCTAACCATTATAATAATAATACGCAACCAAGCGTTGAATATAGGAGCTATGTAAAAACAAATTTGCAGTTATATTTTTATTTTATAAGTAAAATAAATAATAACAATTAATTCAGATTTTTGTTTTAGTTTTTGAGTACACCATCCTGTCGTTTGTTGGTCGCAAATTTAAACATATTTCTACAAAATTTGCTATACAAGCCTTTACCGGATATTGAGTCGTTATTAACGACCCTTATATGTTCGTCTAAGATTACTCTTAAATTTAAAATATCATATACATGTTGATCCAATTTGATTTATAACGTAGCGTGACAGTCATTATGGGGGGAGATAAATTCCAAGTCCCTGACTGAAAGTATTAGACCAGTATAGAAAACCCTCCAAAGGTTTGGTGTTCTCAGGCCAAATTTTTTTATGAGCTTTTGTTTTTGCACCTTACCTTGATGTTTGTTTACTTTGTTTTTCTCGTTTTTATCTTCAGCAAATAGCTGCAAAAATCAGATTGGATTAATTTTATGGAATGAAGTCTTAAATTTTTCTTGTCCCCCTTTTTTTAATTTTTTGAATAACATTAGATATTTAGAGTGTATGATTATTATTTATTAGTATAGTAGAAGAGGTGATTACGTAAGAGCGATATTTTTGATATTAAATCAAACACTCATCAATGTTTTTGTTCTATTTTTTTTACATATATCCATGCAAAAAAATTATTTACTAAAGACTTCTGATTTGTTAGGCTGACATCACCAATGCCATTTTAGGTTTTAGAGTACTGGCCTAATACTTTCTCCCTGACTTGAAATTTCCTATCCCTCTGTTACTGTTCTATATTTTAATTGGTTATTACATAAATCAGCAGACGAAAAATAAACCCTGTTGAGACATCGTGTATAAAGCTGCTTCCCTTCATAAACTTATATGATATTTAAAAATATAAGGGTCTATTTAGTAACGCAATATAAAAGCTCTATCCGATATAAACTTTTTCTTTCTTTCTAGGCTACAAGTTGTATATATTTATGGTTGTCATATTTTTATACCTTCTACATCACTATGCGGAGGGTCTATGTTGGATTGGCATTCCGTTTGTGACGCAGCGAAATAAATTCCGGAGACCCCAAAACCATATATTTTCTTGATCCTTATAACAAGGGAAGTTTATATAGCAATGATAGTGCGCACGTCTGTCCGTCTGTCTGTGGAAATCATGATCACATCGTCAATAGCTAAGCTAGACTCTTCATTTATTAACATAAAAATTAAAAATCTTATTTGCGATCTTTATCATTTTAATGATTGAGTTTGAAATTATTCAGGCTCAAGATTAAATGTTTTTACTTTAAATAAAGCAAAAACATTGGCACATTTGTTTCAAAAAATTGATCTATATTCTGCAAGACAGGTTATACAGCTGTTTCAGAAAGAGTCACCAACCCTCATCAGTAACCAAAAGCAGTAGGTAGTTTGTTTGGTAAAAAGTTAAATTCATATATATTTACTGAAAACAACCAAATGAGAATTCAAGCAAAAGTTATACTATTTAAGCCTCTTCCAATATAACAAACTAAAATATTGAACAACTTTGAAACAAATATGATTGTATACGAGTACACATTGCATACTACAATATACATGTTTGTTTTTGTCTTGAAAAAATAAAGAAAAACAATTTGTTTTTGCTAAACTTACATCTAGCGTTAACGGCGTGCCCTCCGTATTTTTAATTTTATTAATTCTTATAAAAATAAAAAACTTATTTTCGATCTTTATCATTTTAATGATTGAGTTTGAAATTATTCAAGCTAACGCTAAATGTAAGGAATTGTCGAGGGTAAAAAACAGAAAATCTCGCCTTTTTAAAAGATATGCAAAATCCTTTTCAACGTTAGTTTTTGCTAAATATTCAATCGCTCGCGCTGATTATAATTTACTGAATAATAATTCCTATTTGAAGTATTTGGATAATTTAAAATCCAACTTTGCTATAACCCAAAGTCTTTCTTTGACTTTGTACGTGTTAAACGCAAATCTTCGTCGTTCCCGCCTACAATGTTTTGCAATGATAATTCATTTTCTGATCATCTTGATAATGCGAATATATTTGCGGATTTTTTCCAGTCCACGTATAGCAATTCTATTTCAAATGCTTTAACCGTCCATATTTAATAAAAGTTGCATCGGTATCAAATATTCCGCTCTTTGATACGAAAACTGTTTTTAAGTCTCTGATTCAGTTGAAGTTTCCATACGAGGCTAGTCCTGATGGTGTTCCTGCTTGTATTTTTAGAAATCGCGCTCAAATTCTAAGTGTGCCCATAACTTCTATTTTCAACAGTCTTGTGCAAATTGCTTATTGTCCTACTTTTTGGAAGGAATAATGAAAGAAATATACCTTCGTATAATTCAGGTAGTAAGGCGAATGTACTTAACCATAGTGGAATAGCTAAGCTAAGTGTTATTCCTAAGTTAATGGAAAAACTTGTTACTGATTATCTCTCTGATCAACTAAAGTCGACAATGTCTCCATGTCAACATGGCTTTTTAAAATCAAGATCAACAGTTACTAAATTTCTAGAATCTTCGACTCGTATTTTCAATGGTCATTGGCATACATTAATCGATTATTTTGTGGATTCAATTGTATCTCACGTTTAGGCCTCAAAGGGTCATGTTTGGCAATATTGAATCTAAAATTATAAGGGCCATTATTACAGCTTGCCGTTAGTTAAAGGCAGGATTTTGTCTGCCCGATAAATAGCTTTGTATTATTACAACTTTAATTTTTTATTGTTATTACCATTAATAATAATTATTATGGATAAAAAAGTAATAAATAAAGGTTTTATAATGTAAAGCCATTTATCGGTCCGACAAAATCCTGCCTTTAACTACCGGCAAGTTGTAATAAGAGTAACTTCTGGCGTTCCTCAAGGCAGTCATTTGGGCCGTTATTATTTTTACTATTCTTAGATGATCTTCCGACTGTAGTTTCGAATTGGAATGTCCATATGAATGCAGATGATGTTAATTAACTTCACAGTTTCAGTGACACAAATGGTCATATTACTCTTCAGTATGAGCTTGACTTATTAGTTGAATGGTGTAATGTATACTTGATGGAACTGAATCTTAAGAAACATAAACATATGGTATTTCACAGAAAGGAGATAATTTCTAACGAGTATTTCATTATGGGAATAGTATTGGATACCGTTCAAACATTTCTGGATCCTGGTGTACTTATGGATAGGATACTTGTCTTCATTGGTCATATTAGTATGATTATTAATAAGGCAAGATCTACTCCTGGTTTCGCTAAAAGATAAGCTGAGTTTTCACATCCAAATGTTACTAAACAGCTTTATACAGCACCTGTAATACCAATTTTGGAATATGCATCAATAATATGGAATCCATATTATCAGGTTCATGCCAGTGCAATTGATTCTGTGCAGTTAGCTTTTTGACTTTGTGCTGCTGTTTGTAACAACCAAAAATATTTGACCTAGACCCATCTTTAATTATACCGATCGAATCAGAATCACTTTCTGAGTTGATTTAACAATGTCCGTCCGTCCGTCCGTCTGTGTGTCCATGTAAACTTTGTAATCAAACTGCAGGTCGCAAATATGAATATATTTTGATGAAATTTGGTATATAAGCTTTTATCGGCCATGGGATGAACGCTATTGAAATTGGTGAAAAGCGGTACATGTTCAGACCTAGCCCCCATACAAATTACCCATATGAAATCGACATAAATTGCAATAAGATCCAAATTGTCATATAGATCTTACTCAAATTGGGTTTGTATGCGTTCATTATCCATTAATGAGTAGTCCAAAAATGATCCCTTTGACCCCATATAGAGCTGCTTCCCGATCTTCACTTAAATCTATTAAAAAACAAAAATATTGCACTGATTCTTCTCAAATTTTGTTTGTATATATTTTTGCAAAATACAAGAGACTTTACCAAACATGATCAGGATCGGTCCATTTTTGGACCAAGTTCCTATATAGATATAGCATCCGATATGAACTTTTTCATATCTGCAGCCAAAAAAATTAATAAAAATCCCACTCAAATTTGGTTTTTGCTTATTTTCTATGTCCAGTTAGTTGGGCCTAAGAGATAGGTTCTCTAAACGTATGGTATAGGGTATCGTATAGTCGGTCTAGACCGACTATAATTTTCTTACTTGTTTGTTATTCTGTCTGCGTGATTTAGGTTAGAGTTATGTTAACTTACCAACATATACTAATAGACAAAAGCTTATCAGACTTCCAACTCTTGAGAGTAGGAGGACAATGTTGGGTGTTACCTTTGTTTTCTACCTTGCGAATGGTGACGTTGACTCGGAGTTTCTTTCATCAAATTTAAATTTTGGAATACCTTTAGATTCACAAAAATTTTAATCCGCTTCATTTGGACTAGATTAGGACTAATTATGCTAGTTCGTTGATAGTAATTGTAAAACATTGAAGGTAAATTTCGATATAATTGAATACCTCAATTAACTATTTTTATACCCTATACCACTATGTGGTTTGGGTATAATGACTTTGTGCTGCTGTTTGTAACAACCAAAAATATTTGACCTACACCCATCTTTAATTATACCGATCGAATCAGAATCACTATCGAATCAGAATCACTATCTGATTCGATTTAACGATGTCCGTCCGTCCGTACGTCCGTCCGTCCGTCCGTCTGTATGTCCATGTAAAGATTTTAATCAAACTGCAGGTCGCAAATATGAACAGATTTTGATGAAATTTGGTATTTGATCTTTGATCAGCCATGGGATGAACGCTATTGAAATTGGTGAGAATCGGTCCATGTTCAGACCTAGCCCCCATACAAATGTCCCCTATGAAATCAACATATATTGCCGTAAGATCCAAATTATCATATAAATCTTAGTCAAATTGGGTTTGTATGTATATATTACATCCAATAATCAGTAGTCCAAAAATGATCTCTATTGGATAACTCTTAATCATAGGCCCCATATAGAGCTGCTTCCCGATCTTCACTTAAATCTATCAAAAAACAAAAATATTGCACTGATTCTTCTCAAATTTTGTTTGTATATATTTTTGCAAAATACAAGAGACTTTACCAAACATGGTCAGGATCAGTCCATTTTTGGGCCTAGCCCCCATATAGATAACTCATCCGATATGAACTTTTTCATATCTGCAGTCGAAAAAATTAATAAAAATCCCACTCAAATTTGGTTTATGCTTATTTTCTATATCCAGTTAGTTGGGCCTGAGAGATAGGGTCTCTAAACGCATGGTATAGGGTATCATATAGTCGGTCTCGACCGACTATAATATTCTTACTTGTTTTTTGTTCATTTTGTTTCTTTAAGTTTATCGGTCGTTTAAAAAGAAAACAAATTTAAAAAAGTACGCTTACGTCGTGAAGCATGAGTAAGAAAAAAAAAACTATTAACACTTTAAAGAAGCTAATGGTTTAACCTAAGCAATAATTTATAATTTGAGGGATAAGCCAAACTTTAAACAAAATTCCCACTTTTCAACTGCGCTCACAAACTGGTGATAGCAATTGATTGATAAACAGGTGTTATGTATTAACAAAATGACAATAGTTATAAAAAACGATTATAACGGCATTTACAATTGTACTGAAATTTTAGTAGATATCTATGTGCATCAAATCCAACGAGCATCGCGGATGCTAATACAGAAAAATATGCCTGCATACAAACAATCAGGAATATATTCCAATGTGCTAATTTGAGTGCTAGCATTAAATATAAAAAAAGAACTGTTCGGCGAAGCACATAAAGCCAAGGGTTTTTCTGTATTCAATGTATTTGTATCTGATGGAAAGCCATTGATTTGAGGAGTTTCTTTTAAAGCTTGTTAAACCAGCAGTGAAGCACGGTGGTGGATTTTCAAAACATCATAAAATTTTACCAAAAGCAAGTCCTTGCTACAATCGTTAAGGAGCTGATTTTGTGGCTAATAAAATTTTTTAGACTACATTCATATAAAACATATATTCATTTGCGACTTCTAGTTTAAGTAATTATTTTTCGCCGAGAATGAAAAGTTTTCTGAATTTGTCTTCTTATAAGTTTGTAAATTTATTTCTAAAAACTAAGCATAATATCACTTTAAATTTCATAATCAAAAAAAAAAAAAAAATAATAATCATGTTGAACACAATGATCTCATTAGTGAATGTTTATAGAAACTTTAAATAAAACAAGATCAGAGCTGTCGCACAAGAGTTCGTCTAAGTTATTCGTATGAGTTACCGTAATATCAGAACTTAAATCCACTTGTACAGAAATATCGAGATAAAAGCAAAATATGTGGAAAAATATAAAATTAACAACTACTTAACGAAAGTATGTGTATTGTGTTTCGTAGTGTTCAATTTCTACATCTGAGATTAAAGCACAAACACGTGTGTGCCATTTTTATTATTGATGGCCATATCAGCGTATGTGAATAAGTGAATAAGTGAATGTGTGTGTTCATAGCAATGTATTAGTATGTCACAAAGTATGATAATAAGAATGCCAAAGGGGTTTGACTAAAATATTAATACAAATGTTTTATGCCTTTCGGCAAGCAATATTATGCGATAATGAAAATAGATCTATTGACTTCAATACATTATGTAAAAATAAATTTATGTAAATGTACAATATACAAAAAAAAAAAAAAAAAAAAAAAAAAAAAAAAAACAAAAAAGTTATGGCGAAAGGAAAACATAATTTAAATTCAAACAAAATAATACGTTATTTTTATAGGCAGTACATAGAGACGCAGAGGGGGACGTAAAATGTGATATAGAAAAAAATCTTAATATACATAAAATGTAAATAATAATAACCTGGATTGATATGTTTTATTTATTGAACCTGGAGATCTGATATGTTTTATTCAATTTAAATTATATTAAAGTTTACAAAAAACCATAATTGTTATAATTCTAGTAACTTCTTATGTACTTATGGACCTTTTCCCGAAACCCTTACTTTAAGGATTCTATACTGGTTTTTGTCGCTACAGTTATAAATTTCTGTGACGAACCCTACCCCCGCGAGTTATATCCCAGCGACCAGAGGAAACTCGTCGTTGCAATAAGGACTATGTCTGAACATGAACCGATTTTCACCAATTTGAAAAGCGTTCATTCTGTGCCCGATAGAAGCTTATATACTAAATTTCATCAAAATATATTAATAATTGCGATCTGTGGTTTACGTGGACACATAGGCAGAGAGACGGACTGCTGGACACCGATATATCGACTCGAATCACTTTCTGAGTCGATTAATATAATAAAAGGTGGATCTGGGTCATATATCTTTGGTAGTTACAAACGCCAGCACTAAGGCATTATGCCCTGACCATATGCACTTTTATGACATGGGTTATAAGAATTTACTTAATAATGAGAATGAGATATTTGCTTGTCAAGTTTGCGAAGGAGGAGAAGGAGAAATAAGAAATGAATTATTAGCAATCAAAACACAACTAAGTAAATTGACTGAAATACAAGAGGCAATACAATTCATGTCAAAACAATACGATGGTATTTTAAAGGTGTTGTGGAGAACAAAAAGAGGTTAGAATGAAGTTGAGAAAGAAAATCGAAAGCTAAAAAATGAAGTTGCAGATCTAAAATCATCTGTTAAAATGTTGAACGACATTCGTGTAAAAAACTATTGTATTGTGAATGGCCTAAAGTCTCTTAATTAAAGTACAGGATCGGTATAATATGATACAGTATTTAATGAAAATATAACATAATTTATAATCTATAATATTAATTGGCTAGGCGATTTCTTGTTACCGAGGTTTTTGTCTACCGTTTAATACCAATTTTGACGAAGCGTATATTATTTGAAAAGTGTTTTTTTTTTAGCTGTTCACCAGATTTACAGATTTTTAAATTATTTCCTTTATTTTAAGCAAATTGCATTTAAAGTTGCTACTAACACATACATAAAATTATACATATACTATGTGTGTGTTTATTAAGTTTGTTAATGTGTTTGTTAATGAGTTTGTTATCTTCATTCGCAATAATAATAACCAAAAAAGTGTTGGTTTATGAATTGGCTAAGTTGAGAAATAAAGTTGCCTGGAAATTACACTCGAATTTCGAGCGCCGAAATCTACTAGTTTTAATAAAAACAAGACAACAAAAATTATTTTACATATATTGAAAAAAAAAAACAATTTTTAAATGATATTTAAATGGTATTGAAAAATTGGAAAACTTGTTTCCTAAAATGTCCTGCGTTTCTTAAATATTGTAGTGTTGGCGGTAGCAAGTTCCGAAGACGTATGCATTGTATACAGAACTGCATTTCAGAGACCAAACTTTTATGCCTTATTTGAATTATAGAACTATTACTTCTTGAATAAGAAAACAAGTAAGAAAATTATAGTCGGTCTAGACTATAGAAAATAAGCATAAACCAAATTTGAGTGGGATTTTTATTAATTTTTTCGGCTGCAGATATGAAAAAGTTTATATCGGATGCTATATATATATATGGGGACTAGGCCCAAATTGGACCGATCCTGACCATGTTTAGTAAAGTCTCCTATATTTTGCAAAAATATAAACAAACAAAATTTGAGAAGAATCAGTGCAATATTTTTGTTTTTTGATAGATTTAAGTGAAGATCGGGAAGCAGCTCTATATGGGGCCAAAGGGATCATTTTTGGACTACTCATTAATGGATGTAATGAACGCATATAAACCCAATTTGAGTAAGATCTATATGACAATTTGGATCTTATGGCAATTTATGTCGATTTCATAGGGATAATTTGTATGGGGGCTAGGTCTGAACATGGACCGAACTTCACCAATTTCAACAGCGTTCATCCTATGGCCCATAAAAGCTTACATACCAAATTTCATCAAAATACATTCATATTTGCGACCTGCAGTTTGATTGCAAGGTTTACATGGACACACTGACGGACGGACGGAAGGACGGACGGACGGACATTGTTAAATCAACTCAGAAAGTGATTCTGATTCGATCGGTATAATTAAAGATGGGTCTAGGTCAAATATTTTTGGTTGTTACAAACAGCAGCACAAAGTCATTATACCCAAACCACATAGTGGTATAGGGTATAATGATATCCGATTAAACAGTTATATAGGTTTACGTGTGAATATAATCTTATGCATCAGATCATCGTATCTTCAAGAGATCGCAAAATTTCACACCGTAAAGTTTTCGTGCATACGGCGTTATGTGGGAAGATTATCTTAATATAGAATTAAACGCAGTTGTTAATTTCCTAGTGCTAATAGAATCACAGCTAGCAAATAGTTCGCATTTGTATGACAAAGTTGGAATTAGATAGATTGAATACGTTTTTCCCGACACGACATTTATATGATCAGACCAGGTGAAAGTTTTATTGAAAATAATTCCAAGATTTTTGGTTTTTTGTGTAATTTCAATAATTTGATGGTTAAAAACAAGTAAGAAAATTATAGTCGGTCTAGACCGACTATACGATACCCTATACCATGCGTTTAGAAACCCTATCTCTTAGGCCCAACTAACTGGACATAGAAAATAAGCAAAAACCAAATTTGAGTGGGATTTTTATTAATTTTTTTGGCTGCAGATATGAAAAAGTTCATATCGGATGCTATATCTATATGGAGACTAGGTCCAAAAATGGACCAATCCTGTTCATGTTTGGTAAAGTCTCTTGTATTTTGCAAAAATATGTACAAACAAAATTTGAGAAGAATCAGTGCAATATTTTTGTTTTTTAATAGATTTAGGTGAAGATCGGGAAGCAGCTCTATATGGGGCCATAGGTATCATTTTTGGACTACTCATTAATGGACGTAATGAACGCATACAAAACCCAATTTGAGTAAGATCTATATGACAATTTGGATCTTATGGCAATTTATGTCGATTTCATAGGGATAATTTGTATGGGGGCTAGGTCTGAACATGGACCGATTCTCACCAATTTCAATAGCGTTCATCCCATTGCCGATAAAAGCTTATATACCAAATTTCATCAAAATATATTCATATTTGCGACCTGCAGTTTGATTACAAGCTATACATGGACACACAGACGGACGGACGGACGGACGGACATTGTTAAATCAACTCAGTAAGTGATTCTGATTCGATCGGTATAATTAAAGATGGGTCTTGGTCAAATATTTTTGGTTGTTACAAACAGCAGCACAAAGTCATTATACCCAAACCACATAGTGGTATAGGGTATAATAATATCTGGTATAGCAAGAGGATGCACAGATTTTCAAGTAATTGTTGCATTTTGACTTTGAAGGATTGAGACATAGCCCATTTGCTCATTTTCCAAGCAAATTCAGTTAATTAATATTATTATTAGAAATCAAGTTGGACTTGAACAATCTCAGTTGTTTTGTGAGAAAATTAAAAATAACAAGTAAGAAAATTATAGTCGGTCTAGACCGACTATACGATACCCTATACCATGCGTTTAGAAACCCTATCTCTTAGGCCCAACTAACTGGACATTGGAAATAAACAAAAACAAAATTTGAGTGGGATTTTTATTAATTTTTTTGGCTGCAGATATGAAAAAGTTCATATCGGATGCTATATCTATAAAGGGACTAGGTCCAAAAATGGACCGATCCTGATCATGTTTGGTAAAGTCTCTTGTATTTTGCAAAAATATGTAGAAACAAAATTTGAGAAGAATCAGTGCAATATTTTTGTTTTTTAATAGATTTAAGTGAAGATCGGGAAGCAGCTCCATATGGGGTCAAAGGGATAATTTTTTGACTACTCATTAGTGGATGTAATGAACGCATACAAACCCAATTTGAGTAAGATCTATATGACAATTTGGATCTTATGGCAATTTATGTCGATTTCATATGGGTAATTTGTATGGGGGCTAGATCTGAACATGGACCGATTCTCACCAATTTCAATAGCGTTCATCCCATTGCCGATAAAAGCTTATATACCAAATTTCATCAAAATATATTCGTATTTGCGACCTGCAGTTTGATTACAAGCTTTACATGGACACACAGACGGACGGACGGACGGACGGACATTGTTAAAACAACTCAGAAAGTGATTCTGATTCGATCGGTATAATTAAAGATGGGTCTAGGTCAAATATTTTTGGTTGTTACAAACAGCAGCACAAAGTCATTATACCCAAACCACATAGTGGTATAGGGTATAAAAAGCCAGGGCCAAATGCGCACAAAAAGATATACAACATTATAGGTTACAAAAGAAATAAATTTTTAAGAAAACTGTCCGTTGGCGGTGTTGTTATAGAGGATGAAACTCGGAGATTAGTTAAATTAAGTGAAGATTTTTCCAACATTTATAGTGGTTCTGTTCCTATCAGAGATGTTTCTAATGTAGTTGATGTTGTTAACAGAACAATTTCTAGTGCTCAGGAAAATATTTTTTGTTTTATTTCCACTTTTTGGGACGATATTCTTTAGTTGGTTTAGGAATGGGTAAAATTTTAGCTTATTTCAAACTTTGAGGAAATACCCTTTTAATGATAATAGTGTTAAAAATATGGGTAATTTGAGGTAGCAGTTGATGGATAATTTCCTTTGAGAATCTGGGATGTATGTTATGAGAACCAACAGCATTAGATTTCACAGCTTGACATGTAAGAAGTACTTCCAGTTGGATTACGCATTGTAAACAAAAAGCATTTTCCGATAAGGTTGCCGTTATAATATCCACGTTTATGGGGATGTCAAAGATATTTGTAAAAGATTCGTTAAGCGAATCAATATTTATTTCAGAATTGACAATTTCCTTAGATATGCCGACACCAATTTGTCGTATAATTTTCCATGTTTTCTTTTTAGAGTCTGCAGCAGAAATATATACGCTAGAGTAGTATGCAGATTTAGTAGTTTTTATAACTTTATTTACTTGTTTTCTAAGCTTTGGAATATTCGTCATATAAATTATCTGTTTTAAACAGTTTCCAGCTTTTAAATGCTTAATCTCTTTCACAGATTTTATCCTTAATCTGTTGATTGAACCAAGGTTGCTGTTTGTTATTGTATTTTATTGTTTTTAATGGTACAGATTTGTGGAACACATGTGCCAAATTTTGTTCTAAAAAACTGAGCTGATTATCAACCGAAGGCATGTAGCAAATTGAGTCCCAATTGATTTTAGATAATTCGAATAACATCGCGTTTCGATACATTTGATTAAAATCATAATAAGTAACAACGTCATCCACCATTTGCATTTTAAAGTAAAACGATAGAAAAATTAAGTCATGCTTTGAAAAACAAGCTGCTGAGAGCTGATCGTAGAGTAATATTTTCTTTTTACTACTGACAAAGAAAAGATCAAGTAACGACTAACTTGCAGCAGTAAAATGTGTTGGAACTGTAATGTTAGTTTGAGAAAGACTAACTGATTGCATTATGTCTAGTAAAATATCCTCATTGATAACGTTTGAACTAAAATTCCCATATTTTATAATGTCTTCATAATTGATAGTAACAGTTTTGAGTATATTTTGGAAAACGTCAAGGTCTTTTCTTTTATTAGTTCTACAAACACATCCAGCAAGTAATTGTTTTCCATGGGACGGAACTTTAACAAATATATGTTCAACCTTTTCATCAGATTTAGATTTGCTATGAAATTTACACATAGTGTCCTTTCTGACAAAAAATAGCTACGCCACCACAACGAGTATTTCACAGTGAACAATTTTGAATCCGGTTAATCCAATCTTTATATCATCACACCTGAGTTCTCAAAGATAAACCTAAATTCATCAACCTTATTATTAAGACTCTGCGTATTTATATGGCATATATTTAAACCTGATCTCTGTTTGCATAAAATAAGAATAAGATTATAAGTTACGTCTTTGGAACTGAAATACAAACTATCGCAGTTTGAAATCATTATTAAGGAATAAAAAAGCATCGCAAGGATAAAGAAGGAAGAAGTTTACAAAAAGTGTTAAAAAGACTAAAAAATATATCAAAACGATTAATAAATGAAGGCAGATATAACAATTTACTATTAAAACTATTACCATATCACCGTTTTGTTTTAGAATAGGAATGTTGTTAGCCTTTTTTCTTAAGACTTTCGTTAGGTTCCAGAAGGGCGGAGAGCCTTTATCAAGCGTTGACTATAAAGAATCCCACGATTTGTTTCTAAATGAATCAATTTCATCACGAATTCTTAGATTAAATATTTTTATTTTATAAAAGTCGTTTAGATTTCTGAATCTTTGCCAATCCCGTCGGTAACCATTCCTATGTTTTATCATATTCTTAACATGGTGGGGCAGAGATTTTCGTCTTAATGAGGGATATATCTTAGGAACACTATGAGCAATTGCATCATTTAAAAAATTTACGAAAATTTTAATATTCTGATCAATGTGTTCATAATTCAAAATATTGTTGATGTCAAGTAAATTTAAGTTCCTATTTAAGAATCTGGAGAATTGGTTCCAATTAGCATTTCTAAAATCATATTTGAAAAAGTTTGTGTTATTGTAATTATTATTTAATGAAATTTTTACGGGCAAATGGTACTAACTCAGGTCGTTTATGACTTCCGCTGGGGACATTGTAATCGGATCATTGGCCATAAATACGTCCAAAGTATGTGAGTATTATCAATAGAATATATGATATCAATATTGTATGATTCTAATTTTTTTTATAAAATATTACCCCAGCAATTTGCCCTTATACATGCCCAAGACCGGTGTCTACTATTAAAATCACCGCCTAATAGATACCTGTCATTACTACAGAGTCTATGAATGTCAGACGCGAATTGTAGTTTGCTTACGTCATCCGTACCTGCTAAACCACCAGGGTAATAACACGAGTTTATATCAATTGGACCTAAGGTAGTGAATAGTTTGATGCCAATATTTTCTATAACAGATGTGTTAGCAATTGGTAGTAATAGATGAGAAATATTTTTTCTTATAATTATTGCTACACCTTCTCTCTCGAGCATTTATTCCATCGTTTCTATAAATTTTAAATTGATTGTTTTTTTCTGATATCAAACAAACATGGATATTACGGCTAGTTAAAAATTTAAGTAATTCTAAATATTTATTTCGAATGCCTCTTGCATTCCAAGTTATTATATAAATTCCATTGTGTTCCATTTTGCTAAGAATTTATATGCAAATTTAGTAATGACCTATAACCGATCTGCCTTATTCTTTCAATTTCTCAGATTTGTGACTAATTCTAAAGTTAAATTCTTTATTTCTTTAAGAGAGAATAAATTATTAGAGCTGTTATTAATTATTGTTAGCGTTGTTACTGCTGCTACTGTTGTTATCATATCTATTTTGAGCTTGCCATTTACTAGAAGTGGTTGGAGATCTTTGTCGCAGTTTATGAAGAAAACTGTTGTTATAATTTCTGGTGGATGGAACTCCTGGATTAGCACGGGCTGGTCATCTTGGAGCTGGTTGGGCACGCTGCCTAATATTTAGATAATTTAACTTACTTGGACATTGGAGAATGTTGATTTGTGTGAGCCATTACAATTTGCACACTTAGGGGTAGATTCTTTGCAAACTGGACCAGCGCAATTTGAACAAAAGGTTTCAACCTTCAGCGCACAGTGGACCATATTTTGAGAAGGCGGCCAAAAATCATTTTTTTTTGTTACCGTTTTTAAAGTTATGTTATTCATTTGAAAGTAAATACTAGTAAACCTCGGGAGCCAAAAAATTGCTACTCTATCTCAACTATATCACAGCGAATAGGGTCTTCGAAAATGGGCTTTCTCAGTATTTTGCAAAAATTAAAAATTTCTTTGTAAATTTTTATTTTTGAATGACTGTAACTTTTTCAGTTTAAAAGATTTTGAAGTGTAATAAATTTTGTATAATTTTGTGGCTTCCATGCTATTAACGTTAAAAGCGCAAGATCACTGAGTCATTCCAAAATTTAAAAAAATTTTTTTTAAAAAAGGTCCAAATTTTCCAAAAATCTCCTACTTAATAGAGCATAACTCCTGCCAGTCAAAAGCAGTCAGAAAAAATATTGCACTCTTCTATAGTCCGAACCCTCCCCTATACTCCTATACCCGATTACACATCCGCCAGTTTCCGCCCGTGTGCACCAGAACAGTTTTTCTGACCCAAGGTTAAATATTTTCTGCAAAATTTATGAATAAAGAAGCCGTCCACTATGTGGTTAGGATATATTAAGTTTGAGGTGATGTTTGTAACTACCTTTATCCATCTTTTATTATACGGATCGACTCAAAAACACTTTCTGAGTCGATTAAACGATGTCCATCCGTCCGTCTGAGTGTTATGAATACAAAAGTTGGTCGTACCGGTGCACCGCGGTGTATTTTTTGCGTGTCGGTAGAGTTGTCAGGAGTTGTTATATACTTATAAAAAAGGCTTGAGATATAATGCGCTTAATTGTTACAGGTACATTTACATAAATAGATATCTTTCAAAAACATTAATAGTCTGAATTAGAGTTATATAGTTTAAATACCTGACAAAATGGCAGAAATAAAATTGCAAGATATCCTTGAACATACTGCAGAACGATTGCTGAACACGCTTGATACTGATCATTTAAAAAAAAATTGGTAATGGCAGCATTACTTTAATTTCTAAATGGGGATGTGATGAATCCTCTGGTCAGAAACAATACAAGCAATTTAATGCCGAAAATTCATCAGATGCTAATTTGTTTACGGTATCTTTCGTTCCATTGCGCGTAACAAAAAGGTATAGCGTCTTAGAGCCGTCAACTAGTAGAGCAACAGAAATTGATATATGGAAAAATGAAATTCCTTATTCAAGAAAGTATTGCATACCAATAAAATTTGCATTCAAAAAGGCAACCAAACATGTCATACCTGAAGAAGTTTAAAAAATAAAAGATCAAATTAAGGAACTTCAACGAGTAATATTTAAATTTGATGACAAAGACATTGAAGTACATTTTAAAATGTGTCTCACTATGATTGATGTAAAAGATGCACAAGCTTTAACTGGAACAAAGTCAACGTCAAGCTGCATTATATGCCAAAAGACATCAAGTCAATTAAGCCAACCCCCACCAGAAGACGATAGTTTTAAGGAAGCCTACGAATTTGGAATGTCCACTCTTCATGCTAGAATACGTCTCACGGAGCATATTCTTAAATTGGGTTATGATTTGGAATTTGGTCCGTTAGCGAAACAGTGAGAAAAAACAAAGAAAATGAGGAAAAAGAAAGCAAAAAAAAAAAACCAAATTTAACAAAAATATCTACAGCTAGGCCTCGTAATCGACCAACCAAAACAAGGGGAAGGAAACACAAATTATGGAAATACTGCAAGGAGATTTTTTTCCGATCCGGAAACTGCAGCATCTATCACAGGTGTAGACCATGAATTAATGAGACGATTCAAAATCATATTACAAGTTCTAGCATGCAGCAGAAAGATAAACGCAAAAAAATTTGGAGAGTACGCCAATAAAACAGCTATACTTTATAATGAAAAATACTCTTGGAGATATATGACATCCACAGTTCATAAAATTGTACCATGGGGAACAAATAATTCAAAACAATATGCTACCAATAAGAGATCTATCTGAAGCGCAAGAAAAAAGGAACAAAGACTACAGATTCTTTCGCGAGCACAACACAAGGAAGATGTCCAGATGTTGTACTAATGAAGACCTTATCACTATTTTGTTGTGCACTTCAGATCCATATATGTCCAACATTCGTCAAAAATGGAAAACTACCTCTATTGAATTAGACGAAGAAGCTTTATAACTTCCAGAAGATGAAGATCAAGGCTATTTAGAATTAATTTTTACTAAAATTGGTTGCTTTAAAGTACTTTTTCATTACACTAACAATAAGTTATACTCTTTTTTTATATAATTAAAAAATTTTCTTGATATAAAAATTTATGTATTTTGTAAATTTACAATAAAAATTTTTATATTTCATAAATTTACCATAAAAATTAATATAGAAATATTTAAAAGACAATAAAAAAAATTTAACTAAAGCAAAAACTTCTCTATCTTGAACCAATATAAGGTAACTTCTACGTAAGCTGCTTAATAAATTATATATTATTTCGGGATCTTAAAAAAAAAAAAACAACCTTTGGCCCTTGTGCCAAAGGCTAAAGGCTAAGGTCTCACCTACCAAACAAAAAAAAAAAAAAAAATCGCATATCAAAATTCCAATCCAATTCTCGTGGTTAGAACCGTGGCCAAACATTTGGCAGTTATGTATAACGTTAAGTTACATGGTTTTTTTTAGCTTGTTGAAATTCCCATTTCACCCTGAAATATTCAATTACCGAATATTTTTTCCCGAGTTCTTTAATTGTTGTTGTTTGTCTTTTAAAATAAACAACGTAATTAAGTGCTCTTTGTTGTATGGGTTTTTCCTTTATATCGATTAGTCTTTTTTTAATGATTGAGGGATCATATTTATCAAGACCGAACAGAAGAGCTTTATACGGCTTTTCGTCTTTGGGTGCATAACTGAAGAACTCGTATTTATCAGTGAGAAAACTACAGATGGTTTGGTAATCAGATTTAGTTTTTAAAAATAGTTTTAAACCAATATAAATATTTTTTATAGAAGAGTCTGTTATTTTGTTTAATTTACAAAGTTCATGGAATTCTTCAGTTTTGGTTTTTAATATGGTAATTGGTTTATTGTTTTATTGACGATAACTTCATCAACATCATCAATTTTATCATCTTCAATAGTGCGAAGAGGGAAAAAGTAATTGAAGTTTTTTGTCACTAGCAAGTGTACGTTTGATTTAGTTTGTATAAATTCTTTTGTTTGTAACAGTTATTTTTTTTTTTGTTTGTTTTGAAACATAAAATAGATTGTATCATATTTGAAATACAACACTATGTAAATAGCTATGCTGTCAATCGGGGCAATTTAAATTGCATTCTCTTCACAACAAGTGATTGAGCGTAACTGATTGTGTGTTCGTACGAAATCCAACAGACATCCAAACGTTTAGGCCATACATACGATGCACTTGGTCCAGGAGGATGCATAAACATAATTTTATAATCATTATATTCATCACAGCACTCCACGATTTTCCCACTCCACCAGTTAATTCCATGTGTACAGGCAACATACTGTTTACTTTTGAGTCTCAATGGTCTGGTCTTGCTTCGTAAAGTAGCTGTGAATTTTGTGATAGAATCTGATACTTGATCAATCAATGCTTTAGATTCACATCATTGCCAGTTATTTTTCCAGGAGTAAGAATATGCGACTCTGCCTAATTAACTGGTGAATGCAATGAAGAATAACAGTAAACACACAGCCTTTTCCTGGAATAACTACTGGATTTCTCGCAGACAAATTTAGAGAAATTGATTTTAGTAACCACCAAGCTTATTGCAAATAGAACATTCAATCACTACTGCTTAATACACAACTTCACTATAAGCACAATTCCTTGAAAGTAACTCAACAATTAAAGATCTGAAAAATGTGAGCTATTGTCTGGGATGATGTAATATTACATCATGCTGTAGTCAGAAAAACAGATGATGCAATACATGCAATTACTTCACAAATTTTTTATAGGTGGTGCTATTTTTCAAGGTATTGCTATGAATATATTTTTTTAGTATAGAAAATAGTTAGATATAAAAAGAAAAACATCCTTTTTTAGAGACCTTGTCATCCCTCGATGTCAAAGCTTAATGAAATGTTTGTTTAATTGTTAGAAATATTACCTTTCCTATTTTTCTACACTTAATGGTAGATATTGATTAGTGTTTCTACCGAGTTTCAGAAAAAAATATGAGGGGCCATTTTTTACAGCCCATTAAATTTGGGTAAATTTTGAAGATGAATTTTTTTCATTTTCCATGTAAAAATTTAGTAAAACATATATAATTTTATTTAAACACTGGATTTGTATTCCTCATATAAATAAATTCAAATTAAGATTTGCTTAACTTGAATCATATTTCTCAAGTTATTGCAGTTTTTCACAGATGTGACAAATCCAAGATTGCTAAAATTATTAAAAATTACAATTTTTCAAATGTCCATATCTCGGCCAAAAATGGACAAAATCAATTACAAAAAATTAAGATATGAGTGTTTCATCACCATAAGTTTCAGTGGTAATTAAAAAAAAATCTATTATTATGGAGCAACAAATTTTTCTAATTTAAATGGTGCGTGGTAAAGTATATTTAATTTTTGGGTGATTTAACATGGAATGACCTATAGGCAATCACAAATCTTATGTTTAAAAATGGATGTATGAATATTTGCATATATGTATGATTAGGGTGCCCCTTAATAAAAAAAGTGTTCAAACTGTCGGTCTCACCCCCTAGAAATATGCGAATAGCAAAAAAACTGAGAAACGCAAAGTTTTGGGCCAATCAAAAAACGTTTTGTCGTGGTGCAAAGCGATTGAAAATTTCAAGTGTGTTTATATGGGGAAAATATGATTTTTTTTTCAGATTTTACGAAAATTTCATTCTAGAATTTAATTTTTCCGACAAGCTGTTACATAATTCGGGATCAGTATTAAATTATCAAAATCGTATGAAACCTCGCCAAGAAATAGCAAATGCCCCAGACCACTTTTGTGCCAAAAAAAAACTAGGTCATGAAATTTGATGGCATTTTTTTCAACTTTGAGAAATTGATTAAAGCCATCATTCTTTTTTGGTCTCTATACTTATAAGTACTCAGATATGAAGTACTGTTTTATTACCACATTGTTAACCTATTGCGCATTGAGACCGAAAATTGGAAATTTTTTTGATAAAATTTTTAAAACTCCTTTTTCAAGTTTGAAAAAATTTTCTTAAACAAAATTTAAAACAATTAATATATTACTCTAAGGTTTTATTAAATACATGTTGCAGATTAACTGTGCGAATTTTTAAGTAAATCCCTCTGCCAGAATTTTTTTGACAAGGATTTTATATTTGCGGATTTTGAGAAAAATTGGATTTTTGTGAAATATTCTGTAAATGTACTCTTTCTAAATACTCTGTATCAAAAATTCATCACTTTTCTACTTTTAAATGTTATATTTTATCTTAATAGCCTAGGATTTCGGAAAAAAATAATATGACTCCATTAACCCTTTTGGAATTAGGGTCACATATGACCCCAAGCTAATAAAAGACAATTTATGCAAAAAATTCAAATATTTCGTAAGTGCTGTCCAATTTTTAGATGCGACGCTTAAAATATAATAACCAAATGTGTCGAAGTTTCGTTTCGAAAATTTGGGATAAATCCGAGAACGCTAACCCATTATTTGCCATGGCCAGATTTGGATTTTAAGATATTTTTAAATAAAAATTACCGATTGATGGGATTGATATAAATTTTTAGAGCTTTTTATTTAACAGTCTTGTAAATAAGGGCAATAAATACTTTATATAAAATTTTGAGTTAAAAATCTTCAGAGGAATAGATCATGGAGAAGGACGAAAAAAACAATATTTAAATTACACTTAAAGTGTGTGCAGATAAAACAACTTATGTCGACAAACGTCGTTTTCTTTGAAAAAGAAAACTACCAATGCAATCACCCATGTAGACATAAGTTGTTGTTGCTTGAAAAATGAATTTTTTTTTGTCAAAAAGTTAACGGGACTTATAATGAGAATATAACAACGTATCAAGAATTATAGTGATAAAAAATAACAGAAATAAACACACAAGTTTTTATAAGTGGTTATAAACATTTTTTACATTAATAACAATGTATGTCGCTATGTGTCGTTTTCTGAGAAAATAATTTGTCAGCGATCAAACGTAGGTTGACATACTTTTATAGTGCTGCAAATTAATTAAATAAACATTTAAGTTACGTCGTTATTTAAAGAAAAAACTCAGAAATGGTCAATATATATTTTTTAATTTTACACATGCAAAGAGCGTTAAAAATTAATATATTTGGCATCTTTTACTCAAAACTGACAAAGATGGACATAAGCGTTTATTCCAGAAATCCACAGATATCTGAAGTATTACGACAGCAAGAGTTCTGAAACTATGCACATGCACATATTAAACTTATTTGAAAAGTTGCGAAAAATGTGCGGGATCGGGCCAATGGGCGTGGCACCCACTATACAAAGTAAATATTTAAAGTCATATATCTAGAGTAGAGTAATAGATATAGCCTTGGGACTTAGTATAAGTTCATAAGCTAACAACATTAGTACTAGGAAAAATGGGTGGGATCAGATCAATGGGCGTGGTACCCACTATAGAAAGTAAATATATAATGTCACATATCCGGAGTACTGTAAACCCGACAGCCTTGATACTAGGTGTGAGTTCACGAATGATGAGTGTGAGAAGTTATGTGAAAGTGGGCGTGGCAATTTCCATACATGGTAAATACATATCAGAATATATCTAAAGTCTATGACAACCAGAGTCTTGAAACTTTCTGCACCTCCATATGGCAAGACAACGTTTGCCGGGTCAGCTAGTCTATATTATAAAAATTTAAATTTAAGTAATAAGTACTTAAAAGGTTTATCCATAATAACTGTTCTCAAGTTTTTTATTTTATTTTTTTTTTTCATAAGAGTCTCCACTATTTCTTAATCTTTTATGTTATGTTATCTTTTCAATTTTCGCATTCTGTTAGACTGATTCGAATCATTTTTTAAGTCACATAAAACCAGGGATGGGCGTTTACGCGTAAACAGACGCTGTTTACGTTTACTCTGTAAACAGATGTAAACAGACGTAAACAGTCGTAAACATGTAAACAGACGTAAACGCGTAAACGAAACAGCTGATTCCTTTGACGAAATGTGAAAGAGCAACTAATGTTTAAATCTAAACAAAGTATATAACAATACAAATAATACATCATTATAATAAAAATAATACTGAAAATAATAATAAAAATTATAGTATAAAATAATTTATTCATTTATTTTTAGCTTGTTAACAAATATATGGTAATAATTTTATTGAAAGTTATCATAAAACATTTACAATGCCATAACATGGCAACACTTTTCAACAATTACTAAGCATTAAGTAAAGTTTAATAAAAATGTTGGCCTGTAATAACGCCAAAAGAGATATTTTTGTGGATTTAAGCTTTGAGTTGCACAAAAATGGAAGAAAATACACAGCCGTATGCTTGTTTTGCAGAAAAACGCTAGCAAACATTGCAACAGAAAGATTAAAGGCGCATATGTGAGCTTTTTTTTTTAAATATTTGTGCTAAATGTGGCTAAATATTTGCCTACCATTATGAGCAGAAATCGTTGTAAAAAGAAGTCTAATTAGGACAACAACAAGGATGATATGAACATGAGTTGTATAACGGATCTAGATAGCTGTGTTGATATTTCCTTAATGGATATTTCACAAAATGAAGATTGTGAAATAATATTGATTTCAGATCTTCCCAAGACATCATCGACAACACTAGTTACGTACACAGCATCTATAACACCAACAACATACACACCGTCAGCAACTCCAACAACATCGTCATCATTATCTTCAGTTTCCACAATATCATCATCATTATCTTCAGTTTCCACAATATCATCATCATTATCTTCAGTTTCCGCGATATCATCATCATCATCAGCTTCCACTACACCACCAAATTTTAAAAAGTCTAAATCAAAGAAAAATGGCGTGTTGCACAACTTTCTCGATAAGACCTCTAAAAAAGATGAGGAAGAAATAAATGAATTAGTAGCCAGATTCTTTTTCGGATGCAACATTCCACTCAACGTTATTGAATCAAAGCATTTTAAAGATCTTCTACAGAAATTAAGACCAGCTTATTCCAAAGTTTTACCAAGCAGAAAAACAGTTTCAACAACTTTATTGGATAAAGAATATGAGAGGCAGATTGTAAAAGCCAGCAACCAAATTGGATTAAACTCAGTTCTTCTAATCGATGGCTGGAAAAATACTGCGAGTAATAGCAAGCTAGTAGTTACCATGCTTCTTAATGCTGGTGGAGAAAAGGCATTTTTAAATGCGTGGGACTTATCAAGCGAAAGTGAGACGTCAGAGAAGCTATCAGAGATCATTGATGAATCAATTAAACTATCAAAAAAAATGTACGGCACTGAAGTGTATGCAGTTGTTTCAGACAACGCTGCTAATATGATCAGGATGGGCAGAATCGTTAATATCTGGCATAACAACTGCAGTGCCCACGTCGCTAATCTGCTTGCTAAAAATATAGTGGATAAAGATACCGCAGACAAAGTTACAAAAATTTTGAAAGAGTTTCGCCACCCAGACCTTGAAAAATTAATCGTTGAAAAAGGTGGTACTAAAATCAAAATCCCTGCAGAAATTCGTTGGTGCTCTATGCGCGATTGTTTCCTGTGTTTGAAAAATAACGTAAAATTCATGCGCCAGTTGGTTGCAGACTCATCGCGAAAAGTTAAAAACGACATAAAAAATCTCTTATTTGATGATATGCTTTTTGAAAGGGTGGAGGAGGAAATCGCTTTACTGGACCCAGTTTGCGCGTTGTTATATAATGTACAATCCTTAAATTGCTGTGTAGCCGAAGCTGTTAATTACTGGTTATCATTAAATGAACCTAATAGTTTGAAAAAATATTTTGTGACCGCAAAGATCAAGCGCTTAATGTATATGCCCTCAGTGAATATTTCTTAAAACCTTTTTATGATAGAGAGAAGCTCTCTACAAAACAAACAAATTCAGTAACAAGTTTCCTTTTCGCAGAGTTGACTAGTGAAGGTTTGCCTGAATTGGATTTGTTTTTGAATCGCAAAGATTATTTCAATGTGTTGTTCTCAAAAGATTTGGGCAATGATGCTGGATTATTTTGGCGCATGGCATCTTTAAAATATCCATCATTGTCTTCTCTGGCTTGCAAACTTATAAACATACTGGCTTCATCTGCTCAATTAGAAAGGGTTTTCTCAAACTGGAGCCACATACATTCTGATATAAGAAACCGATTAACTTTTGAGCGTTCAAAAAAATTGATACACATTTATTATAGCTTGAAAATGAATAACATCCCTTGTGATGATGATTAAATATGTATATTTTCTTAACAATAAGGATTTCTTTTTTTTTTTTTTGCTGTAAATATATACACATGTTACATTTATGTTTTTCTTAAATAAAAAAAAATTTATGAACAAATTCTTTGATTTCTGTTTAATTCTAGTAAGAAAAACAGAAAAATATGAACTTGTTTACGTTTACTTGTCTGTTTACGTTTACATCAATTGAAATCTGTTTACGTTTACGTTTGTTTACGCGTAAACAGCAGTCGTAAACAGAGTAAACAGTTTACGCGCCCATCCATGCATACAACACAAGGCATACATAGCAACACACAGCATAATAAATGGCAATCAGAAATAACAGCGTTTTCGACGTTAGCCGCGGCTATGCTTCAATTATACTTCTAAACTTCGGGATCCATTTTATTTAAACTACGAAGGAAAATCTCTGTAGGTCGGTGTGTTATAAGGTGGGTTTATTTAATTTAATTTTGGTAGTAAATATATCAGCATAAACTCATTACACCCTGATCATATAAAAAAATATTACAATTAAAAACAGCAATTTTCGAGCTCACATGTTGAATAGGTAACTTGAAATAATTTGCAAACATTTAAACCAAATTTTAACTGAACGGCTTAATTTACATAACATTATGTACATTAATGTCTAGCGGAGATTGCTGAAATTTAACCTAAATAATAATGAACACTTGCACGCATTGTATATACTTTTTTTAATTGACATTTTATATTAATTCTGTATACAAAAAATAAATTTAAATCCCAAAATAAAACCCTCATTGTAAATATGATATTACAAAATGTGTTTAAAATCACTATAAAAAAGAAAATGCAAATTTTTCATCATTAAAATTATTAATGGAAAAAATAAGGAAAAGACCCAAAAAAGCTAACCGCCATTTGGTGTATAAACAACACAGCCGGATTATAATAAATTATATGAAATCGCAATGCTTTTTATATATTTTATTGCTCGCTCTTTCATTTTAATTTTAATTTTCATTTTCATTTTCATTTGCCTTCACTGGGCAAAGGAATTAGGATTGAAATATTTTTGGTTATAGCTTGTAATATTTAAAAAGGGTTTTTTAAATAATAAAAATAAGGTGTTATTTAAAACAATATAATTTCTAAATTGCTTCCTTTTTGGAAAAAAAATCTATAGTGAAAACCTGGTGTTGGGTTTATACAGTTTGGTTATTTCTTAAAATTTAATTTATTTAATTTATTTTTTATAATTATATTGAAATATATTTACTCTTATCTTATTTTTTTAAGTAAGGAAGAGTTTTGCTAAAATTGTTAGGAAACTACCCATAAATAATATCTGTCATATGGTTCTTTTAACATTTCTAAGGGTTAAGGTTGAATTTACAAATGTAATCATAATTGGTTGCTTTTTTTTTGTTTTTTAAAGAATTAGTGGTAAATTCTTTTAACAAAACCCGACATAATGCAGATTTTAAGTTAGTTTTTGCACCATATGCATATCAAATATATACAGTAAAAATAAAATCTTTACCATGAATTTGAGCAGAAAGCTGCTGCATAACTGGAGAAAAGTACTACACATACCATTCTCCTGAATTAAAAGGCTACAACAACTTTAATAACCATCCATATGATGCCATTAAGGCAGTTACTGAAGAAAACTTAAGAAAAGTGCATCAGGTTGTATTGGATGATCGAAAGATTATAGTGAGTGAGATTTCTGACATCATAAAGAACATGCTCATTTAAATATGCAATAGATTCCTGCTCGAAGGGTGCCTCGATTTTTAAGAGCTGAACAAAAACTGAAACATGTTCATGTTTCAAAGTATGCTTTGGGGATGTTTGAAGTAAACTCAATTTAATTTTTATGTCGATTTATAAAAATGGATGAGACATAGATTCATTATTATACACCGGAGACCAATAGACAGTCCGCGGATTGGTTAAAAGCGTGCGAAAGCCCACAAAGGCGGCCAGTATTTTTTTAAATGCACGTGGTATAATATTTACTGATTACTTGGAAGAGGAAAAAGAATAACTTCCAAGTACTGTATTGAGTTATTGGACAGTTTGAATGAAGAAATTTAGAAAAAACTACCATACTTAAATAAGAAAAAATCTTGTATCATCATGATAATGCATTGGCGCATTTAACTGCTTTGGCTCCAGAAGGCCGTTACAAATTCCTTCTCCATCGCACCGTATTTTCCAGATCTGCCCCCAGCGATTACTATTTGTTCCCGAACTTGAAAAGGGGGCGCTAGGGAAAGAGATTTTCCACAAAAAGAAAAGGAATTTCAGAGACGGAATTCAGTTTTTACTCCATGTAAATAGTATACTCATATCTATACTCATATAATAAATTGGTAATGTGTGTTTGTTTGTTTGTTTGTAGGAGTTAATATCGGTAACCGGCGTGATATCTCGCATACAAAGTAATTTTTTAATATCAGATACATTATGGACTATGACAAGGACAGGTTTGTAAATTTGTGTGAGGTCACCTATTATTAATGTTAGTAGCTATGCCAGAAATGGCTGGGTTCGGATAAGTAGGCGTGGTGCGTCCCATAAAAATTGATTACTCAATATCACATATCTCGTGTGCTATGACAAAGACAGCTTTGAAAATTTGTCTTACGTCATCTATTATTAACCAGAGTAGTCAGAAAAAAAATGGGCGGTACAAAGGGGTGTGACACCCCCATACAAAGTAATTATTAAATATCATATATCTGGAGTTGTGTAATAGTGAGAGCCTTTATACTTTTTTGCGTGAGTCTTTTCATTAAGATGCGGTTGGAGGGGGAGGGTGTTAGCGAAGCACGCCGGGTTACATCTAGTATAGTGTAAAATGGAAATACTTTTTTTTCAAAACTTTTATTTTTAACAAAATTTTGTTAAAAGGCTATATCGGCATTTTTTTTTCCATATTTTCAATAAGATATTTATACCCTATACCACTATGTGGTTTGGGTATAATGACTTTGTGCTGCTGTTTATAACAACCAAAAATATTTGACCTACACCCATCTTTAATTATACCGATCGAATCAGAATCACTTTCTGATTCGATTTAACGATGTCCGTCCGTCCGTCCATCTGTCCGTCCTTCTGTGGGTCCATGTCAAGCTTGTAATCAAACTGCAGGTCGCAAATATAAATATATTTTGATGAAACTTGGTATTTAATCTTTTATCGGCCATGGGATGAACGCTATTGAAATTGGTGAGAATCGGTCCATGTTCAGACCTAGCCCCCATACAAATGACGCCTATGAAATCAACATATATTGCCATAAGATCCAAATTAACATACAAATCTTAGTCAAATTGGGTTTGTATGCGTTTATTACATCCATTAATGAGTAGTCCAAAATTATCCCTATGGGACAACCCTTACTCATAGGCCCCATATAGAGCTGCTTCCCGAACTTCACTTAAATCTATTAAAAAATTAAAATATTGCACTGATTCTTCTCAAATTTTGTTTGTATATATTTTTGCAAAATACAAGAGACTTTACCAAACATGGTCAGGATCGGTCCATTTTTGGGCCTAGTCCCCATATAGGTATAGCATCCGATATGAACTTTTTCATGTCTGCAACCGAAAAAATTAATAAAAATCCCACTCAAATTTGGTTTATATCCACTTAGTTGGGCCTGAGAGATAGGGTCTCTAAACGCATGGTATAGGGTTTCTTATAGTCGGTTTGGACCGACTACAATTTTCTTACTTGTTTTTTATTTACTCTTCAAATGAACAAATATAAAAAACGAATTTTTTGACTTAAGGTATCTCCTAGCTTTCAATCCCACAAAAACAACGTTTTTTTAAAAGTTCTATAGCTCAGTCGCTTTTCAATTTACCAACTTTTTGGTTTTTTACTTAAAATTAGACGTAATTTTCTAACTTTTTCCGTCCTTATTTATGCTTCTATTTTTTTTATCCTCCCCTCCAGAGCCATGAAAAGGGGTACATAAAAATGAGAAGGCAAACGGAATGTTGTTTTTCTTAAGAACAGATGTCGTATCAAGATTCGGTGGACTGCATTTTGGTGGTAATCACGTCCGGCAGGTCCTGAACTAGGAAATTCCAAAATATCGAAATTTGACAAAATGGCGCGATTTGTTTTAAAAATTCAAAAAATAGCTGTTTTTGGGGGGGGTTTTTGCTCCACTCCTTCTCCGGTAGTAAAGCTAGCCCATTTATCTTAGTTCAGAGCCTGCCAGACATTATGACCTGTATAACGTCGCCCGCAGAATTTCGAAACGATTTCTGGTTCTCGAGAAAAACGACACTCCAATTTGAAAAAAGTGATTTCGAGAAAGACGCATTTAAAGTTTTATTACAAGGATTTTCTATATTACCCTTTAAATATGTATATATAGATCTGTAACTTTAAAAAATCCTTTTTGGGCATGATTTTTCAAGGATTTTAGAAGACATATATGAAAAAAATTCGAAAAACAATTTTAAATTGAATGAAATCGATATAGGTCTCTCCCTACATAATTTTCAGCGCTGAATAGTTTGGGCTATTTTAAATATGGAAAAGTGAAAGATTAGTCGATTTGTGCAGTAATTTCGTTAATTTCCCCCAAAATTGTGAAAAAATCCATAAAAATGCACGAAAACTCCTCCTGGCGTCCGTTAAAAATAAAAATAAATGTGAAAAATGGATTTCCCGACCCAAAAAAAACCCTGGTATACACATTTTCAATATATTTTAAAATTTGAATGAGTATTACGGAAAATATTATGAAAATATCTTCATCGAAATTTTAGCAGGCTTGAAAATGATTTTAGAGATATGGTTCCTTGGGCAAATATACTTGTTATGACTCATAGTACCAGAATCGCGATAAACCCATGTAGTAAAGATAATTGACCTACCCTAACACCCATACATATAATGTTTTTTCGATATACAGAGTTTTGTAAAAGTTTCCAATGAATTCAAGCTTTTACAAAACTCTGAATTTTACATTTTTTTTTAACAATTTCGCGTTAATAATTCATAATTTCATAATTTTATGTTTTTTTTTTAAAGATAACCAATTTTTTACAAAAAACGCAATTAAAACGAGAGTGTTAAATTCGACTGTGCCGAATCTTTGATAACCTCCAGCTAGGATTTACGTCTACATTAATATCAATACAAATTGCACAATTTGTAAACAAAAGTAAAGAATTTGATAAACTTAATAATAAATTATTACAATATTCACCATTTTTAGCATTTCTTAGAGGTGTGTCCATATCGTATTTCACATATTGGCACAATGATGTCCGATTTATCCAATTTTAAGTACTGACTTGATCAAGATAAAGACGAACAATATTATCCTAAGTTTTCCCAGGTAAACGGATAAACTTATATTTTTTTAAGAGTTTTTTTTTCATTTTCATCTCTGGATCTATTAAGTGATTTTGATGATTTTAAACAGA
Organism: Cordilura impudica; assembly: GCA_963682025.1. Lineage (NCBI taxonomy): Eukaryota > Metazoa > Arthropoda > Insecta > Diptera > Scathophagidae > Cordilura > Cordilura impudica. The sequence continues at coordinate 114,241,037 of OY821517.1, forward strand.
AACCTCTTTGGGATGTCAGTGAATTAGTTTCACTTAAAATTAGTAACTTAACTAACCTATTGAGGGCGTGATCTTGATTTCCACAGGCGGACAGACAGACAGATGGACAGGCATAGCAAATTAATATTCATACTAACAGCGCACAGATAATTACATCGATTAGATAATACGAACTTCGCTTCTACACTGTCAAAATGTTATATGTTCTTAAATAGAAACGCGCATCGCATTATGCTAAAATAAAAATAAAATACTAAAAAATACTTATGTATGTTCTAAAAAAATCCGTACGGCAAAACCTTCCTTCGAATAATTTACTTTTTGAAGAAAAATATTTTTAATTTTTTTATTTATAATTTTTTCTGTTTAATGTATTATAATGACAGGTGACATAAATTTTCATTTGCGCAACCATAAAATTACATATCTGTGGTCACAAGTGATAACCGCCTAAATCGACTTAAGAATAATTTGAGTTATGTTTGTATGCTATCATATTCTACTAAAAACGCCTTATATTTACGTGAAATCCCCATTTCTCTATCACTGTTTATTAAAAAGTTATTAACGAAAACATGCTGACCTAAGTCGGAATGAAGCCCCATTACATTTATATAAAAAGTTATTTTTCTCGAAAGCATGATTTTCGACTTAGGCGGTTAATGCTTGTGACCACAAATATTTGTATCTAATGCGTATTATAGAATTCAAAATGTGTTTGAGTTGCAAGTGACGACTTGTAAGTTCGTGAATAATATTTTCGTAAAAGGAATTTTTTAAGTTGTTAGCGATATGTTCTTTAATGACAGGTACTTTAAAAGAAAAGGTAATATTCTAAGAAAATTTATTTTTTTTCGAAAAAATGTGCCGTTTTAAGAATTTGTAATTTTTTAAGAAACTGTACTTATTAACCCTCTCCGTATCAAAAATAATTTTAAAAATCTGCAAATTTCTAGGCCGTAATGGCGATAAAGCCAGAAAAAATATATTTTTTACTTGAGATTTCTTACCTATCAGGTAGCATATATATTTATACATATTTCTTATCATATAAATAATCAAAGCTTTACAATATTTAAATATGTCCCTGACTTTTTCATTTCAATTAATGCCTGCCTTGATATCGAATATATTCGACAAAAACACGGAAATGTAATTTTGTAAGAAATGGTACTTTTTTAAGAAGATGAAGTCATTTTTGGTTAAGCATTCATACAAAATGCAATAAGAATTTGCACTTACATTAGGAGTAACTGAACAAGCAATTTTACTTCGTTTACAATCATTGGGAATGATTCAAAAACTAGGAAATTGGGTTCCAAGTAAATTAGAGCCGAGAAAATTTGATCACATATGTAAGTCTTCTTGCTTGATGAGAAATAGTTCCACCATGATAACCTAAAAAGGAGAAATCATGGTGATCAAATGACCATGCTTCAAAATCTGCTGCTTAGCCAAAAACTCCAGCCTTGTATATGGTAGTCGTGTATTATGACTTGCTCAAACCGCACGAAGCCATTACTTGGGTTATCTGGCGAATAGAATTGATAAGGTTGAGTCGAACACTTAAACAGAAGAGTACTGAGTACACGACCATATAACTTTTTTTGAATAAGAATGCTCAGCGGCGCAATGAGTACGAAAAGCAACTGTTCCGTTCAAATAGCTCTACACCTAATGTAGTTCAACTGCTGGAGCTGGGGTTTTTTAATGTTCATCTTGAATTTGCCCATCGATCCCTCTTTTGGTATTCTTGATTTCGGCTTATTTTTTTTGGAATTTGTCTCCAATAATTGATTTTGACGAAAAAAAAAAATAATGATTTTAGCTGAGCATTTTTATTACGATAAATACTATAAAAATGTCTGCGTGAAACTGCGGGGAAAATTTTTCATGATTTTCAGAATTTTTGCATACATTTAAATTTTTTTTTGAAATATCAAAAAATTAATGATTCATAAACTTCTTTTCAAAAACTTTCCTCCAAAAGTGTATAATTTTCCAGTAAAAATATTTTGGAACATAATGGCCGTTTTTGGGAAAAATTAAAAAATACACAATTTTTCCCCGCACTTTCACGCTGCAATAAAAATTGGAAGAAGTATGTGCAATCTATGGACCGTGCTTCGAATAAAACATAAGATCGCACTCTATATTTTTTTCTACCAAATATGCAATTCTTGATAAAAAAATTTTATTTAAACAGGTTACATTTTTGAAAAAATAAACTTTTTATTTAAAAAAAAAGTCATGTGAGTCCGATTACAGGGGAGATGTGTAAACATCTGGTAATAAATAAAATGAAATGAAATGAAAATAAAAGAAAACAGCGACAAAAAGGTTATTTCATATAATAATTTTTTCACCAAGCAATCATAAGTCATACCAATTTGTCTTAATTACGCGTAAGATGTGACTCTCAGACGTACGCTGTTTTTGTGATTGTATTGTGAAATAGAAATTTACCCCCTTGCGCGTATAGATGTTTACACATAAAAAAATTTCAATCTAAAAGGTACTTTTTCAAGAAAATTCACTTACTTAAGAAAATCTAATTTTTTAAGAAAAGGTACCATTTTAATAAAAGGTACTTATTGAGGTACTTCTTTTAAAGAAAATGTACTTGCTAAGTGTAGTTTTTACAGAAAATACATATCTTTTTTAAGAAGAGTTATTTTTAAGAAAAGGTACTTGTTAAAGTTATACTTGAAAAACTTTTAAAAGTACATTTTTAAGAAAACATGTTTATAGGAAAATAAGCTTTTCAAAGAAACGTTACGATGGGAGAACCTACATTCTAATTTCCTACTTCCAGTATATTAATACCAGTGGTGTAAAAGTTGTAAGAGAAATGACGAAAAAGTCAACATTGATGAATTCAAATAAAGGTTATAAGTAACCGTTATTGTAATATATATTTAATATTGGTCATCGTAACCAATATAGGTGAGAAATATTTTTTTTTTTTTTTGGTTATAAATAACTATTATAACAACTTAAAAATTTTTTGATTATCAATAACCATTATTGAAAGTAATTTTATTTTTTGATTATCTCTACCCGGATACATGTCATATTTCTCATGTAGTGGATGCATGTCTAAAGGGCTTTTAGTTTAGTTATTGAACTAATTAAATTGAAGTACTAAAAGTTTAATTTTTTATCAACTTTTTCATTAAATTATATTTTATTAATATAATTAATAAACATTTCTTATAGAACTGCCCGTTTTGTTTACTTTGCCAAAGATATTTAAGTTCTGTCTTAGAAATGCATCTATTACATCAGAAATATAGTAAGTATCCGGGTAGCGATAACAAAAAAATAAAATTACTTTTAATAATTTTTTAGTTGTTATAATAGTTAATCATAACCAAAAAAAAAAAAAAATATTTCATTAATATTGAATTTTAATGTAACTTTTCCTTCTGAAAGAAAAAACTAATTATTTGCCGTTCCTGATTGATACATAGATATTAGTTTTACAGACTTACATATCAGTAAGTCAGTCAGAATGTTACTGATAAACTAAACGATACATAATGATTAAACAGGTACAAATTTCACAGTCAAGGACAGTTAAAATATGAGTGAGATTGTCTTGTATTACTTAGATTTAGTTAACTAAATCGAAACAGCGACATATTTGTCAACATTTTTATATATATATATTGGCAAGTTGTTATTTTATTCCATACAAATAAACTTATTTACTTTCGGACGGAGAGAGCTAAATTAATATTTCCAATTATGTATTATTTCTCTTTTATTACTAAAGTTGACAACATTAATTACCATCGGCGTAATAAAAACATCGTATAATGTGTTATAGGTCCCTACGGTCATGTTCACGCAATTTAGATTGGCGGTACCATCGTGCACATAAGTGTTTTACATACATATATTTCATATTTCAGCGAAACTATAAGCACAAAGTGATTTTAGTACATATATGAAGAACTTAAGCTAAGCAAATTTTTAATAATACTTATTTGTATAAAAACTAAAAGCTTTGGGATTTGAAAAACCACCCGTGTATTACTAATGGAAGATGTGACGATGATTTATTTACTGTAATTTATAATGTTCTGAACTACTTTATGGCCTAAATAATAAACTTTAAAATAAATACTAAATAAAAGTCATGTCTCTGGTTTTATTACTTACTGCTAGTTAGGGTATCACAACAATGTAGGTGGGGAAATCAGAGGAATGAGTAGTTAACAACAGTCACACAATAAGTAAGCACTTGCAATTTTTCCTCCAAGATTGCTTGTATTTTTCTTGTTTCTACATATGAAATAGGGAGTTAACATATGGAATTTAAATAGAAACTATACAAATGTGGCATCACAGTTATTATGCAACAGAATATATAAATAAGTAAGAGTGGAAGATTGTATTGTAAGTACTTGTACGTATACAATTTGTAAACTTAAGAACTAAGAAGTGCAAAAAAAATACAGAATGAATATTTCTTTTCTGGTATAGCTATGTGTTGCTGCCATTTTCCAGGGACCGTTCTAATTATGCCTTTTATCATAGAAGAAAAGTTATATTTTTACTTTGGTTTTAATTTCATCGAGTAAAAGTAAAAGTTATTTTTTTGGTAATGTGCGTGATGGCTCTAGTATTGTTGATTGCGTGAACTGGACTGTAGGGACCTAGAGTGTATAATGCTATTATCATGCCAATGCTAATTAATGTTGTCAACCTTTGGTGGTAAATATATTTGAAGAGTTATAAATAAATAATTTGAAATAGTATACAAATAATAGTCTACAATTAATAGCAAATGTTTATTTATATGGAATAACAGCCATCTAATCAAATAAGACTTTGCAAATATAGAAAAAAGTTTGGTTTATATTGCTGCTGTTTAGAAGCGAACTTTAAGTTTACTTAATGAGACACGTAAAGGACAATTTTCCACATATCTAAATATATTTAATGGTTATTTCATTTGTTTCTTATTGACCTCACCCGTCATTGTTGGAAACTGATTATCTCTATATATAAAATTTATTTTCTGTTTGTTTGTTTGTTTGACCGCTATACAAATTTTTATTTTTCAACGGCTTTCTCTGAAATTTTGCAGACACGATCTACGTGCACCAGGAAAGATCGCCATGTGCTTCTTGCTGGCCACACCTACTCTTACGCCCACTTTTAAATACAATAAATTTTATGTTTTTTGTGGTATATGTGTTTGGTCGCTATACAAATTTTTATTTGTTAACGGATTTCTCTAAAATTAAGTACATACAATCTCTGTACTCCAGGGAAGGTCACCATTTTTCAATTTTCACTTTTTGCAGGAGAACGATACAAAGTGGTCATATCTATCCACTGTAAAAATTTTACATCGGGTTTTCTAGTCTTTCGCAAAAAAAAAAAAAAAATACAGTTGTAACCCTCTTTGTGTTATAAGAGTAGCTTCTTCAGAATCCACTAAAAAGACATATTTTGAGTTGCACATAAAAAACTTGTTATTCTTGCTGCTCACTGAAAAAATCGCAAAAACAACTACTGTTGTATACTTATTATTCGCAATTCCTTACAAGGAAACAACTGTTTTTAAATTTTATAGTAAATATTAAAAAAAAACCGTTTTTTGCCTCTACTGAAAAATTTTAAATTTTGAGTTAACTCACTTTAGAGGTACAGGTGGGATATGCTTCTTACCGGCTACGGCTACTTTTGCGCCCACGTATATATATATGAAATTAATTTTCTGTTTGTTTGTTTGTTTGTTTGACCGCTATACAAATTTCTCTGAAATTTGGTAAACACGATCTCTGTATCATCATATGCTTCTTACCGGACAGGTCTACTTTAGCGCCCACTTTTTATATACAATTCATTTTACGTTTTTTGCTATATTTGTTCGCTACACAAATTTTAACATTTCAACTGATTTCTCTGAAATTTGGTATACACGATTTCTATACTCCAGGGAAAGTCAGCATATGCTTTTTACTGACCATGCATAATTTTGCACTCGCTTTTTAAATTTTTTACGGGTTTAGCTCGAATTTACTGCACGTTATTCTCATATCCCAGGCAATGTTGTCATATATTTTTATCGGCCACGCCCACTTTTTTAATTTTCTATATGCGATTTTAGTGTTTTTTAACATATTTTAATTTTTCAATGGACTTTACTAAAACTTTGTGCATAAATCTCTTTACTTACTACTCTTGAATTTACACAATTATGAAATAAATGTTGTAAATAAAACTATTACAAATATTCCCGTCTTGCCTTTTTAGCTACATTGGAAATCAAAATATAACATCTATTTCCATCTCGCCTTTTTGGCTACATTGGAAAGCAACCTATTGCAAATATTTTCATTTAATCTTTCTCACTATGTAAATGATTTATACAGGTGGAAAAAGAACTATTTGCAATTTTGACTTGCACATGAAAGTATACAGTATACAGTATACATTCACGAAAAATTTTTGATAAATTTAGTTATTTTGATTGAACCATGCCTCCTAAAAACGTAGTCATATGGACCGTACTACCTCAAATGTAACAAGTGAGAAAATTATAGCCGGTCTAGACCGACTATACGATACCCTATACCATGGTTTATATATATATTTCGGACCAACTAATTCGATATAGAAAATAAGTATAAACCAAATTTGAGTGGCATTGTTATTAATTCTTTTGGCTGCAGATATGAAAAAGTTCATATCGGATGCTATATTTATAGATCTGAACATGCACCGAATTTCACCAATTTCAATAGCGTTCATCATATGGCCGATAACAGTTCTAAGGGTAACTGAACATTAAGTTCAGAAATTGTAATATTAAAGATTGAGTTTGAAGTTATTCAGGCTCAAGATCAATTGTTTTTACTTTAAATAAAGCAAAAATATTGGTACATTTGTTTCAAAAAATTGATCTATATTCTGCATGACAGGTTATACAGCTGTTACAGGAAGAGTCATCAACCCTCATCAGTAACCAAAAGCCGTAGATAGTTTGTTTGGTAAAAAGTTAAATTCATATATATTTTCTGAAAACAACCAAACGAGAATTCAAGCAAAAGTTATACTATTTAAGCTTCTTCCAATATAACAAACTAAAATATGGAACAACTTTGAAACAAATATGATTGTATACGAGCACACATTGCATGCTACAATATACATGTTTGTTTTTGTCTTAAAAAAACAAGAAAACAATTTGTTTTTGCTGAACTTACATATAGCATTAATGTCGCACAGTGGCGCCCGTAGAGCAAACGGGGTTGCAAAAATCAAAATTTTCAACGATTTCAAATATGCTACTCTTAATAATATCACATTTTTAGTTTAGAAGATATAACCGTTCAAAGTTGACCGACTTTCGGTTTTCAAAAAAAACACACAATTTTTAGTCAATTTGTTGCGATTTCAGGTCTAATATCACGAAAAATAGGTAACGAATCGCCTTATTTTTTGTTTGTATTGATTGACGTATTTATTAAATGTATAATGATAAAAAAAATTAACTGTTTGCTTTGTGTTTCCCTGGTAAATCACTATTTAAAAACTATCCGTTTTTTCACTATTTTTCAACTTCAACGGAAAATAAAAAAAATCTATATTTTTCTATATTTGCCATATTTGCAAAACATGTTTTTTGATTATTTCTTTACATAATTCAAAAGGCTTTATCTGCCCGTACGTGCCCGTTTGGCTTCTAGATGTAAAAAAAGGTTAAAAAGACATGGTTGCAGAAATTGTATGGCGTGCATCCCTTACATGTTTTGACTGACAGTAGTTTGATCTAATAGTTCGAAAATTGCATTTTAAGTCGGTTGTTTACCTGTGAGCCTCTGCCATAGTCTACTCCCAATATTCTGTTACAGACACAGGATGCACAAAAAACTACTCATTGAAATTCGCAGGTACGCACCTCACTTAAAAATTACTTTGGAGCACAAATGGTCAAGAACAATATTGACTTATGATCCCTCCAGATGGGCACAAATCTTATTTAGACACGAGCATAATATCAGAATTGCATAATTCAGCCTAAATCCATATGTATGCAGGGAAGAGGTAAATTTTTAGGCATGGTAGCATAAGCCTATATATTCCAAAATAAGCATAATGCCTGGATTAGTCTACGACTGAAAGTTGGCGCAACAAGTACTGAAACCATGGCGTTAAACAATTTAAAATTATTTGAACTGTTTAGAAAGTCAACCACACCAAAGTTTTTCACGGAAGCTGCTTTAGAAGAACTTGATAGTTATACGGAAATATTGAGAGAAGCGAAATTATAAAAAATAATTTTTATCTGATATATGCAAATATTAAGGCAAAATGGGTGAAATCTAATCGAACCATTCAGAACTTCAACTCCAAATACGAGGACTGGCTTAATGAAGACACCATCCTGGATATATTGGCAGTAGATAAACCCACCACATCAACCAGAGGAGCAAAAGGAAGGCCAAAAAAAAAAGTATTGAGGAGTGTTCAATTTTCACAAGAAAGAGGAAACTTGCCGATGCCACCAATGACTTGACCACGAAGCATTTATCGGACGCGCTGTCTATTAATTATACAAAGGATAGTGAAAGAGTTAGGTCGCAGATTACAAAATCTGTTGCTGATGTAAGCCCACTGCGACTAAAAAGGATTAAGGAAAGCATTCCTACGCCCACAAACGCACATATTAAAAAGTATGGTTCCGAAGAAGCCTTGGCCTTGTTTATGGACTTACAACTTTCCAAAGAAAAATATGAGATACTACGGGCATCCTTGATGCGACACGGGGCTGACGTTTTACCAGGATACAAGCATATTACGCAAGCCAAAATAAATTCACGACCACTGCATACGGAGTTTACGGAAGTCTCTGTGAAAAGTCGTAAACGAACTGACAGGAACAACCTCAACATTGTCATGCCCGATTTGCAAAAAGAGTCAGAAGAACTTTGGTAATTTAAACGATTCTACAAACGAGGAGAATTACGAATATGGATTGTCACCATTGCACGCAAGGATAAGGTGTATGGAGTTCTTGCTAAAACTGGCGTATACCCTACCACAAGAGGAGGAAAACTTCGATGAAAATACATCAATAAAGGATAAGGAAAAGATCAGAAAGAAGCAAATACAGGATGCTTTTTTTAAACAAGTTGGACTAAAAGTAGACTGTCCCAAGCACGGATACGGTAACTCAAACGATGGAAACACTTCTAGGAGATTTTTTGAAAATGATGAGGCAGTAACTGGAATCCTGGAATTGACAATCAAATCGTGAAAAGATTGGGAACGATCTTGAATGTTTTAAACTGCAAAGAAAATGTCAATTCTACAAAATATGTATCCACAGAAGAAGTTGACCCCGACCGTCCATAAAATATTGGCGCATGGCAAAGATATAATTGAGTACCAGTCTTTGCCAATTGGAGAGCTTTCTGAAGAAGCACAGGAGTCTCTTGACAAATTTTATAAAAAATATAGATTGCAGAACACATTCAAAGCATCAAGGGTAAGGCAAAATTAGGACCTCTTCAAAATGTTGGCAGCATCTTCAGATCCACTTGTTTCTTCCCTGCGGCATGTGAAGTCACGAATAGAGTTAGAAAATAATTATAGTTTAGAAATGATTAGTCTTTTAGATATACCTTCTCTTACGAATTGTGATGAATATTTTACAGAAAATTGAAAAAATAAATTTAAAAAAGAAGTAATTTTTTTTTAATTTGTTGGGTAATAATTTAAAACATAAAACCCTAAAGAAAAAAAAAATAAAAACAATCTAAAAATGTAAAAATAATTTTTTTAGTTACCATAAAATTGATATTTCTACAAATTTTAACTTTGATAACCCACAGGTAGGCCCCTACAAAGCGTAGCACCCTTTCCAAACGCTCATTTCATAGGCTGAAGAGTTATCTATCATATGCTGTTTAAACTGTTCAATTATGTTATTCGGTTCAAAAGATATGATTTTTGCAACGAGAAAACTCAAATGGTCTATTTGACTTTTTAATATTGGCTAGAGTGTTCACTTCAATTGGTCTAAGGGCAGACAAATTATGTATACCTGACTTCAATTTGGTGTGTATGTGTTTGGTGTGTATTTTTTTTTAAGTGACTTATATAACTATTGCCACTATCGAAAAGAATTTTTGGACTTGTCATCATATAATGATCACATCAGATATAAATATATGATAATCTGAAATATCTCATGGTTTCGAATTATTTTATATATTCTCATTCCCAATGACTTCGTCAAACTTGGTTAAGTTCTACTATTTTTACTTGAACCCCTCTCCCAAAACTCGCTGAGGAAAGCAGGCGTAGAGTAACTTTATGGTTTTAGTATGGCAAGTAGGTTTCAAATTGAAATTGATTGTATATATATTGATAGCTTCTATATGAGAGATTCCTAAGTCCAACAAAAAGGTTGTGGTGACTTTGCCACTGATAGATAATAATAAGAAAGAGTTTTTGAAAATTTCTAAACCCCAACTGCTGCTAACAACTTTCATTCCCAAACCTGACTTGTTATTTCTCATAATTTCATATAAACATTTTCGAACAATGTGAAATTTTGTGAATCTCAAATTTTCCCAAACAATCCCAATTTGAAGTGCAACATTAACGTGGCGATGTATAATGGTCTGTAGTTTGTGTGTTCATTAAAATAAATTACCTTTAGTCAGATATATAAAACCACATCCGTTATATGAGATGAAGGAAGCCAAGGCAGAAATGTATGAACGTATCCTTAGAGTATGTTTCAGCAGCAACAGGACGATTCTTTACACATTTTCTATGTTTCTGTTGTTGTTGGTTGGGTATTTGCATGTTCAGCTACGGTAACTGCAGTGGCTTGTGAATTTATGGAAGAAGATTCGGTGCCAGTGCTAGCACTAGATGTTTTTCGTGATGATGAGACATGTGTACGTATAGCTGGTGTTGGAGGAGATGATTTAAATTGTGATTGTAGTTGTTGATGTTGCTGTTGTTTTCCACATGCCATTATAGCTGTTGCTGATGATGATGCTGCTAATGTTGAGCTTGGTTGACTTGCTGTTAAAAGTGTCGGCGTCGGTGGCGGTAGGGGTGAGTCATTGGTGCCACTAGTACTGCCTCCAGTACTGCCTGAAGTATTTGTGTTACGTGTTAAAAACCAACATTCCATTGGTGTTGGCTTGCCTTTCATGACAACTGGCCCACGGTATTCGAGATGAAATGAATCATCCTGGTTAATCTCCTGACAGAGTAATCTACAAATGCAATGTTAAAAGTAGAGTTTTATGAAAAGCGACGTGTAGTTAACGACTTTAAAAAGAATGAAATGATGACTTTCGTTCTTAAAAATATGTTAAACTAACTTAAATGGCAAAGGTTTCATCTGTCATTCATTGGCAACAAAATAAAAATTAAGCAAATGGCAGAACTTTGAATACTCGTTTGATACAGATAAATAATTGCAAGCACAATGAATACCTGTACCTGTATGTTGTAGTGTTTGATACGTTTGAATTTAATGGCTTTACTCCAACTGAAAACTTAAATAAGGACAACCGTTGATAACTATAACAAACTGCTCTTAATTTCTATGCACCTAAACAAATGTGTAACAATTTGTTCCCAAATAATCTAATATTATACTAAGTGCCAAAAATTGCTTTGACTTTTAGTTTACGTTTACTGTGGAGAAGTTTATTTTAGTTTCACAAAAATTTATTTTTTATATTCAATGTACGAAAAGAACCATCATAGTAAACTAAGCAAGCAAAATTTTTGCTTTTATACACATTCCTTAATATTATTAAAAAAGCCTCTTAAAAATAAATGTCACCATGTTACACAAAGCGTGCAAGGACATCTGTTCTACGTACGATTACAAATAATGTGTTGCTTTAATTTTAGATTTGTACGCTCGTATATTCCTGTAATGTGCACAACTAATGCATCAAACATGTCGTTGACTAATGGCACTGCAATTTATTTAAGTCGTTCTTTATATGCACTTCAATGATTTGATAATAACTCCAGTATATTTTATATATTGTACTTTCATGTTAAGAACTAAGTATTTGTTTTAATAAAATATGAAGCTGAAAGTTAAAAATCAAAAGGTATTGTACAAAACTTATAAAATTTAATAAATTAGTCTAATGGCTATGTTTATTATTTTTTGTTACAATATAGCAACAATAATTACACCATATACCACTATGTGGTCATGTTTGAAACTACCAAAAATAGTTGACCTACACCCTTCTTTTATTATACCGATCGACTCAGAATCACTTTCTAAGTCGATTTAGCGCTGGCCGTGCGTCCATTAGCGCTTCTGTGTGTCCATGTAAATCTTGTGATCAAACTACAGGTCGTAAATATTTTCCTATATAAACTTCTATCGGCCTTAGGAAGAACGCTGTTTATATTGGTAAAAAGCGGTTCATGTTCAGACCTAGTCTCCTTATAAATGACCGCTCAAAATCGATTTAATGCCCATAAGATCCAAATTGTCATAATGATAGTTTATTGCATCCACTAATCAGCATTCCAAAAATAAACACTGAGGTAAATTCTTAGTCATAGCCTCCATATAAAACTGGTATCTGATCTTCACTTAAGCCTATCAAAAATGAAAAAAAATTGCACAAGTAAGAAAATTATAGTCGGCCTAGACCGATTATACGATATCCCATACCATGTGTTTAGGTCCAACTAATTAGATATAGAAAATAAGCATAAACCAAATTTGAGTATCATTGTTATTATTTTTTTTGGCTGCAGATATGAAAAAATTCATATCGGGTGCCATATATATATGGGGACTAGGTCGAAAAATGGACCGACCCTGACCATATTCAGCAAAGTCACTTATATTTTGAAAAAATATATACAAAGCAAATTTTAGAAAAAACTGTGCAATGTTTGCGTTTTTTTATAGATTTTAGTGAAGATCGGGAAGCAGCTCTATATGGGGCCCATAAATAAGAATTGTCCTATAGGGATTATTTTTGGACTACTGTTTAATGGATATAATAAACACATAAAACATAAAAACCCAATTTGACTCAGATCTATATGATAATTTGGATCTTATGGCAATTTAAGTCGTCACATAGGGCCACTTGTATGGGAACTAGGTCTGAACATGAACTGATTTACGCCAATTTCAATACCGTTCATCTATATGGCCGATGAGAGCTTATATACAAAATTTCATCAAAATATATTCATGTTTGCGAGCTGTAGTTTGATTACAACGTTTATATGGACACACAGACGGACGGACGGACGAACGGACGGACATCGCTAAATCGACTCAGAAAGTGATTCTGAGTCGATCGGTATAATAAAAGATGGGTTTAGGTCAAATATTTTTGGTAGTTACAAGCAGCAGCACAAAGTCATTATACCCAAACTACATAGTGGTATAGGGTATAACAAGTTTTTCTGAAATTTGGTTTATATATACTTTTGCAAAAAATAAGTGACTTTACTGAATATGGCAAAGTTCGGTCTTGGTCCCTACATTAATATAGTATCCGATATGAACTTTTTCAGATCTGCAGGCAAACAATAGGTAAAAATTGCACTCAGATTTGGTTTATGCTAATGTTCTACACACTATTAGTTAGACTATAAACGCATCGTATAGGGTATCGCATAGTGAATCTAGACCGATTATAATTTTGTTGCTTGTTACACCCTATATCACTATGTGGTCAGGGTATAGTGTGCTGATGTTTGTCCGATGTCCGTCTGTCTGTTTGCTTGTCCATGCAAACCTTGTAATCCAATTACATGTCGCAAATATTTTGATGTAATTTTGTATATAAGCTTCTGTTGGCCACATAGATGAACGGTATTGAAATTGGTGTAAATCGGTTCATGTTCAGACCTAGTTCCCATACAAGTGGCCCTATGTGACGACTTAAATTTTCATATCTAAATTATCATATAGATCAAGGTCATGTTGGTTTTGCGTATGTACAAAAATTGGTTTATGCTTATTTTCTATATCTAATTATGTAGTTGGATCTAAGAGATAGTTTCTCTAAAGGCATGGTATAGGGTATCGTATAGTCGCTCTAGACCGACTATTATTTTCCAATTTTTTTTTCTAGATTTTTTGTAAAAAGAAGCTAGCAACCAAGAGCTCTAAAGAGAGAACATAATTTCTTATTAAATCTTAATTCATATTAGATGAGTCTGTCTGCATACTTGATATCATAAATTTCCAAGTCAAGGGCGCAAGTAACGCAGGTGGCGTCTTTGAATGATGCTGTATATTAAAATTTAATACACTTAATTTTTTTTTAATATAATTGTTTGTTTTTGTACACAAGCTTAAAAAGCAAAATAATATTTGTTTGATGTGAATTCTGCAAATTCAATAAAAGAGAAACGCAATTTAAACCACCAAATATATTGTTAATGTCAAGAAACAAATTATTACTTAAACAACATTTTACATAAACAAATTTAGTTATTAGTTTAATTATATAAAGATAAGACTTTTATAAATTTTACAACCATTCAAATAAGGAGGAGACAACATTGTTACACAGGCAGTATTAAGTCAGTGATAAGCGTTAACCCCTGGATTTTGTAGTCCTCGATATATTATTATTATTATTAACTTTTATTATAAATTTTTATTAATGAAAATCCTAATGTAATAAGATTTAAAATCTTATGAAACAACATTAGTCATAACAAATTAATTTTCAATAAGAAGAATGTTTGTAAAATAAAATATAATATAAAATATATAAAAAATAAAATAAAAATGTAAAAATAAAGTGTAAAAATATCCTGGACAGCAGGTAAAAATTATATGGAAATTAAAATTAATTTAACTAAAGAAATTAAAATGAAGTATTAAAAATCAATTGAGAAAAAGTTTAAAAAGTTCTTTCTTAAATGATGTTGTATTTGATATTTTGTGAAGTTGATTATTTAAAGTATGTAACGAGTTCCAAAGACGTATGCCATTTACAAAAAAGTGTCTTACGTATATTAGTCTATTGTACAATATTGGTACAAGACAGTTATTACGGTTAGATCTTGTAAATAGTAATCGCTCGAAAAGGTAAACGGGTTCTTTAGTGAAAATAATTTTATGAACCATAAGTGAAGTTCTAAATTTAAGATAGTCTTCAAATGAAATGCCATAAATTTTATTTAGAAAAGCGGAGATGCTATCACATTTGCGTAAACCATAAACATATCTAACTACACTTTTAAAGACGCGTGTAAGTTTACCCATGTCTGCACTATCACAACCTGACAACAATTCACAACCATATAAAAGCGTAGGTAAGATAAACGATTTTGCAAGAACAAATCTAATTTTCTGCGGTGTGAAGTACTGAGAAGACCAAAGACTACGGAGAATACTATAAACTTTTCCAGAAGCTTTGTTAATTTGATCATTCCACGTTAGGGTATTATTAAAAATCATTCCAAGGTTTTTAACATTCGCAACGTAGGCGATATCCACTCCATTAATACTAACTTTCGGAAGACAAGAGGTATCATATATCTTTTTAAAAATAACAAGGCACTTAGATTTTTTCGGATTTAAGGTAAGACAATTCAACCTAGCCCATTCAAGTACGTGGTTCAGTTCAGTATTCAGGTTCTGTACACAATTTTCCACATATCGTACGTTACATGATGTGTATAACTGAACGTCGTCAGCGTACATGTGCATTTGGCATGAATTAATTACGCGTGGTAGATCATTTATGTAAATAGAAAACAAAAGAGGGCCAAGTATAGACCCCTGCGGAACACCCCTACTTAAAGACAGAGAGGTAGACGACTTGTCTTTAGAGACAACTACTTGCTCTCTGTTCCGAAGGTAAGAGCTAATCAATTTAGAGGAGGTTTCAGAATAACCAAAAATATGTTTAAGCTTTTTAACAAGAATATCATGGTCCACTGAGTCCAAAGCTTTAGAGTGGTCCAATAAAGTCAAAAAAGCAATATTACCACTGTCAACGATATAACGAAGATCTTCCGATACATCAATTAAAGTAGTAATACACCCTCTTTTCCTGCGAAAACCAGATTGCTTAGAGATAAAAGATTATTAATGGATATATGTTCATTCATTTGTTTGCTCATAATTTTTTCGAAAACTTTCGAGAGAAAAGGAAGTACGGAAATTGGCCTGTATTCTTTATTAGATTTCGGCAAGGGAATTACTTTTGCCCATTTCCACAAATCAGGGAATATAGATTTTGTAAAAATAGTGTTAAAAATATGCGTGATATAGGGTAAAACCTGTGGTAAAATAGCTTTAATAAATATTGGATTCATACCGTCTAGACCAATTGATTTTGACTTTATGGAAAGAAAAGCTTCCAGAACATCCTCCTGGTTAACGCAGGAAAAACTAAATAAAGAATCTAGATTGCAATCTGGTAGATTTGCATAAGAGTCAGAACGAAGAGGAGTTGAGTCATTTGAAGTAAATTGTCTATTCAATTCATTTAGTTCAAAAGTGGAAAGATTTACCGATTCACTTTCATCTTTATAACCAATTTTCTTTATCTCTTTCCACATATTTTTAGTATCCATATCCTCTGAAAATACACGACTATAATAGCGTTGCTTAGCTAACTTTACTTCCCTAGTAACAGATCTACGTAGTGATTTAAAAATTTCATTTAACTGTGTAGTTTTATATCTTTTCCACTTATCGTAAGCAGAATTTCTTTTAACTATTAAATCACAAATATTTTGATTAAACCAAGGCTTAGTAGAAGATTTAACAGTTTTCTTTCTAACCGGTACGTATTTGTCGTATAGGTATGTGGTAGCTTCATAAAAAAAGGATATCTATTGGTTTAAATCAGGACTACTGTAGATACTGGTCCAATTGATTAAATTAATTTCATTTAAAAGAGCATCATAGTTAATATTCTTGTAATCACGGAAAGTAATATGCTGTGGTTTTTCATGTTTAAAATAAGGAAGGTTAAAGGTCATATAAATGACGTCATGTTTTGAGAAATTAGGAGAAGAAAACTGGTCATGCAAAAGAACTTTTCTAATATCAGAGACAAAGAACACGTCAATAAGGGTACTACTCATTGAAGTGAAGTGAGTGGGGATAGTAGTGTTTACAGCTATAAGCTCAATCGGTTGGAAAAGTGAAATTAGATCAGAATCAATGAGCAAATTTCCATTTAGGTCTCCAGAAAGAATAATATCACTATAAGATAAACAATTTTCATCTAACATATTATATGGCGGCGCCAAAATTTAAAAAATTCACTTAAATCTGACAATTATTTTTAAAAGTTGTTTACCCACACACACTTGGGGAAATAATTGTAAATTTTTATACACATATGCTTAGTTAGCGAAATATAACTAAAGTCGTATATGTACCTCTATAAGGCTAATGAGTTTCATGTTTACAGAAATAGCCAAACAGATTCTAGAGGGTTTAGTTAACAATTTTTATGAGCAAAGACCTCCAATACTACCTATTGTTGATACTATTCATATTGAGATATGCATTAAACTTTTTTCTAATTTAATTTTATATATACTTTCCTAGTGGGTCCATATTTAACGACGGTGTAATAATAAGACTATTTGCCTGTTCAAAACACTTAGTAGTGATAATAAGCTTTGTTTGGTTGGTGATTTTAATTGCAGATACCAGTCATGTGGTTACTAAGGGCAAACTCTTGCGGAAATATAGTGCATGATAAGTTGGACTCCAATAATATTGATAATGTATCTTGTAATTTTTTTAATCACGTGCTTACTATTGCTATTAGATGAGCATCTAGATTGGACCTTTTTTTTAATAAATTTACATGGTATACTGTCTCCTGTAAAAGTTATAAATGACATAGTCTCCAAATATTTGCCAGTAAAGATCATTTTATATAGTTCATATCATAATACAACAATTTTCAACCACGATTTTGCTAATGCTAATTGGACTTGGTTTTCAAGGTTGCTTAATTTTGAAATCGGTTATAGTGTTCAAAAGAGACATAATTCATATACAAGTAAATCTCTTCCCTGTTACGTAAAAAATATGATTAAACAAAGAAATGGCATGAAACGATACTGGAAACGATATGGGGATATATATGATCTGTATCAATATTAAACGAAAGTATGCGTGAAGAAATTGAAAATATTATAAGTAAGTCATTACATTCTAACCACACTGGATAAAAGCTCTCCAAAAGTGTTCTTATTCGAAAAAAAAAAAAACCGTAGTCGTTGTACCAGTAACTAGGAAAAGAGTGAAATTTTGGCTTAAACATTTCCTTTAAATCATTCAATATCATTTTTCGGGGTCCTACAACAAATTTTATAGTTGAAATCTTTCTATCAATGAATGTAAATCATTTGAATAAATTTTCAACAAATACTTCACAATTCTCTGATGTACCCAAGATACGAGGGCGGATAAATAAGTTCGTGACTTTTAGAATGAAACACAGTTTTAAAAAAAAAAAAAAAAAAAAAAATAATTTTTCAACATAATATCCTTTTAGCTCAATACGTCCAACGTTTCTCCAATTTTTGTATCCCTTCCAAAAAATACGATTTTTCGAGGTCCATCAAATATGCATTTTTGATCAACAATTTCATCGTTGTAGCTTAATCTCTTTGCCATTTCTTTAGGTTTGGAAACAGGAAATAGTCACTGGGGGCTAAATCTGGAGAATATGGCGGATGAGATACCAATTTTCGTAAAAATAATGTTTAATGAGCACTCGAAATTCACTTTTTTCCATTAAAAAAAAAAACACGCGGTTGTATGTTTTGAACGCAAAGTAAATGACGGAACTTGCTCAAAATTTTACAGTAGAATACTAACAGGTGGTAATTGATGGGAGCAGTGTTGCATTTTATATAAGTACGAGGGAAGTTCGAAAAGTCACGGACTTATTAATCCGCCCTCGTATTTAAAAGAAAGAAAGTCCCAGGAATCGATGATAAATTAACTTCGTCAAAGCAATTATATTTTTAACAATTATTATGAATTCTTAATCTTGAAATGTGTTGTTTTCCGAAAGAATTCAAAGAATCGAAAGTCATACCCACAAAAAGCCATAAAAAGCTCCAGGTTGTTTTTCTTCATACCGACCAAAGAGCTTATTTTCCAAGATTTGTAAAACTCTGGAGAAAATCATTAAAGTCAAACTATTAAATTTTATGGAAAGCCGTAACACTATTCTACTTTAGGAGTTTGGTTTTTGCAGAAAACACAATACTGCACATCTACTAATAATAATAAGGAAATAATTTCCAGAAAACTGTAATCACCAGAAATGAACTGGCGTGGATTTACTAGATGTTAAAGCAGCCTTTGACTCAGTGTGGCAAGAAGGTCTTGTTTTTAACATGTAAAATTTTAACTTTCACTAACAGCTTATTAAGATAGTTTTCTCTCCCCTAGTATTTTTAACTTTATATTAGCTCATTCTCATCAGTGTATGTTTTGGTTAGAGCTGGTGGTCCTTTCGCAAGACTTTTGTTTGCCTTTTATTCTTTATAAATCTTATACAGTTGAATTTCGCCAACTAGATTACTGTGCTATGTCAATAATTACTGATGGCACAGCGGTTTTCAACTCCGATTAATGTCTGCAGATATAATATCTAAACTTTAAGTGGCATTAACAGAGTTACAAACATATTTGAACCGATGGAAAATAATATTAAACTTAGGCAAGGCTCAGGCAATATATTTCACTAGAAAACACCGCAAGCCAATATTACATTCAACAACAATTCTATGCAGCTCCTGTTTGGCCTACAAGTGCGAATTGCCACTTAAAAAAATTTCAAAAATCGAAAAAAAAATTACTGAAGTTAATTCTTAAATCATGGTTATAATAGTATTAATAAGCTGGTTCGTTGTAGATAGTTAACTAGGATTAGTAGTTTAAATAAAAAAAGAAAGGAATAAAATAGATTTTTTAAAATTTTTACCTTCAATAAAAGTTTATGTACATGATCATATAAAGTTATATCACGAACGTAAATCGTATTTAATTATGTAGAAAAAGAGAAAATAGAATTCTTCAACAATTTAAAATATATATTAAATTAATTTAAATGTAAATATTACAAAGAGTAAATAAAGCTGAATTGAATATGTATTTTTTACAACCATATACGCTAACTAACATCGAAGTCATTGATGCTAAATAATATTCTTCTTCTTTTGCCTTTTTATTAAAAGTTATCTATGTGTGTAGAAGGAAACAGTAGTAAGAGCATGTGAAATTAAATAAATAAAATAGAAAGAGAGATAATTATATTCTATAAATTTGTACATAGGCTGATAAGTTAATAAAAAAAAAATGATTTAAATTTTGAATACAAATTGATATTTGAAAATGTGTACTTAATATAAACCTTAATTTCATATAGACCTCTTCAAATTATGCCACGTGGTAGAGATTTAAACTGGAAAGTGCAGCCTGCTATTTCATATTATCGTTCTGAAGCATTGTCAATTAAATAAAGAGCATTTCGTTCGAGGATATATAAAACTCAAGTAATTAATTACTTAAATACACGCGAATATTACGAGAAGAAACATATATAAACATCGGGTACATCAAACGACGTTGTTCATATCCTGAGTCTAAATATTACGTGTTAGACCAATTTCAGATGTAAAGCTTACAAATACTCATAAGAATGCCAAATTGAAATTTGCAGAAATATCGCCATTTTGGAAAGAGGAATGGGCATCGATTAGTTTTTCCGACGAAATGAATTTAATCACGACGACTGCGATGGATTTCAAAATTATTGGAATAATAAAATTTTAAGAATGAAGCAAACCAAAAATTTTGGTAGCGGATCGCTAATGATATCTATCGCGAGAAGGAATCCTAATGCATCTTTACACAGTTCCAAGCCAACAAAGAGCAGTTTCGAAGGTATGAAAATCGTCCTAATATGGAAAATGGATTTATTTTTATTTTATTTATTTTTTTTGTAAATGCCAAAGATACGAATGATATAATCTTTAATGTGTAACGGTATATTAAAAAAAAATAATTTTAAATTTTCAAAAATTACTTGTAGTGTTGCTGATAATATTTTCTTTTTTTAGTTTATTGAGTGAGTACTTATTGATGCCTGACTTATAAATAAAAGTACTAATTCAAGTTTAAAATTTAGTTTAAAAAATTACGTAAACTTAATTTTTCATTATCTGACTTTCATTAGCAGCAGTATATATAAATATATATATATATTTTTTTTTTAATTCTTTTATTTACAATCTGTTTTTATACAACAATAAGCAAATTTGTTAAACTTAAATAAACTTAACATAATCTGGACACTAATCCAGTTAAATTATTTACAAATTTGTAAAATAAGATATAATTTTCTATAAGGTAAATCTAATATATGGTGCCTTTTCAATCTATTTATTTCCTCACTTTCATCTAATAAGCATATGGCTAATGGGTTACTGTGGTTACTAAGTTTGTCAATGTATCTTGAACTATGTCTATTAATCTCGTCTTGAACTGTAGTAATCTGTAAATCTTTGTAAATATTGTTATTAGTTACGAACCATGGTGCATTTGTTATCAACCGTAGAGTTTTTGATTGGTATCTTTGCAAGATTTCAATATTAGAGTTACTAGCTGTCCCCCAAAGCTGTATGCCATAAGTCCAAACTGGTTTCAGTATTGGTTTGTAAATAAGAAGTTTATTGTTAATAGTAAGCTCTGATTTTGGATTAAGAAGCCAATACATTTTTCTTGTTTTTATATTTAATTGTTGCCTTTTTGCTTTAATGTGATCTTTCCAAGTAAGTCTGCGATCCAGGTGAAGTCCAAGATATTTAACTTTAGTTTGTTTTGGGATTTGAGTTCCATTTAATGTAAGCACTGAACAATCTCCTTTTCTTAAAGTAAACGTTACATGGGTAGATTTTTGGGTATTAACTTTTATATTCCATTTCTTTAGCCATAACTCAATTTCGTTAAGTTGAGTTTGGATCGTTGCTGAAGCAATATCTGCTTTATCACTTGTTGCTATTAAAGCTGTATCATCAGCATATGTTGCAACTGTTACATTTTCTCGGATAGGCATGTCCGATGTGAATATGGTGTAAAGGACAGGGCCTAAAACACTACCTTGTGGAATTCCCGCTTTAATTGGACATATATCGGAGGTTTCAGCATTTACTTTTACGTAGAAGAATCTTTGGTTTAAGTATGACTTAATGAAGAAATAATATGGTGATGGAAGTAATTTTTTTAATTTGAATAGAAGTCCCTGGTGCCAAACTCTATCGAAGGCTTGTTGGATGTCTAAAAACACAGCCGAACAATATTGTTTTCGTTCTAATGCATCTCTTATAATGTTGACTATCCGATGACATTGCTCAGGAGTGCCATGATGTTGCCGAAAACCAAATTGGTAGTCTGACATTATGTTTTTTCTTTCCAGCACTGGTAACAATCTACGTAAAAATATTCTTTCAAATAATTTAGAAAATGTTGTTAACAGACTAATTGGTCTGTAAGAAGAAATATTGTTTTCCGGTTTGTTTGGTTTTGGTACCATTATCACTTCTGCATATTTCCATTGATTAGGGAAGTGGTATAATCTCAAAATTGAATTAAATATTAAAGATAGAAAAATAGTTCCTTTTTTTGGAAGGGCTTTTACAGCTACAGCAGTTATTTTATCATATCCAGGAGTTTTTCTATTATTTAGAGCTATGATTTCTTTTTGCACTTCTTGTGGAGAAACGTGCTGAATTGGAAGATCCATCTGACAAGGACAGTCTAGGAATTGTTCTATTTCATTCATATCGTTATCGCTGTTAATATGAAAAGGCTGGAATATATTTTCCAAGTATTTGGAGTATGCATCTGCCTTTTTTTTATCTGTCTTGCACCAGGAGTTATTAAGGTCTTTAATTGGGATATTTCGTTTTACTGGTCGTTTTAAATATTTTGTGGCATTCCAAAGGCAATGTTCATCATTTCTGGATACGTTAACGTTAAGGCTTTTGAGAAATTGACTAGTTTCTTCGTTCTTAAATTCCCGAATACGGGTTTTAACTTCGACTGTGGCATGATTAAAATTCCTTTTGTCAATTGGGCTTCTGGTAGATTGCCAAATTCGCCGCAATCTTCTTTTTTGCCTTAATAAAGCTTGAATTTTTGCAGATATAACAACTCTATTTCTATTACTTCCAGCGTTTTCATGGATAGGTGTAGACAAAACTGCCGCTTCATGGATAAGGTTCGTAAAACTTTCAATAGCATCATCCAGTTCCATGCCATTTTGAGGAGGAGAAGATAGATTAATATTTTTATCAATCCAGTATTTGAAAGAATCCATATCAGTTTTTGGCGACAATATTTTAAATGATTTTTGTAATGATTGTAATAGTGTGCATACATTCAATATTACAGGTGAATGGTCAGAGCTCAATTCATCACTATCCATAATATCTAACCAACTTCTTGGTATGCCATTATAAACTACAAAGTCAAGCAAGTCTGGAATTTTTCCTTGGATCACTTGGCCAATATGTAGGTCTTCCTGTTGATAAGACAGAGTAATTATATTTTTGGAGACACTTGAAAAGTTCACGTCCTTTTGGATTCATGAGCCTTGAGCCCCACCATGTATGTTTGGCATTGTAATCACCACCAACAATAAATCTTGTACCAATTTTTTTAAAAAAATCTTGATAATCCTGACAACTAATGGTATGCCTAGGAGGTGAATATAAGGAATAAATAGAAATATTATTACCATCGCAATTTATTTTTACGCCTGCTGCTTGAATAGAAGGACATTTGTGTTCCTCAAGAACTTCGTAATATATACTGGACTTTATTAAAATAGCAGAACCAGCGTGAGCACTATTGTTGGGATGATTTGTAGCAACTAAGTCGTAACCTCTAATTCGAAAGTAACTTCTTGATGTGAAATGCGTTTCAGATACTAATAATATGTCTATGTAGTTTGTATGAAGAAATATTTCAATTTCATTTGCGTGATTGGACAGCCCATTGGCGTTCCATATTACAATTCTCAAATTTAATTGCATAATTTGGCTATTAAATGGCTCATCATACTGATGAGTTTATCCATTTTTTCCATTATAATAGAATTACTATTACCTTGAACAGCTTGGGAGTAAGAAAGTTGATGAACATTTTCATTTGTTTGATTATTTGTATTATGTTGATTTGATAATTGAGGATAATCCCGAGGGCCGAATGAATAATTGGGGTTTTGTTGTCTTGAAGAATTATTATAATTTCTTTTTTGAATTAGATGTTTATACACTTTGCATCCTTTGTAGTTGGCTGTATGGTTCTGTAAACAGTGAACGCAGCGAGGTGGGGAATTTTCATTTTTGGTACATTCAGCAGTAGCGTGGTCAAGTCCGCATTTTACACATCTAAATGGCCTTTTACAGTAGGACTTAGTGTGACCGAATAATTGGCATCGATAACATTGTACTAGTTCGTTCGTTTTTTAGGGTTGCAATTAATTAAACAAACTGTGATACTAGAGATAATATGAGTTTAAATGTTAAATTTGTGTTTTTATGTTTTTGTTTTATGCTAAATGTAAAATATTATATTTAAATGTAAAAGAATCATAAATATTGTAAGTTTAAAATTGGTATTGATGTATTATTTGTAATAATTTGTTTTTATTTTATTAAATAGACGATCCCTAGAAAAAGTAGCCAAAAAGCTACGAAACGTCGGGCAAACTTGTATTAAAAATGCATTTTTATTTACATTGAAACAATTCAGGTCGTATTAGCTCAACAAAAAACCAAAAAAAAAAAAATAAAAATCTAATTAATTTCACTGTTTTTTTTTTATAACTTGGAAACTTTTTTCATTATATTTGGTACTAGTGTAGAGAACAGATAATTGGCCACTACATATCTGTTACACTACATATGAGTTTTAAAAATACCACTTTTTAAGATATTCTATCATAAAATTTTTGTCATGCAATAATGAACTTTGACATTTCGCAAATAGAATTTGGGTATACACTAAGGCCTCGCTTTGCGTCGTGGATGCGTTCCAAAATAACGCGACGCTAAATGAATATTACGCAAATTGATTTACGATTTTCTATAAGACATCATATATGTATATCAAAGATAGGTTCAATCATTTTTTTTTGTTCTTAAATGTTAAAAAAAGAAGATACTTTAAAAACATAAAAGGACTAGAAATTCAATTAAATAATAAACTAATAAAAATACAGAAAATAAATGAATAAATAATTAGTAAGAAATTATTCGGTCTCTGTAGATGAGCTGCTTATGGTCA
Organism: Cordilura impudica; assembly: GCA_963682025.1. Taxonomy (NCBI): domain Eukaryota; kingdom Metazoa; phylum Arthropoda; class Insecta; order Diptera; family Scathophagidae; genus Cordilura; species Cordilura impudica. Next base: position 114,266,388 of record OY821517.1, read on the forward strand.
TTAGAATCTCTTTTACAAAAACATTGTCCACGGTTTGCTGAACTGCTTTTTGCTTTATTTCTAGGTAAAACTCCTTGTAACAATTGATATCTGTTGCTACTGCACGTGATAAAAAAAAATTATATGTTTTCATCAATTGAACTCATGGCTTTCAGATTTCTAATGAACTGTCTTCTTCGTCAGTAATTTCCAAATCCTGTTACACTAATTCATCGTTAGAAATTTCTTGAATATGTGAAGTTAGCAACTCGTCTATGTCAGTCTCATCGATCCCTTCAAAATTGGACTCTCTTGCTGCTAAATTACCGATTTCTTGACAAACAGTAGCTGCATCATAATCATCAACTACAAAAATGGAACTTTCACCTTTTTCTTGTGCACACATTTTGGTCACATTTTGCGCCAAACGCCATTCATGCAAGATGGTTTAACCTCCTCCAAAGAAGCTGAAATAATTTCTATTGCATTCAAACTATTAAATTTTTTTCAAAATTCTTGCATTGTACGTTTAACGAGTCTATGAGTTTCACTTAGAAGCAGCTTCAAAGTTCTTCGGATGTAATAGATTTTAAAATTCGATATTACACCTCGAGCCATTGGCTGTATCACTGATGTGGTGTTCGGTGGTAAAACCACAAATTTTACATTTTCAAAAAAATCATCAATATAAACTGGGTGACTAGGAGCATTATGTACTGAAACAAAACCCTTGAAGTCTAAGGTGACTTTATTGCAATAAGCTTAAATGTCTGGAATAGCACAATATGAAACCCAGTTTTTAAATAATAATGCCGTCATCCAGGCTTTTTACATTCGCTCGCCAGTGAACAGAAAGTCGATATTTTGAACAGCCCTTCATGGCACTAGGATTTTCTAATTGGTAAATAAGTAACGGCTTGAACTTAAAATCGCCATTTGCGTTGTAAACTACAAGAAGAGTCAGCCTATCTTTACTTGCTTTAAAATCTGGTGCAGATTTTCAAGTTTTCGATATGTATTTTTTTTTTTTGGTAGACATTTCCAAAACAGGCCAGTTTCGTCCACATTGTGCACACATTTTGGTCACATTTTGCGCCAAACGCCATTCATGCAAGATGGTTTAACCTCCTCCAAAGAAGCTGAAATAATTTCTATTGCATTCAAACTATTAAATTTTTTTCAAAATTCTTGCATTGTACGTTTAACGGGTCTATGAGTTTCACTTAGAAGCAGCTTCAAAGTTCTTCGGATGTAATAGATTTTAAAATTCGATATTACACCTCGAGCCATTGGCTGTATCACTGATGTGGTGTTCGGTGGTAAAACCACAAATTTTACATTTTCAAAAAAATCATCAATATAAACTGGGTGACTAGGAGCATTATGTACTGAAACAAAACCCTTGAAGTCTAAGGTGACTTTATTGCAATAAGCTTTAATGTCTGGAATAGCACAATATGAAACCCAGTTTTAAATAATAATGCCGTCATCCAGGCTTTTTATATTCGCTCGCCAGTGAACAGAAAGTCGATATTTTGAACAGCCCTTCATGGCACTAGGATTTTCTAATTGGTAAATAAGTAACGGCTTAAACTTAAAATCGCCATTTGCGTTGTAACCTACAAGAAGAGTCAGCCTATCTTTACTTGCTTTAAAATCTGGTGCAGATTTTCAAGTTTTCGATATGTATTTTTTTTTTTTGGTAGAAATTTCCAAAACAGGCCAGTTTCGTCCACATTGAAAACTTATTTCGGTGTATAGACACCATCGTGAACATTTGCTTTTAACTCTATTAGGAAACGGTCCGCAGCGACACAATATCAAAGCTGGCTGCTTCGCCTTTCAGGAAAATGCTGTGTAGATTTCCGCGAGTTTAAAACCTCTCAAATTAGCCGTGACTAGCTTCTAAATTTTCCTCTTTGTTAGTAGCACTACCACTTGTACCGTCGCTAGACATAGATTTTTTTTTAATATCTTCAAATAAGCTTTGCTTTTGCCTGGATTAGCATTTTGTATAGAGGAATTTTCTGTGCAACCTGATTTTGAATCCAGATAGAAAGCAAGAACTCCATTTTAATTATAAAGTCACTCCTTGTTCGAGCCATCGCACATTGGGTTGAAAAGGGTCAAAAGTGAGGATTAATTCAAAAATTGAAATGAGTATTTTGTAATTAATTTTTATACCGGGTAACAGAATATAAAATGGTCATCACTAACTGTCATAATTATTGTTCTAAGTTGTTTACTTTTCTTGCTATACTCTCTCAAAGTTCAACAATTTTTTTTAATTTTGCTCGAAGTGGTAAAAAGTGAAAAACGAGATATTTCAAGTTTAATTTTTTTTAATTTTTTTTTAAATGCAAACTTTTTTCAAATGGATGCATCAACTTCAGGTATTTCACTGTATTATTAAAAAAAAAATTTTTAGATAAATGTTTTAGAAATAGTTTTAATAATTTTTTGAAAATTGTACTAAAAAAATTGTTCAACGTAATTCTAGATGAGATCGGGTAAAATTATTTACATTGTAGTAAAATATGGAATTTCTACTTGTGTATTCCAAAAAAACATTTTGCCAATACTTGCCAACGAATGTAATATTCAAGTTTTTATTAAAAGTCCCCGGTATAAAATTAAAAAAAAATGCTTGAAAACACAACAGAAAAAATCTTTTTTTAGTTTTTGTTTTGTGTTTATTTTCGTAGCTTTGATTGTTATTGTTGCTGTTGTAAATGTGTAACATAGTATTACAATAAATAATTTTAATGATCATGCACATTATAGTGGAGCGAAAAATCGAAGCTCTGAAATTACAAATTACAAAATAATTCAGTTGATAGAATGATTAGTAAAGAAGTAAATACAGAAACTTTAAAGTTTGGTTTATCTATACTTCATGGATGGATACGATTTTTTGAATGCCTTGTTAACTTATCATATAAAATTCCAATCAAAAAATGGCAGGCTAGGTCTGATGATGATAAAAAAATGGTTTCAGTAACAAAATTACGGATTCAAAAAGACTTTAGAGAGAAAACTGGACTGATCGTGGACCAACCAAATGCAGTCGGGAGAAGTCAAATGAAGATATATTCAATAGGTTACTTCTTAGTTCGGATCCTTTAATTACCACTAAAAGCAAAAATTATTATCATATAAAATTCCAATCAAAAAATATCAGGCTAGGTCTGATGATGATAAAAAGAATGGTTTCAGTAACAAAATTACGGATTCAAAAAGGCTTTAGAGAGAAAACTGGACTGATCGTGGACCAACCAAAGTCAGGTTTTAGAAACTCTAATGATGGCAACGCTGCCAGACGGTTTTTTCAAAATGCAGATGTTTCTGCTCAAATCACAAAAGTTGATGCAGAATTGATAGAAAGAATGCATGTGACTCTTATTGCTGTATCTTGCGGGCACGAGATTCACGTAGAAAAATTTAGAAAATATACTCAGAATACAGCCAGACATTTTGTTAAGTGGTATTACATGCCTCCAACTTTACATAAATTCCTTATTCACGGGCCAGAAATAGTAAGATACGCCTTGTTGCCAATAGGTCAACTATCTGAGGAAGCTCAAGAAGCTAGAAATAAAGATTTTAAAAGTTACAGAGAACACTATTCTCATAAATGCAGTCGGGAGAAGTCAAATGAAGATATATTCAAGAGGTTACTTCTTAGTTCGGATCCTTTAATTACCACTAAAAGCAAAAATTATGCCAAAAAAATATATAATATACCACAGATGGCACTAGATTTATTAATTTTGCCCAAGATTTCTGATGAAGAGATTAATGAAGATATTGATGATGATAATTATGAAGATGCTGATTATATTTATGAAAGTGATGATAATACGGAGGATCCTTGATTTTAATTGTATATATTTATGTATATTTAAGTTTCTTTTAAATAAGAACAATATAAAATAAACAAGTAAGAAAATTATAGTCGGTCTAGACCGACTATACGATACCCTCTACCATGCATTTAGAGACCCTATCTCTCAGGCCCAACTAACTGGATATAGAAAATAAGCATAAACCAAATTTGAGTGGGATTTTTATTAATTTTTTCGGCTGCAGATATGAAAAAGTTCATATCGGATGCTATATCTATATGGGGACTAGGCCCAAAAATGGACCGATCCTGACCATGTTTGGTAAAGTCTCTTGTATTTTCCAAAAATATATACAAACAAAATTTGAGAAGAATCAGTGCAATATTATTGTTTTTTTTATAGATTTAAGTGAAGATCGGGAAGCAGCTCTATATGGGGCCTATGACTAAGAGTTATCCAATAGGGATCATTTTTAGACTACTGATTAGTGGATGCAATATATACATACAAACCCAATTTGACTAAGATTTGTATGATAATTTGGATCTTATGGCAATATATGTTGATTTCATAGGGGTCATTTGTATGGGGGCTAGGTCTGAACATGGACCGATTCTCATAAATTTCAATAGCATTCATCCCATGGCCGATTAAAGATCAAATACCAAATTTCATCAAAATATATTCATATTTGCGACCTGCAGTTTGATTACAAGCTTTACATGGACACACAGACGGACGGACGGACATCGTTAAATCGAATCAGAAAGTGATTCTGATTCGATCGGTATAATTAAAGATGGGTGTAGGTCAAATATTTTTGGTTGTTACAAACAGCAGCACAAAGTCATTATACTCAAACCACATAGTGGTATAGGGTATAAAAATAAACAATAACAATAAATGCATACAAAATTTTCAATTATAAATGTAGCAATACATTCAATATTAATTGAATTAATTTTTTTTTAAATTTTTTTTTAATTTTTCTGAAATGGTTGTTTGTTTTGTGCTTATAATTATTCATCAATAAAAACATAATATTATTTTATAATGTGAATTTTTTGAGTTAAATTTGTGGAATTGTGGAATTTGGAAAATAAAATCGGATTTTAAAATTCAATTTTTGTAATATAAATACATATTAAATAATTATTCCTTTTTTAATTTTAAAAAAAATTTTATTTTTTCTAAAAGCACATTAACCAAGTTCTAATTTGCAATTTCATTTACTAATTTGTCGCTTTTTATTCCAAAGTTACAGCGAAAATTGTAAGAAAAGATCATTTTTTCCAAAACACAAAAAAGCTCCTAACGGGTTAAAACAAATTTTTTCCACTTTTTTTAAAGAAAAAAAAATTAACAATATTATGAAATTACGTCTTCCCTGAATTAATCCTCACTTTTCATGCTTTTCAACCCACTGTGCATCGTCTTGGCATCTAAAGATTTTACAGATTTGGCAGCCTCTTTTATTTTATCTCTATCTCGCGCTTGAATAGTTATGATGGTTATTGCAGCTAGATCAAGTACTTTTGCTATGTCCACAGCCTTTTCTTCTTTATGAAATCTTTACTAATTATCCAATTTCATTTCTAAGGTGATATTATTTTTGTTGGCCATTCTATGATTTTTACAAAAATCGCAACTATGTTTCAGAAAATAAAAATAATTCCCAAAAATTTAACTTTTATAATAATTCCCCGAATGATAATAAAAAACGACGCAATTCGGCTCAAATTTAGTAACGACGCAACTTCGAAAAAAACGCAAAATGAGGCAATACAAAGCGAGGTCTTAGTGTATCTTACTGTAAAGGTTGTCTCAATTCCTTCCAATTACGACCTTGAATAGAGTTATTGCTTAACAAGTTTTAAAAATAAACACAACTACTATACTACTTCATTGAGTTGTTGTTTTTTTCACTTCTTGCGTCACCACATTTCAGCAACTTTTAGAGCTAGGGGTTCAAAACTTTTAATAGCTGTTAACACAGTAAGCCATTCATGCTAAACTTAATCAAGTTCAAAGGGCTGTAGCCTAAAATCATTATATTCTTCGTTGAGATTATGAATATTACTGCGTATATTATTTATAGAATCATAACTTAATTAAATTTGAGTTAACGAAGTAATCGGATTTCCTACAAAATTTTTCTATTATTCGAGTATTTATTGATATTAAATTATTGCATAACGATCGAATATATATCTTGTCGATGAATATACAGTTTTTTAAATTATTGGCCAACACTCAGGGGATGCCCCTACAGATGCAGTGCATTGTGTTGATTTCAGGAAAATAGGTTATGGTAAGGAGGAGAGAGAGAGAGTAGTGTTTGTGGATACTTGTCTTAAATTTGATTAGATTATAACTGTCAGGAAATACCACCGCGGGGAGTTTATTCCGCATACGGCTAGTTCGACTGATAAACAAATTCTCTCTGTAATGCGTTGTGCGGTCAACTAGGCTACAAACGGATGTGATCTACGAAGGAAGCGGGTAGAGCGAACCGAAACTCGGGCCCTTGGAATAAGTTCGCTAGTCTCAGAAGAACATTTCCCACGGTAGTATCTATAGAACAGTGCTACACAACCCACATTCCGAAGATGTCATTGATGGGAGCCAAAGCCCTCCTTTGCACACGGTCCAGTAGCTCCAAAATGGACTTTGAAGCTACTGCCCATATATGGGAGATGTATTCAAATATATCCAATTGAAAAAAAGTTTTATTTTAGGATATTTTTACAAAGTTTTTATCATACATTGCGTATGATTAATATTTTATATGCTCTCAATATTACTTATACGTTCGTTATTTGTGATGTAAAATTCAGCGAAGCCAACTTTTTCGAAGGAAAAAGCGTTAAAATAAAAATGCTTTAAAAACTTTTCTTATACATCTTCTTGTTCAAATAAAATCTGTTGCTTTCTTCCCTATCTTCAGGCCATTGTATTATTTTAATATGAAATTTTAAAGTTTTATTTGTTTGAAAAAATTTTATTTGAATTGACGGAATTTTATAATTCATACAACTTGCATTTTTAATCTTTAGATCATATTTAATGTTTATAAAAAAATTCACAGTGTTTAAAAATATTATATTCTTTTTTTTTTAGAAATATTCAATGCCCCGAACACTCCTTCGACTTCAGCCATTGCTTTAATATATTAATATATATGTTTGTTAATTTAAAAAACCGGAATTCATTGAATTAGTTTCTGAAGTTATCAAATTGTCAAGATGATGTTCATTCTCTGCGATTTCGTGTTTATATTTTAGGAATTATTTTATAATTTTTATAACATTTTTAGAATTTCTGGAAAAATTTTGTCCACGCTTAGAAAGAAATTTTTTATTGTTTTAAAATTAGATAATATTTAATTCAGCTTGTAGCTCATTAATAAGAGGCTTTGTGAGCTTAGTTAGCTTTTGTTTAATTTAATTGTTGGTTTGATTATTCAATATAATCGTCAAAACAGGCCCTCTAAAACTTTGATCTAGTTATCCATGAAATTATCAAATTTCTATGTAGTTGAAATTATCGTGTTTGTTAAACTTTTTATAATCGATATAAGTCATCAAGTGCTTTTATGAGGTTTGCGTTTTGGGCTTTGAATGCCAGATTCACTTTTTGTACTTCTTATAAAATTGAGTACACTAAATAAATATAGTTTTTGGAATCATTAACATAACTTTTTAACATATCGGAATCTTTGTTAATCAACCTATATATATATACTGACGAATTAGATAACCATTTTTGAGACACTCTAGCCAAAAAGTTTAAATTTAGGAAAGAAGTTGCTTGTTTTAAATTGTCTTATTTAAAAGCTGCACTTTAAAAGAGTAACGAAAAACCCTAATTTTACGCTTTTGCTAAAAGGCGATAAATGGGAAAAATATGTTTTTTGGACTGACAAAACGCCCGAAATCTAGCGGGAAAAGCGCCAAGTTGGCATCACGGGTAAATGTCTATCTTATTATATGTGGACTTCGTCTAAACATGGACCAATTTACTAAAACTGGATTGGTGATGGACCCAATTTTGTCACAGTTTCTTGAGAACTGTGACTTTTAGTTTGAATAAATAGTTCATGAATTTAACTCAAATATTCTTTTTTATGATCTAACATAGTAACATGTTTTCAAATTAAGTTTTTCCATAGGCTATCTCGCTGTCGGGTTTTCTATTTAAGCGAAAAAAACATGAGTTTAATGAAATGATCATAGATCAATTTAATTGGATACAGAAAATAGTAGTACCTGTTATGTTATGATAAAGTTTATATAAGATATTATATTTCTATGGGGTCTAGGTCGAAAACTGGGCCGAAAATTACCGTATTGAGTAAATTCCCTTATATTCATATAAACATATTCAAACACAATTTGAGCAAAATCTATGCTATAGTTTTTCTTATACTGTATACCACTATGTGGTGAGGGAATAAGGAGTATGTGCCAATGGTTGTAACTACCAAAATGTTTGACTTAAAATCACCTTCCTTATTGATTTACTGCTGTCCATCCATCCGTTTGCCTTCTCTGTCCGTCTGTCTATCCGTCTGTGTGTCCATCTGTCTGTCTGTATGTCTTCCTGTGTATCCACTGGAATCTTGCAATTAAATGAATGGTCGCAAATATAAATATATATTTTTTTTAATTTGGCATATAAGCTTTCGTCGGTCATAGGACGGTCGCTACCGAAATTGGTAAAAAATCTGCGCATATTCACATCTTGTCCCAATACAAATGACTAAAATTGCCCAAAAATCCAGATTATCATATAGATCTTGGTCAAATTTTGCTTCTTTATAGTTTAAAACTAAACCGTGTACGATTAGTTTTAATCAGAATTCCCATATTAAACTGCAGAATAGCAAAAAATCAACTAGCAAGTCCAGAACATAATATGTATTTTTAAATTTATACCATATTATTACCAACACGTACATTTTTTTTAAATAGTATCGAATATGAATGCTACATGTGCCCTAAATCTAGCCATGTATCGAGTTTTTTCAATTTCAACTGTGTTCGTAAGAGAAGCAAATTTAGTATTAAACAGATCTATAAATCCGTGGAACTTAAATTTTTTTAAGCAAATATCATTAAGACTTACTCCAGAAAAAACAACTAGCAATACGAAATATAGCATACTCTAAATAGTTTTACCGCTTGTCAGGTTTTTGAACCAGCCCAATATAATCAGTCAAATATTGAAATAAAACATTTAATGTTAAGTCCTGTCAGTGCGACACAATATTTGATTAAAGTATTTGATTTATTTCAGTAAAATACAAAATTTCTCTATATATTCACAATATGAAACAAAAAATATTGACAGCAAAAATGCTTAAAATTAAATTTCAATTAAACTAAATTTGTTCAGCTTGAGGTCATGCATTTGCTAATGAAATGAAACTTCAATTGTTTTTTCAAATTAAAATATTTTTAAAATCATATAACCTTAAGCCAAACAAATTTAATTAATGCACTACTAAAAGGTCAAATATACACAGATAATATAAATAGATATTGCCGCAAAACATAAAATAATTTCTTAAGTAAATATTCTAGTAAAAATATTTAAAAATTTCCAAACACAATTGTTTTATCGTTTGAATTTAAACTATAATTTTTAAGTTATCAGCAAATATATCAGTGATATATTTAAAAAGTTAAATAAGTGTTGGTAAATTTACAAACACAAAATATAAAAGCTTAAAAAGGAAAATAAAATTGGCTGATTTTAAAAATAACTTATAATAAGTATTTCTTATGTTACTATCTGTAAAAATATTTGGATATGGCCTAAAATATTTATTATACCGATCATCAGTGGGTTATTTTCTGATTGTCAAATCCTATTAAAATTATCGCTTAATCATTTAGCCAGTCATTAACGCACCCCCATCAACCCATGAACGTAGACGGAGGACATAAGACAGGATCCGCATCCTGGCGAATTCTGATCTTTATCAATATCGGTTATAGATTTATGTCGCAAGCTATTGAAGAGTTTAAATAAAAATATAAAAAACATTTCTTTACATCATAATTACTAAATATCAGAGAAATCAAAATTGTTAAAATCTAAAATTGTCGCAATTTTTAAGAATTACTATATTTTTTATAATTACGTGTTTTGGGTTGGGTATACAAACTAACGGAACAGATCATTTTTCTTCTAACCAACTAAGAAGACTCATTACTACCGACTCCTCGGGGTATGTGGTTACCTGACAATGGTATCATAATACTCTTTAAAACAATAGCTGCTGTGAGCAGCGACTATTTAAGAATTATTTTATGAATAGAAAACAATTTGTTCAAGTTGGTGAATCAAAAAGACGTCAGCACAAAATAAAGCACTGAAGGTCGTTTTTAACTTATCGTTAAGATATAGTACAATTGACTTATTTAAATATTTTGCGAAAAAATCCTTCCAATTAAATGGGTTTTATAAACAACAACTATTGGTATACGTTTTTAAATGTACTAAAGTTATTGGTTCCCATACCATACAATTTAATCAAAATGTATCATACAGTCATCAAACCAATAGACAGGCGCACAGTGGCTGAAAATTGTTTTTCATTGGCAAAAATTCTGTTACTTTTTAACCTATCAAAATATTTTAGTAATTATATTTCTAGTGGTTTGTAACAACCAGAAATATTTGACCTACACCCATCTTTAATTATACCGATCGAATCACAATCACTACCTGATTCGATTTAACGATGTCCGTCCGTCCGTCCGTATGTGTGTCCATGTAAAGATTGTAATCAAACTGCAGGTCGCAAATATGAATATATTTTGACGAAATTTAGTATTTGATCTTTTATTCGCCACGGGATGAACGCTATTGAAATTGGTGAGAATCGGTCCATGTTCAGACCTAGCCCCCATACAAATGACCCCTATGAAATCAACATATATTGCCATAAGATCCAAATTATCATACAAATCTTAGTCAAATTGGGTTTGTATATATTACATCCGTTAATCAGTAGTCCAAAAATGATCCCTATTGGACAACTCTTAATCATAGGCCCCATATAGAGCTGCTAACCGATCTTCACTTAAATCTATCAAAAAACAAAAATATTGCACTGATTCTTCTCAAATTTTGTTTGTATATATTTTTGCAAAATACAAGAGACTTTACCAAACATGGTCAGGATCGGTCCATTTTTGAAAAAATTAATAAAAATCCCACTCATATTTGGTTTATGCTTATTTTCTATATCCAGTTAGTTGGGCCTGAGAGATAGGGTCTCTAAACGCATGGTATAGGGTATCGTATGGTCGGTCTAGACCGACTATAATTTTCCTACTTGTTTTATTTATTAAAATATATCATATTTGGATCTTAATAATAATTACAAGCATTATTTATAATAATGGGATTTTTTTAATGTTTACACTCAAAAAAACTTGTACACTAAAAAAAAAACTTAAATCAACTGGAAATTTTGCTATAGCTACTAAAAAATTAAAAATTTTTTGCTGTAAAATTTGAAAATTTGTCTACACTCAAAGAATATTTCCACTTAAAAACGTTAGTAATATTATCTAATAGTATTGCTATTACTACAGAGAAATTTATAATTTTTTGCTGTCAAATTTGTTAATTTTTACAAAATAAATCTGCTGAACATTAGCGCAATGATTCTGATTTTGATATGAAAATAAGCGTTTTGAATCTTTCTTATTTATTAAAACATTTCATACATATGTGGGTATAAAAACTTAAAAAACTGCAAATCTATTGCATTTGTAAGAATGGGAGGTTCTGTTTATTATCGCTTTTTACTAATACTATGTTTTTCGTACGTATAATTATTATTCATGAAATTATAATTATTATTCATTTGATTCAAATATTGGTTGCAAATATTCCATATCTTGTTCTGTGTTACTTCTGTTCTTTAGTAGCCTTTTGACTTCTTCATCAATTTCGTGAAACTTATCTAAAATTGTGCTCTCTATAAAATCTGTAATCCTCATTCCTTTTTTTCTGAGCCTCCTCTGATAGATCTCCCAGTAGCAGCAAACGACATTTAATGACATCTTCTTGATGATAAAGAATTTTGTGAACTATCGCAGACATATTTCTCCATGGATATTTAGTTGTATATAATTTTGTAGTTTCCTTAGCATAATATCCAAATTTTTTGGAGTCAATTTCTTCATTGCACGCAAGGACTTCTAGGATTATTTTAAATCCTGTTATTTCAGATGCTGTTTCTGGATTTGAAAATAGTCTTCTTGCAGTATTTCCATCATTTGTATTGCCTGACCATTGGTTTGGGGGATCTATAATCAATCCAAATTTGCCATGTTCCTCTTGAACATGTTTCTTTTTTTGAACTTTAAATCTTTGTTGGTTTCGTTGTTTCTTATTGTTTCTGAAGACACGAAATCCAAATCATAACTTATTTTTAGTATGTGTTCCATAAGTCGCATTCTTGCATGTAGTGGTGATAATCTGAAATCATATGCATCAGTATTATCTACTGATTTTGTAGGGACTTGATTTAATTGGCTTGATGTTGCTTGACATATCGCACCTGTACCTCTAAAGTGAGTCAACTCAATATTTACAAATTTTCAGTAGAGGCAAAAAACTTTTTTTTAATATTTACTATAAAATTTAAAATTTGTAAAGAATTGCGAATAATAAGTATACAACAGTGGTTGTTTTTGCGATTTTGTCAGTGATCATCAAAAATAAAAAGTTTTTTGGGTGCAACTCAAAATATGTTTTCTTAGTGGATTCTAAAGATGCTACTGTTATTACACAAAGAGGATTACAACTGTATTTTTTTTGCGAAAGACTAAAAAAGCCGATGTAGGATTTTTACAGTGGATATATAGGACCACTGCGTATCGCTTTCTTGTAAAGAGTCAAAATTGAAAAATTTTGAGTTGACTCACTTTAGAGGTACAGGTGCGATATGATGCCGCTGGATGCAGCCTTCGTGTTGGTCAAAGCCTGGCCTACTTTTCCATCTATCATTGTCAGCATTAATTGGTAGCTTACTTCAATTCGCTGCCCATCTAACTGTAATTTTATTGGCTGTAGTATTGCAATTTGGGCCTTGATATCAATAACTTCTTTGTTAATGGCATCATGAATTTCTTTTTTTAATTCAAATCTTCCAAAATATTTTTCAATCGCAATGGTACAAATGTTACCGTGAACATATCTGAGTCCGCTATATTTTCACATAATACTTGTTTGTAATGTTTTTGTCCCGAAAAACCATCACACTCCATTTACAAAAAAGAATTAACTTTGTGTTTCCATATCTCTTTAACTCATTTCCTTTTATTGATTGTAGCAAGTGTACGGCTGTGTGATCAAGTAGAAATTGTAGTTGTACCTCTGCGGTAATTGGTGTGATTATAATAGTGTCCTTTGATGGCAAACAGTCCATTTTGGCAGTGGTTATGTGATGATATGATGGATATATATTTGAGCCTTTTTTAATCGCACGCAATCTGAACTGAATATATTGCTGTTTTGTTTATTTCAAATCAAGAAATAATGATAACGCCTCCTCATTTGTGAACTGTTGTGCATCGCTCAGAGTTTTCACTGGACTAGCCTTAACAACTTTTTCAATGATATTCACTTTTGTCAACTGTGAACGTATTTGTGTAAACACCTTTAAGTTTCCGCCTCTTAGAGCTACCGCTGCAGTTGTCCAATGATTTGCGTGGTCTTCCAGCATAATCTGGCTTTGTTGTTTCTGAAGCGACAGTAAGTTGGCCTTCTAACCTGTTTGCGTTCTTTGTATAAAAATTTTATTTATTGTAGCTAACTTCTTTGTAGCGTTTTTTTGTGCTTTGACGAAATTAGATAATTTCTCTTGTATCCCGATGCTACACAAATTTAAGTTTAATTTTATTTTAACGTAACTAAGAACATCTCCCTAATTTTTGTTCCTAAAATACTATTCGGCCAGTAGTTTATAACGTAAGCTCTCCATATTTTTCTGAATATCTTTATTTGCGACTTTCATTGCCGAAGTATGTTGTAGCAATTGAGTTTGTATTCAAATGTCACTTTCTTATAAGCTTTTTCACAAGCCCTCATACTACGTTTTTAGGTAAAATAAAAAGGTAAGAGAATGGCATTAGTGCATTACTACCTAAAATGATATATAAACAAGTAAGAAAATTATAGTCAGTCTAGACCGACTATATGATATCCTATACCATGCGTTTAGAGACCCTATCTCATAGGACCAACTAACTGGACATAGAAAATTAGCATAAACCAAATTTAGGTGGGACTTTTATTAATTTTTTTGGTTGCAGATATGAAAAAGTTCATACCGGATGCTATATTATATGGGGACTAGGCCCAAAAATGGACCGATCCTGACTATGTTTGGTAAAGTCTCTTGTATTTTGCAAATATATATACAAACAAAATTTGAGAAGAATCAGTGCAATATTTTTGTTTTTTGATAGATTTAAGTGATAGAAGCAGCTCTATATGGGGCCTATGACAAAGAGTTGTCCCATAGGCATCATTTTTGGACTACTCATTAGTGGATGTAATAAACGCATACAAACCCAATTTGAGTAAGATTTATATGACAATTTGGATCTTATGGAAATTTATGTCGATTTCATAGGGGTCATTTGTATGGGGGCTAGGTCTGAACATGGACCGATTTTCACCAATTTCCATATTTAACGAAATAATTATATATCTCTTAAGTACGCTCTATTCTTGAATATGGATCATTTATATAGGATACTTGCATAACATTCATATAAACAGTATGGAATCAATGCAAAAGCAGTTTTTATACCCTATACCACTTTGTTGTTTATAACTATCGAAAATATTTGACATAGACCCATATTTTATTATACCAATCGACTCAGAATCACTTTCTGAGAATCACTTTCTGAGTCGATTTAGCGATATCCGTCCGTCTGTGTGTCCATGTAAACCTTTTAATCAAACTACAGGTCGCAAATATCAATATATTTTGATGAAAGTTAGTATATGAGATTCTATCATTCATAGGATGAAAGCTGTTGAAATTGGCGAAATTCGGTTTATGTCCAGACTTAGTCCCCATACGAATGACCCCTATGAAATCGACATAAATTGCCATAAGATCCAAATTATCATATAGATCTCAGTCAAATTCGGTTTGAATGTGTTTATTATATCCATTAATCAGTAATTCAAAAATAATACCTATAGGACAATTCTTAGTCATAGGTAGCATATAGAGCTGCTTCTCGATTTTCACTTAAATCTATCAAAAAACAAAAATATTGCACAAATTTTGTTTGTATATATTTTTTCAAAATATAAGTGACTTTACCAAATATGGTCAGGATCGGTCCATTTTTCGACCTAGTCCCCATATAAATATAGCACCCGATATATCATATCTGCAGCCAAAAAAATTAATAACAATGCCACTCAAATATGGTTAATGCTTATTTTCTATATCCAATTAATTGGACCGAGACATAGGGTCCTCAAACCATGGTATAGGGTATCGTATAGTCGGTATAGACCTACTATAATTTTCTGACTTGTCGATATTTTGTTCACTAGGCCTTGGATGGAGTTCGTATGTTCTACCGCCATATATTAATAAACTTGGTCCTATTAAGTTTCCAACTTTTAAAAGTCGTCGAGTTATGCCAAGTATCTCATTCATAGAAATGTTGATTCTGAGTTTCTGTTTGGTAAAATTAACTTTTGCATTCTAACTAGACCAACTCGCGATTTCCAGCTTTTAAAACAAATATGCTATAGATCCGTGTATGTCAACAATGACTCCTTTCGCCGTATGTGTGAAAATTTTTCAAAATATTATCTCTGAGAGCAATTGTGTTGTAAAAAGAAAAATTATTTTACATTTGGATACTTAATTTAATTTTCATTGTATTATATATTTAGTCCATATGTATAATCTGTATGCTTAAAAAAATGAAAAAAATAAGCAAATAGAAAGATGTTGGGAATAAATGTACTCTGTTAAAGTTACCTTAAAATCTATCACAGGCAACACCATGAGAAACAGCAAAAGGCATCAAAGAAAGGAATGGATGATAATCGCAATGGATGAAAGTAATGAAAGAACGTCACAAATATAAAATCTCAAATTATATGGTACACTATACGAACTAGATTGGTCAATGTCAGGAGATCAAAATATTACAAAACTTATATAGAATGTTAAGGGGGCCACCGGGATATATCGCAAAACAATCTCAAAAAGTGCTACAGAATAATAACAATAGAGCTGGGATGCTTCGAATGAAAGCAGACGCTGCATTGAAATGGCATTTTTTAAAGCCATGATATAAATCTTAAAACGAGACTACGATTTGTGAGATCTAAGTATGGTAAGTTCTGCTATATGAAATGGAGGTATGGACCATAACAGCAGTGATATAAAAAAGCTGAAAGCCTTTGACATGTGCTCAAAACACTATGAACCGACTTTTTATCGAACAACGAAGTATCGAGATAAATATATCGTAATAAAAAGCTCTTAGGCCCTATAAAGAAATTAAAATGGCATTCTTGGCCCAAGTTATGAGGAACAAAAAATTTAGCTATTAGAAATCGTTAGTGTAGTAAATAGTGAAGGAATGCCTACTAGACGGAGCAAAAAGCTTCTCTGGAGATTTTAAAAAATATATGAAATTATTTTAAGTGTAATTGTATTGGTCGCTTATATTCGGAAAACGAACAGGCAAATAAAGAAGAAGAAGAGAAGAAGAAGAATAACTTATACAATAGTCCAACTAAAGTGATTTAAAATGTCTTGGTAACCTAAAAAATATGATTAAATTTAAATTTGATAATAGAAGCTCTGGAAAAACATCTCCGATTGCACGCTTGAATATCAATGTAACACTCAGTACGGTTTTCCTACTCGCCAGAGTTTGGAGAATAATGAGCTTTACTTTATCATTAGTTACAATGATAATAACTCCAACCTACAGCGAATAGGGATAATGACAAAAACCTTTTTAAACCTTTTCTTTTAACTCATACTCTCTGTCTGTCTGTCTGTCTATCAGTCGTGGTACAACCCCATTCCCCCTTATCCAATTGATCTGAAACTTGGCCCATAGTCTTGTTGTGACTTCAGAGATTAATTTTGTGATAGTCACGCACAGTCACGCATAGTCACGCATAGTCACGCATAGTCACAGTCACGGACTGATCTAAATGCAATTTCCCCTCATTCGATCGATCTGAATCTTGGTCCATACACTTGCTGTGAAAAAAAGATTAACTTTGACTTCGCCACGCACAGTCACGAATGGTCACGCACGGTCACGGAGAGATTAAAAACGGATTTCCCCTCAGCCAATCAATCTGAAACTTGGTTGATATACTTGCTGTAAAGAAAGATAAACTTCGGCATAGTCATGCACAGTCACGCATAGTCACGCAGAGTCACGGCGTGATTTAAAACCCATTTCTTCTTATCCGATCGATCTGAAACTTGGTCGATAGACTTGCTGTGGAGAGATTCAAACCTCACTTCCCCTGACCAAAGATTAATTTTAAAATAGTCACGCAAAGTCACGCACAGTCACGGAGAGATTCAAAATTCATATGCACAAGGAAAGAAAGAGTTTAATAAAAACTTTGTTTTTATGGGTTAGATTATTTTATTCTAAGGACTCAATATCATAAGTGCGAACTTGATAATATGAATAATTTTTATCCCATGTTTTAACGAAACCAACAGTACATCTTGCCCTATTTACAATCATATGTATATGACTGATAAGACGTACACGAAATTTATATGTATTGGAATGTTGGAAAACCGTAATGTAATAATTTAAGCACTTTACATGTCTTAACTTTTTATTAGATGGACTGCCTAAAGAGCAGAAGACGAATGTTGGAATTATTTGTACAATCCTCTTGTACTTATATTCTTACATTTTCTACCTCTCAGGTTTAGAAATTTCTATGTTAAACAAAGTCAGTTTTGAAATGTGAGAAACTACAGGGTATCCAACAAATTTCACAAAAATTAATTACCTTTAGCGTCGCCTAATTAGAATGACTCTTTTTTTTAGAAGCTATAAAAAATAATATAAGGAAATATAATAAAAAAATGACTCACTCTTCTATATTTAAACAATATAATAAGATGACTTTTGTTAGCCATAAAAAATCAAGATCTCATTAATTTGTTTTCTTTGACATCACAAATATGGTTGTATTGAACAGTTGATACATTCTCTACGTTTCCAACTATTTGGAACTTAAAATAAAGCCAATGTCGAGATGATAGGTTTATGAAAGAGCTTGGGATTTATGCCACAATTGATGTACTATGCGACTGAAAAAAAATCTTCCATACAAAAATGAGTTCGTGAAGCAATTAAAGACTTTTTCCCCACTTTTGGTGCCCAGCAGGAGAATGCAGAACCAGAAACAAAAAAAAAAAAAAGGGAAGAGGTCTAACTGTACATATCGGCTATCAAGCAAGAGGCGTATGAGTAGTTATTATTTTTTCAAAAAAAAATAGTTTCATAGGCGAGGTTTAGTATTAAAGTGTAAACAATGGTTTAGTGTTATATGCCTGACTTTTCGAAGATATTCTATGGAAGAAAGTTATTTGTATTCCATTAAATAGAATTTTTGTTTTTACACAACCTGTATATTGGATACTAATTATACACATAAACAAGTAATACAAATATTCTCTTATCAGTGCTCTTTTCTCTGCTAAGAAACGAGCTAAAATAATGCCTGAAAGAATGCTTTATTTTAAATACAGAGGTTTTGTAGAATTTAGTTTTGTTGTGAACGTCAAATAAATTACAATCCAATATTAACGGAAACATATAGAAAAATGTCAAACTTATAACATATAACTTATAAGTATAAAGAGAAAGAAAGTGAGAAAATTTTATCAAATAAGAGAAGCTACGACATTTAAGATAAATTTTTATAGAGGTGATAGATTTATTTAAATTTATGGATTACTTAATGTTCATTGACATAATTTTACTAATGATATAGTAGCAAGGAAATCCTAAATGTTCTTGTATGTACATAGCACATATAATTTAAACAGTTTTTATATGGCTTCTTGAATTTGTTTAACTACTGTCAAATTGAGGGTTTCTTTTTTTCTTAGTAAATTTTTCTCTTCAATTTAATTAAAAACTACAAAAGTTTCAAGAAAAATGGAATTTATTTTTGAATGTTTTTACGAGGATACCTTGGAACCACTTAGTAGAAATGGCCTACATGATCGTTCTTCGAGACGTGATGTTTTAGATCATTTGAATGCAATTATTGGTGGTTGTAGTGATGGTAAGTTTGCCAAATTAATTGCATATTTAAAACAACTGTAATATAACCTAATTATTATTTTTTAATCTAAGGACAAAATATGCAGACTGAGGAGGTAGCCCGTATAGCAGTTTTAGCAGCAGTACGCTATCATCGTGATAAAAAAGATGGTAATGGTGATGTAAGATATTGAAAAATTTTTAAGTGTGTACATGCTGAAAAATCCTTAAGGGTTTTTAATGTTGTACTGTTTTAATATCATATCATTTCGTATTAAAGCCTTAAGTGGAATTTGTGCTTTTTTAACTATTTAATCGACAAAATAATATGTAGCCGTCTGATATTCCGTTTTGATATGTAAATTTGTTAAAGGAATTTTCTAAAAACATTTACAGAAAATAAAAAACAATTAATTTTCTATTTCCCGATAATAGAATTTCATATTAATAATACAAGTTCATGACATGCTCCAGTCTATGTTGCTATAAAATGTTCCAGATTTTATTTGCTCTAACATCAGTATAATATTTGAAATTTTCTAAAGCCTATTAAATTTTTATTTTGTTTCAGGTATGTTTAATGGGAAAATTCCACAATATATTATACATTGCTTTACGTACATGTTGGGATTGGGGTGTTAGAGATTCTGCCGTTGTTGTGGTTTTATTGGGTATGTTATAAAATGATATCTAATTGTTAATAAATTTGATTGTAATTTAATTCTAAAAGTCTATACAAGGTAAATTTTAATTTGCATTCTTAATATTTTCAATTTAATTTATGTCTTTATTTTCATTATGGAGTTTAATAGGAAATGTTATGAAAATTATTATTATGAATATAAAAACTTTGGTTTTTGTTTAATAATCATACGCATGTATGGAAGGGAGGCATTTATAACAAGTAAGAAAATTATAGTCGGTCTAGACCGACTATACGATACCCTATACCATACGTTTAGAGACCCTATCTCTTAGGCCCAACTAACTGGACATAGAAAATAAGCAAAAACCAAATTTGAGTGGGATTTTTATTAATTCTTTTGGCTGCAGATATGAAAAAGTTCATATCGGATGCTATATCTATATAGGGACTTGGTCTAAAAATGGACCGATCCTGATCATGTTTGGTAAAGTCTCTTGTATTTTGCAAAAATATATACAAACAAAATTTGAGAAGAATCAGTGCAATATTTTTGTTTTTTAATAGATTTAAGTGAAGATCGGGAAGCAGCTCTATATGGGGTCAAAGGGATCATTTTTGGACTACTCATTAATGGATTTAATGAACGCATACAAACCCAATTTGAGTAAGTTCTATATGACAATTTGGATCTTATTGCAATTTATGTCGATTTCATATGGGTAATTTGTATGGGGGCTAGGCCTGAACATGGACCGATTCTCACCTTTCATCCCATGGCCGATAAAAGCTTATATACCAAATTTCACCAAAATATATTCATATTTGCGACCTGCAGTTTGATTACAAGGTTTACATGGACACACAGACGGACGGACGGACGGACGGACGGACGGACGGACATTGTTAAATAAACTCAGAAAGTGATTCTGATTCGATCGGTATAATTAAAGATGGGCCTAGGTCAAATATTTTTGGTTGTTACAAACAGCAGCACAAAGTCATTATACCCAAACCACATAGTGGAATAGGGTATAAAAACCATAGGTTGTATATGCCAATAATGGTAAAAATTAATTGAAAAACAAGTAAGAAAATTATAGTCGGTCTAGACCGACTATATGATACCCTATACCATGGTTTAGAGACCCTAACTCTTTGGCCCAACTAATTGGATATAGAAAATGAGCATAAACCAAATTTGACTGGCATTGTTATTAATTTTTTTGGCTGCAGACATGAAAAAGTTCATATCGGATGCTATATTTATATGGGGACTAGGTCGAAAAATGGATCGATCCTGAACCATATCTCGTAAATTCACTTATATTTTGAAAAAATATATACAAACCAAATTTGAGAAATATCTGTGCAATATTTTTCTTTTTATACCCTATACCACTATGTGGTTTGGGTATATTGACTTTGTGCTGCTGTTTGTAACTACCAAAAATATTTGACCTAGACCCATCTTTTATTATACCGATCGAATCAGAATCACTATCTGAATCACTATCAGAATCACTTGAAATTGGTGAGAATCGGCCCATGTTCAGACATAGCCCCCATACAAATAACCCCTATGAAATTGACTTAAATTGCCATAAGATCAAAATTATTATATTAATCTTAGTCAAGTTGGGTTTGTATGTGTTTATTACATCCATTAATCAGTAGTCTAAAAATGATCCTTATGAGACAACTCTTAGTAATATAGAGCTGCTTCCCGATCTTCACTTAAATCTATCAAAAAACCAAAATATTGCACTGATTCTTCTCAAATTTTATTTGTATATATTTTTGCAAAATACATGAGCCCTTACCAAACATGGTCAGGATCGATCCATTTTTGGCCCATTTTATGCTTATTTTCTGTATCCAGTTAGTTGGGCCTGAGAAATAGGGTCTCTAAACGCATGGTATAAGGTATCGTATAGTCGGTCTAGACCGAGTATAATTTTCTTACTTGTTTGATATATTTAAGTGAAGATCGGGTAGCAGCTCTATATGGAGCCTATGACTAAGAATTGTCCTATTGGGATTGTATTTGAACTACTGATTAACAGATATAATATACACACCCAATTTGACTGAGATCTATATGATAATTTGGATGTTATGGCAATTTATGTCGATTTCATAGGGATCATTTGTATGGGGACTAGGTCTGAACATGGACTGACTTTCACCAATTTCAGTAGCGTTCATCATATGGCTGACAGCAGCTTATATACCAAATTTAATCCAAACATATTCTTATTTGATATACAGCCGGACAGACGGACGGACTGACGACTCAAAAAGTGGGGTCTAGGTCAAATAATTTTGGTAGTTACAAACAGCGGCACAAAGTCATTATACCCAAACCACATAGGATATAACGCAGTACAACAAATGATTTTGGGGCTCAATTCTGACAATTGCACCTGAAAAATAAGAACTTCTGCATCATTTGTTTCCTCAAGTTGGATGCCATTATTACTTAATGGCCATACCAATTTTTTTGCTCAATGTGGATTTATCACTTTTTGTATATTTTAATACGGTTATAACTCAGTAACCGTACGGAATATCTCTTTCGTTTATGAAACAAAGTTGTAGATATTGAACAGGAGAAAAAAAAAAGCGAAACAAAACGACTCGAAAAAAGTGCATCCGGTGCCTTAAAAATCGCAAAAATGCCCATTTTCCCCCCATTTTTTTTTTCCCAATTTTCAGTTTTTTTTTTGCTAAATAACTGAATTAAAAATCCACAAATATGCTTTTTTTTTTCCCTTTATAAACTTTATTTTGCCTGAAAATAAAAATTCCGATTCATATTACAGCTATTCTTACACAGAAAATATGAGATTTTTAATTGTTATCCATGCATGGAAACAAAATTTGTAACATTTTCTATTATTGTGAATATCCATCCTCGTTGAAGTTGACGGTTGTGGTTCTAATGATTTGATTTTTTTCGTAGGTTGATCATATTCATGGTCTGAGTCTGCATCATCATCCGAGTTAGACATTATATTCAAGGGCATGTTTTCTTCAGTGTGTCCACCAATTTCAGTGTCATCTGCATCTTCAGTGCTTTCATCTTCAAACTGCATAAGTTTAGAACTCCACCAACAAACTTCCGCAACTCGAAGGAGTTTTAGGAAATAACCCTGTACAGCGAGATGACATACAGACACGAGTGGACAAGTTGCTGTATTATTTTAATAAAATCAATTTATCAATGACGTTAAAATTACATTTCATGCATTTCCACCTTAATACCTTTTTGCCACATTTAGTTCAGGAATCGGAAGAACAAGAAGAGAGATTCCACCAGGTGACCATGCCAATGGAAAAGCGATTCAAAGGCAAAAAAATGGATGCACAACTTGCGGAAGTTTGTTGGTGGAGTTCTAAAATTATCCAGTTGGACGATGAAATCACCGCTTATGTGGTTTTTTATACATAAAAAAAAAAAAAACGGCAAATGATAACATAATATTAGTAGGTGAGATCGGGCGTTTAAATAATTTTTTTCCCGATTCCGAAGCCCCCGATAATGCGCTTGCTGTAAACCGTGTTGCTATTTAAGCTGTTTAAATTTTTTAATATACATCTCGATATTGTTTATCTTAATTGTATACTTTTAGACTCAATATTTATATATATAGGAGTGACTTAAGACCCATTTCCCCTTATCCGATCGATCTGAAACTTTGTCGATAGTCTTGCTGTGAAAAAAGATTAACTATGACATAGTCACGAACAGTCACGCACAGCCATGGAGTGATTTAAACCCCATTTTAATTCATCTAATCAATCTGATACTTGGACCATAGACTTGTTGTTGTGCACGCAAAGTCATGCACAGCCACGGAGAGATTCAAAACACATATGTATAAGAAAAGAAAGAGTTTAAATTAAAACTTTGTTTTTATGGGTTAGATTATTAATAATTATTGATTTATTCTCTGAACGGTGGATCTAATATATGTACTCTTTTCAAAATTCGTACTTCTTTAGTTTCAGCTGAAAGATTTATACTTGATTCGAGAATTGTCAACAAAATAATAATTTTATTAAACGACCTGAAGTCTGTTTTTAATTAACCCTTTTTGAATCTAAAAGATTTATAACTAATAGGTTAGGATGGTTACTGAGTCAATACCTAGTAGGGTAATTTTAATTTCTTCTTTGACTGTTTCCATACCATGGCGTGTTGGTGATAAAACGAAGCGTTTTAGACTAAAAACGCTATAGAATTTCTATTTTCGAATTGCTTGCGGTTCTCCCTAATTGAACCCTGTAAGTCCATACTGGCTTAAGAACTGATTTGTGTACGATAAGTTTATTGCTCAATCCAAAGCTGGCCTTGACAAATAATGGGTTAACGTTCTCGGATTTATCCCAAATTTTAGCAACGGAAGTTCTACACATTTGGTTATTATATTTTAAGCATCGCATTAAAAAATTCAACAGCACTTGCAAAATATTTGAGTTTTTAGAATAAATTTTTTTTTGTTAGATTGGGGTCATATGTGACCCCAATTATAAAAGGTTTAGTGGCGTCATATTATTTTTTTCCGAAAGCCTAGGCTACTGAGATAAAATATGACATTTAAAAGTAGGAAAGTGATGAATTTTTGATACAAAGAGCACATTTACAGAATATTTTACAAAAATCCCATTTTTCTCGAAATCCGCAAAAATAAAATACTTGTCAAAAAAATTCTGGCAAAAGGATTTACTTAAAAATTCACTAATCTGTAACATGTATTTAACAAAACCTTAAAGTTTTGGATCCATTTTTTTGAGTTTTGTTTAAGAAATTTTTTTAAAACTTGAAAAAGGAGTTTTCAAAATTTTATCAAAAAAATTTCCCATTTTTGGTCTCATTGCGCAATAGGTTAGCAACGTACTGACACGGCACGACTAAATATTTTAATATTTTTTGAGTGGCCCAAAACTTTGTATTTCTCAGTGTTTTTGCTATTCGCATATTTCTAGTGGATGAGAACGAGAGTTTGAACACTTTTTTTCCCTCCATATAGTGAAGGGTCACCCTAGTGTATGTACACTCTATGTCACTCTATGCAGCGCATAACGGGTTTGTACTGACCTAGACCAACCTTTTGCTATGGCAATCTAGTCAGAATCATTTTCTGAAGCTAAGTGATAAAAAGGCATACAGGCCATTAACCCGCTGTCCCTCGTTAAAGTATACTGGATTCTATTGTGTTATTATTATTGACCAATTATATGGAAAAAGAGTTAAAGTTGACTTTAGTAAATAACATTCGCTTATTTTCTTTAAATAGTAAAAGTCGACGCATGTCTTCTTCTAACATACCAAAGTAGGTGCAATAAGTGGCACCTTTAAATACATTGTTTATTTCTATTGTGTGCAGATTGGGATCATCTTTGTCATTTTTTAAGAAGCAACAAGTATATTATTTGAGTTTAAAACAATTTTCATGTTTGTCTTTTTATTATTACCATCTTGTCGTTTATAGATACTTAATTTGACACATGGCACGGCAGTTTTTTTATGCTAAGATTCTGTTGTGTTTAGTGTAGTTAAAAAAAAAAACATGTGTAATAAATTACTCTAGCCCGCAAATTTTGATATATAAATTAGTTTTTAAACTAAAGATTGAACTTAACACAGATAGAATTATGGGAATTGTATGATATTGTCGCACAAACTGAGAGTTTAAACTTTTAATTACATTAATATATCCATCCAAATACAAGTCTTAAGATTGAATGAAACGTATGGTTCCATTACCGAAAAAATAGTTGGCCTCAGACAAACGAAAGGCGAATGTTAGTGGAGATGATCTCGAATCAGACATTAAACAAAGTGTATCTTCTTTATAAGCAACACCTAACAAGGTCGCAAGAAAGGCGACGACAAAAAATAATTCAAAAACTTTTTAAGAATATTTTTCTGGCATATAGTGTAAAGTTTTTTGTATCGTCAAAGTGTTTTTTTAATCTATTTTTTAAGCAGTTCTTTTTCGAGTTTGTACTCTGCTTTCCCTTAATTTTTTGTGGAGTTTTACAAAAATTATTACTTTATGGTTTTCATTATGTGAAAGGGCGGCTCATATTGTCTTCGTATCGGAAAAAAGTAGAAAATGGATTTAAACATCTGAGCCCCCTTTTCGTAGACCAGAAGACATATGTTTATATGTATTATATCAGCAGTTTAAAACAGATGTATTAGAGTAATTAAATACTTAGAGTAATTAAATTAATTAAATATAGAGTAATTAAATACTTAATATGGAATAGTTTTATTTCAGTAGGTTATTATGATATTAGATGCCCACAATGGGAAAAATATAATATGATATGCTATGCTATTTTTTATAAACACAGGCAATAAAAACTTTATGAATATACTGTTTAATTTTAACTGTTGCAACTACTAGGACTTGATGTGACTATGAACATAAATATATAAAGTACGCGAACTAATTTTATTACACCTTTTCCATTTTTTTCGTCATGTTCAAGCCTAGTACGGTTTTTTTTTTTGATATGTTTTAAGTGTATTAAGTTTACATATTTGGTCTATATTTAATACGTATTAGAGAGTTAACGTAATTATATATTAGAGAATTCAGAAAAATTCACACCACTCTATCAGAGTTAGAGTATGAAAATACTAGCTCGTAACGTAACTTGATAATTAAAAAAAAAAAAAAAAAAACTTACGAAAACTGAGAATAGTGTAAATTAGAAGTATGAATGCAAAAAAAATATTCAAAATTCAAAAATAACGATTGTTTGTTTGGACAGAGTTGTATCTTCTGAAATTAATACAAAGTAAAGCTGTATGGTACGAAAACTGAATCTAACCACACTGCTCGTAGGCCTGACTTTAGGTGAGTGTGTTAAAGCGCTGACCAAAAAGTGCAAGTACGAGTGTATGTGAAGGTTCATGGTTCAAAACCTCAAGGCCGCCCTAAGTAGAAAAAAAATTTTCATATAGAAACAATCTATTCAATTAAAACATAACAATTATCACAATGTTCAATAAATCGCTGATGAAGGCTGAAATGCCAGAAGCCGGTCCGATTAAGAATACAGTGCGGTTATGAATTTTTGAAATATAATACTTTCTTCTTCTTTACCACGCACCATTTAAACAAAATTAAAATTTGCATATTAATTACAGTAGTAATTGCAATATATCTGAAAAATGACTATAAATCTAACAAAAAAAACGGGCTCTTCAATTTGTTTTTTCCTTCCATGAATCTATATATATAAAATTTATTTTCTGTTTGTTTCTTTGTTTGTTTGTTCGACCGCTATACAAATTCCTCTTTTCAACGGATTTCTCTGGAATTAATTATACCTTTGTACCCAGGAAAGGTCGTCATATGCTTCCTAAAGGGCACGCCTAATTTTGCGCGCACTTTTTATATAAAATTAGTTTTCTGTTTCCGGTATATTTGTTCGCTTTACAAATTTTTACTTGTTAACGGATTTCTCTGAAATTCGGTAGAACCGATCTCTGTACTTTAGGTAAGGTCATCATATGCTTCCTACCGGCCGCGCCTACTTTTACGCCCACTTTTTTTAATTTTTTACGGTTTTCGCTCGAATTTGCTGGACATTATTCTTATATCCAAGGCAAGGTCGTCATATATGTTTATCGGCCACGCCCACTTTTATAATTTTCTATATACGCTTTTAGCGTTTGCTAACATATTTTAATTTTTCAATGTACCTCTCTAAAACTTTCTGCATATATCTCTTTACTTACTACTCTTGAGCTTACACCATTATGAAATATATATTGTAAATCAACCTATTACAAATATTGCCGTCTTGCATTTTTTGCTATATGAGTTATAACACCCCAAAATTAGTGGAGATTTATTTCATGGGTGAACAGATAGATATATGTTGACTACCGCTGTAGGATTACTCCGATAAGGCCAATTCATACAAATATTTTCCATCCCGCCTTTTTAACTGCATTGAAATACAAAATGCTACATTTATTTCCATCTCGCCTTTTGGTTACATTGGAAAGCAACTTAGGTTAGGTTAGGCTAGGTTGATAAGAGGAGCTATGTATACACATAGCTCATATCCTTTATGTCTGGATATACACCTAAGCCAGTAGGTCGGCTTGTTGTGCGCTCTACATCTCTACTTTCCGGTTATCTACCCCTCTTATTAACTTAGAAATTCGGTCTCATCAGCAAATTTCCTGAGTATTTTCCAGCTTATCCCCCTTAGACCCGTCAGGCCTGGTAAGATGTCGCTGGATAGATATCTGACCCTTGTTCTCGCAAATGAAGGACAGTAACAGAGGTAGCGTTCTAGGGTTTCGTCATCCTCTCCGCAGGCTCTACAAACGGCTGATTCTGCCAGTCCTATACGGTATAGGTGAGCCCTCAACTCAGAGTGTCCAGTGAGGATGCCAATTACCCTACTAAGTTCTACCCTATTCAGATTCAGGATCTCCCTTGTTCTTGTTGCGTTGGGAGAACCCCATAATATTTTTGTAACCTTACCCACGTCATTCTCTTCCCAAATTGAAACATGTGAACTGGTCGCCCAGTCTGCCAGTTCCAATTTGAGAGACTTGAAAGGTATTGGGTTTTCCAAATTTACTCTTTCCAGGAAAGATCCCTTCCTGGCCAGTTTGTCAGCAATCTCATTTCCCATTATACCACTGTGTCCTGGGCTCCAAACGATTTCAAGTCTGCCTCTTCTGGAGAAGTTTGAAATATCCTCCTTACACTCGAGGATAGTCCTTGATCTAGTTTTGTCTGCGGATATCGCTCTGATAGCCGCTAGACTGTCCGTAAATATTTTCACGTCTCCGGGACTTGGGGAATCCCGTGCATTAATATACCAAATACATTCCTTTATCGCCACCAATTCAGCCTGAAAGACGGAGTTGTGGTCCGGAACACGGAGGTATACCCCTGTGGAACGGTCCTCATCGTAGAAACCTATCCCAGTCTTACCATGCAGACTAGAAGCGTCCGTATAGTAATGTGACACTGGAAGGTTCTGTAGAATATTCCCGTTCATCCAACTTTCCCTGTCTGTTATCCGTATACTGCAGGGTATATCTGTTGACACTTCCGCGATTCTATCACAGCTAATGTTCACTGTGTTGAGTCCCGGAATTTGGTCTAAAATAGTCTGGTGTCTGGTCATGTGGGCGGTGACATATTCCCCTGTTATCCTTAGTCGTAACATGGCCAGAGCTGCCTCATATTTAATTCTAATCTCGATTGGGTGTATAGATAGAATATTCTCTAAAGCCCTCGTAGATGTAGTCCTTATAGCACCACTGATTCCTATGCAACAGAGACGCTGTATCTTTTGGAGTGGTTTAATGTAACATTTCCTGTTCATTGATGTCCATATGACTATGGATGCGTAGGTTGGAATAGGTCTAACGACGCTTGCGTACAGCCAATATGTCATCTTCGGGTTTAAACCCCATTTTGAGCTTATAGCCCTTCTGCAGATGGCCCATACACGATGAGCCTTCGCGACCCTTCTCTCGATGTGGTTTTTCCAAGTAAGTTTTTTATCGAGAATCACCCCAAGGTATTTCACCGTCTGTGTGATTCTAATCGTTTTGCCCTGGAAGCGAGGTTCATCAAAGTCGATTATTTTCGTCTTCCTTGTAAAGAGGCATATTTCAGTTTTCTCTGGATTCACATTCAAACCCCTCGGTTGTGCCCAGTCATTTGCTATTTCGAGTGCATTCGATGCCCTCCTACATAAATCTCTAGGATCTTTCCCCCTTAACAGTATCGCTACGTCGTCTGCGTAGCAGACAGGTTGGAAACCCTTATTGGCTAGAATCCGTAGCAGACTGTTTATAGTGGTCACCCAGAGAAGGGGGGATAAAATCCCCCTTGAGGTGTCCCACAACAAACTTTGTTTCTTTTTTTAATGCCACCAACCTCGCAACTTATCCATCTATTCCCTAGCATGTGACTGATCCAGGCCTTAATATCCCGGTCAATGTCGAATCTTTATAGGGATTGGAGTAGCGTATTGGTTGATACATTGTTAAAAGCTCCTTCTATATCAACGAATATAGCTAGGGTGAAGATTTTTAGATCAAAAGATCTTTCGATGTGGTGAACTACTTCGTGAAGCGCAGTTTCCACTGAGCGTCCTTTTTAAATAAGCGTGCTGTTTGAATTTCAACAACTCATTTGGGATTTGACATTTAACTATGTTATCGACTATTCGCTCCAAGGTTTTCAATAAGAAGGATGTAAGACTTATCGGTCGATAGGCCTTTGGGTTCACGTAGCTTTCCTTTCCCGGTTTTGGTATGAAGACCACTTTGGCCTCCTGCCATGCCCTGGGGGTGTATGCTAATTTTATGCAAGCAGAGAATATGACAGCCAGACTACTACCAATTAAGTCCCCGCTTTTTTGTAGTAGAGCAGGAAAGACTTCATCTGGGCCTGCTGCCTTAAAAGGGGCAAAGCTTTGTATTGCCTTAATTACCATATTTTCGGTTATTTTATCATTTCTTTCCTCTCGATTTTGTTCCTCATTAGGCCCTTCATATTGTTCCCCATCGTGTCCCGTCTGCTGTTCCACGTTGGTTCCAGTTTGTCGGGACACATTGGTACCAATTTCTGGGTTCCTATTTGGCCCAAGCTCTTCGGTAAGAAAGTGTGTTTCCACTTTCATTGATTCCGCCCGAATCCCGTCCTTATCGACTAGAGTTTCAGGCTGTGAATGGGTTTTCGATAAGAATTTCTTGATTTTCGAGACATCATTAACGCTATCAACCTGTTCACAGAAAAGCAACCTATTACATATATTTCTATTTCATATTTTTCAAGTGTGACTTGCACATGAAAGCATAGCATATAGGCCGTACTACCTAAAAGCAAAAAGACCCCGATTCGAATCGAGTCTGAACGTGTTGGACAACCTGACTCGACCTGACCCATAAAATTGGGGAATAACTTCACGATGAACAAGTTCCTCAAATTTAAAACAAAAGGTCCCCAAAAGAAATTTACAAATTCCCTATACTGCTCTCAATATCTGTCTTGCAATAAACGTATTTAAAATCTGTATTCTTTTCAATGGCATTCAATAGCAGAAGCGGCGCGCGACCGCTCAACTAAAATATCGGAATAATTTGAAAATTATATTTTGGCGATTAAAATAAGTTGATAACAACTGCGCGGCTGCACGGGTGTAGCTGCTCAGCTTAGCTAAAATATCGGAATGATCTGAAAAATTTAATTTGGTATGTAAAATAAGTTGACAAAATTTGACTGTTCTGCTCAATGATGATCTCTAATTGAATGAAGTAATTAAATTTTTAAAAGTTCTGAATCCTTT
Source organism: Cordilura impudica (assembly GCA_963682025.1). Lineage (NCBI taxonomy): Eukaryota > Metazoa > Arthropoda > Insecta > Diptera > Scathophagidae > Cordilura > Cordilura impudica. The sequence continues at coordinate 114,297,548 of OY821517.1, forward strand.
AATTTGCAAAAGATTCCGTTATATTGGATGTTTTCAAAATAAATAAACTTCAAAAAAAAAAAAAAAAAAAAAAAAAAAAAAAACTTAAAGCGGTTTCGCATCTTATTTTTGAAGCATTTTTGCTGAAAAAAAATGAATTTACTCACCAAAAACGTAACTATTGGGGAATTTTTCTTCATGAACAAATTCCCCAATCCCGTACCAATTTTTGGGGAGAAAGTTCATTTTTTTGAGGAATTTGTTCATTGGGGACTATGTACTCAGCGCCTGGTAAGTCAAAGGCTTTTGATCCCGGGCAAGATCGGGTAAAAATAGCTAGTTCCTTTATAAAATTAATAATATCTTCAAAATATTTATTTAGTACGAACTGTTGTAGCTAAAAAAGCGCTTAAAGCGCTTAAAAAGGAAAATAGAAAGCGATAATTTAGCGGCTTTTTATAAAAGGGCTAATTGGAATAAATTTGATTTTTGGGTCGTTAAGAGGCATTAAATCTAGCGCAAAAAGTGCTAAGTAGGCATCGGTGGTATCAGTACGTTGTTTGTAATGTGAACAGTATAGCCATCAACCACCATCACGACGGACCACAATGTTCACGTTATTAGTTTGAATCATAATTGGTGTTGATTGTGTTTGCATTTCGAAGATTATCAGCGAAAAATATACACCGCATCTCCCAAAGATCTGACACCATGAATTCTATATCATTCCGCAAACAAAATTTAATGGAACTTGTATGTACAATAAAATCAAAATTTTTTAAATCGCCAAATGAAGATATTAAAATCAAATATGGCATAGGTTCTGCTAACCAAAAAAGCAAAAATTTTTACCATATTGATAAACATTTGAAGTTAAAATCGAAAAGTCACCTTTTCATTTGAACAAAGTATTATATTGGCGTGTAAAATCCGAATCTGCTTTGTTGCTGATGGTTTTCTCGTAGTCCATGTGTCAGTCTGCGGCATTGTAAGTTCAACTCTCTATGCCGAACAGAGTCCACTCGTATGCCTCTCCTTCGATTTGCACTTCCTCACACGATATAGATGCCCGCAAGAGAATACACGTCCAAAAGAAGAAAATTAGTCCTAAATTAAAGTATTTTTTTTATACCCTACACCACTATGTGGTCAGGGTATGGGTGATATTTATGGTTATGGGTGATATTTACCATACTTAATCAAACGCATATCAAAATTTTTTATTTTATTTTGGACTTATTAATACAAAATTATTTATTTAAAACTTAGCTTCAATATTGTTGAATAATGAAATGAGAAATCGCCAAACAAACATCAAGAAGTGGAAAAAATATAAAAGGCCTAAGAATGCCAAACCCTTTGTATGTTTTACTATACTGTGCTGATATTTCCACACTGGCTTAGAGTTTTTCACCTCTCATAATGGTTGTTGCACTGTGTAATCAGTAGTCAAAAAACAAACCCATTGTTAGTCCTGATCTTCACTTAAATTTATCAAATTTTACTATATATGATAATATGGGTCTTACTACAATTTTAGTCGGTCTGATATGAGATATTTGTATGAGGGATAGCTCTATATTGTATATTTTACCCGCTAATTAGTTGTCCAAAATACCTGTAGAATAATGTTTAGTCATAGTCCGCATATAAAACGGATTCCTGATCTCCACTTAAATTTATTAAAAAAAAATAAAAATATAACATACATATTTTAGAAACTTAGTTTTTGGGACTTAGTTTTTGACCACATATAAAAATAATATCTGCACGCTACAATTTGCTAACAGTACCGCTTAGATTTGGCTTATGATTATTTTTGATATTCAGTTATTGCCTCAGCAAAGCTGGATGTAAGACCCTCTTTCAAAATGCATAACATTGGTTATCGCGGAGTCAGTCTACCGCGAATATAGTTTAATTATTTGTTTAATATATTTTATGGTAAATAAGTATGAAACATTACTATACAAAAACGTTATATTTCAATTAACTAAATTTAGGCGCATGTTTATTTTTTTCGTGAACTTGAAAATTAATCGTGCGTACTCTTTTACATAAAATCTTCATGTTTATGTTTATCTTCTTATATTATAAACCAATTAAATATATGGCAAGCAGCATGTTGGTTTTATACTATGATACTATTTTAAAGAGTAATATATGTTGTTTTCTTTTTTACTTTATTTACAGAGGAAATTTATTCGTGCGAAAAGACATTTGAACGTATATTCCTGGGAGCTCTATTTGGTACACATGCACCACATTTTATAGCTGGCTGGCGTAGTGACTTTCGAGATCAGGTTAAAGCTACTTAAACATACATATATTAAATCGTAATTGTGAACAATAGAATGAATTTTAATTTTCTGCCTCCCACTTGTGTCTATCTTGCTTTGAAATTTTATTTCATCTTATTCTTCTTACTTATTTATCATTATATATTTTATTTTATTATTTTTTATGATTATTCTTCGAAACAACAATTTCGTATGTACAAACACTGGTACTGTGAACAATAACTTGATATTATTAGGATGAGAATACGCGAGCCATGGTTTATTTTCTACATCACGCAACAAGTCTTGATATGTCGCTACCAGTATGGATACCACGCTATGAACATGAACGTATGGTAAAGTAAGTAGAAAATATATGTAAGAATATGTCACTAAAATATATTAGAGGATAGTAGGCGACTTAGACCGAATTTCTGACTGCCTACTAGAAATATTATATGACGAAATTTATTCTGATTTCCTATAAACTAGAACCGATTTTGTAAGAATTCATAAAATCTACAATTCTTTCCATTTGTGATGGATAGACAAAAGACGATTATGTAGTTTAATATGGATATGGATCAGTTACGATTTTATTATGGTTTCAGACAACAGCATCGACTCATCCTTAACCGTACACAATGATGGAGGGTATTATTATCCTCCTCCTAGGCGTTAGAAATGTCACTGACTTTTTGAATGTACAATTTTTTAGCAGAAAAGTATTTTAGTTTGTCCTCGAAATAGACACTTGTTTTAGTGATGACCTTTTCATTTGGAAAGAAGCAATATCTTCAGCCGATACCCGTCCAGCCGGGGACTATGCTGGGTGGGTACCAGTTCGCATCCCGATTTATGAATTTTTGGCATGGTAACTAACAGGTCGGCGAAAGTGCATTCCACCATTAAGGAAGAACAATTTTTCTTCGCCAAATATGGGTAGTTTTTGCTCAAATTAATACCTTTTTTTGTCCAATATCTATGAAGAGTATTAACCGGTGATCGTTTTACACTCTTTAAGGTAATTAATGTGAACGCCATATAAATCCCAAAAAGCTGTCACCATGACCATATACATATATATGAGGAAAAGGGCGACGAAAAATAGAGCGACCATATTTATTGAAATCATTTATTTTTCTTAAAAACCAATTCTTAACCAAATTTGAGACAATATTTTTGTTTTCTGATGGAATTAAGTGAAGAGATCGTTATAAGTGTATCTTATATGGAGGGAAAAAAAAAGTGTTCAAACTGTCGGTATCGCCTTCTAGAAATATGCGAATACCAAAAAAACTCAGAAATACAAAGTTTTGGGCCAATAAAAAAGCGTTTAGACGTGAAGTATTGTTTTTTACCACGTTGCTAACCTATTGCGCATTGAGACCGAAAATTGGAAATTTTTTGATAAAATTTTTAAAACTCCTTTTTCAAGTTTGAAAAAATTTTCTTAAACAAAATTTAAAAAAATGAATCTGTCACTTTAACGTTTTATAAAATATATGTTGCCGATTAACTGTGTGAATTTTTAAGTAAATCCCTTGCCAGAATTTTTTTGACAAGGATTTTATTTTTGCGGATTTCGAGAAAAATTGGATTTTTGTGAAATATTCTGTAAATGTACTCTTTCTAAATACTTTGTATCAAAAATTCATCATTTTTCTACTTTTAAATGTTATGTTTTATCTTAATAGCCTAGGGTTTCGGAAAAATATAATATGACTCCATCAACCCTTTCGGAATTGGGGTCACATATGACCCCAAACTAATAAAAGACAATTTGTTCAAAAAATTCAAATATTTTGTAAGTGCTTTCCAATTTTTAGATGCGACATTTAAAATATAATAACCAAATATGTAGAAGTTTCGTTCCAAAAATTTGGGATAAATCCGAGAACGTTAACCCATTATTTGCCAAGGCCAGCTTTGGATTTTAAGATATTTTGAAATAAAAATGACCTAAAACGAGTTTTTCTATTAAACTCGATGAAACCACTATTTAGAATTTAAGAAAAATAATTCGATTAATTTTTAGTTATTTAACCATTCAGTGCTCCTGGGATCAAAATAATCCATTGTGATATATTTTTGGTGCAATTATCTGCTTATTGCTCGCGAATATAAATTAAAACAACTTTTAACCAATTTTATTATAAAATTACTTTATGTAATAAAGTAATAGTTGAATTTCCTGCTGTCTCACCCACCAATTTGGTGGATATTGATATAAAACGCCAAAAAAAATTTCAGGTCAATGGTTGAAGATGCCATTACTTATAATGGTTGACATTTTTTGATTTTTTATAATCGGTCGCTTTATATTATCTTCAATGTCACCTACATGTTTTGAAACTTCTACAATTTTATTTCCCAGTATTAAGTAGTTTATTAAATAAAAGTAAATTTCAAATATAATAATATATATGAAAGCTAATATTAAATTAATACTACTCTTAGTGGAATAAATTAAAAAATTAAATCAAAGTGAATTTCAAAAAACCTCCTATTTTTTAGACATATGACTTAAGTTGTTTTAATTTACATTCGCGAGCAATAAGCAGATAATTGCACCAGAGATATATCACAATGGATAATTTTGATCTCAGGAGCACTGAAGGGTTAAATAAATAAAAATTAACCGAATTATTTTTCTTAAGTTCTAAATAGTGGTATCAACGTGTTTAATAGAAAAACTCGTTTTCGGTAATTTTTATTTTAAAATATCTTAAAACCCAAAGCTTGGCAAATAATGGGTTAACGTTCTCGGATTTATCCCAAATTTTTGGAACGTAACTTCTACATATTTGGTTATTATATTTTAAGTGTCGCATCTAAAAATTGGATAGCACTTACAAAATATTTGAATTTTTTTAACAAATTGTCTTTTATTAGTTTGGGGTCATATGTGACCCCAATTCCGAAAGGGCTAATGGAGTCATATTATTTTTTTCCGAAACCCTAGGCTATTAAGATAAAATATAACATTTAAAAGTAGAAAAATGATGAATTTTTGATACAAAGTATTTAGAAAGAGTACATTTACAGAATATTTCACAAAAATCCAATTTTTCTCGAAATCCGCAAAAATAAAATCCTTGTAAAAAAAATTCTGGCAAGGGATTTACTTAAAAATTCACACAGTTAATCTGCAATGTGTATTTTATAAAACCTTAAAGTGATAGATTCTTTTTTTTAAATTTTTTAAAAATTTTATCAAAAAAATTTCCAATTTTCGGTCTCAATGCGCAATAGGTTAGCAACGTGGTAACAAAACAAGAATAAAAAAGAATGATGGCTTTAATCAATTTCTCAAAGTTGAAAAAAATGCCATCAAATTTCATGACCTAGTTTTTTTTGGCACAAAAGTGGTTTGGGGCATTTGCTATTGATTGGTGAGGTTTTATTCGATTTTGAAGTTTTGTAGCCTTTTGAAGGGATAAGTTAATACTGATCCTGAATTATATAACAGCTTGTCGGAAAAATTAAACTACAGAACGAAATTTTCGTAAAATCTGAAAAAAGTCATATTTTCCCCATATAAACACACTTGAAATTTTCAATCGCTTTGCGCCACGACTAAACGTTTTCTGATTGGCCCAAAACTTTGTATTTCTCAGTTTTTTTGTTATTCGCATATTTCTAGGGGGTGAGACCGACAGTTTGAACACTTTTTTTTATTAAGGGCCACCCTAATATCTCTATATATTAAAGAGTTGCGTGGACGATCATCATCGGCCAACAAAACCCTGCTATCCTGAAACTTGAAATTTGGACTGTAGGTTCCCCTCTCAGCGTAAAGATCCACTAAGAACCGGTTTTTGGAAATTCTTACATTAAGGGGGTAAAAGCGGACAGAAAGCTGGAAAATGGTAAAAAATGAATATAGGAATATGAAATTTGATGTGTAGACTCCATCCGGGAAACAAGTATTGGCCCAGGATTAATTTGTATTCAAAATTCGGCCATTTAAGGGGAAAAACGGCCAAAAAGGATTGAAAGTGGTACCTTCTGCATCTTCTTAACATATTAATCTTTACTAACAGATTCCAGCCCTCGAAATTCGAGTGCAAATTCTAGGAAATTTTATTTTTTCAATAAATAAGGACCCTAAAGGTGTGCTAATCAATTATAGCCAATTCACAAATCAACACAAGCAAGTAAGAAAATTATAGTCGGTCTAGACCGACTATACGATACCCTATACCATGCGTTTGGAAACCCTATCTCTTAGGCCCAACTAACTGGACATAGAAAATAAGCAAAAAACAAATTTGAGTGGGATTTTTATTAATTTTTTTGGCTGCAGATATGAAAAAGTTCATATCGGATGCTATATCTATATGGGGACTAGGTCCAAAAATTGACCATGGTTGGTAACGTCTCATGTATTTTGCAAAAACATATACAAACAAAATTTGAGAAGAATCCGTGCAATATTTTTGATTTTTAATAGATTTAAGTGAATATCGGGAAGCAGCTCTGTATGGGGCCAAAGGGATCATTTTTGGGCTACTCATTAATGGATGTAATGAACGCATACAAACCCAATTTGAGTAAGATCTATATGACAATTTGGATCTTATGGCAATTTATGTCGATTTCATATGGGTAATTTGTATGGGGGCTAGGTCTGAACATGGACCGAATTTCACCAATTTCAATAGCGTTCATCCCATGGCCGATAAAAGCTTATATACCAAATTTCATCAAAATATGTTCATATTTGCGACCTGCAGTTTGATTACAAGGTTTACATGGACACACAGACGGACGGACATTGTTAAATCAACTCAAAAAGTGATTCTGATTCGATCGGTATAATTAAAGATGGGTCTAGGTCAAATATTTTTGGTTGTTACAAACAGCAGCACAAAGTCATTATACCCAAACCACATAGTGGTATAGGGTATAAAAACTCATTTTTATTAAAAACACATTAACATATTTAATAAACACACACATAGCATATTTTATAATTTTATGTATATGTTAGTAGCAAATTTAAACGCAATTTACTCCAAATAAAGGAAAAAATTTAAAAATCTGTAAATCTGCAAAACTAAAAGAAATACCTTTCAAATTATAGACGTTTTGTCAAAATCAGGATAAAACAGTAGAACAAAACATCGGTCACAAGAAATCGCATAGCCTATTAATATTATAGATAGATATATATGAATTTTGATATACAAACTCCACCGAATACGCGGGTATCATCAGTTAAGGATGAATTTATTGCTAATTCTAACGTCTAGGGGAGAAGATATCGGCCAAAATGGGGAAAAATTATGCATTTGCTTTCGTCTAAACAAACGAATGTAGGAATATGAAATATAATGTGTGGATTTCACTAGAGATATGAACACCAAATGCGAGGAAAACGGTTAAAAACGGCCAATAATGGGAAATGGTACCTTTTTGCGTCTTCCTAACATATTAATCTGTATACATGAATTTTATCAAACAGACTCCACTGAATAGGTGGGTATCAGTCAAAAATGAATTTATCGATAATTCTAGGGGAGCGAAAAGTCGCCAAAGAGGTGAAAAAGTTTACATTTGGTATCTTCTAAACAAACGAATTTTGGAATATGAAATATAGTGTGTGGATTCCACTAGAGATAGAAACATCAAATGCGAGAAAACTTTTCGAATTCGGATGTTAAGGTGGGTTAGGACGGCCAAAAAAGGGGAAATGGTACCGTTCTGTATCTTCTTAATCTATAAACATGAATTTTGTCATACAGACTCAACAGAATACGTGGGCATTAGTGAGGGATGAATTAATTGGAAATTCCAGCGTGTAGGGGAGAAAAAACGGCAAAAATGGGGAATTCAGTATCTTCTAAACAAACGGATATAAAAGATGGTTTGTGGATTTCATTTCAGATAGAAACACCCGATGAGAGGAAAGCTTTTGGAAATTCTTCTTAACATATTAGTCTATATTTATGAATTTTGGTATACAGACTACTTCGAACATGTGGGCGTCAGTCAAGGATGAATTTATTGGCAATTCTAATGTATAGGGCAGGAAAAACGGCCAAAGAGGGGAAAATTACATATTTGGTATCTCCTAAACAAAGGAATATAAAATATACTTTGTGGATTCTATTAGAGATAGACACATCAAATGAGACGAAATCGTTGGGAAATTCAGATGTTAAAGGGGGTAAAAGCGGCCGGTAAGTGTAAGAGTGTACCTTTTGGTATATTTTTTACAAAGTAATTTAGGAATATGAAATTTGATATGTAGACTCCACCAGAGACAAAAAAAAATTGTAGAAGAATACAATTTGTTTTAATTCAAGCCTTTAGGGATAAAAACGGCCGAAAAATGAGAAAACTGATAATTTTCAACTGGTCAATTTTCCTTTGAAAGTACATGTTCTTAAGAAAACAAGTAAAAAAATTATAGTCGGTCTAGATTAGGTGCAACTAATTGGGTGTAGAAAAAAATCATATGTGGTAAAGTCACTTATTTTATGCTATGAAATATTTTTGTTTTTGAGAGGTTTAAATGAATTGTCCTATAGGGTTTATTTTATTTTTATTTTTGTGCAATATTTTTGTTTTTGATAGATTTAGGTGAAGATCGGGGAGCAGCTCTATATGGGGCCTATACTAAGAATTGTCCTATAGGTATTATTTTTGGACAACTGATTAATGAGTATAATAAACACACATAAACCCAATTCGATTGAGATCTATTTGATAAGTTGGATCTTATGACAAATTAAGTCGATATCATAGGGGTCATTTGAATGGGGACTAGGTCTGAACCTGCACCCATTTTCACCAATTTCAAGCACACCGGGTTACATCTAATATTATATATATTGATTACTATGGTGGGGACAGCTTTGCAAATTTGATTGAGTTCACTTATTGTTAATATTAGTAGCTACGCTGGAAATGGGCGGGAATTAGTCGGGAAAAAATGGGCTGTATCGGACCAATAGACAAGGCACCTGTCATACAAAGTAAATATAAAATGCCATATATCTGGAGTACAGTAATAGTGAGAGTCTTGGGACTTTGTGTGAGCCCATAAGTTATTCATGTGATTAGTTAGACAAAAAATGGGCGTGATCATAAACTAAATATAAGGTATCATACAACTGGTGTTCTAAAAAAGGAAGCTTAGACACTTTGCACGACCCCATCAGATCTTAGTATGAGTGGTCGGACAAAAAATTGGCGGGTTCACACCAATGGGTGTGGCACTCCCCATGCAAAGTAACCATTTAATATCATATGTCTGGAGTACTGTAAAACAGAGAGCTTTGTGGCTTTGCGTGAGCCCATAGGTTCTTTGTATGATTAGTCGAACAAAAAAATGGACGTGATCGAAGCAGTGGGCGTAGCACCGCCCATGCAAAGTGGATATCTAATATCATATAACTGGTGTACTATAAAAGGGAAAGACTCGACATTTTGCACGAGAGGTAATGTGTGTTTGTTTGTTTGTAGGAGGTAATCTCCGTATCTACTCATCTGCTCTTCCTGAAATTTTCACAGAGTCTTACTTCGGATATGGGAAGTGCTGCAGATCTATTATCTATTGATCTGTTGTTAACGTGAGTAGTCAGACAAAAAAATGGGCGGGTTTGGACAAATGCGCGTGGCACCCCCATACAAACTTAATATTAAATGCGATATATCTGAATTACTGTAATAGTGAGAGCCTTGGGACTTTGCGAGAGCCCTTTCATTACCATTCGGGGGGAGGGGCTAGCGAAGCACATCGCGTTACATCTAGTTATGAATAAAAAAGTGATACTAAAATAAAGTAGGTGGCGATACAAAATTAAAAATTTGCCAATTTCGTTTGTTAATACTATGTTGTGTTCTATATTGGAAGATAATACATTTGTTACAAAAAAGAGATAAACGAATAAAAGAATTTTTTCTGTGATGCCAAAACAGTGGAAACTTTAAAATTTCTTTACCAGAGTTGATTTAAATAATAAAATTAGAAGAACGATTGAAAGGAAATTTACGAATCTTAACCGTTGTTTAAACATTTATAGATTCTGATGTTTTCAGAGAATCATTATAAGATAACGGCAAGAATAAAGTTTTAAGAAGAGTTAAAAACCAGAATAATAGATGATTTTAGTGATGGTCGTAGGCAAAATAATATTTGTGAGAAATATTCTATGAATAAATCCATAACATTTTCTGGCTAGAATTAATCTTGCTAAAGAACGCATGAATTAGAATGCTATTGGCGAATAGTGTTGACGACAAAATTATATATTTAAATGACCACAAAACGGTCAAACACTTCGGGAATTTTACTAAAATAAATTAATACAATTGTGCGGTATAGGAATCATCTACCTCATTTTAATACACAGTGTTATTGTATAGTAAAGGTTTCCATTGTTTTGTCAACAGCATAAAAATTTATTCATTTAAGTTTTGTTAATCCTTTCTGAAGTTATGCTAATATTTCTTTTTTGTTAAATAAATAAAATTTAAAAATATTTAAATTAATAAAAAGAGTCTAAGTCATCAAAAATATATATTGTTAAAATTTTCCATCGCTCATACTATATTTCTTATTGTTTTTAAGTATTATTATGGCTTAAATATTTAATATAATAAGTATGCTAACAACGTAGCGGGTATACTGCAAGTATATAAATATATTAGGAGGAACTATAAAAATTTTATATGTTTTTGTCATGAGTGATGTGCCCAAATGCACATGTATGCGTGATTAGGGGCAAGTTCAGGATGGTATGTTATGCTAAGCCAAATATTTCTACGCATTTTTCTGTTCATATTTTCCTGTGTATTCTTATTTAATTTTTCGAACAAAAGCTGTCAATTTGACAACTTAAAGAATTTTAAAGACATGATTTTTTAGGGGTTTGAAATTTTTTCCTTGTGTCATGCCTTTCAGAATATTTATTAAATTATGGTTATGTGTGTGTTATCATGTTATGTCAAAAATGACAGAAATGTGTTGCTCATTTAATTAAAACAATTTCTTAACACACTGATAATGGAAAGATATACACATAAAAGCTTTATAATACGCATCATCTAATATGAGTGAAAACAAAACAAATATTATGAAATTTTATGAGTGACAATTATATAAATATTTGTTAATTACGAAACCTTTTATGTTACCAGAATATTACACAGTTTTCTTCAATTAAAATATGATGTAATATGACCTTTAAACAAATAACTTTATGTTAGGATTTTGTCTTTCTTTTTTGACCGGGAATAGAAGATGGTGTAGCAATGTTTGTTACATAAGCCAGTTATCGTTATCCAGATTAAAATATCGGCTATATTCGGTTAAGTATGTTTATTACACCCAATCATCAGTAGTCGAAACATAAACCTAGTAGAACAATACTTATTCACTGTCCCAATATAAAGCTGCTGGTGAACTGTTTGTTGAACTTTTGGGCCGCCCGTATTACCGAACAATTTTTAAGTATGAACGGTGAACGCTACCGTGCAATGATAACTGATTATATCGTGCGCCAATTTAAATTATTTTTATTAGAGTTAAACATATGAAAGTAGTGACCGTATATAGAAAACTCTGTTATCAGTCTTTAATTTTCTGACCTTTTCTCCATTTTTAGCTTAAAGGATATAAAAATATCCAAAAATGTATTTAGTTGTTTCAGCTATCTGTTTGTTACAATATGTGTATAAAAAAAAGGACAATCTCTAGAAATGAAAATAGTTTTTTTTTAATTTTCCAGGATGGAAAATTGTAAATAATATCCTTAGAAAATTTTGTGCTTTCATATCCTTGAGAATTTCTAATATACCTTTCTCCAGAAAATGTATTTTGAAACCTTACGTATACTTTACCACATACTTCAATTTTGTTCGTAGAGCTTTATTAATTAAGCCTTAACAAAAATCCTATCAGTCTAATATAAAAAAAAATTTTGAACGATAAAGCAAACAAGGTTAGAAAAACACTGGAATGTACCTGTTGGACCTGCATGTGAAACTAGAGATCTCATACAGAAAAACTGCGTACTCAGTTTTCCATTGCTTGATCTTTTCTCCTTTTCAAAGGGCTTAAAAATGTTACGGGAAGACAAATTAAATTACATATTTTCACCCATATGCCAATAGGGGTATCAACTTAAAACGGATGAAAACTTTTTATGCTCTACCACACACCATTGAAAACTGTTTTTATTTTGATTTATGGGGACGAAAAGTTTTAAGAGAATGTTAGTTTTTATGTATTGTCGCTCTTGTGTTGTAATAATAATTAGTTATTTATAGTTCGGTTCGAGATCACGTATACATTTTCTAATACTAGAAAAGATAATACTTTTATGCAATGTAAGAGAAATTTGGAATAAATTGAAGACAGCGCTAGATGGAGTAGCTACTTTCGAACAAAGCGACTTGTTCGTCTTCAGCATCCTTCTGCCTATTGCTTCAACTCATGCTTAGTCATCTATTTAACTCAACATTAGAAAGAAAAGAACATGAGAAATGTTTTTTCTTTCTGTTCATACGAGAGTTAGAACGAACAAGCAGGGTTTTTTCCAATTTATAGCTTTCTCTACATTAGCATCGCTTTGATCAATTACAAATCTCGTAATGTGAAAAAAGCTCTTTTTGTTTTGCCAAACGTCCCATAGATGGCAGAAGGATGCTGAAGATGAACAAGTCGCTTTGTTCGAAAGTAGCTATTCCATCTAGCGCTGTCTTCAATTTTTTCCAAATTTCTCTTACATTGCATAAAAGTATTATCTTTTCTAGTATTAGAAAATGTATACATGATCTCGAACCGAACTATAAATAACTAATTATTATTACAACACAAGATCGACAATACATAAAAACTAACATACAAAACATACGGTCCAATGCAATTGTGATAAATCTGTTAAGATTTCACATATCATTACAGTTCCCATCTATGGGACGTTTGGCAAAACAAAAAGAGCTTTTTTCACATTACGAGATTTGTAATTGATCAAAGCGATGTTAATGTAGAGAAAGCTATAAATTGGAAAAAACTCTGCTTGTTCGTTCTAACTCTCGTATGAAAAGAAAGAAAAAACATTTCTCATGTTCTTTTCTTTCTAATGTTGAGTTAAATAGTTGATTAAGCATGAGTTGAAGCAATAGGCAGAAGGATGCTGAAGATGAACAAGTCGCTTTGTTCGAAAGTAGCTACTCCATCTAGCGCTGTCTTCATTTTTTTTTTCAAATTTCTCTTACATTGCATAAAAGTATTATCTTTTCTAGTATTAGAAAATGTATACATGATCTCGAACCGAACTATAAATAACTAATTATTGTTTTAAGAGAATACTTTAAAATGTAAAACTTTTCATATTCTTATGAACTTGTAATAAATTGCAGATTAGAACAAGCTGCAGAGCAATGAAAAATATTTAATTTTACTATAACTAATAACAGAAAATAACAATTCATACTATAACAAAAATAAATTGAAACTTATTAAGAACTCCAATTGAGATCACGTAAATAAAAAGAATTGAATAAAAATAAAACAAATAACTCAAACTACTTCAAAATTTTATGTCGATAGATTTTGAAGAAAAATTAGTACAAATTCTCAAAAAATAATTTGTTCTGACTTCTAAATTGTTGCTATTCTCATGGCTCTTAAATAGGGGGTTCATAGAGCATTAATGTTTACTATGTCTTTTGGAAGGTTTCACTACACCGACCACAAATGGCACTCACGTATCGATAGCAATGTGCGTTACCCAACGAGTGAAATAAATTTATGAGTTTTGTATTTATAGCAAAATACAAGTTCTTTTTTTGACAATATTAAAAGAAATAAATTGTTAATACAAATTCATTTAAATCATTTTCAAATAAATAGTATGTTAATAAATTTTCATCGTCCCTTTTATACATTCTAATTTTACCACTTATCAGTATTTTTTTGTCTTTTACTTCAACGTATGCTTAATGTTTCTCAAAAAGTTATACAAAATTTAATGAGTTATTTGAACAAGAAATGAATTGGTTTTTTTTCTCATGCATTAATTTATTGGATCTTCATATAGTGAACTAACAATAATTATTAAAATCTTAGAACTAATTAAATCGGGCCAGTGCCAGAAAAAAATTAATGTTTCTACATAAATTCGAAGTAAATAAATATTCATTGGCTAAGATGACCTCAAGCATTTATTATAAGATCTGCTGTCTCTCTCCTTATTAGGCGTTGGTGGATGCGATTGTTGATAAGGTCACGTGCTAAGTGGTTCGGGTGAGTTTCTAATTTTTTCAATTAGCTTGAACAGTTTCTCATAATTTCGACTTTAACTAGCATTACGTTTAATTCCCTATAGAATTGTGAGTTTCTCACATACCATGGGACGAGTGTAATCAACTTTTTGATCTTATTTTGACATCTTTATATTTTCTCTATATTAGAAGCTGAAGCGGTTCGCCATAGCACCAAATGGGTTTCATGGTTGAGTTATATATCAATAACTTGCAATCAAGACTAAGCTTTGAATTTCTGCTAATTAGCCACATAAGTTGAACTTATTTTAATATTATTGTGTCAATTTTGATTCTATGTGTTTGTTCCAAGTAAGGCGGCAGTCAGCATGGAGTCCCAAATATTTTACGTCAGAATGCTGCGGTATTTGCTGATTGTTTATTCGGATTTGAGAGCACGTTTCTCTTCTCATTTTCCATCTGTGTAACTAGTACTCCAATTGAAAAACATGTCGCTGTAAAAGTGTACATGCTGTTGAGGGGTCCTTATGAATACTAAAAATTGCCGTGTCATCTGCAAAGGTTGAAGAAATCGTGTTTTTATTAGTTGGCATGTCCGCTATATAAAGGATGTATACGAGTGGACCCAGAATACTGTCCTGTGGAATACCAGGTTTTATATCCCGAGGAGGGCTTGTAAAGTTGCTCCCATTTATTGAGAATTTTTCCTGTTAATTATATAGCTTTCCATTAGTTTATGAACGTTTTGGGGCAGCAACGCTTTAATTTTATAGAGTAGACCCTCTTGCGAAACCTTATCGAAAGCTTGCGAAACGTCAATAGAGAGAGCAGAACAGTACTTTTTTCCTTTTCTTATAGCGCTTACTAACCTATGGACTTGCTCAATAGTGCTGTGTCGTCACATAAATCCAAATTGATGTGTTGGGATGATGTTATTTTGATCTGCACCTGCAGTAAGCTTATTTACTAGTATTTTCTCGAACATTTTTGACAGATTTGACAACAAACTGATTGACCTCTACGAATCGACCTTTGTGTGATCTTTACCTGGCTTGGATAATATAGAAACGAGAGAAACTTTCCATTCTGAGGGAAAATAATCAAGGCGTTAAAGCATTATATATAAAAAGAATTATTCTCAATGCTATTCTTGGTAACTCCAAAATATTTTATTACCGATCCCGTCGATCCCCGATGCTTTTTTAGGGTTAACCTTCGCTTTCACGAAGAATTTTTTTACGTCGACACATAGTATCTACCCGGGTAGATATAAAAATATTTCCTTAATTTTGTATGGGGAAAAAATACAAAAAAATATTATGAGTGCGTCCATTAGAGACCAAATTTGTAGAAAATCCTTCTTAAAAGGCTGTTACTTGGATTTCAATTACTGATGAAGATTTGGAAGCGTTTCTTGGAATTTCGCTTGTGATGGGCTCCCAGATATCCAACCAAGAAAAATTAAGCGAGATTTGGAAACAACATGCTTTTCCTCTTTATCGCGCAACCATGTCTCCAAAGCATTTTACGCTTTATTCATTTTGACAACCTTGTCGCTAGAGCCATTCGCCAGTTTCACGATAAGGCAGCACCGATAAGGGATATTTTCGAGATGATTAACTCCGATCTGAGAGTCAATTTCAGTCCTTATGAGACTAGTACTGTGGACGAGCAGTTGTTCGGAT
The DNA here is from genome assembly GCA_963682025.1 of Cordilura impudica. Classification (NCBI taxonomy): domain Eukaryota; kingdom Metazoa; phylum Arthropoda; class Insecta; order Diptera; family Scathophagidae; genus Cordilura; species Cordilura impudica. The sequence goes on from OY821517.1 coordinate 114,313,734, forward strand.
ATCGAACCCGTACTAAATTCACTGAAGATAATCCATCAAAACCTGCAAAATATGGAATAAAGATTTGGTGGGCTTGCGATGCCACAACTTTTTATCCGCTTAATGGCCAAATTTATACTGGAAAAGAAGGCATTACCGGAGACGTTACAAGGCGAGTGGGTAGTAAAAGATCTAATTGCTTTCTACAGAAATACAGGGCGACATCTAACGATGGACAATTTTTTCACTTCACTCCCATTGCTAACTTGGAAAATACCCATCGTCGGTACTTGCAAAAAAAAAAAAACAAGAGGTATATGCCCGAAGAATTCAAATCTTCAAAGAGGCGTGAGGTATATTCGAGTGAATTTGAATTTAGGCCGAATGCAATGATGTGCTCCTACGTCCCAGCAAAGGGAAGAGCTGTATTGCTGCTATCGTCCATGCTTCGAGATTCAGCTATGTCCGATATAAAACAAAAGCCAGCAATGATTTTGTTTTATAATAAAACAATATACCACAAAAAGGGAACAACTCGTTGGCCCCTAGCGATGTTTTACAACATGTTGGATATCTCGGTCCTGGCAACACATATAATATACGTCACCAACAGTCCACATAGTATGGTAAAGAAATCTCGACGCAGACAATTTATACAGAGCTTGGGTGAAGAGCTTTTCATTCCGCAAATTAGGATCCGAGCCCAAAGACCAATAGTAGTCAAGAAGTTTGCCATCAAGACAGACGTTGAACGTATTTTAGGTATATTTTTGAACCTTTTTGAGTGGAAAAATATTTATTTGTCTTTATTATTACAGGCGAGTCAGTCTCTGTATCGAACTACGAAGATGAAGAGTTTGACGCTGATGATGTCCCGGAACGAGATGCAAGTGATTGCATCAAACAAAAAGGTGAATGCTACATGTGCTCCCGATGTTCCAAAAGGAAGAGAGCTACACGGCAAGCATGTGTCAAATGCAAGAAGCCCGTATGCGCAGAAGATAGCTTCACCCAGACAAAGTGTGAAGATTGTCATATGGGCCCATTTTCATCTTCGCACAATTTGCGTAAATAAATATTACATACATACATATATACTTTTCTTTCACATTATATTAGGAAAAGTAAGAAATGTTCATACTAATTTCGATATACCTACCCGGGTCGATAATATTAACTTACGTAGAAAAAAAGACAAAATTTAAAAAAAAGTAAGAAGTTCTGCAGTAAAATCATGTCTCTTTGCATTTTCTGCTTTAAGTTTAAAATTTGATAACTGAATCGGCAGCATTTTCAGATTTGATGAAAACTCGCTCAGCTATATGTAAATGGAAGTCGTTTTCTCTACCCGGGTAGGGATTATGAAAGCGAAGGTTAAAAACAGAAATGGCCTTTTCAACCTCTCTAATCTGAAATCGAAGTGACACTGTACTGTACTAGGCTAGCCTCCATTTTGCATTCTAAATGGTGGTTTACATACAACGGTTCTTTTAAGATTTTTTTGCACCTCGCCATAACGAATAATCAGTTCTTGAAGCCGGATCTAATTTTTCGAAATATCTGTTTAATTTATCATGTCCCTGGGATTCAAGCAACTTTCTTAAATTTGGTGTGCATGCTTTCAATTGCTGCTTAAGTTGAAGAGATCTTCGATTTTTTTTTTCATTTAATAGCCACTCGACATCTACGAACAAGTTCTATAGTGCCATCTATAGCGGGGGTTTCGCCGCAACTTGAGAAGATATATTGAGGTTTGGTTAAAAGCCAACAATAGCCAGGTCAATATCTTCTGGTGTTCTTAGTGTTAATAATTTCTCGGGGGTTAGAAATAGCAACAATAACTGGTGGGTGATCGGATGTGAGTTCCAATGAGGATTCAGCATTTATAAGTTCTCTCGCAAAGTTCTTCGTTACTCCAAAATCGATTAGATCGGGAGTCTTTTGTCTATCTGTCGACCGGTATGTTGGTTCTCCGCTTGAGATAACATCTAGGCCCATATTAGAAATTGTGCCAAACAAAACACGGCCTTTCGGGGAGATTAAACGTGACCCCCAAAATGTATGCTTGGCATTGTAATCGCCAACAATAATAAAACGAGGGCCAAGTGATTCAGAAAATCTTTTGTATTAACATTCCGTTATAAAAAATCTTGGTGGATAATATGCTGATAAGGTAACTAAATTCTTATCAAATTGCTCAAAGCAGGTTGTAGTAGTTTGAAGGTAATCTTCACAATGATCATACATTAGATGGTGCGTCAGTCGATATCTAATAAGAATGGCGGCGCCACCACATGCTCTGCCTCTTGGATCTTTTGTATCATACAAAGTATATCCACGCAATGAGAATTGACTCCTAGAAATCGAATGAGTTTCAGTGACAAGCAATATATCAATTTGCTTGCCTTTTAGGAAATAGGCGAGTTCTTCTTTATTTTGGCTTAAGCCGTTTGCGTTACAGTAACATGTTTTTAAACAGTTTATGGTTTATTTAACAAAGCTTGCAATATCGTAGGTTGTACCTTCATCATCTCCTGCATCATACTATTCATAGAGTTAGTCAAATTATTTATTGTTTGAACAAGTGTGTCGAGAGTTGTTTCCAATTTACATGGGTTTTGATTCGACTGATCGTTGCGTGGATTTAAAACATTGGGAGGCTGACTTTGAAAGTGTAGCATATTTGAGTATGATTCAAAATGCTGCCAATGAACTGGATTCTGTGGTTGGTTTCGGGAGGCCGCTATGTTAGCGTATGATTACGCGTTAGTAGTTACATGTTCGGGTGAGACATATTTTTTAATTTTCATTTCACTATAAATTTCCGAATAAACTGGGCAGTGTGCTTTTTACCGCTATTGTTACATTTTTTTTTTACCTTTTGGTCATTTTTTGCCTTGTCACACTCACTGGTATTGTACAGCTCACAACACACAGCACATACTGGTGGAAGCTTACAGTATGCCCTTGTATGCCCGAACTCCCGGCTGTTCAAACACTGAACCGGGTTTTCCTCTTATGCGGCTGTTCAACAATAATTTTCCTATGTAACAGGTATGTTACGCTGTAGATAGGGTGCATTTGGTTTTTTAATTGATTGTCGCATGGTTGTGGGATATTTTCGCGGTTTCGAATATTTGCTATTGTTTTTACTTTAAATCATCTACCTTCGAGTTCGCTTTTTAGTTCAACCAGGTCAACACACGAGTCGATACCCTTAACAACTACCTGGTAGCCTTTTCCGCTCTTCAATTGGTAGGCATATAAGTTTTTAGTTTTTTTTTTCAAATTCGGACACTATTTTTCGGAAATTATCGGAACCTGTACTTTTGTTTCCCTAATATTTCCTCGTGTAATGGGTGTAATGTGTTCTCCCGTTAACTCTGTCAAACCTTTCACCAACTTTTTCGAGTTTTGTTCCCTTAAATACACAGGAAGAGGTATGAATGGCTTGATTGCAACTGATTCATCTTTATCTTCTTGATCCAAAATCGAGAAGCTATTTTCTGGTTTGGAGGCGACATCATCCTTGAGAATTTTTGATGAAGAGGCAATTTCTTCTAATTTGGGGCTGCGCGCTCTTTTAACAGCTGTAATGTATCTATACATACCAGTTTGTATTGATGATTTTGAAGAATTTGATTTAAGTGGATTGTTTTTTGAAAAAACACTTCTAGTTGATTTATTATTACTTACGGTTTGAACGGTGTTAATATTAGTGCAATTATTTGCACACAAAGAAAAAAAATCCCCAACCGAATTGTTCTAAAGTTTAACAACTCCATTTTCGATTGTATTAACAGACATTTTATAGCAACTAACCATTTCCTACTGTGATAAAATATTTACTGTTAATACATTAGAATTGTAATTGTAATCAACTCAAAATTCGGTTATTATCTTCATCGTTATTCGGTTGTCAATAAATTTGGTAGTCACAGCAAATCTGTTTTCTGTGTGGAGTACTTGAATTTGTCACTATTGTTGTTGTTTTAACTGGTTACATGAACGCGCTCTCCCAGAAGCTTTAGCTGTTAAGTAAAGCTTTTCGAATATGGGATCGTGTAGATTGTCCTGATCATTTAATACAATATATGTATATGCATTATTACGGTTTATGCTAAGTCTTCTCTCACTTGTTGATGGGTTTGGGAAACTCATTTACCGTTCATTTATTGCAAGCACAAAAAAGCAAAAGTTTATTTGTTAGTCGTATTGTGGTTTTTTTTTCAGTCCTTTTTTAACTATATTGATATCTATTATAATTTGGTTAGTATTATTCACACATATGTATGTGTGAATGTATATAATTATATATGAATATAATTATATTAAGCGTCCAAGCGCAGTGGTTTTAACATTTTTTATACCTTATGCCACTATGTGGTTTGGGTAATGACTTTGTGCTGTTGTTTGAAACTACCAAAAATATTTGCCCTAGATCCATCTTTTATTATACCGGTCGAGTCAGAATCACTTTCTGAGTCGATTTAGCAATGTCCGTCCGTCTGTGTGTCCATGTAAACCTTTAATCAAACTACAGGTCACAAATATGAATATATTTTGATGAAATTCGGCCACAGGGTGAACGCAGTTAAAATTGGTGAAATTCGGTTCATGTTTTGACCTAGTAGCCACACAAATGATCCCTATGAGATCGACATAAATTGCCATAAGATCCAAATTATCATATAGATCTCAGTCAAATTGTGTTTGTATGTGTTTGTTATATCCATTAATTGGTAGTCCAATTAGTCATAGGCCCCATATAGAGCTGCTACCCGATCTTCCCCTAAATCTATCAAAAAACAAAACTATTGCTCGGATTTTTCTCAAATTTGGTTCGTATATATTTTTTCTAAATATAGGTGACTTTACCAAATATGGTCAGGATCGGTGCATTTTTCGACCTAGTCCCGTTATAAATATAGCATCCGATATGAACTTTTTCATATTTGCAGCCAAAAAAATTTATAATAATGCGAATTTGGTTTATGCTTATTTTATATATCGAATTAGTTGATCCGAAAGATAGGGTCTCTAAACCATGGTATAGGGTGTCGTATAGGCGGTAGAGACCGACTAAAATTTTCGTACTTGTTTATTTTCAATTTTATATATTTTTTTTTTGTTACTTATGTGGCCGAACTAATATATATGGGGGGTTTCATGTCAAGTGCACCAACTTTTGAAACCGATGTCTTCCGATCGGGATGAAATTTCCATCAAGGTTAACCTATTGGATAGTAGTTTAGACACAATTTTTCAATAAGATCGGTCCGGATCTCTCTGAGTTAGAGGGGATCAAAATTTGACATTTTGGCCAAACAGGTGTTTTTTGTCATCCATGTAACTTATTACCTATTATTCTTAGAAAATTTTCTCCCAAATAGTTTAGATAGCTATTTCTTCAATATTTCGGAAAAAAATACAAAAAAAAAAAATAAAAAATTTTAGACTTTTTTTTGCTAAATTAAAGCGTTTTTTGCCTTTTTTTTCAAGAAGGGCATTTTTTTTTTTTTTCATAAGAAAGCTTAGAATTTTTCCTTTAAGAGCTTTTTGGTCGCTTAGTGGGATGGGAGTGGGATATCTATCAAAATAAATGTTTTGTAACTCAAGACAACGGTTTTTCAATTTTTCACCAATGCACTATTTTGAATTTTTTCCTATTTGTGTGTAAAACCTTACAAATAAAATTTATACTGGGAAACTAGACAAAGTAACCTTTCCGAAGGTATGTAACATACCTTCATAACTTAACAGAAGAAAATGGTTCTCTGTAACCTGAAGGAGTTATTTGCAATATTTCAATCTGAACACGAGGATGTTAGAATTGGCTTCACGAAATTAACCCAAATGAGGTCAAAACATTGCGTTTTGGCAGAAAGCAGCGGAACTCACACAGTACGCGTTTGCATTTACCATGAAAATGTTAAACTGATGTTAAAGGAAATCAACGTAAAGTATTTAACAGATGATTCGGCAGAAGATTTACACGATTACCGCGATTGCCTTAAATTGACTATGTGTCCTATTGTAACAACTTCTTGCCACTTAGGTGAATGTACCAATTGCCCGAAAACCACATTCATCAAAGAAAATTTAATCAACTCTTTAGACCGAGAATATATAGAGGAGGTCAAATTTTATTCTTGGATTCAGACTGACAGATGCACATTGAAAACAATCATTTTAAATGTGGATGATTTTGTGGAAGAAATGTGTACAGGATTGCTAAACTTGAGAAACCATGACTTTTTAGTCAAAGATCAATTGTCATTCTTCAAGGATTTGAAGATACATTTGAAGTCTGGTGAATTCGTTATTTCATATGATTTCGCAGAAAACTATAAATATGTTTTTTAGGATGTCATACAAGCATTCCACTTCAATAACGACCAAGCAACTATATTCACATTAGTTATTTACTACATGAAAGATGATAAACTGGAACACAAAAGTATGGCAATCATATCTGACGATTTAAAACATGATACCGTTGCAGTTTATGAGTACCAGAAGAGAATGCTAAAATTTTCAAAAATCTAAATTTACACTAAAGAAGGTATACTAAGTTTCGGACGGAGCTCGTCAACATTTTAAAAACAAAAGTAGCTTGGCAAATCTTATGCCCATGAAAAAGATTTTGGAATGCCAGCTGAGTGGCATTTTCATCTTACTGCTCATGGTAAAGGAGCATGTGATGGTATTGGAGCAAACCTTAAAAGAAATGCAGCGAAGTATAGCCTCCAGTGCTCTCATCAAGATCGCATCTTAGATGCGACTGCTTTATTCCATTGGCCAAAGAGTTATTGTAAAGAATCTAAAATAGTTTTTAGTAGCAAAGAGAATCATCACGAAACATTGAAAACACTGAAGAGCAGATTCGATGCTGCGGTAACAATCGATGGCACCGCTCAATACCATGCTTTCATACCGCTTGTCGATGGAAGAATCAAGTTGAAAAAGTTTTCTGCCTCTATTCGATGCGATTTCTTTCCAAAAACAACAAATAAACCAGCAGCGAAATCAACAGCTGAACCTAGTAACGCCAAGAAAGGATTGACAAAAAAAACGCACTAAGGCAACAAAAAAGTTGGATGAAAGACTGGGTATTTAAAAATTTACAAGACTTAAATACTTCATCAGCTACAATTAATTAAGTATAAAAATAGTTATGATGTAAATGGATCTAATGCAATTAAAGTTAAATTTTAATAAATTATTTATCTTTTTATTTTTAATATTATTATTATTATACATTAATTTAATTATTATTAAAAATAAATAAAAAATAATAATTTTTCAACATTTCTATAGAAAAAAAGCGATTTTTTTCCTGAGGTTAACATATTCTGGGTATTACAGTATTGAGGGTATAAAATTTTAGTTAGGTATATTATATACCTTCAGAAAATTTACTTTGTCTAGTTTCTCAGTATAAGTTTTATTTGTAAGGTTTTAGACACAAATAAGAAAAATTCAAAATAGTGCATTTGTGAAAAATTGAAAAACCGTTGTCTTGAGTTACAAAACATTTATTTTGATAGATATCCCACTCCCATCCCACTAAGCGACCAAAAAGCTCTTAAAGGAAAAATTCTAAGCTTTCTTATGAAAAAAAAAAAAAAAAAAAAAATGCCCTTTTTGAAAATAAAGGCAAAAAATGCTTTAATTTAGCAAAAAAAAAAGTCTACAATTTTTTTTTTTTTTATAGTATTTTTTCCGAAATATTGAAGAAATAGTTATCTAAACTATTTGGGAGAAAATTTTCTAAGAACAATAGGTAATAAGTTACATGGATGAGAAAAAACAGCTGTTTGGCCAAAATGTCAAATTTTGATCCCCTCTAACTCAGAGAGATCTGGACCGATCTTATTGAAAAATTGTGTCTAAACTACTATCCAATAAGACTAACCTTGGTGCAAATTTCAGCCCGATCGGAAGACATCGGTTTCAAAAGTTGGTGCACTTGACATGAAATCCCCCATGTATATATTTCTTTGTTTTACTTATTAACCCGATCGAGCAAAAACACGCCTTTCTCTCACGGCGGTTGAAAAAGAATGAATTTCTAATACTATTTTAATTACATTTAACACTTCATTGATATTTAATTACAAGATAATTTAACAACATATTGCTCTTCAAAACTTGAATGATAGTTTAGAAAAATTTAAAACCTTAATAAACAATATTTTTCCTTTCAAGAGGTAACCTTTTACAACTGCTGCTGTTGTTATCTTAAGAAAACAAACAAGCGACACAGTTGTTGCCTTCACATTGAAATAGATGTTAAAAGAAATACAAATAACAAACAAATTGATTTGTTTTTTTTTCCAAGTCAGGGTGAGAGTGCAAGGTCAGTATAGTAGAATGGTTTTTGGCGTTCTCAGGCAAACATTTTTTTTGTGGCATTTTATATTTTTATTCATCTTCATGTTTGTTTGCTTAAGCTGCGTTCACACTATGTGTTTTGTTTGTGTTTTTCTTATTTTTTAGCACGTGCAAATTGTGCACATAGTGTGAACCCTTTCAAACATTGTTTATGTACAATACATTTAGCAAGACATTTGAAAATTTTTAAATTAGAGCAGGTTGTATTTTGGCATGACAAACATATGAAAATACAACACTGCTTGTGACGAAAGAAAAACAGAGTAAATTTTAAAGATTAATATTGAGAGAAAAATAAATTATTTAATATTAATTAATAATTAAAAAATATATAACATATATAGCTTTATTCTTAACAATAAATTTTTGTAAATTCACAAATCAAATCAGTTGTTGTTTACATTTAGAGGTTATGTCATACGGAAATACATATGTACGTTTGAACGCAAAAATTTTGAATCGTATGTAAAACGCCAATTACACGCACGGAATTACGTATGGATCGTAAAACTGATTTCACATATGGAAAATACACATAGTGTAAACACACTTTTAGTAGGAATAGAAAAACATCAGAACCACTATGGAGCTTATGATGAATATGAATTTCTTTGTTTCATAACTATCATACGCTCCGATATAAAGACTCACAATAATATATATTATATTTCCATTAATACTTCGCACATATGTATAATAATGATCAGACCTAATAATATTTCTCAACATGAACATGACAGTCTGATTTAAATTTTCCTACATCTTACGTCTAATACACCACAGAGGGACTAGAAGTAAACATTTTTAAGATCTAGACAACACTCATTATTACGGATGTCGTGTAGTTCAACCAATCGAAGAGTCCAACAATCCCTTAATGTCAGAATTACATTTTTATAACAGCGTGAAGTAGCGCAGAATTTACTGCTGTTCTTTTCAAAACACAGCGATAAAAACATGTAATTCTGTCGGCGTGCTACGAGTAGTCGTTACTTTGTATAAATGTTGATTTGGTGTAGATATATGTGTACAGATAAGTACATATTACATACATGTAAACGATATAAACTCTGTTTTTTATGAGGAACTGTTTAATGTGTAAAAGCAACAATTTTGGGAATGTAGGCATTATTTAAATTTCACACTGTAAAAATTTATAAACCAGCTGTAACAAAATATTTGAATTTTTTTTTTATTTTTATTATATTATAATTGAAAAGTTCTGGTACACATGAATAAAGAAAGAGTGTTCGGATATGTGGAGTAATAAATAGCAACCATCATGTTATATAAATGGTTACTAACAGAGAGGAATTGATATAAATATTTACATACTAGCTGTTTTTACCCGGTCTTGCCCGGAATAAAAAGGCATTTGACTTGAAAAATGGTTCACTATGCTTACCAGGCGCTGAGTACTTAGTCCCCAATTAAAAAATTCCCCAAAATTTGTATGGGCAGTAAAATCATTTTTTATTTCAATTAAAAATTTTTTGATTTTTTAATTTAGAAGTTTTTTATAAGATGCTGCAGCAAAAATGCTTCAAAAATAAGCGGCGAAACCGCTTTAAGTTTTTTTTTCAGTTTATTTATAAACATCAAATATAACGGAATGGTTCGCAAATTAAAGGAATCGGAACTTTTAAAAATTGAATTAGTTCATTCAATAAGTGATCATCATTGAGCAGAGACATGAAATTCAAGTTTCAGAATTGAAAGACTAATGCGACGTTTAATATTGTGTCGCAAGGTTTCTTTTTAAACAACTGCTTATAGTATATGTGTGGCCTCTTTTGATCAACAGGTATTTATTTCACATACGTAGATAAAATTTATCATACGACATTTCACTAAGCTGTGTTCCGCGAGCAAGTCGCGTCCGCTTCCGCGCGTTTGGCAGCCACACCCGTGCTGCCGCGCAGTTGTTGTCAACTTATTTTAATCGCTAAAATATATTTTTCAGATCATTGCAATATTTTAGCTGAGCTGTGTTCCGCGAGCACGTCGCGTGCGCATCCGTCGCGTCCGCGTTCGCGCGCCGCTTCCGCGCGTTTGGCAGCCACACCTGTGCTGCCGCGCAGCTGTTGCCAACTTATTTTAATTGTCAAAATATATTTTTCAGATCATTGCGAATTTTAGCTGAGATGTGTTTCGCGATCCGCATCCGTCGCATCCGCGTCCGCGTCCGCGCTCCGCGCGCCGCTTCCTCGCAGCTACTACCCGTGCTGCCGCTTAGTTCTCGTTAACTTATTTTGATTCCTAAAACATATTTTTTAGAGCATTGCGATATTTTAGCTGAGCTGTGTTCCAAGAGCGCGTCGCGTCCACATCCGTCGCGTCCGAGGCCGCGGTCGCGCACCGCGCGCCGCTTCCGCGCGTTTGGCAACCGCACCTGTGCTGCCGCGCAGCTGTTGCCAACTTATTTTAATTGTCAAAATATATTTTTCAGATCATTCCGATATTCGGGCTAAGCTGTATTCCCCGTGCACATAGCTTCCGCGCAACGAAATGATGCTCTTGAAAAGAATACTCATTTTAAATGCATTTATTGTAGGACATATATTGAGAGCAGTATGCAAACGCTTACTAAAATAAATATTTAATAAAATTCATTAAATAAAAATATGTAAAAATTTAAGAATGAATTTGGGGAGTAAGTTCAATTTTTATTTCGATTAAAAATGGCGAATTTGTTCATTTCTTGTGGGTACCTTTTTTTTTAAGTTTGGGGAATTTGTTTACCGTGTAGTTATTTCCCTGTAAACCAAATTTCAGAGAAATCTGTTGAAAAGTACAAATTTGTATAGGGAAGAAATATACCACACAACAAAATATGAATTTTATATGAAACTTGGGCGTAAAAGTAGGCGTGGTCGGTAAAAATCATATGACGACCTTCCCTGGAATATGTACTCAATTTCGGAGAAAACCATTGAAAAATAAAAGTTTGTATAGCAATCAAATAAAGAAACAAATAAAAGGGTAAAATAAGTTTTATATACAAAGAAGTTGGCGCAAAGTAGGCGTGGCCTGTAAGAAGCATATGGTGACCATCCCTGTAGTATAGAGATGGTGTGACCAAATTTTAGACATCCCTTGAAAAATAAAAATAGTGAACAAATATACCAAAAAACAGAAAATTAATTTTGTATAAAAAGTGGGCGTAGAAGTAGGCGTGGCCGGCAAGAATCATATGGCGACCTCTCTGGACTACAGAGATTGTGTTTAGCAAATTTCAGAGAAATCCGTTTAAAAAAAAATTGTGTAGAGAACAAATGTACCAAACAACAGAATATGATTTGTATACAAAAAGTGGGCGTAACAGTAGGCGTGACCGGAACGAAGAATATATCGACCTTCCCTGGAGCAGAGAGATCGTGTGTACCAAATTTCAGAGAAATCGGTTGAAAAATAAAAATTTGTATAGCGAACAAATATACCAAAATACAGAAAATGAATTGTATATAAAAAGTGGGCGTAAAGTAGGTGTGGTCGATAAAGAGTATATGGTGACCTTGGCTGGAATACAGGGATCGTGTTTACCGAATTTCAGAGAAATCTGTTAACAAATAAAAATTTGTATAGTGAACAAATATGAATAAAACAGAAAATGAATTTTACATAAAAAGTGGGCGTAAAAGTAGGCGTGGCCGGTAAAGAGTATACGGCGACCTTTCCTGGGGTATAGAGATCGTGTGTACAAAATTTCAGGAAAATCCGTTGAAAAATAAAAATTTGTATTGCGGTCAAACAAACAAACAAACAAACAAACAGAAAATGAATTTTATATATATAGATATAAAAAAATGTAGCTAATGTATAAAAATATTTTCTATAGACATCATAAAAGAAATATATGTCGAGCTGTATTTATTTCCTTGTTATTAAATATTGCTTTATAGTTTAAGAAAGTTAAGGTAAAGCTAATGTAGGGACATTTGTTTTAACTTTTTTTCTTAACCGAATATTTCCATTTACATTTAAATTTCTTGAACGAAGCAAAGAAATGTATGAACATGGTATTTCTTAAGGATCATACAGATGTGTTAATGACAAATTGAAACGCTAATAGCGCAGATATCACGATATTTAGTTGACAACTAACTATTAGCTTTTAGATGGAGTATTAATTAATGAATTATTTTATAAATTAATTCATAATTACTAAATTCTGGTACGAGTAATTTTCGCCTTGCGCATAGGTAAACATTTTTTAAATTTTTTTTACGTAGTGTTCCTTTATACCTGGCAACAAATTTTTGCTGATCTTGTTTAGTACCTGTGTGGAAAATTTTATGTTCGATTGCAGAAAGACTACAAAAGTATATTAATTTCAATGTGTAATAGGGTGCTACAAAAAAGTATGTATTTGGGTGTAAAACAACGTCTTCCAAAAAATTAGGACAATCGGATATCCGATTGTGCATCCTTTTTTTTTAAATTTCTTAAAGTTTTTAAAATTTCCAATCAATCATGAATCAACATTATTAAAAGATTATTAAACAGTACATATCTTTCTAATAAGGCAATAAAACCTAAAATTAAAAAAGAACAAGTTATTGCAATTGCCCCCGGCAACTAATGTGTTAAGAAGTTCGAGCCAAAATTTAGAAATTTGTAGAAATAGTGTAATGCAAAAACATTTTTGCAGTTTACTAGCTCCAAGGTACTCAACTGAGAAGTATTTTTTATTATGTGCTTTGCAAACTCGTTATAAACTAAAGCCAAATAAGTCTAAATTTTTAAACACAGTTTTCAAATCTCCAATTTTAAAATTTCAAAAAGTTTTTTAAAGAAAATTAAAACATAAACGATTCTACCTCAGGTTTTAATTAAGCGCATATTAGGGACTAAAATCTCCAAATATTGAAGGTATTCTTCTTTTAGTTTGGCCAGTGCAGCGATTTAACTTTAGCGGATTTCGATTTTTGTCACGTATTAAAGTTTTGTGAATTTTTATAAAGGGTCCGCCATCTAACGTTTTTTTTCAACTAGTGCTTATTTCGTGAATGGTAACACTTAGCTCATGTCTGATTTGACAGATAATTAGTTTTATCCTTCCGCTGAACGAATATGGTTGTGTATACCCTTGAACAACGCTGGGAAATATTGCGACATTACTTTGGAAATCATGGTAATGTTGCAGAATGTGTGCGAAAATTGCATACGGATTTTGGAAGAAGAGAAGCACCATCAGCTCCGTATGTTCGTTATCTTGTGAAAAAAGTGAAGGAAACTGGCATCCTCATCGATAAACCAAAGCGCGAAAAGCCAAAAACAGTGCGTACACCCGAGAATATTGCTGCTGTGGCAGAAAGTGTGCTTGAAGCGCCATCAACATCAATTCACCGTCGTTCTCATGAATTGAACATTTCGGAGGCATCATTGAGACGAATTTTGCATAAAGACCTTGGTATGACGCCGTACAAAGTCCAATTGGTTCAGGAGTTGAAGCCAACTGACCATTCAATGCGTTTTCGCTTCGCTAAGTGGGCCTGCGATCGACTCACAGAAGATGCCGATTTTGCCAAACAAAATCATCTTTTCAGATGAAGCTCATCTTGATCTTGGCTGGTATGTAAACAAGCCAAATTGTCGCATTTGGGGCACAGAAAACCCGCACGCATACATTGAAAAGCCGATACACCCAAAACGAGTACTGTTTGGTGCGGATTTTGGTCCAGAGGCATAATTGGGCCATTTTTCTTCGAAAATGTGCAAGGAGTGGACGTTACAGTCAATGGCGATCACTATCGGGCCATGTTGAACGAATTTTTGTTCACAAAAATTGAAGAGGAGGATATTGGCAACATTTGGTTTCAACACGACGGCGCTACGTGCCACACAGCCGAAGCTACACTCGAAGTTTTGCGCCCTGTTTTTGAAGATCGCATTATCAGCCGCAGATCTGATGTCGTTTGGCCACCTCGGAGCTATGATTTGACACCGTTGGACTATTATTTGTGGGGTGCCCTCAAAGGTAAGTGTTACGCCAACAGGCCAGAGACAATTGACGCTTTAAGGGACAATATTCGTGAAGCCATCGATAATGTGCTTAGAAATTGGACCGATCGTTTACGCTACTGCATGGCCAGCCGAGGCAGCTATTTGAATGAAATTATTTTCCATTATTAACCGGAAGGATTGTGCTTTCAAATAAAAAAAGAAATTTGAGATAATATTCAGTAGTTTTTTTTATAGCATTTTCAAAAAAAAAAAAAAGTTATTTGGCGGACCCTTTCTTATTTTTTTTTTCAAATTCATCGCAAGTTTAAAAACTTCAATCCTCTAAAAATGGTATTACAAATATTGCTGCTCTAAATGACACTATAATGAAAATAGATTATTAATTTTTCCGTGAACTAAAAATCTATTTATTTTTCTTTTTCAAACATACATCCCATATAATTAAACAAAATTATATATATGAATTCTTTATTTAATATTTTTTAATAACATTTAAAAAAAATATATACCAAAAAATATATACTTATTAAAGTACTTTTTCTTAGCATTAGAACACCGTTTTCTATATTCGAAAAATTTTTCAAAATAAATGGTTTTTCTTCTTCGTTTTATGATAAGACTTGACTACAATATTCTATAAGCTTTACTGATCTTTCTGTCGCATCATTAACAATATTTAATTTACAAACCACACTCATGCCCACATTACAATCTTTTGGATATTTTTTTAAGAAGTCCGTTGGTATAGAAAATCTTTTACAAAAATATAGTGTTTTTTGAGATATAATGTGTTCAATTTTTTTAAATTCATAATGGCGTACTTTTTTAGGAATGACTATAATTTTGTTTGTGTCATTATCGTTGGATTCATCTAAAGCCGCGACCATACGGTTTTTAATATCGTAAGATATATTTGGATCAAAAAATGCTAGAGCTACATTTTCTGGCTAAAGATACAATAAATGGTTATATAATTTACGTATTGCTTCATTACTTATATTTGTATCAATATTGCTATATTCATGAAGATTTTTAAGAAGCTTTAAGCTTTAAACCATACTTTTAAACCATACTTTAAACCATACTACATCACTGGGGATAAGAAACAGATAAAAACAAATGAAAACAAATAAAATATTAAAGGAATACACTTTGGTATATAATTTCTAGGGGAATGAAGTTTTAAAACCTGCGATGAATTTGCAAAAAATATATAAAAATTCGTAAAACCGTAATAAGTGACAAAAATTATTGTTTTCTCGAAATCCGCTGAAGTTAAATCGCTGCACTGGCCAAATGAAAGGAGGAAAAGTTAACATATTTAGAAGTTTTAGTCCTTAATATGTACTTAATCGTAAAGTCCAAGATTTGTTTTTTTAAATTTCTTTAAAAAAATTTTTAAACTTTAAAATTGGACATTTGGAAACTGTGTTTGAAAACTCGGACCTATTTAGCTTTGTTTTAAAATGATTTTGCAAAGCACATGATAAAAAACACTTTTTCGTTGAGTACCTTGGAGCTAATAAAATGCATAAATGTAGTTGCATTATATTATTTCTACAAATTTCAAAATTTGGTCTCGAACTTCTTGATTAAGCGTTCTGTGACACATTAGTTGCCGGGGGCAATTGTATTATTATGATTTTGTAATCCTTTTATTCAAGATCAATTTGAAAATTTAAAAAATTTAAAGAAATTTAAAAAAGTCAAATTTTTCCTATGTATACCGTTTTTCAAATTTCTTTGATGTTGAGGCACGTGTTCTTCTTGTCCGATTGTCCAAATTTTTTGAGAAACGTGGGATAGAACCCAAATACATATTTTTAGGGGGGGGGGGGGGCTGTCAATAACTGAATATTTTTTTTGCTCCATAAAAGGTTGCAGCACCCTAATGTGCAATAAAATTTGTTTTTTGATAATCAGATACTGCTAAGTGAGATTCTTCTTTTTCCATAAAATAGTCACAATCGATGGAAAAGGTCACGAGATATAAATGAAAATGTGAAGAAACTGTTGAAAAAAATAAAAATGTTAAATTTATTTGTTGTTTTTCTTAAGATACGAGTTTGTGTTTTAATTCTTCTTGTGGTTATTGTATTTATCGTTTTTTTTTATTGTTATCCCGAAATTATAAAGAAAATCGCCTATACCAAATAAAAATATATTACTAAAAAAGTATAAATTTTTAAAAAAGTTCCTTCTTAAAAAAGAACTTTTTCTTAAAAATGCATTTTCTTAAAAAGTACCTCTTCCTATAAAAAATTTTTATTAAAAAAATAACCATTTAAAAAAAATATTTTTTTTAAATATGTAAATTCATTAAAGAAAAAATATTTTTTTAAAGTATCCTTTTTAATTAGAAATGTACCATTTTTCAAAAAAAGAACACTTTTTTAAAAGCTGCCCTTTGTTTTAAAAGCGCACCATTTGTATTAAAATAGTACAAGTTTTTCGAATGTACTTTTTATATGACAAGCACCCATACTTTTCAAATGTGAACTGCTTTTTTTTTTTATTAAGAAGTAACCTTTTTAAACTCTTTCTTTTAACTCAATCTGTCTGTCGTGGGGCAGCCCCTTATCCAATTGGTCTGAAACTTGGCCCGCGGTCTTTTTGTGACTACTGATTAATTATGGGCGGAGTGATTTAAAACCCATTTCCCCTCATCCGATCGATCTGAAAATTGGTCGATAGACTTGCTGTGAAAAATGATTAACTTTTACATAGTCACGTACAGTCAGTCATAGTCACGCACAGTCACGGAATGATTTAAAATCCATTTCCCCTTATCCGACCGATCAGAAAATCTGCAAAACGGCTAAAAAGAAATACCTTTCAAATAATATAGTTTGGTCAATATCAGGATAAAACGGTAGAACAAAACATCCGTCACAATAAATCGCCTAGCCTATTAATATTATAGATACTTATCGAAATTTATTATTTACGATTATCTAAAATTAACCAATAATTTTTTTTATATTCCAATTATTATTATGTTAAATATCAGTTGTTGTTTTCAATTATTGCCTTTACATATCAACACCCAGTAAAGACTGAATCACTACTAAAATAAGATAATGCTAATCAATTCTATTGACCAAAAACTAATGATTGCTTTTATTTTGTGTTCTTATTATTAAATAAAAATTATAATTCTCTCTAAATAATTCCTGCTTAAAAAGTAATGATTTCTGAATTTAATCTCAAAGAATCGATGATTTAGTTTCAGCCTTGTAAATCTCTTCGATTCTCTAACAAAATTTCCTATTTGAAATTTGTTTGTGTTTTTATTATTACATAAAAACTATAATTCTCTCTAAATAATTCCTGCCTAAAAAATAATGACATTTCAATTTAATCTCAAAAAATCGATGATTTAGTTTCACGCCTTGTAAATCTCTTCGATTCTCTAACAAAATTTCCTATTTGAAATTTGTTTGTGTTTTTATTATTACATAAATACTATAATTCTCTCTAAATAATTCCTGCCTAAAAAATAATGACATTTCAATTTAATCTCAAAAAATCGATGATTTAGTTTCACGCCTTATAAATCTCTTCGATTCTCTAACAAAATTACCTATTTGGAATTTGTTTCTCAAAGAATCGATGATTTAGTTTCACGCCTTGTAAATCTCTTCAATTCTCTAACAAAATTACCTATTTGAAATTTGTTTGTGTTTTTATTATTACATAAAAACTATAATTCTCTCTAAATAATTCCTGCCTAAAAAATAATGACATTTCAATTTAATCTCAAAAAATCGATGATTTAGTTTCACGCCTAATAAATCTCTTCGATTCTATAACAAAATTACCTATTTGGAATTTGTTTCTGGGTAAATGCATTTATACCAAGCTGCATTGCATCTTCCCTATTACAGAGACATGACAGGACCATAAATTTACGCGCAAAACACCATACCATCCGAAAGGATGATACTAAAGCCGGAATGCACTGGCCACTCAGATAGACAGGCAGACAGACAGATGGCCAGAAATCGCTTCATCTACTGAAAAATAAATTCTAAATCTATCGGTTCTTACAAGTATCAATCAGCACAAATACCAGACTACGTAGAGTAGTTGGGTATACTTAACTTTGTTAACATTATTTAAACTGCCTATGTTCCTACGACCAAAAAAAATCTTTCCTAGCCTTTCTTCGTATACTAAGTTTTATTTTATTACAGAAGCTAAAATTCAATGGCTCGCCCTTGGCTCTTATCCACAGATGGAGCCTACAATTTTGTTATATGATAGTATCCGTTATTTGCCATCTCGAGTCTATCCTCGATGTTCCCGTTCCAAACCAGTTGATTACTAAGGCTAAAAATTTTGCATATTAAATTGAAACTACCTTTTTCAAAAAGGGTACTTTCAAAAAAGAGTACTTTTTTTTATGAAAAAAAGGCCCGTACTTTTTTAAACAAGGTTACTTTCTAAAAATAGGGTGCTTTCAAAAACAAAAATATACTTTAATACAAAGTGTACAGTTTTAAAATAAAAAGTAGTTTTTAAAACAATCTGTATCTAAAAATATTGCGTTTATACAGCGGAATTAAATCTAAAAAAAAAACTATACAAACGGGGTATCGACACTAGTTGAAACGTGATATTCAGAATTGTTCGTTTCGAAGCTCTTTTCTGTCTATTTTTGCTGAGTTAGTTTATGCCTGAATTTGTTTACTTATTAATCGTATATTGAAATTTCTTGTTTAGCATTTTCTTTATTGAAATGTCTCAAATTACAATCGATATTTTAAAGCGATATTAGAAGATATTTCAGAATAGAGAAGATATTCTATCTAAAAATCCACGTCGTGTTTTAATGACTTTTGACATTCAATACAAATTAACTACATACCCATTTCACTTTGGCATGAGTTCTAAACGACTTTTTCCCGGTTTGAGTGACTTTTTTCCAAAAAAAAAGAATTTGTTAAGCTTCAAAATAGCAATATTGATATTATCGACTATAAATTTTAAAATAATTCTAAGCAATAGAAGTTGCGTAAAATGAATCTAATGATAACTACTTTCAAATACCCATCGATGGATAACAGCAACACAGCAGAAATCACGGTTTCCAATAAATATATATATATGTATATCAAAAATTTTATTAGAGTAGAGTTTCTTTTTAACAAAAAGATAGAAATATCATTTAAGTTGTTTTTTTAAAGTTACTTATTAAATAATTTCTTAAATTTCTGTTTAATTTTCGGCATTTGAAAACTGCAAAGAATTGTGAGTTGAATAATAATTTTGTGTAAAATATAGTGATAATGATATAAAGTGAACTATGTTAGTCACCATATACTGTCTACTTCATTATTAGCCTACTTAATGTTTTATCAACTTCGACGTTCAACATACTGTCATCACTTTTTGTTAAATATCTTCGCTGTTGCTTTTATCTGCATTGCGATTCATAATAATAAAAAGATTTTAGTGCAAAACAGTTCAAATCATTTCAGTGTATTAAAAAAGTAAGTTCCAAACCAAATTCGGCTAAATTTTTTTATATGGCTACTATTGTATACCGTTATCATTCTAATATACATGCAAATAGTGAACGTTTAAATTCTAATAATATTTAATTTTTTGATGAAATTTAGATTGTAACCATTATTGAAAAATGAGTAAACTGTTCGTAAAATTCCGATTGTCCCATATTGAACGTTTAAATTCTAAAAATATTTAATTGTTGGATGAAATTTAGATTGCATGGATTATTGAAAAATGAGTAAAATGGTCGTAACATTCCGATCATCCCATACACATTAATAGATAATACTTGGTGCATGTGCGTTTCAATATAAAGTCGATAGCCGATCTTTATTTCAATTTATCAAAAAACAGGTAGGAAACTTGAATTCAGTCTAGACAGAATATCGGTTATCATGTACCATACGTTTCGAGAAAGGGTCTTTGATCAAATTATGTGGTTTTATGGTATGTTTATTAATTTTTGTTTATAAGACATTTTAAAAATTTGGTTTCCATATGTTTTTGAGTAAGTGACTTTAGTCATGATCGGCCCATTTTTTGACTTGTTCCCCATATAACCAGTTATTGCCTTAGCAAAATTTAAGGCTTTGGAGACCGACTATTAGTTTCGAACTTGTGTAAACATTTAGTGATTAAAGATTTTTTTCAGTTGGAAGTACTTGTTCTTTGAGTATTCTCAATTTAGAGTTGTTCTACATTTAGCCTAGTTTAATTAGCTGTTATACTTCAGTATTGTTATAAATATTTGTGACCGTGTTATACTTTTTGGTTGTTGAATTAGTTTATCTAGTGAAATTTTTAACGTTGTTATATTTGAGGGTTGTTGAATTAGCTGGAATAATCTTTGTACCGATACACTCATACCTCATACCGTTCATGTCTTACTCTGTTTTTGTGATTGTATTGCGAAATGGATTTTTACACCCCTGAGCCTATAGATGTTAACAAATCAAATTATTGGAAGCTGAGAAATACTAAAGACCGAACTTTAAACGTATATAATAGGAAATATATCTAAAATGCTTAAAGTTTATAATCTTAAAGTTTTTATATAAAACAAATATCTTGAAAAATTGTATACAAAAAGTCTTACGTTAGGAAAATTGGAAATGTTTTCAAATGAAAAAACTTGTGATATGGACATTTCACCACATGTTTTAATTTACAGTTCTTAAAAAACTGTTTAGTATATTTTATAAATAATTATATAATTTTTTAAAAAAATGTAATTTTCTAATAATACTTGATTTTTTACGTGCAGCATAACACATTAAGCAAATGCTGCAAACACAATGATCACAGCAATACCAACTATTACAGCTATAACACATAAAAAAAAAAGTAAGAAAATTATAGTCGGTCTACACTGACTATACGATAACTTATACCATGCGTTTAGAGACCCTATCTCTCAGATCCAACTAACTGGATATAGAAAATAAGCATAAACCAAATTTGAGTGGGATTGTTATTAATTTTTTGGGCTGCAGATATGAAAAAGTTCATATCGGATGATATATCTATATGGAGGCTAGGCCCAAAAATGGACCAGTCCTGACCATGTTTGGTAAAGTCTCTTGTATTTTGCAAAAATATATACAAACAAAATTTGAGAAGAATCAGTGTAATATTTTTGTTTTTTGATAGATTTAAGTGAAGATCGGGAAGCAGCTCTATATGGGGCCTATGACTAAGAGTTGTCCAATAGGGATCATTTTTGGACTACTGATTAGAGGATGTAATATATACATACAGACCCAATTTGACTAAGATTTATATGATAATATGGATCTTATGGCAATATATGTTGATTTCATAGGGGTCATTTGTATGGGGGCTAGGTCTGAACATGGACCGATTCTCACCAATTACAATAGCGTTCATCCCATGGCCGATAAAGGATAAAATGCCAAATTTCGTCAAAATATATTCATATTTGCGACCTGCAGTTTGATTACAAGCTTTACATGGACACACAGACGGACGGACATAGTTAAATCGAATCAGATAGTGATTCTGATTCGATCGGTATAATTAAAGATGAGTGTATGTCAAATATTTTTGGTTGTTACAAACAGCAGCACAAAGTCATTATACCCAAACCACATAGTGGTATAGGGTACAAAAATATTGAGTTTGAAATTATTCAGGCTCAAGATCAAATATTTAGACCCAACTTTTATTATACCGATCGAATCAGAGTCACTAACTGATCCGATTTAACGATGTCCGTCGTCCGTCCGCCCGCCTGTGTGTCCATGTAAACCTTGTAATCAAACTGCAGGTCGCAAATATGAATATATTCTGACGAAATTTGGCCATAGGATGAACGCTATTGAAATTGGTGAGCATCGGTCCATGTTCAGACCTAGCCCCCCATACAAATGATCCCTATGAAATCGAAATAAATTGCCATAAGATCCAAATTGTGTTATAGATCTTACTCAAATTGGGTTTGGATGCGTTTATTACATCCATTAATGAGTAGTCCAAAAATGATCCTTATGGGACAACTCTTATTCATAGGCCCCATATAGAGCTGCTTCGCGATCTTCTCTTAAATCTATCAAAAAACAAAACAACATATTCCACTGATTCTTCTCAAATTTTATTTGTATATATTTTTGCAAAATACAAGAGACTTTACAAGAGACCTAGTCCCCATATAGAACTTTTCGTATCTGCAGCCAAAAAAATGAATAAAAATCCCACTCAAATTTTGTTTATGCTTATTTTCTATGTCCAGTTAGTTGGGCCTAAGAGATAGGGTCTCTAAACGCATGGTGTAGGATGTCATATAGTCGGTCTAGACCGACTATAATTTTCTTACTTGTTTTATTTTAAATAAAGCTAAAAGCATTGGCAAATTTGTTTCAAAAAATTGATCTGTATTCAGCATGACAGGTTATATAGCTGTTTCAGAAAGAGTCACCAACCCTAATCACTAACCAAAAGCAGTAGATAGTTTGTTTGGCAAAAAGTTAAATTCATATATATTTGCTGAAAACAACCAAATGAGAATTCATGCAAAAGTTATACTACTTAAGCCTCTTCCAATATAACAAACCAAAATATAGAACAACTTTGAAACAAAAATGTTTGTATACGAGTACGCATTGCATAATATAATATACATGTTTGTTTTTGTCTTGAAAAAACAAGAAAACCAATTTGTTTTTGCTAAACTTACATTTAGCGTTAACGGCGTGCCCTTTTATTTTTAATTTTATTATTTTTTATAAAAATAAAAAATCTTATTTGCAATCTTTATCATTTTAATGATGGAGTTTGAAATTGTTCAGGCTCAAGATCAAATGTTTTTACTTTAAATAAAGGAAAAATATTGGCACATTTGTTTCAAAAAATTGATCTATATTCTGCATGACGGGTTATACAATCAATAAAATGATAAAGATCGAAAATAAGATTTTTTATTTTTATGAAAATAAAAAAAATAAAAAAAAAATAGATTACCGACACTAACAAGAACAAAATAGAAAATTCAAATTTTTTCAAGAGTTTTTTTACACTTTCATTGGAGTCTTGTGACATACTAAACCGATTTTGATAAGAACTCCCAAGGTTTTTTTTGCACTAGAAAGATATCACAAATTGATTGTAATAATTGGATATATTTGAAATAACAGCTTAAGTTGAAAAAAAATTAAAAAAGTTAATATCTCACGGGTTTATGAAATAATTTCATTGCTCATTGGCAGAAAATCTTTGTCTACCACACAATCATCACCTACTTTAACATTTATGTCAACAACCACCTACCTGGGTAAGTTTTTCATATTCCGTTCAATATGTTTTCGCTATCTGATAAGATATCGACTTAAAATTTTAAATATGTGCCTAAAATATGGTTTTTCAACATCTAAAGAAATAATTAAAAATAATTTTTTTTTGAAAAAATCTACAAGAAGTTTTTGAGATTTACCCGTTAACCATACAACCGACATACCCGGGTAAGCAAAGAACAATTCAAAAACTTTTTTGATTCAAAGTCCAAAAAAATGTACGTAATTATTTTAATGTTTAATTCAAACCAATACAAGCTTTATTTTACCGATTTAATATTAATAAAAATTACACACGTAAATAAAAATATTTTAGAATCACAATTTTGTGTGTATGTACTCGTACATTGTACATACATTTGTACGTATAAATAATTATATTGTTTTTTTGTATAAATTTTTTTTTCTAGTTATCATATAGATGACAAAAAGTTACAGTTTCCGAATGCTGAACACAAACTGGTTTTTTACATTTCTTGCAGGATTTTCTTGTTGATCTCTTCTTTTCAGACATGTAGCAATTTCCTTTGTGTTTTTTCTGCCAGAAGCATCGCGTTCTTCTGGAACACGTTCTGGTTCAGTAACGTTATAAGACTTTACTGTTTGGCCCAACATGCATTCAATTCAACTGCGAAATAAAAATGTCTCATAATTTCATGATTTTCTGAGCGGCTTTGAATTGCGTTTATAGTTAACTGTGTAGTTAAATTTTGAAGAAACAGCCTTCGTCGGCTCGTTGAGGATATAAGGCTGGGATTATTCTCCATATAGATGCAAATGCTGCAAATGCAGCCACGTCAATAATATTTAAAAAAAACTCTAAGGGCCATCTCTTTGTTCTCCTCTTTGTCGTATATTCGCCCAGACATTTATCCATGTTGTCAACTCCTCCTTTGCTTTTATTATAATCCTGTATCATTATTGGCTTCTTTTTTTCACCTCCAACCTCGGTATTATAATGAGATGTAGATAGCAGCACAACCGATTTGTTTTTTTTTTCGGGATATATGAGCACATACTAATGTTGTTGCTAAATCCAAAGACTAAAGATTCTACTTCTCTTCCTCGGGGATTAGAAAATTCAACCGGTGCCCAAGATAGACAAGTTATAGTCCAACATCAAAGAAGAGGACAAATTGTAACTTGTAAAAAAGTTGTCACAGAAGAGAATCACGAACACACCAAACCTTTATCCCATATTTCGCAGTTTTTGAAGGAATATACTGAGTGAATCCTGTGCCACCATGAAAGGGATAAAGTTGCTCATCAAGAGTTATGTTGGCTCCTGCCACATAGTTGTTCTGTAGGTTTCTTTTCAGCATCAGAAATATGTCGGTGCTGGCGTGTACTACCATTATCAAATCTGATATAACGGCTTATAGACCAAAAACGTTGAAGGCCCATCAAAGCACGATATAAAGGATGGGAATTAGTTTTCCATAAATCAGTTGTATAGACAAAATTAGAATGAGTCACTCCAGCCATCAAAAGTATTCCAGGATAGGCATCAAACTCTGAAGTTGAAAGAGGTTTCCAGACATGCGTTGGTGTTTTGAGGTTTTCTTTTTGCCTTTGTTCGTAACACTGCTTTGCTTTTCTATTTGTTTCTCGAATTATTATATCACATATTTCTACAGACATTATTAATTTGAACGTTTTTGTAATACGTATATTTGCTGATTTAGAAGTTGGCCCAGTATTTGAAGATCGGAGAATATTATGTGACAAAATTATACGTAGTTCAGGTTGTTGATTCGACCAAATTGTGCCGTTTCTTGCTGTATAATGTAATGCAGAAGATTCCACTGGATCACTTTACTCTGCTTCCAAATCCGTCTCATCAGCAGGTGTATATTCTGGTAACTGTAATTCCTCTATATCTGAATCATCAATTGTTGAATTATTCCCGCCGCCCTCTTCATCTGCTAATATATGTGCAAATATTTCTTGTTCATCTTCACTATTAGTTTCCAACATTTCTTCTAATTTTTGACTCTTTTTTTGAGGCTAAGCCCTTGTAATTGGCGGGGAGTTAACCATTCACCATCAGCCATTATACAAATTACTGTTTTTAATCTAGATATTAAAAATTTAAAAATACATGTTTATATACTTTGTGCACATATGTATGTGTGTATGTCAAACTAACCTTTATTAATTAATAAATAAATGTATTAATCAATTAATTGGATTTTTTATCAAATCAAAACGTTTTTGTGTTTCCGCAATCACACCTCACATTACAAATGCAAATAAAAACTAATTTGATTTGCTAACAAATTGTCTTTACGATGCTGTGTTAACTCTGTTTTATAGTTTAAATGTACGAGCTAAGATAAACAATGGGAATCCCCTTTTTAAAAGCATACAGAAGTACGTAGTCACCTAGTTATAAACGACGACGTTTTTTCATAATAACGGATGCAAATCATTCAATTTGCTGAGAAAACAAAAAATAGTGGTTTCATTTGAACAAATTCCCTTGCAAAGTGTACGACTTACCCGGGTATGATGGTTGTATGTTTAATGGAAATTTTTTGGTTGTAGACATAAAGGTTAAACAAGGTAGTTACTTTCATTTTTATCTTCATAAGAATTCACAGTTTCGTTCGTTATAACATTAGTAGAAGTGGCGAATGATTATTTTTAGTAACAAATTTCGTACACTTATGTACATATATGTACATAATTTCAGTGAGTGACACTGTTATAGTCAAATGAAAAAAAAAAAAAAACATATGTATCAAATAAATTTATGAAATCGTGTGGCAACTTTATTTCTGATGTCAAATGTTGGCATTTACTGCAAGTACCAAAATAATTTAACCAGTTTTCATAAGAATGACAACAATTGACAAAAGTTTGCATTGAAAATTAATTATAAATAATATTAGGTTCGTAAGAAAGAACATTTATATCAACTATTCTCAAATTTAACAAGTTAATATTATAATATTGTTTTATTATTTTTAAAAATATTTTTGAAATGCTTTTTATTCAGCTTCAATCATTCGTATTTGCAGATTTATTGATATTCCCATTGAGTCTTGCGGTTGCTCGTCACCATTACGTGTTGCTTTACAGGCGAGTGCACCCGATTTACTGCTGATTTTACTCCGGTAAGTGAAAATTAATAAAAGCGCATTTTAATACATACTAAATCACGGTACTTAATTTCATTTCTACATAAAAATGAATTTAGTGGAAAGTAGTGTAGCTTGTAACAATCTATTCATGTCTATTATTTCGAAGAGATAAGTAGCAATCATCTTTTAAATCCGAGTTCTTTGTGGTCCATGACATTGTTATTTATATGCTATACCACTATGTGGTCAGGCCATAACGAGTTTGTGCTGATGTTTGTAATTATATAATTTGAAATAGAAAATATAAATATATGGCCTCGAATTGCCTCATATTATCTGTGGTCATAAGCGATAACCGCCTGAGTCGACTTAAGATGGATGTGAGTTATATATGCTATCATATTCTAATAAAAACGTTTTATATTTACGAGAAATTCCTATGTCTCTAACACTGCTTATTAAAAAGATATTAATAAAAATATACTGAACTAAGTCGTAATGAATTGCATTTACATAAAAAGTTATTTTTCTTGAAAGCATGATTTTCGACGTAGGCGGTTAATGCTTATGACTACAAATCAAAATCTGTGTGTCCATGTAAACCTTGTAATTATACTAAAAATTTTACATATTTTGATGAAATTTTGTTTATGTCTAAACATTTAGTGGTGATCTCTATTGAAACTAGTGAAAATCGATTTATGTTTAGAGCTAGCCCCCACACAAATGACCAGCATGAGATTAGCTTAAGTAGCCGTTAGTTTCAGATTATCACATACAGTTATTTTTCAAATTACTCCCCATATAAAAATAGCATCCGATGTGAAGTGTTTGATATATTATTATTTTCTATATCTTATTTGTAGAGATACGAACGTTTCTTTAAAATCATTGTAAGGAGTAACGTATAGTTGGCCTACCTCGACTATAATTTTTTTTATTTTACAATGTTTCGTTTTGCATTGTTATACTTTCCAATGATTCATCACGACATGATTTATTCTACTGGGCCCACTTTAAATTCTTAAATATTGGCCATTTGTTGATGGATATTTTACTAATTCAGAAACTTGGTTGAAAGTACACTTTCAGTAGTATTCAAATAATATTTTGTTGTTATAGATTTCAATTTATCTATAGCAAAACCAAATCACGTAATTAAGGAGTAGAGCATTTATTTTTTATAGTTGTAATCACTAATTATAAACTTATAATTGGAAACTCTTCTATTAGGGATTTTATAGTATCTTCTATCACTTTTTTATGACACCTTTGTGTACTCTTCAAATCCCTTTTCACAAAAGACAAATATCTCTCCAGTTGCCTATGCTCCGGAAAGTTTGGAAAATTTACCGCCCTTGGTATAAAAACCAGGGGCCAAATCACCGCATTCGAATCGAGTAAAATCAATCGAAATAGAATATTTTGATTTATTATTTAGTGACGACGGATAAACGTCAGACCTCGTTTCACTTTTACTCTTAACTAGGGCGATAAAAAAGTAATTTCGATAGAAATATTTCGATAGCGAATGCGGTGATTTGGCCCCTGGTCAAAAACTACGTATAAAACCACGTCATGCTTGTATCTCTCAAGAACTTTCTTAGCGTAGTGACAGGACGCTCAATTAGGCCAAAAATATGTGGACACATTGTGTTGGCTTATAAATTTCGGTATATATGTATACAGCCCGCTATAACAAATGATTGGCTTCTTTTGCCACAACTGAATATTGCTTGGCATTCGTCTGCTTTTGGTCCCTAAGCTTATCTCCAACACTTCCTCAAGTACTAACAAAATAAAAACTATGACCCGGCAGCTGCGAGAACTTTGGCAGTGCATACGTTTCCTTTTTTTTTATGAAACATGATTTCAATTTCCGAGCTCTTTTTTTGGCATCCTGATTTTTTGTGGCATTCCCGTTCGGAGGATTTTGTACTTTATATTCTTTCAAACTTGCATTGGCTTTAACTTTTCGCATCAGAGTTCGAGCCACATGTGTTCTTTCTTCGCATGGTTCTTTCTTCCCAAACCAAGTGTCCTACCAATGCTCACCTGATATTTTCAAATAATACTAGAGACAGCCCTTTGATTCTTTGGCCAACTTTCTCTACGACCAATTTGGATTTTGTTGAAAATATTTAATAATTTTAGCACGTATTTCTATTTCATCCCTCATTAAATCAATCTTCAATAAATCTTCAATTGTAGGGAAAATTTTTCTACTGCTTTGATGGTGCGTTAAATGTCCGCAAACAAAATACATCCAATCTCCTATTTTGCATACAGACTCCGGCATGCTCAGTCTCAGCTCAATTACGGTTGATTTTTCTCTATTTATTTTATTTTAATTTTAGTAAAAATCACATGCGATATGTACGTCAGAGGTAACTAGATGCGAGAAATCAATGTGTAAGCTAAGTATAATTAATACCAATAATTATAATTAATACCAAATATTTTGCTGTTACCCGTGTTATTTTTTAAATAAGCGTAAAAAGCTTTATTTAAAACTTTAGTTTCTTTGGTGACCCCCACTGAAATTTTCCGACAAAAATTTTAGTAGCATATTTTAATCCTTAAATGTACTTTTTTTAATTTTTTCAAATAAGGATCAAATTGACCCTCATAGAGAGGAGCAAGAGGGTAAGATCTTCCACAAAAACAATCTTCATAGAATTCGTCAATATAACTCTGAGAATAAGGATTCTCTTAGACATTAACTTACAACATTTTTTTCATTTAGTATAATGCTACCTTCGACCAAAAAATGAAAACTTTGACCCACTGTAAACAAAAAACTCAGACAATTGCACTATAAATTTATTATACAAAAATTGTCTACTCGGTAAGCCCTTTCAGAATTATGGGGTCGCTATTCTCTTTCCTCTATGTAAAACTCCTCTATGTAAAACTCCAAGTGAAACTTCCATATTTTTGACTGTTTTTCAGAGAACCTGCTGAACAAAAATAAGTTATTTAAATGAAAACTCTTTATAAATAATCGAAAATACTGCATTAATATGGAAATGTTTTTAGTTGTATATCAAGCATATCCCTAAAATACTTATTTGTATAAAAATGACTTAAAATATGTATAAACCGACCATAGGATACCCTCTGTCAGGGATGTTCACATATTGATCGCCGACCTCTATCTGGTCGTTGTCAATGTGCATGAAATTTACATGGCCATACAGTAAAACAATATTTTACATTAACTTTGAAAAATATGTTCGAAAACATATTGATGCATTTTAAAATGTTGTAAACATTTCGACTTTTAATTCACATCATTTTGTTGATAAAAAACTACGTTATGAGCTTGGTAAGACCTTTTTTTATTGCAATATCGAACAGAATTTCAATGATTTTCAAAAAGTTCAAAATGTTGTTCAGTATCGTTTTCATTTAAATCTTACTTATGGCAACAGCTTTTAATACTAGATCATCAAAGGATAATTTTTACGACTTATTTTACCGAACTTGAGAATATCTTTATCAAATAATACGACGCATTTTGAAAATAAAAATTTTTATTTGTTCAAAAATACGAATTTCATGAAAAATTTAATAAAATATTTTTTCTGTCTATGAATTAATTAGTTCTAGGTATATTTTTTATTAATATGTATTATTACTCAACCGTTTTTTCATTGTGCTGTATAGATGGATCACTAGGTCCAAATGTATTTGGTAAGGTTAAAGTTAAAACAAATGTTAATATGATACAGAGACTAATGAGGTCACTCATCGTTTCAAAAAATGTATACTGAAGGACGAAATACTATTGTTAGTCTATTGGTATAATATAAAGTGGGTCTAGGTCAAGCATTTGTTTGGCAGTTAAAAGCAGCAGCATATCACGGTGTAGAGTACAAAAATAACGTAGACATTTTTCAACGAAAGAAAAATATTTAAAAATGTAAAACAACAATAAAGTTCAGAACGAAATAGAAAATAATAACAGTTTTGCTTTTTTTTTTGTTAATCTTGGATACGAGCAAAAGTAGTTTTCAACGATTGATCAATTTTCTTTTGGTTTTACAGAAAAATCATGTATTTTATATTAATATTCCATCCAAATTTGGTAAAACAGTTCTTAGTTATGTCTATTTTATGCACAGAATCAACAGCTTGAAATGTCCATGAAAAAGTTCCTTTGAAATAGGGAGTAGATGAATTTATAGTCCGGTTATAAATAGATCAGTAAATTTCTACATAGGTTTAATATAAAATTTTGAATAATATTTTCTTTTAAGGAGTAAGAGGTCAAATCTAACTTTAATCGAAGTATATTAGTGTCGTATTAAAAAGGATAACCCTAATAGCAATTCACTATATTTAATTACGCTGTGAACATTTCCAGGGTCATTGCCTGGGAGGGGTGATAAATTCCAAATAAATGTGAAATCACTTCGCCAGCATAGTAAAACCTCGAACTGGCTTTCTCAAGCCACCTTTTGTTATCACCTTTTATATTTTTTTTTCTAATCTTACTGTTATTTTGCTTAGTTTTTCAGCTATAACTCAAGAATTGTATCTAAGGCTTAAATAAATATTTTTTTTATTAATATATCCATATAAAAATAAGAGAAACCCTAATGGTTAAAATGATATCAATAAATTTCTTTTATAACTGGTATTTTATAGATTAAAAAGAAACATTCTAAACGAGTTACTTTTCAATGTAAAAATAAAGGATCGGATGAACCTCTTAATAAGAAAATTTTATTTTGCCGCCAGAAAATAAAACTCCTTTGATGAGTTTTATTTTTTTCACTCGAGCAGACGGAAAAAATGTCTAATATAAAATTCATTTTCTTCTTTTTTTCGATTTAATATAATGCGTGCACTAATTTGTTTGTTTAATTTAAGGTGCTGATATAAATTAGAAAAACCTGTACAGTGTGTTCCTACAACCCAAGGAAACTTGGAAAGAGAATTCTCTGCTATTTAATTGGTATTAAACTACCTGCGTTCAAAAATTTCCGCAGAAAATTTAAAAAAATTATGTTCGTCAAATTAAAGAAATAAATTACAACACACATTATCTATACTAATATAATAAAGAGGTAATGTGTGTTTGCTTGTTTGTTTGTTTGTTTGTAGCAGGTAATCTCCGCAATTGCCCATCTGATCTTCCTGAGATTTTCACAGAGTCTTATTGCGGAGATGGGAAATGCTATAGGCTATAATTTTTTTTAATATTTTTAGTGGGCGTGGCACCTCCTACACAAAGTAAATTTTTAATATCATATACATATATTGAATACTATGAAAGGGAGAGCTTTGCAAATTTGTGTGAGGTCACCTATTGTTAATATTATTAGCTACGCCGGAAATGGGCGGGATCTGATAAGTGGGCGTGGTACCTCCCATACAAGTAATAGTTCCTATGATATATATCTCGAGTGCTGTGATAGAGAGAAATTTGTCTGATGTCATCTATTACTAATGTGAGTAGTCGGACAGAAAATGGGCAGTATCGGCCCAATAGGCATGGCACCTGCCTTACAAAGTAAATATAAAATGCCATATATCTGGAGTACTGTAATAGTGACAGTCTTGGGACTTTGTATGAGCCCATAAGTTATTCATGTGATTAGTTAGACAAAAAATGGGCGTGATTGGAGCAGTGGGCATGGCACCGCCCGTATAAAGTAAATATATGATATCATATAACTGGTGTGCTAAAAAAGGTAAACTTTGACACTTTGCACGAGCCTATGAGATCTTAGTATTACTAGTCGAACAAAAAATTGGCGGGTTCACACCAATGGGCGTGGCACTCCCCATGCAAAGTAGCTATTTAATGTCATATATCTGTAGTACTGTAAAAGAGAGAGCTTTGCGGCTTTGCGTAAACCCAAAGGTTCTTTGTGTGATTAGTCCAAAAAAAGGGCGTGATCGGAGCAGTGGACGTAGCACCGCCCGTGCAAAGTAGATATCTAATATCATATAAATGGTGTACTATAAAAGGGAAAGAGTCGACATTTTGCACGAGTCCATCAGATATTAATGTGAGTACTCCAAAAAAATTGGGCGGGATGGGATTAGTGGGCGACAGTCCTTTGACAAGTACATTAGTTATCAATGTGATTTGTTGTGGAAAATATATCGCCAAAATCAAAAATCGCCAAACCCAAAAATTTAGAAAAATAAAAATCAAAATCTTCAAAATCAAAAATGGGCAAAATTAAAAATCGCTAAAAATAAAAATTGCCAAATGATATTTTAAGTTCAAATCCAATAGTTAAGTCTGGGCAGCTACATGTACTTCCAGGGTAGGAAAAGCTGATAATTGTTGTACCGAATGAAAAAACAGAAAACATTGTATATCAGCAAGTACCGAAATAAAAGAATCTATGTATACTAATAATCCATACTTGCGTACTAAGGGGTAATTTGTGTTTGTTTGTTTGTAGGTGCTAATCTCTGTAACGACTCATCTGATCTTCCTGAAATTTTCACAGAGTCTTACTGCGGATATGGGAAGTGCTACAGGCTGTAGTTTTTTGAATATTTTTAGTGGGTGTGACACCTCCCATATAAAGTAAATTTTTAATATCATATATATTAAGTACTACGATAGAGAGAGCTTTGCACATTTGTCTCAGGTCATCTTTTATTAACGTGATTAGTCAGACAAAAAAAAATGTTCGGGATTGGACAAATACGCGTGGCATAGGCCCTATCATTACAATTCGGGGGGGAGGGGGTAGCGAAGCACACTGGGTTACATCTAGTATCAAATAAAACTCTCTTTTTTAAAGAGTTTCATCCGATCTTTTAATTTTTCGTTGAAAACTAACTCTTAACTATGGAGTTGATATCGTTTTTTAACATCATCATAGATTCTGCAAGAGCACTTCAATACGAAACTATTGGTATATGCCAGTACAGGTCTCCGCTGACTCTAACATGGAGAGTTTTTGAGTTAAAATTTTCTGGATAACTGTCATTTAAGGTGATATATTTTTGATTGCATATTTTAAATATCGTTCATACGTTTACAACTCCTCTGCTCTACTAATAAAAAATAACACAAGAAAACAAGATTTTTTGTTAAGAATTGAATGTTGTTTTTAAGGTTATTTGGGACGCTGAATCCAAATCTACACTACGTTTTTTTCTATCAGCTCAGCCAAAATTATGGCGCTTCCACTACATATTTTGGAATAACTTGAAAACCTATCACCATATTCAGTTAAAAAAAATCGTGAACAATGTTACCTTTAAGCCGTGCTTACATTGGTTTTGAAATTGCCCAGTAGTTTCAGAGCTACCGTTGAAGTTTTCAAAATAAGAAAAATTAAAAAAGTCAAATACATATACGATTAGTAACTCTAACTTAAAAATGCGAGATGATGGAGAAGAATGGAGATTAGATTTAAAATCAGCTAACTCAAATTAGTACAAAATTGCGACAAAATTCCAGTCAGCACCAAAAAAGTTCAATTTAGTTCCCTTGTGTAATCACACTCCCCGATATGTTAAGCTATTCAAATAAAATTAGTCCAACTTAATTTTTGTTTTGCTTTTCTTATGACTAATGATAACATGGTATGGAATTTTACATTAGTATTACAACAAGAGTTTATTTTTCATATTTAAAACAAATTTGGCAACGGAAATAAAGCTCTTCCTGCATATAAATTTTTTAACAAACATTACCCCCAAATATTTAAGCGAATATTTCATAGCTGTCTGAATTCCTTGATATTAAATTCTCTTTGATGTATGTGGTTTCCGGGCAATTTTAACTTTCACCTAAGTGACAAGAAGTTGTTGCATTAGGACACATAGTCAATTTAAGACAATCGCGGTAATCGTGTCAATATTCTGGCGAATCATCTGTTAAGTAGTTTAAGTTGATTTCTTTCAACATCAGTTTAATCAACAGCTGAACCTAGTTACGGCTGCAAAAGATTGGGAAAAAAGCAGCTAATAAAGGCGATAAGTAACATGGATGAAAGACTGGGTATTTAAAAATTTAAAAAACTAAATACTTCATCAGCTATGTATAATAAATTAATTTAAAAAATTTAATTTACCAATGGGATCACCGGCATCCCCTATAGTTGCTGATATTGTGATGGAAAGGCTTCTTGATACAGTTAACAACAACTTGGAAGAAAAACCTAAAATCTTTACGAAATACGTGGATGATATTTTTAGTATAGCTCGGGAAAGTGCAATTGAGGAGATTTTGACGAAATTGAATAGTTTTCACCATAGTATTAAGTTTACAGTTGAAAAGGAGTGCAATAACAGATTACCGTATC
The DNA here is from genome assembly GCA_963682025.1 of Cordilura impudica. NCBI lineage: Eukaryota > Metazoa > Arthropoda > Insecta > Diptera > Scathophagidae > Cordilura > Cordilura impudica. The sequence continues at coordinate 114,348,771 of OY821517.1, forward strand.
TTGACACGATGATTATCAGGGAAAATGACAATATTAAAATAGATTGGTATCAAAAACCAACAGCTTCCAGCCGAATTATTAACTTTCATTCCAAACACCCAAAAATAATAATAACAAGTAAGAAAATTATAATCGGTCTAGACCGACTATATGATACCCTATACCATGGTTTAGAGACCCTATCTTTCGGTCCAACTACTTCGATATAGAAAATAAGCATAAACCAAATTTGAGTGGGATTTTTATACCCTATACCACTATGTGGTTTGGGTATAATGACTTTGTGCTGCTGTTTGTAACAACCAAAAATATTTGACCTAGACCCATCTTTAATTATACCGATCGAATCAGAATCACTTTCTGAGTTGATTTAACAATGTCCGTCCGTCCGTCCGTCCGTCTGTGTGTCCATGTAAAGCTTGTAATCAAACTGCAGGTCGCAAATATGAATATATTTTGATGATATTTGGTATATAAGCTTTTATCGGCCATGGGATGAACGCTATAGAAATTGGTGAGAATCGGTCCATGTTCAGACCTAGCCCCCATACAAATTACCCATATGAAATCGACATAAATTGCCATAAGATCCAAATTGTCATATAGATCTTACTCAAATTGGGTTTGTATGCGTTCATTACATCCACTAATGAGTAGTCCAAAAATGATCCCTTTGACCCCATATAGAACTGCTTCCCGATCTTCACTTAAATCTATTAAAAAACAAAAATATTGCACTGATTCTTCTCAAATTTTGTTTGTACATATTTTTGCAAAATACAAGAGACTTTACCAAACATGATCAGGATCGGTCCATTTTTGGACCTAGTCCCTTTATAGATATAGCATCCGATATGAACTTTTTCATATCTGCAGCCAAAAAAATTAATAAAAATCCCACTCAAATTTGGTTTATGCTTATTTTCTATATCGAAGTAGTTGGACCGAAAGATAGGGTCTCTAAACCATGGTATAGGGTATCATATAGTCGGTCTAGACCGACTATAATTTTCTTACTTGTTATTAATTTTTTTGGCTGCAGATATGAAAAAGTTCATATCGGATGCTATATCTATAAAGGGACTAGGTCCAAAAATGGACCGATCCTGATCATGTTTGGTAAAGTCTCTTGTATTTTGCAAAAATATGTACAAACAAAATTTGAGAAGAATCAGTGCAATATTTTTGTTTTTAATAGATTTAAGTGAAGATCGGGAAGCAGTCTATATGGGGCCAAAGGGATCATTTTTCGACTACTCATTAGTGGATGTAATGAACGCATACACACCCAATTTGAGTAAGATCTATATGACAATTTGGATCTTATGGCAATTTATGTCGATTTCATATGGGTATTTTGTATGGGGGCTAGGTCTGAACATGGACCGATTCTCACCAGTTTCAACAGCGTTCATCCCATGGCCGATAAAAGCTTATATACCAAATTTCATCAAAATATATTCATATTTGCGACCTGCAGATTGATTACAAGCTTTACATGGACACACAGACGGACGGACGGACGGACGGACGGACGGACATTGTTAAATCAACTCAGAAAGTGATTCTGATTCGATCGGTATAATTAAAGATGGGTCTAGGTCAAATATTTTTGGTTGTTACAAACAGCAGCAAAAAGTCATTATACCCAAACCACATAGTGGTATAGGGTATAATAAACACAGCCAATAACCTCATTAAGAGAGTATTAAACATTAGTGATAGAGAATTTCATAAAAATAATATAAATAAAATTAAAAATATATTACATGACAATAATTTCCCTAAGGAGCTTACGAACAAACTAATAAGAGATTTTAAATATGAAAAGCAAGACTGTCAAAAAGTAACTGAGGATCCAATTATTTAAAAATCTTTAACGTACGTCGCTGGAATTTCCGAAAGATTTGAAAAATCACATCTATTTAATGGTGAAAATATTAGAGTTGCACATAAAACTGACAACAATATGGCTAAACTATACAGTAAAACCAAGGATAAAATACAGACAATGGAAAGATCCAACGTAATATATAAAATTCCATGCAGTGGTGGTGAAAATATGATATGTGATAAAGTCTATGTGGGCACTACGAAAAATAAATTGAAGTCACGCATAGCAGGCCACAAATCAGACCAAAGGTTAATGCGTACCAGTAATACACAATAAACTGCACTGACACAACATTGTGTAGAGAATAAACACTCACCAAATTTTCACGATGTGAGAGTATTAAAAAGCGAGAATAATTATAGACGCCGTTACATGTTAGAAATGCTCCACATTATTAATACGCCAACAACAAAGAGAATGAATTTTAAAGCTGATATTAATAGTTACGCTCAAAGTTACAGATTTTTGATAAACAAAGGCACAGTGTAATAATTAGTTTTAAGTATATTTCAGTGCAATAACAGATGACAATGTGTAGCTTAAAATATTTAGTTTTGTTCATGTAAACATTCACTGTAAGTTTTTGTATTCATGTTAAAAGTATTATAATAATTATTGTTGTTATGTTGTCTTATTGTTATTTATGCTACATATACTTAAGTTATTGTTTTTTGTTAAAAATTTTAGGGAATAATCCTGATGATGATACTCAAAGAGTATCGAAATATCGATTAAATATGGAGAATATTTATATAATAAAAATCAATGACCTCGAGCTCAACATATGAAGTTTTATTAAAAAAATTTACAATATAATAAATGGATCATGAAACGCCCCATCTGTAAAATAAACATTTCTAATGAAAAAAATTAAATTTATTGGATATTGCTTGAAAGAAGGATATGACAAAGCAAAATATCTTCTAATCCAACCGTTTTATTATTTTTAAATTCCCTTGCTATTTCCATTCTTTCATTAGCATTGGTTAAGATGGCGTAGTCACTTCATATTTCATCGTTGTTATTAAAACCAATTTTTTAACTTTTTTTTATCCACTGGCGAACTAGTCGTAAAAGAATAATTTGTATTAATATGTATATCCATGTAAAAATATACTAAACAAGTAAGAAAATTATAGTCGGTCTAGACCGACCATACCCTATACCTTACGCTTAGAAACCCTATCTCTCAGGCCCAACTAACTGGATATAGAAAATAAGCATAAACCAACTTTGAGTGGGATTTTTATTAATTTTTTTGGCTGCAGATATGAAAAACTTCATATCGGATGCTATACCTATATGGGGACTAGGCCCAAAAATGGACCGATCCTGACCATGTTTGGTAAAGTCTCTTGTATTTTGCAAAAATATGTACAAACAAAAATTTAAAAGAATCGGTGCAATATTTTTGTTTTTTGATAAATTTAAGTTAAGATTGGGAAGCAGCTCTACATGGGGCCTATGACTAAGAGTTGTCCCATAGGGATCATTTTTGGACTACTGATTAATGGATGTAATAAATACATACAAACACAATTTGACTAACATTTATATGATAATTTGGATATTATGGCAATTTATGTCGATTTCATAGGGATCATTTGTATGGGGGCTAGGTCTAAACATGGACCGATTCTCACCAATTTCAGTAGCGTTCATCCTATAGCAGATAAAAGCTTATATACCAAATTCCATCCAACTTGCAGTTTGATTACATGGACATACATACATACAGACGGACGGACGGACGGACGGACATCGTTAAATCGAATCAGATAGTGATTCTGATTCGATCGGTATAATAAAAGATGGGTCTAGGTCAAATATTTTTGGTAGTTACAAACAGCAGCACATAGTGGTATAGGTTATAAAAACTGTTATAATATTGAAAATATCACGCATACGTATACATATCTTCTACCCAACTCATAAATAATAATAATCATACGCCCCACAGTGTCGTATTTGCTCGATCTACGCGGCCAAAAGTTCCAATCTCAAAATAACAATACTATTCATAAAAACCGGTTCCCCGAATAAAGGACTAACCCGAACCCGTCCCTTTTCTACCTGCTAATGCGCACCGCGCACCCGTGCCATTAGGCGGAATTCAAGCGTTTCACCTAGTGTACGTATCTGTTCTCGTCTACGCGCTTTATTAAAAGAACTTCCCAAGCTATTTTTTTTTATTACCAAGTTCTTGTTACAAATTAAAAGTGATGGATTCTAATGAAGAAGGTAAGAAACTTACAAATTACATTAATAAAGTCATGGTAAACTGCAGAAGAGCATTATTATTTCAACTTATAAAAAATGTCTTTTTCGTATCCTGATTTCCTTCAATATTTTTCTTTACTTGTGATTTTGTTCATGTATCGGGGGAGATCGGGCTATGGTTATTATTACAGGTTGTTATATGATCCTTTTCCTTATAACTAGTATCAAAATCGTGTCCGGACACTTCCGGATAAATATAGTTTTGAGGTGTTAAAGATATGTAGCGAAATTTCGTCTAAAATTAGAAGTGTTTGTTAGTGTCTTTTAACTTAATGTATGTTTGTCCTAGTTTCAGAGGATGCATCAGGAGTAAAGATTGTGACTCGACAATACTTATTCGACCGCATGAAGAAGGAAAATTTGCCTAGTTTAGATGCAAAACTAAACTATCTAAAAGATAAGCTTTTGTCATGTGAAAATTATAATGAAGACCAAATTATTAAATTGAAACATGGTTTTGCCCTTTTCAAATCAGAACTGAAGCAAAGGTGGGTCAAAGCTCATTATAAGGAAACTAATTTTCTAAAATACAACCAAACTTCGTTAAAAGGTACTTTCCATATACCTGTTGTTGAGACACAAAAATGGCCAGGTCGGCCATCCATGTCGTTCAAAAACTTAAGTGAGAGGAGCAAAAGGCGAAAGACTGAAGAGCTTCGTTCTACTATGGAAAAGGATATCGTAATCCATGCTGCGAAAGTGAAACTGGGAAAATCTGGTAAAAAGATGCATCAAATGTCTTAAAAGATACCACCAGTACTCCGACACGAGCATCTAAATATAAAAAGGTACTTTACTGTACGAAATCAAGTAATAAGCAAGCATCCTCCTTAACACCAATGCAAGCTTTGCAAATGTTTTAGATGCCGATTTCGCACTTGGACAGTACGAAATTATAACAAAGACCAAGAAATAGTTTTTTCTATGCTATAGCTGCTTACTAAAAGCCAAGCAGACAATTTATCCACCTAAAGAATCGATTACTTGACAAGTACTAGTGCCGAGGCTCAATTGCAGCCTCTAATGGATATTACCGCTAGGCGTTTACCGGAGTACCTAGAAGAGCTATTGGAGACTTTAAAGGAGCAAGAGCGTGAATGCCTAACTCTCATAAGTAAATGGGGTTGCGATGGGTCCCAGCAATCACAGTTTAAGCAAAAACTACAAAATGATACCTATTCGGATTCAAATATATTTCAAAGCAGATTTGTACCTGTGCAATTAGTTTGTGGAGATGATAAAGTTTTATGGAACAATCCAACGACCTCTTCACTGCGCTTTTGTCGACCAATAAGATTCCGTTTTGTTAAGGAAACAACAGATGTTACTGAAGAGGAAATAAGACATGTTAAAAGCGCTATTAACTCGTTAGTCCCAACAGAGGTCAAAATAGCGGAGAAAATATGGTAGACGGAAGGGTCTGCAATGCCGCCGCAGATACATAGTCCACAAGTAGGTGCTATATATGTGGAGCAACCTTGAAAGATTTCAATAAATTGGACTACACGAGAGACCTGAATTTTGCAGCCCTTGAATTCGGCATATCGGTGTTGCATGCCAGAATTCGAATTTTTGGATGTATCCTACATTTAGCCTATAAACTCCAAGTGCAAAAATACAGGGAAGAAAATCTAAAGAGGAGAAAGATCTAGAAGAGCAAGCCAAGAAAGAGATACAAAGAAGGTTTCGCAATGAAACAAGCCTAATAATGGATATGCCTAAATCGAATTTCGGCAATACCAATGATGGCAATACCAGCAGAAGGTTCTTTGAGGACCCCAAATTAGCTGCAGAAATAACTGGCATTAATTATGAGCTAATCTGCAGACTAAAAGTCATTCAAAATTGATCCCGTGAAGTATGAAAAATATGCATCAGAAACTGCTCGTGTTTATGTAGACCTATATGATTGGCACCCTATGACGCCAACAATGCACAAGCTTTTAGTCTATGGCGCAGTCATCATCGAAAAGGCATTATTACCAATCGGACAGCTTTCCGAGGAAGTAGCTGAGGCTCGCAACAAACATTTTAGATGTTACCGCCAGGATTATGCGAGAAAATTTTCAAGGGAAAGCTTTAATCAGGGTATTTTTAATCGCCTTCTACTTACTTCTGATCCTATGCTAGTAGCATGCGGACTGTAAATAAAAGGAAATCTGGAACATTATTACCTGAAACTTTGGCCATGTTTGCACCTGCAGACCCCAATATATCAGAAAGTTCATCGGAGAGTGATGAAGAATGGAGATAAACTAGCATTTTTACGTTATTTCCCTTTGCTCAGACCGAAGATTGTATTATTTTGCTTTTTTGTAAATATATAATGTATATAAACTTAAATATATATATATATATATAAGTTAACACAAAATACATTTAAAATACATTTAAAATAAATATTTCGCTAACAACAACAACACACATTAAAAAATACCAAAATTAGTTCTCAAGCTGACGTTGCGTCTTCTGCAAAACAAACAAACAGTTATTTCACAACAATACCGTTGCACGCGCATCCGGCGCGATTACCAAAATACAGTAATTCTGCAAGGTAGTATTTTCCCACCAACAATATTGAACGGCATTGCACATGCCAACGAATAAAGCAGCTCATTTTACAATAATACCATTGCACGCGCAACACAGAAATTCTGCAAGGTAGTAAATTCACACCAACAACATTGAACAGCATTGCACGAGCGGCAGAATGACAACAGCGTGAATGAATGGCGTGATCAGCAAACCTGTTATTATAAATTAGGGTAGTTTTAAGAAAATCATTGCTTTTTATTTTGAATTACAAATAAAGACGGTTGTTGTGTCGCCATCAGCGCACAACAATTAATTTTTTTAAACTAAAATTCGTATAAGAATTTAATTGGCGCCCGAGCAGGGACCTGCAGGATAAAGGTCCTCCGGTACATTCAAAAAAAAAAAAAAAAGTCAAGCCTTACCAAGTGCCCTAGTAGTTCAAAAGGACAAAAGGGAGCGTACGTTAAGTCGCAGCTCGGTAAGCACGCGTTGTAAAATTCGCGTAGTGAAGTAATTATAAGTTTTACAAAATAAGAAAAATTTTCTAAATGAATGAACAGTAAAAATAATAAATAATAGTAACTAAAATAAATATTTTCGAATTTAAAAATAATAAGTGACAGTAAAATTTAAATAAAAAGAATAAGGAAAAACATAAGTGGAAACAGTGACTGTAGCAAATAGAAAAATTTTTAAGAGCTTAAAAAAGAAAAAACTTCAAAAATAAAGTAAAAAACTATTTGATAAATAAAAACAAAAATATTGCGTAAACTAAACTATAGAAAAGGTGAAAAAAAACTAACTATTATAAAAAAAAAAAAATTAGAAAATTAGTAACTACTAAGAAAAAATAATAAAAAGTGAACTCCAAATTAAAAGTAAAAATAAAAATTACTATTAACCAAGCACTAAAATTATTTTGTTATATAAGTGAACAATAAAAATAATTTATAATATTAAACAAAATAAAATTTTTTCAAAAGACAGCAAATTAAAACAAAAATTTTTTTTTTTTTTTAAAAGACTAGAAAGAAAAATCTAATTAAAATAATAGCTGAAAATTCATCAACTAATTAAGTTCGTGTAATCATCGAAGTTCGAGAAAACTGAACACTACCAGAGTAAGCTCCAGTAATCATCAAAGTACGAGATGCTGTTATTAATGTAAGAATAATTTTATATAAAATATCTTTTATAAAATAAGAGAAGAAAAGAAAAATAGTGACCAAATTAAATTTTAATCCTCTACAAAGAATTTTTTTTCATTCTATTTTTGATAATAATAATTAAATTTTAACCTCTAAAAATTTGCGTATAAAGTCCTAGTTGTATTTTTGTTTTTGAAAATAATAAGACCTGATTTTTAAATTTACTTTAACAATCCAAATTTCTACTGTATTTTTTTGTTAACAAAATTAAATTTTAATCCTTTAAAAAATTTTACGTAAAAATTGTTCAGTGTATTTAAAAAAAAAATAATAAAAATAATAAGACCTGATTTTCAAATTTAACAATCCAATTTTCTCCTTGAAACAAAATGCCTGACGAAACAATTGAACAACTCTCGGACAGACTGAGTAGGACACTGTCAGTGTCTACAAGTGGGACAACAGCCAGAAACGTAACTGGACTAAATGAAATTCAGAGGAACCAGATTATTGAAATAATTAACGAAGCTTTGAAAACGCCTTCAGATTATCTCTCAGACGAGGGTTTTGACCAACCCATAGGTGCAGTTACGACAGAATTAGGAGAATTAGACAAAGTCCCAGACATAATAAAATCACTTAGGGAATTTTCTGTAAAACCAGGTGAGTTCAACTCCTGGCGAAAATCCGTCGACAGAGTGTTAGACCTATACTCCAGCCTTAAAGGAACAGGACGATATTATGCAATTTTACATACTATAAGGACGAAAATTACTGGGGATGCAGATACTGCATTAGAATCGTATAGAACACCCTTAGATTGGCCTCGAATGAAGAAATGTCTAATGATGCACTATTCGGATAAGAGAGATATCGACACTTTAGAATATCAAATGACAGTTTTGTGTCAGAGCAATAGGAGTATAACTGAATTTTATCAAGCTGTCTATCAACATCTTTCGCTGATACTTGATAAAGTATCATGTTTAAATCTAGACGAAGGAAGCCTTCGCTCAATGACAAATACTTACAGGGATAAAGCCCTGGATACATTTGTTAGAGGTTTAAATGGTGATCTTCCACGTTTGCTTAGCGTGCGTGAACCAACTTCTTTGCCCGAAGCATTACATATTTGTTTAAAATTGGATAATATGACATTTCGTATGAATTACGCTCATGGACAAATATCTAGAGGTAATATCCAGAAAGACAGAATTGGAGTAACCAATTCATTTTTTGGAAATCGACAGAAATTCTTTCCTGAGCTCGCTTACGTTGGTGGTATGACAAATAACAGACCACCATTGCCACCCCGTAATGGTCCTATACCAAATTATAATCCAAATTATACTCGTAACACAATTTTTAGGCCAACCGGTTATCAAAATTTTAGCCCAAGACCACAATTTAATCAAGGAAACCAAATCGGTTTTTCGAACCAATACAATAAACCCCAATATTTAACACCGAATTATCAAAAACCAACTCCTAGAGTAGAACCTATGGACGTGGATAGGTCTATCCAATCAAGGCACATTAATTATATGAACAGACCACCAGTTAACCAAGTTTCTAAGAGACCAGCTGGGGGCTCATTTCAAGGTCCAATCAACAAACTCCAAAGGAATTTTCATGTGGTAACCAACAATGAGGCAACTCAGCGGCAATTAGACCAGGTTCCACTAGATTATGAATATGCCCAAGAAGAAGGCGCAGTTGGGGGGATAACAGAAATGGACGAATATTATAAGGAATTTACCAACAGTGGACTTGAGATGTTCGAGCATTCACCTGAAGATCTCGAAACCGAGAAAAATCATTCCATAACAACAGATTATGCACAAGAAGATTTACTAAACGATCTTAATTTTTTTGGTTAAATAGTTCCTCGTTACCATACTTTCAAGTTAGAACGAGGAACGGACAAACTCTCAAATTCCTTTTAGATACCGGTAGTAATAAGAATTATATAAAACCTAATTTAGTCACAAACCATAGACCTAATCAGAAAAATTTAGTGCAAAATCTATTGCAGGAAATGTAGAAATTACGCATCATGTTCTTTTAAATATGTTTGTCATCAATGATGTCCCCATAAAGTTTTTTATCTTACCAGGATTAAGAACCTTCGATGGGATATTAGGCAACGATAGTTTAAAAGAATTATCAGCCGTGATTTACACTTCAAAGAATTATTTCACGGTAAAAGGGGGAATAAATATTCCAATATTCCAATACATTTCCCAAGATGTCAACAATATAGAAATTAGGATGGAACACCTTTCTGAAAATCAAAAAAGGTCTCTCGAAAACATTGTAAGTCACCATAAAAGTCTATTTGCAGATCCTGACGAAAGACTCACCTATACAACAAGAGTTGTTGGTGATATACGTACTTCCACGGACATACCAACTTATACCAGAAATTACCCTTACCCAATGGCCATGAAGGCAGTAGTTGAAGAGGAAATTAATAAATTATTAAAGGATGGGATAATAAGACCATCACGTTCGCCTTATAACTCGCCTATATGGATTGTATCAAAGAAACAAGATGCTTCAGGTAGACAAAAATATAGACTGGTCATAGATTTCAGAAAATTAAATTCGATTACAATACCAGATAGATATCCCATTCCCGAGATAAATGAAGTTCTCTCACATTTAGGAGGTAATAAATATTTTACTGTAATAGACTTAAAGAGTGGATTTCATCAAATACCTCTTAGAGAAGAGGATATAGAGAAAACGGCTTTTTCAGTTAATAATGGTAAATATGAATTTACAAGACTCCTATTTGGGTTGAAAAACGCACCGTCCATATTTCAGAGGACGCTGGACGATATCCTCAGGGAACAAATTGGCAAAACATGCTACGTTTATATTGACGATATAATTATCTTTAGTAAAGACGAAAAATCACATTTTAAACACTTGAATGAAATTTTTGAAACACTTAATGCTGCTAATATGAAAGTCCAGTTGGACAAGTGTGAATTCTTTAAAGAGGAGGTAAAATTCTTGGGATTCATTGTTTCTTACAATGGAGTAAAAGCAAACCCCAAAAAGGTCGAAGCAATAGTAAATTTTGCTTATCCTACCACACTAAAAGAGCTCCGGTCCTTTCTAGGCCTTTCAGGATATTATAGAAGGTTTATAAAAGGTTACGCAGACTTAGCAAAACCTTTAACTAAATTATTGCGAGGAGATGCAGGTACGATTTCCAAATCTGAATCAAACCGTAGGAAAATTCAAATGGATAATGAAGCCAAAAACGCCATCGATTCATTAAAAAATGCCTTAGTTTCTAGAGAAGTAATTCTCGCATATCCAGACTTTAAAAAAGAATTTCAATTGACAACTGACGCTTCTAATGTAGCACTAGGAGCCGTCTTAAGTCAGGATGATCAGCCAATAGCATTCATATCTAGAACTCTGTCAGAAGCAGAAGAAAATTACGCAGCCAATGAAAAGGAAATGCTTGCTATAATATGGGCATTAGGAAACCTTAGGAATTACTTGTATGGGTCAGCTAAAGTTGTCATCTTTACAGATCATCAACCGCTGACATATGCACTTAGCACAAAAAATAATAATAGTAAAATGAAAAGATGGAAAGCTATTTTAGAAGAATACAATTATGAAATGAAATATAAACCTGGTAGAAGTAATGTAGTAGCAGACGCGCTTTCTAGACCTCCAGCGACTGGAATAAATTCTTTATCAGGCACGGTGCACAGCAGTGACAGCTCTCCACAAGATCTTATTCCGAGCATGGAAACCCCAATAAACGTATTTAAGAACCAAATTTTTCTTTCCATAGGTGAAACACCCACTTACCAATTTAAAATCATATTCCCAGGCTATCATCGACACCTTATAAGCGAACCTAACTATGATGAACAAAAACTTACAGAAATTCTAAAAAAGTATCTAAATCCGTCCGTTATTAATGGTATAAAAACTCCTGAACCAATAATGGGGAAAATTCAAACAATTTATCCAGACCACTTTTCGAGTTATAAATGTCGATTTACACAATTGGTAGTTGATGACATAACGTCAGAACACGATCAAGAAAATATAATTGTGGAAACACATAATAGGGCTCATCGCAATGAGAAAGAAAACAGATTGCAAATTATGGAAAAATATTATTTTCCAGGAATGGCAAATAAAATTAAAAGGGTCATAAAACTATGTTCGACTTGTAAGAAAAATAAGTATGAGAGACACCCAAATACGCCTGAGTTGAAAGAGACACCTATACCAACTCATCCAGGCCACACAGTCCACCTTGACATTTTTTCCACAGACAAAAAATTGGTACTAACATCGATTGACAAATTTTCAAAGTATGTCCAGACAAAATTACTAAAGGGACGATCGACAGAAGATGTTAGGAGACCTCTTAGGGAAATACTATTTTCTTATGGGGTACCGAAAAATATTGTCATGGACAACGAACCTTCTCTGAATTCAGCTTCAATCCTATTCATGATGAAAGACGATTTGAAAATAAACGTTTTCACAACTCCATCTTATCGAAGCGAAGCGAACGGACAGATAGAACGCTTCCATTCAACCTTAGCGGAGATAATGAGATGCCTTAAAAGTGATGGGACATCTAGAAATTTCGAAGAACTTTTGGAAAGAGCTGTAAATGAATATAACCATACCATTCATTCAACGACAAAAAAGAAACCTGTAGATCTTTATTTTGGTCGAACGATTGACTTTTCACCCCAAGATATAGAAATAACTAGATTATCTAACGTTGACCGACTAAAGCGCAAACAGGAAAATGACTTGACTTACCATAATAAAAATAAAAAACCAATTAAAGAATACGTACCTGGTCAGCTAGTCTACGTTAGGACAAATAAAAGATTAGGGACAAAACTTTCTAATCGGTTTAAGGAAGAGATAGTGAAAGAAAACCGTAATACAACTATAGTTACGGAAAGTGGCCGCATTATTCACAAGAGTCACATTAGAAATTGACAATTTTTTTTTTTATTTACATCCCATTTATCTTCTTTTTACAGATTACTAATTGGTACCGTCCTTGCGGATTTTAATATACTTGACTACTCTAATGCGAGATTAATAACCATTCAGAATGGGATCGCAAAAAAACAGAACGGCACCTTTAAAGTTATACATTCTATCGACTTAGAACAATATAGAATTTTATCACAGGACATTGAATCTACATTGAACACTAATATTACATATAGTCATCCGCTCCGTCCGTTTTTAAAACAACAAGTCTCCGATATTAATGGACTCCCTAATCGGTTAAGTCCACACGTAAGGAGAAGATCTATCGATTTTATTGGTAGCGCATGGAAATGGGTTGCTGGGACTCCAGACAGCCATGATTTTGAAATTTTAAATCAGAAAATTAAAAATGTATTAGAAAATAACAACAGACAAATGATTATAAACGAACTTACAACTAGCAGATTACAAGATATTTCAAACATTACAAATCAAATATTAAAAGTAAAGCGGGAAGATTGGAATAATGAACTGGCAAATACATTAGAACACAAATTAACATTAATTGAAAAAGAATTACAAAATATTGAATATGCAATACAATGGGCTAAAGTAAATATTGTAAACTCATTTATCTTGTCAAAAACCGAAATTGAAAATTTAAATTATGTTTTAAGAAATTATAGTATTCCTATTTTTAATGTAGATGAATTGTTATCATTTGGAAGCGTAAAGATTGTGACAAATAACAAAGAAATTTTATATATTTTAAGTATTCCCATTGCCCAAAATGATATCTGTAAAATTTTCTTAGCAAAGCCAGTAAAAATTGGAAATATTATTGATAAAATTGAATATGGCAAAATTTTAGATTGTAATAATAAATTATTCGCCATCAAAGAAAGCTGCAAAAGCTACAACGATTTAACAATATGTAATAGAGATAAGCTTGTAGAATTAAGTGATAAATTTTGTATAACTAGTTTATTTAGAAATAAAATAGGTAGCTGCACACAGGTTAACAACGAGCACGCCCCAGCAATAGAAGAAATCGGAAGCGACTTACTACTGCTGAATCAATACATTGGGAAAATTAAAGTGAACGAAGAAGAAATAGCATTAAATGGAACTTATTTGGTCAAATATTTCAACACAACAGTCAACATTGAGGGTCGAGAATACTATTCAAAAGAAATAAGTGGCAACAAACCTCTTCCAGCTTCATTACAACCAAAAGCATGGAATAGCAAAACCGAAGAAATCATATCACTGCAAAGACTCCAAAAATTGAATACGGGAAACATCAAAAGATTGGAAACACTGGAAAACAAAAATAACTTTCTACTAACATCAAGCCTCATCATCATTGTATCCGTTTGTGTTATTATCGCTTGGATTTCTAAGAAGAAGAAAACAAAAAAAGAAGATGAAATAATGGAAACGAAAGAAGCCCAACTAGAACATCCAATTGTTGTAAAATCTACAGAGGAAAAAATTAGGAAAAAGAATTCCACCATTTTTGACATCCACACATTTTAAGCAATCGGGACGACTGCATTTAAGGAGGGAGGAGTTAACACAAAATACATTTAAAATACATTTAAAATAAATATTTCGCTAACAACAACAACACACATTAAAAAATACCAAAATTAGTTCTCAAGCTGACGTTGCGTCTTCTGCAAAACAAACAAACAGTTATTTCACAACAATACCGTTGCACGCGCATCCGGCGCGATTACCAAAATACAGTAATTCTGCAAGGTAGTATTTTCCCACCAACAATATTGAACGGCATTGCACATGCCAACGAATAAAGCAGCTCATTTTACAATAATACCATTGCACGCGCAACACAGAAATTCTGCAAGGTAGTAAATTCACACCAACAACATTGAACAGCATTGCACGAGCGGCAGAATGACAACAGCGTGAATGAATGGCGTGATCAGCAAACCTGTTATTATAAATTAGGGTAGTTTTAAGAAAATCATTGCTTTTTATTTTGAATTACAAATAAAGACGGTTGTTGTGTCGCCATCAGCGCACAACAATTAATTTTTTTAAACTAAAATTCGTATAAGAATTTAATTTATATATTTATTGTGAAAAATTGGTTTTTAATTTATTTACATTGTTTAAATACAAATTCAGCATAAAAATATTTTTGGCCGCTTAGATCGTGCAAATACGACTCTGTGCGCCCTGAGTAGTTGGGTTATTTAAAAAAAAGACAAATAAAGGGAAAAAATTAAAATTAGTCCAGCTTGATTTGCTGAAGCCGTTGCTGAAGAATTAAATGACAAATTATCGATGGTTCTGTATAACTAAGCAAACACACATCAAGATAAGGAAAAACTATACAAAGTCATGGCAAAATTATTGGTCTGAGAAGGCCGACTTGGTGCTTCTCACCCGCCCCAGTATAACTATTGCACTATGTTATAAAAATTGTAAAAGAATTGTAATATATTTTAAATAATTCTATTTTGAAATTTTTTAAAATTTTGCTAAAAATTGCGCAACGTATCTGAGCAGAATCCCTGACAGTTTCCCGGTAAAGCTTAAATTTTTCTTTAAAAAAAACAGTGTCAACATATGAAGCGGGTGGAGTCTGTTTAATGTTTTTTTGTTTGTTTTTTCGTTTTTAATTGTTTACTTATAAAAAATTTTTATTCTTGTTTTGTATTAATAAAACATGCTGAGGATGATCTTCGAAGAGGATGAGGATGATCTTCTGATCTTTGGATATTATCACTTTTTTAAAGGTTTTTGCATCAATAAAAATTATGGCGTACTTTAATTTTCTAAATTCCATCTCCCTACCCGGCCTCTAGGCCACTGAAAACGCGGATTTTGAGTGACGTTTTTAAAATAACCAAAACTGTTGAAAATTTATAAAATTGCACTTGACTATTCGATTTTACAGGACAAATCAAGAAGATAGGATTTTTCTTTACGCTTTTCTAATGTACCATGAAGCTATTAGGGTTGTCCAAAAAGTCATTTTTTTTTTAAATATTTTTTAGATTTTTTTTTAAACGCTCAATGAATACTTGGCTCTCTCTGAGGAAGATGGTACAGACAGTTTTTTTTTATCACAACCCGTTAAAAAGTTATTAAGCCCCAAATCATTATTCTTAAATGAAGACACAATAATTTATAGTTTTGTAATTCTTATACAAATTTGATTATTTATTTAAAACAACAATAAATATTAATTCAAATAATTTTTTTCCACCGCAGATAAAGCGAAACCATTTAAATTGTTTTTATTTTTCACTAAACACGAATCATTCAGCCTTGAAATTTTACCAACAAGTTGTTCCGTGTAAATACTTGTTGATTGTATATTTTCAGCTATTTTAATTGCATTCTTAAAACTTGGGCTGGCCATTCATCGGCCTTAAAAAGCATAAATGAAATATTAATTCCAAAATTAACAAGAGTTTTTAAACTCTGGAGAGTAATATAATGAAACGTTGATTTCCAAAAAACTGAATCAATATATGTTAACTTGTTAGTTACATCTTCGATATTACTGACCACTTCTTCGCATTCTATGACATCAATAAAATCTTTCTCATATAGTATTTGATCAGTACCATTAATCAACTTTACAATGTCTTCCGTGCTGTGTAAACTGATCTTGATTATTATTGCCTAACAGCTTTATACGCAAATTTTCTTTTTCTTCTACAGAAATTCTTTCATCAAAAATTGCAAATATAGAATTTTCTTTGCTTACATAATCCATGTGTCTTAATTGCGCTGATTTTGCGCTATTCGCAATCAAGGAAAAATATTTTCCTTCAATTTTTGAGAACTCTTCGAGTTCCATAAAAAAATCCAAATCATTTTTTGGAGCATATATCGTTGACTCGCAAGTAAACCAATACTTAAATATATTGTTATAAAATATAAAAGCATAGATTCAAATTGTTCCACTAAGGCTTTCGGTATATTGAAATGATCTTTAAAAAGCATAATTTTAAAAATATAAATAATTTCGAGAGCCATCTGGCATGATGATCTGCTCCACATGATTTTATTTTGTAGCCGGGGTTCGCATTTAAATGTACAAGGGCCAATTCCGCTACTTCTAAGTGATCTGCTCTTCGATGATTAATGTTGGTTTGTGTTACATAAAAATCTACTAAAGTTTGTAGATTTTTCTCAAGAATTGGCTTAGCTGTTTTCGAGTGGATCGCAGGTGTAATCTCCAAATCACGATTTTGGTTGAACCATTTTCGAAATTGACCAAATATAGGAATACCGGCACCAACACTTTCCATCACCACTTCTTTAAATGGATTAGCTACAAATAGCTCCTTCTGGTGAAGTCGGCATGGTCGGCGATTTAATTGTTTCTTGATTGACTTTTCAAACAACACTGCTGCACCACCTTTAATAGCAGAATTTGCTGCTGTAGTGTCATAACATAGACCCACAATATTATTTGTAATATTTAAATTATCACATTGTGCCTTTAGTTCAAACGCAATAGATTTTGCTGAACCATCATCTATAAAATTGCACGAAATCAATGTTCGTAGCCCATTCAGTTAAAAATAAAGATTTATGGTTGAATATCTTTTTAACGGATTGTGATAAAAAAGAACTGTTTGCACCATCTTCCTCAGACGGAGCCAAACGTTCATTGTGTTAAAAAAAAAATCTAAAAAATATTTTTAAAAAAAAATTACTTTTTTGGACAACCCTAATAGCTGTATGGTACATTAGAAAAGCGTAAAGAAAAATCCTATCTACTTGATTTTTCCTGTAGAATCGAATAGTCAAGTGCAATTTTTTAAATTTTCAACAGTTTTGGTTATTTTAAAAACGTCACCCAAAATTCGCGTTTTCAGTCGCCTAGAGGCCGGGTAAGGAGATGGAATTTTCCAAAAATAAAAACGCCATTATTTTTATTGATGCAAAACCCTTTAAAAAAGTGATAATATCCCAAAATCAAATTTTTTTGAATAACTCTAATATATATATTATAATCAGAAGTAACTTTTTTCAATGAACTTTACCTTCGAATTCAAAGTACACACAAATTCAATTAATGATTGGAAGTTTCGCTTCAGTAATCCTGCAAAAATTTTTCAATCATCCATGATTTCAGTAAGTCCGTACATAAAATTGTTATTATGTTACTATATTGACAATTTTTTCAACAAAAGCTAAGAGAAATACTTAAAATATGTGCCTTTTTCTTCTTTTTTCTATATATATCAGAGCGACTCACTCTGTATAGAGTGAAAAATGTGAAAAAAAAGTGCCCCCCATAAATCTACCTTGGTTTGTTCTATAACGACTCCCAAAATATTTCTGGTCTAGCGTTAACCCATTCCGAGCTGGACCGTTTTTAGAAAAGGTCTATTTTTTATTTTTTTTTAAACTATTTTCATTTTCTCTAGGTCAACATATCCAATATGGGTATGACACGATAGGTTTTTTCAAGACACGTTCAACGGTATATAGACTAAGTCGAATGTCCTAACTCTTGTGGTATTCAAAAAAATATGTAATTTTTGATGGGTTTTGTATTAAATGAAAATAAATTTATTTATTTTCTACTCGTATAAACTTTATGTCATCCAAAGTTTCAAAAATTGAGATATGCACCATGTACTTATTTTGAAGCATTTGAGTTTGACAAAAATTAAAATAATATAAAAAAATTATTTTAAAAACAAATTTCATTTAAAAAAATGGATACAAAAATTTTTTTCTGCTCAAAAATTAGATAAAACTAAATTACCAACGCAGTGCGCAATAATATGGTATTTGTTTCCTATGAGAGCACAAAAAAAGATTGGCCTATCCAATTATTTTGAAATAACAATAAATGAGATTTTGTAAATATGGAATAAGGCTCAAATTCCAGTTTTAAGCAAAATTTAAATTTGGAGGAAGATAGAATATCAACTAAATTACAATAAGTATGTATGTAGTTGGAATAATTAATTTTTTTTAACACGACCAAATTATGGCATTAAAGAAAACGTCTCGTGTTTTTTTTTTTGCTTTTGGCCTGAAACTTATTCTGGTATCATTTAGAAACTAAACTCACTTCTGAATTTAATAAGCAGCGTGAAAAATGTATTAAATTAGCAAAGTTCCATTTTTTTCACAGAACTGAAATATACTTGAGCAAAGAAAGATATTGATTTAATTTCAGTTTTTTGTCGACCTTTTTTATTGTATTTTTTTGATATATTTGTAAATTCTTCTAGGTCATAATTAGTGTAAATAAAAGATTACTTATTTAATTATTTCATCCTACGTTTCGTTGGGTTTTTTTTCCAAATTCTTCAAGGATATTATAATTTATTAGATCTGGTATCGACATAGATATACAAAGGGATATTATTTAGTAAAACATCAACAATATGATTATTAGACACTCTTGGAAAACATATAACTTACATTTAATCAATTTTTGTCAATTTTTCACATTTAATATTAAAACATTTTTCCTTGTTTTTATATGACATAACGACACAAAACACATAATTGAATAATAATAATTGTAAAAATAATCAAAAAGTAAATATCACAGTATAATTTTTTCCTTTATGTTTATATTACAGTTGAACAGTTTCTTTCTCCAAACTAAACTAATGCTAAGATGTAATTTGCATTCGTCCCATCCTTTTCTTCTTTTATATTGACTACATTGTTTGAGTTCTGTTGTATTCTAAGAGACTCAAGAGTATATCTTTTGTTTTCCTTTTTCTCCTTGTCTAATATTTTGATATTCGTAAGGTGGTGTGTCCGCTATCAAAACAATGCTGCGCTAACGCAAAGATATTGATACCCATATTGCCTATGTTTAACCACATTGTTTCCACGCCATTAGATTTTAGTTATGACGCGAACTAGTACATATTAAGGAAAAATAAATAAATGAATGTAATTTTCAATCGAGTAATGATTAAAAATATGTTCATTTGAATTTCTAATTGACTCATTTTAATACACCACCCATCAAAAATTACATATTTTATTGGATATCACAACAGTTAAGACATGCTTGGACATGTTCTATATAAATGCGCCTTGAAGAAACCTATCATGTCATACCCATATTGGATATGTTGATCTGGAAAAATATGAAAATATTTTCAAAAAACTAAAAAATAGACCTTTTCTGAAAACGGTGCAGCTCGGAATGAGTTAACGCTAGACCAGAAATATTTTGGGAGGCATTATAAAACAAACCAAGGTAGATTTCTAGGGGGGCACTTTTTTCACGGTTTTTTGTGAGTCGCTCTAATATATATATATCAGTGGTCATAAGCAATAACCGCCTAACTCGAAACTCATGCTTTCGAGAAAAATAGCTTTTTATATAAATCTAATGTGGCTTTATTACGACTTAGGTCAGAATATTTGTATTAATATCTTTTTAAAAACAAAATTAGAGAATTGGGGATTTCACGTAAATATAAAACTTTTTTGGTAGAATATGATGGCATACATAGCTCAAATCGGCAAAAATCATTCTTTCGAGAAAAATAACTGTTTATATAAATGTAATAGGGCTTTATTACCACTTAGGTCAGTATGTTTTCATTAATAACTTTTTAAATAACAGTGTTAGAAAAATGGGGATTTCACGTGAATATAAAGCGTTTTTAGTAGAATATGATAGCATACATAAATCAAATCGTCCTTACGTCGACTTAGGCGGTTATCGCTTGTGACCACAGATATAAAGCACTTTCTGTTTGTTTGTTTGTTTGTTTGTTTGACCGCTATACAAATTTTTATTATTCAACGGATTTATCAAAAATTTGGTACACACAATCTTCGTACTCCAGTTAAGATCCCGTATGCTTCTTATCGGCCACGCCTACTTTTTATATACAATTCATTTTCTGTTTTTTGGTATATTTGTTCGCTACACAAATTTTAACTTTTAAACGGATTTCTCTGAAATATGGTACACACGATCTATTTTCCCCAGAGATGGTCGCTATATGCTCCTTACTGGCCATGCCCACTTTTACGCCCACGTGTTTCGCTCGAATATACTGCATATTATCCTCAAATCCCAGGCAAGGTCGTCATATACTTTTACCGGCCACGCCCATTTTTTTTAATTTTCTCTATACGCTTTAAGTGTTTGTTAACATATTTTAATTTTTCAATGGACTTCCCTAAAATTTTGTGCATAAATCTCTTTACTTACTATTCTCGAGTTTACACCATTATGAAATAAATATTGTATATCAACCTATTACAAATATTCCAGTCTTTCCTTTTTTACTATATGAGTTGTAACGCCCCAAAACTAATGCAGATTTCTTTCATGGGTGAACAGATACAGGTTGGCTACTGCTGTAGGATTACTCTGATTAGGTTTTTTCATACAAATATTTCCATCTCTACATTGGAAAATAAAATATTAAATTTTTTCCATCTCGCCTTTTGGCTACATTGGAAAGCAGGCTATTACAGATATTTCAATTTCATCTGTTTCACTATATAAATGAGTTGTAAACGTGGCAGAAGAACTACTTGCAATTGTGCCTTGCACATAAAAGCATAGCATATAGGCCGCACGATCTTAAATGCAAAAAGGCTTAGACTAAACAGAACTCTAGAGAAACCGATCAGACCCAAATTCGTATCAACTCTCAATGAGTTAGACAATCTGAATCGAGAAATGCTGAAACACCTGAGCAAACCCAATATGGCTTGAAGCCCCATGATCAAGACAAGCTTTGTTTAGAGAAACGGTAATGCCTGAATCTAGTCAAGTGCATTTAGAGATCCAGCGGCTAAGATAAGCTGAGTCGAGGGAATGTGAAACTCCTGAAACGAGACAATAACGCCTTCAGGCCCAAAGGATTAGACAAGCTGAGTCCAGGGAATCTGAAACTACTGAAACGGCTCAACAATGTCTTGGGACCCAACGTATAAGACAAGCTGAATCCAGGGAATGCGAAACTCCTGAAACGACTGTAATATCCTTACCATAAAACTTTTGTAAGTTGGTTTCTTCATTGCAAGAGATGGTACAAAAAGTTTTTCCTAACAAAACGTACATAAGAGGACAATCTCTTATGGTAGCAGGTATCAACTTAGAATTTCCCTGATTTTCTCATAGACAATTATATATCGCCTGCTCCAGAGTTGGGAGCCAGCACAATTTTTCATATATGCACCAGAACGCAAAACCAGAAATGTTGTATATCCCAAAGGTCTAGAATAACTAAAATTCATAATTTTTAGACATCATACACTCAAAATAATCCATGCATAAACACAGTTAGTTGTAATAGTAAGCAGGTGCTGAGTACTTAGTCTCCAATGAACAAATTCCACAAAACAAAGGAGCATATTCCCCAAAAAATTGGGGAATAACTTCAGATGAACAAATTCTACAAATTTAAAAAAAAGACCGCAAAAGAAATGAACAAATTCCCCATACTGCTCTTAATATCTGTCCTGCAATAAACGTATTTAGAATCTGAATTCATTTCAATAGCATCATTTCGGTGCACGGAAGCGGCGCGCGGACGCGATGCGATGTGCTCAAGGAACACAGCTCACTTAAAATATCGGACGATCTGAAAAATATAATTTGGCAATTAAAATAGGTTGACAACAACTGCGCGGAAGCACTGAACTGCTAGAATATCGCAGTGAACTGAAAAATATATTTTGGTGCCAAATGCGCGGACGCGGACGCGACTCACTTGCGGAACACCGCTCAGTGAAAAGTCTTATGATAAATTTTATCTACGTAGGTGCGACAATTAGTATACATATACTATAAGCAATTGCTTAAGGCAACTTTGTGGCATAATATTAAACGTTGTATTCATTTTCCATTCTTCTTTGATGTCTCTGCTCAGTGGTGATCTCTAATTGAATGAAGAAATTTAAAATTTAAAAGTTCTGATTCCTTTTTTTACGATTCCGTTGTATTTGATATTTACAAAATAAATAAAATCAAAAAAAAAAAACCTAAGGTGGTTACGCGGCTTAGTTTTGAAGCATTTTTGCTGTAGCGTCTTTTAAAAAAACTTCTAAATAAAAAAATAAAAAAATTTTAAATTTAAATAAAAAATGGATTTGGTCTCCAAAAAACATAAACATTGGGGAATTTTTTCATCATGAACAAATTCCCCAATTCCATATAACTTTTTGGGGAGAAAGTCCATTGTTTTGAGGAATGGTTCATTGGGGACTAAGAACTCAGCGCCTGGTAAGCACAGTGAACCATTTGTCAAGTCAAATGCCTTTGGATCCCGGGCGAGATCGTGTAAAAACCGCTAGTTAGAAATAAGAAAAAAAAATAAAATTCAGCTATGCTGTAGTGTAGTTCTCATCCTTGTGTTTTATAGAGCCCCGAAAGAAACATTTCAACATTTTATAGTACAATATTTTTCGAAAAGAATGTATTTTTCCTATACAGGATTGTCCTCCTTTGAGTGAAACTATAAAAAGTGCGAAAAGTGCGATATTCAAAAATCTGTTACAAGTTTAAATATTACTTAGATAAAAATAATTTAAGGCACTAGTTTAAGAAACTTAAATATAATGGAATCGGGCAAATTAATTTTTTTCGGTAATTGGCGTTCAGTGTTAGATAAATATTGAAGATCCCTTACCTAATAGTAAAGTGCTAAACAAAATTATAATATAGAAAACTCAGTAAATTTCTTCATTTTATTCATCGTAGCAGTCTCCAAAATGTCTCATGGTTAAGAACATTTTTGAGTCTTTTATATACATGTTATCAAGAATCAACAGAAATATCTATATTTTTAAAATATGCAAGAAAAGTTTTATTTCTAAAAAGTTGTTGTTGTTTTCTTACATGAAAAAACTTTGTTTAGCAACCACCACAAACTGACTTTCATAAATTTTAGCAACTACATAAAGCTGCAGTTACGTAAACTTTTTGCTCTACATATTTATATTTTGGCTGGTTTTTCTTTTTTGTTTGTCTTTTGTTTTTGCGCCCAAAATTGTATACTTATTCGTTGTATTTTGTGTAGGTTTGGTAACAATGAAAATTTCATTCTGTTGCATTTCGGTTTAAAAATCTTTATGTTAATATTTAAATTTTTACTTTTTTACTTTTGTTGTTTTTATTAGAAATTTATATGTTAAAGGAGGCATTGTTCATTTATTTACTATTATTTGTTTTATGTTTTCTTCTTTCGTTGTTATTGAATATAAACAGTTAGCCCGCCAGGAATCAAGCGCTTTGTAATTAGCATTTTTATAAGTAATTGCTTTTTTTAATAATAGGACAAATATAAATTTGTAATGTAAGAGCTATAGAGAAAAAATTAAAGACAGCTCTGGATGGAGAAGCTACTTTCAAAGAACATGATTTGTTCATGGTCAAATCCTTCTGCTATTACTTCAACTGATACTTCGCTGTTTTTTTTTTTTTTTTTTTTACAAATTTAGCTTTCTCTAGATCAGAAATCGGAAACTAAAGTTAATCGATTTGGCAAGCAACCGATTGATCGGTTAAGTATGTACAGCAGGAGATTGTGATCTGCTGGTTTTGTTTTAAATATACCAATTTCAGCAAATTGGTGTGTTTATTAAAAACTTTAAAAGAATTCATAAATTTCTATATAGAATATATTCTGTCCAACAGCATTTTTGGAACAGAATAGCGACCCTATAATTCTGATAGGGTATGTTGAGTAGATCATTTTTGTAGAACAAACTTATGGTCTAGCACGTCTGAGTATATTTTTACAGTTGGTCAAATTTTCATTTTTTGGTCGAAGGGAGCATTATACTTTATGAAAAAAATGCTATAAGTTAATGTCTGAGAGAATTCTTATGGTCAGAGTTGTATTGTGGAATTGTATGCGGATTATTTTTGTGGAAGATCTTTACCCTCTAACTGGTCTCTTTATGGGTCAATTTGACCCTTTTTTCGAGAAAATCAAAAAATATCCTTTAAAAAAGGACATTTAAGGATCCTTTAAAAAAGGACATTTAAGGATTAAATATTCTACGAAAATGTTTGCCGAAAAATTTCAGTGGGGGTCACCAAAGGCACCATTGTTGTAAATAAAGCTCTTTATGCTTAATTAGTAAAATTATACACCAACATATACAAAACAGGTAAAAACGGCGTCAAGTTCGGCCGGGCCAAACACTGAGTTCTCGCGTCTAGTCAGCTGTGATTTACAAATCGGGTGTGATATTTATTAAAATTAATAATAAAAAATAAAAGAAAAAATTCAAGCATAATTGAGCTACTAAGCAGTACATATCGGGTGTGATTTTTACTAAAAGTAATATAAAAAAAAGAAAAATTAAAGCTTAAATAAGCATGGCGGATTCTGTTTGCAAATTAAGAGATTGGTTTTGTTTCATTTGTGGACATTTTACGCACCATCAAAGCAGAAGAAAGATATTGCCTACAATTGAAGAAACATATTTTCTTTTCTTTGGAATACGATTTTTATCTGAAGCTTGGTTACCAAAAACCGTATGTACTACTTGCGAAAGTGGTCTTTTGACCTGGTACAAAGGCGGTACTAAGGCGCTGCCATTTTCTGCGCCTATTACATAGATTGAACCTGAAGATCACAAATCAGGTACATGCTATTTCTGCGTAAATTACAAATTTGGTAGAAGCCAAAGGCACTACGCGACAATGACATACGAAGCAACATATATTGTCATTTTGCCAGAAGTGCGCTGTGAAGGTGTTCCGGTGCCTCAACCGCCTACATATACATTTTCGTCCAATATGACAGTCGCCAATACAGAAATAACAGCGGCGGTTGAAAACATATCAGATATAAGTTACTTGCCTCTTGATGGTTTAAACATATGTCCTAATTTGGTAGACCAAGCTTATTTTGAAGATCTTGTAAGAGATTTAGGACTAACAAAAGAGAAAGCTGAAATATTATGTTCCAGATTGAAAAACAGGAATTTGATAAAAGCCGATGTAAAAGTTACATTTCCAAGAAAAAGACACGCGGATCTGGAAAGTTATTTTAAAAAATCAGAAGAACTTGTATACTGTTGCAGTATTGAAGAGGTTCTAAAATATATAAAGCTTCCACTGGACTCTTCCGCTTGGCGACTATTTATAGATAGTTCAAAACACAGCTTAAAAACAGTTTTACTGCACAATGGATATCAGCATCTATCAATACCGGTTGCGTATTCCACAAAAAAGGAGGAAACATAGGCATATATTTCAAATCTCTTAAATAAAATTGAATACTATAAATATAAATGGGAAGTATGCGCAGACTTCAAAATGATTGCAATATTGACTGGAATGCAAACAGGATACACAAAATATATGTGCTTTCTTTGTAAATGGGATTCACGTGCTACCAGCAGCCATTATCATATTAAATATTTCGAAGAACGTAAAGAAAATTTTATTGGTGACTTAAATGTAATCCATGAATCCCTTGTCCCAAAAGATAAGGTCATACTTCCACAGTTGGGCGTGGTGAAAAATTTTATTAAAAGCTTAAATACACAAGGAAATGCTTTCAAACGCATTCAAACAATTTTCCCAGATTATCTGCAGCAAAATTAAAAGAAGGTAACATACGGTTTTAAGAAATAATTTATTTCATTCAATGTAAATTACCTTTTCTAGGAATGCTCGTTGGACCCGATATAAGAAAATTATTACAAGATGAAGAATTTTAAGGTCATCTGTCGGATATGCAAAAGACTTTATGCTGCTGGTTACATCAGAATTCCTTGGAAACTCAAAAGCACAAAACTATGCAGAAAATATTGAAAGCATGCTAATCGGTTTTAATAATATTGGCGTTAAGATGTCACTAAAGCTGCATTTTCTGCACTCTCATCTCAATTTTTTTTAAAGAAAACCTTGGAGCGGTTTCAGAAGAACGCGGTGAAAGGTTTCATCAGGATATAAAGGTATTGGAAGAAAGATTCAAAGGGAAATCCCAAAGTGTAATGTGTGATGCATACGTATGGAGCTTGTACAAAAACCTTGACCCATCGGAACATTCACGTCAAGCTAAATACAGGAAAGCGTATCAAGTTTAATCTTTAATCCATTGTCATACTACTGCTACTTCCCATTTCCCTTTTACTCGAAAATTTGAAGCAAAAAAATATATATGTACATACTATAATAAACCAGTATTAAAACAAAATTATAATTTTTTTATAGAAGTTGGCGTGTAATTTTGCCAATTAGTCGTAAAGAGCTTTATTTGCAATGGTGTCTTTGGTGACCCCCACTGAAATTTTTCGGCAAACATTTTCGTATAGTATTTTAATCCTTAAATATCCTTTTTTAAAGGATATTTTTTGATTTTCTCGAAAAAAGGGTCAAATTTACCTATAAAGAGACCAGTTAGAGGGTTAAGATCTTCCACAAAAATAATCCTCATACAATTCCACAATACAACTATGACCATAAGAATTCTCTCAGACATCAACTTACAGCATTTTTTTCATAAAGTATAATGCTCCCTTCGACCAAAAAATGAAAACTTTGACCCACTGTAAAAAAATACTCAGACGTGCTGGACCATAAGTTTGTTCTACAAAAATGTTCTACTCAACATACCCTTTCAGAATTATGGGGTCGCTATTCTGTTCCGTTCAAAAAGTCTTAATTTGTTGGATTAATATATATTAATATTTGGTTCTTGTTTTACCTGTCGTTCATTATTAATATTATATATTAAGTAACAACTAAATAAGAAAAAAGATATTAACATAAATCCCGTAAATAGTGGGTTAGTGGTGAAACCTGGAGACTGGTGTTGGAGAGCAAAGACGCTAAAGCCTTCATTAATAATGCAAAGAACGCGGTCAACTAAAGGATTGTGTCAGCAGTTGCACAATCGTTTCAACCGAGAAATCAAGTGGAGTGAACGGCATGACAAACCAAACTGGTTTAGCAATATCGCTAAATGGCGCACGCTGCTGCCGAAATGTTTCGTATGGGATATTTCTATCGTGCGGCAAAGAAAATAACTAAAAGTTCAAAACCCACTATTAAACCATTGAAAAACGATGCTAGAGAACTCGCTGCATCCAAACAACAACAACTGAAACTTTGGGACGAATTCTCTGAAACTATGTTGTCGTCAACCCTATCCACGCAGCAGTCAATATGCAGCTGTGAATCACATTCGACGAACACAAATATCTCCATCGATTGACCCAAAATTACTGAAATTTTCAAAGCAATAAAATCGCCTGGTATAAACAATAACTCCTCAGAGCTATTAAAAATTGATGCAACAACGAGTGCCCATTTACTCACGCCAATTATAAACTAATCTGGTGTACGGGAACTCCTCCCAGATGTAATGGCTAAATTTACCAAAAGAAAAGGAGATCTAACAGCCCGTAAAAATGGGAGAGGTATTACGCTTTTGAGCATGATCAACAATGTGATTGCATACATAATAAATAAAAGAATTTAACGTTCCCTTCTTACTAAGCTTAGGAAGAATGAAGCCGGTTTTCGTGCTCACAAATCCTGTGTCGAAAATATCTAAGTCTGAGTGTGATCATAGAGCAGTCTGCAGAATGGAGATAACCTTTGTACATACCGTTTATAGACTTTGAGAAGGGTTTTGACACCATGAATCTCGCAGCCATATGAAACGCATCAGAATGTAAAGGCGTACCTACTACGTATTCACCAAGAAAAATAACTGAGCGACAAAATCGACATTAACTCCGGCCTTAACGCCAAGGGTATGTATTATCTCCCCTGCTTTTTAACAGCGTACTTGATGTAGTAATGGATAAGGCAACATTTCATAGGAAGGGAATCTTTTCGGGTTCCCAAGGCAGACCGGAGGACCTCGGCTATGCTGATGACATTTGTTTATTTACTAACACCTTTTTAGGCATGCAATCAAAGTTATCACTAGTCCAGGAAACTGCATCACATATTGGCTCGAAAACAAACTCCAGCAAAACTAAAATAATGCATATAAATGTAAGTAATGAACAAATATTATCCATTCGGAAACAATCGCTTAACGATGATTCTGTTATTTGGGAAGCATATTGGATAAAAGTGGAGGTTCCATAGCTGACATCTCCAGTCGCATGAACAAAGCAAGCAATCGGCCAACTCAAATCAGTGTTGGACTCGTCATACATATCAAGAAGGACGAAGCTAAAGATATTTAATTCGAATGTAAAATGTACACTGCTGTATAAATGCGAGACGTTTAATGCAGCACCACGTGACATACATTCCTTACAAGTTTTCGTAAATAAGTGTTTGAGAAAGTTTTTCATATATTCTGGCTTAGAGAAATCTCAAATTACCGTCTCTGGTCAAAAACTGGTCAACAACCTATCCAAATTGAAATTCGCAAACGCAAATGGAATGGAATTGGCACACACCACGTAAACAGCCCAACGACGTTGTTAAATAAGCCATAGACTGGAACCCGCGGGATCGTCGCATTGGAAGACCATCATACACATCGAGACCGCAAATTGAAACTGAAATATCCCATTTACAACTGCGTTGGAGTGATAGAATTTATTGATGGAACCTACGTTCCTTGCAGGCGTAAAAGGCACAAATATATATAAATAAATTAATCCTTTAACTCCAACAAAAATAATATTCTCACCTTTTGCGGATATAAGAACAATCATGGCATTCATTGCATACGTGAAAACAACAACCTTAATGAATTTTGTACCGAACGGTTAGAAATAGCCAACGAACTTGGGTCATCCTTTTCTTCAAATTCAGAGGACAATTTTTCCCCCAACAATTTCCGAATCATAAAAATACCCTGCAACAATCTTTATTCAATATACACCCAAGTAGTAGTGCTGTCAAAATTTAACAGAATATAAATACCTTAGAACAGTTATCTACACTCTCTAAGTTGAAGGGAAAATCACCTGGATTAGATAGGATATCATATGCAATGATTATAACCGCTTCCAGTAGTTGTAAAATAAGATTACTTAATTTTTATAACAACATACTTAATGACAAAATACCGCAGCAATATAAATCCAGTATAATAATACCTATTTTAAAACCTAAAGTCGACAATAATCTGACAAAATCTTACAGGCTGATATCTCTTAATTCCTGCTTATCAAAAATTCTAGATAAAATAAGAGCAAACAGTCTATGGTGGTGCCTAAATTCTAACAAGGTTATTAAAATTCATCAGATGGGACTTAAAAAAGGCAAATCTACCGTAGATCCCCTTCTATATATCGACCATGTTGTCTCAAGTTCTATATTTGCCAAACAACATCTTACGATCCTTTCTTTAGATTTTGAAAGTGCTTACGATAAAATTGGCTTGCACTCAATAACACACCAGCTAATTTCATGGAATGTGGGTCCAAAAATTATAAATTACATAACTAACTTTATTTCCAATGGAGGATTATAATTCGAGTCGGTAATTGTTATTCCCAACCATTCCCATTATTATACCCCAGGGCTCACCTTTCTCTGTTGTCCTCTTTCTCATAGCATACAAGAAACTAAGTAGTATAATTCTTCAATATAAAAATCTAAATTTCTTTGGGCATGCGGATGATTTTAATATAATAGTAAGATCGAATAGTCGTAAAAACCCTAAGAATAATCAAAGACATCTTGTAAATGACATTCTGACTTGGTGCAAGTATTCAGGTGCGGTTCTTTCCCAGACCAAATACAAGTACGTCCACTTTTGCAGGAAACAAAACTGCAAATGTACATTGATTACAGATCAAATTCAGATATCTGAAGTGGATAACCTTAGAATTTTAGGGATTACCTTTAATAAAAGATACAATTGGAAATCCCATATAGCTCATCTTACCAACTCACTAAACAAATGTTTAGCTAGCCCAAAATTTGAAAGCAACATCCTCTCACTGTTAAATATCGTTAAGTCTCTTGTTATCCCAAAAATTAACTATGGATTATTTCTGTATGGATATGGTTCTAAGTCGTCACTAAGAAAAATCAAAACTGTCGTCCGTTCAGCCATCCCACTCTTTTAGGAGCACTTCGCTCGACTGCAGTTAATAATATGCTACTTGAGGCGAATTTTAATGACTTTTTGAGTCTACGTGACTACACCTCTGGGAACCTAATAAAATCTTTAATTTTCTGTGATGATAGCCCTCTAGAAGGTATTGTAAAAAATCTTAATAAATCTAAAAGAAAAATGAAATTTCCATCTAGCATATGTAGAATTTTTGAGAACTGCGCTGAGCTGGACATAATAGTTAAACCAACCAAATTTCCCTCTTCAAGCAATCCTCCATGGAATTCAAGACAGGAATCGATCGATACATCCCTGCATTTACACCTTAAAAGTAATATACTCCCGTTGCAATACCAATGGTATTTCCGTAACAAGGTTCAGAAGCTCAAAGATTATTGTATCATTTATACAGATGGATCCAAAAGTCAAGAAAGCACCTGTTTTTCAGTTACTTATGAGAACAAGTCAATCAAAGTATCGTCATTACCAGACTATAGCTCAACCTTTTCCGCTGAAATTATAGTAATAGATGAAGCTTTGACTTTCGTAAAAAACAGGAATGGCAAATATGTAATTTGTACTGACTCCATTTCTGCCTTATGTGCAATTTTAAATATTAATAATAATAACTTCTATGTAAATAATATAAGGATGTTTTAATTGGAAAATATCCAAAAATTCTCCTTATGTGGTGAGATCCACTATAAGGTGGAAATGAATTTGCAGATCCCATTGCCCGAAAAGCTATAGAATTTCCTATCCTAAAGAGCGACAGTTTAAATATGCGAGATATTAAAAACAAATTTTTTTTTAAATCTCAACGGGATAAAAACAACATATGGGAATTTACAAACACTTGGTACAAAAACTTAAACCCTAGTAAAATTAGCCTCCCTACATGGTTTAAATCAAACGAAAATATAAAAAGACTTGACCTAAATAATAATGTTTTCAAGACTTCGCTTGGACATACGAAACTCACATACGGACATTTAATAAATTGAACTGTTTCTAGTGTGTTTATGTAATTGCGATAACACCTCAATGATCAATATCAATTACTTCCTATCCAACTGTCCGCTATATACAACAGAACGGACAGACATCTTTGGTAACTCCGACCCTATTCAATGCCTATCCTCTCCTTCGTATAAATCCATAAAAGATATTATTAAGTTTATTAAATTAACACATTTATGCCATTTAATTTAATTTTGAATTCCGAGGCTTTATATTCAGATCCTTCTAACTAAAGTGTATTCACACCGTATTTTGATGCAAATCCTTCAATTAATATGGATACATATTACCAAAAAAATTTGTTAGTTAAAACCAAGGTTCAGAAAATACACACATGAAACACACAATGTTCTGTTCAAAAGCAGCCAACACATATCTTTATTTTCATATCAATTATGTGCGTTTCTAAATTTTCTACGGTGCCCAACACAACCATGACTGTGTTCGTTTTAAACACGACTTAAAATATAACTGAACTCGAATCTGTTTATTGTACATGTTGTGTTTTTTCTTACTACACGAGCCACAACACGACTTAAAGTATAACTGAACTCGAACCTGTTTATTGCACATGTTCTGTGTTTTTTTTTCACTACACGTAGCAGAACATGAACTTCAAATAAAGCAACACTCAAAAATGTGTGCTTTATGTGTGTTTGAAACAAAAAGTATGTGATACAAAAATGTTCGTGTAAATAACGAAATATTAAAACGAACACAGTCATGGTTGTGTTGGGCACCGTAGAAAATTTAGAAACGCACATATTTGATATGAAAATAAAAATATGTGTGTGTTGGTCTAAGTTATGTTTGTTTACATATATGTACGAGTTTTTTATTCAGTGTGTGTTTTTTTCTGAACTCTGGTTAAAACATAAAACAAAATAAAATAAAACATTAAAACCTGTACATATACCTAAGTATTTAAACATATATGCATTTCTTTATATAACCATGTTAGCTTAAGGCCTAGTTGCTATAGCTTTAAATATTTAGCATTTTAATTTTATATTCTAATGTAAAAACTAAATAAATAAATAAAATAAATATATAAATGAGAAATTGAAATGTTTGTAACCTTTTTGTTCGTGTTGAAGGTTTTTATTACTAAAAATATTACCATAGATCCAGCTTTATCATAGATCATCCATGTAGACCATCCAGAGGTTGCAAATATTAATGACATCGATCGGATTGATCATCGACAGGAAATCACTTTTGAAATGATCTCAAAAGTGGGCTAGGAAATATCGCCAAATGAAAAAAATGAATAATGGCCTAATGACAGAAAAAAAAAAATAATGAAATGTTGCCTAAAACACTTATTTTTCGTTATGGAAAAATAGCCCATAAAGTTATAAAGTGAATTGGTTTTGCTTATGTAATGTATTCACATAAATAAATACTTATCATACAGTTATAGAGTGAAAAGAGCTCAATCCTCTCGCCAAAACAATATCGCTCGATTTTTTGTAAATGCAATTCAATTTAGCCGATGAAATGTGTGTTTAGCCAACAAAATATAAATAAATATCATATATATTGCAATCAAGAAATAGTGTAGAATGAATTTAATTATCTTGAGGAAGATAATACGGGTGCGATCAGTCAAACCAACGTGTAAAGTTGTATTCTCTCAACAAGCAAACTAGTTTGTACCAGGTATATTTATTGAAGTTGCATTTCTGCATTTCTTGCCTCATGAAAATCGCGAGATTTTAAACTGCCTGGTTGCTTGCAATCGCATTGGCGATTTTTTTGTTAAAATTTTTCTCCTGCAGCACAAGGTGCACCCAGCGATGAAAAATGAAAGCAACCAATTTTTAGAAAAGATTGAGTTATTTTTACTGCCTAAATTGGCATGCATACAAGACAGGCTTCAGTTATTTTTTTAACCGTGTATTAAGCATTTATATGAATATATTAAAAAAAATATATATACATTCAATATTTAACTATTATTAGGTAGATGTGAAGATCACAAATAAGACAAATATTTGTTTACAGTAATTTTTATGGATATCTACAATAAACTAAAATTGGGGTAACGTAAAATGGTCCAATGTGGTTCATTTTGGGTTCATTTGGGTTATTTGGGCATCATGAACTACATTTTAAAACGAAAAATGGGGCTAAAAATTACGAAAAATAGCTCAAGAAGTTGGGCAATTTTTTCATTTGAGAGAATTTTGTATATGTTAGTTTTTTTTCTTTGGGGCCCTGTTTCTTTTTTTTGGCGATGTTTCTTTTGGCGATATTTTCTAGAGCTTCTCAAAATATTGTCTGCTTAAAAGTAGTCTCATGTAACCGTTATTTCTGCGTCTGTACCGCTATGAGGTCAGGGTGTAATGTATTTGTGCTGATGTTTGCAATTACCAAAAATATTTGACCTAGAACCACCTTTTCAACGCTATCCTTCCGTCCGTCCATCCGTCTGACTGTCTGTCGGTCCGTCCGTGTATCCTTGTAGATCTTGCAATCACACTGTAAGGCGCAAATATGAATATATGTTGATCAAATGTGTTATATGGGGGATTTCATGTCAAGTGCATCAACTTTTGAAACCGATGTCTTCCGATCGGTTAGTCCTATTGGATAGTAGTTTAGACACAATTTTTCAATAAGATCGCTCCAGATCTCTCTGAGTTAGAGGGGATCAAAATTTGAAATTTTGGCCAAACAGGTGTTTTATCTCAGCCATGTAACTTATTACCTATTGTTCTTAGAAAATTTTCTCCCAAATAGTTTAGATAGCAATTTCTTCAATATTTCGGAAAAAAATACTTAAAAAAAAAAAAAAATTTGTAGACTTTTTTTTTTGCTAAATTAAAGCATTTTTTGCTTTTTTTTTCAAAAAGGGCATTTTTTTTCATAGGAAAGCTTAGGATTTTTCCTTTAAGAGCTTTTTGGTCGCTTAGTGGGATGAGAGTGGGATATCTATCAAAATAAATGTTTTGTAACTCAAGACAACGGTTTTTCAATTTTTCGCAAATGCACTATTTTGAATTTTTTCCTATTTGTGTCTAAAACCTTACAAATAAAACTTATACTGAGAAACTAGAAAAACTAAACTTTCCGATGGTATATAACATACCAAACTAAAATTTTATACTCTCGATACTGTAATACCCAGAATATGTTAACCTCAGGAAAAAAATCGCTTTTTTTCTGTAGAAATGTTGAAAAATTATTATTTTTTATTTATTTTTAATAATAATTAAATTAAAGTATAATAATAATAATATTAAAAATAAAAAGATAAATAATTTGATAAAATTTAGTCTTAATTACATTAGATCCATTTATATCATAACTATTTTTATACTTCATTTATTGTAGCTGATGAAGTATTTAAATCTTGTAAATTTTTAAATACCCAGTCTTTCATCCAGCTTTATTGTCGCCTTTATTTACTGCGTTTTTTCCTTTCTTAGAGTTGCTAGGTTCTGCTGTTAATTTCAATGCAGGTTTATTTGTTGGCTTTGGAAAGAAATCGTATCGAATAGAGGCAGAAAAATTTTCATCTTGAGTCTTCCATCGACAAGCGGTATAAAAGCATGGTATTGGGCGGTGCCATCGATTGTTACCGCAGCATCGAATCTGCTCTTCAGTGTTTTCAATGTTTCCTGATGATCCTATTTGCTACTAAAAACTATTTTAGTTTCTTTACAATAATTCTTTGCCCAATGGAATAAAGCAGTCGCATCTAAGATGCGATCTTGATGAGAGCACTTTCTTTTAAGGTTTGCTCCAATACCATCACATGCTCCTTTACCATGAGCAGTAGGATGAAAATGCCACTCAGCTGGCATTCAAAAATCTTTTTAATGGGCCATAAGATTTGCCAAGCTACTTTTGTTTTTAAAATGTTGACGAGCTACGTCCGAAATGTAGTATACCTTCTCTACTGTAAATTTAGATTTAGATATTTTAGTATTCTCTTCTGTTACTCATAAACTGTAACGGTATCATGTTTTAAATCGTCGAATATGATTGCCATACTTTTGTGTTCCAGTTTTTCTTATTTCATGTAGTAAATAACTACTGTGAATATAGTTACTTGGTCGTTATTGATGTGGAATGCTTGTATGGCATCCTGAAGAACATATTTATAGTTTTCTGCGAAATCATATGAAATAACGAATTCACCAGACTTCAAATGCATCTTCAAATCCTTGAAGAATGACCATTGCTCTTTGGCTAAAAAGTCATGGTTTCTCAAGTTTAGCAATCCTGTGCTCATTTCTTCCACAAAATCATCCACATTTAAAATGATTGTTTTCAAAGTGCATCTGTTAGTCTGAATCCAAGAATCAAATTTGACCTCCTCTATATATTCTCGATCTAAAGAGTTGATTAAATTTTCTTTGATGAATGTGGTTTTCGGGCAATTGGTACATTCACCTAAGTGGCAAGAAGTTGTTGCATTAGGACACATAGTCAATTTAAGGCAATCGCGGTAATCGTGTAAATCTTCTGCCGAATCATTTGTTAAATACTTTAAGTTGATTTCCTTCAACATTAGTTTAACATTTTCATGGTAAATGCAAACGCATACTGTGTGAGTTCCGCTGCTTTCTGCCAAAACGCAATGTTTTGGCCTCATTTGGGTTAATTTCGTGAAGCCAATTCTAATATCCTCGTGTTCAGATTGAAATGTTGCAAATAACTCTTTCAGGTTACAGATAACCATTCTCTTCTGTTATGTTATGAAGGTATGTTACATACCTCCGGAAAGGTTAATTTGTCTAGTTTCTCAGTATAGGTTTTATTTGTAAGGTTTTGCACACAAATAGGAAAAAATTTAAAATAGTACGTTTGTGAAAAATTGAAAAACTGTTGCCTTGGGTTACAAAACATTTATTTTGATAGATATCCCACTCCCATCCCACTAAGCGACCAAAAAGCCTTAAAGGAAAAATCCTAAGCTTTCTTATGAAAAAAAAAAAAAAATAAAAAATGCCCTTTTTGAAAAAAAGGCAAAAAATGCTTTAATTTAGCAAAAAAAAAATCTAAATTTTTTTTTTTTTTTAAGTATTTTTTTCCGAAATATTGAAGAAATAGCTATCCAAACTATTTGGGAGAAAATTTTCTAAGAACAATAGGTAATAAATTACATGGATGAGAAAAAACACCTGTTTGGCCAAAATGTCAAATTTTGATCCCCTCTAACTCTAACTCCCCTCTGGACCGATATTATTGAAAAATTGTGTCTAAACGACTATCCAATAGGACTAACCTTGGTGCAAATTTCATCCCGATCGGAGACATCGGTGTCAAAAGGTGATGTACTTGACATGAAACCCCCCATATATAAAACTAGTGAAAACTGATCATTTATTAGTAGTCCAAAAATTAAATCGGTAATAGCATTCTTAGACGTAGCCCCCATATAAAGCTGCTTCCCGATCTTCACTTGAATCTATAAAAAAAGTGCTGCACAGATTTTTCTTAAATTTAGTTTGTATCTGTTTTTATAAAAAAAAATAAGTGAGTTTATCAAACACGGTCAGGACAGGTCCACTTTTCGACCTTGGATATGGCATCCGATATGAACTTATTTATATCTGCAGGCAAAAAAAAAAAAATAATAACAATGCCCCTAAAATTTGGTTTATGTTTATTTTATATGTTTATTTTCGTAAGATCGTTTATTAAAACGCATGGTATAGAAATAATCCATGAAAAACAACCTTAATTGTTACAATTGAAAAATATATTGGAGCGTATAACTGCTGAAAGAAAGGGGATACGAATTTTGATTTGATGCAAATAATCAGTGAAATTTACAATTTTTTAATAAAAGAGGTTCCTCACAAAATATGATAGGATAGGATTTGATCTCGCCGCCATATAAATATCGGACTAAATCTTAAACATATTTTCATACAACACATAAATATACGTCTTTAAGGATTCAAATATCATCCGATCAATGCGAACTGCTCAGCCTATCTCTTTTTAGAAAACATAGAGTCACTGAAATGTTATGTGATACTAATTAAGTTTAATATTTAAGTATTAGTTGTCTTTTTTAATCACTTTACTATTTATACCCTATATCACCTTAGACCCCATAAAAGTAACCCATATCAGACCGAATAAAGTGGAAGTAAGATTCCCCTTATCATTTATTATTATGATCATTTTTAGTTACAGATATTTTTTAGTTACAAGCTGATTTCCGATATTTATTATAATCTATAAAAAAAAAATTTTTTTGCAAATAATAACAGTGCCATTAAAATTTGGTTTATGTTGATTTTCTATATCCTGTTATTGCTTCAGCGACAATGGATCTAAGATCCTATCTCAAAATGAATGGTATAAGATATTGTATAGTCGATCTAAATTTTTTTCTACATTTACGTTTTGTTAATGTTTAAAAAAATAAATAGTTTTTTCAAAATTTCTAATTAATTTTATAATTTTCTGCCCCATCTGTTTCATATTTAAGTTTTCGGTTTTTGTTGCGCCATCTGTTCAAAATTTCAATTAAGATAATTTGTATTTATAAAATCCAAGTCTTTAGAAAATGCAGTTATTTATTTTAAGATTAGAATAGTCCGTATTATTTATTATAAGTTTATAAGTGAGGAACCAATATATAATATATAAATATAACGAAAAGTTAAGGGGTGTCTCAAAATGGTAGAAATTAAATAAAAATTTTAAAGCGAAATATTCAATAACATCTTAAATTTTGATTGGTCTATATTAGTCTATATTTTAGCTGGTTTTTGGGAATGGACTTGAAATGGCATTAGATTATGAGCAGGTACAATATTTTGAAATCTTTTCTATATTCGGAAAGCAAGGTATAAAAAAAATTTACCATAAAGCAGTAAATTAGAAAATCGAATTGTTCAAGTTATTACCAAATGAAAAGATTGTTCACCAGAGATGTTGCTAGAAAAAGCGGAATGAATGTTAGTTAGTAGGTTCAAAGATTCAAGGAATGGAATGCTTGAAAACTTGAAAGAAATTAAAGGTAGCGAGAGTCTCATATAAGTGAAGGATAGTTTTGAAAATAGTACAAAAGTATTTCATGACAAAATGGTAATGCAAGGACTTCAATTTTTCTGAAGCCAAAGCAGATTAATGCGCCGCACAGGGGGTTCGATTTCCCCAAAATGGAGATTAATTCAACGAAGGGTCTAATTGATTAGGTAGTATTTTTTTTGGATTAGTTATACATAAGTTATAAAAAAAAACAAAAATATTGTATACTTTTGAAGAGAACTTTTTTTATTTATTTAATTTAACTAATATTATATTAAAGAATTTGCATTAATATTTCTCAAATCAAGCAACTGGAGAGCCTTACGACATCCGATTTTGATGAAATTTGCTATGAGTGTTGTACCTTACACCACCAAGTGAAAATGACAATTTTGGAACTTTAACCCATTTTGTCCCAAACTTGTCTAGTCATTAAATCATTTTGTTGATGTTATTCTTGGTTTTTATACTGTTTTCCTATATTATTCGAGAAATGAAAATTATATTTATAGCCTTTTATCGAAAAAGTAGCAAAAATATATACATTTTATTTTGTAAAGTGTTTCTAACCTGTTTTTTTTGAATATATGTCCAAACTCTTCAGATTCCCATCCATCGACACCGTCACCCTCATCATCGTCATCTATATAGTAAGCGATTTCTGTTTCTGTCGGCAAAATTGACGGCGAAATTAATAGCTCCACTGCTGATTTTGGGAGGTGTTTTATTTTATTTTTATTTAACTTCATTTTTCCAGAAATAATTGGATCTGAGGTTAATAGAAACCTATTTAGTATATCCCGATTCGATTCCTCCCGGCTTCTTGTGCTTCTTCTGACAGTTGGCCAATCGGTAATAAAGCGTGCGAAATGATTTCTGGGCCATGTATTAAAAACTTATGCAGAGTAGGAGGCATGTTAAATCACGGATATTTCTCTACAAAACTTACAAAAATTGCAAACTTTTCCATCTACCATTACTAACATAAGCTTATGAGCTACGCTTACAGATCTGTCTTCTGTGAATACTAGAGAATTTTCAAGCTCATTTATCTCTTCATCCACCCTTTTTTTTCTTGTGTGGAGACACTCAAACATTCTTTAACAAATTCAATTTTTAATGGCCTACAAAATCTTGTTGATGATGGGCGAGGATTTTGCCAGATAACTTTTTTTTGACACACCATTCTAAGTGGAACAATGCACGTTACGAAAACCGCTGCGTCACTTGCACCATGACCTTGGAAAGCTTGTTTGTATGAGCTGTGTCCGGAGCTTCCACCAAATCCCCACTTTGTGTATAAGATAATTTTTGACAATTCGTAATCAGATAAGGTGGCAATAACATCTTTTTGCAGTAAAACTAAACGCTCAACAGTGTGATTAAGAAGAGCTTGCAGACTTATTTGAGCTGTTGTTTCGGTTACTCGTATTGCGTCTTCCATTGGGTAACAATCTTTTTTCGCTTGTTGGACGATTGTGTAAGAAGGAAACTTCTCCGGAGCAGCTTTTCTAATCACATTATACTGGCTACGAGTAAGCTTTGCTTCTGCCAGCACTATAAGCGCAGATTCTGCACTTAGTTGTTTTGCACGTTCTTGTGATGTCAAACTAGCCTTATATTTTGCAGCTCTAGATGAGGAAGAAGTAACATGTTTCAATATTTTTGATGCTTCTATATGGCCAGAAGTTCGTAAACTCATTTGAGTGGCATAGCTTAACACAGACAGCGATGACTTATCTCTTATATCCTTGTATTTCTTTGTTTTTGTTTTTGATGAACATTCATCAAACTCCATTTCTTTGCCGCCTCTTTTATTTGTGTGCACTACAAATGAGATGGAAGAATCTAACCAGTTTTTATTATCTCTACAAAAACGGCCATCATGTCTATTTGATTTAGACCATCGACTCTTAAAATCAAAAACGTAACTATTAAATTTAGTTTGAAAATCTTTCATATCAACAGGGTTTGTACGTTTTATTATTTCTTCTTTCAAAATATTAATTTTTTCTTTAAATAGCAAAGAGTCTGCATTCCGAAAAATATCGTAAAGACTCTGACGAGAGAAAAATACTGTTTTGAAGCTTGTTCCTAAAAAGATTAGACAGTAGGATATTATAAATCAGAAGCTTAAAGTATTTGTTTGTACCAATTACCCAATAACAAACTTTACAGCACTTTCAGTACATTTGACGTTTTCACAAACACAAAAATAACGAATAACTAGTAACCAGGCTTGCCATTTTTACACCTTGGATGCTAGATCTAGCACAATCTAGCAATCAACATTTTTAAAATTTGCTATTTTTTTGTTTAGCTCTTTTTAAAACTTTTTTTTATTGTTTCTAAATTTAATAATTTTATTTTTTGCGTATTTAGTAATTTTACTAGTTTTTTTTCTGCAGGGCCTTTAATTAATTTTTAAGAGCTGTTTAGCAACTTTTTTTAAATGCCCTAGCACTATTTCATATTTATCTTATGGCAACACTGCTACCAACAAACAAAAAAATTGTAGTATAACAATAACAACAATAACAATCATAACAACGAAAACGAGAACAAAACAAATTAAAGACAACAAGAACCGCTTTTTTATGAGTGGCTATTTTTTAAATTTATTAAATATATTTAATTGGCGCAAAAACGCGCAACATTTTTTTTTATAAATATGAAAGACTACATACTACAGTTTAATACACAATTTACACTTTTACCCAATTTTACCCTATTCCCATTTAAAACTCCACATATATTTTAAAAATAGCCCAAATTTAAGCATATTTAAAAAAAAAAGTTAAAAATATTTCTACATATTTTTTGTTAAATTTTTTTTCTTAAATTACGTTAAAATACCTGACGTTGAAGATTCCATAATACAAGTATCACTTTTGACTGTTAAAAATAAAAATATTTAGCTTTAAAGTATGACAAATTTCAATTTTCACAACTATTAGAAAAAAACTTAAAAATTTCTTAACTTTAAGGCTACGTAGCAAGAAAAGTAAAAAACATATGACATTGAAATTTTCGGTAGTGATGTAGAATTTAGTACTCTTTAATCGAGTAATAAGTATTTTTTAAAAAACTTCATTTTCATTATTCAATTAATCTCCATTTTTTGCGATTTCAACCCAATGTGCGCCGGTGCATTGTAAATTATGGTAAAATATTTATTAAAATTTTTTTTCTTAATTTCTTAATCCAATCAATCAAATGACTCAAAATAGTACACGGCACTTACAGTTTTTTCCTTTTTCAAGTAATCAATAAATATTATACGACGTCCATCCCAAAAATCACCGGCCATAACTTTTCTAGCCGATTTTTGAGTCTTTGGCCGCTTTGGTCAGCTTTCGAACGCTGACGGTGTATAATAATGAATCCACATCTCATCCGCTCCAAAACATACTTTGTATCATGAACAAGTGTCAGTTTTTGTTCAGCTGTTAAAAGTTGCGGCACCCATCGAGCAGAAAGCTTTTTCATATTTAAATGTTCATCCAATATATACCGAACTCGGTCTGTTCATATCTTTATTACACCAGCAACCTCACTAACTTTAATTTCTCGATCATACAATACAACCTGATGCAGTTTTTCTACGTTTTCTTCGCTAGCTGCCTCATTTGGACGACCAGTACATACTGCATCATTTGTGCTCGTACGATCACGTTTTATACTACGTTTTAACCATTGAATATGATGTCGCAGATTCATCATAATATTCATCGATCCATTCTTTGGCTTGGCCAGTATTTTTCCCCACCAAAAAACAATGTTTGATAAAAACACAAAACTCTTTGCAATCCATTTTTTCTCACACTTTAAATTTTTATAACAGTAATTTTTTTTTTCTAAACTATGAAATGTCATGAAATTCTGACACAATTTTTCTAAATCTTTTTTTTTTTTGCTTTTCATGTTTTTTATTTATTGAACCTTCACTGCGCATAAGCCGTACTTTGAATGTTACAAATTTGAAATTATATATTCCTTAGTTAGAAAACTCTCACCAGATAATCACTTATTTTATCTGAAAACAATTAAAGTATTGTAGATTTCAGTAATAACCAAGTCTGTCAATTTGTCCCGATTTTAAGTTTATTAGTTCTTAAGACTTTTTACATGAGTCAAAAAATTTTTTTAAATATGGATGAACGTTACTTTAATATTTGCTTTAATCTTTCATGTTGGTCACATAACTTAAAATAGAATATTTGTTGGTTCTTCTGAAAACTTGCATGAAATAAGCGGTTGTCCCAGAAAACCATGGAGCTATACTGTGATTCTATCCTACGGGATGGCGCACAAATTGCGCTACAATAAGAAATTCAAATAACTTTTTTTATCAATGTATTTCGTTTTTTTTTTTGTGAGTACTTGTGGATTAGATTTACTCCATATACGGCAATTTAGCTTCTTTACAATGGCATTTAGATCAATCAGTTATCAAACTGCTTGTATTTGGACTTTGTACGGAAACAAGTATAAGTCATCGTGAATTATCCGTTGTAATGACCGTCTGCTAATTGCAATTTGTGACAATAAGTTTCGTGTCTTATTGCCTGGATTTGCCTAAATTGATGATGCTACAGCCGCGATTTTGTCATGAACCCGAACATAGGAATCTCAATGGAACGGTCTTCGTCCGATGCTTCCAGATTCGACAAATATGTTTACGTGGCTCATAATGGTCCATATACTCGGGCGAGTGCCGCCAAACTCCCGTCTAAATTTCCTTTGAACGGAGATAAAGAACAGCAAAGTACGGTACTGCTGCGCTATCCGAATCCTCTTTTCGGTATTCCAAGCATTCATTTTAATAAATCTAAAAAGCAACCTGCCAATCAAAAAATAATTGCTTATACAGAAAAACAGTTATTACATTTTGTTTTTCTAGCAAGATTCGTGCGGCCCCCCTATAATATAGATTAAAACAGATTAGATTATTTTTGCAATTTGTCACAATTTTTTTTAACAGTGCATATATTTCCGCACATCATTATAAGACCGTAATGTGTATGAATGTTATTTCTTTGATGTGTTATTTTCTCATTTTGTTTGTTTTGAAAAATGATGAAATGATTGTTAAGCAATTTTCTGTATTGTATACTAAACAATTGAATAACTATAGTCATAAGGGAAAACAAGAAAAAAACAAACAAATCAAATAAGTTTAATAGACAACGGAATGAGTAAAACTTAAATTATATTTAAATTTAATT
Source organism: Cordilura impudica (assembly GCA_963682025.1). NCBI lineage: Eukaryota > Metazoa > Arthropoda > Insecta > Diptera > Scathophagidae > Cordilura > Cordilura impudica. The sequence continues at coordinate 114,392,884 of OY821517.1, forward strand.
AGGCAAGTTGAAGAAAAAATAGAAAATGATGTTGATTTATCACTTGAGTTGTGAACAAAGTTTGAAAGCAGTTGCCTGAGTCGTGTTTGAAACAATTTTCTGAAAGGTTGCTTACTTTCTCCTTTAAAGGAAAATTTGTTTCTATATAAATTCATACAGTTGACACATAAAATGAGTGCTCACTCTTTTCTCATATTTTTAATAATATTTTTTATATCATTTAAACAATGCTTTTTTATTTTTTAATTAAATTTAAATTATTACAATAATTAAAAATAATTCCATATATGTAAAAAATATAAGAAAAGCAGTAAATAACCTGTATTTTCAACTAAAAAATAAGAGCTCATTATCAATCGATCTTCTAAGATGAAATTTGAACACCTAACTTTTTTATTTTAATATTAAGAATGTGACCCCTAACTCCTGATTATTGCTACTTGTCTTTTAGGAATAGAGAGGACCAATTTTTGCGCCACTTGTAGTGGAATTTAATAATATTTTTCCTGGAGAGTTTTGAAAAAAATACCGTTTTGGTTCTTGTTTCTTTTTTCGAAATCTTCTGTCCAATTTATCCGAGAGATTTTCTATTGGATTAATGTCCGGGGCTAAAGAGGAGCTTCCAATCATTGTGTGGATTTTGTAGGGAAGCCGTAGTCCAGCATTTTCTGCCGGTGTCTTGGGAAAAGATGTAGCTGCATGGTGAAGCCATATTTTTGCACTCTTGACTGGAGATTAGAGTCCAAAACCTCTTTATATTTTTGATGGTCTATTCTATCACTTAGCGATGTCTGTCGGTTCGTCTATCTGGTTATCTATCTGTCTGTCCATCTGTTAGTCTGTCCGTCTATGTAAAAAACTTCCGGTCACAAATACGAATATATTTTAATGAAATTTGGTATAGAAAATTTTATCCGCCATATAACGAACGATATTGAAATTTGTAGAAGATATTTAGACCTAGCCCCCATACTAATAATTCATATCAGACTGATTAAGATTGTTGTAAGATTTATATTATCATATAGACAAAAATATGTGTATTATTCCATTAATAAAAATATTATACCAAAGAATAAATCCTGTTGAACAATTTTTAGTCGTAGTCCCCATAAACATCTAATTCTTAATCTTCACTTTCTGACAAAAAATGTCGCCCTTTTTTTGCCCTTTTTAGGAAAAGTGTATTTTTTTATATATTCTGAATTAAGAGCAACCTTATATTATATATCAGTCAAATAGTCTCAAAGTGCTGTGTTCATAAATACAAAAAAAATTTGATTATTATCCTCTTGGAAGTCATAGGGTGAAAATATTCAAAAAAGGGGAACAATGGGAAAATATGCTCATACTATGACCTGAAAAAAGTCAATGGCTGGAATTTTTGGTGATTTACGAGGGCCCGACCTTGAGACCTTTCGATTGATGTATAAGATAAGTTTTTCCTTAGTTCAGAATATATAAAAAAATACGCTTTTCGAAAAAAGCGCAAAAAAGGGCCACATTTTTTGTCAGAAAAGAAAACGGCAATAGATTTATCAACAATAAAAAAATTAAATAATTTTGTTTTAAATTTGGTTTTTGTGTAAAGTAAGTGATTTCGTTTTTGCTGTTTCTATATCAACTACTAGATGTAACCCAGTGTTCTTCGCTACACCCCCCCTGCCCCCCACGAATCGTTATGAGGGCTCACGCAAAGTCCCAAGTTTCTCACTAATACAGTTATTTAGATACATCACATTTAATATTAATTTTGTGTAGGGGTGCCACGCGCATTTGTCCAATCCCGCCCTTTTTTTGTCTGACTACTCACGTTAATAATAGATGACCTGAGACAAATTTGCAAAGCTTTCTCTATCATAGTACTTGATATATATGATATTAAAAATTTACTTTGTATGGGAGGTGCCACGCCCACTAAAAAAAAATAACAGCCTGTAGCACTCCCATATCCGCAGTAAGACTATGTGAAAATTTCAGGAAGATCAGATAAGTAGTTACGGGGAGTACCTCCTACAAATAAACAAACAAACAAACAAACAAACAAATATTACCTCTTTATTATGTTAGTATAGATTATTAGTATAGATTTTTTATTTCAAAGCTTGCTGATGCTGATATACAATGTTTTTTGTTTTTTCATTCGGTACAACAATTATCAGATTTTTCGGCGTTCCTACCCTGGAGAAAAGTACATGTAGCTGCCTATGAGAAGATGGATTATCCATATTAGATCTGGCAACATTTAACTGTTGGCCTTGAACTTAATATATCATTTGGCAATTTTTCTTTTTAGCGATTTTTGATTTTGCAAATTTTTGGTTTTGAAGATTTTTTTTGGCGATTTTTATTTTTCGCGATTTTCGTTTTTGGCAATTTTTGAATTCGGCAATATATTTTCCACGACAAATCACATTGATAATTAATGCACTTGTTAAAAGACTGTCGCTTTCGTAGTACTTCATACTTTTTATATAGGAAGTGCCAAGCCCACTAATCCCATCCCGCCCAATTTTTATTGGACTTCTCACATTTATATCTGATGGACTCACTGCTTCGATCACGCCCATTTTTTTGTCCGACTAATCATACAAAGAACCTATGGGCTCACGCAAAGCCGCAAAGCTCTCCCTTTTGCAGTAATCCAGATATATGACATTAAATAGTTACTTTGCATGGGGAGTGCCACGCCCATTAGTGTGAATCAGCCAATTTTTTGTCCAACTACTCATAATAAGATCTGATGTGGTCGTGCAAAGTGTCAAAGCTTCCCTTTTTTAGTACACCTGTTATATGATACCTATGGGCGGTGCCACGCCCACTGTTCCGATCATGCCCATTTTTTGTCTAACTAATCTCATGAATAACTTATGGGCTCACACAAAGTTCCAAAACTCTCACTATTACAGTACTCCAGATATATGGCAATTTATATTTACTTTGGATGGCAGGTGCTACGCCTATTGGTCCGACACTACCCATTTTTTGTCCGAGTACTCACATTAATAATAGGTGGCATCAGACAAATTTCATAAGCTCTCTCTATCACAGTACTCGAGATATATAATATTGAACAATTACTTGTATGGGAGGTACCACGCCCACTTATCCGATCCCGCCCATTTCTGGCGTAGCTACTAATATTAACAATAGATGACCTCACACAAATTTTCAAAGCTCTCCCTATCATAACACTCAAGTATATGCTATTAAAAATTTACTTTGTGTGGGAGGTGCCACGCCCACTGTAAAAAAATTATAGCCTATAGCACTTCCCGCAGTAAGACTCTGTGAAAATTTCAGGAATATCAGATGGTTAGTTACGGAGATTACCTCCTACAAACAAACAAACAAACAAACAAACAAACAAACAAACACACATTACCTCTTTATAATATTAGTATAGAAGTATAGATTGCCTTAAAAACGTTGGATCTAAAACCCTCTCTCGAGACGCATGCTATAGGGTATTATTTAATCAGTTAAATCCAACTATAATTTTATAACCTATACCACTATGTGGTTTGGGTATAATGACTTTGTGCTGCTGTTTGTAACTACCAAAAATATTTGACCTAGACCCATCTTTTATTATACCGATCGAATCAGAATCACTTTCTGATTCGATTTAACGATGTCCGTCCGTGTGTCCGTCCGTCCCTCCGTCCGTCTGTCTGTCCATGTAAACCTTGTTATCAAACTGCAGGTCGCAAATATGAGTCTATTTTGATGAAATTTGGTATATAAGCTTTCATCGGCCACAGGACGAACGCTGTTGAAATTGGTGGAAAACGGTCTATGTTCAGACCTAGCCCCCATACAAATGACCCCTATGAAATAGACATAAAATACCATAAGATCCAAATTATCATATAGATCAAATTGGGTTTTATGCATTTATTACACCCATTAATGAGTAGTCAAAAAATTATCCCTATGGGACAACCCTTACTCATAGGCCCCATATAGAGCTGCTTCCCGATCTGCACTTAAATCTATCAAAAAACAAAAATATTGCACTGATTCTTTTCAACATTTGTTTGTACATATTTTTCCAAAATACAATAGACTTTACCAAACATGATCTGATCGGTCCAATTTTAGGCCTAGTGCCCATATAGATATAGCATTCGATATGAATTTTTCATATCTGCAACCAAAAAAATTAATAAAAATCCCACTCAAATTTGGTTTATCTTATTTGCTATGTCCCGTTAATTTGGCCTAAGCAATAGAGTCTCTAAAGGAATGGTTTAGATATCGTATAGTCGGTCTAGACCGACTATAATTATCTTACTTGTTTTACTTGTTTTTTTTTTTTTGTGGAAAGGGGTCTTTTGACTATTTCCGTAATTTTACGTAAATAATTGTTGTCTCTAATAATTGTGTTTATAATAATTTTACGTTCGGATTCCGTTGATTCTTTACATTATGAATTTATATGGATAATATCCAAAATCAAGTACCTACTTTCCTGTCCAACGTCTGGTACTGAATTCTTTCTTATTTCTTAATATTTATTTATACTAATATAATAAAGATATAATGTGTGTTTGTTTGTTTGCTTGTTTGTAGGAGGCAATCTGACTGCGGATATGGGAACTGCTATAAGCTTGAACTTTTTTTTAATATTTTTTAGTGGGTGTGGCACCTCTCATATAAAGTAAATTTTTAATAACATATATATTAAATACTCTGATAAGGAGAGCTTTACAAAATTGTCTAAGGTCATATTATTATTAACGTGAGTATTCAGAATAAAAATGGTCGGGATCAGACAGATGGGCGTGGCACCCTCATACAAACTAAATAATAATTATTATTTATCTGAAGTACTGTAATAGTGAGAACCTTGAGAGTTTGGGTGAGCACTTTAATTATGATGGTGTGGTAGGGAAGCACACCAGGTTACATCTAGTGTTACGTAATTTGATCTTATTTGAAAATATTTTTCTATTCAAAATCGTTATTCTTCTATGCATGACAAAAAGAAAAGTTATAAACGAACACTAGCTATTTGACGGTAAAGTTTTGTATTTCTTTTCTTCTTTAAATTCGTTTTTTATTTAACAATTTCTTTTTAACATTTGATTTAAAGCTAATCCCACGAAGCCATATGGATTGTCTGCAGGATGTATAATGTTTAAATTCATTACGTAAAGTAAAATTGTTTTTATTACGAAGCTATAAAAAATTCTTTTAGCATTTTTTTTATTTTATAAAAATTATTTATGCTTAATAAGTTTAATGGCAAATTATAAAAAATATTTGGTAAATCAACCGATAGTGTGTTCTTTCCGTATATATTTTGATGACATTCAACATTATATCTTAATTGGGCTCGACACCTGGTATTATAACTGTGGTCTATTGGTTTTAAGAATCGGGTGTCATTGTAGAACTCATTTATTAGCGTTGTACAGTAAATACTCTTTATGTTTAGTATTTGTAGGTCTGTTGCGATTTTGCTTGCGGCGTTATTGTTGGTATTGCTGTTTCTGACTGTGTTGTTGTGAGGAGTTTTGTTGAGTATGTTGTTGACTCTATTGTTGTTTATGTTGTTTGTCATGATTTTATTGTTAGTTTTGTATGTCGTAGTGTTAAATGGTGTGTCGTTCTCTCTGGATGTGTTGTTGTTGTTTACAGTGTTGTAAAGCCTGTTGATTATCATGTTGTTGTTGCTGTTAATAGTTGTGTTGATGTATAAGTTGTTATTTTGAGTGCACTGCTTTTATTTGTGGCTGTTATTGTGGCGCTGTTGTTAGGTGTGTTTTTCGTGTTTAACAGAGAGTTATTTTTGTCATAGATCATGGCATAGTCAAAAGTTTGGTTGTTGCGTTGTTGATTTTTCCACAAAATTTTAAGAATTTGGTTTTGAGTTTGTTATAGTGAGCCACAATAAGTTGCACTAGCCCAAGCTGTTATGCCATGTCTTATATGTGATTCAGTGAACAGTAAAAGTAGCGCAGTTACTTAGGTGATACAGGCTATATGCTGTTTTTCGTAATCTCTTACGGAGGTGTTGTTTGTGTGTAAGTCACTTGAAATTTTCGTCAACGTACACTCCAAGATACTTGTATGTATTCACCATTTCTATATATGTACTGCAGTTATCGGTGTTGGCAGAGTTGGTACAGTTCATTTTGTCGTGAAGGCATTGGGTGTCATGAAATTTTAGCAAAATATTAGTGTGCGCTAGATGGGGCGATTTGATATGCATTAATTTTGTTTTAGATGCGTTGACTACAAAGTCATTATCATGACACCATTTTGTTATCATATCAAGTTGATTTTGCATGATTGCACTTACAGTTTCCAATTTTTTATGGGATACTATAATTGCAGTGTCATCGGCGTATGCAAATGTGTTGCTTTCATTTAGCATGCTTATTAAGTCGCTTGCGTAAATTAAATAGAGGTTAGGGCCGAGTTTGGAGCTTTGGGGTACACCATTGTTTGAGGGAGTTTCGTTGCTTAGTGTTTTGTCGATTTTAACGCGGTATGTTCTAAGCTCCAAATAATTTATGAACAGTTTAGGCAATTGCCCCTAATGCCGTTTCTTCTTAATGTCTTCAACAAAATTATTATGTGATTTTTAAAGTTTTTGATAACGGTCTTATCGATATTACTTGTACGATTGCCCGTTATTTCAAAAATTAGTTGCCACATAGCTCTTATATTGTTTTCGCTTTCTAAAAATTTGTTTTTATAATTGTTACTTTTTGCATATATTAGTCTTTTATTTAAGACATTTCTAAATTTTTTATATTTTTTATTTTCATTATTTTATATTTGTTATAAATGAGAGAGAGGTCTGATAATATTTCAGTTATTTTGTTAACCCACAAAATAGATTGATTTTCTACCGAATGCATTGCCAATCGAAGTGCAATGATTTTATTAACCGAATTTCACGTTCAATTCCGTTGCCTTAACAGAAAATACTTCATTATAATAGAAAACGAATAGCTGCCATCAAATTATTATTGATTCAATCGAAAGTGTAGTTGTTTGTCTTTAGAATTATTCATAAATAAAGTAATAACAAAAGAGAATAATGAAATAAATTAAGTTTTTTTTTAATATATATTTTTTGTAAAAAATCCATTTGAATTTGAAATTTAAATGTGAACACTAACTTTTTGGTTAAACTGTATATTAAATAAATAGCTTTTCTACTTACAAAATTTATTCTATCTTTAAGTCAATATTTCATCTACAAGCGCTACTAAATAAATCATAGTTTGACTTGATAAGTTAGTCAGATCTAGCATTAAGTTTCCAAAGTTTATTTATTCAAAACTAAAAACCACAAGGTTTAACTATCACAAAGACCAATAAAGTTAAATAAGTAGGAGTTTAGGGAGTTTGGTATTATTTTGAAGGATTCTTGACATCCCATTTTGCAAGCAGATTTTATTGTTTAAACACAACGTATATAAAGGCTATCATTTGTCCTAATGGCGTTTATGATATTACAGGCACTTAGATTTCTAAATCTGCCTTCAATAAAAATAAAAAATTCTCGATATTTACTTTTTATCTCTAAAAATCGGAATATATGTCTGCCTTTTGGAAGGTTACACCTTTTTAATGTGTTTATGTGCGGATGCATTTGAGGATAAAAGTATAATTTGACAATGGAGCTCAGCAGGTTGCCGGGCCGTCATATTTCAAATTTTATATCTACAGCACTGGATAAGAAATCATACGTACAAGTACTTCATTGTATCTATGGTATTACCAGAGCCGCCCATTACTCCAGTATTCGAGCACTCAATAACTAATCGGGCTAAAGGAGTTGCTCGTATGATAAAAACTAGCATACACCAGGAAAGTTATGTGTAAGTGACCTGAAAATATATAATTTTATACCATGTATTTTCGGAGGATTTTTTGTAATATGATATCGAACCAGAAGTGCGTCCGTTTCAGGTGACACTTAGTGATTATTCGTGGAGTTTGTATGATACAAAAAGTACGTACTTCTTCGAGGGCAGTCCCAGAACAATCCAACCTGAGAAAGAAAACAAAACAAATTTGAGAAGAATATTCTATATTTCCTAACATAATCTCCTTTTTGCTATATACACTTATCCCAGCGATGTTCAATAGCTTCGATGCCCTGTTTATAGTAAGAACTGCCTAGTTTCTTAAAACAGCCATCAATCTCAGACGTTTTCATTGTTAACAAATCTTTCACCACCGATTCATTTCTTCAAATTTGGAAATAGAAAATAATCCGATGGAGCTAAATCTTGCGAATAAGGTGCGTGATAAAGCAATTCGAAGTTATGGATACTGGCCACCGCAATAGTGTATGTATGAACTGCTTTGACTTGTCCTTCGTCTCAGGTGTTAAGTGATGAACCCGTGTCTTATCAATGGTTACGAATCAATGCAAAAAATCAGCTTTATTGTGGTGAAACATCGCCAAACACTCTACTGAAACATTTTCATGGCGCAGTTTGTGTTCTATTTTGAGCAACCAGACAGCTTTCTTGTCACCAAATTTTCGATTAATATGGGATATGTATATGTCATATGTCAAGCTAAGCCTCAATACTGGTTTGAGAGAAACCTTCCAAATGAAAAAATTTTAACTGCATAATGGTGACCAATTTTTTTACTGTTACAAATTCACTGAGAGCGGTTATTTTTGATGTCTTAAAAAATACTGAACAACGTGGCGCCTTGAAACTTTACACATTTGTTTCGTAAGGTTGTCACTTTTCAAACAATTGTCGCCATCTACACATCAGGCCAGGTTATTCTGGAAACGTACTTGTGCTAAACATAATATACAAGCATTCAGAAGTGAAAGATAGTTAGACACTTATCCATTTGAGTAATACAATAAAATAAGACTGGAACATTTTATTATTATAAAAAATTTATTAACTGTTTCATCCGATTGTGTGTACATTAGGATGGCCCTTCATTATATGAAGAAGAAAAAAAGTGTTCAAACTCTCGGTCGCACCACCTAGAAATATGCGAGTAGCAAAAAAACTGTGAAATGCAAATTTTTTTGCCAATCAAAAAACATTTAGAGGTGTCTGAACGCGATTGAAAATTTAAAATGTGTTTTATATGGGGAAAATATGACTTTCTTTCAGATTTTACGAAAATTTCATATTATATGTTAATGCTTCCTACAAATTGTTAAATAATTCGGGATTAGCATTAAATTGCCTTTCAAAGAAGCTTCAAAATCTAATAAAAACTCGCCAAGAAATAGCAAATGCCCCAGACCACTTTTGTGCCAAAAAAAACTAGGTCATGAAATTTGATGGCATTTTTTTCAACTTTAAGAAATTAATTAAAGCCAACATTTTGTTTAAGTCTCTATACCTGTATGTACTCAGAAATGAAGTACTGTTTTATTACCACCTTTTGAACCTATTAAGCATTGAGATCGAAAATGGAAAATTGTTTTGATAAAGTTTTGAAAACCCCTCTTTCAAGTTTTGAAAAATTTTCTTAAACAAAATTTAAAAAAAATGATCTAGCTCTTTAAGATCTTTTTTATTGCATATTAGAGAAAAACTGTCTGAATTTTTAGGTAAATCCCTGTACCACAATTTTTTTTGGCAAGGATGTTATTTTTGCGGATTTCGAGAAAAATGGGATTTTTGTAAAATATTCCGAAAATGTACTCTTTCTAAATACTCTGTGTCAAAAATGCATCACTTGTCTACTCTTAAATGTTATATATTATTTTAATAGTCTAGGGTTTCGGAAAAAAGTATTATGACCCCATTAACCCTTTTGTAATTGTGGTCACATATGACCCCAAGCAAATTAAAGACAATTTATTCATTAAATTCAAATATTTTGTAAGTGCTGTTGAATTTTTAGATGCTATGCTTAAAATATGATAACCAAATGTGCAGAACATCCTCTCCTAAAATTTGGGATAAATCCGAGAACGTTAACCCATAATTTGCCAAAGCCAGCTTTGGATTTTAAGTAATTTTAAATAAAAATTACGATGAAACCACTACTACGAATTTAAGAAAAATAATTCGGTTATTTTTTATTTGTTTAAGGCTTCAGTGCTTCTGGGATCAAAAAAATCCATTACGATATATCTTTGATGCAATTATCTGCTTATTGCTCGCGAATATACTCGTAAATTAAAACAACTTTTAACCAATTTTGTTATAAAATTATTTTATGTATAAAACTATCTAAATTTTTTTTAAACAAAATAAGAAGACCCACAGAGATCCAAAGCGAATAAAAGACATTTTATTCAAAAGAATATGAAATATAAAATTAATTCTATATATTTTGGTGTATTTAAGGATGATTTAGTGTGCGATTCAAATTGTTTTCTGTAATCACTTACGACTTGCAATAAGTATTGCTTTTCTTTAATTTCATGTTATTATATTAATTTTATATTTCATATTCTTTTGAATAAAATGTCTTTAATTCGCTTTGGATCATTTGTGGGTCTTCTTATTTTATTAAGGAACATAACTGGTTAAAAGTTGCTTTAATTTATATTCGCGAGCAATAAGCAGATAATTGCACCAAAGATATATCACAATGAATTATTTTGACACCAGGAGCACTGAAGGGTTAAATTAATAAGGATAACCGAATTATTTTTCTTAAATTCTAAACAATGGTTTAATCGATTTTAATAGAAAAACTCGCTTTCGTATTTTTTATATAAAAATATCTTAAGATCCAAAGCTGGCCTTGGCAAATAATAGGTTAGCTTTCTTGGATTTATCTGAAATTTTAGGAACGGAAGCTCTACACCTTTAGTTATTATATTTTAAGTGTCGCATCTAAAAATTCTATAGCACTTACAAAATATTTGAATTTTTTGAATAAATTGTTTTTTATTAGCCTGTGGTCATATTTGACCCCAATTCCAAAAGGGCTAATGGAGTCATAATATTTTTTTCCGAAACCCCAGGTTATTATGATAAAATATAACATTTTAAAGTAGAAAAGTGATGAATTTTTGATACAAAGTATTTAGAAATAATACATTTACAGAATATTTTACAAAAATCCCATTTTTCTCGAAATCCGCAAAAATAAAATCCTTTTCAAAAAAAATTCTGGAATAGCGATTTACCCAGAGGTTCACATAATTAATCTCTATCATCCATTTAACAAAGCGTTAAAGAGGTAGATCAATTTTTTTAAATTTAGTTTAATAAAATTTTTCAAAACTTTAGAAAGGAGTTTTCAAAATTTTATCAAAAAAATTTTCCATTTTCGGTCTTTATGCTTAAAAAGTTAACAGGGTGTTAATAAATAATGCTTCATATCTGAGTACTTACAGGTATAGAAACTAAAATAAAATGTTGGCTTTAATTAATTTCTTAAAGTTGAAAAAAATGTCATAAAATTTCATGATCCCGTTTTTTTTTTGGCACAAAAGTGGTCTGGGGCATATGCTATTTCTTGGCGATTTTTTCTTAGATTTTGAAGTTTTATAGCTTCTTGGAAAGATAATTTAATGTTGATTCCGAATTATGCAACAGTTTGTCGGAATAGTTAAACTATAGAACGAAATGTTCGTAAAATCAGAAATTATATTTTACCCATATAAACACAATTGAAATTTTCAATCGCGTTGAGCCACTACTAAATGTTTTTTGTATTTCTCACATTTATTGCTATTCGCATAGTTCTGGGGTTTGCAACCGAGAGTTTGAACATTTTTTTTATTAAGGGCCACCCTAATGTACATGTAAAGCTTTTAAATTTGGTTTATAACTTTTTATCAGCCATAGGATGAAGGCTTTTTAAATTGCTTAAAGAGGGTGTATGTTCAGGCCTAGCCCTTATACAAATAACCGCTATGTGATCAATTTGAATTGCCATAGTGTCCAAATTATCCTATAGATCTCTGTCAAATTTGTTTTGTGTATGTTTTTTACACTCATTAGATATCGAAACAAAAATAAATTCTGTCTGTCAATTCTTGGTTATAGCCCCGTATGGAGTTTCTTCCCGATCTTAACTTAAATTTATGAAACCTAAATATTGCCTAAGTTTTTCTCACATGTTCTTCAAAAAAAACTTTGATTTTACTAAATGGGGTGAAGATCGGTCTACTTTTCCAACAAGTCCTCATATAAATATGGCATTCTTTGTGAACTTTTGATATCTGCAGGCAGAAAATAAAATTTATAACAATAAGTAGTCTGGCTAGATCGACAATAATTTGCATATTTGTGTAATTATGATTTTCCGGAGGAACTCCATAGTTTTTTGAGGGCCTTAGGCTTTTAAGATGGACTGTTCAAAGTAATCCACTAGAATGTCAATGTTGGAAACGTTAGTCATTTTAATTTCTAAAGCAATTTCTTTACCTATTTTGTCCACACGCTTGTTCTGTGACTATTTCATCTACATCTTACCTTCATCTTACTTTAATAGAAGTATTTCCGAAGAGTATTTCAGTATATCAAAATATTTTTTCGTGAAAGCTACCGATTTATTATTTCTTCATCGCATTAATAAGGGCTGGCGTAGCTAGTTTTAAGCCAGTATAGTCTTTTATGACTGGTTATTGCAGAAACCCAAGGAAAAGTTTTTTTCTTTTAGATATCCTAACTCGTAACTAATGTTTTTTTATTGAAGGTATAATTTGATGATCCTCAGCACATGTTATTTTTACGTTTTTCTCAACGACCACTTTGAAGGAGTATCTTTTTGGTTTCATTGATTTTTTTTATTATTCGTAACACTGCTCTTGTTTGCACATTAGGTGTTAATGCAACTGGTTAAATTTGCCACAATCAACACAACTGAATATATTAACATGATAATGATAACTGGGAAAGCATCTAGGGTGATCTAGTACGTTTGTTTGTGGTTACTACACCACTGGAGCGTACGTTTTAAATTTTTTCCAGTAGGTAACAGTATATCTCCAAGGAAACATAGTCTATACATTTTTAGGATTTTTCAAGTGGGCGTGGCACCACTCATATAAAGTAAATTTTTAACATCTAATTTTAACATATAATATCTGTAGTACTACGAGAGCAAGAGTTCGGAAACTATGTACATGTACATATTAAACTAATTTGAAGAATCGCGTGAAGTATGGGCGGGAAAGTAAATATTAAATGTCGTATATCTTGTGTACTGTAATAAAGCTTTGGAACTTTGTATGCGCTCATAAGTTATTAATGTGAGTAGTTAGACGTCAGGCAGCCGGCGCACTTTGGAACGAATCGCCACTCTTTAATGCAAATTATTCTACACCTCACATAGTTCAACTGTTTGAGCTGGGTTTTTTTAATGTTCGCCTTGAATTTGCCCATCGATCCCTTTGTAAGATTTTTGATTTCGGCCCATATTTTTCTAGAATTTGTCCAAGTTTCAGATGGATTGGATGAGGGGAAATGGAGTTTAAATCACTCCGTGACTGTGCATGACTATGCGTAACTGTGTGTGACTATCCTAAACTAACTCTTTGGCCACAACAAGCCTATGGACCAAGTTTCAGAAGGATTGGATGAGGGGAAATGGGGTTTAAATCACTCCGCGACTGTGCGCGACTATGCGTGACTGTGTGTGACTATCTTAAAATTAATCTTTGGCCACAACAAGTCTATGGAAAAAGTTTCAGAAATGATATTTAGATCACTCCGTCCGTGACTGTGCGTGACTGCGAGACTGTGCGTGACTACCCCAAAATTAATCTGCAGTCACAACAAGACTATGGGCCAAGTTTCAGATCAATTGGATAAGGGGGAATGGGGTTGCTCCACTACAGACAGGCAGAATGTATGAGTTAAAAGAAAGAGTTTAAAAATAATGTTCAACCAATCTAAAATTGCAAAGCAAAAAAAAATAAGAAATTTAAAAAAATTAAAACACCGTTAATGCACCATGTTGTATATGGGTTAAACCATCTGAACTCAACTTAAAATATGGATGTTTTTTACATCACTGTTTCCAAATTGGCTGAATTTTGGCAAAATTAAAGTGTATCCGAGAAATAACAAAAATCCTAAATTTAAGTTCACTGACGCATCTGGATCCGGAAATATGAGGTCTTGAATATCGGGAAAAACTATAAAAATGTACAAAGTTGTACTTACTTAATTATAATTTTCTTGATTAATATTATAGTGACGCAACTTATCAAGGTCGCATTTGAAAGGCTAATTAATTACCTTTAATTTGATATACAACATGATTTTTTTTTTGGAAAGGTCAAAGGTCACATCTCTTGACCTATAATTCGGGAGGCTATAGCTGTAAAAACGACAATTTTAAAAATCTGAAAAAAATATATGTTTAAGATTGGTTCCTTCCCTAAAGTTCCAAAAAATTTCAGACTGGGGGTTTGCTTGGATCCAGAAATATTTATCATAGAGTAAAGGTAGATATTTAACAAGTGAATTATTATTATTATGAATGCTGTTGTTGTTGGCGTTGTTGAGATTATTATGATAAATGCTGCTGTTGTTGTTGTTGTTGGCGTTGTTGACATTATTATGATGAATGCTGTTGTTGTTGTTGTTGTTGTTGACATTATTATGATGAATGCTGTTGTTGTTGTTATTGGTGACATTATTATGATGAATGCTGCTGTTGTTGTTTAGTTTTATTATAAATGTTTTCAATTACAAATTTGCTATCAGCGGAATAAATTTTAGCTTGTAATTGTGTTTTTGAAATTGGTATGAAGCTGTGCTGCTTTTGAGTTCCCGGAATTGTACGTAATCCTATAAAGCTATCAGTTAGCAATTTCTCTTCTTCTTCATAATCTTTTTCCGTTAAATATGCAAAGTTGCAGTTCTGAAGAGTTTGCTGACACCAATTATACAAGTGGAGAGGAGTAGTTATCTGATCTTCGAATGGACGTTGCAAGCTGGCTCTTCGTGCTTCACGCTTTACCGTTCCCCCAAGACCATCACTAGGTCCTTTGCCGTGACTGGTAGCAAAGAAATGCCACTCAGCGGAACAATTAAAATCTTCGCTATGATGGCATAAATTGGAAAAGTTTTTTTTTATTTTTAAATTGAGCGGAAGAACCGTCCGAAAAATAAAAATTTTTTTTGGTATTTTCAAAAACTTGTTTTTTAAAAACTCATTTAGGTGGCGATGAAATAAATGAACTGCTATGGTATTATGTATTAGACAGTCTGATATTATTATAAAATTTGTAGTTTCTAATTTTCCATTTGATTTGTAATAAGTTGCTATTGGGTATAGTGTGGCCTGTTTATTATTCCATAAAAAGCGTTGCACAGAATCCTGAACCACAAAAGTTGCATTTTCGGAGAAGTCGCAAATTACTAAATACTCATTTTCTTCCAACGCAGACTTTTTGTGAGCCATAAGTGCACCCTGCTCTTTAGATACGAATGAATGGGGTAAAAGAGTTTGCAGTTTTTCGCGTAAAGAATCCAGAAAAGAATCAATTTCTTTAATAATAGTTTCCAAAGAGTATCTATCTACACTTATCCACTGTTTATATATGATTTCATCAATTTCATTTTCTAATAATAATTCACCAAGTTTCTCTTTAAAATTTTGTATATCTGGACACATGCTACATCTGCCAAGGTAGCAATTTGGTGATGGGGGATTGCATATAAGTCTTTTTAAACAATCTTTATAAGTTTCCAGCACAAAATCCTGCACATTTTCTGTCAATTTTTTCAGGTTTATTGCGTGGAGCATTAGTTTTGTATTTTGATGTATTTTACAAACACATACATTATGGCTTCCTGATGCAGCTGCTAAAACCACATTTTTTGGCCGAAGTTCACAAAATTTAGAAATTCCAATAGTTATCCCTTCATGTTTTTCTTTATATAAAGCATAAACTTCTCGAAGATTTCCGGGTAAAAGTCTTTTATTTTTTTTTTAATTTTACACCATTTTCTGTTAGTGACACGTAGTCTTTACATCCTGGTAGACATCTGCTGACATCATCAGTTTCATAAAAGATTTTCACCACATCAACAATTTCTAATGGCAATCGTTTTCCAAGTTTTGGATTCGGTGTACTCAATACGCCTTCTGTCTTAACCAAGTTTTTTACCTTTCGTGCCATGAAATTTGTTATTTGAAATTCCTCCTCCATTCTTTTCAATGTCCAGCTTTTAGGTAAAATAGTTAAAAGTTGAATTTTATCACTGTTTTTAGTTATTGATTTAAACTTTTCTTTTAGTTGTTCGATTATTTCCGATTCTGGGCATACGTGAGAGGTTGAAGGTGTTGAATTTGGGAAAATGTTGGTTTTAATTGATGTTGTTATTTTTTCTAACTTTCTAGTTGTATACCCTTTTAATGAAATTTTTCTCGAACATATTGGAGATTCTTGTAAATATGTTAAACTTTCGTTTAACTTAGAAATTCGAACATCTCCCGAAACTGATGGTTCACTTTCCGAGTCTGAAGTCTCGTTTTCTGGCTCGTTCATAGATTGAATATTATTGTTTACACTTCCTTTTAATTTATAAAGTTCTCTTCTGCATATATCACATATTTTATTTGATATTAAAATGTTATTACTAATTCCAGTCATCCATTGCTGAACTTTTCGAAGTCCTCTTACATTCCGGACATGAGCAACTTTTTTAAATGGATTACAACAATATATTGTATTAAATGACATATTTTGTACAGAGGCAAAAAACAATCACTTTGAACACTTTTGGTTTTATTTAAAAATATTGATTTTATAGCAACACATGTGGCTTTTTAAAGCAACGTGCTTAGAATGGTTTTTTTTTCGTGGTGCTTCCTTTGACTTCTCGTTTTTCAATAATTTCTCTATATCCAAGTTATTTGACACTACGAACCACACCCGACAACATTTATACTGTTGTCTCGCTCTAACATAATTACCTGTCAAACCAACCCTAACACAGGTCTGTACTGAGTACAGTACAGAGCTAAAGAACCAGAAACAAATAGCGGCGTGCGTGCATAGCCCGCCGACGCTCACGAGCACAACCAACCACATTCATAAACAGTAACAGTAACAGCACCGACTTTTTAAATATCTACCTTTACTCTATGATAAATATTTCTGGATCCAAGCAGACCCCCAGTCTGAAATTTTTTGGAACTTTAGGGAAGGAACCAATCTTAAACATATATTTTTTTCAGATTTTTAAAAATGTCGTTTTTACAGCTATAGCCTCCCGAATTATAGGTCAAGAGATGTGACCTTGGACCTTTCCAAAAAAAAAAAAATCATGTTGTATATCAAATTAAAGGTAATTAATTAACCTTTTAAATGCAACCTTGATGAGTTGCGTAACTATAATACTTTTCAAGAAAATGATAATTAAGTAAGTACAACTTTGTAAATTTTGACCTTTTTTTACGATTTTCAAGACCACATATTTCCGGATACAGAAGTGCCAGTGCCCTCAAACTTTGCACTTATTTTAGATCTGTAATAATCTGTCTTCCTACGGAAAATCATACAATTTGGAGAAGGTAGTGTACACCCATTGGTTGATTTGACATGGAATTACCCATATATACAACAGATGAACTAAAGTATCCAAAGATTATGAAAAAAAATTTTTAATCTTATTTCACTTCTTTATGTAGTAATGTGCCTGAAAAATAAATTGTCACTGAATTATCTCAAGGTTTTCATAAAAAGTTTGCACTTAATTTATTTACACAATTTACAGCAAAAAAAATGATCGACACCACCGAATGAAAAATTAAAGATGAAACGCAAAAACTTTCTGCTTACATTCAAGTAGAAAACAAAACTATAGGGAAGGAATATGAGATCATTTCTTAACACTTTTCCAAAAATTTACCGTTAGAAATGACAAACGTGCTCTGCAAAAGTGTTATTGTACATATACAACAAATGCATAAGAGGGTTAAATAATAATATTATATTTGATTTTTTCCTTCTCAAGTAAACTTCCAAACGTTTAGGATACATCCTTTCCATAATAAGCCATCAACTACACTCATACTTAGTCAGTTAAAACAAGTTTTAGATAAAGTTTGTTTTTCTTACTTAGTGTTACTTCCGCTGAATGTAAAATGCTTTCCCACATATATGTCTGTACTAGTACGTGGTTGTTTTCGCTGTATGTGGTAAGCCTTTGTTGATTTGTGTAATGGTGTTACTAGTCCAAGTAATTTGAAAATTTGTTTCTTTGTAAAAATATTGTGTGCACAATTGTTTGCATGTCTGCAATGGTACTCATTTGTATGACATTGCCTTGGTAACATGCCAGATGTGTATGTAAATCTAATAAAGACATTATTTGCATACTTAGTTGAGAAAAAAGTCATTGCTTGTTTGTTTGAATTGCTTTTAGTTTTCTGATTAAGAAAAATTTAAGTTTCGCAATAGTCTGTTGGAAATACACTCTTAAGTAAAATTTGTACTATAAAAAATCACATGCAGGCTTAAATTTGATTGGGTTACTCAAATTTGGTTTTTGTATATTTCCTATGGTCATTAATAACCTCAAAGTGGATGGTTATGAATGGAGATTTTGTAGCAATTAATGAATCACGTAAATTTATGAATTATTTTAAATAATCTTGATGTATTCAAATTCAATCAATGTTTTATATTGACTACTTGTCACTCATATTTGTGAATGTACATTAGGGTTAGTCACTTTTTTGACTTTTGTCGAATATCGAATTGCTCTCGCAATATGATGTAGGGCATGGAAAACCACGAAGAACTGCATTTATTTTTTCGATATGTTAAAAAAACCTTAACCATAAAATGCAATTACTGTTGCTAGAAATCACAAAAAATGGAAAATAAAAAAAATCGGTTTCGAGCAAACGTAAATGCATTTTACGAGGAAGGTTTTTTCACCATTTCCAAAAACTAAACCTGCAGTTCTTCATAGTTTGCCATGCCCTGCCTCATACTGCGAGAGCATTATTCGCAAAAAAAAAGTGACTAACCCTAATGTACATGCAGTTTTCGTTTTGGCAATTTATTTCAGCACAGAATTAAAATTTCTATTTATTCTTCTGTTTGTTATGTATTATTGCTCGTTTGTACATTGTATATACACACTCGTATATTTTGAAGTGTTAACGTGTGTTTTTGATTTTCAAATTTTCAAGGATAAAATT
The DNA here is from genome assembly GCA_963682025.1 of Cordilura impudica. Classification (NCBI taxonomy): domain Eukaryota; kingdom Metazoa; phylum Arthropoda; class Insecta; order Diptera; family Scathophagidae; genus Cordilura; species Cordilura impudica. Next base: position 114,411,976 of record OY821517.1, read on the forward strand.
CAAATGTTTTAAACTACTATATTGCTTCTCTCTTTATGGTATGGCTTTTGTAATTGTACTTAACCTTCTAATGTGGTCTTATATTAAAAATAGCCCCTTTTAATTGTTCCTTAAAATTACAAAGTAGAAATGCAAGGGTTATAAATAAATAACAAGCAAGAAAATTTTAGTCGGTCTAGATCGACTGTACGTTGCCCGATACCATGAGCTTAATTGTCCAATTAATAAGATAGAGAAAATAAACGTAAAGCGGCATTATGCAAAATTTGTTGTCCGGTATAAAAAAAAAATTTCATATCGGATGCTGTTCTTAAATGGAGACTAGGTCGCAAAACACATAAAAGCCTACTTTGAGATAAATCTGTGCAAATTATTATTAAGTTTGTTTTATAGATTTAAGTGCACAGCGGGAATAAGCTTTATATGGCGTACATAACTAAGAATTTTACTAGTATTTATTTTTGGACCACTGATTACTGGGTAAAATAAATACAAACAAAGCAATTTTGTCCATATGAAAATCTGGATCTAGGGGCAGTTTATGTCGATCTCATAAAGGACATTTGTATGGACACTAGGTCTGGACCGATGGTATCCCAGCTGAAATATATAAATGCGATCCAAACCTTACGGCTGAACTATTACACCCCCTTATATGTGAATCGTGGGAAATTGAGTCCTTTCCAGACGAATGGAAGGATGGTATAATAGTCACGATAGCAAAGAAAGGAGATCTGAAGAACTGCAGCAATTGGCGAGGCATATGTGTGTTACCAACTATAGCAAAAATTATTGCAAAAATAATCCTTAATCGCGTTAAAGAGCACCTAGAAAAGACCATCAGCTCATGCCAAGCCGGTTTTCGTAGTGGATATCCCTGTGCGGATCATATCAACACGTTACGAATAATTACAGAGCAGTGTGTGGAGTTAAACTCCAAGCTACATCTTCTTTTTATTGATTTTGAAAAAGCTTTCGATAGTATTAACCGGGACTTCATATGGTTAGCTTTGCAAAGAAGAGGTATACCGGAAAAACTTATATCACTGATCAAGGAAAGTTATAACCAAGCCAGATGTTTCGTTCTTCACAAGAGGAAGCTATCTGACCCATTTATGGTGCAAAGTGGAGTTCGCCAGGGATGTTTATTGTCGCCTTTGTTATTCCTTGTTGTGATAGAAGATGTTCTAAGTTCCATAGAAAATAGCAGCCATGGTATACAGTGGCAAATCAACAACAAATACCTTAACTACTTGGCATACGCAGATGACATATGCTTACTTTCGCACAGACTTTGTGATCTAAAACAGACTACATTAAATTTGCAAGACAAACTGCGCTGTACAGGTCTTAAAATAAATACCGGAAAAACAAAGGCACTGAGTGTAGGAGTTGACTCACCATCGCCACTATATATAGGCGACCAAATTTACGACTACACGTCCAACTTCTGCTACCTGGGTTGTGAGATTGACGAAAATGGAGGTGCCGACTTAGATGTAGAGAGTAGAATAAATAAGGCAAAGATCATCCTTTGGCATATTAGCCCCAATATGGCAAAATAACAAAATAAGTCCTCGCACTAAGCTTAGAATTTTCGAAGCAAATGTCAAATCGGTACTTCTCTATGGATGTACAACCTGGAAAGTTACGAATACCATTACCCACCAAACTGATATGAACAGCCTTGGACTATCTTGGAACGAGCTAAGAACAACGGCACAAAATCGGGTCCGCTGGCGATCAGCTGTTATTGGCGCCCTATGATCCAATGGGAGTTAGACTAACATATATATATATATAGGTCTGAACATCCACCGATGTCCACCAATTTGAACTTCGATTGTCGTATGAACGACAGAAATTTAAATACCAAATTTCGTTAAAATATATTTATATATGCAAAAAAATATATTTATACATGGACAGACGGATGGACGGACATCGCTAAATCGACTCAAGAAGTATTTCTGAGTCAATCGGTATAATAAAATATGGATCCATATTATTTACAAAATTTTTATTTTATTTTTTTTTTGTAGTTACAAACATCAGCAGAAACTGGCCACAGAGTCGTAAACGAGTAGGGTATAAAAAGTTTTATTATGTTAGTTAAGAGTAAAATGCATGTTTTCCTGATATTAGCGTTTTTTTGCCAACAAATGTTGGAATCGAGGCCAATTAGGGTTATTGAAGTAAACCATATCAAATATTAAAACAATTTGTTCTTTTTGCTATTTATATAATTTTAGAAACATTTATATGTACATAGTTCTATTTTTCACTGTTGTGTAGTTTTTGATGTGTAAACATCTATGTGCTCAGGGGAGTAAAATCCAATTTCACAATACAATCACAAAAATTGCGTGAGGGAAAATCGGTGTGAGGTATATGTTAGTGTATTGGTGTATTTAGTAAGCAGAACTGCCGAATTCGCTGTCTGTTTAGCAAAATCACAGATCTTTTTCGTTAATTTCAAATATTCTAGTGTATATTTGCTATTGACCGCTAGGTTAGCTGTGAGTTTAACATGTTCACAAACTTACAGAGTTGTTTTTATACCCTCCACTCCAGTGTGCAGAGGGTATATATATAAGTTTGTCATTGCATTTGTAATAATTAGAAAAAATAATTTTGGACCCCATAAAATATATACATTTGTGATCCTTATCCTTGATATAGCGATGTCCGTCTGTCCGTCTGTCCGCCTGTGGAAATCACGATGGCGGCATCAATCGGGCAGCTAGGGTGGTCTTTGATACAACAAATGATTTAGAAACATCCTGAGCAGTTTGCTGTCTAAAATAGTCCAAATCGATCAATTAGGGCCCGAGATTTGAATGAAGAACTAAAAAAAGACTTGAAAAAATATAATTTTCTATGTTGTTCTTGTCACGATCACGCCCTCAATAGGACAGCTAGGGTGATCATTTTTAGTGGGAATGATTCATCAAATTCATGGGAAGATTTCTGTTTAATTAAATCGGTGGAACAGGTCCAGGGAAATCTCTGAAAAATTAAAAAAAAAATTAAAAACATGATGTTTCTATATTGTTCTTGTTGTTATTCTAAATGTTGCAATGTTGTCATAGCTGGACTTGTTGTTTTTGTGGTCTGGTAGAAAATTTAAAAGTTTCCATTGTTTTGGCATCACTAAAAAAATTTACTAGATCATTTCTGTCATTGCCACGAGCCTGCCTGCAAACATTCATAAATTGGTCGATCCAAAATTTTTTCCACAAGCAGACACTACGTGTTAATATAAAGGGAGTAAAAATTCACCAACATCTAAAGCAAATAATGCTAAAATACCTAGTTGTTAATAAAAAAAAAACAATGTAAATTTAGCAAAAAAAAAAAATTTATCTATTAATTTATTTCACGAGAAAAACACAAACATAACGTTTGATGTTGTATTTTTTGTGTGTAATATTTACATATACATGCATACACATATTAAATAATACAAATAATATACATATATCCATAGTAATATATATATATCCATAGTAACTGCATGTTAGAAATAAATCGGTATATTATTTTATTTATATAAAATTTTGCAATATTTTGTTGTGGGAAAAATACATTTCGTTTGCATTAACAGAGTGTCACTTCATTTTGCTCAGCGTGACTATGCCGCAGTAGATGGCGCCACAATTTTTGTTCTAATTAGCTTTGCAAGAGTTATTTCTATTTTAATATGAATGTCAATATTTTCAATAGATATCATACAGAACAATGTTACGGGCTGGTCTTTTATTTCATACGTTTATATACCCTATACCACTATGTGGTTTGGGTATAATGACTTTGTGCTGCTGTTTGTAACAACCAAAAATATTTGACCTACACCTATCTTTAATTATACCGATCGAATCAGAATCACTATCTGATTCGATTTAACGATGTCCGTCCGTCCGTCCGTCTGTGTGTCCATGTAAAGCTTGTAATCAAACTGCAGGTCGCAAATATGAATATATTTTGATGAAATTTGGTATGTAAGCTTTCATCAGCCATGGGATGAATGCTATTGAAATTGGTGAGAATCGGTCCATGTTCAGACCTAGCCCCCATACAAATGACCCCTATGAAATCGACTTAAATTGCCATAAGATCCAAATTATCATACAAATCTTAGTCAAATTGGGTTTATATGTATATATTATAACCATTAATCAGTAGTCCAAAAATGATCCCTATTGGACAACTCTTAGTCATAGGCCCCATATAGAGCTGCTTCCCGATCTTCACCTAAATCTAACAAAAAAAAACAAAAATATTGCACTGATTCTCCTCAAATTTTGTTTGTTTATATATTTGCAAAATACAAGAGACTTTACCAAACATGGTTAGGATCGGTCCATTTTTGGGACTAGTCCCCATATAGATATAGCATCCGATATGAACTTTTTCATATCTGCAGCCGAAAAAATTGATAAAAATCCCACTCAAATTTGGTTTATGCTTATTTTCTATATCCAGTTAGTTGGGCCTGAGATATAGGGTCTCTAAGCGCATGGTATAGGGTATCATATAGTCGGTCTAGACCGACTATAATTTTCTTACTTGTTTCATTATTCTTTAAGTTTGGCATGTTAACTTTTTGTTGTCTTTATAAAATAGAGTTACCGAGTTCATCAATGACTTTTTTGCTTTCAAAACAGTTCTACATAGTTATATAGAATTATTATTCTGCTTTACCTACAAAATATATGATTGCTCTACATCTAATTTTTAAAAATTGTTTATAATTACTAAAGCATTATTATTCACATAAATACAAAATTGCACTTTTTAAATATTCCATTCAAATTTAAGAAAATATCAATTCTAAAAACTGGAATTAAATTTTCCAATTATAAATTAGAAAATATTAATTGAATTTCAGAAAATCATATCAAAACATCGGAAATAATAATTTTAAATTTAGAAGACATCAATTGCATCTTTAATATATAAATTTTATTCGTTAAACACAAATTTAAATTCCAAAAAAAAAAAACACCAAATATGTTTGCATTTAAAAAAATTTATATATAAAAAAAAATATTGCCATTCAGGAGAAATTAATAACTTTTCAGTACCGCGATTCAGTAACTTCTTTTAACGAAAGTCTAATCGTTAAAAAAAGAAAATTGCAAAATTATCAGTAAAATTTTTAAACGATATTCGCTATTGTTAAATTCAGCTGTTGTTGCTATCTAAACGACAACCATGTTTGTGTTGTTTATTCAATCGATAAAAACTTAAATTTTTAGGTTGAAATGTCGTCATATATAAATAAAAATCATAAAATAGTGAAAAGATTTTGCTTTTATTAAAAAACTTTTTTATTTAAATAAAAAATTTAAATAGCATATTCAATTCATTATTTCATTTTCAAATAAATAAACAGAAATATTAGTAAACAAAATAAAGATATTAAAAATAAACATAAAATCATCCTGTCAAACACGAAGGAATTTGTTTTTTTTCTATTCTTTGTGTTTCTCGCTTATTTTGACAGTGATGCCACTCGTTTACAATTTAAATAAATAGAAAAATATAGATGTCGACTGTCGTTAAGATGTCTGTACTTAGTGAATCACTTAATCCTTAGTGCAAGCTACAATAGCTGTCGATATATTTTGCGATTGTCGGATCGTTGAAATTTACAGAATCGGACTACAGAAAACATTGATTTAAATTCAATGCATTTTAGAAAATCTCAAATGATATTTAAGAATTGCTAACATAAAAATTGTTACATATATAAACTCAATTTGATGAGAATGTTATTTATATATAAATTTTCTTATTTTTTTTTTTGGATGAGAATTTGAAGTTTTTCAGAAAATAAAGATAACAAATTATTTTATTTAAAATGTTTGGGACTTTTGGTTTTTGCGTTTGGCATCCCTAATTTGATTATTTATTATTATAAATTTATTCTCTATGTTTTCAAAATATGGTAATATTTTAATAAAAAAAAGTTGAGAGAGCTTTTTTTTTGGTTATTATTTTGTTACTCCATCCGACCTATGTATATGGCCACAATGAGGAAATATTTGGCCAATTAAAAGAAACTATACAGGCAACTAGCACGATTTAATGCATATAGCCACCCTACACAACCATTACCTTTGCAATGGACGTTAGGGCGAGCTATTTAATTAGCAAAAACTAAATTAAACGAGAAGTTATGTCATATAACCGGAAACGCATGCATATAGAAAACGCATGCATATTTTTCCAATATTTTGTTTACATTTATTATCAATACTCAAACCGAGGTGGAGGGTATCAAAGATTCGGCACAGCCGAATTTAACACTCTTACTTGTTTTTTTTTATTTAATATTCAAGTATGTATTTGCTGTTGACAGAGCTAGTTTAAGAACATTTAAATAATTATTAACGAACCAAAAGCTTAACTTAACGCTCAAGGCAGTAGAAATCTATTTCACAATACAATCAGAAAAAACAGAGTAAGGCAAAAACAGTGTGAGGTATGAGTGTATTGGTGTAACGATTATGATATTTTCTTCATTTCTGACTTATGTTTCACTCTATTATGTGCACTTAAAACATGCAAAAACTTCTTAACTTTTGGGTATAATGACTTTGTGCTGCTGTTTGTAACAACCAAAAATATTTGACCTAGACCCTTCCTTAATTATACCGATCGAATCAGAATCACTTTATGAGTTGATTTAACAATGTCCGCCCGTCCGCCCGTCCGTCCGTCCGTCCGTCCGTCCGTCTGTGTGTCCATGTAAACCTTGTAATCAAACTGCAGGTCGCAAATATGAATATATTTCGATGAAATTTGCTATATAAGCTTTTATCGGCCATGGGATAAACGCTGTTGAAATTGGTGAGAATCGGTCCATGTTCAGACCTAGCCCCCATACAAATTACCCCTATGAAATCGACATAAATTGCCATAAGGTCCAAATTGTCATATAGATCTTACTCAAATTGGGTTTGTATGCGTTCATTACATCCATTAATGAGTTGTCCAAAAATGATCCTTTGACCCCATATAGACTGCTTCCCGATTTTCACTTAAATCTATAAAAAAAAAAAAATATTGCACTGATTCTTCTCAAATTTTGTTTGTATATATTTTTGCAAAATACAAGAGACTTTACCAAACATGATCAGGATTGGTCCATTTTTGGGCCTAGTCCCCATATAGATATAGCATCCGATATGAACTTTTTCATATCTGCAGCCAAAAAAATTAATAAAAATCCCACTCAAATTTGGTTTTTCCTTATTTTCTATGTCCAGTTAGTTGGGCCTAAGAGATAAGGTTTCTAAACGCATGGTATAGGGTATCATATAGTCGGTCTAGACCGACTATAATTTTCTTACTTTTTTCTTTATAATTTTATTATAATTTTTATAATTTCTTGGAGAAAAAAGAAAAATAAACCTTTCTCGTAAACTTTTCCTCTTTCAACGAATTTTTTACTTTTCTATTTGCCTACTTTCATAGATTTATTATCGCCTTCATTTTACTTGGCATTTAACACAAACAGAGCTGAATTCCCGTTATCTATTATGAATAGCTTCCGGATACATTAAAAAGCTAAATAATATGAAAACTTTGAAGAAGTCAATAATAAACTGCTGTTTTTTTTAATTACTTCACCTTTTACAATTGTATTTCAGAAAACATCAATTGAATTTCAGAAATAATCAATTGTATTTCAGAAAGCATCAATTGAGTTTCAGAAATTATCAAATGTATTTCAGAAAATACCAAATGTATTTCCGAAATTATCAAATGTATTTAAAAAAATATCAACTGTATTTTAGAAAACATCAATGTATTTCGTAAAATTTTCAAATATATTTCAGAAACCATAAATGTATTTCGGAAAGCTTTAAATGTATTTCAGAGAACATCAAAACATAAAATGTATTTCTAGAATTGTCAAATGTATTTCAGAAAATATCAAATTCATTTCAGAAAACATCAAATGTATTTTAAAAATTATTAAATTTACATCAGAAAATATGAATTGAATTTCAGAATATATCAATCGTGTCTCAGAAAAATGGTCAGAACGCTATATAAAAACATATTTTTTTAAGTATTGCACTGGGTTTATAATATTTCTTGAAACTACATAGCGTTACCTAAAATGCAAAAGGCCGTAAATAATATTTTTATTTTTTTACAGGTGAAGCAAAAAAACATCATAAAACAAAAGCTACTTTAAACTTAATACCCAAATTTTAGGAATTGTAGTCTTTAAGTAAAAGATCTTAACTACAATACAAAAAGTCAATATTGAACTTTTTGTTAGTTATGGCCTTTCGCATTTTAGGTGACGATATCATGACTTCAAAATCCGTTCAAAATTCTATCCTGGTGTTTATATTGTAGCTGATTAACATATGAAGTCCTCATCTTCTTTCGATTAAAAGGCCGTCCTTGATAGTTTATTTTCCAGTGCATAAACAAATAAGTTCAAATATTGCTAAACATTTTCTGCGACTCCAAATCACTAATAGAAACAATAATAACTTTTCGGAATTGTATTGAAATTCAGTTGATATTTTCTTAAACACATTTGATAATTTCTGAATGGCATTTGATACTTTCTAAAATGCAATTGATGTTTTCTGAAATTAGTTAAGTATTTCTGAAAATCAATTGATGGTTTCTGAAATACAATTGATACTTTCTGAAATTCAATTGAAAAGGTGTAGATGTTTACACATCTCCCATGTGATCAGACCCACATTGATTTTTTTTTTTCAAATATTGTTTCAAAGATTCAATTAAGATGTTATTTAATTTTCTTAATTAACTTTATCATTCCATAATTGAACTTTAGATATTTCTAAATAATAAGAAGTGAGATCAAAAGGGTCTTAAAACACGAATTTTCTTTTAACTTTTTTTTCGAAGGCTTTATTTGAAATATTTCATGATAAAGTTACCTTTGAAAAATATGTCAGTTGTTATGTTCACTTATTGTAGGATTAAAATGAGTGATAAAATATGAGTTCGTGATAAAATTATTAAATTTTTTCAACAAAATCCAACCTGGTCCTAAAAAATTTGACAGAAGTATCAAAGGTCTATCGTAAAGCTGTTACCGAAATTTTAGGAAGTATCAGGAGAATTTTACCATTGACAGGAAACTTTGTTCGGGTAGAAAGAAACGTCAATATGATGCTTTTAAGGTCAATAAAATAGAAAGCAGAGCTTTAAACACGTCTGTTAGAAAAACAGCCTGGTTAGCTCAGCGGTCAACAATTTGGTAGAAAAAGTTAAAGCCAATGAAGGTTTGAAAACACACGAACTCCAAGAAGTTCCAGACAGAAACGTTGTAAACAATTTGGAGGCCAAAAAAGAGCAATTGAAATCATGTTTCAAAAAAAAAAAAAAGAAATACTCCTGCTCCTCCTCATATGTGGTAGTAGATTTTTGCCAATTTCCAAGTCAAAATTTATATATTCCTAATATTTGAGAAAATGTTGCGGATAAGCAAAGAAATTCCTTGTATTGCAAGCAATATGCAGTTGCGGCAAAAGAAGGAAGTAATTTTTTTTGTATGGTGTCTGAACACGCAGAGATTTCCAGCAATTTAAATAGCGATCGTTACACCAAAATATTGTCATATTTGCAACCTATAGGTTAATTACAAGGTTTACATGGATATATCGACAGACAGATGGGCGGTCAGACATCGATGCAGATAAGGATTCAGGAGAGAATTAAGTCGATCGGTGTAATTAAAGGTGGATTCAGGTTTAATATTTTTGGTAGTTAAAAACATCAAGGCTAATTCATTATACATTGATGGCAGAGTAGTATAGGGCATACATGTCGGCTAATTCCAGGTTTTATATGTTTTATAAATTCACATTACGTTAGTTTTTGCATAGATACCAATGTGTTATATGCCAGAAAATATTGGCGACATAGTGTTATTGCTAATATATGATTTTATTAGATGGGGAAGCTTTTATTATTTTTTTTGCAGACAAATAAATAAATATTTAAAGACGTTTTTATTTATAAAACTTATTGTTTACCTTGAAACTGATTCAACAATCGATACATATAATTTAGATAACTGTAATTTATGAAATCATCATGCTTTTTATAACTACCATTTTTGTTTTTAATAGATATGGCGCCGAACCAAATCCTCCGGATGGTGGTAGTTCCGTCGTCTTAGCATTGTTTGATAAATTAACTGAAAATGGCCGTAATTATGTTTATCAAAATGTCTCATGTTTGCAAATACTATTGCGTAATATACCACTCATTGAAATGCCATATAAGGTATGTATGTTTGTGTATGCTGCCTCAACATTTTTGTATAAATATTTATTGTGCTTAAAAAGTATACGAACTTGCTACTTTAATTATCAAAATATTAGAATCAGATATAATATAATATATCTATTCAAGAAAAATACAAATTTCTTTTGCCTTTTATTTTTGTCGAGCAAATATTAAATTTAAAATCAATGAAATTTAATTTTTAATTTTTAATTTTTATATCAAGAACTAATGTTATAAAGTCATAAACTAATGTCATAAACTAAAGTAAAAACATTTGATTGAGCCTGATTTAGCAAAACACAGAAGGTATGCCGTTAACGTGAACTGAGATATTATTAACCCCAATTTTTCTTTTCAAGAAAAAAAAAAAAAAAATATATATATATATATATTGCAGCATGAAGTGTGCACACATATACGGAAACATTTGTTTCAATGTAGTTTTATATTTAAGTGTGTTACATTGGAAAATCTTTGCTTGAATTCTCATTTGGTTGTTTTCAGCAAATGCATATGACTTAACTTTTTACCAAACAAACTATCTAGTGCTTTTGGATACTGATGAAGGTTGGTGACTCTTCCCGAAACAGCTGTATAACTTGCCATGCGGAATATAGGTCAATTTTTGAAACAAATGTGCCAATGGTTTTTGCTTTCTTTAAAGGGAAATCACTTGATCTTTGACACTCCCCAAATTCGCGTTTTCATTTTTAAGAACCACTTTAATCTACAAACGAACTTCTCGTTTTGGAATTAAGTTTTATTCACGGATGAAAGTACGCACAATGTTTTTCGATCCGATGGTCGCTTGTATGTCTAGAGGAAAGCGAATGGAGAGCTTACAAGAAGCCCCTTTTATCTGACATGGCATGAATTTAGTTATGGTATGGAGTTATGTTTCAGCTGAAAGTCCGTGAAACCTTCTCATAATTGAAGGAATTATGGACAAAACAGTGCATTTAAATATTTTAATGGCAATGTGAATGACAATTTTATAAAATTGGGAATCGAAAACGGGGTTTACTTTTATCCAGAAGTAACAGGCTGATATATAACTGTCCCAATATATTGAAAATGCCGCCCCAGTCTCCTGACTAAATGTCGTCGAGAATGTAAGAAATTATATTGAGGAATAATGAAAAAATGAAACGGCTATCTCTGAAATTTTGTACACACAACCTCTGTACTCTAGGTAAGTTCCAATACGCTTCTTATCGGCCACGCCTACTTTCATGCCCACTTTTTATATACCATTCCTTTTCTGTTTTTTTTTGTATATTTCGGTTCGCTACACAAATTTTAACTTTTAAACGGATTTCTCTGAAATATGGTATACACGATTTATATACACCAGAGAATGTCGCCATATGTTTCTACTGGCCACATCTGCTTTTGCGCCCACTTTTTAAAATTTTTTACGGGTTTCGCTCGAATTTACTGCATATTATTCTCATATCCCAGGCAAGGTCGTCATATATTTGTATCGGCCACGCCAACTTTTTTTAATGTTCTATATACGTTTTAAGTGTTTATCACCATATTTTAATTATACCCTCCACTCCAGTGTGCAGAGGGTATATATAAGTTTGTCATTCCGTTTGTAATAATTAGAAAAAAAAATTTGGACCCCATAAAATATATATATTTGTGATCCTTATAACAACCGGAGTTGATATAGCGATGTCCGTCTGTCCGTCTGTCCGTCTGTCCGTCTGTGGAAATCACGATGACGGCATCAATCGGGAAGCTAGGGTGCTCGTTGGCATAAAAAATGATTCATTAACATCCTGAAAAGTTTGCTGTTTAAAATCGTCCAAATCGGTCGATTAGGGCCCGAGATTTGAATGAAGAACTAAAAAAAGTCTTGAAAAAATATAATTTTCTATGTTGTTCTTGTCACGATCACGCCCTCAATAGGATAGTTAGGTTGATAATTTTTAGTGAGAATGATTTACCAAATTCATGGGAAGATTTCTACTTCAAAAATCATTAAAATCGGTGGAACAGGTCCAGGTAAATCTATGAAAAATTAAAAAAAAATGAAAAACATGATGTTTCCATATTGTTCCTGTTGTTATTCTAAATGTTGCATTGTTGTCATAGCTGGACTTGTTGTTTTTCTGGTCGTTGTGGTAATAATATAATAAAAACAAACCCTTTGTAAATTTTTTTGTGAACTCTGGTAGAAAATTTTAAAAGTTTCCATTGTTTTGGCATCACTAAAAAAAAATGTTAGATCATTTCTGTCATTGCCGCGAGCCTTCATGCAAAATTTCAGATCGATTGGCTCACGGGAAAGGGGCTAAAAATCGATCCAAAATTTTGTCGACAAGCAGACACTACCAGTTAATATAAAGGCAGTAAGTAAAGGGAGTAAAAGTTCACCAATAATTTAAAAAACAAATTTTTATGTATTAATTTATTTAAAGAAAAAAATAATTAAATGAAATAGTAATAATAATAAAAAAAAATAATATACAATACAAAAAAAAAGAATATATAAATAAAATAAAATAAAGATAAATGCATTCATAGCATTATAATACATATAAAAGGTCAATGTTTTCTACCCGTAATCGTAACGAGTCAGTTGTTTTTTTTTACATGAAAATCATTTAAAACAGTTACCGAACGTAACCGGAACGTCCCAATACTTTTCATGTGAAAAAAAGGCTGACACGTTACGTAACAGTTACATGTCGCTAACTTGTTCTTTACACAGGCTACTGCTTTTGCAGCCAACTTCAAGTCTATTTATATAGTTTCGTAAGCATAACTGATAAAATTGTTTCTATTATTTTTTGCTGTAAGTAATAAATTATAAATATACTGAATTTGCAAACTAAAATGGATACATATATTGGAGGTGCTTTAATACAAAAGAGTTAACGAAACAAAATCAAAAAAAAAAAACAACTCTACAACATCAACAATGGCAGTCATATGTTCTTCAAATAGAAAAAAAAAACTGCAAGTGTGTTTTGTTGGCTACAAAACAAAAATAGTGTTGACAATATAACAAAATATGTAAAAGAAGTTAGTGCTATGAAATATTTTATTTTGTTTAAAAAAAAAATCGCAAAATGAAAGGCTATAATTCCATTAATAATCAAAAGGCGTTAAACTAATTTATTTATTTTTACGTTGTACTAAAGCATTTTAAATAAGTAAAAGCAATTGTATATTTAAATAAAAAGCATTTGTATTATATGTTGCTGTCGTATTCAGAAAAATCAAGTAGCTGACTATACGACTACAAATGCTGCTGCCAGCAGTCGTCTATGTGTTTCATTCATGATGTTGCATTTTTTTGCGAGCAATACTTACATATATTCTAAATAAAGAAATAATAGTTCTTTTCATACTGCGAAATCTATACAAATATATGTACAAATACTATATGTCAAATTTCAAATTTGCAATAATTGATACATTTTTGAAAGAAAATTGTATAATATGAAATGTCTTTAATTTATTTCATAGAAAACAATTTTTTGAGGTGCGTGGATTTTCCATATTTACTGTTTTACTATTTTCGTAATGAGGTTAAATGAGTTAAAAAGAATTTAAAATATTTGAAAATATTAGGTGAGGATCCTCAAGATGTAATATACGATCGGTCTAAAACTTTTCACTTAGAGCCACAGTTAAATTCGAAACAACAAAAACCCATATATTTTGTGCATAAAGTTTAATATTAAATGTGCTTTTCTAAAATGCCTATATATTTCTTCTCATTCATTTCTGACCATCTTCAATGTAAATTTACCAAAGTTTTTTTTATTGCAATATGTATATAAAACTTAAAAATTTAATATTTTTTATTGTGTATTAACTTATTATTCTGCGATTTTCATTACATCACAAAATGTTACAAATTGGCACTACTGTTTCAAAAACAGAAAACTTCTAAATCAGTTGAAAACAGTTGATCTGTAAAACTGTGTGTGAAATTGTGTCAAATAAAATTACAAATATTAATAAATATAATAATACATATATATATATATTATTAATTTTGTTAAGAATTAGCACAAAATTGATTTTCCATTTTGCATTTCATTTATAAAGAATTCTGCCATATTTTGTTAAAGGGAAAATCCATTTTTGTTATATTAATTTTTCCGTGACTGCCTCAATAATTGCGTAGATGCCACCACAATATTTTTTCTAATTAAAACAGTTGATCTGTAAAACTGTGTGTGAAATTGTGTCAAATAAAATTACAAATATTAATAAATATAATAATACATATATATATTTTATTAATTTTGTTAAGAATTAGCACAAAATTGATTTTCCATTTTGCATTTCATTTATAAAGAATTCTGCCATATTTTGTTAAAGGGAAAATCCATTTTTGTTATATTAAAAAAAACAGACTTGCATTTAATTTTTCCGTGACTGCCTCAATAATTGCGTAGATGCCACCACAATATTTTTTCTAATTAAATGTTAACCAATATCTAACTAGAATTATGATTTATTCTGACTAAAAAGTTCCAATTAAAAGTTATTCATCCCAATTATGAATATTCTCAAGGAATTTCTTTCTCACGGAAAATACATTTCTCGAGAAAAAAATTCCTCCAATTATAAATTCCGCGTGAACAAAAAATGATTAACTGGCATCATCGAATTTCGAAGCCACTTGCTTTGCTTATTGACAATTTATTTTCTATTTTTTGTGTGTGTGCAAACGACCCTACAATAAATGTCCCACTAAACATTTTTGTTTGCTATCAAGTTGAGGTGCATTTGAGATCAAATACATTTTTCAAATCTCCAACGTTAATTCTCAAATGCCCTCAATAGTTCGAATATAGTCTTCTCAACTTAAAAGGCACATTTTTTATATGGCGATTTTCATAGTTATCAAATTGAGAAATTTGTGATTCTCAACTTGATAGCAAAGAAATATTTCCAATCGGTATCAAATGGAAGGTACGGAATTGCCATATTAAAAAATATTATACTAATTTTAGAAATGAAAACAATTACTTTTTTTAATGTTTCAATTTAATTTCATTATATATTTAACATTACTATGTACATATTTAACATTAAATGTACATATTATGTACATTTTTTAAAATCTAGAATTAAAAATAAATGAATTAATTAGTTGTACATTTTTTGAAAAATTTGACAAAAAGCTGAAATAATTAAAAATATATCAATGATTTATTTGTACTTTTTTGGCATTTTTTAATTTAATTTATTATTTATGACATATTTAAATAATATCTCAGACTTAACACAAATCGTATTCAAGTTGAAAAAATGTTTGGTCTCAAGTGGAGAAAAGTGTTGGATATCCAATTGAGAGTAAAAATGTTTCTCAAAGATTGGAAAAAATGTTAAGTCTCAACTTGATGTCAAGTTGAAAGCAAACAAGGAGAAAAATTGTTCAACCCAAGTTGAGAATTACATTTGACATCAATTTAAGAACTTAACTTTTCTCCAACATTGGCGAAATAATATTTCAATGCATACTGGGGAATGACCGAAACTAACACATAAACAGTTTTTTCCTATTTGAAAAACATATGACTCATTGTTGCTGTTGTAGAGTTGTTATACCCTCCACTCCAGTGTGCAGAGGGTATATATAAGTTTGTCATTCCGTTTGTAATAATTAGAAAAAAAATTTTGGACCCCATAAAATTTATATATTTGTGATCCTTATAACAACCGGAGTTGATATAGCGATGTCCGTCTGTCCGTCTGTCCGTCTGTGGAAATCACGATGACGGCATCAATCCGGCAGCTAGGGTACTCGTTGACATAAAAAATGATTCACTAACATCCTGAGAAATTTGCTATTTAAAATCGTCCAAATCGGTCGATTAGGGCCCGAGATTTGAATGAAGAACTAAAAAAGTCTTGAAAAAAAAATAATTTTCTATGTTGTTCTTGTCACGATCACGCCCTCAATAGTGCAGCTACAGTGATCATTTTTAGTGAGAATGATTCACCAAATTCATGGAAAGATTTCTACTTCAAAAATCATTAAAATCGGTGGAACAGGTCCAGGGAAATCTCTGAAAAATTAAAAAAAAATGAAAAACATGATATTTCTATATTGTTCTTGTTGTTATTCTAAATGTTGCATTGTTTTCATAGCTGGACTTGTTGTTTTTGTGGTCGTTATGGTAATAATATAACAAAAATAAACCCTTTGTACATTTTTTTATCAACTCTGGTAGAAAAATTTAAAAGTTTCCATTGTTTTGGCATCACTAAAAAAATATGTTAGATCATTTCTGTCATTGCCACAAGCCTGCCTGCAAAATTTCAGATCGATTGGGTCACGGGAAAGTGGTTAAAATCGATCCAAAATTTTTTCGACAAGCAGACACTACGAGTTAATATAAAGGGAGTAAAAATTCACCAACATCTAAAGCAAATAATGCTAAAATACCTAGTTGTTAATAAAAAAAACAATTGGGCAATTCACAATGGGTAATGTATCGTTGTATCTCTTGTATCGTGTATCACTTTACAATAGTGTAAAATTGTTGTTGGTAATTTTCACTGAAAAATCTGATACACGATCCAACTTCATTTGCTATGTTTAGTAAATGTTGTATATTGTATCATAACATATCAGTTCCAAGTGAATGCCAGTTTTTATGAAAAAGAAAAAACAAATACATAGAATATTATCAGCATAAATAATTATAAAATAAAATATGGCAAATAATGCAAATACATCGATAAGTTTATTTATATAAAAATTAATGTTTATATTTTTAGTATGTATTTTCTCTTTCAGTACCAACCAAAACATTTAACATTTTTTTTCATTATAAATTAAAATGCAAGATTTACGTAACTAAAACTCCAGGGTACATCTCACGACCAAAAAGCAAACACTGACAAGTGTTTTCTCTTATACAAAATAGCAGAAGCGACGAAGCGATCTTTCCTCGTTGGATCGAAAATTACTAAAGAAAGCGTTTTACAATATGAAAATACAACTGAGTGTTCACAACAAATGATTGTATTGTGTATTTCAATACAACATACAATATACAACACCTGTTGTGAATTGCCCAAATGTAAATTTAGCAAAAAAATTTATGTATTAATTTATTTAAAGAGAAAAACACAAAAATAACGTTTGATGTTGTATTTTTTGTGTGTAATATTTAAATATACATACATACACATATTAAATAATACAAATAATGTACATATATTATATATATGTATGTATGTATATTCATAGTAACTGCATGTTAGAAATAAATCGGTTATTTTATTTACATAAAATTCTGCAGTATTTTGTTGTGGGGAAAATACATTTCTTTTGTATAACAGAGTGTCACTTCATTTTGCTCAGCGTGACTATGCCACAGTAGATGCCGCCATAATTTTTGTTTGTTCTAATTAGCTTTGCAATAGTTGTTTCTATTTTAACATGAATGTTAATATTTTCAACTAGATATCATACAGAACAATGTTAAGAGTATACACGGGTTGGTCTTTTATTTCATACGTTTTTTCATTATTCTTTTACAAATATGAACATAAGTTTGGCATATTACCCACCAATCTCACATCACACTGCAAGTTCGAAAAACTCAATACACTCACATTTTTTTTACTAATACACACACATTTTCCGCAGTGGTCACACTAATGGCACCAAATTTTTCGTGCGAATAGTGGCAGACACTAACGATGATTAATGTTACCCTGTTATAAATTTAATGCAAATTTACTGGCTTCTGTAAAATTGTAATTAAAGTTTTAACTTGTTAAATCTATTATAATGATTTATTTTTTGAAATGCGCATACAAAAACGCAAGTTTGTTAATTATAGAGCATAAATATTATTAACTATTATTAAAATAATACTAATAATAATAAATGTAAACATTTTCCCTCAAACATGTGCCTGTATAATAAACTTGGTAACTCTACTTAAAATAAAATAAGAGAGAGAAGTATACAAATGTTTTCAAGTTTACGCTTCGACAACATTTTAAAAATGAGATTGCAGTCAGATGTTTGAGCATAAAATTTAATGGCGATGGATTCGACTAATTCGAACAAATTTTCGTTGATAATACGTACACAACGATTTTACAATTTCAGTGTGATGTGAGATTGGGGGGTTAACTTTTTGTTGTCTTTACAAAATAGAGTTACCGAGTTCGTCAATGAGTTTTTTGCTTACAAAACAGTTCTACATAGTTATATAGAATTATTATTCTGCTTTACCTATAAAATATCTGATTGCGATTACATCTAATTTTTAAAAATTGTTTATAATTAATAAAGCATTATTATTCACATAAATACAATATTTCACTTTTTAAATTTTCCATTCAAATTTAAGAAAATATCAATTATAATAAAAACTGAAAATAAAATTTCCAATTATAAATTAGAAAATATTAATTGAGTTTCAGAAAATCATATCAAAACGTCGGAAATAATAATTTTAAATTTAGAAATAAAAAAAAAGAAAATTGCAAAATTATCAGTAAAATTTTGAAACGATATTCGCTATTGTTAAAGTCAGCTGTTGTTGTTATCTAAACGACAACCATTTTTGTGTTGTTTATCCAATCGATAAAAACTTCAATTTTTAGGTTGAAATGTCGTCATACATAAATAAAAATCATGATATAGTGAAAATATTTTGCTTTAATTAAAAAACTTTTTTATATAAATAAAAAAATTAAATAGCATATTCAATTCATTATTTCATTTTCAAATAAATAAACAGAAATATTAGTAAAAAAAATAAAGATATTAAACATAAACATAAAATCATCCTGTCAAACACGAAGTAATTTGTTTTTTTCTATTCTTTGTGTTTTTCGCTTATTTTGACAGAGATGCCACTCCTTTACAATTTAAATAAATAGAAAAACAGATTTGTCGATATTAATTTAAATTCAATGAATTTAAGAAAACCTCAAATGATATTTAAGAATTGCTAACATAAAAATTGTTACATAAGTAAACGTAATTTTATGAGAATGTTATTTTTTATATATAAATTTTCACAATTTTTTTTGGATGAAAATTTGAAGTTTTTCAGAAAATAAAGATAACATTAAATTATTTTATTTAAAATGTTTGGGACTTTTCGTTTTTTGCGTTTTTCATCCCTAATTTGATTATTTATTATTATAAATTTATTCTCTATGTTTTCAAAATATGGCAATATTTTAAAAAAAAGTTGAGAGACCTATATGGCCACAATGAAGAAATATTTGGCCAGTTAAAAGAAACTATCCACCCATCTCCAATTAGCACGATTTAATGCATATAGCCACTCTACACAACCATTACCTTTGCAATGGAGGTTAGGGCGAGCTATTTAATTAGCAAAAACTAAATTAAACGAGAAGTTATGTCATATAACCGGAAACGCATGCATATAGGTGTATAACCAAAATGCATGCCGATCAGCAACCACGATGACCAAAAAGCAAACACCGAAATAAATCCGAAATAATGAAAAGAAGAAAACCAACCCAAAGAATTTGTTGAAATAATTTGGTATTAAGTTTAACAAATTGTTTACTTTTTCATTTACATTTATTATCAAGACTCAAACCGAGGTGGAGGGTATTAAAGATTCGGCACAGCCGAATTTAACACTCTTACTTGTTTTTCAACGGACTTCCCTAAAAATTTTTGTGCATAAATCTCGTACTACTAATATTTACTACTCTTGAGTTTACACCATTGTGAAATAAATATTGTAAATCAACCTATTACATATATTCCCGTCTAGCCTTTTTTACTATATGAGCTGTAACATCCCAAAATTAGTGCAGATTTATTTCATGGGTGAACAGATACAGGTTCACTATCGTTGTAGGATTGCTCCGATGAGGTTAATTCATACAAGTACTTCCAACTCGCCTTTTGGACACAATGGAAAGCAACCTATTAAAAATATTTCCATTTCATCTTTTTCACTATATAAATAAGCTGTAAAGGTGGAACAAGAACTGTTTGCAATTCTGACTTGCACATGCACATAGGCCGTACTACCTTAAATGCAAAAAGGCTTAGATTAAACAGGAATCTAGAAAACCTGATCAGACCCAAAATCGTATCGAGTCTCAGCGAGTTAGACAATCTGAGTCGAGAAGTGCTGAAATTCCAGAACAAAGCCAAAAACATCTTGAATCCCAAAGACCAAGACAAGCTTTGATAAGTGAAGAGGAAATGCCTGAATCTACTCAAGTGCGTCTAGAAATCCAGCGGCTAAGACAATCGAAGGCGAGGGAATGTGAAAGCCCTGAAACGACTAAACAACGTCTTCAGGCCCAACGGATAAGACAAGCTGAGTCCAGGGAATCTGAAACTACTGAAACAACTCAACAACGTCTTCAGGCCCAACGGATAAGACAAGCTGACTCCAGGGAATGCGAAACTCCTCAAACGACTGTAATATCGTTACCAGAAAACTTTTGTAAGTTGGTTTCTTCATTGCAAGAGATGGTACAAAAGTTTTTCCTAACATAACATACATAAGAGGACAATCTCTTACGGTAGCAGGTATCAACTTAGAATCTCCCTGTTTTTCTCATAGACAATTATGTTGCCTGCTCCGGAGTTGGGAGCCAGCACAATCTTTACGTATATACACCAGAAGGGTAAGCCAGAAATATTGTATATCCCAAAGCTCTCGAATAACTATAACTGATAACTTTTAGACATCATATACTCAAAATAATCCATGCATAAACATAGTTAGCTGTAATGGTAAGCAGGCGCTGAGTACTTAGCCCAATAAACTAACTCCCAAAAAAAAGTGAACTTATTGCCCAAAAAATTGGGGAATAATTTCAAGATAAACAAATCTCCAATTTTGTAAAAAGGTCCGCAAATAAACGTTTTTTAAATTTGTATTCTTTTCAATAGCATCACAGCTTAGCTAAAATATCGCAATGATCTGAAAAATATATTTTGGCGATGTGCCCGCGGAACACAGATCAGTGAAAAGCCTTGTAATAAATTTTATGTATGTATGTGCAATAAATACCTGCTGATCCAAATAGGCCACACATATACTATAAGCAGTTGCAATTTTAAACGTCGCATCCATTTTCCATTTTTAAAGCAAGTAAAATTAAAGTGGTTTCGCAGCTAATTTTTGAAGCATTTTTGCTGTAGTGTCTTATAAAACAACTTCTAAATTAAAAAATAAAATAATTTTAAATTGAAATAATAAATGAATTTACTCCCCAAAAACGTAAAAATTGGGGAATTTCTTCATCATGAACAATTTCCCCAATCCCATACAAATTTTTGGAGAGAAAGTTAATTTTTTGGGGAATTTGTGCATTGGAGACTAAGTAGTGAGCGCTTGGTAAGCATAGCGAACAATTTTTCAAGCCAACAGCCTTTGGATTCCGGGCAAGACCGGGTAAAATAGCTACTCTTTATTAAAAATACTGATTTTGAAAACCAATTAAATGTGTTTCGATTTCAATTATATTTTAGAGCCACTGTAACTGTAGAGTCAGAAGAGAATTTTTAACAAAACTGGAAAAGTTCACCGTAAAATATGATGATGTCGTTGCTTGTAGTGACTTTAATTCCAACATCATCTTTGAAAACCATCTTATCAATGATATGAAGAAACCCACAACAGATGACCAACACGTTATTGGATACGTTTTTTGTTAGCAGCATCAATGAAGATCTGTTATGCGATCAGTATTTTAGTATTTTATTTTCAGCCACAGTGTGTTTCTGTTGTTTTTACTTTTTAGACTCTTTCTTTTAACTCATAATCTCTGTCTGTCTGACTGTCTCTCGTGGAGCAACCCCATTCGCCCTTATCCAATTGAACAGAAACTTGGCTCATAGTCTTGTTGTGACTATAGATTAATATTGGTGTAGTCACGCGCAGTCAGACATGGTCACGCACAGTCACGGAGAGATTTAAAATGGATATCCCTTCATCTGAAACTGGGTCGATAAACTTACAGTGAAAACAATCAATTTTGATATAGGCACATACTGTCACGCATAGTCACGCACAGTCGCGGAGAGATTAAAACATGACTTTCCCTCATCCGATCGATCTGAAACTTTGTCCATAGACTTGCTGTGGCCAAATAATTTTTCTAAGATAGTCACACACAGTCACGCACATCCAAGGAGAGATTCAAAACTGATACGTATAAGGAAAGAAATAGTTTTAATAAAAACTTTGTTTTTATGCGTTAGATTATTATGATTATATGATATTGAATTATGACATTATAACTTTTGATCTATTGATTGAAACTATATGCCTTCTGTAGAAGTTCTTAGACCAAAATTTGTTGAACATGTATAAAAATAATTTGAAGCCATGGTTAAATGCAGAAATTAATTTATTACGGAGACGTTTCTTATAAATGTTGGAAAACTTTCAAAATTGCTAACTTATTATTGATTATTGTAGTGCATGAAAAGGTGGGAATAGGATAATAAAGAGTGTGAAATCCGAGCATTATTCAAGACATTGCTTATCAGATGTTGGATCTAAACAGACCTGGATAGCGGTACGTGAGATTGGTATTGGAAAGTCATCGTGTGTGCCTACATATATGTAGATACAGTAAAGAAGTCTATCACAAGTTTCTCTAATATTAGTGCGAATATAAGCTTTTGTGATCAGTCCCAAGTTATTTCTGATAATTATTTTTCGCTTTCATTGCATAAATCTATCAGATCTACTATACATTTCTAGTTGTATTGCGATTAAATCAAATCCAGTTGGGTGTGATAATATTTATCCCAAATTTAAAATAGCTACCATACCGATAATGCTACCTTAAGTCACAAAAGTCTTCAATAATTTGAACACAGAGAGTATTTATCTCAAAACTGAAATTATGCAAAAGAAATTCCCAAAAGTAAACAACCAATACCAAACAACTGCAATACTACTGTATTTGTCAAATGTGAATTGAATGTTTACGCTATGGTGAAATAAGTAATTAAGTTAATGAGAACAAGAACTCCTCTATCTACTCTGCATTCCAAAATAGTAAAAGTTCTTGCGTATCTCCTGTTCGACCTTTCCCGGATTACAGAGATCGTGTGTACCAAATTTTAGAGAAATCCGTTGAAAAATAACAATTTTTATAGCAAACAAATATACCAAAAAATATAAAATGATTTGTATGGAGTACAGAGATCGTATGTACCAAATTTCAGAGAAAGCCGTTGAAAAATAAAAATTTGTATAGCGGTCAAAGAAACAAAGAAACAAGCAAACAGAAAATGAATTTTATATATCTGCGGTCACAAGCGACAACCGCCTAAGTCGAGAACGATTTGAGTTATGTATGCTATCATATTCTACTAAAAACGCTTTATATTTTCGTGAAATCCCCATTTCTCTAACATTTTTTAATAAAAATTTATTAATGAAAACATACTGACCTAGGTCGTAATGAAGCCCCATTACATTTATATAAAAAGTCATTTTTCTTGAAAACCGATTTATATATACGTTGAATCCCCGTTTCTCTAACACTCTTTATTAAAAAGTTATTAATGAAAACATTCTGACCTAAGTCGTAATGAAGCCCCATCACGTTTATATAAAAAGTTATTTTTCTCAAAAGCATAATTTTCTACTTAGTCGGTTAATGCTTGTGACCACAGAGAACATCGTGTTTTGGTAAATTGGCGAAAAATGGTTCTGGTGGACCCGGCAAACGTTGTTTAGCCCTCAATGAATTTTTAATTTTAGTTAGAATCTGTATATATCTATATAAAAAAACGTTTGTGCATTTGTTAATATTAAAACTGTTAAAAAAAACCATGTTTTATATATGAAAATTAAAATAAATAGTTATTGTAACATACATATGTATAAGAATGACCAATATATTTCTATCATTGTAAATTTAAAAAGAGTAAACAACATTTTTAGTTTCCTTATTCTGGCAGTAAATTAATAAATTTGCTGGCTTTCCGACACGGGAAAAACAACCGTTTTCGAGGTCCAAACCACATATTTGCAATGACTGTCCTTGATATTTATTGATGGTCATGGTAAAGCCCAATCTGTTCGGAAATTGCAATCTTTTGAATGTTATCAGTGTGTCGGTAGGAATCATAGGAATTTTTGGCAGCAAGACATGTTCTCCTTTAAATTTGCCTTTGAGAATTGTGGCGTCATAGTCCATTACATAGTCTCGGAGCGTTGAGGTTACGTAGCAAAATTATTGGATAACCAACTTTTAATTTTAATAAATGTGGAGGTAGATCGGGTACATCAAGTGAATTTAAAAATTCTGTTGGATAATTGACTGCTTCATTTTCTTTCACAACACTACCCATAGATTTGAAATAACACTTTCGGAATCAATCATGTCCTGAATAATAATATTATCGGCATCGAAATTTTTTGCGGCTTAAATAGTTCTTTCACTTAACCAAGTAGTTGTTTTGAAAACTGGTCAGCCGTTGGATCATGGATAATAAAATGAGAGCTCCACCAAAAAGTCTTTCATTGCCTTTCAAATCTTTTAAAGTTCTATGTAGTGCTTCTAAGAAATGTTTGTAAGCCATATTATATTCGTCTCAAAGAATAATATTGAACTTTTGCCATACCGAATTGTTTTTTTTATATTAGTACGGCATTTTCATTCGTTTGTATATTTAACGGTGATTTGAGTGCTGAATGAGCTGTGCGACCACCATGCAATAATGTTGCGGCTATTCCGGATAAAGCAAAGCCAATGCAATTTTTCCTTCCTTTTTGGTTAGAATATTTGTATATAAAAATGTTTGTGAATTTTGGAACTTATAAAATTTAAATAAATTTGACAACTCATTATTTTTCGAACGCCAGCGCCATCTACCGGGTCTAACAAAAAAATTTTTGTCATCATCTAACGTACATATGTATATGTACATTCTAAGTTTCAGTAAAATCGCACCGTAAATAAGAATATTCGAAATGACTTTACCTCAGCGCCACCTATCGGGTCCATTTATACATACAAAAATTTCCTATGATAAAACATACATACATTCTGAATTGCAGTCAAATCGCTCTAAACAAAAAAATAAAATGAAAAACAAAAAAAGGAGTTTAACTTCTTATATATAAAATTCTCGTGTCGCGGTCTCTGTAATTGAACTCCTCCAAAACGGCTTGACCGATTCTCATGAAATTTTGTGTGGATGTTGGGTAGGTCTCAAAAATTTTGATATCTCAAGTGGGCGTGGCACTTATGGCTATAATAGTACTGCTGATATCTGATTTTAAAAGTTCATTTTGATTGTGGGTACCCCTCCCAGTGGCCCTATCAAAAAAAAAAAAAAAATAGACGTTGTCCGATTCTCAGACCTACCCAATATGCGCACAAAATTTCATGAGAATCGGTCGAGCCGTTTCGGCGGAATTTTACCACAAACACCGCGACAGAAGAATTTTATATATAAGATATAATGGGAACCAATTTGCCTCACCTCCACCATTTAAAATATCAAAAATTTCTTCGTCCGCTACCTTTGAGCCTCGTAGAAAACTAAATCTTACTTCATTTAATACCGGACACTTTCTTAAAAAATGCGGTAGTGTTTCTTACTTATTCATATTGAATAGAGAACACAATCTATTTTGATCTGCCCTATATTGGTTGCCATTCAGCCATAATAGATCAGCACGAGCCATCATTATAATAAAAATTTCATGTTGATTATATCGTTCGTTTCAGTATGTGAAGCCTTTTGAATGATTTAGAAACTTGTATATTCTTTGCTGGCTTTTTAATGCATTTACATGATGGCCATGTTCTATTTCTGTTTTAATTTTTTGTATTATTTTGTATATGAATTATTTCATATAATTTGGTTCTGATTAATATTATTGAATCTTAAGCTGTGTTGACAGAAGCGTTCAGACAGATTTTTGAACCAGTTTATATCTTTTGCTATTATTAATTTAGTGAGTTTGTCCGGTAATCATTCAGTATCTTATTCGAAAATAGTTTTAGCTATATAGTGAATGTGGATGCTGCAGGTATATAAATGATACTCTTCCCGTCCTGTTTCTAAGGCAATATCATAGTTTGGTGTGTTGATCGGTAGTTTTAGTACTCTTTTCGTGAGAAGCCTTTGCGATTTGTCTACTGGCTCAAACTCCGAAAAACGCCATATCTGAGCTCCATAAGATTATATAGAATGCAAATAGATTGAAACAATAACCACTTTTTGAATATCATTATTGCAGATGTTTCAAAATTATCTTCCTAGCCCCACGTGCCATAGCAATTTTCTAGTTTATTGATCATCAGCTGTAAAACGACCACATCATCGGCTAACAGCAAGATATCATCCGCACACATAATATAGCCGTAAATTAATTTCTTCTACTAGTGATCATGTAGATCATTTAGGTAAAGGGTAAATAACAATGACGATGGTAAGCATCATTGTTTGACACCAGAATCTGTATCGAAATAAGCAGACAACTCAACACCTGTCCAGACAGCAGACTTGGTGTTCTGATATACGTTTTCTATCAAATTTACAATTATTTTAGATATTCCCGTCTGGTGTCGTTTTAGCAATTTTCTTGGGACGCAACCAAATGCGGCTCTGAAATCCACAAAAAATACATAGACCTTTTTCTTTTCGGAGAATTTAATATTGATAATTGTTGACAAACTATAAATATCATGAATGTTTGAGTAACCCTTACGAAAGCCCGCTTGGAATTCATTTATTTTATGGCGATTGTGTGCCAATTCGGTTAAGTGGTCATGAATTACTTCCATCATAATTTTTCCTGCACAATTCATGAATGACATTCCTTTGTAATTATTTGGTTGGATAACATCTCCTTTACTTACTTCAATACAAAAAATAATTTTTTCATTTTCCTTTGGCGTTAAGAACCTCGTTTAGTCTTCTAGGTATCTATTCGACACGTTTTTTTTTGGAATATCTGGGCAGATTGTGCTGCATTCTTCCTTTAGAGCCTTCTTTAAGTTTGCCTTGCTTGAAATAGCCCTTCGACGTATTTTTCTTTCAAGATTTTCCCACAGATGCTCGATCGGGTTAAATTCGAGGGACTGCGGTGGATGATCAAGTGACAAGAGTCCGGTACAGTAGCGCCTCTTTCACAATTTTAGACGTGTTGGAAGATACAGTTTCCAGCCATGCCTTATTTCTACTTCTTCATAGCGGAGAAAATAAAAACAAGATTACCAGCACCTGTTGCCGCCATGTAGCCCCAAACTACAACTGAACCTCCACCGTGTTTGACAGCGTTGGTAGCAGACTTTTCTTTGAAGGTTTCATTCTTAGCTCCGAAAAGTTTGACTTTGCTCTCATCTATATATAGTATATTTTCTCCATTTTCTATTTTTTATCGAAATTCATTATCTTGCTCTGATTCGCCTTGGATATGCATAGTTTCTTGCATGGTATCCTTCCATGGAGACAATTTTTGTGAAGCCAACTCCATACTGTACTCGAACTTAGTGGTTTGCCTGATGTCTGCGTTATATTTTCTGAAATTTTTAACTGCACTTTAGGCTGGATATATTTTTACTTCCCTTACTCTTAAGTACCAGTAAGCCGCTTTGGGTATCCAGTTCTCGGTAAATCTTCACCCTGATAGTGTTCGATGTATTAATTTTACCAATTTCACAAGTGGACTTATTTTTTCTGTTAAAACTAAAGTAATTTTCCGAGTATCAGACGATGTTTTATTTGAGTGGGATTTTTATTAATTTTTTCGGCTGCAGATTTGAAAAAGTTCATATCGGATGCTATATCTATATGGGGACTAGGCCCAAAAATGGACCGATCCTGATCATATTTGGTAAAGTCTCTTGTATTTTTGAAAAATATATACAAACAAAATTCGAGAAGAATCAGTGCAATATTTTTCTTTTTTGATAGATTTAAGTGAAGATCGGGAAGCAGCTCTATATGGGGCCTATGACTAAGAGTTGTCCAATAGGGATCATTTTTGGACTACTGATTAATGGATGTAATATATACATACAAACCCAATTTGACCAATATTTGTATGATAATTTGGATATTATGGCAATATATGTTGATTTCATAGGGTTCATTTGTATGGGGGCTAGGTCTGAACATGGACCGATTCTCACCAATTTCAACAGCGTTCATCCCATGGCCGATAGAAGATCAAATACCAAGTTTCATCGAAATATATTTATATTTGCGACCTGAAGTTTGATTACAAGCTTTACATGGACACACAGACGGACGGACGGACGGACATCGTTAAATCGAATCAGGTAGTGATTCTGATTCGATCGGTATAATTAAAGATGGGTGTAGGTCAAATATTTTTGGTTGTTACAAACAGCAGCACAAAGTCATTATACCCAAACCACATATAGGGTATAACAAAAATATTGCACTGATTCTTCTCAAATTTTGTTTGTATATATTTTTGGAAAATACAAGAGACTTTACCAAACATGATCAGGATCGGTCCATTTTTGGACCTAGTCTCCATATAGATATAGCATCCGATATGAACTTTTTCATATCTACAACCAAAAAAATTAATAAAAATCCCACTCAAATTTGGTTTTTGCTTATTTTCTATGTCCAGTTAGTTGGGCCTAGGAGATAGGGTTTCTAAACGCATGGTATAGGGTATCGTATAGTCGGTCTAGACTGACTATAATTTTCTTACTTGTTTATTATTAATTAGTACAAATCGACTCAAAATGATTTTTAGTAAATTAAAACACATGAGCAGTACAAATTATTCATAAAAATTTTGGTTCTTCCATGAAATATAAAAAAGCGTAAGTAAGTGTTACCACCGTATTTTTTTTTTTTTTTTTTGACACGTAAAATCTGATGCATTTTTACTTTTGAGAGATTTCTGCAATATTCCCACTTGATTTTATTTCATGGTTTATAGTAGTAAATCCCTAATTGATATAGTAGTAAAATCTGTAATATTATTTTTTTATCTTAAGTCAGTAATAACTTTGTTATAAGACACTTTAAAAATTAAAAATTGCTATTTACTTTTTTTTGACGCTCCCAGTATGAAAAAATGGGAACACGATTTCAAATTTCGGAAATTTGCACAAAACTATTTATCGTTTTTTTTAATTCCCTATAGTATTTTTTTTTTCAAATCATTTTTTTGTAATTTATGTTTATATTATGTTTCACGATCTGTATGTTTGACCTTTTTTTTTATTAAACGAAATTTGTTATACTGTATTTATTTTATTTTATCTTCAAACAGAGCACGTTTTAATGTATGTTAAATTGAATTATGATGTACAATGGAACTTAAAGCTATTACCTCAATATTTATATTTTATAAAAAAAGAATTAACAAAAAATAAATAAATAACTGACGTTAAATATAAATATAAAGCATTAAAAATATAAACATCCATATAATTAAGAAAAAATTAAATAAAAATTATAAAATTAATTCCCATAAAAACAAAGTTTTTATTAAGACTCTTTCTTAACTTATACATATGAGTTTTGAGTCTCTCCGTGACTGTGCCTGACCATGCGTAACTATACGTGACTATGTTAAAGTTAATCTGTTTTTCATACCAAGTCTGTGAACAAAATTTCAGATCGATCGGATGAGGGAAATGGGACTATGTGTGGCTATCTTAAAATTAATTATTTGCCACAACAAGTCTATGGACAAAGTTTCAGATCGATCGGATGAGGGGAAGTGAGGTTTTAATCTCTCCGTGACTGTGCGTGGCTATGCGTGACAGTGCATGACTATGTCAAAGCTAATGTTTTTTCACATAAGTCTATCGACCAAATTTCAGATCGATCGGATAAGCGAAAATGGGAAATGGTGACTGTGCGTGACTATTTTGAAGTTAATCTTCCTTTACAGCAAATAACTACATCGACCAAGTTTCAGATTGATTGGAGACTGTGGGCCAAGTTTCTGTTCAATTGGATAAGGGGAAATGGGGTTGACCCACGACAGACAGACATACAGACAGAGAGAATAAGTTGAAAGAATGAGTTTAAAAAGGAGAAAATATGAAAACAAATATCAAATAAAGAATTAAATCAAAAAGTAACAATGCAATTTTGATGTATAAAATATAGAAAAACAAGTAAGAAAATTATAGTCGGTCTAGACCGACTATACGATACCCTATACCATGCGTGTAGAGACCCTATCTCATAGACCCAGCTAACTGGATATAGAAAATAAGCATAAACCAAATTTGAGTGGGATTTTTATTAATTTTTTCGGCTGCAGAGATGAAAAAGTTCATATCGGATGCTATATCTATATGGGGACTAGGCCCAAAAATGGACCGATCCTGACCATGTTTGGTAAAGTCTCTTGTATTTTGCAATAATATATACAAACAAAATTTGAGAAGAATCAGTGCAATATTTTTGTTTTTTGATAGATTTAAGTGAAGATCGGGAAGCAGCTCTATATGGGGCCTATGACTAAGAGTTGTCCAATAGGGATCATTTTTGGACTACTAATTAATGGATGTAATATGTACATACAAACCCAATTTGACTAAGATTTGTATGACAATTTGGATCTTATGGCAATTTATGTTGATTTCATAGGGGTCATTTGTATGGGGGCTAGGTCTGAACAGGGACCGATTCTCACCAATTTCAATAGCGTTCATCCCATGGCCGATAAAAGCTTATATACCAAATTTCAGCTAAATATATTCATATTTGCGACCTGCAGTTTGATTACAAGCTTTACATGGACACACAGACGGACGGACGGACATCGTTAAATCGAATCAGATAGTGATTCTGATTCGATCGGTATAATTAAAGAAGGGTGTATGTCAAATATTTTTGGTTGTTACAAACAGCAGCACAAAGTCATTATACCCAAACCACATAGTGGTATAGGGTATAATTACGTTACTACTTAGAATAAAACAAGTAGGAAAATTATAGTCGGTCTAGACCGACTATACGATACCCTATACCATGCGTTTATATACCCTATCTCTCAGGCCCAACTAACTGGATATAGAAAATAAGCAAAAACCAAATTTTAGTGGGATTTTTATTAATTTTTTTGGCTGCAGATATGAAAAAGTTCATATCGGATGCTATATCTATATAGGGACTAAGTCCACAAATGGACCGATCCTGATCA
This sequence comes from Cordilura impudica, assembly GCA_963682025.1. Lineage (NCBI taxonomy): Eukaryota > Metazoa > Arthropoda > Insecta > Diptera > Scathophagidae > Cordilura > Cordilura impudica. The sequence continues at coordinate 114,443,418 of OY821517.1, forward strand.
TGTTTGATAAAGTCTCTTGCATTTTGCAAACATATATACAAACAAAATTTGAGAAGAATCAGTGCAATATTTTTGTTTTTTAATAGATTTAAGTGAAGATCGGGAAGCAGCTCTATATGGGGTCAAAGGGATCATTTTTAGACTACTCATTAATGGATGTAATGAACGCATATAAACCCAATTTGAGTAAGATCTATATGACAATTTGGATCTTATGGCAATTTATGTCGATTTCATATGGGTAATTTGTATGGGGGCTAGGTCTGAACATAGACCGATTCTCACCAATTTCAATAGCGCTCATCCCATGGCCGAAAAAAGCTTATATACCAAATTTCATCAAAATATATTCATATTTGCGACCTGCAGTTTGATTACAAGGTTTACATGGACACACAGACGGACGGACGGACGGACGGACGGACGGACGGACATTGTTAGATCAACTCAGAAAGTGATTCTGATTCAATCGGTATAATTAAAGATGGGTCTAGGTCAAATATTTTTGGTTGTTACAAACAGCAGCACAAAGTCATTATACCCAAACCACATAGTGGTATAGGGTATAAAAACAAAAGAGAAGAAGAAAAAAAATATTTATATATCTGTCACAAGCATTATTCGCCCAAGTCGAAAATCATGCTTTCGAAAAAATTACTGTTTATATAAATGTAATGGGGCTTCATTAGAACTTAGGTCAATATGTTTTCATTAATAACTTTTTACTAAACTGTGTTAGAGAAATGGGGATTTCACGTAAATATAAAGCGTTTGTAGAAGAATATTATGGCATATATAACTGAAATGGTTCTTAAGTCGACTTAGGCGATTATCGCTTGTGACCACAGATATTAACTTAAAAAGCTATTTTGACAATTGTTAATTTTATGTAATGTAGAGAATGTGTTAGAACAACAATTCCTATTTGTATTGCTAGAAAATTAATTTCTTAAAAAGTGAGGCATTGCTAAGTTCCTTAATTGTAGAGGGTAAACTATTCCAAAGACGTACCGCAAATCCAAATTGACCCCATAGATTGTCTTTGAGTAGGATGAAATGTGATCGAACTATCTGAGACTAAAAACGTACCTTGCGATATTGTTAAACATGATGTTTAACCTGGTATTACTCTTAGCGTCGTAACTTGCAAAGATTTCGCATGCATAAAGTTATGTTGTTATTAGGTAGGTCTTAGCTACCCAGCAAAAAAAGAGCTTACCAATCACTAGTAAAATCACAACAACTACTCATCCCGTTGTTGTGAAAATCTGGGTGAATCACAAGTAAATTTAACATGGGGTTGTCATAGGAGGGAAGTGATCCAAACTGGTGAATGGTCAGTGTATATAAAGTAGTGCGTGTAACCTTATGAAAGTTTCGTTTTTTTTATGTTCTTTTTCAGAAGACCACACAAAAACAAGTTAATGGCTACTTTACCCAAATTTAACAACCTGTTTGAAACATCTTATAGCCATTTCCAGTGATATCGCGTTTAAATCGTCAGATCAATTGCTGAGGTCTTCATATACTTTGTCAAAGTATCCTTTCGAATTTTCTAACTGTTAGATTCATGAAATTTATAGATTTTTTGTGCTTTTGACCCTACCACGATTTTTCACGACATTTCTTCTAGGAATCCTTTTGGACATTTTTCTAATATAAGTAGAAAATTAATTAGAAAAACCAATTTTAACATTGAAAATAAAGAAAATATCTTAACAACAATAAAAAACTATGTTTTAATTCAAAATCCTGCATGTTAAGTACATGTGAAATATTAGATCCAAATCACTAGATAAATGTATATGAAATATACTACCTTTTTTGCACTTTGGGAGTGGTGAAAAAGAACTGCTTTGGGAAACTAAATACAGAACTTATCGCTACTTTGTGTGTAGTGAAAGTGCCGTTCTTTTTGAACAACTTCGCTTTATTTTTGCTGGGTAGTAATAAACGAATACTAACTGGGGTGCAATATCGAGTGTTCCGAGTTCGAGAGTTTGCAACATCGAATATGTTTTGCCACACGCCGTTGCAATGTGATATGACCAGGTAAGAGTTTTGTTAAAAACAACACCCAGATTTTTGGCTCGTTCGACAATATCAATTTGCTGAGCATTTAAATAAACGTTTGAGTTTACTGGTATTCTAGTTAATCTATTACGCATCAGAACACACTTGGTTTTTAGAGGGTTTAGGTTGAGACCGTTTGCAACAGACCAATTTGAGATTCGGTTTAAATCATCATTCAGTTTTCTACTGCAGTTCTCAATTTTTCCTTTTTTGCTGCTAATGTACAGTTGTACATCATCGGCATACATTCTTACATTGCAGTGAATGAACTGTTTAGGGAGGTCAGTAGCATAAATTGAGAAAAGGGGAGGACCAAAAATAGAACCCTGTGGAACGCCTTTTGAAACAGGAAGAAAAACGCTGATGTTGTATTATTTATTTCTAAGCATTGAACGCGATTTACTAAAGAAGATGTCATCAGTGCAACTGATGTTGGGGAAGAGTGGATCATTTTCTTATGTTTATGCAGAAGGACTGTGTGATCCACCGTGACAAGAGCTTTTGAGTGATCTAACAGCACTAAAAATACCACGCATCAATCATCAATTTCTTTTCTGATATCTTTAGATACATCGGCTAGAGCAGTAACACAGCTGTGTTTGGCACGAAACCCAGATTGACGGTCAGTGAGTAAATTATTATTGTCAAATATGACGTTATTTGACCATGAAGGAGTCGTTCAAATGCCTTTGACAGATAAGATAAAATAGCTTTAGGATGATATTCAGTGGCTGACTTTTGTACCGGAAGAATTTTAGCTTGTTTCCATCGTTGGGGAAAAGTGCGCGTTGTGATTATTTTGTTAAAAATATATGTTGTACATGGCAAAATTAAGGGGAGAAGCATTTTCAAAAAAGTAGGGCAGATACCATCAATTCGAGTTGCATTTGACTTTATGGACTGAAGGCTCATAAGTACGTCCAATTGACGAACACATTCAAAAGACCAAAGGGTTTCGAGGGGACAGTAATCGGTACAGTTATTATAATATGTTAGATTAGCTTGATGTATAGGGATATAAAAAAAATTCACATTTATTGCATTAGGATTTGATGCTGAAATATCCGCCGATCTTTTAGTCCTACCAAATCCAATTTCTCTAATGGGTTTCCATTTTTCTTGGTATTAATTGATGCGGAAAGCTGTTTATCATAGTATGTGTCGTTAGCCTTCCTAATGCATATATTTACTGTTCTCCTTGCTGTGCGATATAATTCGTGCAGGTTATCCGATTTAAAACGCTTCCGTCGGAAAAAAACTTTATCACTATAATCAATAAGTTTTCTAATATCTGCTGTAAACCAGGGTGTTTGTCGCTTACATATTGTCCTGGCTTTGGTTGGGACTATAGTATTATATAAAACTGAGATATAATTTTCCAAGAATAATAGCTGATCATCTGCCGACAGCATAAAGTAAATGAGGTTCCAATCTATTTGGCAATATGCTTTCTCCAAGTATGGGTTATTAATATTTTTGAAGTCTCTAAATTCTATGGTTTTACTGTCATAAAAATAAGGTCGTGCTTAGAAAAACATGGAGCAGACAGTTGGTCATATATCAAATTGTTTTCTTCATTAGAGATAAAAAATAAATCGAATAATGTGCTGTTGGTAGCTGTGAAGTGTGTTGGAATATGCTTATTCACGGGAGTGGATAATAATATATAGATAAATGAAAAGGAAAGGAAGGAAAATTGAAATTGTAATTAAATAATAACATCAACGTGTTAAACAATTGGTTAATGGAAAAGCTGGTTAAGTTGTTCAATAAATTCAATAACTTGCGGTTCCTCTGAGTCAAACTTCCTTATGTTTTCAAGTCCACGCTCAGTGTATGTAGTTTTGATCTTTTTATTTTTTTTTTCATGTTCAAAGCTGATTACAGGATTTTATGATTATAAGGCGTTAAAGGTCATCACAGTCAGTATTTATCTTTACATCATAAAAATTATTTTCTTTAATCATAATATTGTAAATCGTGTTGTATTGGAAAATAATCAGATAAATAAAATAAATAAATAAATATTTAATTTTCTTTTTACGATTGCGGCTTATTTTTATATTTGCTTGAAGAAGTAAAGGTATAAAAAAAATTTTTTTTTTGCCCGAAAAAATTAAAATCAAAGAATAAATTTTTTAAAAACAAAGTATATCATCTAATACTACTTAACAATGTGTGGATTTTTCTGAATATATTTAATTCCATATACATAATTAGCAATAACAATATAGTTCCTCAAGTTATTTATCATGATTTTATTATAAAGATAAATAAAAGATGTTAATAAAAAATTGGAGTATTTCTAGCTGCATCAAGTAAATCATTAACTTCAACAATATATAAAAATAATTTCAGTTCAATATCTGAAATACTGAACATTATGTTAAATGATGTTTAATTTTTATCACACCCACAGTTAAATCGACTTAATATAAATGAAAATGTCACAAGGTTACAAGCTGACTTTGCTCTAATATAAATTTTGACAGATAGCTAGCGTTAAGTTGCTTCCACAGTATTCGCTTGGGTAAGAACATTTTACATTTACAATATTTATACCATATACCACTATGTGGTTTGGGTATAATGACTTTGTGCTGCTGTTTGTAACTACCAAAAATATTTGACCTAGACCCATCTTTTATTATACCGATCGACTCAGAATCACTTTCTGAAAGAATCACTTTCAGAGTCGATTTAGTGATGTCCGCCCGTCTGTCCGTCTGTCCGTCTGTCCATCTGTGTGTCTATGTAAACCTTGTAATCAAACTACAGGTCGAAAATATAACTATATTTTAATGAAATTTGGTATAAAAGCTTTCATCGGCCACAGGATGGACTCTGTTGAAATTGGTGGAATGCGGTCCATTTTTCGACCTAGTCCCCATATAAATATAGCACCCGATATGAACTTTTTCATATCTACAGCCAAAAAAAAAAATAACAATGCTACTCAAGTTTGGGTTATTCTTATTTTCTATATCCAATTAGTTGGACCAAAGAGATAGGGTCTCTAAACTATGGTATAGGGTATCATATAGTCGGTCTATACCGACTATAAATTTCTTGCTTGTTTAATTTGTTTTGCAATTATTTCACACTCATTATATTGCTTCGTAACGATATTCCCAACGATATTGTACAGTTTCGATGCCCCGTTTATAGTAGGAACTGTATAGCTCCTTAAAATAGCCATCAGTCGCTGGCTTCACCTTTTATTTGTTGGAAAATCTTTTACAGCCTAGTCTTTCTATCAAGTTTGGTAATAGAAAACAATCCGAGCGAGCCAAATCCCAAAAAACAGATGCCATAACTCTTTTCGCCATCTTTGGACACGATTCTGCCATTCCAGTCCACTTCATTGACTGTTTTTTGTTTCTGTTGTGAAGTGGTTGCCCCACGTCTCATCAGTGGTTATGAATCAACGCAAAAACTCATTTTTATTGTAGCGAGACATCACCAAATATTTTATTGAAATATCTTCACGACGCTGTTTTTATTCTGTTGTGAGCAAGCGTGCCCATGTTGTGAGCAATATGCGATGTATAGTATAGTACGTCTGCAGCCCAATATTCTATAATCGTAAACGAAGGGATAGAGTACTCCAGCGTATAATATAGCTTGGATTTAATATTGGTTTGGAGGCCTTTCAAATGACAATATTGAGTTACATATTCCAAATTCACTGGGAACGTTTACTGCTGATGGCTCAAAAAAAAAATGTTAAACAATAAAGAAATATTTTTCAAACTACTGCTGTCATATACATATATGTCAGGTCGGGTTTTTCTTGATTCTTCCTCGAATTCTTCCGAGCTCGTGCTGTTCAAAACATTCTTTCAGATCTCAACGTCAACAACTGTTCGGGGAGGGTAGTATACCAGCACTTATGATGAAGCAGTGCTATACGATGCTAGCTAGTCCATTGGCCAACCTTTTCAGCTCTTTGTGGGGGAGGCTTTCCCTCTTGCAGAAATAATAATCGTGGTTGCTCTAGACATTTCCAAGGTATACGATCGCATGTGGCATATTGCATTAATATCAAAACAATTTTGTATTTAGGGTCGGCATTGACTTTTCTTGATTTATATCAGTTTTTCAGAAGCCTCATAATAAGTTTTGTTGTTGATAATTTCTCATACAATGAGTTTCAGCTTAAGTTCTGTTTTTCACCCTCTCTTTTGCTTATCTTTCTGAATGACCTTTTTAGTCAAACCCTCAATCCTATAATTTTTTTGGAGATGTCCTTAAAATATGTCATAATTTTCCTTCAATTTTAGGCCAAGCCTGATCGTGGTTGGGGGCTGCAGAGATATTGGGAACGGGTGGCAGGGCCACAACTAATGGAGTGTTGTTGTATTTTTGAAATTAATTTTGAATGCTGTATATGAAATAGAATTTGGTTTGGTCAATCATTTTAACAAAATTGTAGTAGATGGAGTTATTACAGGGGCAAAAGGCTGACAATGAATGATGCATTCAATCGATACCTGTTACCAATCCCTGAGCGGGGTAGAGTGAATACGTTTGATTTGAATGCGCGGAAGATTGTTGACCCATAGGGCCTTGGATTCAAAAATGTATATGTCTTCTGTAACGGGTTACTCTTAATGTTATGGGTATGAGAATTCAATGCAATATCCGTTGGAAGGATACAGTTTTTAAGTGTCAAAAGAAAAACTAAAGTATCTTGGCTTTACAAAACGGTACAAGAATAATTTTATTCCCTCTGATCTCCTTAAAATCTATGCTGCAGGACGTTCAAAGTATGTTTTGGAGCTAATGGACCGTGTACAAAGTTGGGCGTTGTTGCTCATGAAAGACAGTAGATTATACAATTGTATTGTCTCGTTAAGATATTGTCAAAATGTAGGTTGTGTAACACTGTGCTATAAATACTATCTTGAAAAATGTTCATATCAGAATAGAGAATTCATTCCAAGTGCCTCAATAGAAGCGCATACTATCCGCTTCTCTAGTAGATTACAAGTCTTTGTGGTATAGTGTCTAGTGGACCACACAACTTATTACATCGAAAATTCATTTATTAGTGGAACTTTATTGACAGTTACAATTTTAGAAAATTTAAGTCAAATATCCGCAAATACTAGTCCCTCTCTCCTCTTTTAAGTAACCTATTTTCCTGAGATCAACAAAATGTACCGCATATGTAGGGGACATCGCCTGAGTGGTGGTTTATAATAATAAAAAACCGAACAAGAAATATATGTTTAAAATTTTTTTTATGGTTTCATAACCTTTCTAGGAACTTATGGTCTATGGTGTCGGCTAGGCGGCCTAGACTGACTTTAACATTCTTACTTCATTTTACTTGTGTTATGTATTATAAAATTTTAATTTAACATTTATTTTACTTTTGTCATCTTCTCTACTCGTGTAGCCCTTAATTGAGTATGAAACTCGCCGCGATATGTTTATTCAGCGCTATGGCAGTTTATTAACCGATAATATTCTACGTCATGAACAAGTATTTGGAGTTATGTCTTTGAGACATTTATGTCGGTAAGTACGAGTATTTGTTGAATTGAATTAACACAATAATGAAACTAATATTATTTTAAAACCACTTCGTTAATTATCATGATAATAAAGGAAAATCTAAATAAATGTTCGTTAATGAAAATTTTCATTGATGTCCTTGTTGTTAACGATGAATTATTAAAAGCTATTCCACCAGTCATTCGACGTGTAGACTAATTAAAATATTATTGGGAGGGGACTGTATACAAATTTAGACTTAAAATAAATTTGTTTGCACTTGAATGGAAAAGGCATCATTTCTGATCATTTTATTCACACAATTAACTTGTTCGTTTAAGTTCATTTCTTTTGATTCGAATAGAAGTTAAATTAGGGTAACAGTTTACACTCACTGTTAGATACACTTATTTCAACACTAAATATATTATAAATATTTTTTAAGACTAACCATCACACAATAATATCCACACATTGAAAAAAATTAAATGTATAGCGCATAGTATAGGGTATCGCATAGTCGTCTGGACCGACTATAATTTTTACTTGTTTTTCTCTTATATTATTTGTACATATATGTACACTAGGGTTATGACTTTTAGTTTTTTTTTTTTTTTTTGGAAATATCAAAGTCTACATACCCTTGCCAAAAAGGCTATAAAAATGTCAAGATATGCAATCTTACTTTTTCGTTGCTGTCAAAAAAGTTTTCGCAACCAACGCGTTGAAATTTGGTCTATATTTTTATACCCTATACCACTATGTGGTTTGGGTATAATGACTTTGAGCTGCTGTTTGTAACTACAAAAAATATTTGACCTAGACCCATCTTTAATTATATCGATCGAATCAGAATCACTATCTGATTCGATTTAACGAATTTGATATGTAAGCTTCAATCGGCCATAGGATGAACGCTGTGGAAATTGATGAGAATCGGTGCATGTTCAGAGCTAGCCCCCATACAAATGGCCCCTATGAAATCGACTTAAATTGCCATAAGATCCAAATTATCATATAAATCTTAGTCAAATTGGGTTTGTATGTGTTTATTACATCCATTAATCAGTAGTCCAAGAATTATCCCTATGGGACAATTCTTAGTCATAGGCCCCATATAGATCTGCTTCCCGATCTTCACTTAAATCTATCAAAAAACAAAAATATTGCACTGATTCTTCTCAAATTTTGTTTGTATAAATTTTTGCAAAATACAAAAGACCTTACCAAACATGGTCAGGATCGGTCCATTTTTGGGCCTAGTCCAAATTTGCTATAAATCTGTAAACAAATGGTACTCTTGTTAAAACCTCGCATACTTACATAGTGGAATCCATTTCCAAAATGTTGGAAGCATCACTCATGGCGAAACATTCATCTTCATCAGACGCTCATAGAACCATAATTCCTTAATAAATTTGTAAACAACAAATGTTTATTTATAGTGCCAGCTGTTAAGTATGTACTAGTGTGAATAATCCAATTCAGTGGAATTCACAATAGCGCTATTTTATCGAATGTGCGCCGATCAGTTAATTCGACCACAATCGAAAATCGAAAGTTGCTCATAATAGGCACCAAAATATTTTTTTTTGGCGGTCGAGATATTTTCCGAGTTATGGACCTCAAAGGTTTTAGTATTGACCTGTATATAACTTTGTTTTTTAGTAACGGAATTGAGCAATATATATATATGTCATTTTGAAATCTGAAATCCATTAACCCATTATGAACCTATTTAAAATTTAAAATTTTTTTAGCTTTTTTTTTCCAAACATGGCTTTATCTCTTAAAACGATCTCTACATAGTTGGTGTTTACACCAACTGAATAAAAGCTAAATTCACTAGTTTCATATCGATGTATACATTGGCCTCTTAACACTTTCAGGCACGGATATTTTGGGGATTTTACCTACAATTTTATGTTTTTGTAAAAATATATGGTTATTTTCAAAGGTAGTTCCATAGAAAAGCAAAGTACACTTGTTTCTTTTTAAACAAATTAAAAAAATACTTTTAACTTAGAAGCCCATGCTTTTTTTTTTTTTTTTGTTTACAATAAACTTTGTAATAAACTTTATTTTTTTTTTTAATATATGTTTGAATCACACGAATTCAATATAGTGCCAGACAAAACACGTTATAAAAGCGCACAAAAAATTTGCAAACTCTGTGGCATAATTTTTATAGTTTTGGAAATAGGAAATCAACGTTGAAAGCCTTACCAAATATATAGAAGATTCATTAATTAAATTAAGCAAAATCCCCGAGCAAATATTTCTTATTGGCAGCGGATTAGCAGCATCAGCCAAGTCCAAAAAGGGAAGAAGCATTTCAAAAGAATTATTCGATTTGTGGAATAAGCTCAAAGTTCCGAAAATAGCGATAACAGAACGGAAAGTAATTGAAAGTTTTCAAAAGTGTTTAAAAAGACCTAAAGCAACAGAGAATTTGATATCTTATATATAAAAATGTATGTTTGTACGTCATAGGATTATAAAGTATAAAGTGTGTTTTTAACATCTTATTTTAATATATAATATATGGAGGACTATGACAGCAAAAGCTCTGAAACTATACACATGTACATATTAAACTAAGTTGAAAAAAAAAAAAATGGGCGGGATCTGGAATGGCACCCAACATAAAAAGTAAATATTTAATGTCATATATCTAGAGTACTGTAATAGATAAAGTCTTGAGACTTAGCGTAAGTTCATAAGTTATCAACGATAGTACTGAGAAACAAATGGGCGGGAACAAACCAGTGGGCGTGGTACCTTCCACATATGGTAAATATTTAAAGTACTATGACGGCCAGAGTCTTGAAACTTTCCGCACGTAATTTGGTTGTTAATGTAAGTTGTCGTACCAAAAATGGGCGGGATTGGGTAAGTGGGCGTGGCACCTCCTATACAAAAAAAATTATCTGGAGTACTGTGACCCGACAGTTTTGAAACTAGGTGTGAGTTCGCGAATGTGAGTGTGAGAAGTTATGTGAAAAATGGGCGGGATCAAACCAGTGGTCAGGGCACCTCCTATACATGGTAAATAAACATCATCATATATTTACAGTTCCTTGGCAAAACAACGTTTGTCGGGTCAGCTAGTAACCAATAAAAATTTAGAATGGCGCCCCGAAACAAATAGCGTTGAATATGTAATGCGTGATTCCACTGTCCGATTACCATCAAAATGACAATTATGAAATGGATGATAGAATCGAAGATGAGAAAAAATTCTTTGACAGGCGAAAAGGCTCTAGAAGACAAAGATTATAATTTTCCTGAAAATCTAGAATATTTTGTTAAGGGTGATGCATCATTGGTTATAAATTTAAATGTAAGCATTTCAAAAGCATCTAAAATCTACAAACAATTGGTTAAGACAGGCATTACCATTTCAATGCCATCTTAGACAGGTATTTACAGAGCGGTAATAAAATCTGCTGAAGAAATAGAAATTATAATCAAAAAAATCATTGGAAAATGAAAAGTGGTGCCTTCGTTTTGATGGAAAGAAAATTGATGGTTAAGAAAAACAGGTAAGCGTATTGAAAAATGAATACAAGGAACTTAAGGTATGTGTTCTTATTCTCGAAAATAGTAAAGCTTTATATATATTTAATAGTTTACAGGAAACATTAGACAAATATGATTTGTGGAAATCAATTAAAACAAAGAAAAAAATTATAGTCGGTCGAGACCGACTATATGATACCCTATACCATGCGTTTAGAGACCCTATCTCTCAGGCCCAACTAAGTGGATATAGAAAATAAGCATAAACCAAATTTGAGTGGGATTTTTATTAATTTTTTCGGCTGCAAATATGAAAAAGTTCATATCGGATGCTATATCTATATGTGGACTAGACTTTGGCCGATCCTGATCATGTTTGGTAAAGTCTGTTGTATTTTGCAAAACTATATACAAACTAAATTTGAGAAGAATCAGTGCAATATTTTTGTTTTTTGATAGATTTAAGTGAAGATCGGGAAGCAGCTCTATATGGGGCCTATGACTAAGAGTTATCCAATAGGGATCATTTTTGGACTACTGATTAATAGATGTAATATATACATACAAACCCAATTTGACTAAGAGTTGTATGATAATTTGGATCTTATGGCAATTTATGTTGATTTCATAGGGGTAATTTGTATGTGGGCTAGGTCTGAATATGGACCGATTCTTACCAATTTCAACAGCTTTCATTCCATGGCCGATAGAAGATCAAATACCAAATTTCATCAAAATATATTTATATTTGCGACCTGCAGTTGATTACAAGCTTTACATGGACACACAGACGGACGGACGGACATCGTTAAATCGAATTAGATAGTGATTCTGATTCTATCGGTATAATTAAAGATGGGTGTAGGTCAAATATTTTTGGTTGTTACAAACAGCAGCACAAAGTCATTATACCCAAACCACATAGTGGTATAGGGTATAATTATCATTTCTGTCACAACTAACGTTAACACAGGCTAAAAAAATGAAGCTGTTGCTTTGCTAAACAACAATTATAAGACAATGTCACTTGTTCCTCCAAAGTATATTGGTTGCCAGTATCACATTTTGGGCTTGCTTTTAACACATGTCGTGGACGCGATGTTGGATGGAAAATCATCATCGTTAAATATATTATATAGTTTTGTACCAGAACTAATAGTTAATTATAAACAACTAAAAAATAACTATAAACAAAATCAAGAAAGCATTAAAGCTGTAAATATTAAATGGAAACGCTTTTTGATTCTATGAAAAAAATGAAAAATTTCCCTTCAAAAATTTCAAAACTCTACCTCTAATAAGCATTGCTCGATGGATTTTTAGAGCAATTCCGGCAATATTAGAATTTGTCCTAATTTCAAGATACCAAGCACACCTGTATAAAGTATGCCAATTTATATGTGGTGCTTCGTACGGTTTTGAGCAATTGTTTACGCGAAAATAATTTTGAATTATAAAATTTATCTTTGTCGCAATTTAAAAAATTTAAAGTGTGTAATGCATTAGGCTATACAGGAGTCGCAAATAGCAAATCAGCAGCGTAGTTACATTTGCGCAGAACGTGCTATAAAAGTTGTTCAGAACATTTATCCTGTCTGCAAAAATAGTCGCGCTTTATATCTTAAATTTATACCATACAATAATCACATAAATCAATAATCATACATTGTACTAAAATTTACTTGCTTTAGATAATTCTTTTACTACATATGTATATATTAAATTAATAAAATAAATTAAAACAAGAAAAAAAATTCAGTGAGTTTTTTGAAATTTGTATATTGATGACATAAATTTGTATTATATCATAATGGCCTATTGTATATATATACAATTAAGTATATAATTAATCATAATTTTGAACGGGTATTTCAGCTTATTTTAGTATATAAATAAACTGTCTTTTCTTACAAAATTTACTCATTCATCTTTAGAAATGCGCCAAATATCTCTGTTTGTTTCTGTCGTTCAAAGACTTTAAATTTCGTTAACTAATTGTAGCTCTAGAGGATCTGGACTTTGCCTCACGAATATTGCATTTGTGTGAATATATCGAGGCAAGTAAACCAAATAATAGAACACTGATGTTTAGTTGAAACAAATAAGAAAATTATAGTCGGTCCAGACCGACTATAAGATACCCTATACCATGCGTTTAGAGACCCTATCTCTCAGGCCCAACTAACTGGATATAGAAAATAAGCATAAACCAAACTTGAGTGGGATTTTTATTAATTTTTTTGGCTGCAGATATGAAAAAGTTCATATCGGATGCTATATCTATATGGGGACTAAAATCGACCGATCCAGACCATGTTTGGTAAGGTCTCTTGTATTTTGCAAAAATATATACAAATAAAATTTGAGAAGAATCAGCGCAATATTTTTGTTTTTTGATAGATTTAAGTGAAGATCGGGAAGCAGCTCTATATGGCGCCAATGACTTAGATTTGCCCCATAGGGATCATTTTTGGACGACTGATTAATGGATGTAATAAACACATAGAAACCCAATTTGACTAAGATTTATATGATAATTTGGATCTTATGGCAATTTAAGTCGATTTCATAGGGGTCATTTGTATGGGGACTAGGTCTGAACATGGACTGAATTTCACAAGTTTCAATAGCGTTCATACTGTGGCTGATAGAAGGTTATATACCGAATTTCATCAAAACATATTAATATTTGCGACCTGCAGTTTGATTACAAGCTTTACATGGACACACATACGGACGGACGGAAGGACGGTCATCGTTAAATCGAATCAGAAAGTGATTCTGAGTCAATCGGTACAATAAAAGAGTGGTCTAGGTCAAATATTTTTAGTAGTTATAAACAGCAGCACAAAGTCATTATACCAAACCACATATTGGTATAGGCTATAATGGGTATAGGGTCCACTATCAGAAGTTTGTAGGGTCTACTATCAGAAGTTTGTAGCAAAATTTAAGTTTGTTAAAGTTGAAAAAAAAAAATGTTTTGTTTTGTATACAAATATAAGAGGGACCCACATTCATCATACATTTTGTTACAAAATAATAATATACTTGGTTACTACTTTAGGTAATTCCATAGAGTCTTTAGTAGCCATCAAAGTTTTTATACCCTATATTACTATGTGGTATGGGTATAATGACTTTGTGCTGCTGTTTGTTACAGCCAAAAATATTTGACCTAGACCCATCTTTTATTATACGGATAGAATCAGAATCACTTTTTGAATCGATTTAACTATGTCCGTCCGTCTGTCCGTCTGTCCGTCCGTCCGTCTGTGTGTCCATGTAAACCTTGTAATCAAACTGCAGGTCGCAAATATGAATATGTTTTGATGAAATTTGGCATATAAGCTTTCATTGGCAATGGGATGAACGCTTTTGAAATTGGTGAGAATCGGTTCATGTTCAGACCTAGTCCCCATACAAATGACGCCTATGAAATGACATAAATTGCCATAAGATCCAAATTATAGCATAGATCTTAGTCAAATTTGGTTTGTATATCTTTATTATATCCAGTAATCAGTAGGCAAAAACTAATCCCTATAGGACAATTCTTAGTCGTAGCCCCCATATAAAGCTGCTTCCCGATCTTCACTTAAATCTACCAAAAAACCAAAATATTGCACAGATTTTTCTCAAATTTGGTTTGTATATATTTTTTCAATATATAAGTGACTTTACCAAATATGGTCAGGATCGGTTAATTTTTCAACCTAGTCCCCATTTAAATATAGCACCCGATATGAACTTTTTCATATTTGCAGCCAAAAAAAATTAATAATAATGCTATTCAAATTTGGTTTTGCTTATTTTCTACATGCAGGTGGTTGCACCGAAGAGTTAGGGTCTCTAAACCATGGTATAGGGTATCGTATAGCCGGTCAAGACCGACTATAATTTTCTTACTTTTTTTTTTTTTTGAACGCAAAAGTTTTGCTAACATCGAATTTAGTTCTTATTATGACATATTTTCTGAAAATATTTTATACATTATTTCTACACATAAATCATTAGGAAATCAAAAGGAGTTTTTTTATTTTTACCAACTTTTCCTATTTTTTGAAACAAACTCACCGAAATTTTTTAGCAAAGATCGTTAATTTCACTTCAAAATGCGGCCAAAATTAAAAAAAAAAAATTGAAAAAAACTATCCCTGATTACCTCGAGAAACATAACACCTTTTAAATACATTTAATTTTTTTTTGTTTTTACATGATCCGGTGACAACTTATGATGGTCACCGCAAAACAACTTTTTCGAGGAGCCTCCGGAATTCGCTGTCGCGGATTTATTAATCAAGTTTTGAACTGATAATTTTTTAAATGATTCTTCAAATGTTAAACTACAATATGTACTATAAATTAATAAAATTCAACGTTATTCATATTTTCAAAAAAATCATTAAAATACGCTTTTTTCGCCTTTAAAACCTTACCCTCACCCCTTTAAGAAAATGTTCTTGTTTCCGGAGACCCCAAAACCGTATATTTTCTTGATCCTAATAACAATGCGAGTTGATTTAGCTGTGACCGTCTGCACGTCTGTCTGTCTATCTGCGGAAATCACGATCAAACCCTCACTCATTGAGTTAGGAACTTCGTTTTTGCACAGGATCTTTCACTAACTTCCCAAAGGAGTTACTATTTAAAATCATCAAACAAGATATGAGTGAAAATGTTAAATGTGAAAAAATAGAGATGTTCAACGCGTTTGTGGTGTTATAAAAATATGTGTATGTTGTAATTTTTCTTCTTGTTTTTGTCATTTTATTGTGGTACTTGCTTCACGAGGGTATGTGTTTCCTTATACTGCACGCATCACATTAGCATAAAAACGTATTGCCACATATTTTGTATAGTTATCGCGATATAATGGTAAAATTAGCCACTAGGAAAGAAAAAGTATCCTCTTTTAAGAAGGTATGCATTTCTTTAGAAGCTACTCTTTTTTAAAAATTGCTTTTTCTCCAAAAAGTACCCTTTTTCTAAAAAGTACCTTTTACAATAATTTTTTTTTAAAGTACCCAGTTTTAAAAATTTATTTTTGGACAAGTACTCTTGTTATAAAAAAGTACCCTAATCTTAAAAATTGCCGCAATTTTAAAAGTACCATTTTTTTTATAGAGTATCCTGTAAATGTTTTTATAAAATCAATCTTCAAAAAAAGTTGCCCTTTTTTAAAAAATTACCCTCTCTTAAAATACCCTTTTTGCAAAGTATCCTTTTTAAAAAGTACCGTTTTAAAAAAATAATACAAAAAAAAAATTTTTTTAAAGCACTTTTTATAAAATTTAAGTACCCTTTTATTTAAGAAATACCCTTTTTTAAAAACTACCCATTTTTTGAAACGTACCTATTTTTGTATTAATACTCTTTAAAAAAAAATATTCCCTTTTTTAAAACACCCTTTTATAAAGAAGCACCATTTAAAAAAAATAGCTTTTATTCAAAAAGTACTCTTTTTCTAAAGGTAATTTTTAAGTATAATTTTTTAAAAAACTTAACCCTTTTTAAAAATTTAACTTTTTATAAAAATGATTGCCTTCTTTCAAAAAAGTTCTCATTTTTAAAAAGGTAAAAAGTAGTTAAAAAAGTATCCTTTTTTAAAAATTACCTTTTTGTAAAAGTTCAACTTTTTTAAAGAGTAATTTTTTTAAAGTAAACCTTTTTTTAAAGTAGTACCATTATTTTCAAAAAAATTATCTTTTTTTAAAATAGAACCATTTTTTGAATAAGTGCTTTTTCTAAAAGAACATTTATTGAAAAAGTACGCATTTATAAAAAAGTACCTGTTCTGAAAAAAGTACCCTTTCTTAAAAAAGTACGCTTTCTTAAAAATAGAACCATTTTTTGAATAAGTGCTTTTTCTGAAAGAACATTTATTGAAAAAGTACGCATTTATAAAAAAGTGCCTTTTCTTAAAAAAGTAGCTTCTCTTCAAAATTACGTTTTCTTATTTAAAAAAAGTACCCTTTCACTAAAAACTCCCTTATTTAAAAGAGTAAATTTTATTAAAAGGTACCTTTTGTTGAGAAAGTACTCTTCTTTAGCAATATTTGATGTTACACATAATCGAGCACCCGGTTTGTATGCAGCACTACTTTTTTTTAGTTTCTTTATTTATTTGTTACTAATTTATGTTTTTTTATTTATTAATTCATTTTTTTCATAAAATAGGTTAATTAAAAAAAAAATACATATCCATCTTAGCATGTGAACAAGACTATTTTGGACAAAATATATGTAATATGTTTTTAACTATCAATTGTATTTTACACATGCACACTTCCTTTATCGATCGTCTCTGTATTACTTTTTTGTCGATTTAATGATGTTCGCCCGCCCATCTGCCAGTATACGTAAACTATAGGGTCGCAATTATATAAATGTTTATTTAGATGAAATATCGTATTTAAGCTTTTATCTGTAAAGGGTGTCTTTAATATATTACCTGTTCTTTTTTAATAAATTCATTCTTAAATTAACATATTACTATCTAATTATCGTACGATTTCCGAGGTCTGAAAATACTTATATAATGAATTTTATACTCTAGTAGGAGAAAAATAATGAAATTTTTCAGATAGAAATAATTCCTTCTGCTGAAGAAAAGATCATTGTATTTTATAACAGAAACAGGCCAAAAGGGAAGCAATTAACTTAAAATTTCAAATGGTTTTCAAATTTAAAGATTTATTATCGGCAACAGTTTTAAAGTGGTAGCCGTTTCCAAAATTAGTTGTAATACTAAGTTTAAGACGCAGGTGGAGGGTATTAAAGATTCGTCACAGTCGAATTTAACACTGCTACGTGTTTTAAGAAAAAACCCTTTTTAAGAAAGTTGACTTTAAATAAATTTTTCTTTTTCAAGAAAGTTTAATTTTTAAGGATAAATTATTTTTGTAAGAAAAATAATTTTTTTAAGAAATTTAATGTTTTTAAAAAATGACACTTATTAACCAATGAGCCTATTTTAACTGTACTTTTTTAAGAAAAGACACTTTTAAAGAAAAGTAAATTTTTTAAAGTAGTAAAGGTGCTTTTTAAAAAAAGGGTATTTTTTAAGAAAAATTACTTTATTAAGGAAATGTTCTTTTGTAAGATGATTCACTTTTTTAAGAACACATAATTTTTTAAGGTATATGGGAATGTAAAATTTATGCATTGCCAGTTACTATATTAATACTTAATCGTCTGTGTGATAGTTTGAGGAAATTCAATATGTTCTGTCAATGAAAAGGGGCTTGCGTGCGTAAAAACTTATCGAGAAAACATATGTTATCTGAGTTGCCTGACACCGAGTTCTATTGAAGTTTCTGCTAACAATATTATCGCAGTTAATCACATTAAGTTGAGTTTACAAATGTTACCTTTGCTATGACACCAGCCTTCTTATTCATTATCACGTTAATGTAATCGTTTCTGTTAGTATTTGTAGAAAAATAAGTGGATGTCAAAATTCAATATTTCCCTCAAAACGATAAAGACAATACGGGTCTGATAATGATGTTAGTTCACATGGTGATATATGATGAACAACATTTGTTCATGCAGATGATCAAATGGAATAAAGTTATATTTGGATGTATTTATCTACTGCAGATAAAGAGCAGGAGGAGCTGGTAACAGAATTCCACTCAAAAGATTGTTGTTATAACAAACTCCAAAAAAAAAAAATTTTTCTCTTTAAAATCAGTTTATTCGTATATGTACTCAGCTTTCTGTCAGTTTTTAGTAAACATTTCGAAAAATTATCAATTTTTTGTTTTCGTAATATCAGAGATCGTCTCATACTCTATCCGAATCGGCAAAAATGACCAAAGTCTCACTTTCATAGGCAGGTCATATATCGAGTGTATTCTGATGTAACATCGTAGCTCAATTTTTTAAGGTTTTAAGTTTAAAGCGGAGTCATGTTTTTAAAAAAACTGTGTAAAATTTAAAATAAAAATCTCCACCCGTTAATTATTTATGTAAAAAAAATAGAAAAGAATAGAAACTCGTAATTCTCATATAAAAAACACATAACTCATGTCATGCAGTCAATTACTCTGGACGTATACTTGATAACTTGAAAACATACTTATGAAGTTTTGTTTTATATTTCTTAGTGAATTTATGTCATTTAACGTAATATTTATATTTAGTCATATTTGTCATTTTGAGGAATATTTCTACAAATCACTTTTTTTTTTTTTTTTGCTATATTTCTATAGTGCACAAGTTAGAAAATCCTATAACGTGAACAAGGCAAGTCACTGCTTTTAAGTAACGAATGAGTTAAAACATTAATACTTAAATAATATAAATCATCCATCATATATGTATATTGATTTTTGATGAAAAGACTGCTCAGCTGGTGCCAGTTGAGTCTAGATCAATTGAAAATTTCGGATCCGTATACGACAAAACAATTGTTTACTACCTTGGTTAGACCAATACTCGAATATGGGTCTGTAGTCTGGGATCCGCAATATCATATACATTCGAACAAAATTGAATCAGTTCAAAAACAATTTTTGTTATTTTGCCTTCGTGGTTTGGGCTGGGATCCTAATATGAGGTTGCCATCATATGAAAATCGTCTGGCTCTAATTAAGCTTCCTACATTGAAAAGTCGCAGACATATGCTAAATGTTACTTTCCTGTTAAAACTGTTAAATGGAAGTCTTAAATCTGAATTTCTTATCAACAAAATAAATATAAATATTCCTTTTCGATCATCAAAAAATTATAACTTTCTAACTATCAAATATTATTGTACAAACTATGCTAATTTTAATCCACTTCGTAGAATTTGTGATGAGTTTAATATACTGTATCAGTTTATTGATTTTAATAAAAGTTTGGATATTGTGAGAAGAGATATTATATTACACTTAAATGCATTAAATTAACTGAATTAGATAAATGTTATATATCAATTTTGTTAAATGCTTAATTATATATATAAATTATAATATAAATGTATACTTTAAGTAAGGATGATTCCATAGACTAAATAAATAAATAATAATAATAATAAAATACAAAAAATGATTACTACTATGGAACTGAGTTTATTAGTATGCGTTTGGATGAAACGACAGGATTTTTTGTTGAGAATTTAGCCAAATCAGATTCTTCGAAAGAGTTGAAAACATCTGGTAATAAATTCTAGTATAGAACTAAAAGAAACGGATCACCCGAAAAAATAGTTTTAGATGAATGTTCAGGATTACCATCAAGAAAACTAGCTTGGAAACTGGTCAGTGCAGTGATAAAGACTTAGTTCTAAGAAACGCTCGAAAAATAAAAGCAGTTTGTAATTCCAAAAAAATTGAAAAGAATCTAAAAGTAAGAAAATTATAGTCGGTCTAGACCGACTATACGATACCCTATACCAAGCGTTCAGAGACCCTATCTCTTAGGCCCAACTAATTAGATATAGAAAATAAGCATAAACCAAGTTTTTGTGATATTGTTATTAATTTTGTTGTCTTTGAACATTAAAAAGTTCATATCGGATTTTATAATTTTGTGGATACTAGGTCAAAAATTGACCAGTCCTTACTATATTTGTCAAGGCCACTTATTAATTGCAAAACATATACAAACAAAATTTGAGTAAATCTGTGCAATATTTTTGTTTTTGGATAGATTTAAGTGAATATCGGGAATCAGTTTCATATGCGGGCTATAACAGAAAACTGGCCTATAAGGTTTATTTTTTGACTGTAGATGAATGGATTTAATAAACATACACAATTTGACCGAAATCTATATAATAATTTGGATATTATGGCAATTTAAGTCGATTCCATAGGGGCTGTTTGTATGGGGACTATGTCTGAACATGAACTTACCTTCTCCAATTTCAATAACTTTCAGCGAATATTAGATAGAAGCTAATATACTAAACTTAATCAAAATATATTCATATTTGCGATCTGCAGTTTGGTTACAAGGTTTACATGGACACACAAACGGACGGACGGAAGGATGGACGTGCACGCTAAATCGACACTCAGAAAGTGATTCTAAAAGCACATATACGAAAGTACTTGACTGATTTACCAAGACTTGACTCTCATTTTTGCAGAAAGGACTGTCCAAAGCGAAGCAAGATTTAAAATCCTTATAAAGTGAAGTATGCTGATTATACGTTTTTTTTACAATTATTCAGAAGTGAAAACTTGTAAATCTATTAAACCAGGTAACAAGCCTGGATCCTCAACTGTGCTACAGTTATGTAGACTAAGGTACAGCATAATGTACAAACTATCATTTAATGATGAGTGAAAGGATATATTTCAAACATTGGCTAAGAGGCATAACGAAGTTCGGCCAACTTCTTTGTGCCAGGGAGTTATGCCTAGTACAGCGCAAAAATATAAAGATCTGCAACCACTGAAATCACTAATCCATAAGGATCATCATTCTTCTTATGGCAATATACTTCATACCGATTAATAATTAAGGACTTATATAATAATTAATATTTAAATATATTGATAATATTTTTTTATTGAAAAATTTATTTCAGTATGCAAATGTGAAAAAAAAATATTTTTTTAATAAATTCCATGCTTGAACCTATCAAAATTTGATCTTAGAAAACATTTATTTTATTTTTGAATGATTATTTTCAACTTTATTTATAAAGGGTGATTTTTTGAGAGCTATAGGAAAGTTTTTCAAAAAAAAAAAAACAAGTAAGAGAATTATAGTCGGTCTCGACCGACTATACGATACCCTATACCATGCGTTTAGAAACCCTATCTCTTAGGCCCAACTAACTGGACATTGAAAATAAGCAAAAACCAAATTTGAGTGGGATTTTTATTAATTTTTTTGGCTGCAGATATGAAAAAGTTCATATAGGATGCTATATCTATAAAGGGACTAGGTCCAAAAATGGACCGATCCTGATCATGTTTGGTAAAGTCTCTTGTATTTTGTAAAAATATGTACAAACAAAATTTGAGAAGAATCTGTGCAATATAATTGTTTTTTAATAGATTTAAGTGAAGATCGGGAAGCAGCTCTATATGGGGTCACAGGGATCATTTTTGGACTACTCATTAGTGGATATAAGGAACGCATACAAACCCAATTCGAGTAAGATCTATATGACAATTTGGATCTTATCTTATGGCAATTTATGTCGATTTCATATGGGTAATTTGTATGGGGGCTAGGTCTGAACATGGACCGATTCTCACCAATTTCAATAGCGTTCATCCCATAGCCGATAAAAGCTTATATACCAAATTTCGTCAGAAAGTGATTCTGATTCGATCGGTATACTTAAAGATGGGTCTAGGTCAAATATTTTTGGTTGTTACAAACAGCAGCACAAAGTCATTATACCCAAACCACATAGTGGTATAGGGTATAAACACATAAAATTCTGAAAAATGCATGAAATCTTTATCTGAGTCGATAGTACGGTCCGTACAATTTAATGCTTGAAGATTATTTCAAGCAAATGTTGACCGTGACTGCGCCGCAAATGGTTCATCCGCTTAGTCCAATTTTGGCATACTCTTTCCAACATTTCGGTCGATATCTCACGAATAAATGCTTCAATGTTGTCTTCCAATGCGTCAATTGAAGCGGGATTGTCTGTACAGACATGAGCTTTAATATAGCCCCACAAAAAATAGTCTAAAGGCGTTAAATCGCACGATCTAGGCGGCCAATTGACCGGTCCCGAACGAGAAATAAAATGTTCACCGAACTCGCCTCTCAATAAGTCCATTGCTGCGCGTGCTGTGAGGCATGTGGCACCGTCTTGTTAAATCCACAAATCATGCAAGTCAAGTTCTTGCATTTTGGGCAAAAAAAGTTGGATATCATCTCTCGGTAGCGCTCACCATTCACAGTTACGTTACGATTCGCATCATCTGTTAAGAAGTACGGTCCAATGATGCCACCAGCCCATAAACCGCACCAACTGTGACTTTTTCTGGATGCATTGGTAACTCTTCCAATGCTTCTGGCTGATATTCATTATTTACGTACCCATTGAGCCAAAAATGAGCTTCGTCGCTGAACACAATTTTTCGGTAAAAAAAAAGTGGATCTTCGGCCAACTTTCCAAGAGCCCATTCACCAAAAATTCTACGTTGCTGTATGTCGTTCGGCTTCAATTCTTGCACCAACTGTATTTTGAAAGGCTTCACACCTAAATCCTTCCGCAAAATTTTCCACGTTGTTGAGGAACAGAGGCCCAATTGCTGCGAACGGCGACGAATCGATAATTGATGGTCATCATTAACACTGGCCGATACAGCTGCGATATTTTCTTCAGTTCGCACTCTATGTAAGCGTGTTGATGGTTAAATGTCCAACAATGTAAATTTGGTGCGAAATTTAGTCACAATAGCCCGAATAGCCGCTTCAGTGGGACGATTAAACTGACCATAAAATGGAAGAAGCGCGCGATGAACTTTCCTAACAGAGCACGCATTTTGATAATAAAATTCAATAACTTGCAAGCGTTGTTCGTTTGTAAGACGATTCATGGTTAAATTATAGACCAAACTGAAGATGTTTGACAATGAAACAAAACACGAAACGTGCGTCAGCTGTTTAAACCAGTGTTGCCAAAAAGATAATAGCTAAAAAAATCACCCTTTACATGCAAACTTAGCGGCACGTAAACTCATATCTCAAAACTTAACCAAAATATTAAACTAAAAATAATTAACATATATATTTATAAGAAGGTACTAAAACGTTCAAATTAACAACAAATAATGAAATTTTTTTTATTAGATTTTCTAATAAAATGATTTTTGTCTCTCCTGTAAATTAGTGTATATACCCTATGCAACTATGTGGTTTGGGTATAATGACTTTGTGCTGCTGTCTGTAGCTACCAAAAATATTTGACCTAGACTCATCTTTTATTATACCGATCGAATCAGATTCACTACCTGATTCGATTTAACGATGTCCGTCCGTCCGTCCGTCTGTGTGACCATGTAAATCTTGTAATCAAACTGAACGTCGCAAATATGAAATTTGGTATATAAGCCTTTATCGGCCATAGGATGAACTCTATTAAAATTGGTCCATGTTCAGACCTAGCCCCCATACAAATGACCCCTACGAAATCGACATAAATTACCATAATATCCAAATTGTAATATAGATCTTACTTAAATTGGATTTGTATGCGTTTATTACATCCATTAATGAGTAGTACAAAAATGATCCCTATGGAACAACTCTTAGTCATAGGGCCCATATAGAGCTGCTTCTCGATCTTCACTTATTTTTTTTTTATTTATTTATTTGGTTTCCTGCACAACAAGACTAAGAGTCCTATAATTAAAGTACAGGATCGGTATAATGTGATACAGTATGTAATGAAAATATAACATAGTTTATAATTTGTATTAAAATAAGATAACAAAAATTATCTTACATACATATATTAAAAAAAAGCAAAGTTTAAACAATATTTAAATGGTATTGAAAAATTGGAAAACTTGTTTCCTAAAATGTCCTGCGTTGCTTAAGTATTGTAATGTTGGCGGTAGCAAGTTCCAAAGACGTATGCATTGTATACAGAACTGCCATTCAGAGACCAAACTTTTATGCCTTATTTGAATTATAGAATTATTTCTTCTTGAATTAGAAAGGATATTCGATTAAAAAGATATGTAGGCTCACGTGTAAATATAATCTTATGCATCACTACCAATGACCGTATCTTCAAGAGATCGCAAAAATTCACACCGTAAATTTTTCGTGCATACGGTGTTATGTGGGATGATCTTTTGAAATTGTAGACTTATCTTAATATAGAATAAAACGTAGTTCCTAGAACTAATAGAATCACAGCTAGCAAATAGTTCGCATCCGTACAACAAAGTTGGAATTAGATAGGTTTTTGCAAGTAGAACTCGTACATGGACTGGCGTAAGATGTTGAGTTTTCCACAGTGATCGAAGCATTGAAAACGTTTTTCCCGAAGCGACATTTATATGATCAGACCAGGTGAGAGTTTTATTGAAAATAATTCCAATATTTTTGGTTTTTTGTGTAATTTCAATAATTTGATGGTTAAGCATTCTATCTGGTATAGCAGGGGAAGGCACTGATTTTCGAGTAATAATCATGCATTTAGACTTTGAAGGATTGAGACACAGCCCATTTGCCAGAGCCCATAAGTGAATTCGATTAAGATCCACATTTAGGTTCGCAACACAGTTATTTAGTTCATCGAAACGACTACAAACATAAAGTTGCACATCATCAGCATACATATGAACTTTAGAATACGAAAGTTGCCTAGGCAAAGAAGTGGTCCTAGAATCGAACCTTGCGGAACGCCCTTTTTTACTGGAAGCACATTTGATATTTTATTATTGGCGTTAACGTATTGTTGTCGATTTTCTAAGTAAGACGATATAAGACGAGTTGCGGAAGGAGTATTTCATGATTCACAGTACTAAATGCCTTTGATTGATCTAAGAGCACCAAAAATGCAATGTTACCACTATCAATATACCCATGATTATAGACACATCAATGAGTGCAGTTATGCAGCTATGTTTAGGACGAAAGCCTGATTGTCTGTCTGAGAGTAGGCCCATATTCTTGACATGTTTTCCAATTTGTTGATGCAATAACCTTTCAAGCACTTTAGACAAGCATGGTAGGATAGCAATGGGACGATATTTTTTATTTGATTTAGGAATAGGTAAAATTTTAGCATTTTTCCAACTTTGAGGAAATACACTTTTTGTGATAAAAGTGTTAAAAATATGGGTAATTTGAGGTAGCAGTTGAGGGATAATTTCCTTTAAGAATCTGGGATATTTGTTATCAGAACCAACAGCATTAAATTTCACAGCATGGCATGTGAAGAGTACTTCTAGTTGGTTTACGCATTGGAAACAAAAAGCATTTTCCGATAAAGTTGAACTAATATCAGTATTGCAGGTATAATATCCATCGTTTATGGGGATGTCAGGGATATTTGTACAAGATTCGTTATTTCAGAATTGACAATTTGCTTAGATTTGCCGACACCAATTTCTCGTATGAGTTTCCACGTTTTTTTAGAGTGTGCAGCAGAAATAGATAGGCTAGAGTAGTATGCAGATTTAGCAGTTTTTATCATTTTATTTACTTGTTTTCTAGCTTTGGAATATTCGTCATATAAATTGTGTGTTTTAAGCAGTTTCCAGCTTTTAAATGCTTTATCTCTTTCACAGATTTTATCCTTAATCTGTTGATTCAACCAAGGTTTCTGTTTGTTATTGTATTTTGTTGTTTTTAAAGGTACAGATTTGTGGAACACAAGTGCCAAATTTTATTCTAAAAAACTGACCTGATTGTCAACCGAAGGCATGTAGTAAATGGAGTCCCAATCGATGTTAGATAATTCGAATAACATCGCGTTTCGATCCATTTGTTTAAAATCATAATAAGTAACAACGTCTTCCACCAGTTGCATTTTTAAGTCAAATGATAGAAAAATTAAGTCGTGCTTTGAAATACCAGGTGCTGAGAGCTGATCGTAGAGTAAGATTTTCTTTTTGCTACTGACAAAGAAAAGATCAAATAACGAGTTACTTGTAGCAGTAAAATGAGTTGGAACTGTAATGTTAGTTGGAGAAAGGCCAATTGATTGCATTATGTCTAGTAAAATAGTCTCATTGATAACATTTGAATTAAAATCCCCACATATTATAATATCTTCATAATTGAGAGTTATAGTTTCAAGTATATTTTGAAAAACATCAAGGTCTATTCCTTTATTTGGTCTATAAACACATCCAACAAATAATTATTTTCCATGGGACAAAACTTCAACAAATATATGTTCAACATTTTCATGAGGTTTAGATTTGCTCTGAAATTTACACATAATGCCTTTTCTGAAAAAAATAGCTTCACCACCACAACGAGTATTTCTATCACAGCGAAAAATTTTGAATCCGGTTAATCTAATCATTTTAGCATAAACTTTTTCATTGAGCCATGTCTCCGAAACACATATTATATGAACACCTGAGTTCTCAAAGATAAACCTAAATTAAACAACCTTATTATTAAGACACTGCGCATTAATATGGCACATATTTAAACCTGATCTCTGTTTGCATAATATACGAATAAGATTATAAGGATATAAGATTATATCTTCACTTAAATCTATCAAAAAACAGAAATATTGCACTGATTCTTTTCAAATTTTGTTTGTATATATTTTTGCGAAATACAAGAGACTTTACCAAACATAGTCAATATCGGTCCATTTTTGGGCCTAGGCCCCATATAGATATATCATCTGATATGAACTTTTTCATATCTGCAGCCAAAAAAGTTAATAAAAATCCCACTCAAATTTTGTTTATGCTTATTTTCTATGTCCAGTTAGTTGGGCCGAAGAGATAGGGTCTCTAAACGCATGGTATAGGGTATAATATAGTCGGTCTAGACCGACTATAATTTTCTTACTTGTTTTTGAGATACCATGTTACGTCAGAGCACCCACGATATGTGAAAATAATACTATCAAAAATATGCAAAATTTCTACTTATTTAATTAATTATATGTGAATTTTTGTTTTCAGAAAAGTTTAAGAATTATTAGTTGAAGGTCTCAAAAACTTAGTTACCGATTCTTTCAATATTTGGAACATTTAAGAAGATTATTTGATGTTCCCGTTTTATTAGAAATTTAACTCCAAGTGTATGTTTCTCAAAATTTCTGGTACTAAACACTTAAATTTTTATAAGATTACAATATCTAAACATCAGACAAAATGGAGGTCTATACAATTTTTACAGCTTCTAAACAAACTTTGCGTTTCATTTCAAGATTACTTGTAAGACAAGAAAACAAAACATTATCTTTTTTTTCATAGCTGTTTCAAAATTGTTATTTTTACAGAGTTATAAAAAACATACCTTCCTCAAATATTTTCAGCAATTACCATCAAATTTTTTGGGCAGTAATTTTTCCAATATTAAAATACAAGTGATTGAATCCTTACAGAATTTTAAACTCAATTATTAAGGATAAAGAAATTTTCAACAAAATTTGCTAACAAAGTGATGCTGCCAATTTTTTCTTTTCTTTGCATTTAAATGCGAAACAAATAGACCGGAATAAAAAGTGATAAATGTATTTTCAAAAATTGACAACAATGACTATTGTTGGGGACAAAGATGAATGACATGGGTGATGTTGAACCTAATAAATAAAATGATTATTAGTATGACAGAAAACTGTGGTAAAGTTTATGGGAACAAAAACAGAATTATTGAAAAAGTTGCTAAAACAATATAGTAGAAAATGTGTCAAGAATTATAAATATTTTTCTAAAAGTTTGTTAATGTTCAGTTTTGTTATACTTGGCTTGCGTTGTGTATCTTAAATAACGTGTTTCGTTTGCTTGATTATAGTACTGTCGCACGCATTAATTTGTTTTTTGTATCATTTTTTTTTTCTTTACAAAAAATCTCTTTTTGTTGAACACGTTTTTAATGGTTAATACATCTGTTCACATTGTTTACACACCAGGTAATGTTTATGATGACAACTTTTCTGGTCTGTACATTTCATTTGAATTGAATTTGTTTTTTAATAATGTTTTTTCCTTTTTGGTTACTTAGTTAGGCTCTGTCTTTTGTTGAGTAATGGTTATCATTATCAATATAAAAAGTTTTTTAACTCATCGTTAGTAGCACATTTTATGTATGTACTATATTTGCATTTGTAGAGGAGCGAACTGGAAGTTTATATTTTACGTTCATAATTAATGTTTAAGTTCAGAGCTGTTCGAGGCAGCAACATGCATACCAAATACGGTAGGTATGAGTAGTATGTAATCCGATAATGATCATACGCCACAGGGGCCTATGGTTAAGTTTACATCATTTAGATCCAGTAAATTATTTGATTTAAAAAATAGTTAATATATAACACTGCGGAACAAAAAAAAAAATAAAAAAATCTGCGGCATTTATTTTGTTAATGCTTTTTGTAAACACTTGTATTCGACATACACAGTACACATTTACTTTTTTTGGATTGACTCTGATTCTCGCGATAAAGCGCTATTTAAAAAATGAAGGAGGCTTCACCACATATTTAAGCATAACTCAAAAACGGTTTGTCCGATTTGTTTAAATAAAAAATATGAAAATCTAAATTATATCCAAGTTATTTCTACACTATTTTTTAATTGGGGCAATACTTTCGGCAATATTCATAAAATTTTTCCGAAAAAAACATTTTTTTGATGTCATAAAATCATAAATAATAAAATTCAAAAACATCAAAATCGCTCTTTTTTAATCTTCGCTTAAAAACATAGTTGTGTTGCAGATAAAACAAGCCATATATAATTAAAATCGATTAACAAGTTTTGATTTAATTTACATTCTAGTGATGGTATCTCATTTTGATAAAAAATTTCTAGATTAAATTTTGTTCAATATTACCCAAATATACTTACAGTAATCCAGAAAACCATATGCTTCTTATCGGCCACGCCTACTTTCGAGCGACATTACTGCACATTATTCTAAAATCCCAGGCAAGATCGTTATATACTTTTATCGGCCACACCCATTTTTTTTTTAAATACGCTTTTAGTGTTTGTTAACATATTTCAATTTTTCAATGAACTTCCCTAAAATTTTGTGCATAAATCTCTTTACTTCCTACTCTTCAGTTTACACGATTATAAAATAAGTATTGTAAGTCAACTCATTACAAATATTCCTGTCTTGCCTTTTTTACTATATGAGTTGAAACACCCCTAAATTAGTGCAGATTTATTTTATTGGTGAGCAGATACAGGTTGACTAACGCTGTAGGATTACTCCGATGAGGTCAATTCATACAAATATTCCCATCTCGCCTTTTTGGCTACATTGGAAACAAAATATAACATTTATTTCAATCTCGCATTTTCGCCACATTGGAAAGCCACCTATTACAATTATTTCCGTTTCATCTTTTTCACTATATAAATGAGCTGTAAAGGTGGAAAAAGAACTATTTGCCATTGTGACTTGCACATGAAAGAATAGAATATAGGCCGTACTATCTCAAATGTAAAAAGGCTTAGGCTGGCACGTGTACTGCGTAAAAGCAGAATATGAACAATAAACAGGTTCGAGTTCAGTGAATATCAACAGTTTAATTTTAACCACACAGAGAAATTTTTTTATGTTGTTTATGAATTATATTCGTTTTCTTTATAAGTTTTTTTATTTTTATTATTTTTTTTTTATTTTTATTATTACCTTTTTATTTTTATTTTTTTATACCTGCTAATGAATTATTTTAGATTTTTTAAATAAATTTGGTTGAAGGAGTTGTCATCGTTTTTATATGGGTGTATTGGATTTTTCCCATCGCGAATGGATAATGTTTTAATTTTTAGCTGTACGCGTTCAAGAACACGAACTGAAAATAAAGCTACACTCGAGTTTGCGTATTGTTCATGTTTTTTTTTTTTTTTTTTTTTTGAGAACACGAACAGAACACGAACTTAAAATATAGTTACACTTGGAACTGTCTGGCTTATGTGTGTTCGAATAAAACAATACGTGATAGAAAGATGTTCGTGTTCACAATCAACCCATTCATGATTGTGTTCGGCAAAACACAAAATTTAGAAACACACTTAATTGGCATGAAAATGAAAATATGTGTTTGTTGTGTAATGATAATCGCGGTTGTACTAAAAACACAAGAACCTTTTTAGAGTTTTTAACCACAGGTTTCACTTTATCAAAAGGTAACACATTAGTTGTGTAACCTTTGATTGTTTAAAATTAACTCTTTTTTCATAATCTTAACACTAACTTAAATAATAATAATTGACTATCTATGAGTCGCCAACATAAGCTCAGGATGATATAACTCTTTGTGTCACTTGAGCTTGGGCGGTTGCTCGCGGAGCTATTATGATAAAAGGATTGTCTATAAAATAACATGGTAATGACACATGTAAGTGTATAGTGATATGGGTCACATGCATTCTTTATGTATCCACTTGCATTGATATGAAAATAGGAAAGCAATTGAATATATGATATGTGCAATAGAACAAAGATTGCCTATCGTTTGATACTATTTGCATTCTTAGGGGGTTGAATTTCTGTGTGTTGATAATTGAAATGCGTCAATTCTTAGAACATTTTGTATCAGCTATGTATGACTAGTGATGAATAACGTGGATCAATGCTTTTTATCATGACAGTTGGTTTGAGCAATGTTTGTTTACAATATGTACGAGTTTTTTATTTAGTTTGTATTTGTTTCTGAACTCTGATTATTTCTGAATCGGAAATGATAGATGAAGAATTTGTAAAAATATTATATTTCCAATTCATGAAAAGGAGATACATATAAATTATCCTATAAAGGGATATCGTTGATGAATTGTTCGGCAAAAGTGCTAGCGGGAATAATTCACGCCAGACTAACGAATTGGATTGAAACTCATATTTTAAACGAATTTCAATCTGGTTTCAAGTCGCAATATTCAACCGTGGATAACATAACATAACTTAGCTGCTGTAGTGCATTTGAAACTTATGGAATTTCCACAAAAGTTGTAGATTTTATTAAAGACGTATATAGTACTACAAAATAAGCTGCTTGGACAGGAAAAGAGTTATCTGATTACTTTGAAATACCTATACTGGGGTTAAGAAAGGTTGTCTACTTTCACGACTAGTTTTTACACTATATTTAAGTGACCTCCACGAGTATTTCGGGGGGTGGTTTGGTGATAGATGAAACTAATATACGTTTATTACTTTATGCAGATGATAAAGTACTGCTGTCAGATGATACAGTTATTATGCAAGACATGGTAAAAAATTTGGAAAAATATTGTGACATATAGATAAAACTTATTTTAATAAGAAAAAATTAATTAATATTTTAAACAGAGAAATGGTAAATGAATGGAATATGATTTAAATTATAGAAAACTTGTTATAGAAGAATTTGTTTGGGTTATTTTAAGGACAATTTGTAAATTTCTGAATTTATAATAGACGGCTATTAGTTAATGTTATTATTTACTTTTTATTTTTTCTTTATACATTTAATACTGAATAGAAAAAATACATACATTATTTCTCAGGAAAAATTGATTATGAAAACATACATGTTAATAGGTCTCGGTCTAGGTAGCAAAGCACGGTAGAGCTATTAGTAATTTTAGTATTTAAAATTTTGTATATTAATATAAAACAAGTAAGAAAATTATAGTCGGTCTAGACCGACTATACGATACCCTATACCATGCGTTTAGAAACCCTATCTCTTAGGCCCAACTTACTGGACATTGAAAATAAGCAAAAACCAAATTTGAGTGGGATTTTTATTAATTTTTTTGGCTGCAGATATGAAAAAGTTCATATCGGATGCTATATCTATAAAGGGACTAGGTCCAAAAATGGACCGATCCTGATCATGTTTGGTAAAGTCTCTTGTATTTTGCAAAAATATGTATAAACAAAATTTGAGAAGAATCAGTGCAATATTTTTGTTTTTTAATAGATTTAAGTGAAGATCGGGAAGCAGCTCTATATGGGGTCAAAGGGATCATTTTTGGACTACTCATTAGTGGATGTAATGAACGCATACAAACCCAATTTGAGTAAGATCTATATGACAATTTGGATCTTATGGCAATTTATTTCGATTTCATATGGGTAATTTGTATGGGGGCTAGGTCTGAACATGGACCGATTCTCACCAATTTCAATAGCGTTCATCCCATGGCCGATGAAAGCTTATATACCAAATTTCATCAAAATATATTCATATTTGCGACCTGCAGTTTGATTACAAGCTTTACATGGACACACAGACGGACGGACGGACGGACGGACGGACGGACATTGTTAAATCAACTCAGAAAGTGATTCTGATTCGATCGGTATAATTAAAGATGGGTCTAGGTCAAATATTTTTGGTTGTTACACACAGCAGCACAAAGTCATTATACCCAAACCACATAGTGGTATAGGGTATAAAAACTCAATTTGAGTCCGATCACAGGGGAGATGGCTAAACATCTACACATTTTCCAATTATATTACAGAAAGTATCAAATGTATTTCAGAAAACACCAAATGTATTTCAGAAAGTATCAAATATATTTCAGAAAACATCAAATGTATTTCAGAAACTATCAAACGAATTTCATAAAATATCAATTGAATTTCAGAAAATATCTAATGAAATTCAGAATTAAAAAGTAGTTTACCCTACAATACCGAAAAGTTATTATTCCTTCTATTAGTGACTTGGAGTCGCAGAAAATAGTTAGCATTATTTGGACTTATTTGTTATGCACTGGAAAATAAACTATCAGAGGCGGCCTTATAATCGAAAGAAGATGAGGACTTCATTTCATTCACCGATTTTGAAGTCATCATTTTGAAAAAAAAAAACATGTTTATAACGTCACCTAAAATGCGAAAGGCCGTAAGTACATTTGATAATTTCGGAAATACATTTGATATTTTCTGAAGTACATTTGATAATTTCTGAAACTCCATTGATATTTTCTGAAATTCAATTGATATTTTCTGAAATACAAATGATAATTTCTGAAAATCAATTGATGCTTTCTAAAATACAATTGATTATTACTGGAAATCAATTGATGTTCCTGAAATTCAATTGATAAATTCTGAAAGTAAATTCATGTTTTCTGAAATACAATTGATACTTTCTGAACCACAATTGATATTTTCTGAAAATCAATTGAAGTTTTCTGAAACACAATTGATACTTTCTGAAAATAAATTGATGTTTTCTTAAATACAATTATATTTTCAGAAATACAATTGATATTTTCTGGAAATCAGTTAGTGTTTTCTGAAACACAATTGATACTGTTTGAAGCTCAATTGATGTTTTCTGAAATACAATTGGAAAAGGTGTAGTAATTAAAAAACACTAAGTTTATTTTTGGCTTCTTCAAAGTTTTACTGGTATTTAGCTTTTTAAACTCACAGCACACCTAGCGGTCAATAGCTTGAATATTTAAAACTAGCTGTTTTTACCCGGTCTTGCCCGGGATACAAAGGCCTTTGACTTGAAAAATTGTTCATTATGCTTACCAGGCGCTGAGTACTTAGTCCCCAATTAACAAATTCCTCAATAAAATGAACTTTCTCCCCAAAAATTTGTATGGGCAGTAAATTCATTTTTTATTTCAATTAAACATTTTTGGATTTTTTAATTTAGAAGTTTTTTAAGATGCTGCAGCAAAAATGCTTCAAAAATAAGTTGCGAAACCGCTTTAAGTATTTTTTAAGTTTATTTATAAACATCAAATATAACGGAATCGTTTGCAAATTAAAGGAATCAGAACTTTTAAAAATTGAATTACTTCATTCAATAAGTGATCGTCATTGAGCAGAGACGTCAAATTCAAGTTTCAGAAATGAAATACTAATGTGACGTTTAATATTGTGTCGAAAGGTTTCTTTAAGCAACTGCTTATAGTATATGTGTGTCCTATTTTGATCAACAGGTAATTATTTCACATACGTAGATAAAATTTATCATATGACATTTCACTAAGCTGTGTTCCGCGAGCGAGTCGCGCCCGATTCCTCGCGTTTGGCAGCCAGACCCGTGCTGCCGCGCAGTTGTTGTCAACTTATTTTAATCGCCAAAATATATTTTTCAGATCATTGCGATATTTTAGCTGGGCTGTGTTCCGAGAGTGCGTCGCGTCCGAGTCCGCGGTGGCGCACTGCGCGCCGCTTCCGCGCGTTTGGCAGCTACACCCGTGCTGCCGCGCAGTTGTTGTCAACTTATATATTTTTCAGATCATTGCGATACTTTAGCTGAGCTGTGTTCCGCGAGCGCGTCGCGTTCGCGCGCCTCGCGCCGCTTCCTCGCAGCTACTACCCGTGCTGCCGCTTAGTTCTCGTTAACTTATTTTAATTCCTAAAACATATTTTTTAGAGCATTGCGATATTTTAGCTGAGCTATGTTCCGAGAGCGCGTCACGTCCGCATCCGTCGCGTCCGAGTCCGCGGTCGCGCGCCGCGCGCCGCTTCCGCGCATTTGGCAACCACACCTGTACTGCCGCGCAGCTGTTGCCAACTTATTTTAATTGTCAAAATATATTTTTTAGATCACTCCGATATTCAAGCTAAGCTATATTCCCCGTGCTATTGAAAAGAAAACTCATTTTAAATGCATTTATTGTAGGACATATATTGAGAGCAGTATGCAAATGTTTACTAAAATAAATATTTAACAAAATTCATTAAATAAAAATATGTAAAAGTTTAAGAATGAATTTGGGGATAAGTTAATTTTTTCTTTCGATAAAAAAAAAATGGGGAATTGTTCATTTCTTTTGGGTGCCTTTTTTTAAGTTTGGGGAATTTGTTCACCGTGTAGTTATTTCCGTGTAAACCAAATTTCAGAGAAATCCGTTGAAAAGTACAAATTTGTATAGGGAAGAAATATACCACACAACAAAATGTGAATTTTATATGAAAATTGGGCGTAAAAGTAAGCGTGGTCGGTAAAATTCATATGGCGGCCTTCCCTGGAATATGCACTATATTTCGGAGAAAGCCATTGAAAAATAAAAGTTTTTATAGCAATCAAATAAAGAAACAAATAAAAGGAAAAAAATAAGTTTTATATACATAGAAGTTGGCGCAAAGTAGGCGTGGCCTGTAAGAAGCGTATGGTGACCATCCCTGTAGTATAGAGATCGTGTGACCACATTTTAGACATCCCTCGAAAAATAAAAATTTCTATAGTGAACAAATATACCAAAAAACAGAAAATTAATTTTGTATAAAAGTGGGCGTAGAAGTAGGCGTGACCGGCAAGAATCATATGGCTATCTCTCTAGAGTACAGAGATCGTGTGTAGAAAATTTCAGAGAAATCGGTTGAAAAATAAAAATTTGTATAGCGTACAAATATACCAAAAAACAAAATGAATTGTGTACAAAAAGTGGGCGTTAAAGTAGGCGTGGCCGGTACGAAGCATATGGCGATCTTTCCTGGAGTACAGAGATCGTGTGTACCGAATTTCAGAGAAATCTGTTAACAAATAAAAAGTTCTATAGTGAACAAATATGAATAAAACAGAAAATGAATTTTACATAAAAAGTGGGCGTAAAAGTAGGCGTGGCCGGTAAAAAGTATATGGCGACCTTTCCTGGGGTATAGAGATCGTGTGTACAAAATTTCAGGAAAATCCGTTGAAAAATAAAAATTTGTATAGCGGTCAAACAAACAAACAAACAAACAAATAAACAAACAAACAGAAAATGAATTTTATATATATAGATTAACGAAAAAGATTTGTGATTTTGCTAAACAGACAGCGAACTCGGCGGTTCTGTTTACTAAATACACCAATACAACACATACATATGCCTCACACCGATTTTCCCTTACGCTGTTTATACCCTATACCACTATGTGGTTTGGTTATAATGACTTTGTGCTGCTGTTTGTAACTACCAAAAATATTTGACCTAGACCCATCTTTAATTATACCGATCGAATCAGAATCACTATCTAATTCGATTTAACGATGTCCGTCCGTCCGTCCGTCCGTCTGTGTGTCCATGTAAAGCTTGTAATCAAACTGCAGGTCGCAAATATGAATATATTTTGATGAAATTTGGCATATAAGCTTCTATCGGCCATAGGATGAACGTTGTTGAAATTGGTGAGAAGCGGTCCATGTTCAGACCTAGCCCCCATACAAATGACCCCTATGAAATCGACTTAAATTGCCATAGGATCCAAATTATCATATAAATCTTAGTCAAATTGGGTTTGTATGTGTTTATTACATACATTAATCAGTAGTCCAAAAATTATCCCTATAGGAAAACTCTTAGTCATAGGCTCCATATAGAGCTGCTTCCCGATCTTCACTTAAATCTATCAAAAAAACAAAAATATTGCACTGATTCTTCTCAAATTTTGTTTGTATATATATTTTGCAAAATACAAGAGACCTTACCAAACATGGTCACGATTGGTCCATTTTTGGGCCTAGTCCTCATATAGATATTGCATCCGATATGAACTTTTCATATCTGCAGACAAAAAAATTTATAAAAATCCCACTCAAATTTGGTTTATGCTTATTTTCTATGCCCAGTTAGTTGGGCCTATGAGGTAGGGCCTCTAAACCCATGGTATAGGGTATCATATAGTCGGTCTAGACCGACTATAATTTTCTCACTTGTTATTTATACATTTAATACTGAATAGAAAAAATACATACATTATTTCTTAGGAAAAATTGGTTATCAAAACATACATGTTATTAGGTCTCGGTTAATTGTAGCAAAGCGCGGTAGAGCATATTAGTATTTTTAATATTTTGTGTTTGTAAATTATTATAAAAAAACTCAATTTGAGTCCGATCAAAGGGGAGAAGGGTAAACATCTACACCTTTTCCAATTGTATTTCAGAAAGTACCAAATGTATTTCAGAAAACACCAAATTTATTTCAGAAAGTATCAAATATATTTCAGAAAACATCAAATGTATTTCGGTAACTATCAAACGAATTTCATAAAATATCAATTGAATTTCAGAAAATATCTATTGAAATTCAGAATTAAAAAGTAGTTTACCATACAATACCGAAAAGTTATTCTTCTTTCTATTAGTGACTTGGAGTCGCAGAAAATAGTTAGCAATATTTGGACTTATTTGTTATGCACTGGAAAATAAACTGTCAAAAGCGGCCTTATAATCGAAAGAACAGGAGGACTTCATTTGTTAATAAGCAACAATATAAACACCAGGATAGAATTTTCACCGATTTTGAAGTCATCATTTTGAAAAAAACATGTTTATAACGTCACCTAAAATGCAAAAGGCCGTAAGTACATTTGATGATTTCTGAAATTCATTTGATATGTTCTGAAGTACATTTGATAATATCTGAAACTCAATTGATATTTTCTGAAATTCAATTGGTATTTTCTGAAATACAAATGATGATTTCTGAAAATCAATTGATGCTTTCTGAAAAATAAGTGATTATTACTGAAAATCAATTGATGTTTCCTGAAATTCAATTGATAATTTCTGAAAGTCAATTCATGTTTTCTGAAATACAATTGATACTTTCTGAAACACAATTGATATTTTCTGAAAATCAATTGAAGTTTTCTGAAACACAATTGATATTTTCTGAAAATCAATTGATGTTTTCTTAAATACAATTGATACTTTCTGAAATACAATTGATAATTTCTGGAAATCAATTAATGTTTTCTAAAACACAATTGATACTTTTTGAAGATCAATTGATGTTTTCTGAAATACAATTGGAAAAGGTGTAGTAATTAAAAAACACCTGAGTTTATTTTTGGCTTCTTCAAAGTTTTACTGGTATTTAGCTTTTTAAACTCACAGCACACCTAGCGGTTCTGTTCACTAAAAAAGTTCTGTCAATAACAAATATATACTTGAATACAACTCTGTAAATATGGGGACATGTTAAACTCACAGAACACCTAGCGGTCAATAGCTTCAATATTTAAATTAACGAAAAAGGTTTATGATTTTACTAAACAGACAGCGAACTCGGCGGTTCTGCTTACTAAATACACCAATACACATACATATGCCTCACACCGATTTTCCCTTACGCTGTTTTTGTGATTATATTGTGAAATTGCATTTTAAAGAAAGCTTATCTTTTACTCTTTGGTATTATGCTTAGTGATCAGGATAAAACCAGTTCTGTAAAACTTGAACCGAAAAATTACCACAGTAGACTACCGGGAAAAATAAATGTCTGTCGGCATACCGATGGTTTTGAGGGAATACAAAAGCCACTTTGATAGCTGTTACTTTTGCCTTGTAAGTATAACTGGCACCAATAGAAATAACCAGAGCATGTGGGCTTATCATGATTTACCCTCTTTTTCACTAGCTGCAATAGAAAGTTCTAAAACCATCATAAAATAAATGAATATGTGGCAATAAATGAGCCCATGGATGTCCGACAAACTTGCTTCCTTAATAAACTATAAAGATAAGTTATTGAAAGTAAGAAGGAAGAATAAACAAAATAAATATGTTATAGAGCGTCTGAAGCGAACAAACAAGATAATAAAATTATGTAACAAAGACTTGACAAATTATATAGTTATAATATACGAATATTTAAAGGCGACTCCAGAAAGAGATGGGTCTTTCGGAATAAACAATTAAAGAAGAAATCGTCCTCGGAATTGATATTGATAATACTTGTTTAATACGGGATGATCAACAGGCATCAGCACTTAACAATTACTCTTATGATTCGGTTCGAAATCTACTATCTATTATTTCCCACAGTCAGAAAGAAAATATAAATATGTTTGGAACATTGGTCACAGTCACTAGCCAATTTTTTTAGAACCCATACCGAAAGAAAAAATTGATACTATTCTCAATAACTTATAATTGACTAAAACTCCTGCATGGGACAATATAACACCTAAAATGTTATTGATAAAGGAACAATATGTTACAAATATATTAACAGAAACATTTAACAAAATCATTCAGATTGTTTAATATCCTTATATATTTAAAGTTCACAAAATAACACCCCCACTAAAATGTAAGCAAAAGGATAAAATTATGAATTATCTACCCATTTCCATTCCTTATATTATAGAACAAATTTTTGAAAAAATTTTATTTCAACAGCTTACAAGGTGCTTGAATGAAAACAATATTTTATTCGACCGGAAATATGGACTCAGAAAAGGAATGGGAACTGGAGAAGTTGTGATAAATGTGGTTGATTATATATATATATATATGGTGGTGGGCTAGATCAAGGATACGAGGGTGTGGCTAGAGCCTTTCTCAATTTATCGAAAGCCTTTTTTTAAAGATTACTTAAAAAATAGAAGGCAATTTATACAAGTTGGAAAATCAAAAAGTGCCCAGCTTGAAGTTGTCTGTGGTATTACGCAAGGCAGTTTGCTCGGTCCATTTTTATTAATGACATTAAAAATATAAATTTTAAAGAAAAGATTTTCATGTATGCTGATGATATTTGTAAACTTTATAACTACAAATACCAGAAAGTACTGCAAACAGAAATGGAGTATAATGCCTTAATTTTATTTAAGTTTTTAAGATTTAATAAACTAATCTTGAATGCTAAAAAAGCGAAATTTATAAGGTTTATTCCATATAGTTATTTCGAGAAATGATGAACATGTGAGTATACATGTTGATGGATATTTGATTGAAGAATCTGAATGCATTAAATACCTTGTTATGAATCTTAATCATAACCTTAGGTGGGAAAATTATATTGATTATTTAAAATCGAAAATATCATCATTGGAATCTTGTATAAGTTGAAAAATAATTTAAATATTGCAACTAAGATGTTGATTTATCAAGCATTAGTTTATTCACACTTGATATATCTTCCAACGATTTACGGACGTAAAATGGGATCACCAATAAAATGTATGCAGTCGGCACTGAACAAGGTACTGAAATTTGTTTTTAATCTTCCATTGCGGTTTTCAAATACCGATTTATTCAAAAATTATACCAAGATGACACTACGTGGATTTGTGAAGCAGAATCTATTAATGCTTTTTGGATTTAACACCATCTGTTAGTCGTAGCAAAGTACGATAGAACTTACTAGTAATAAAACAAAAATATAATCTTTAATCTTCTTAAATATATTTACGCTGATCCCTGATTCACTGACTGACTGACTGATTCTGTAACGCTGAAGTAGTACACACACATATCACTCCCTACAAAGCTATGCGAAATACACAAACAAAATTTAATCTTTCTCATTTTATACAAACCCACACACAACTTTCTCTATTCTTTGTTACCGACCAGTGCTGCTAATAAAATATTCTAAAAATCGACAATTTTGGAAACTAAATCGCCAAAATCGTTATTTTTAAAACAAGAAATTGTCAGGAAAATTTTACAGCTTATAAAACTTGAAAAATTATTACAAAAGGAAACAATAAAATTTATTTACATATATCATTCATATTACGATTATTATTACAGCATTGGTTATTTCTATATATAAAAATGTATTAGTGATGAAATTTCATGAAAAAATTTAACACAGCAATCAACAAAATAATTTTATTGATATGTATCTATAGCTGAAACATGTAATATAGGTTTAAAGTATCGCCGTAATTAAAACTTAAATCTTAAATGGAGATGCTATTCAAGGTATTTCCGTGTTGAAACGACTTGACTCAGAACTAGATCTATACATATTTTGTAATTTGCATTTACACTGAACAAAAACTATCAATTTTCGATAAACAGCACATTAATTGTTAACCCTTGAAATCGTAATTTTTAAACTACTAAAAATTTTAAATCTTCAATCATCATTTTAGCAAATTTAACAAATTGAAAAATCGTCGAAATTTCAATAAGTTGTAAAAATTGGCAGCCCTGCTAATGACAATAGCACTAGATATGCAAATTTCGTGTTTCATATGGAATAAGTTGAGCGCAAAAAATGCATAGAAAAAAAACTAATATCTTTTCAAATTCTTCTTTAAATTCCCTTTGTTCCCATTTTTTTTCTCATTTTTCTCTTTTATTAAACTAAGCTTTTCCGTTGGTCTGTTTTGTTTTTCATCTTAAAATTGTTTTGTATTGTTAGGAGTGCTTTCGCTCAGGTTCTCTGATGGCCAGCACTTACCAAAGAGTATGCTTTTTGTGATAAATATTTGAGAAAAAAGAGATCTTCAATGTGGATTTTGTTTTTTGTCCAACGTATGATTTCGTTTAAAGCTCTGTATTGAAAATAGTGCAATATTAAGTTTAAAATTTAAATTTTTCTAACTTTGCATAATTAAATTACATTGTAATTTCAGATTTCATAATTTTTTTTCACTCATAATATCAATTTTTGCATAATTTGCTTTCAAAAATTTAGACAAACATAAATTACGTAAATAGGTATATCTAAGATTTTAATTTGAATAATTTATTGAAATTATCATGGAAGAATTAAAGGCGATTTGGAATAATAAGTTTTTATACCCTATACCACTATGTGGTTTGGGTATAATGACTTTGTGCTGCTGTTTGTAACAACCAAAAATATTTGACCTAGACCCATCTTTAATTATACCGATCGAATCAGAATCACTTTCTGAGTTGAGTTAACAATGTCCGCCCGTCCGTCCGTCCGTCCGTCTGTGTGTCCATGTAAAGCTTGTAATCAAACTGCAGGTCGCAAATATGAATATATTTTGATGAAATTTGGTATATAAGCTTTTATCGGCCATGGGATGAACGCTATTGAAATTGGTGAGAATCGGTCCATGTTCAGACCTAGCCCCCATACAAATTACCCATATGAAATCGACATAAATTGCCATAAGGTCCAAATTGTCATATAGATCTTACTCAAATTGGGTTTGTATGCGTTCATTACATCCACTAATGAGTAGTCCAAAAATGATCCCTTTGACCCCATATAGAGCTGCTTCCCGATCTTCAGTTAAATCTATTAAAAAACAAAAATATTGCACTGATTCTTCTCAAATTTTGTTTGTACATATTTTTGCAAAATACAAGAGA
This sequence comes from Cordilura impudica, assembly GCA_963682025.1. Classification (NCBI taxonomy): domain Eukaryota; kingdom Metazoa; phylum Arthropoda; class Insecta; order Diptera; family Scathophagidae; genus Cordilura; species Cordilura impudica. The sequence goes on from OY821517.1 coordinate 114,486,130, forward strand.
CTTTACCAAACATGATCAGGATCGGTCCATTTTTGGACCTAGCCCCTTTATAGATATAGCATCCGATATGAACTTTTTTATGTCTGCAGCCAAAAAAATTAATAAAAATCCCACTCAAATTTGGGTTTTGCTTATTTTCTATGTCCAGTTAGTTGGGCCTAAGAGATAGGGTTTCTAAACGCATGGTATAGGGTATCGTATAGTCGGTGTAGACCGACTATAATTTTCTTACTCGTTTTTTTTTTGAAGTAAAACTAACACGGCCTTATTTTTTATTTTTTGGATTTATAGATAACTTTGCAAGAAATGTAGTTCTCTTTTTTCAGTTTACATGTATGAACGTGAAATTTTTTTTTCTCATTTGTGTAGGTGTATTGGTGTTTGCACTTCCTTAAGGGGTGGTAGGTTTTAAAACCTTTTTTTGCATTTCTCTTTCTGAATGCACAATATGTCGAGAGTGTTGTGTCAAATCAGAGCAAAACTTAAGAACATACAGCGTTTCCAGCGACCGGCCTCATACGGTATAAAGTATATAAATCATTTTTTAAAAAAACTTTAAACCAATTTTCCCGCAAATAAATCTTCGAAGTCCGTGAACATCATAACTCAAAATCTACTTTTTCCGATTCTTTTAAAATTTTAGACACTATATCTACACATAAATCATCAAGCAACCACGAAGAGTTTTTTTAGTTCCATTTCCTTCCCCATTTTTTAACAACAAATTCCCGAAATTGTATAGCAAAAATCGTTTTTCACTTCAAAATGCTGAAAAAAAAAATTGAAAAAAATCTTCGTCACTACCTCAGGAAACATGTCACCTTTGAAACGCATTTCGACTCTTTTATTTCACATAATGCGATGGTGTTCACCGCAAAACAACAATGCGTCCGGAGATTCGCCGTCACGGACTTATATATTAAAATTTTGAATTGAAATTTTTTTCGAAGATTCTTCAAATGTTATGCTATAATGTGTATATCAAATAAATAGTCTAACATTATTCATGTCTTCAAAAAAAGAGTTAAGAAAATACGACTTTTTTTTAACTTTAAAAGCCCCCCCCCCCCCTCCCTAAGAAACTTTTAGGAACCTTGCTCTAAAAGGTTTTTTTCTATGCTATTTTATTTTTTCTACAATAAAATGGAGTTCGTATATAACGAAGTCGGCGGGACTGATCAAATCAGTTCGTTATAGGCTAAGGTCGTTATAACTGTAGTATTTTTTTTGTTTTGTCCGAAAGGTTTAAAAACTTTTTTTGGTCGAATAAGTTTATTTATTTTGATGCATTTTAAAAAGTTAAAAAACATAAATTAAATTATTAAGAAGATAGATATTTATAGTTTGTCTTAATAAGACTAAAATTACCGAGTTTCTATCAAAATTAAATATTTTTTAAAATCATGTAATATGAAAAATTCCTTATGTATAGAAGCAGAAAGTTTAAAGCAAAGGTTGGCTGCTGGCAAACTTTTGCGAAAATATACATAAAAGGACCTTTTACAAAACTTCATTTGAAAATCGAAGTTTTTGTTTTGCATTTTTTAAAACTGTTTTACGATTTTTTTTTTAAAGTAATTTTAAAAACGTTAAAATCAATTTTTTTAAAATATATAATACTAGCTGTTTTTACCCGGTCTTGCCCGGGATACAAAGGCCTTTGACTTGAAAAATTGTTCATTATGCTTACCAGGCGCTGAGTACTTAGTCCCCAATTAACAAATTCCTCAATAAAATGAACTTTCTCCCCAAAAATTTGTATGGGCAGTAAATTCATTTTTTATTTCAATTAAAAATTTTTGGATTTTTTAATTTAGAAGTTTTTTAAGATGCTGCAGCAAAAATGCTTCAAAAATAAGTTGCGAAACCGCTTTAAGTATTTTTTAAGTTTATTTATAAACATCAAATATAACGGAATCGTTTGCAAATTAAAGGAATCAGAACTTTTAAAAATTGAATTACTTCATTCAATAAGTGATCGTCATTGAGCAGAGACGTCAAATTCAAGTTTCAGAAATGAAATACTAATGTGACGTTTAATATTGTGTCGAAAGGTTTCTTTAAGCAACTGCTTATAGTATATGTGTGTCCTATTTTGATCAACAGGTAATTATTTCACATACGTAGATAAAATTTATCATATGACATTTCACTAAGCTGTGTTCCGCGAGCGAGTCGCGCCCGATTCCTCGCGTTTGGCAGCCAGACCCGTGCTGCCGCGCAGTTGTTGTCAACTTATTTTAATCGCCAAAATATATTTTTCAGATCATTGCGATATTTTAGCTGGGCTGTGTTCCGAGAGTGCGTCGCGTCCGAGTCCGCGGTGGCGCACTGCGCGCCGCTTCCGCGCGTTTGGCAGCTACACCCGTGCTGCCGCGCAGTTGTTGTCAACTTATATATTTTTCAGATCATTGCGATACTTTAGCTGAGCTGTGTTCCGCGAGCGCGTCGCGTTCGCGCGCCTCGCGCCGCTTCCTCGCAGCTACTACCCGTGCTGCCGCTTAGTTCTCGTTAACTTATTTAATTCCTAAAACATATTTTTTAGAGCATTGCGATATTTTAGCTGAGCTATGTTCCGAGAGCGCGTCACGTCCGCATCCGTCGCGTCCGAGTCCGCGGTCGCGCGCCGCGCGCCGCTTCCGCGCATTTGGCAACCACACCTGTACTGCCGCGCAGCTGTTGCCAACTTATTTTAATTGTCAAAATATATTTTTCAGATCACTCCGATATTCAAGCTAAGCTATATTCCCCGTGCTATTGAAAAGAAAACTCATTTTAAATGCATTTATTGTAGGACATATATTGAGAGCAGTATGCAAATGTTTACTAAAATAAATATTTAACAAAATTCATTAAATAAAAATATGTAAAAGTTTAAGAATGAATTTGGGGATAAGTTCATTTTTTCTTTCGATAAAAAAAAAATGGGGAATTGTTCATTTCTTTTGGGTGCCTTTTTTTAAGTTTGGGGAATTTGTTCACCGTGTAGTTATTTCCGTGTAAACCAAATTTCAGAGAAATCCGTTGAAAAGTACAAATTTGTATAGGGAAGAAATATACCACACAACAAAATGTGAATTTTATATGAAAATTGGGCGTAAAAGTAAGCGTGGTCGGTAAAATTCATATGGCGGCCTTCCCTGGAATATGCACTATATTTCGGAGAAAGCCATTGAAAAATAAAAGTTTTTATAGCAATCAAATAAAGAAACAAATAAAAGGAAAAAAATAAGTTTTATATACATAGAAGTTGGCGCAAAGTAGGCGTGGCCTGTAAGAAGCGTATGGTGACCATCCCTGTAGTATAGAGATCGTGTGACCACATTTTAGACATCCCTCGAAAAATAAAAATTTCTATAGTGAACAAATATACCAAAAAACAGAAAATTAATTTTGTATAAAAGTGGGCGTAGAAGTAGGCGTGACCGGCAAGAATCATATGGCTATCTCTCTAGAGTACAGAGATCGTGTGTAGAAAATTTCAGAGAAATCGGTTGAAAAATAAAAATTTGTATAGCGTACAAATATACCAAAAAACAAAATGAATTGTGTACAAAAAGTGGGCGTTAAAGTAGGCGTGGCCGGTACGAAGCATATGGCGATCTTTCCTGGAGTACAGAGATCGTGTGTACCGAATTTCAGAGAAATCTGTTAACAAATAAAAAGTTCTATAGTGAACAAATATGAATAAAACAGAAAATGAATTTTACATAAAAAGTGGGCGTAAAAGTAGGCGTGGCCGGTAAAAAGTATATGGCGACCTTTCCTGGGGTATAGAGATCGTGTGTACAAAATTTCAGGAAAATCGGTTGAAAAATAAAAATTTGTATAGCGGTCAAACAAACAAACAAACAAACAAATAAACAAACAAACAGAAAATGAATTTTATATATATAGATATAGGAAAATTTTGATGTGGAAAAAAAAATTTTGTTTGTTAAAGTTAAAATCAACGGGCGCCTAGGCGCCACACAATCAACTATACAAATTTTTATTTTTAACGGATTTCTCTGAAATTTGGTACGTAGGATCTCTGTACTCCGGGAAAGATCGGCATATAATTTTTACTGGCCACGCCTACTTTTACGCCCAAATTTGATACAAAATTCATTTTCTGTTTTCTGCTATATTTTTTGCTAAAAAATTTTCAACGGATTTCTCCAACATTTGGTACGCACGATCTCTGTACTCTGGGAAAGGTCGCTATATGATTCTTACCGGCCATGCGCACTTTTACGCCCCCCTTTTGTGTACAGTTCATTTTCTTTTTTTCGTATATTTGTTCGTTATACAAATTTTTATTTTTCAACGGATTTCTCTGAAATTTGGTACACACGGGTATAAATTCACGATGAACAAATTATCCAAATTCAAAAAAAATGTTCCCGAAAGAAATGAACAAATTCCCCATTATCTCTCAATATCTGTCCTACAACAGATTTATTTAATATCTGTATTCGGCACGTACGTGGACGCGACTCACTCGCGGAATACAGCTCAGTGAAAAGTCTTCTGATATATTTTATCTAGCTATGTGTTATATATACGATAAGCAGTGGCTTAAAGCAAACTTGCGGCATAGTTTTAAACATTGTATTTATTTTCCGTTTTTGAAACTTCTATAAAATTGATGTCTCTGCTCAATGATGATGTTTACATTGTTTATATTTTATGTTTACTTTATAAACTTAAAGCAGTTTCGCATCTTAGTTTTGAAGCACATTTGCTGTAGCGTCTTATAAAAATCAAAAAATTTTAAATTGAAATAATAAAGGAATTTACTCTTCAAAAACGTAAACTTTGGGGAATTTCTTCGTCATGAACAAATTCCTCAATCCTATACAAATGTTTGTGGAGAGAGTTCTTTTTTTTGGTAATATGTTCATTGGGAAATAAGTACTCAGCGCCTGGTAAGCACATTGAACCATTTTTCAGGTCAAACGCTTTCGGATCCCGGGCAAGACCAGGTAAAGGCAGCTAGTATTAAACGGAGCCTAATTTGAAAATTCAATTTCAATATAAAGTTTAATCAATTGTTTCCACTCTAATAAGTCGCCTCTAGCTTCCTATTGTTTGCAATTCATTTAGTGTTCCCAAATTTTAATGTACTGATATCGATTCCAAATATCAGCAGACTACTTGCTTTCCAAAGTAGTGCTGTAGTCTGAAAACCTATTTATTAATATACTTTCCGCAAAAAAAAAACGATACAATTAAATTTTTATTTGATTTTTTAAATCCAAAATGGTTAAGTGTTACAGCTTTTTGCTAATAAATATACACTTTGTGCATCCACATATACATCCACTGCAGAAGGTTGTTCAATACTCTTCCCCATAATAGCGTAGATGTGAGTAAAAAATGTTCATACTGAATTTGTAATACATTAAATTTCATTAAATGGCTGGGCATTAAATAAAAAGAAAATTTTTTTCTTTTTATTTTTTATTTTATGTTCTCTGTGAAATTTAGCTTGCCATAAATATGCAAAAAAAATGTGTAGGTGTTGTATTTGATATCAAATATTTTCTTTAGTATTTCTCGTATACATATTAAATATAAGAACGCAAAAAATAATAAAAATAGCTCAAGTTAATAGGATTTTAAAAATATTTCTTACGTTGCTTTCTATTCCTACCTAGTTGGTATTGATGTGCACTGAAAGTCAGCTCTGAAAGATTTTGTATAGATCTTATCTTCATTTTGTAAAATATAAGAAGTACATTTTTAATTTCCTCTTCCTCAGACGTGGTAGCAAATGTTCGAACATAAAGATTTAATAATGTTCTTATTGCTAGTCGATAAATTTTCCTGCAGATATTGTTGCAGACAAAAACAAAAACAAAAATCAATGACATTTTATGCATCTGGTGTCTTCTTCATCCATAAATAATACTATGCTAAGAATGTATATGGAAATTGTTTTTAGTTCGCGATTTCATGCCTCATCACAGCTTAGAATATTTATTTTTAAAGTTAAACATACTTAAATATTTAACTCATTATAAGGAATAACAAAATATTTTTAGTACATGTGTAAACATGTGTTTTAGTTTTATTTTTATTTTGATTTTTTTTTATATTATTTATTTCACAAGTCTCTGGAATAATTCCTTACAAGCTATAATAACAATGCGTTACAATAATCAAATTGGAGATTAAAGAATCTATTGAATCTAGTTCATCTACTGAATCTAGTTCACGTTGAAAAGAAATTTGATTTCTACATATATTTGAGCTCAGAAAAATTTTAGAGTCATCCGTGTAAATAAGAATATTAGAAAACTGCAATGTATTTGGTAGAATATGTATAACTAGTTAGAATCACAGTGGACCAAGATGACTACCTTGAGGCACTCCAGCTTTTACAGATATATATTTAGGCACGTTGTTGCTAAAATTGAAGCGTTAGTTTCTGCCAATTAGATATGAACTAATTAAGAGTTGACCGTTGATAAATCCGCGGTTTATCGGAGAGAGAATCGGTAAGGCATTGTTCGCAGGGCTCGGGAATTGCACTTAATTTTGCTATACATCTACAGATTGCAATACTTAACTTGTAACCTGATCACAATAACAGAATATGTTGGCGCAGGTACCTCCTTTGCCAATATCTTTTGTTTTTTGAATAAAATAAACGCAATTAATTTGTTTAAATTAACAAGTAGCTTCTTGCTATGGTTTATTAATACTGATTTTAAAAAGACTTAATAGAAAACTTAAAACCCTTGTACGATGAAAAACGCAAATTCAATCAATGAGTAAATTACGAAAACTACAAAACTACATTATTTTCGTTAAAGAGAGAACTTAACTAGCTTATACTGAGTTTTAAATGCAATGAAGTTATAATAACAAAAACAAGGAAAATAAATAAATGAGAAATTCAATTAGGATTAAACGAGAGGTTTAAAGGAATTAAATAACATTTTGTTGAAGTGGCTTCAACAGAATAGTATTAGATTCTTTTCAAGATTTAGGAAAGTAGTCAGTTTTCTCAAAATTTTGGATTTCAATCAAAACTTCAAATTATTGTTTTAACTTATCCGGCCATTTTATGACGGTTAACCGGTTATACGAAATTATTTCGATTAAGTTTAATAGCATGGAACATTTTTTTAATTCATATATTATGAGCATTTTTTAAATTTCTCTTCCTTCTACTAAAAAATGATCACGCAGGAGAAACAATAATATGTTGAAAACTAAAATTTTATTTACATACTAAGAGTATTCGTATTTTATTTTTAAATTTAGGAATGCAATTTTATATATGGGGCGTTTCATGTCAAGTGATCCAACTCTTGAAACCGATGTCTTCCGATCGGAATGAAATTTGCACCAAAGTTAGTATTTTTTTTTTATACCCTATACCACTATGTGGTTTGGGTATAATGACTTTGTGCTGCTGTTTGTAACTACCAAAGAATATTTGACCTAGACCCATCTTTTATTATACCGATCGAATCAGAATCACCATCTGATTCGATTTAACGATGTCCGTCCGTCCGTCTGTGTGTCCATGTAAAGCTTGTAATCAAACTGCAGGTCGCAAATATGAATATATTTTGATGAAATTTGATATATAAGCTTATATCAGAAATGGAATGAACGCCGTTGAAATTGGTGAGAATCGGTCCATGTTCAGACCTAGCCCCCATACAAATGACCCCTATGAAATCGACTTAAATTGCCATAAGATCCAAATTATTATATAAATCTTAGTCAAATTGGGTTTGTATGTGTATATTACATCCATTAATTAGTAGTCCAAAAATGATCCCTGTGGGACAACTCTTAGTCATAGGCCCCATATAGAGCTGCTTCCCGATCTTCACTTAAATCTATCAAAAACAAAAATATTGCACTGATTCTTCTCAAATTTTGTTTGTATATATTTTTGCAAAATACAAGAGACCTTACCAAACATGGTCAGGATCGGTTCATTTTTGGGCCTAGTCCCCATATAGATATAGCATCCGATATGAACTTTTTCATATCTGCAGCCAAAAAAATTAATAAAAGTCCCACTCAAATTTGGTTTATGCTTATTTTCTATATGCAGTTAGTTGGGCCTGAGAGATGGGGTCTCTAAACGCATGGTATGGGGTCTTGACCGACTATAATTTTCTTACTTGCTTTTTTTTTTTGACTATTTTTCAAAAAAAGGAATTTTTTTTTGCTCTAAAGAAAGCTTAGGTTTTTCCTATAAGAGCTTTTGGTCGCCTAATGGGATGCGAGTGGGATATTTATCAAAAAAAGTCTTGTGTAACTCAAGACAACGGTTTTTCAATTTTTGGCATACGCACTAATTTGAATTTGTCCATTAGTGTGTAAGTGTTTCTAAAACCTTAGAAATGCAAAGTATACTGAGAAACTAGACAAAGTATCCTTTCTGACGGTATGTAACATACCTTACTAAAATTTCATACCTTCGATACTGTAATACACGTAATATGTTAAACCCCCAACATTTTTTCTGAGTCTTGTATCTGCCATTCATAGCGGCTTTTTTGTCAATCCTATAGGTAGTTTTGAGCGCAAGCAATATTGAGTGTGATTTTTATTATCAAAATATCTGCTGCCCCAGAGACAAGTGTTTGTATCAGGTGGAAATATTTATTATTTTATGACACTTGACTTTAAAAAGTGGGTTGAGAGGTAGAAGTGAACAGGTAGTTTATTTTAAAAATATGTTGAAAAGGTAAAAAATTAAGAGGTAGTTTATTATAAAACTAAAGTAGTTTTTATTCATGATCAAACATTGAAAACACTGAAGAGCAGATTCGATGCTGCGGTAACAATCGATGGCACCACTCAATACCATGCTTGTCGATGTAATACTCAAGATGAAAAAGTTTTCTGCCTCTACTCAATCCGATTTCTTTTCAAAGTCAGCTGAACCTAGTAACGCCAAGAAATGATTGGCTAAATAAACAGAAATTAAAAGCCACAATCAGACTGGATTTTTAAAAAGTGACAAAAGTTAAATACATCATCAGCTACAGTAAATTAAGTATAAAAATAAATATGATATAAATGGATCTATTGTAATAAAAATTAAATTTTATTAAATTATTTCTTTTTTTAGTTGTATTATTATTATTAATATACATTAATTTACTTATCATGGCAAATAAATAAAACAAATAAATTTTCAACATTTCTATATAAAAAAGTGTTTTATTTTCTAAGTTTAACATATTGTGGGCATTACAGTATCGAAGGTAAGAAATTTTAGTTGGTTATGTTACATACCATCCGAAAGGCTAATTTGTCTAATCTTTCAGTTTTAGAAACATTTACACAGTAATAGGAAAAATACAAATTAGTGTATATGCTAAAAATTTAAAAACCGTTGTCTTGAGCTTCAAAACATTTTTTTGATAAATATCCCGCTCGCATCCCACTAAGCGAACAAAAAGCTCTTGAAGGAAAAAACCTAAGCTTTCTTTTGAGCAAAAAAAAAATTCCTTTTTTCAAAAAAAAGGCAAAAAATTTTTGATTTTGCAAAAAAAAAGTCAAAAAATTTGTTGATTTGTTTATTTTTCCCAAAAGACTGAAGAAGGAGCTATCTAAACTATTTGGGACAAATATTGCTAAGAAAAATAGGTAACCTGTTACACGGATGAGAACAAACACCTGTTTGCTCAAAAAGTCAAATTTTGACCCCCTCTGACTCAGAGTGTTCTCGACCGATATTGTTGAAAAATTGTGTCCAAACTACCATCCAATAGCACTAACTTTGGTGCAATTTTCATACCGATCCGAAGACATCGGTTTCAAAAGTTGGATCACTTGACATGAAACGCGTTTGTATTTGCAATCTAATAAGCAAAAAAGGTTAAAGAAAAATAATAACATTAGTTTCAACCTCCAATGTGATTAGAACATATCTACAATCGTATGCAATTACATACTCATATAACTTTCTTTACTAAATTTACATATTTACAACTATTATTTCGTTAAAGGAAGATCAAGCACATGGTGCCTTTTCAGTCCATTTTCCTCTTCACTATCATCTAGTAAGCTAATTGTAAGTAAATTTGAATGACTACTTAATCCTTCAAGATATCTTGAGCTAATAATTCGGATTTATTCTTGAACTTTTGGTATTGAAAGGTATTTATGTATGTTATTGTTTGTTATAAACCGGGGTACGTTTAGCACCATCCTTACGGTTTTAGATTGATAACGCTGAAGAATTTCAATGTTGGAATTGCTTGCAGTACCGCATGTTTGAATTCCATATCTTCACACAGGTTTCAAAATATTTTAATGCAGCAGTACTCTGTTTTCAAGGCTTAACTTCGGACTAAAGTTCGGTAAAGCCGAACCTGTATTTTGGGGGTTTTGACTTCTAAACGCAACTGGGGGTTGAATTTGTTGGTGTTGATGTACGGTGAATTAGGGAGTGGTGCTTATGTTGGCACCATGAGCAAACATACTAGCTTTTACATTTTCTGAAATCATCCGTGGTGGCCAGGCAATTGGTACAACGTTTCTGGTTTCTTACCGTAGAAAAGCGTTCCTCAACCGACATTCGTAAAAATAGAGGGCATAGCCGGAGAGGATGAAAATCGGTGCAAATAGGGCATTTAGGTTTATCTGAGACAACATTTGTCTAATAAGTGTTAATTTTCTTTGGAGCGCGTGCAATATAAGGCTTTATTAAAGGCTAATTTTTAGCAGAATTGTAGTTCATATTAGCAGACCTAATATCTGCTACAGACTCTAAAGTTTGATAACTAGCTGTCAGAAATTCATCCATGTTTTTCCGCGAGGGTAACTCTGGACTGGTCTTGTGATATTGTTTCCATAGATCTAAAAAGTGATCGGGAAGACACGTAGAGCAAAGGTATACAAATAGCACGTCCCAATTAGTAGTGTCTATGTTAAGTAGAGAGATATTCATAATACAATCATTGATTGTACGTTGGAGAGACTTTAGACTGGGTCCTGATTCCCGGGGTACACAGTTCAGGTTAAAAAGAATTTTAAGCTGTGCATTGAGGATGACTTCTTGATTTTCATATCTATCGACGAGATTTTTCCAGGCCATTTCAAAACCTGCATTTCGTATAATATCACGTGCCTCTTTTTGAGTTTTCTTGAGCAGATGAAACAGTTTTTCTACAAGGAAAATCATATTCTAGGGATCAACATAAGAAACCTTGCCCAAACGAATTCTGATGTCCCGACTTTTGACCTGTCTGTTTGTCTGCCATGGGGCAACCCCATTCCCCTTCAGTCACGCATAGTCACGGAGTGATCTAAAAGTTATTTACTTTCATCCGACAGATCTTGTTGAATAACACAGAATAGTCTAGGCGTATGATTATTATTTATTAGCAGAGTAGAAGATACGTATACGTATGAGAGCTAATTTTAATATTCAATCAAACATAGTCAACCCAATTCTAAACAAAAAATGGTGATTTTTTGAAATGTTTGTATGAGGAACCCCCCTAGGTGTGCCCTCTGGGTGCGTCAAGCCCCTCTGGGGGTCGATCAGACACTCTAAATTGGCCAAAGTGAGACACACAGACAGACAGGTCAAAATCGGGACATCAGAATTAGTTTTAGAGCTATGGTTCCTCGGGCAAAGTTTCTTATTTCGATCACTAGAATACGATTTTCCTTGTCACTTGGGCGATTTTTAAATCGACCCGCCCTAATATATATAAAGGGTCCGCCAAATAACTTTTTTTTTTTTTTTGAAAATGCTATAAAAAAAAAACTACTGAATATTATCTCAAATTTCTTTTTTTATTTGAAACTAAAATCCTTCCGGCTAATAATGGAAAATAACTTCATTCAAATGGCTGCCTCGGCTGGCCATGCAGTAGTCTACACGATCGGTCCAATTTTTAAGCACATTATCGATTGTGTGCAGCTGTATTTCACCAAAGGCTTCACGAATATTGTCCTTTAAAGCGTCAATTGTCTCTGGCTTGTTGGCGTAAAACTTATCTTTGAGGGCGCCCCACAAATAATAGTCCAACGGTGTCAAATCGCAGCTCCGAGGTGGCCAAACGACATCAGCTCTGCGACTGATAATGCGATCTTCATAAACAGGGCCCAAAACATCGAGTGTAGCTTCGGCTGTGTGGCACGTAGCGCCGTCCTGTTGAAACCAAATGTTGCCAATATCCTCCTCTTCAATTTTTGTGAACAAAAATTCGTTCAAGATGGCCCGATAACGATCGCCATTGACTGTTACGGCCACTCCTTGCTCATTTTCGAAGCAAAATGACCCAATTATGCCTCTGGACCAAAATCCGCACCAAACAGTGACTCGTTTTGGGTGTATCGGCTTTTCAATGTATGCGTGCGGGTTTTCTGTGCCCCAAATGCGAAAATTTTGCTTGTTTACATACCTGCCAAGATCAAAATGAGCTTCATCTGAAAAGATGATTTTTTTGGCAAAATCGGCATCTTCTGTAAGTCGATCGCAGGCCCACTTAGCGAAGCGAAAACGCATTGGATGGTCAGCTGGCTTCAACTCCTGAACCAATTGGACTTTGTATGGCGTCATACCAATGTCTTTATGCAAAATTCTTCTTAATGATGCCTCCGAAATGTTCAATTCTTGAGAACGACGGTGAATTGATGTTGATGGCGCTTCACGCACACTTTCTGCCACAGCAGCAATATTCTCGGGTGTACGCACTGTTTTTGGCTTTTCACGCTTTGGCTTATCGGTGAGGATGCCAGTTTCTTTCACTTTTTTGACAAGATAACGAACATACGGAGCTGACGGTGCTTCTCTTCTTCCAAAATCCGTACGCAATTTTCGCACACATTCTGCAACATTACCATGATTTTCAAAGTAATGTCGCAATATTTCCCAGCATTTTTCAAGCGTATACACAACCATATTCGTTCAGCGGAAGGATAAAACTAATTATCTGTCAAATCAGACATGAGCTAAGTGCTACCATTCACGAAATAAGCACTAGTTGAAGAAAAAACATTAGATGGCGGACCCTTTATATATAACAAGATGTAACCCGGTGTGCTTCGCTTCCCCCTCTCCCGAATCGTAATGAAAGGCCTCACTCAAAGTCCCAAGGCTCTCACTATTACAGTAATTCAGATATATCACATTTAGTATTAAGTTTGTATATTAAGTTTTTGTCTGACAACTCACGTTAATAATAGATGACCTGAGACAAATTTGCAAAGCTCTCTCTATCATAGTACTTAATATATATGATATTAAAAATGTACTTTCTATGGGAGGTGTTACGCCCACTCAAGATATTTTAAAAAAATACAGCCTATAATGCTTCCCATATCCGCAGTAAGTCTCAGGAAGATCAGATAAGTATTTATGGAGATTACCTTCTACAAACAAACAAACACACATTACCTCTTTATTATTATGATTATTAGTACATATTTTTTTATTTCAATTCTTGCTGATGTGCAACGTTTTTTTTTCATTCGGTACAACAATTATCAGATTTTTCGGCGTTCCTACTCTGAAGCAAGATACATGTAGCTGCCCATGATAAGAGTATGGATTTTTCAAATTAGATCTGGCAACACTTAACTATTGGCCTTGAACTTAAAATATCATTTGCCAATTTTTCTTTTTAGCAATTTTTGACTTTGCCCATTTTTGATTTTGAAGATTTTTGTTTTTGGGCGATTTTTGGGTTTGGCGATTTCAAAAGAGTGTCGCTTTCGTAGTACTTAATATTTTTTATACAGAAGCTGCCACATTAATATCTGACGGACTCGTGCAAAATGTCAAGTCTTTCCCTTTTATAGTACACCAGTTATATGATATTAGATATCTACTTTGCATGGGCAATGTTACGCCCACTACTTCGACCATGCCCATTTTTTGTTCGATTAATCATACAAAGAACCTATGGGCTCACGCAAAGCCAAAAACCTCTCTCTTTTACAGTACTCCAGATATATGACATTGGTGTGAACCCGACAATTTTTTGTCCGACACATGCTAAGATCTGATGGGGTCGTGCAAAGTGTCAAAGCTTCCCTTTTCTAGTACACCAGCTATATGATATCATATATTTACTTCGTACGTTCGGCGCCACGCCCACAGTTCCGATCACGCCCATTTTTTGTCTAACTAATCACATGAATAGCTGATGGGCTCACACAAATTCCCAAGACTCTCAATATTACAGTACTCCGGATATATGGTATTTTATATTTACTTTGTATGGCAGGTGCCACGACTACTGGTCCGATACTGCCCATTTTTTGTCCGACTACTCAAATTAATAATAGGTGGCATCAGACAAATTTTAAAAGCTCTCTCTATCACAGTACTCGAGATATATAATTTTGAATTATTACTTGTATGGGAGGTACCACGCCTACTTATCCGATCTCGCCCAGTTTCGGCGTAGCTACTAATATTAACAATAGGTAACCTCACACAAATTTGCAACGCTCTCCCTCTCATAGTTCATAATATATATGATATTTAAAATTTACTTTGTGTGGGAGGTGCCACGCCCACTAAAAATATTTAAAAAATTATAGCCGATAGCACTTCCCATATCCGCAGTAAGACTGTGTGAAAATTTCAGGAAGATCAGATTAGTAATTACGGAGATTACCTCCTACAAACAAACAAACAAACACACATTACTTCTTTATTGTATTAGAATTGATTGAATATGTTGTTTCTATACGAAATTATTCTATTTCGGGCGGCCGTGAGAGGTGTGACTGATGAAGGCTTAAATGACAGAAACTAGTCTGAACCAAAAGTACAGTGTAGTTATAAATTTCATATATATATACTTCTCTACCATGCACCATTGTAACAAAATCAAAATTTGCATATTATTTATAGGATTAATTGTAGTAAGTCTGAGAAATGACGTCAAATATAACAAAAACCCATTTATTTTTCTGTGGTCTGATCAAAACATATTCCATACCGTTGTTAGAGGATTCATAACAGATACATTTCAGTCTTTAATAATTTTTGACTCCGACGTCAAATTCTAGGTTTCTACCCAACTTAATGCCAATTATTTAATAACAAAATGAAAGTTACTTACAATTCGTAAAGAAAAATTTTTAGAGGTTTAAAAAATACATATGATCAGAAGATCAGATGTGGCAATTAATTTTGGTTTTTGAATTATGAACTTTGCTATGAGTTGTGCAAAGTTCTTAGAAAAATAATAGGATGTACATGTTTAACATAAAATGTCTTATTATTTCTGTGCATATTGTGCTTATATCAACTTCTGTATCATATGTTAGTTATTTAACCCCTTTTTGGATCCACTTTCATTTCAACCTCGCTCTCTTTCTTTGAGTTATCGCTTTTAAATATGTTGACAAATGACCTTTTCGTTACAGCAGTTTGAACAGTATTACAAAACTATTTTTATACACATAGGTATATCGCTAGCTAAAATTCACAAGTACGTTACTAAAGAAAAATTATAATAAAAGTTTCAATTATGACTGATACCGTATCTCCACAATTTTTATACTCATTCGCACAAAAATAACGATTTGAGTTATGAAAATGAAAACATTTCTGTCACATACAACATAATATTTTGCGTTTTTAATATATAAATTTAAAATTTTAGTTATGTGGTTTTGCATTTGAGCTAACCATATATAACATTCATAACACATTCTTAAATATACATATGTACTTGTATATTAAATATTAAAACCTTCACAATTCAGTGCATTATAGTTAGTAAATGGTTATTAAGTTAAATCTGTATTGTTACTGTCAAGTAGTTGAAAAGTATGAATTGAAAAATAATTGCATTTATTGAAAATTAACTAATATATTAAGCTCGTTTTGTATTTGACATGCTTGGGGCATATATATATATACCAAAAACCCTGATAGAAATTGCAAGAATCTCAACCGAAAATGTTTAATGAAAAACATAACCTAAATAAGTCTGAAATTCAATTTAATAATAACACAGTGCAACACGATATATTGGGCACGGAAATTAAAAGTACTTGTTAAGTATGTATTAACATTTGGAGTTCTTAGGCAGAGCTTTCGCGAAATCGCGGTTTGAAAAGTTTGGTTTATAAAAATTAATATATATGATTAACAAGTTCTCTGATTGCTCCATGAAATTGGTCGATGAATATTTTTTAGAACACTTTAACCCTTGAGCTCCTACGGAAGTGGGTTTTTTAAGCCCTTATTTCAAAAATGCCTAAACTATACCATAACCACGTACATTTCTGATACAAATATATTTAAGAAAAATGTAGAGCGAACAATTTGTGTAGGGGTCTTTAAAGACACGATAGAAATTCCACGTGGGGTTTCTCCACCAGACGTAAATAAATTACATACCAAATTTTCAATACAATAAAAAAAATTTTTTCTTTATAATGTTGTATGGAAATGTGAAAAATGATGTTCTAACTAGCAATTACAATCAAACTGTGCAACAGTAGACTACAGTTGAATACACAGGGAACTATTTACTATTTTTTTGCGCAAATCCTTCAATAATTACAGTTCAATAAAAAGTAAGAAAATTATAGCCGGTCTAGACTGACTATACGATACCCCATAAAATGCGTTTAGAAACCCAATCTCTCAGGTCCAACTAATTGAATATAGAAAATAAGCATAAACCAAATTTGAGTTATTGTTCTTAATTATTTTGCTTTCGGATATGAAAAAGTTCATATAGGATGCCACATATACATGGGGGCTTGGTCAAAAAATGGACCGATCCTGACTATATTTGGTAAGCTAACTTATTTTTGCAAAACATGTACAAACCATATTTGAGAAATATCTACACAATATATTTGATAGATTTAAGTGAAGATCGGGAATATGCTTGATATGGGGTTATGACAAAGAATTGTCCTATAGGGTTTATTTTTGGACTCGATGTAGATCTAATAGGGATCATTTGTATGGGGCTCAGGTCTGAACTTCATCAATTTCAATAGCGTTCATCGTATGGCAGGTAGAAGTTTATATACTATATTTCATCAAAATATATTCATATTTACTTGGACACACAGACGGATGGACGGACATCGCTAAGTTGACTCAGAAAGCGATTCTGAGTCGACCGGTGTATTAAAAGATGGATCCAGAACAAATATATTTGTTAGTTACAAACAGCAGCACAAAGTCACTATACCCGGACCACATAGTGGTATAGGGCATAAATATGATTGTACGTATATTAAGGATCTATAACTACTCTGTGAACAATCAGCATAGTCCGACGATGTTAAATAAAATTCAGTATCATCACTATAATTGTCATTAATATGACAATCTTTGGATTTGAACCATATATTTAATGAAGAGTATTAAATTGCTTTGCATTAATTACATTGCATAATTTGATTGTAATTGCTAGTTAGAGCATAAATTTATGTATATAATTTTTTTTTATTGTATTGCTCTACATTTTTCTTGAATATATTATACCAGAAATGTACTTAGTTAAGGTATAATTTTGGACATTTTGGAAATAAGGGCCTAAAAGACACGGTTTCGTAGGAGCTTGAGGGTTAAAATATTTTAAAAAAATATTCACCGATCAATTTCATGGAACAAATATCAATATAGAATTTTAACGAGAGATATTTTGATATTTATGAACCAAAGGGTACGTTCGCAAATGTAGTAAATATATCCATCATGGCGGCAGTTATGCCAAGTTTTGTTGCTGTCGCGTGATCAGTTGTTGCAGATGCTTTATTACTGCTCAACAATTATACGGCGTTTCCTTTTTAGAACGTTTTGCAGAAGATAAAAAACTTGTTCACCACAATAACATTAACAAATATTATAGAAATTCTTGATTCTAAAAATGACAACATATTGTTAACTTATGCCTGGTTTTCACTATGTCATATAAGCTGACAACAAAAAACAATTGCCTCAACTGACATCTCGTAGTTTTCTATTCATTACGTATTCATTACATCTTATAAACGAACAAAAAATCCGCCTGTCAAACACAAACATATTGCCAACATGCTGACAATTTTATTTCAAATGTCAAATGTTGAAAGGGGTTGTAAATGACAAGACATTTCATACAACTGACAATAATTGACATCAATTGCCAGACATTGTAATAAAAACAGAACTAAAAGAAAGAGGAAACGACTTTAGTTTCAAAGATCTATTGAAATGAAAAAGAAGGCGGATTTTTAAAATAAAAAATAAATTTGAAATAATAAAAGGTTATTATTTAAATTTGTATTAACAAATTACTCTTCCGTTCTGAACCAATGTTTAATTTTTTTAAGTTTTGCGCTCTATTGCATCAGTAATTAAAATGATACCATAGTTGCAAAAATTTGCGGCAGCACTGTCAAATATTTGCATAAAATCTTATGACGTAAATCCGTGTTGCCAAGTGATGCCTTTTTGAATGTTTTATTTTTATTACCCTGCAGTGAAGCCTAGCTAATGCATTTACGAACGTACCCAAACTTTTCTCTAAAAAAAAAATTTTTCAAACCGAGATTTTGCGAAAGTTCTGCCTAGAGCCCGAAATGTTATATCACATAATTACATACCTGCCAAGTATTTTCAATCGGTGATAGAGATTTGCGTGCCCAAAGCAAAAAGTCTGGATTTGTCGCATAGAGTAACTACAGAAAATATTTGGATATGAAACTAACTCCCACTTTGACATTACACGCGTTTGTTATGTTTGAGAATTGTGTGATTATAAAAGTACAACGTCTTAAATACATTTTGCGTATCAATATTTAAAAAAAATGAACTTTTGAACAAACATAGGAGTATATTGAGCAGAGATTTTGCAAAAAATTCGAGAGGAACAGCAATTTGGTTCAAGATAGTTATAAGGAAGATTTAAAACTTATATGAACTTTTGTGAGATAAAACAAGTAAAAAAATCATGTGAGTCCGATCACAAGGGAGATGTGTAAACATCTAATAATTAAAGAAAACATCAACATCATATTTTCCAGTGCATAAAAAATAAGTCGATTATGCTGTTTTTTGAATTTCAATTGATGTTTTCTGAAATGCAATTGATGTTTTCTGAAATTCAATTGATGTTTTCTGAAATACAATTAATGTTTTCAGCAATTCAAATGATGCTTTTTGAAATTCTATTGATGTTTTCTGAAATACAATTAATGTTCTCAGTAATTCAAATAATGTTTTTTGAAATTCAATTGATATTTTCTGAAATTCTATTTATGTTTTCTGAAATTCAAATAATGTTTTCTGAAATACATTTGATGTTTTCTGAAATACAATTGATGTTTTCTGAAATTCTATTGATGTTTTCTCAAATTCAATTGATATTTTCTGAAACTCGAATGATGTTTTCTGAAATTATATTGATGTTTTCTGAAATTCTATTTATGTTTTCTGAAATTCAAATGATGTTTTCTGGAACTCGAATGATGTTTTCTGAAATTATATTGATGTTTTCTGAAATTCTATTTATGTTTTCTGAAATTCAATTGATGTTTTCTGAAATACAATTGATGTTTTCTGAAATACAATTGATGTTTTCTGAAATTCTATTGATGTTTTCTGAAATTCTATTTATGTTTTCTGAAATTCAAATGATGTTTTCTGAAATACAATTGATGTTTTCTGAAATACAATTGATGTTTTCTAAAATTCTATTGATGTTTTCTGAAATTCAGTTGATGTTTTCTGAAACTCGAATGATTTTTTCTGAAATTATATTGATGTTTTCTGAAATTCTATTTATGTTTTCTGAAATTAAAATGATGATTTCTGAAACTCGAATGATGTTTTCTGAAATTATATTAATGTTTTCTGAAATTCTATTGATGTTTTCTGAAATTCAATTGATGTTTTCTGAAACTCGAATGATGTTTTCTGAAATTATATTGATGTTTTCTGAAATTCTATTTATGTTTTCTGAAATTCAAATGATATTTTCTGAAACTCGAATGATGTTTTCTGAAATTCTATTTATGTTTTCTGAAATTCAAATGATGTTTTCTGAAATTATTTTGATGGTTTCTGAAATACAATTGATGTTTTCTGAAGTTCTATTTATGTTTTCTGAAATTGAAATGATGTTTTCTGAAATACAATTGATGTTTTCTGAAATTATATTGATGTTTTCTGAAATTCAATTGATGTTTTCTGAAATTTTATTGATGTTTTCTGAAATACAGTTTATGCTTTCTGAAATTCTATTGATGTTTTCTGAAATACAATTGATGTTTTCTGAAATTATATTGATGGTTTCTGAAACACAATTGATGTTTTCTGAAATTCTATTTATGTTTTCTGAAATTCAAATGATGTTTTCTGAAATTCTATTGATGCTTTCTGAAATTCAATTGATGTTTTCTGAAATTCTATTGATGCTTTCTAAAATTCAATTGATGTTTTCTGAAATTATATTGATGGTTTCTGAAATACAATTGATGTTTTCTGAAATTCTATTGATGCTTTCTGAAATTCAATTGATGTTTTCTGAAACTCGAATGATGTTTTCTGAAATTATATTGATGTTTTCTGAAATTCTATTTATGTTTTCTGAAATTCAAATGATGTTTTCTGAAATTATATTGATGGCTTCTGTAATACAATTGATGTTTTCTGAAATTCAAATGATGTTTTCTGAAATTATATTGATGGTTTCTAAAATACAATTGATGTTTCCTGAAATTCTATTGATGTTTTCTGAAATTCAATTGATGTTTTCTGAAACTCGAATGATGTTTTCTGAAATTATATTGATGTTTTCTGAAATTCTATTGATGTTTTCTGAAATTCAATTGATGTTTTCTGAAATTCGAATGATGTTTTCTGAAATTATATTGATGTTTTCTGAAATTATATTGATGTTTTCTGAAATTCAATTGATGTTTTCTGAAACTCGAATGATGTTTTCTGAAATTATATTGATGTTTTCTGAAATTCTATTTATGTTTTCTGAAATTCAAATGATGTTTTCTGAAATTATATTGATGGTTTCTGAAATACAATTGATGCTTTCTGAAATACAATTGATGTTTTTTGAAAGACAATTGGAAAATGTTTTGAAAAGAACATATCATATTTTTTTCACCAATACAATCATAAGTCACACAGCGTTATCTGCTTCAACTCACACCGATATGAGTTACGCTGTTTTTGTGATTGTATTGTGAAATAGAAATTTACCCCCCTGCGCGTACAGATGTTTACACATCAAAAATATGCAAGGGGCAAATCGTCGCATTCAATATCGAATAAAATCAGTAGAAATTGCATATTTTGGTTTATTATTTAAGGAAGACGGACAATCGTCAGACCTCGTTCCACTTTTGCTATTAGCTATGGATAATAACTTGCTATCTGTGACAGAGTTAAATTACGCTTTGTATATTATTTGGAAAAATAAAAAAATAATTTCGATTGAAAAATTTCGATAATGAATGCGACGATTCGACCCCAGATATTTGTAAAGTGTGAAATTGGTTAAAAATCACGTGATTTTACTAAAAACCTTTTTAAACTCTACTACCGGTTACATGTGTTTATTATTTTATTTATTAATTAAAAATAATACTAAATGCAGTGATAATTGTTAAGTATATATATAATAAGTTGTAGTGTTACGAATAACTTTAAATGATTGAGAAAATTAATTATAAATTTTTATAAAAATAAATGTTTAATAAAATAGCAACATTCTATATGGAATACCGAAATTAGGCCCGTTTTAGAAAAAAACGTTTTTATAACACTATTCGCTCCCTGATTTAATCTCCTTATACTTCATTTTGTCTCCAAGCACTTCCAATAAAGTGTGCCTTCATTTTATATCCAAACACTTACTTTTGCCTAGGCTATTAATATTATAGATTTATTGTATTATTGTATTATTTAAAAAAATTTTGTTTTATTATGAAAAATAGTAATAACTACTAAAAATTTTTATTAATAAATGTTGTCAACATATAATTGTGTCAATATTACTATATTGAAAAAAGAAAAAAACAGAAAAAACATTTCCAAATAGAGTAAAGATGCGGTTTTCTTTAGAACTTAAATAAAACTAAACAAAATACCGAAATATTTTGGTGCAATTCTGGAAATTATTGTGGTTTGTGAATAAAAACATCTATTCAAGCAGTAAGCGCTATCTACATGTGTATAGCAAGCAACTGCTATGTTTGTCATACTTGATGGTTGCAGTTGTATGCTATACATTCATGGCGCTTTCTGTTGGTTGATGAATCAGCTAAATAATTGTAGCTTCCATTTCCGTAAATAGTTCCGCTTCCGTAAGGGAAGTTTGTGATTTTTACCCCCCTGATCGCATAGATGTTTACACATCAAAAACTGTAGGCAGTCTGAGCTGGCTATACGATACCCTATGCTATGCATTTGGAGGCCCTCGTCTCTATGGTCCAACTAATTAGCTATATCAAATAAGCATAAACCAAATTTGAGCAACATTGTTATTAATATATTTACTTTCGGATATAAGTAAGTTCATATCCGATGCTATATGGGGACTAGGCAGAAAAATGGACCGATCCTGACCATATTTGGCTAGGTCACCTATTTTTTGCAAAAACATATACAAAGCAAATTCGAAGAAAGTCTGTTGTTTTTAAATATACTTAAGTGAAGATCGGTAACCAGCTCCATATGATTACAAAGTTTACATGGTCACACAGACTGAGAGATGGACGGACATCGCGAAATTGACTCAGAAAGTGATTCTGAGAAAGTGATACCTTTTAAATGGGAGAAAATAAATGTTATTTTTTCCCTCGTTACGAAATAATCACCGGCTTTCATCTAAGTTGTTGGACATTTTCTGCATTGAAATGCATCATAATGGATTGTGTATGTTCCATATTATTTTTTCTTTCCAAGAATTTATCAAAAGGTACATCAACTTGTAGTTGTGTACTATTAGTACGATCTATTTGTTTACTAGCATGAACTGACTCTAAAACTTATCTAATAGCATCTAACATTTGGTCTTGATCTCGTATATATTATTAAACCTATTTTTTTCTGAATTTCTTGAGTCTCTATTTCCGCATTATTAAGTAAATATTATAAGTTTTGTGGAATTCTTATGTTCTGAAGGAAAAAAGGGCTAAACTTTTTGAAAGTTTTCTTAATTTCATTAAACATATTTTTCGCATTTTTAGGGTTTATTTTTGTTAATTTTTCTTGTACGTATTTGTTTAAAATGTTTGTGGTATTTTCCTTTAAAATTGCTTTAATTAGTTTTAGATTAGCTTTAAGCATATTTAGTGCGGGTTCTGTTGAGGTATGCTCTAGTCCAGGGATCGGCAACCTTTTGAGTCGGAAGAGGCAAAAATTGCAAGTTACAAAATTTGTAAGTTTTTAAAAAGCCACAAAATTTTTTCATGCCAACAGTAAATAATACTCAATGGGAGCGTTGGTTTTGCATGGTTTTAGAAAATTTGGATAAATTTGGCTCATAACTTGTTGTTTTAAGTTTCACGACTCTAAATTTTCATTTGTTAGTTGGCTTCTTACTTTACTTTTAATTTTGTTCATGCAAGAGAACGCTTGCTCGCACGAATATGTCGATCCGAAGATAGTCGGCAGTCCAAGTGCCAAATTCTTCACCTCACTGTAGCAATATGGAAGACAATTCCTTGCATCGAATATAAGTGCCTCTACTCGCGGCATTTCTTTTAAATTTGTCCACTTTTGTTGCGTTACTTACATACAATTCTGCACCTCCAACTCTTTCAACTTGCTTTTCAGCTTTGTAAATTTTCCACTCCATTTCTAGAGATGCACTATAAATTCAAAATCAATGGGTCAATGTCCACTTCGTTACTATTTGTGTTGAGAGGATTTACTATGAATGGAGCGTGGTTTTGTTGGTTTTGAATTGCTCAAATCAAATCAAATCTGGTTTTGAATTGCTTCTTCTACCAAAACATGGGATGGGTTTTCTTTTCTTGCAGTTTTAGATTCAGCTCATTTTTTGCTGTGATATAAACAATAAAACTCAACCGTAAAACTTTTGCAACCATTTGTGGTACTCTAATTTAGGGTGATGACTTTTTCATTTAAGAATGTACTTCAGTCAAGCACAAAGCAAAACGTTTCAACACCTTACCTTTGGAAAACCATCTCACTTTATTGCAAAAAAAGGAGGTCGACATACTGAGTCTCCATTTCGTTTAAGAATTCTTTAAACTGACTATGGTAGAGTGCTTTTGACAAGATGCTGTTAACAATCTTGATTAACAAATTCATGACCTCAACTATTTCGACCGGAAATGTTTGGACACAAAGCGCTATTTGGTGTATTATGCAGAATTTCATGGTTTATTTTGCTCTGGACAACCGTTGTTGCCCCCATGTTTTTTCCTGCCACACTTCTGACTCCAGCAGTTGCTATTGAAACTATTTTATTTCAATCGAACTTATTGTCTTCAAGGCATTCGCTATATCTTCCCCTCCAGTTTGTCCCGAGAGCGGTATCGATCCTAGAAGTTCTTCTTTTGGACCTTGGGAAGACATATAGCTGAAAAAAGGGCAACTTGTGCCGTCTCTTTTATGTCGCAAGACTCACCTATAGCAAGTGTTAAGGCAGAAGAAAGTTGAATATCTTCCACGTACAAATATTTTACATTTGAAGTCATTTTAGCTATTCTATCTTGTACTCTTTCAGCGGATAGTGATATATTTGTTAATGTTTTTTAAAGATTTCTGGTTTGTTTTTTAAATTATGAAATAGTTCTTCAGATGCACGTAGGAAGCAATCTTCGACACACTCACCATCGGTGAATGGTTTGCATTTTTTGAAATTTCTAGTGTACTTGTAGATTGCGTCCAGTTACTTAATATGGAACTTGATTGCTGTTTTTGTTTTCGGAGCTCGTCAACAGCTTTTTTCTAAATTTGATTCCTTATTGTGTACCAATTTTTCGTAGCAAATAAGACAAGTCACTATCGCTATTGCATTCAAGGCATTTTCTTGGAAGATATCAGTTTGCTGCACTGTGAAAAACCCATGGCAATTACGGGACTGGATAATATCTGGGCGTTTTACCAGCTCCCATTGTACACAACGATATGGAAGGGCTTTTATATATATTTTAGTTGAATCACATTGCTTTCTTGTGTAATTTGTGCCTGAAATATTGATAGGCTATAACCATTTTTAATTGAAGTTTTCGTTGTAAGTTGACTTACTTTCATAAATTTCAATTTATCAGTGTGCAATTGGCCCAATTCATTCAAAATA
Organism: Cordilura impudica; assembly: GCA_963682025.1. Classification (NCBI taxonomy): domain Eukaryota; kingdom Metazoa; phylum Arthropoda; class Insecta; order Diptera; family Scathophagidae; genus Cordilura; species Cordilura impudica. The sequence goes on from OY821517.1 coordinate 114,511,374, forward strand.
TCATCAGCTTTTATTATTGCATCAAGGCCTTTTTGAAAATAGGTTTTGTATTTCATTCGTTTCGGTGTAAATGTAAAAAAATTGCTTTTTGTTTTTAATAAGTAAGTTTTAACTCTTAACAAATCATGTAGTGAATTCATTAGCAAAGATTTTTTATTTCTAAATTCTTAAATTTTTAAGTCTTTTATTTTTAAAGCATTTTTAGTAAATTCTTTTATTTCTTTAATTTCTATATCAACAATATTTATAGGAGGAATTTTATTGTTTTTATTTTGAGCAGTATTAGCCACTGTATTTATATTAGTTGTTGTTAGATGATGATGTTTGCTATTATTGGCTTTTTGCATTTTAGTCATTCCATCAATAGCTAAATTCAGATTTTTTGTTATACCTTCTACCACTATGTGGTTTGGGTATAATGACTTTGTGCTGCTGTTTGTAACTACCAACAATAATTGACCAAGACCCATCTTTTATTATACCGATCGACTCAGAATCACTTTCTGAGCCGTTTTAGCAATGTCCGTCCGTTTGCGTGTCCATGTAAATATTTTAATCAAACTACAGGTCGCACAGTGGACCATATTTTGAGAAGGCGGCCAAAAATCATTTTTTTTTGTTACCGATTTTAAAGTTATGTTACTCATTTGAAAGTAAATACTAGTAAACCTCGGGAGCCAACAGGGTCTTCGAAAATGGGCTTTCTCAGTATTTTGCTAAAATTAAAAATTTCTTTGTCAATTTTTATTTTTGAATGACTGTAACTTTTTTGATTTAAAAGATTTTGAAGTGAAATAAATTTTGTATAGTTTTGTGGCTTCCATACTATTAATGTTAAAAATGTGAAATCACTGAGTCATTCCAAAATTAAAAAAAAAAAAAAAAATTTAAAAAAGGTCCAAATTTTCCGAAAATTTCCTACTTAATAGAGCATAACTCCTGCCAGTCAAAAGCAGTCAGAAAACATCTTGCAATCTTCTATAGTCCGAACCCTCCCCTATACTCTTATACACCCGCCGGTTTCCGCCCGTGTGTACCAGAACAATTTTTTTGACCCAAGGTTAGATATTTTCTGCAAAATTTATGAATACAAAAGTTGTCCATTATGTGGTTAGGATATATTAAGTTTGAGGTGATGTTTGTAACTGCCAAAAATATTGGACCTTTATCCATCTTTTATTATACGGATCGGCTCAAAAACACTTTCTGTGTTTCACCGCGGTGTATTTTTTTTGCGTGTCAGTAGAGTTGTCAGGAGTTGTTATATACTTATAAAAAAGGGTTGAGATATAATGCGCTTAATTGTTACAGGTACATTTACATAGGTATCTTTCAAAAATATTAAAAGTTTGAATTAGAGTTATATAGTTTAAGTACCTGACAAAATGGGAAACAATTTAAATAACAGGTAAATGGTAAAAAAAAAAAACTATTGCGACATAGCTTTTTAAGATATGATCAGGTATGCTTCACCTTTTAAAAGGGGTTATGAAGTGGGTTTTTTCTGCTTCTAAAAGTGGTAATAAAAGATAAAAGTTTTTATTTTACATAATTGCAAGAAAGAGTATTTATAATAATGTTTCCACAATTATTATTCATTACAATTTGTGCAATGGCTAAGTACCGTTACAGAGATCTGGCAGATATTTATTTTCAACGAAATGATGTAGACGATGTAATTTTGCACATAGTGAGCAACGACTTCTTTAAGAATTGTAACCTAGAAGACATTGAAATGCACAAAGGAAAAATTACTAATTTTGCATCGAATTTGAAAAGACGGTACATTGAATGCTCTCATATCAAGCCAAAGATATACAAACGTTACAAAGACTGGTTAATAAAGGAACTTATTTTTGAGATGCATCTACAACTGTCAACGAAAGTGGAAAAAAGAGTCGACCAGCAAAACCAATTGACGGATGTAGTGAAAGATCTCGAAAGCGCAAGCTGGAGATTATCAATGAAGAAATTTCTCAAAGAATTATTAAGGATTCATTTTTGCACCAAATTCAACCAACCCAAAATAAAAAATAAAATTTAAATAATTGAAAAAGTAGTAGAAGCGAGCCCAAGGCGCATAAAGAGGATTTTGAAAAGCATTCCTACACCAATTTAAGATAAAAAATTTAGGCCGAAAGAAGCGTTCGCCCTATTTTTAGATTTGAAGTTGACCAAAAATCAATATAAGGAATTGCAGAAGCGAACCAATGAAAAGAATTGTGGGATTTTTCCAGAGTATCGAGATTTAGTTTCTGCCAAAAAAGAATGCTTACCTTCACAATCTGCTATTAGTGTCACTTCAACATCAGCAGAAATAAAATTGCAAAATCTCCTTGAACATACTGCAGAACGATTGCTAAATACGCTTGATACTGATCATTTAAAAAAATGTGGATGTGATTGATCCTCTGGTCAGAAACAATACAAGCAATTTAGTGCCGAAAATTCATCTAATTTATGTATGGTATCTTTCGCTCCATTACGCTTAACAAAAAGGTATAGCGTCTTAGTGCCGTCAACTAGTAGAGCAACAGAAATATATATATGGAAAAATGAAATTCCTTCTTCTACAAAGTATTGCAGACCAATAAAATTTGCATTCAAAAAGGAAACCAAAGATGTAATAACTGAAGAAGTTCAAAAAATAAAAGATGAAATTAAGGAACTTCAACCAGTAATATTTAAATTTGATGACCAAGACATTGAAGTACATTTTAAAATGTGTCTCACAATGATTGATGGAAAAGTTGCACTAGCTTTAACTGGAACAAAGTCAAAGTCAAGCTGTATTATATGCCAAAAGACATCAAGCCAATTAAGCCAACCCCCACCAGAAGACGATAGTTTTAAGGAAGCCTACGAATTTGGAATGTCCCCTCTTCATGCTAGAATACCTTTCATGGAGCATATTCTGAAATTGGGTTATGAGTTGGAATTTGGTCCGTTAGGCGAAACAGTGAGAAAAGGCAAAGAAAATGAAGAAAAAAGAAAGCAAAAAAACCAATTCAACAAAAATATCTACAGCTAGGCCTCGTAATCGAACAACAAAAACAAGGGGAAGGAAACACAAATGATGGAAGTGCTGCAAGAAGATGTTTTCCGATCCGGAAACTGCAGCATCTATCACAGGTATAGATCATGAATTAGTAAGACGATTCAAAATCATGCTACAAGTTCTAGCATGCGGCAGAAAGATAAATGCAAAAAAATTTGGAGAGTACGCCAATAAAACAGCTATACTTTATAATGAAAAATACTCTTGAAGATATATGCCATCCACAGTTCATAAAATTTTGTACCATGGGGAACAAATAATTCAAAACAATATGCTACCAATAGGAGATCTATCTGAAGAAGCGCAAGAAAAAAGGAACAAAGACTACAGATTCTTTCGCGAGCACAACACAAGGAAAATGTCCAGATGTTGTACTAATGAAGACCTTATCACTATTTTGTTGTGCACTTCAGATCCATATATGTCCAACATTCGTCAAAAATGGAAAACTACCTCTATTGAATTAGATGAAGAAGCTAAACATCTTCTAGAAGATGAAAATCAAGGCTATTTAGAAGAAATTTTTACTAAAATTGGTTGATTTAAAGTATTTTTTCATTACACTAACAACAAGTTACACTTTTTTTTATATAGTTAAAAAATTTTCTTGATTTAAAAATTTATATATTTTGTAAATTTACATTAAAAATTTTTATATTTCATAAATTTACCATAAAAATTGATATAGAAATATTTAAAAAGACAATAAAAAAAATTTAACTAAAGCAAAAACATACGAGTTTTTCATTGAAACTTCTCTATCTTGAACCAGTATAAGGTAACTTTTACGTTCGCTGCTTAATAAATTATATTTTAACTCGGGATGTTAAAAAAAAAACAACCTTTGGCCCTTGTGCACATTAGGACTAAAAAGTTTACGGGTGCCAAAGTTTGGCATTTTCTGAAAAAATTAACTTAAAAAATTGTTAAAAATTATAAGTTGTAAAATTAACTGAAAAAATAAGACATTATATTAAAAAAACCTTTTTTTAACTTTTAACACTTCACTTTTGTACTAAAATTCAACTACAAATGAAAATGTATTTTAAACCCTCCGTAACTTTTTTTAGTTTCGGTCGAGAATTACGTTTTATAGCAAAACTTAAAGACTAAAGTTTCACCTACCAAACAAAAAACCGCATATCAAAATTCCAATCCAATCAAAAGTATAGATTTTTGACCGCCTTCTCGTCAAATGGTCCACTGTGGGTCGCAAGTATGAATTTATTTTGATGAAATTTGTTGTATAAGCATTTATCGACCGAAGGATGAACGCTATTAAAATTGGTGAAGATCAGTCCATGTGCATAAATCAGGAACATATTCAACATTTTTCGCCCACGCATCTAAATTTGCTTTTTCAGTCTTTAGCAACATCTTCACATCACCAACGCATGATACCGACATTTTGTTATTATTTGCAATAACAATTTGCTTATGCGATGTATTTTTTTTGTCGTGCAAAAAATTTTCATTATTTGTCATATGATTTGTGGCACCAGAATCTATAAACCATTCGACAGAATCTTTATGACCAGAAAACAGCGATGCATATACCACATTTCCATTAAATTTAGAAAAAATTTTAGACTTCTCATTTCTTTTTGTATTGTTTTTATTTGGACAATTTCTGCTTATATGGCCCAACTCATGACATGAATAGCATTTAATTTTGTTGCTTTTATTCCTTTTTTTCAAAACAAATGCACTTTGTTCATTGCTTTTTGAGTCAAATTTAGCATCTTGTAACAACAAATTTTTTACAACATCTACACTTAACTCTTTCTTCGAGTTTTCAACGGCCATAACCAATGCAAGAAATTCATCTGGAATCCCGTCCAACATCAAAGACGCTGTTAGTTCATCATCAATTTTCAAGCCGGTATTTTTCACCTTAATTGAAGTCATTATCATGGCATTCACGTAGTCTTGCATTGATTGAAAATCATCAAGCTTGAGCTGAACAAGCTGTTTCAACAATTCGACCTTTCTCGTCAATCCGTTGTCTTCATAGGCATTCACCAGGGCATCCCAAGCCTCTTTGGCAGTTTCCGCATCCGCAATATGAGCAAAACTACTTAGCTCAATCATAAGCGTTATCTCCGCCAGCGCTCGTTCATTTAATACTTTTGCAGCATTATTAGCATCTGTAGCTAAACCAGATTCTACAATGGCCCAGCATCCTTTTATAACAAGCGATGATTTTGCTTGTCTTTTCCAGACATCAAAATTTTCACGACCTTTCCCTTTCCCTTTCCCTAGTCCCCATACAAATTACTCCTATGAAATCGACATAAATTACCATAAGATCCAAATTATCACATAGATCTTAGTCAAATTGGATTTGTATGTGTTTATTGTATCCATTAATCAGTAGACCAAAAATAATCCCTATAGGACAACTCTTAGTCATAGGCCCCATAGAGAGCTGCTACTCGATCTTCACTTAAATCTATAAAAATACAAAAATATTACACAGATTTTTCTCAAATTTGGTCTGTATTTATTTTTTCAAAATATAATTGACTTTACCAAATATGGTCAGGATTGGTCCATTTTTCGACCTAGTCCCCATATAAATATAGCACCCGACATGAACTTTTTCATATCTGCAGCCAAAAAAAATTAATAACAATGGCACTCAAATTTGGTTGAACCGAAGAGATATGGTCTCTAAATCATGATATGGGGTATCTTATAGTTGTTCTAGACGGACTATAATTTTCTTACTTGTTTTTTCTTTGTTTACTTTTACATGATCTTCAAATTTTTGTAAAAGTTCATGATCACATTGAGTATCATTTTCAGAGTCTAGCACTGCGTAATAACTGTTTTTGCATTGTTTTGGCAATGGTAATTCCATATTATCGATTTTGCTCTTACGAATATTAATGTCAATATCAAAATTGAATTTTGTTTTTACATTGCTTTTGTTTTTGTTTTCTGAGTTTAGAGTATTACGTTTACTCATTACAAAGGTCTTTTATTCTAGTTTTCTAGTTTTATTCTTGTATTGCTTAATGGATTGTTAGAAAAAAATTTAATTTTAATTTTAATGAAGAAAAAATAAATAACAAACATGCAACTTTTTGTATTTCGATATCAATAAACGATTTTGATCTCCGTAACGGGTCTTGTACTCATCACGGTCGCCATCGAACTCAATATATCGATAAAATTTAGAGTTTGTGGATATATTAGGACCTCTAGTGAGAGATTAAAAATAAACCCTGATGGTCCATATTTAGTCGTAGTATCCATATAAAGAAACTTCACGAAAATCTATCAAAAACCAAAATATTGTAGAGATTTCTTTGAAAACTTGGTCTATATATATTTTTGTGAAAATTAAGTTGTCTTACTAACTATGGTTATGATTGGCCAATTTTTCAAACCCATATTAAAATAACTTCGGCCTAGATTTACTATAATTTTCTTGTTTTTCATTTTTTTGTTGTATGTTGGTATGTTCAGCTATCTGAATCTAATGCTAATTAAAACAAACGAAATAAATTTTTGTTAAAAATAAGTTAACTCAGCTCAAATTTAACTTGTTTTTTAAAAATTAAAATAATTAATTTTTTTGCTCTCTGTGCCTTAATAATGCGGATTGACGCACCTGATTTTGACTTCTAAAAATTGAAAAACAACCTATAAAAATTTGTTTTTGTTTCTACTAATAGCGTGACAAATTTATATTTTCACAGATTTCAACAGTATAAGGCATTTAAATATAAAACCAACGAGTAGTGTGTTTACGAAACACTATGACATAAGAAAGTTTGAAATAAAAAGTTGACATAGAAAATATCCATAAATATTTACATTGTATCCAAATGAACCTTTTTCCGATATCGAAATACTTCCATCTTTCAGATTCACAGTAGGACAAAAAAATATCGTTAGGGACTATAACGGAAACTGCTAACTGAATTACTTTTACATTTACAAAACCAAATAAAGTGAAATTCGCTGATTGTACACATAAATGGCCTTTTTCAAGGAATTAAAGTGTATTTCAAGTAGACTTTATTTTATGTTTTTGTACAAAATTTCATGATAAAGACTACATGAAGTACACTTTAATTTTTTTTTTTTTGCATACGGCCCAAAGCCTTTATTGGTACGATTCATTTTTTTGTGAATATTTGTTACGGTCTTAAGAAAATGTAAATGTAACAAATTTTTTTTTTTTTTGCAAGAATTATATGGAATTCAGCTAAAACAAGAACAAAAACAAAAAAAATATTAATAAAGAAACGAGAGTAAAAACACAAAAATTATATTGAAAAGTTTATTTTGCAATTTTAAGCGTGACAAAAGAAATTTAATAAACACAATGAATTTCATTTACTAGTACAAGTTACTGTTGCAAAATAAGAGGAAGTTCGTCTTACGTATTTAATGTCTTATCATAATTTTGAAAGTTTTTGACATTGACCTCAAAAAATATTTAACAGTTTAATGTGTTTTAAATTCAAACTAATATTTTACAAAATGTCTTGAACCGATATACATAAAATTTTTTGTTTTTTTCATCCTACTTAGCTGTCGTATACGTGATTTGCTGCGATGTAATGGACAATTACCCGATGGCATTGATACATTACGCTTGCCAAGACGTTTACAACGTTATATCGATTTAATGGAAGAGATTGAAGACCCGAAAACCAACAACGACGATGCTAACAATCAGCCAAGAAAAAAAAATTCCTTCGATGCCAAAAATAGCAATGTGAAAAAGAAGCAAGTAACATTTACTCCAACGACTACATCAGTGGTACAGTCATCACCACCAACAATACCACCAGCAGCAGCACCACCACCGTCAGTACTGCCATTAGATTTGGAAAGTTTAAATATAGATGGCGATGGCAGCATAAGAAGTACTCACACTACAGCAGAATCTTTGGATCAACCTTTGACACTTTGATTTTTATGTAGTATATTTTTCGGGTTGAAAAAGCTACCCTTTTCTTAGACTTTGTTTTAACAAAATTTGAAAAGTTTTTGCTTGTGTTTTCTTGGTTGGGGAAGAAAATAAAATTTATATATGATGGCATATAATGATGTTATACATATAAAAATCTTATTCGTTTATATATGCTTGCTTTCACGGTTTAATTTATTTATAACTGTTTAGAAATAAACTTACTTGTACGTCTCTTCACTAACATTTATACGTCCTGGTAAGCCGGTTGTCTCCGTACGACTTGTTAGATTTACCGTATTGCCAAATAAACAGTAACGTGGTACTCGGTTACCAATAACGCCAGTTACCACTTCACCGGAATGTATTCCAATTGTTATTTGCTAAAATGAAAATAATTAATTAACAAAATTTAATAGTTAATATTATCACGTAATATTTCAATAACAATAATTTAAAGTTAAATGTAGTTTTATTTTAATAAACGCAATCAACTTTAGTATTAATGCACAATTCTGAAAAAAATTTGTATGTATTTACATAGTTTATTCTACATGTCATGAAGAGTGTTTATAGTTGTTTGGTTTTCCTCTAAGTAATTGCGTAAGTATTAAAATTGTGTGAGTTTTCACAAGTTATTAGTGTTTGTAGCCGATATGGTCGGGAGTACTAAAGGTAACTAATATAACCCAGCACTCGAAATTCGAGTGAAAATTCTAGTTTTTCATTCAATTTTTTCTTACAATATTTATACCCTATACCACTATGTGGTTTGGGTATAATGACTTTGTGCTGCTGTTTGTAACTACCAAAAATATTTGACCTAGAACCATCTTTTATTATACCGATCGAATTAGAATCACTATCTGATTCGATTTAATGATGTCCGTCCGTGTGTCCGTCCGTCCGTCTGTCTGTGTGTCCATGTATACCTTGTAATCAAACTGCAGGTCGCAAATATAAGTATATTCTGATGAGATTTGGTACATAAGCTCTTATCGGCCGTATGATGACCACTATTGAAATTGGTGTAAAGCGGTCCATGTTCAGACCTAGCCTCCATACAAATGACACCTATGAAATCGACATAAATTGCCTTAAGATCCAAATTATCATATAGATCTATGGGTCAACCTTTACTCATAGGCCCCATGTAGAGCTTCTTCCCGATCTGCACTTAAATCTATCAAAAAAACAAAATTATTGCACTGATTCTTTTCAAATTTTGTTTGTATATATTTTTGCAAAATACAAGAGACTTTACCAAACATGATCAGGATCGGTCCAATTTTAGGCCTAGTGCCCATATAGATATAGCATCCGATATGAACTTTTTCTTATCTGCATCCAAAAAAATCAATAAAACTCCCACTCATATTTGGTTTATCTTTTTTCTATGTCCAGTTAGTTTGGCCTAAGAGATATGATCTCTATACGCTTGGTATAGTGAACCGTATAGTCAGTCTAGACCGACTATAATTTTCTTACCTGTTTTTAATCTATATCGGTGGTGTTCAAAAATAAAAATGTAACTGTCTTGGTGAGAAAATGATAATTGCACTGCAAGTAATGTTCGATAGATTATATCCGTGTTAGTCTCTGTATGAATTTATTTTTTATGAAAAATACGAAACTTGTTAGGGCCGCAAGCAAAAAGCATTAGAGTGTACTTCAAGTAGACTTTATCGACAAACTTGTATGAAAAACATGCTATAATGTCTATTTGAAGAACACTTTAATTTTTTTGCATATGGCCATTAATGTTTTAACATTATTTTAAAGAAATAAAAATTAAACAAAAATAAAATTTTTTAAAGGATAACAAGTAAGAAAATTGCAGTCGGTCTAGATCGACTATACGATACCCTATACCATGCGTTTAGAGACCCTATCTCATAGGCCCAACTAACTGGACATAGAAAATAAGCACAAACCAAATTTGAGTGGGATTTTTATTAATTTTTTTGGCTGCAGAAATGAAAAAGATTATACCGGACGCTATATCTATATCGGTAGTAGGCCCAAAGATGGACCGATCCTGACTATGTTTGGTAAAGTCTCTTGTATTTTGCAAAAATATATACAAACAAAATTTGAGAAGAATCAGTGCAATATATTTTTATTTTGATAGATTTAAGTGAAGATCGGGAAGCAGCTCTATATGGTGCCTATGACTAAGAGTTGTCCCATAGGGATCATTTTTAGACTACTCATTAATGGATGTAATAAACGCAATGACAATTTGGATCTTATGGGAATTTATGTCGATTTCATAGGGGTCATTTGTATGGGGGCAAGGTCTGAACATGGACCGATTCTCACCAATTTCAATAGCGTTAATCTTATAGCCGATAAAAGCGTATATACCAAATTTCATATTTGCGACCTGCAGTTTGATTAAAAGGTTTGCATGTACACACAGACGGACGGACATCATTAAATCGAATCAGTAAGTGATTCTGATTCGATTGGTATAATAAAAGATGGGTCTAGGTCAAATATTTTTGGTAGTTACAAGCAGCAGCACAAAGTCATTATACCCAAACCACATAGTGGTATAGGGTATAAAAATAAATACACACACAGAAAAAAAAATCACCAACCGAATTGTTCTAACGATTAATGATTGAATTTTCGGTTGTATCAACAGAAATTTTATAATAGAAAAGCATAATCTATTTTGATAAAATTTTTACTGTTAAGACAATAGAATTGTAATTGCATTCAATTCAAAATTCGATTACTATCTTCATCGAAATTCGGTTGGCAATATATTTGGTAGCCACAACGAATCTGTTTTCTGTGTGCATATGTACATTAGGCTGTCTTTTTTTCATTCTATAAAAAACAAGAAGTTGTAGTTTTTATCAATCCATATTTATGATTTCATTGCATTTACATATTAAGAAAATATCTTTAATATGTTATCTGTTAAAAAAATTAAAAAAAAATGCACTTTTTGGAAGGATAAAAATACATTCAATGAAGGAACGAATGAACGATCAGGCTCAAATTTTTAAAATCATATCAAATTTTATAATAAATAAATTAGTTTTCTTAATAATTCTATTAAAGACTTTTATAGATCTTGTATTATAAATTTTTTAATATTTATTCTTTCGCAACAATTAGCAAAACATTTTTAAAATTTACAGAATTTACGTTGATCGTGAAAATAAAAGAGAACTTTAAATCTTAAATCTGAAAAAAATTTTTACAATTTTATTTGTCGAGCTTGGTTTCTATTTTGATCAACGATTCCTTTAATATTTCAACATTAATTTGTTTTTTTTTTTTAATCAAACAGCTTTTCTTTCCATTCAAATGTTTCAAATTAACAAATACATTTATACTCATAAAAAATTTTTCGTATATTACTATTAATTTTTTTCAGTGTATTAAAAAAAAAATCAGCATACATCCACACGTCTTCGTTAGACGCTCTTTCAAGAGCGTAAGAATACATGTGAGTTGAGCAGGGACAATTCTGTGGTTTTCTGGAATAAACGCGTATGTCTATTTTTGTCAGTTTTGAGTTAACGATGCCAAATATATTAATTTTTAACGCTCTTTACATGTGTTAAATATTTTTTTAAAAAATATTGACCATTTCTGAGGTTTTTCTTTAAACAACGACGCAACTTAAATATTTTTAAATTAATTTGCAGCACTTACGACGTATGTCAACCTACGTTTGATCGCTGACAAATTATTTTCTCGGAAAATGACACATAGCGACATAATTTTGGATTATTTTTCAGTTTATAACCACTTATAAAAATTTGTGTGTTCTGTTATTTTTTGTCACTATTATTCGCGATACGTTGTTATATTCTCATCCCAAGTCCCGTTAACTTTTTGTTGACGAACAACAAAATCCATTTTTCAAGCAACAACAACTTATGCCTACATAGGTGGTTGTGTTAGTAGTTTTCTTTTTCAAAGAAAACGACGTTTGTCGACATAAGTTGTTTTATCTGCACACACTTTAAGTGTTATTTACATATTGTTTTTTCGTCCTTCTCTAGGACCTATTCCTCTGATGATTTTTGACTCAAAATTTTTTATAAAGTATTTATTGTCCATATCTACAGGACTGTTAAATAAAAAAACACTAAAAACTTTATATTGAGCCCATAGTTTGAAATATGACGGTTGTTTGCTCCCCTGAACATTTTGATTTTATGACATACGCGGTTATCTGGAAAACTACAGAATTTTCCTATGAAATGAACAGCACTGATATATATATATATATAAAAATGTATGAATATTTAAATAAAATTCATTAAATTTCATTATAAATATTTGCTGAACACACAAGAGATAAACAAATTTGGTTTGTTAATAAATAATAAGTTTATAAGAGCCTAAAGGTATGCTAATCAATTTGAACAATTCACAATTCCTCACACGGCGATATGCAATTGTAGTGAAATTCGTTTAAATAATAAATACACGGACGACGAATTGTGAATTGATTAGCATGCCTTTAGGCTATTGTAAAAAAATCTATAATATTAATAGGCTAGGCGATTTCTTGTGACTGATGTTTTGTTCTACCGTTTTATCCCGATTTTGACCAAACGTATATTATTTGAAAGGTATTTCGTTTAAGCCGATTTACAGATTTACAGAATTTTAAATTTTTTCATTTTTTCAATCATTAAATTTTTCCTTTATATTGAGTAAATTGCATTTAAGGTTGCTACTAACACAGACATAAAATTATACAATGCTGTGTGTGTCATTATTGAATTTGTTAATGTGTTTGTAATAAAAATGAGTTTGTTTTTTGTGTTGATTTGTAAATTGGCAATAATGGATTAGCATACTTTTAGGATCTTTATTTAATGAAAAAATTAAATTTCCTAGAATGTGCGCTCGAATTTCGAGGGCTGGAATCTGCTAGTTTACTATAAATATTTTATTGTGTTTAATTTAATGTATTTTTAACATGTATGTATAATACATTTTATCATTCTGCACTATTATTCCGTTAAATATACAAATTAGTCATTTAATATGCTAAAAAAATTTATATTATAGTTTTTGATTTTAATGTCTATAAGGATTTATTCCATTGAATAAATAAAATAAATAAACAAATATGTAATATAATAATAATATAACTACGCCAAATTTTACACTCCTCTGTTCGCACATTTTGCTTAGAAACGGTCACAAAGATTTTCCTTCACTTATTAATATATAGATTATATATTTTTTTTATTTATTAACCAACACTCAGGGGATGCCCCCTACAGATGCAGTGCATTGTGCTGATCACGGGAAAATAGGTGATGTGAAGGAGGAAAGAGGGATTAGTGAGTGTTGGTTAATAAATAAATAATAAAAAAAATATATAATCTATATATTAATAAGTGAAGGAAAATATTTGTTTATTAGATTATTTAGATTATAACTGTCAGGAAAGACCTCTGTGGGGAGTTATTCCACATGCGGCTAGTTCGACTGATAAACGAATTCTGTTTGTAATGCGTTGTGCGGTCAACTGGACAATAAACAACAAACGGATGTGAACTATTAGTGAAGCGGGTAGAGCTAACCGAAACTAGGGCACTTGGAATAAGTCCGCTAATCTCAGAAGAACATTTCCCATGGTAATATCTATGGAACAGTGCTACACAACCCACATCCCGACGATGTTCCAATGAGTCAATAGAGTTGGATACCCTGCTGTTATTGATGAGCATCAACGCCCTTCTTTGCACACAGTCCAGTAGCTCCAAAATAGACGTTGAAGCTCCTGCCCATATATGCGAGTTGTATTCCATTTTTGGTTGGGTGTAAGTTGTAAAGATTTTAAGGATATCAGATGTAGTGAAGTAATTTTTGCACCACTTTAGAAAACCAAGACACTTGAGTGCTTCTTTCGACACTTGAAAAACATGTTCTTTCCAACGAACATTACATTGAATTCTCATGCCTACTTCGTCAAGAGTATCCGATACCTCAATACCTGTACCATCCATATATACAGATGACATTGTTGATTCTATGGCACTATGGATCAACATACAGCATTGAGTCTTCAGCGCATTAAAATCAACCATATTCGCTTTAGCCCACTCGGAGATTGTTAACAGGTCTTGATTGAGTGTTTCATTCATTGTCTGCCTTTTGCCCCCCAACCTCCAAGAGGCTTGGCCTAAAATTAAAGGAAAATGAATGGCAAGTGCTGCTGTCATCTGAGAAAGCGTAAATAGAATTAAACGTTTGATCAAAAAGGTCGTTCAGAAAGATAAGGAAATGAGAAGGAGAAAGAACGGAACCTTGGGGTACCCCTGAATTAAGCTGAAACTCATTAGATGAGACCCCATCGATAACAACACGTATTGTTCGGTCTCTGAGAAAACTCGATATAAATCGAGAGAAGTCATTACCGACCCCAAATGCAATAAGCTTTGATATCAGTGAACCATGCCACACACAATCGAATGCCTTGGAAATATCCAGAGCAACAACTTTACTTTCGCCGAAATTGCGAATGGATCAACTTCAGCACTCAGAAAGTAGAGCTAACAGGTGTCCCGTGGAACGATTTCTACGGAAGCCATACTGTCGATCATTTAGGAGTGAATTGGCCTCAACGCATTTCACAAGATGGACATTGACCATGCTCTTCATCACCTTTGAGAGCGCAGAGCAGATTGCAATTGGACGGTAATTTTCAGAGTGATTAGCCAATTAACCAAATTTTACCGAGATCGGCTTAGGTCAATCTGCTAAAAGACCATTTTTATGGCAGCTGGGTTCGAAAATAGAGCAATTTCAAGTGATTCTAAAACGATCGATATAATAAAAGGTGATAGAGGGTCAAATATTTTTGGTAGTTACAAATATCTACTCTATCACTTTTTCCCCTGACCGCAGAGTGGTATAAAGTATAAAAATAGTTCTGAGCTTTAAAATCTATATTTTGCGTACTACGGCCCCCGTATATATATAAACTGTTCTAGTTTGTTTGGTAAGATAATCTAAGCAATTATTGAAATCTTGCTAGAAATTTTGACATTGCGTTAACACTTCTCGATGGGCTTGAATCGTTAACAATAATCATATACGTATTTTTGAATGTACTTTAATAATTTTGTTTAAAGATTTTTTATTAAATCACAAAATATGCTTGCCCTTATGATCACTGTACATATTTGAAAGTAAACTATACAGTCAATGTCCCTAAAATAAAACTTATGAACTGGGGACGAAGATGTATATATGTTCAATAACTTGTATAAAAACTAAGATTTTATATATAAATGTTTGTACAATTACTAGCTCATTGCTTGTAAAACTAACGGACCATATTAAGTACGTCACATTAAATGGACCACAAAATAAAACCTTTACAAGCAACAAATAGTCATTACCATTTGTCCTTCACACCATGATGTTTGTGCAAGCATTACCTAACTAAACATATTGCACGATGCATAGAGACGTAACAAATAAAAAGATGATGTGATTGTGGATATTTTGGGTATTCATGTAACTGCAAAATTCTTCCAAGTTTTACAACATGCCATTAAATATTGGTATGTACTACAAAAATATGATAAATTAAAATTCAAAAAGTATGAGAAAATGCTATAGAGAGATAAACAACTAAAATATATTTATACTAGTGCTAGACTGATTTTCACCAAAATACATTTCCATATTTTACCTGAATACCGATTCCAATGCTTATAGACATACAGAATAACAGACGATTGGACACGGTTTCAAAATATGATTCTGCGTCAATTTTTAGCAATAAAAAAAAAATCAGAAACATATTTGATATAAAAATATCAAATAATATTAATTCACTTTCGAGATAACGAATCATCATATGAATACCCTTAATGAATCATCATACGAATACCCTAATTGGTGAGTTCTATATATAATTTTTGTTCAGAATAAACGAATAAATGATACGGAACGTATGTTCCTTTTCTTTATTATGTGTGAAATTTCTTTTGTAACACGTCGAAAAAGTGGGATAAGTGATAGTAACGGGTAAGTGTGGGAATTTATTGTACATATTTTTTGTTTGTATTATGTTGAGTGTTTTGTCATTTTCTTCAAAATAGTTGGCATGATATTAATGTTAGTAATGTAAAGAAGAATTTATTTGCTACATTTAGCAGTTTTTATACCCTCTACCACTATGTGGTTTGGGTATAATGACTTTATGCTGCTGTTTGTAACAACCAAAAATATTCGTCCTAGACCCATCTTTAATTATACCGATCGACTCAGAATCACTTTATGAGTCGAAATAGCAATGTCCGTCCGTCCGTCCGTCTGTGTGTTCCATGTAAACCTTGTTCAGACCTAGTCCCCCTACAAATGACCCCTATGAAATCGACATAAATTGCCATAAGTTCCAAATTATCATATAGATCTCAGTCAAATTGGGTTTGTATGTGTTTATTACATCCATTAATCAGTAGTTCAAAAATAATCCCTATAGGAAAATTCTTAGTCATAGGCCCCATATAGAGCAGCTTCCCGATCTTCACTTAAATCTATCATAAAACAAAAATATTGCACAGATTTTTCTCAAATTTGGTTTGTATATATTTTTTCAAAGTATAGGTGACTTTGCCAAATATGGTCAGGATCGGTCCATTTTTCGACCTAGTCCCCATATAAATATAGTATCAGATATGACCTTTTTTTTCATATCTGCAGCGAAAAAAATTAATAAAAATGCCACTCAAATTTGGTTTATGCTTATTTGCTATATCCAATTAGTTGGACCGAAGAGACAGGGTCTCTAAACCATGGTAGAGGGTATCGTATAGTCGGGCTAGACCGACTAAAATTTTCTTACTTGTTACTTTTCATTTAAAGCGTTTCAGCATAGTAGAATGAAAAACAGGCAATATAACTTAATATTATAACCGATATTGTGTACAGCTACTATTTTAATACAGTTAGTTAACCTTTCGGTTCTCATAACATTTCAATTTATATATAATTCTTTTACTTTTTTGACCACTGTTTATTATAATTTCTTATAATAATTACGATTTCTTACAATAAAGGGAATCCTGGTTTTTTCATAGAAAGAATTAACTTCTATCTGAAAATTTGCACAATTTTTCTGACCCATTGCTGGCACATGCGTAAACGAGAAAAGAAAGCGGCTAAACAAATATTTGTCTATTTCAAATTGGTTGAGCCATTAATAGCTTCAGAAAAACGCAATATTTTAAAATTTTTTTTATTAGCAGTATTTCTAATTTCAATGCATTATTTAAAGATGAAAAAATTTCCGTCAAATTTCGCGACATAGTGTTTTTTGGCACAAAAGTGGTCTGGGGCATTTGCTACTTCTTGGCGAGATTTTATTCGATTTTGAAGCTATATCGCTTTTGAACTTAGTACTGATATCGCTTCATATAACAATTTTCCACATGTATACACTAGGGTGGCCCTTCGTTATATGGAGGAAAAAAAGTGTTCAAACTGTCGGTCTCACCCCCCTAGAAATATGCGAATAGCAAAAAAACTAAGAAATACAAAGTTTTGGGCCAACCAGAAAACGTTTAGTCGTGGCGCAAAGCGATTGAAAATTTCAAGTGTGTTTATATGGGGAAAATATGATTTTTTTTCAGATTTTACGAAAATTTCGTTCTATAGTTTAATTTTTCCGACAACCTGTTATATAATTCAGTATTAATTTATCCCTTCAAGAGGCTATAAAACTTCAAAATCGTAAGAAACCTCGGCAAGAAATAGCAAATGCCCCAGACTACTTTTGTGCCAAAAAAACTAAGTCATGAAATTTGATGGCATTTTTTTCAACTTTGAGAAATTTATTGAAGATATCATTCTTTTTAGGTCTCTATACTTATAAGTACTCAAATATGAAGTATTGTTTTATTACCACGTTGTTAACTTATTGCGCATTGAGGCCGAAAATTGGAAATTTTTTTGATAAAATTTTTAAAACTCCTTTTTCAAGTTTGAAAAAATTTTCTTAAACAAAATTTAAAAAAATGAACCTATCACTTTTAGGTTTTATGAAATTCATATCGCAGATGAACTGTGTGAATTTTTGAGTAAATCCCTCTGGCAGAATTTTTTTGGCAAGGATTTCATTTTTGAGGATTTCGAGAAAAATTGGATTTTTGTGAAATATTCTGTAAATGTACTCTTTCTAAATACTTTGTATCAAAAATTCATCTTTTTTCTAATTTTAAATGTTATATTTTATCTTAATAGCCTAGGGCTTCGGAAAAAAATAATATGACTCCATTAACCCTTATGGAATTGGGGCCACATATGACCCCAAACTAATAAAAGGCAATTTATTCAAAAAATTCAAATATTTTGTAAGTGCTGTCCAATTTTTAGATGCGACACTTAAAATATAATAACCAAATATGTAGAAGTTTCGTTCCAAAAATTTGGGATAAATCCGAGAACGTTAACCCATTTTTTGCCTAGGCCAGCTTTGGATTTTAAGATATTTTAAAATAGAAATGACCTAAAACGAGTTTTTCTATTAAATTTAAGAAAATAATTCGGCTAATTTTTTGTTTATTTAACCATTCAGTGCTCCTGAGATCAAAATTATCCATTGTGATATATCACTGGTGCAATTATCTGCTTATTGCTCGCGAATATAAATTAAAACAACTTAAGTCATATGTCTAAAAAAAAAGAACGTTTTTTGAAATTCACTTTGATTTAATTTTGTAATTTATTCCATTAAGAGTAGTATTAATTTAATATTACCTTTTATATATATTATTATATTTGAAATTTACTTTTATTTAATAAACTATTTAAAACTGGGAAATAAAATGGTAGAAGTTTCAAAACATGTAGGTGACATTGAAGATAATATAAAGCGACCGATTATAAAAAATCAAAAAATGTCAACCATTGTAAGTAATGGCATCTTCACCGGTTGACGTGAAATTTTTTTTTGGCGTTTTTTTTTATCAATTTCCACCAAATTGGTGGGTGAGACGGCAAGAAATTGAACTATTAATTTATAACATAAAGTAATTTTATAACAAAATTGGTTAAAAGTTGTTTTAATTTATATTCGCGAGCAATAAGCCGATAATTGCACCAAAGATATATCACAATGGATTATTTTGATCCCATGTGCACTGAATGGTTAAATAAATAAAAATTAACCGAATTATTTTTCCTAAATTCTAAATAGTGGTATCAACGAATTTAATAGAAAAACTCGTTTTAGGTCATTTTTATTTTAAAATATCTTAAAGTCCATAGCTGGCCTTGGCAAATAATCGGTTAGTGTTCTCGGATTTATCCCAAATTTTTGGGACGAAACTTCTACACAATTGGTTATTATATTTTAAGCGTCGCATCTAAAAATTGGACAGCACTTACAAAATATTTGAATTTTTTGCATAAATTGTCTTTTAATAGATTGGGGTCATATGATAGATTTATTTTTTAAAATTTTGTTTAAGAAAATTTTTTTAAACTTGAAAAAGGAGTTTTAAAAATTTTATCAAAAAAATTTCCAATATTCGGCCTCAATGCGCAATAAGTTAACAACGTGGTAATAAAATAATACTTCATATCTGAGTACCTATAAGTATAGAGACCAAAACAGAATGATGGCTTTAATCAATTTCTCAATCTTGAAAAAAATGCCATCAAATTTCATGACTTAGTTTTTTTTTGGCACAAAAGTGGTCTGGGGCATTTGCTATTTCTTGCCGAGGTTTCATACGATTTTGAAGTTTTATAGCCTATTGAAGGGATAAGTTATTACTGATGCTGAATTAAATAACACCTTGTCGCAAAAATTAAACTATAGAACGAAATTTTCGTAAAATCTGAAAAAAAAAATCATATTTTCCCCATATAAACACACTTGAAATTTTCAATCGCTTTACGCCACGACTAAACGTTTTCTGATTGGCCCAAAACTTTGTATTTATCAGTTTTTTTGCTATTTAATTGGGTTAAATTATTGCCAATTGCGCGCATGTATGCCGTCAAACTCAACTGTTTTTTTAATCTCAGAAAAAGGTGCTCTTTTTGTTTGTTTTTTAATCAAAAATAATCATGCTAGTCCGATCACAGGGGAGATATGTAAACAACTAGTGATGAAAGATTTTTTTATGTCACTTTCTTAAAATCAAACAGAAAGTTTCATCCATGTATCACTTATAGCAAACAACTGCAGAGACTCTGGTTATACTTGTGGGGTTGTTGAATTATGTATATGTTGTACGTATATATTGTGAAATTTTTGTCGTTGGCGAATTAGCTGAAAAAATTTTATATCATAATTTTTTCAGCAATACAATCATAAGTCACACCGATTTGTCTTACGGCTCACAGCGTAACATGTGGGCTTACATGTACGCTGTTTTTGTGGTTGTATTGTGAAATAGAAATTTACCCCCCTCCGCGTGTAGATGTTTACACATCAATAAATGGTTAGTACTCACAAGTTATCGTCTATAATGACCTGCGGTCCCTTTTATAACGTTAGTAGGATTATAGTCTTTAGTTGTTGAAAGTGGTCAGATACCTATCGTTCAATATTAGGGGCATTATCAAATATTTATTAAACTACTATATTTTTGTAGAAACGTAAACCACCTGGAGAAAGGCGACAGTGTCCTCTTTAACCTGATATATACTTTTTCATCCGTGGCGAAAACGCTTTTTTCATTTTAATGAAATTAATTTCAAAAATTGCAAAATACTGCAATTTAAACAGCCCTTTATGTATACAATGGTATGTTAAATGAGTGCTTTAGGTATTTTATAGCTTATAATTGTCATTATTTCTTATATTACCAGTAACGATATCTGCTTACAAAGTACACCACACTCTTGATTTATTTTAATTATGAATGTCAATACACAGAAAATGTAATTCATTTGTAACCTGGTTTTTTTTTATTATCATACCTTTTTCATTTTACGTAACAATGCACTAACGCAAGCAGTAATGAAAACACACACATGTAATTCATTTGTATATTGTGTTTTGTATATATTAATTTAGGTAGTAATGCACTAACGCCATTTTCTTACCTCTTTATTTTACCTACAAACATTGTATGATGGCTTATGAGAAGACTTATAGGGAAGTGACATTTGAATACAAATTTAATTCCTATAACATATTGCAGCAATAAAAATATTCAGAAAAATATGGAGAGCTTCAGTTATAAAGAACTGGCCAAAGAGTATTTTAGAAACAAAAATTATAATTGCTTTTCAGTTTTATATAATTACGAAAAACATAGTGTTAGTAAAAAATAATAATAAACAGAACCTTCCATTGTTAAAAATGCTATTAAAATCTATTGCATTTTTTTATTTTTAAAAGCTTTTTTTACCCACATATGTATGAAATGTTCAAATAAATAAGAAAGATTTAAAAAATAAAAACCCATATCATATAAAAATCATAATTATTGCGCTAATGTTCAGCAGATCAACTTTGCTAAAATGAACAAATTTGACAGCAAGTTATGATAAATTTTTCTGTAGTACTAGCAAGACTTTTAAATAATTTTGCTAACATTTTTTAAGTGTAAATATTCGTTGAGTGTAAATAAATTTGAAAATTTGACAGCAAAAAATTTTTTAATTTTTCAGTAGTAATACCAAAATTTTCAATTGATTTTTTTTTTTTTTTTTTTTTTTGAGTATAAACATTTTTTGAATGTAAGCAATAAACAAAAGTCGAATTATTACAGAAAATGCTTATAATTATTATTGAAATCCGGATGTGGGATTTTTTAATAAATAAAAAAATAAAAAACCCATATTTCGAGCTAAAAGTAAAAAAAAAATTAAAATTTTAAATTTGACCTAGAATTCCTTAAAAAGTACTCAAAACATTTGAGTGAAATTAAAACTGACTCAAGCTCAACTAAATATTTATCCATTGAAAAGAAATTGCTAAAATATTTTGACTGATTCAAAAGTTAAGGAATGTTAGCCAATGAAAAATGATTTTTAGCCACTGTGCGTTGGATCGAGATAAGAAATGAAGACCGCATTTATTACAGCAAACCTCATATTTTAGACAGGGCATATATCTGTGGTTTTCTAGAATAACCGCGTATGTCATAAAATCAAAATGTTGAGGGGAGCCAAAAAACGTTATATTTGAAATTATGGGCTCGATATAAAATTTTTAGAGCTTTTTATTTAACAGTCCTGTAGATATGGGCAATAAATATTTTATATAAAATTTTGAGTCAAAAATCGTCAGAGGAATAGATCCTAGAGAAAGACGAAAAAACAATATGTAAATAACACTTAAAGTGTATGCAGATAAAACAACTGATGTCAACAAACGTCGTTTTCTTTGAAAAAGAAAACTACCAATGCAACCACCCATGTAGACATAAGTTGTTGTTACTTGAAAAATGGACTTATTTGTTCGTCAACAAAAAGTTAACAAAACTTAGGATGACAATATAACAACGTATCAAGAATAATAGTGACAAAAAATAACAGAAATAAACACACAAGTTTTTACAAGTGTTTACAAACTGAAAAATAATCCAAAATTACTTTGCATTTTTTTTTCATTAATAACAACGTCTGTCCCTATGTGTCGTTTTCTGAGAAAATGAGTTGTAATCGATCAAGCGTAGGTTGGCATACGTCGTTAGTGCTGCAAATTAATTTAATAAACATTTAAGTTACGTCGTTATTGAAAGAAAAAACTCAAAAATGGTCAATATTTTTTTTTAAAAAATTTAACCCATGTAATATATTTGGCATCGTTAACTCAAAACTGACAAAGATGGACACACTCGGTTATTCCAGAAAACCACAGATATATCAATTAAAGAAAAAAAATTGTTTACGATCAGTCTAATGTGTATCTTGGGTTATACTACATGTGTCAAGAATTCCATGTCATGTGGCTTTAAGCCAGTTTTTCGCCGCCACCAGCGTCAAAACAGAATGTGGTTAAGAAACTAATTAAAGCCATAATTTTTTTTGGTCTCAATACCTATAAGAATTTAGAGATGATGTATTAAATTATTAACACGTTGCTGACATATTGCGCAATGAGACCAAATTTGGAATTTTTTTTAATGAATGTGTTTATAAGGACCTCCAGGTGTGTCAGTTTTTGCAGTCTACTTTACTGTGCACTGTTGATTGTTTAAAACCGCCTTATTTGAACCAAAAAAAAATATATACAAAAGTTGTTTAAACAACCATGTGGCAAAAAAAAAATCTTTAGGTACTTTATCAGTTTCAAAAATGACATCCGTTTCCTGCATAAGTTTGTCAAATGTATGTACTCTGCCTTTTCTATAATAAATTTGATGGTGAAGTTGTATCAAAGGAACATGATTTATTATATATATGTGTAAAGACATTTAGTAGTGGCTTACATTAGCTGTGTGAATTTATTTGCTATTTCTGCACAAGTAACTTGTGTTGAAAACTTTAAGTTGTTAAATTTTTTTACTGCACATAATGCCTTATTGGATAAATTGATATATGCCATTAGAGCAACAAAAATTTTCCTTTTCATTTCTGGAGTAAGTACGAAAAGATGTTATTGGTTCAAAAGTTCGTTCCATTTCTACGCTTATTATACCCTATACACTATGTGGTTTGGGTATAATGACTTTGTGCTGCTGCTTGTAACAACCAAAAATATTTGACCTAGACCCATCTTTAATTATACCGATCGAATCAGAATCACTTTCTGAGTTGATTTAACAATGTCCGTCCGTCCGTCCGTCCGTCTGCGTGTCCATGTAAACTTTGTAATCAAACTGCAGGTCGCAAATATGAATATGTTTTGATGAAATTTGGTATAAAAGCTTTTACCGGCCATGGGATGAGCGCTATTAAAATTGGTGAGAATCGGTCCATGTTCAGACCTAGCCCACATACAAATTACCCATATGAAATCGACATAAATTGCCATAAGATCCAAATTGTCATATAGATCTTACTCAAATTGGGTTTGTATGCGTTCATTATATCCATTAATGTGTAGTCCAAAAATGATCCCTTTGACCCCATATATAACTGCTTCCCGATCTTCACTTAAATCTATTAAAAAACAAAAATATTGCACTGATTCTTCTCAAATTTTGTTTGTATATATTTTTGCAAAATACAAGAGACTTTACCAAACATGATCAGGATCGGTCCATTTTTGAACCAAGTCCCTATATAGATATAGCATCCGATATGAACTTTTTCATATCTGCAGCCAAAAAAATTAATAAAAATCCCACCCAAATTTGGTTTTTGCTTATTTTCTATGTCCAGTTTGTTGGGCCTAAGAGATAGGGTCCCTAAACGCATAGTATAGGGTATCGTATAGTCGGTCTAGACCGACTATAATTATCTTACTTGTTGTATTTTCGTTTTGACTGCATTGTTAGAACTTGCCTAGTTGTTCTTGTAGTTTATATATTTCCTTTATACTGAGTTTTTTCTTAGTTTCCTTGTTCAGAAGTATAACATTTATTTAAAAGTTCTCTTTTTTTGTGCTCACATAAACCTTTTTCATCTCTACTTTGTGTAAAGGAAGTAAAAAATTGGAGTCAATAAATAATGTCTTACCAACAACTTTATTATTTTTTAAAGAATTGAAATTAT
Organism: Cordilura impudica; assembly: GCA_963682025.1. NCBI lineage: Eukaryota > Metazoa > Arthropoda > Insecta > Diptera > Scathophagidae > Cordilura > Cordilura impudica. The sequence continues at coordinate 114,535,988 of OY821517.1, forward strand.
GCATTGACAAGAAGGTGAAAAAGTAGTTATTCAGTAAAAAAAAAAGGTTTGTTTGCATACAGGTTAACATTTGCGGCGACAGTTTTAGAGTTAGATAAAAATTGTTTAAATATAAATTTGGAGAAAACATTTTTAGATGACCTAACTTAACTAAACCTAACCTAACATAACTTATATATATATATATTTTTTATATATTATGTCCTATGGTTCCTAAAAGAAGCAAAGGGCCACAACGAATTCTCTCCAATCGGTCCTTCTTGATGCAATGTTTTTTATTTCACTCCAGCTAAAGCCGCTTTGAGTAATTTCAGCTTCAAGTTTCCGTCTCCAGGTGTGCAACGGTCGCCCAACTCTTCGTGTGTTTCCATGCGGGTTCCAATCTATAGCAGCCTTTTCCGTGTCGCCATGTGGTCTGCGAAGCGTATGACCAATCCAGCGCCTTTTACGATTTAGAAGATTTTTAAGATTCTTCGCAGACATCGGCTGATGAATACCTGTATCCTGTTAATATCGTGCAATATCGTGTTCCAGGATTCGCAGGCATAGAGGAGAACTGATTTCACGCAGGAATTAAATATGCTGATCTTAGTTCTTTTCGAGATAGCAGTAGACTTCCATACAGGTCGTAAGATACCAAATGACTGGTTAGCCTTTGATATTCGGAAGGATATATCATCAATGCAGCCGCCTGTTTTTGTTAGTACGCTACCCAGATAACAGGATGTGTTAACTTCTTACAGCTCAACATTCTGTATTCGAAATTTTGTGTTGTTAAAAGTGTTGCAGCGCATAACCTTACTTTTCTTTATGTTTGTTTTTAAACCGGCTTTTGAAGCTTCGTTCTCAGGGGATTTGAGTTTAGCTGACGCGTGTCGATAACTGTGCATTAAGAGGCATATATCATCAGTATATTCCAGGCTCTCCAGATGTTGGTTGATTCCCCATCTTGTACCTCTATTTTCTGCTGTAGCGTTAAGTACAATGATGTGAAGTACGATGTTAAATAGAAGAGGAGATAGTATACATCCTTGTATACTATGGCTCAGGGTGTCGAACGCTTTTTCGAAATCTATAAATATCATGTAGAGGGGAGATTGCCATTCCGCTGACTGCTCGATGATTATACGAAGACTACTGATGTGGTCGACGCAAGATTTGTGTGGGCGGAAGCCAGCCTGTTCCTGTCTGAGATCTGGGAGTAGAGCATCAGCTATCCTTTTGTTTATGATGTGCGCAATTACCTTGTTGACTGCATTCGGTAAGGTTGCCTTTTTGAGGCATATTGACCTAACATAGCCTAGCCTAACCTAACCCAACCGAACATAATCTGACCTAACCTTCTCTAATATAACGTAGCTTAACCTAATTTAACCTAAATTAACATAACTGAACTTAACTTAAATTAACCTTACCTAACCTAAATTAACATAACTTGATCTAACCTTCTTTTATACTTAAGATACTGAATCTTCTGAAGATACGAATGATGTTGTTCGTAAGGCGTTGCCTATTCACAAAACCACCTTCCCAATCTTCGACCGCTCTCCCCAAGGGACTGCTCTTGTTATCTTTCGCATGTTTGTTTCTGGTTGATGGTGGTTATAAAGTAGCTAACCGAATTCCAATTCTCTTTTGATCTCGGCATTGCATCTATTATGAGTTCGGGGTCTATATTTTGAATAATTTCATTGTTCACAATGCCTCTATATTCCTCAAATCTAGACCATTTAAGGAAAACATGTTCATAATCTTCGTGTCTTTCTGGGCATGTTGGGTACAGTGGTGCATCGCCATGTAGTTACTTAAATAGGTACCTTCTGAACCCGTCATGACCAGTTAAAACTTCCACTTCCTATAGTTTGGTATTAATTTAGACGTCCAATTGGCATCATTCCAGCTAACAAACATTTTTCTTCCGGTGATATTATTTTGAATCAATAGCAAACTCTTAGACATTTTTGTCTGAACAACGGAAATACGTTTCTCCTTGATGAGCTTCTCATACTCCTTGCGCAAACTCGAATTCCATACATCAATATGGAGTTCGCTACTCTTGAAATTAGCATCCCTTTGCTTTGATGGGGTCCACAAGTATTTGGCGTTATTCTTGCAAGCACATTGCTAATGCTGCTGCGTTTTGCACAACTGATAGTTAATCTTAAGCTCTGGATATCTTATTGATTCTGGGGAAGTGATTTATACTTTGCCCACCTTTAGTCTTATAATTTTCTTTTTCCTTCTACAGTTTAGTATGCGGCAAGTTCCAATCCAATCGATTTCAGCCAGATCTTTGTTAAATGGATGGTCTCATTCGCATATATTTGCACTACGTCCAGGAAACGTGCATAAACTAAAACTACCGTCTGCGCATCCTAAAATGTTGGACTCTTCGGGAAGTTCAAGTTCGAGACGTTAGTGTGATATTACAGTCCATAACAGCGGCCCCAATACTGAGCCATATGGGTCACCTGCTGACGTTTCTCATGAGTTCGTTCCTACTTCCTTTTCATACCAAAGGATCCTGTATACAAAATAGTTTCCTATAATGTTCATAAGATAGTTTGGCACATTTAACTGCCGCAATGAAGGCATTATGTAATTACGCAACGCACTATTAAATGCATTTTTTATGTCCAGCATACTTACGGCAAAATATGTCTAGCTTCTCCTTTTTCTTCTATGGCTTCTTTTGCTATATGTTCACCTTGTTAATAGCATTTATTGTAGATCGGGCTTTTCCTAATCCCTATTGTCTCTCTGGTAGTCTTCGAACACTTTCTAAATCTGGTAAAAGACTATTGTAATGCTTTTCCGATAGCTTCTCAGAGGCGTGTGTATAATCTCTGAATAAGGACAAGCTTCTATTTTATTAAGGGTTGTGGAAATACACAATCTTCTAGACACTTGTTACGTACCGTGACAGGTATGGTCTGGTCGCTAGTGCCATCTTTAGCGTTTTGTAAGGCTATGGTGCTTTATTATCGCCAATCTTTGACCATATTAACAATATCTCGGTGTCGGTTACCTTCTCTAACCTAACCTAACCTAACTTAACCTAACCTAACCTAAAAAAGCTATCCAAAAAAGGGAATTATGTGCTATTCTTTGGTTCAGTATATGATGAAAATTTAGACCATCACAAAAGAATTTATCACAGCAGATGTCTTGTGAATTCTCTGAAATATATTTTAATTATTTCTTAGTAGTTTATGCTTAATCAGTTCTTCGGTACAGGTGTTTTTTAGAACCAGTTTTAAATGTACTTTCATCACCGTTTTTCAATGTATATACACTTTTATTTTACCAACTCGATATCGTTGTTTTTTTTGCTGCCGTCTGCTGCTACATACTAATAATATTGAAACTATATAAACAAAAGTACATATATATCAAAGTTTAGTCAAGGCAAAAATAATTTCTCTCAGAAATTTAAAATGCTTAAAAGGTATTCCAAACAAATATTTACATAGTAACACTGAATTGTAATGGCAAATACTGGAACAAGGAACTTCCCAGCAAAAAAGTTGAATTAAGTCCAAACGAATGTCTATTTAATTGCATTCAATGCAATAAGTTCTTTGAATCTGGTCTTCAACAACTTCCAAAGATGTCCGCATATAAAATATAAAATACTAGATGTATCCCGGTGTGCTTCGCTACACCCTCCCCCTGCCCCCCTCCCACGAATCGTTATGAGAGGGCTCACGCAAAGTCCGAAGTTTCTCACTAATACAGTTATTCAGATATATCACATTTAATATTTTTTTGTCTGACTACTCACGTTAATAATAGATGACTTGAGACAAATTTGCAAAGATTTCTCTATCATAGTACTATATATATATGATATTAAAAATTTACTTTGTATGGGAGGTGCCACGCCCACTAAAAATAGATAAAAAAATTACAGCCTGTAGCACTCCCATATCCGCAGTAAGACTCTGTGAAAATTTCAGGAAGATCAGATGATTAGCTACGGAGATTACCTCCTACAAGCAAACAAACACACACATATTACCTCTATATTATGTTAGTATAGATTATTAGTATAGTTTTTTTATTTCAATGCTTGCTGATGCTGATACAGAATGTTTTTTTGTTTTTTCATTCGGTACAACAATTATCAGATTTTTCGGCGTTCCCACCCTGGAGCAAAGTACATGTAGCTGCACATGAGAAGATGGATTATCCATATTAGATATGGCAACACTTAACTATTGGCCTTGAACTTAGAATATCATTTGGCAATTTTTCTTTTTAGCGATTTCTGATTTTGCCCATTTTTTGAAGATTTTTTTGGCGATTTTTATTTCGCGCGATTTTCGTTTTTGACAATTTTTGAATTTGGCGATATATTTGCCACGACAAATCACATTGATAACTAATGTACTTGTTAAAGTCTGTCGCTTTCGGAGTACTTCATACTTTTTATATAGGAGGTGCCAAGCCCACTAATCCCATCCCGCCCAATTTTTATTGTACTTCTCACATTTATATCTGATGGACTCACTGCTTCGATCACGCCCATTTTTTTGTTTGACTAATCATTCAAAGAACCTATGGGCTCACGCAAAGCCGCAAAGCTCTCTCTTTTGCAGTACTCCAGATATATGACATTAAATAGTTACTTTTCATGGGGAGTGCCACGCCCATTGGTGTGAATTCGCAAATATTTTATCCAAATACTCATAATAAGATCTGATCGGGTCGTGCAAAGTGTCAAAGCTTCCCTTTTTAGTACACCAGTTACATGATACCATATATTTACTTTGTATGGGCGGTGCCACGCCCACTGCTCCGATCATGCCCATTTTTGGTCTAACTAATCACATGAATAACCTATGGGCTCACACAAAGTTCCAAAACTCTCACTATTACAGCACTCCAGATATATGGCATTTTATATTTACTTTGGATGGCAGGTGCCACGCCTATTGGTCTGATACTGTCCATTTTTTGTCCGACTACTCACATTAATAATAGGTTACATCAGACAAATTTGAAAAGCTCTCTCTATCACAGTACTCGAGATATATAATATTGAATTATTACTTGTATGGGAGGTACCACGCCCACTTGTCCGATCCCGCCCATATCCGGCGTAGCTACTAATATTAACAATGGGTGATCTCACACAAATTTGCAAAGCTCTCCCTATCATAATACTCAATATATGTATATGATATTAAAAATTTACTTTGTGTGGGAGGTGCCACGCCCACTAAAAATATTTAAAAAATTATAGCTTATAGCACTTCCCATATCCGCAGTAATACTCTGTCAAAATTTCAGGAATATCAGATGGGTAGTTACGGAGATTACCTCCTACAAACAAACAAACAAACACACATTACCTCTTTATAATATTAGTAAAGATAAAATATAAAATGTTATAAAATCAGAAAAATTTTAAATATTTACAACGTAAAATAATCATAAAGTTTATACAAACAAATTGTTCGCATTATGACAACATTTAATCACTTTTTTTTACTAAAAACTAAAAACTTCTGGTGCACGGTGGGTTTTAAAAAATTGAAATGTTATAGGGTGTTTATCCTGGACATTTTGGATGGGTAAGGTTTTGGGATGTGTCTAGAGTAAAAAAAAAAATGCAAACCCCAAAATTGCTGAACCGGCACTTTTTTTTTGCCCATTTGAATTTTTATACCCTATACCACCATGTGGTTTGGGTATAATGCCTTTGTGCTGCTGTTTGTAACAACCAAAAATATTTGACCTATACCCATCTTTAATTATACCGATCGAATCAGAATCACTTTTTGAGTTGATTTAACAATGTCTGTCCGTCCGTCCGTCCGTCCGTCCGTCCGTCCGTCCGTCCGTCCGTTTGTGCGTCCATGTAAACCTTGTAATCAAACTGCAGGTCACAAATATGAATATATTTTGATGAAATTTGGTATGTAAGCTTCTATCGGCCATGGGATGAACGCTATTGGTGAGAATCAGTCTATGGTCAGACCTAGCCCCCATACAAATTACCCCTATGAAATCGACATAAATTTCAATAAGATCCAATTTGTCATATAGATCTTACTCAAATTGGGTTTGTATGCATTCACTACATCCATTAATGGGTAGTCCAAAAATGATCCCTTTGGCCCCATATAGAGCTGCTTCCCGATGTTCACTTAAATCTATTAAAAAACAAAAATATTGCACTGATTCTTCTCAAATTTTGTTTGTATATATTTTTGCAAAATACAAGAGACTTTACCAAACATGATCAGGATCGGTCCCCATATAGATATAGCATCCGACATGAACTTTCTCATATCTGCAGCCAAAAACATTAATAAAAATCCCACTCAAATTTGGTTTTTCTATGTCCAGTTAGTTGGGCCTAAGAGATAGGGTTTCTAAACGCATGGTGTAGGGTATCGTATAGTCGGTCTAGACCGACTATAATTTTCTTACTTGTTTTTTTTTTGCACTTTAAGCATCCCTCATTCAATTCTGTGTTCTCTTGTTAAGGTAATTTTAGAAACTAAATTGAGTTTTAAAAAATATATATGTAATAATGTTAAAAAAAAATGATCTATAAACAGATATATATAACGTCATTCTAACTACCGTTAATTTTGACACACATGCCATTTTTTATTTATTTTTTTTATCTTTACTGAGTCTTATTTTTTAATTCATTGTGATCACTTAAAATTTGAAAAATTTTGGTATAATGTTACGTTATAAAAAACACAAACATCCCATGAAATTTTTTTTATTTCTTTAATTTTTCACTAATAAAAAATTAAACAAATTGTATTGATCTATCTCAAATCAACCAACTAGTGAACATTACGATCTCCAATTTTGATGACATTTGCTATGAATGTTGTCCTTTACCAACCAGTAACAATGATGAAATTTTGGATCTTGGCCTGGACTTTTGTCATCACTGGTTAAATTTTTTGATGTCAGTACAACGCTAAACTTTTAAACCGATTTCCTATTTTATTCCGAAAATTGGAAATTGAACGGTGACGAAATATATTGCAAAGAATATTAGCTTGCATGAGGTATTTAATTATACAAAATCTTCCTCTACGTGTCCATATTGAAAAACTAGCACTCAAAATGGTACAAATATAAGAAACCTATTATCTTTACTTAGACTTGTAGCTCAGTTTGATCCGCTACTAGCAAATCATCTTAAATATGCAACAGAAAATCCAAAAACTGTCTCATATTTGTCACCATAGATTCAAAATGAATTCATTCATCTTCTGGCATCAACAGTTCGAAATCAACTAAAAAAGAAATAAACTCCTGCTATCTCTCATCGAGAACAAATGTTCCAAGTCGTTAGGTATGTATATTTTGAGTTTATCGATAAAAAGTTTCCATCAAAAAATCTTTTTTGGGTTTTATTGAAATACATGCTAATGATGCAGCCTCGATCGAAAATACAATTTAAGATAAATTATATTCCGATGAAATTGCATTAACAAACTGCAGATCACAATGCTACGATAATGCTGCCGTGACGGCACGTCACAGATCTGGCATTCAGCAGAATAATGGAAAAAAGTCATAAAGCATTATCCGTAAATTGTAATAACCATTCATCGAATTTAGTAGGAGTTGTGACATGCTTTGGAATAATTGAGAACATATATCCTTTTTCTCACATTCAGCGTTACGATGGGAATTATTAAAAAATGCTTTAACAAAAACTGTTAAATGTGAATCTGAAACACGATGGGTGCCAGAATACAAGCTGTTAGCGTTAGAGAATATAGTAGAACTTTTAGAAAAATTAGCAAAGGATAATACCACTACAAGTGACACCAGAATTGAAGCTACAATTATGTTGCAAAATATACTAACTTTTAGTTTCATAACTTTAATTCATTTCTGGTATTAAATCTTAAGGAGAATTGGAGAATTAGCCGAAATTCGGGACAAGCTCTGTGAAGAGGCAATCAAAGTCTCTTGGTGAAAAATGGGATATTGATACAACAATTCGTGTAAGAACCCGCCGTAAAATGCCCGGAGAATTGGCTAAAGATGTTGGTCTTTCTGCAGAAAGTGAAAATTCTCGCCCTATGAAAAGCGTTCTTCATCGTCTCCAACAAGAAAAATATACACCACTTACACGATTAAGTGACCTTAATTTCAAATTTGAATTTCTACTAGACTTTTAAAATTTATTAAACCAAGACAATGGTTATAAGGACCTTGAAAAAAATTTAAAAAATTTTGGGTGAATTTTATAACACAGGTTTGAATGGAATAGAACTCTTTATCGAAACATGTGACTGCAAAATGTTACTCCGCAGTAGAAATAAATTGAACCTAAAATCCGATTAGAATTTCTTACTTTTATAATCTCGTATGGAGAAGATGATTTTCCAAACCTGAGAGTGGCACTCAAATACTCCTGACTACCTCAATATCAATACATATATACGATCAACGTTGGAACAAGACTTAGGCGTCATTTGAGCTATCATTTTTAAGTATGGAAAGAGAAAAATTTGAAAAGATCAACTTTGGTGATATTATTGATAAATTTGCTTCATCAAAAGCAAGGAAAATTTATACGTAGAAAGTAGTTTTATTAATGTATTATAATCATATTATTATTAAATATATGGGGGTTTCATGTCAAGTGCACCAACTTTTGAAACCGATGTCTTCCGATCGGGATGAAATTTGCACCAAGGTTAGTCCTATTGGATAGTAGTTTAGACACAATTTTTCAATAAGATCGGTCCAGAACACGAGGATGTTAGAATTGGCTTCACGAAATTAACCCAAATTTACCATGAAAATGTTAAACTGATGTTGAAGGAAATCAACTTAAAGTATTTAAGAGATGATTCGGCAGAAGATTTACACGATTACCGCGATTGCCTTAAATTGACTATGTGTCCTAATGCAACAACTTCTTGCCACTTAGGTGAATGTACCAATTGCCCGAAAAACACATTCATCAAAGAAAATTTAATCAACTCTTTAGATCGAGAATATATAGAGGAGGTCAAATTTGATTCTTGGATTCAGACTGACAGATTCACATTGAAAACAATCATTTTAAGTGTGGATGATTTTGTGGAAGAAATGTGTACAGGATTGCTAAACTTGAGAAACCATGACTTTTTAGTCAAAGAGCAATGGTCATTCTTCAAGGATTTGAAGATACATTTGAAGTCTGGTGAATTCGATATTTCATATGATTTCGCAGAAAACTATAAATATGTTTTTTAGGATGCCATACAAGCATTCCACTTATATAACGACCAAGCAACTATATTCACAGTAGTTATTTACTACATGAAAGATGAAAAACTGGAACACAAAAGTATGGCAATCATATCCGACGATTTAAAACATGATACCGTTGCAGTTTATGAGTACCAGAAGAGAATTCTAAAATTTCTAAAATCTAAATTTATAGTAAAGAAGGTATACTACGTTTCGGACGGAGCTCGTCAACATTTTAAAAACAAAAGTAGCTTGGCAAATCATATGCCCATGAAAAAGATTTTGGAATGCCAGCTGAGTGGCATTTTCATCCTACTGCTCATGGTAAAGGATGTGATGGTGCTCTCATCAAGATCGCGTCTTAGATGCGACTTCTTTATTCCATTGGGCAAAGAGTTATTGTAAAGAAACTAAAATAGTTTTTAGTAGCAAAGAGGATCATCAGAAAACATTGAAAATACTGAAGAGCAGATTCGATGCTGCGGTAACAATCGATGGCACCGCTCAATACCATGCTTTTATACCGCTTGTCGATGGAAGACTCAAGTTGAAAAAGTTTTCTGCCTCTATTCAATGCGATTTCTTTCCAAAGACAACAAATAAACCAGCAGCGAAATCAACAGCTGAACCTAGTAACGCCAAGAAAGGATTGACAAAAAAACGCAGTAAATATAGGCGACAAAAAAGCTGGATGAAAGACTGGGTATTTAAAAATTTTCAAGACTTAAATTCTTCATCAGCTACAATAAATTAAGTATAAAAATAGTTATGATATAAGTGGATCTAATGCAATTAAGGTTAAATTTTAATAAATTATTTATCTTTTTATTTTTAATATTATTATTATTATTATTCATTAATTTAATTATTACTAAAAATAAATAAAAATAATAATTTTTCAACATTTCTATAGAAAAAAAGCGATTTTTTTTCCTAAATTAAATTTAAATTTTAGTTAGGTATGTTATATACCTTCGGAAAGTTTAGTTTGTCTAGTTTCTCAGTATAAGTTTTATTTGTAAGGTTTTAGACACAAATAGGAAAAAAATCAAAATAGTGCATTTGTGAAAAATTGAAAAACCGTTGTCTTGAGTTACAAAACATTTATTTTGATAGATATCCCACTCCCATCCCACTAAGCGACCAAAAAGCTCTTATTCAATGCGATTTCTTTCCAAAGACAACAAATAAACCAGCAGCGAAATCAACAGCTGAACCTAGTAACGCCAAGAAAGGATTGACAAAAAAACGCAGTAAATATAGGCGACAAAAAAGCTGGATGAAAGACTGGGTATTTAAAAATTTTCAAGACTTAAATTCTTCATCAGCTACAATAAATTAAGTATAAAAATAGTTATGATATAAGTGGATCTAATGCAATTAAGGTTAAATTTTAATAAATTATTTATCTTTTTATTTTTAATATTATTATTATTATTATTCATTAATTTAATTATTACTAAAAATAAATAAAAATAATAATTTTTCAACATTTCTATAGAAAAAAAGCGATTTTTTTTCCTAAATTAAATTTAAATTTTAGTTAAGTATGTTATATACCTTCGGAAAGTTTAGTTTGTCTAGTTTCTCAGTATAAGTTTTATTTGTAAGGTTTTAGACACAAATAGGAAAAAAATCAAAATAGTGCATTTGTGAAAAATTGAAAAACCGTTGTCTTGAGTTACAAAACATTTATTTTGATAGATATCCCACTCCCATCCCACTAAGCGACCAAAAAGCTCTTAAAGGAAAAATCCTAAACTTTCTTATGAAAAAAAAAAAAAATGCCCTTTTTGAAAAAAGGCAAAAAAGGCTTTAATTTAGCAAAAAAAAGTCTACAATTTTTTTTTTTTTTTAAGTATTTTTTTCCGAAATATTGAAGAAATAGCTATCTAAACTCTTTGGGAGAAAATTTTCTAAGAACAATAGGTAATAAGTTACATGGATGAGAAAAAACACCTGTTTGGCCAAAATGTCAAATTTTGATCCCCTCTAACTCAGAGAGATTTGAACCGAGCTTGTTGAAAAATTGTGTCTAAACTACTATTCAATAGGACTAGCAAATTTCATCCCGATCGGAAGACATCGGTTTCAAAAGTTGGTGCACTTGACATGAAATCCCCCATATGTATCTCCTTAGAGACAATAAATATGTACTTTTTTATTGTTTTCAAATTGCACGTTTTTAAATCATTTCTTTATAAATATGTATAACAAATAATAGGTATCTTTTGAACTAATTCTAGATGATCATATACATTTCAAAATTTAGTCTTGTTTTCTTAACTACATTTTTTGTCTCAAATTTAAAGCCTTGCTTGAGCCTACGACTTTATTCAGTTTACTTCATTTATATATTAATTTGGTAGTATATTTTACATAAAATATTATGGTTTTCGATAGCTCGCTGCCCCACTGAATAGTCTTTTTAGCAACAACATTAACAATCATAACAACGAAAAAGAGCGCAAAAAATTTAAGACGATATGAGTCGCTTTTTTAAGAGTGACTATTTTCATAATTATATAAGAGTCATGGGCGCAACAACGCGCAACATATTATTGCCGAATAATGAAGTTTACATAGCGCAGTTATTACAAAATTTACATTCTTTCCAAGTGTTACCTATTCCTATTTAAAACTCCACATATATTTTAAAAATAGCCAAAATCGAGGCATCTATACCAATATTATAAAGAAGTAATGTTTGTTTGTTTGTTTGTTTGTTTGTAGGAGGTAATTTCCGTAACTAGCCATCTGATCTTCCTGAAATTTTCACAGAGTCTTACTGCAGATATGGGAAGTGCTATAGGCTATAATTTTTTAAATATTTTTAGTGGGCGTGGCACCTCCCACACAAAGTAAATTTTTAATATAATATGTATGGAGTACTATAATAGGGAGAGCTTTGCAAATTTGTGTGAAGTCACCTATTGTTAATATTAGTAGCTACGCCAGAAATGGGCGTGATCGGATAAGTGGGCGTGGTGTCTCCCATACAAGTAATTATTCAGTATTATATATCTCGAGTACTGTGATAGAGAGAGCTTTTCAAATTTGTCTGATGTAACCTATTATTAATGTGAGTAGTCGGACAAAAAATAGGCAGTATCGGACCAATAGGCGTGGCACCTGCCATACAAATTAAATATGAAATGCCATATATCTGGAGTACTGTTATTGTGAGAGTCTTGGAACTTTGTGTGAGCCCATAAGTTATTCATGTGATTAGTTAGATAAAAAATGGGCGTGATCGGAGCAGTGGCCGTGGCACCGCCCGTACAAAGTAAATATATGATATCATATAACTGGTGTAATAAAAAGGGGAAGCTTTGACACTTTGCACGAGTCCATGAGATATTAATGTGAGTAATTTAATAGAAATTGGGCGGGATGAGATAAGTGGGCGTGGCACCTCTTATATAAAAAATATGAGGTACTACGAAAGCGACAGTCTTTTGAAAAGTACATCATTTAACGTTTTCTAAAATTCATTGAATTTAAATTAATGTTTTCTGTAGTGTGATTCTGTAAATTTCAACGATCCGACAATCGCAAAATATATCGACAGCTATTGTTGTTTGCACTAAGGATTAAGTGATTCACTCAGTACATACATCTTAACGACAGTCGACAAATCTATTTTTCTATTTATTTAAATTTTAAACGAGTGGCATCTCTGTCAAAATAAGCGAAAAACACAAAGAAGAATAGAAATAAACAAATTACTTCGTGTTTGACAGGATGAGTTTATGTTTATGTTTAATATCTTTATTTTTTTACTATTTCTGTTTATTTATTTGAAAATTAAATAATGAATTGAATATGCTATTTAATTTTTTTATTTATATAAAAAAGTTTTTTAATTAAAGCAAAATATTTTCACTATTTTCACTAAAAATTGAAGTTTTTATTGATTGAATAAACAACACAAAAATTGTTGTCGTTTAGATAAAAGAAGTTACTGAATCGCGGTACTGAAAAGCTATTAATTTCTCCTGAATGTCAATATTTTTTTAAATGTAAAAATTTTTTAAATGTAAACATAGATATTCGGTGTTTTTTTTTTTTTTTTTGAATTTCAATTTGTGTTTAACGAATAAAATTTATGTATTAAAGATGCAATTGATGTCTTCTAAATTTAAAATTATAATTTCCTACGTTTTGATATGATTTTCTGAAATTAAATTTATTGTAATTTATAATTGGAAATTTTTAATTCTAGTTTTTAGAATTGATATTTTCTTAAATTTGAATGGAAAATTAAAAAGTGCAATTTTTTGTTTATGTGAATAATAATGATTTAGTAATTATAAACAATTTTTAAAAATTAGATGTAATCGCAATCAGATATTTTATAGGTAATGCAGAATAATAATTCTATTTAACTATGTAGAACTGTTTTGAAAGCAAAAAACTAATTAATGAACTCGGTAACTCTATTTAGTAAAGACAACAAAAAGTTAATATGCCAAACTTATGTTCATATTCGTAAACGAATAATGAAAAAACGTATGAAATAAAGGACCAGCCCGTGTATACTCTTAACATTGTTCTGTATGATATCAAGTTGAAAATATTAACATTCATGTTAAAATAGAAATAAATATTGCAAAGCTAATTAGAACAAACAAAAATTGTGCTGCCATCTACTGTGGCATAGTGACGCTGAGTAAAATGAAGTGACACCCTGTTAATGCAAAAGAAATGTATTTTCCCCACAACAAAATATTGCAGAATTTTATGTAAATAAAATAATATACCGATATATTTCTAACATGTAGTTGTTATGGATATACATATATATATATATATGTATATTATTTGTATTATTTAATATGTTCATGTATGTATATGTAAATAATACACACAAAAAGTACAACATCAAACGTTATTTTTGTGTTTTTCTCTTTAAATAAATTTATACATAAAATTTTTTTTTTGCTAAAATTAAATTGTTTTTTTTTTTTTATTAACATCTAGGTATTTTAGCATTATTTGCTTTAGACGCTGGTGAATTTGTACTCCCTTTACATATATTAACTCGTAGTGTCTGCTTGTCGAAAAAATTTTGGATCGATTTTAACCCCTTTCCCGTGACCCATTCCATCTGAAATTTTGCAGGCAGGCTCGTGGTAATAACAGAAATGATTTTTTTAGTGATGCCAAAATTTTTTTAAAATTTTCTACCAGAGTTAATAAAAAAAATGTACAAAGGGTTAGTTTTTATTATATTATTACCACAACGACCACAAAAACGACTAGTCCAGCTATGACATCAACACAACATTTAGAATAACAACAAGAACAATATAGAAACATCATATTTTTAATTTTTTTTTTTTTACTTTTTCAGAGATTTCCCTGGACCTGTTCGACCGATTTTAATGATTTTTGAAACAGAAATCTTCCCATGAATTTGGTGAATCATTCTCACTAAAAGTGATCACTCTAGCTGCACTACTAAGGGCGTGATCGTGACAAGAACAACATAGAAAATTATATTTTTTCAAGACTTTTTTTAGTTCTTCATTCAAATCTCGGGCACTAATCGACCGATTTGGACGATTTTAAATAGCAAACTTTCCAGGATGTTAATGAATGATTTGTTATGTCAACAAGCAGCCTAGCTGTCCGATTGATGCCGTCATCGTGATTACCACAGACAGACGGACAGACGGACATCGCTATATCAACTCCGGTTGTTATAAGGATCACAAATATATATATTTTATGGGGTCAAAAATTTTTTTTCTAAATATTACAAATGGAATGACAAACTTGTATATACCCTCTGCACACTGGAGTGGAGGGTATAAAAATCTATACCAATAATCTACACTAGCATAATAAAGAGGTAATGTGTGTTTGTATGTTTGTAGAAGATAATCGCCCTAACTACTCATCTGTTCTTCCTGAAATTTTCACAAAGTCTTACTGCGGATATGAAAAGTGCTACAGGCTGTATTTTTTCAAATATTTTTAGTGGGCGTGACACCTCCCATACAAAGCAAATTTGTTATATCATATATATTATAGAGAGAGCTTTGCAAATATGTTTCAGGTCATCTATTATTAACGTGAGTAGTCAGACAAATAAATGGGCGGGATTGGACAAATGCGCATAGCATTCCCATACAAACTTAATATTAAATGTGATATATCTGAATTACTGTAATAGTGAGAGCATTGGGACTTTGCGTGAGCCCTTTCATTACGATTTGGGGGAGGGGGTAGCGAAGCACACCGGGTTACATCTAGTGTTTTATAAAAAAAAATTTTTTTAATAATATAAAATAATATTTTCTAAAAAACATGCCGCTGTATCTAAAGTTAAAGTTACTATAATAGATATATGACTTTTGTTTGCTAAAACAAAAGTATTCAGCTTCAAAATGTGAAAAATTTTAATTTTTGCAACTTTTCGTGGAAAATGAAAAATTTCTTCATTTTAAGACTGTGCAGCAGGAAATGAAAATAACATATGAAATAAATTTTCAGTAGTGATGTAGAATTTTGTAGTCTTTAATGGAGTAATAAGTACTTTTAAAAAAATCATATTTGATTTTTCAATTAATTTCTATTGATGCGATTTTAACACATCGTGAGGTGTGTGAAGTAAAACTTGAGATTGTGACCATAATTATGCAGTACAATAATTTTATTGGATCTTTAGTAGTCTTGGACATGCTTTTCCTTGAGTGTTTCATTCAGTCTCATCAATTGTGTACGATAGGCGGTATTGGTTTCATTCGACTTGCGCAGCTCATCCCTCTAACTACACAACAAACGTGTTTTCCACCAATATTCCGTTATCATTATGGATCTATTTTTCATACCTTTGTGCACTTAACATATGGAAAATCGGTTTTTGACGTTTCTCGGCATCAGTTGATATGGAACACATTTTCCTTGTTTTTGAGTCAAAAACAACGATTTCAAATTATGTGAAATTGTTTCTTGAGTCACACCTGATCCAAGCGTAAATTGTTCTTCCATTTAGCATGCATTTTCATACAGTAATGCTTCCAATTTATTGTCGTCTCTCACTTTCGGCCTTCACAGTTAATGAATTTTTTTAAACTAGTTTCGACAACTTCTCTCACTAAGCCAGAACTTCCCACAGATGACGCTTATTTGGCTCTAGACTTGACATTTTCGCATGAAAAAAATATATGTTTATGATATAACAAATTCGCCAATATTTCAAGATTATTTTGTTGACAGCTATCCAACTTGAAGATAATTATGTTTTACATATGATTCTTTAACATAATCAAACTGGTGGCGGAATCTCTTTTCAAACGGCTGAAACCTGATTTTTTAGTTCATTATCCGCTTATTTCAGTAAACTTTTGTAAAAGTGGGGAAAAGTTTTTTTTTCTTACCTTTCTAACAAAAAGGTTTACTTAATAAGTGCTTTTTCTGACTTAGTTTTATTGCAACTTTAAAATGAGCTCCAATAATGCTTCATTATATAAATATTTGCAGTTTTGCAATATAGAGATTCCTTTTTAATTATTTATGAATAGTACTGCAAACTTGAAAAGTAAAATGAACCAGTCGTGAAAGTTATTTATATAAATTTCTACATCTTTAGTTGTCATTTTTTATGCTTCTTTTATGACATGGACAAAGTTTTTAGTTCTTTGTTTGGGCTTGAATGCAATTTATTTTCTGAACATAAAAAATAATTTTTTCAAAGCTTTCTGTTGATTGATAAAGCATTTGTGTACTTTAAAAGTAACAACAATGTTTTTTATTCGACTAAAAAGTTTTCAATTTTGCTTTAATAAGTTTTTTAAGCAATAATGGAAAAACTGTTTTTGTTTGTTCTATATCAAGAATATGTATGTAAGTCGGCTTTCTATTTTAAAGTAGAAGTGCAATTTTAGAAAATGAGTGCAAAATTATTTCAAATTTTAAATTAAAGCAGAAACGCATACCGAAGCAATATTGTATTGTTTACAATATTTAAATAATAATGTAGTACAAAATGTTTTTTTTAAGTCTTTCAGTTTCAATTATTTTTCACAACTATAAATAGGTAGGCCCTTATTAAAAAGAACTAAATTATTTATTTTAAAATTTACACAGATAGTCTGATAAGGATACTTTTTAATATACTTTTTCCATTACTGTATCCACAGCAAAAAAAATAATATTTTAAAACTGATAAATTGTCTTTATATCGAGTTACAGTTATCAATAACTTGCTGTTACGCTGATTCTATACTGCGCGCTGTACTTTTACGTTATAAGAATGCGGATCAATAAGTTCGTGACTTTTGGAATGAAACACAGTTTTTTTTTTGCAAAAAAAAACATTTTTCAACCCAATCTCCTTTTAGCTCAATACACTTAGTCCAACGTTTCCCCAATTTTGTATCCCTTCCAATAAAAAGGATTTTTCGAGGCCCATAAAATAGGCACTTTTTTGATCAATAATTTCACCGTTGGAGCTAAATCTCTTTCCACCGAGCCTTTTCATTAGTTTTGGAAATAGGAAATAGTCACTGGAGGCTAAATCCGGAGAAAATGGCGGATGAGGTACCAATTCGTAGCCCAATTCATGGAATTTTGCAATTTGCCCGTTCATTACCTTGATGAAAAAGATTTTTTTTCTTGGCCATATGGGGTCGTTTTTTAAAATCCTCGTTAAATCGGCCCAATAAATTGCAAAAATTAACTTTCTTATAAAGTACCTTTACTTAAAAAAATGTGTTTAATAATTTCTTTAAAAGAACATGTCTTAAAAAATAACATACCTTTTCTGAAAAAAGTATCTCTTCTTAAAAAGTAGCTTGCTTGAGAAAGAATATTGTTCTAAAAAAGTAAAAAGTAGTCCCTTCTTAAGCACAACCTTTTCTTAAAACGATACAATTTCTTAAAAAACATATTTTCTTAAAAATATACCTTTTTTTGAAAAAGTTACCATTTCTCAAAAAAGTAAATTTTATTAAAAAGTGCCGCTTCTTTTTCATTTTCTTAAACAGGTAGCTTTTTTAAGGGACTAAGGTTTTAAAGCTTTTTTTCTCATTTGTATACCCTATACCACTATGTGGTTTGGGTATAATGACTTTGTGCTGCTGTTTGTAACTACCAAAAATATTTGACCTGGACCCATCTTTTATTATACCGATCGGCCCAGAATCACTTTCCGTCTGTGTGTCCATGTAAACCTTGTAATCAAACTAAACAAAAAGATTTTTTTATTTTTTGGCAATATTTTTAAGTGATCAAAATGATTTTTTCTATAAAATATTGGTGAATTTGTTTTTAAAAAGTGGGGAAAAAAAAGTAAAAAAACTCTTCGTGATTACCCGGTGATTTATGTGAAGAAATAGTGTATACAAGAATCGGTCAAGTAGATTTTGGGTTATAATTTTCGCGGCCTTCAAACATGGTGTTTGCTAGAAACATTATTTAAAGTTTTAGAAAAACTGACTTAAATATGATATACCGTATGAGGCTGGTCGTTTCAAATGCTGTATCTTCGTTAGTTTTCCTGCAATTTAATTGCAATTTTGCCACAGGATTCTTGACATGTTTTACATTCAGAAAAAAAAAATGCAAAAAGAATGTTTTAAATCGTTAACAAAACATTAAAAGTAAAATAAAACATGTGTTATTTTAAATATTAAGAACGGTTCACTTAAAATTGAAACTAAGATTCCTTTCTTACCCCTTAAATATGAAGTTGTGCAGTTCTTTATGTTTTATAACATATACAAGTTTCATCGCTATGTGCAAATGCTGCCCATGATTATTCCCTTGTCAGCTAAATATAGCGGCTTATTATAAATAATATTCTTAATAATGTCCAAAAAAGCTCCTCTTAAATGGATATTGATTTAAAGATGCTCGCCAGAATCATCATTATATTGATAAATGTAAAAGGATAGATAACTTAAGCAAGTAAAATGAGTTTTTTTGTTTATAACTGTTGGCACACAATCAGATTTAATTCATGAATTTAACACAAAGAAAATTTTGGTAAACTTCGAACAATTTTTGTATTTGCAAATTTAAAAGTGCCATAACTTTTACAGATAATGGCCTTAATTGGCTTAGTTATGACCGAAATCATTATGACTAAGTACAAAGTTTTTCGCCCATACAATTCTTGTTTAATACTAATTTGTTTGTGCAGCTATCAACAATTAAGAAAAGTTAGAAATTGTTATGTAATAGTAATATAACTAACTTGTTAAATGAAAAAGCAATTAAATAGTTGAGAAGTTTCTGAAATAATAAGAAAAAGTATGTAGCATACTGCTACAAAAATAATTTTTTCGGGTGTACCTACTTGTCTTGTCACATACTGGCGGTTGTAGGTTATATTGAATACAACACAAAGCTGTATACAAAATTTGTACCAACCTATATTGAAAAACAAACTGTACTTTTGTTGTAATATATTTTCTGTTTTCAATATTTGTAAAAACATAATATTATTTGTTTTTAATTAAAATAGAAAATTTATAAAATGAGTTTTCACTCAATATTTTACCGCTGATGTTGAATTTTTGGCAAAAAAGGTCCATCGGCAATCACAATCCTATATTATAAAAATTTAAATAAAAATTAAAGTAATAAGCACTTAAAACTTTTTCCATAACACCTGTACTGGAGCTTTTTTTGCCGGTAAAATTTTATTTTTTGTTGTTTCCTAAGCATTTTCACTATTTCCACTATTTTCACTATCCATTGCTGCAAATTTCATCCCGATCAGATGACATCGGTTTCAAAAGTTGGATCACTTGACATGAAATCTTTTCGATATTCTTTTTTATTATTTTTGTTCTGCAGCACATGCTTAGTATTTTCAAAATTAAGATACTGTTTACAGTAAATCCTAAGGCAAATACTCATTGCGAAGTTGAGGTAGTAGCGTTAATGTTATATAAATGCTGTTAAATTGTTTTGCAGGGAAAACAGTACCATTAATTTTAATCTGATTATATATATTCCTATACTTAAACGGGATTTCCGTTACTGCATAACTGTTTCATATTTCAAAATCTTGTATACTTACCATTGGATTTGAACCCATTTTGACATTTTTAGCCATATCCATCATATCGAGAGCTAGTCGAGCAATACATTTAGCATGATTTTCACAATGATCAGGTAAACCGGAAACGGCCATGTATTTATCGCCAACAGTTTCTACCTAAAATACAATAAGTGTTATGGTTTAAAAAAAAAATATATATAAATCATACGGCAATCTCATACAATTTGATTTGTATCCGTATAAAAACTTATGTATAAAGTTTCAATTTGCATATTGCTGTACTTTAGAAACGTTTTAAAACTCATTCGTTATAATTGGGTGCTCTCACAAAGAGTACTCAATCAAAACAAGTACATACTTATTTACCACAAATACGAGTAGCCACAGAACTACAAGATAACTATTTGAAACTAAGCAAATATGTTGTTTTTTCTAGTAGTTTAATATAACCAACCAGCAAACGAAGACCGACCAACTAAAAATTGCAGCAAAATGATAAATCCCCATGGTTCTTGACTTTTTTTTATTGCAATAACAAGGTTGTGAGTTTTATGTCCTCGTACCATATGTAGATGAAATAGCATTTATGTCCCACCACGTTAATTTCTATTCCATATACGGTTTTCATTACAATTTTAAATCTCTACAGAATAATTCAATTTCACGTTAAAGGATTGCAAATAAATACATAAAAACTGTATCATACTATTAAAAAACGGAATATGAAATATTTCTGGTATATATATCATGGATGGGATTCATTTCTAAAGCTACAAGCGTGCAGTACATCAAAAATTAACTGAACATAGTTCAGCTGTCAACAGAGCTATTAGCCGGTATTCATTGACCCTGTTGATAGGCTTTTAGCTGCCAAGTTGCCGATCTACAACCAATCCCTAAAGGGTAAGGCAAATAACCCTGAGAGTTACCGATCAATTGCTATCTGCGCTGCGTTCTCAAAGGTGATGAAGAGCATGGATAATTACTACTATCTAGAGGCCAACTCACTTCGTAATGACCGAAAGTAGTGCTTTCGTAGAAGTTGTTCAATGGGTGAACTGTTAGCTTTTGATTCTGAACGTTGGATTACTTTACAGTGATTGCTTTAAATTTATCCGAGGAAAAACGTTCGCATGTGGCATGTTGCATTAATATCAAAGCTTACTGCATTTGGAGTCGGAATTGACTTATCTCAATTTACTTCAATTTGTATGATACACCGCAGAATACGTATCGTTATAGATGGGTCATCATCATCCAATGAGTTTCAGCTTGACTTCGAGGAACCCCAAGGTTCTCTTCTTTCTTTCTCTCTTTTCTTCTCTTTCTTAAGGACCTTCTTAGTCAAACCTTCAATCCTATTTCCTCATTTGCAAGTGACTTCAATATTTTCACCTGGTGGTGCGAATACTATTGATTTTTATGAAATACGCTCACCATACAATTCTTTCCTGACAGTTACAATCTAATAAACTTATATACAATTATAACCTGCAATTTAATGATATATATTCCTGGAATATTCTAATTCAAGTTCTTGGCTTTAGATTCGGTTTTCCCCATACTTAGGGTTCTCTGTTCTTGTACTTAATTAGTGTACAAATTTTTTTTTTTTTTTTTTTTATTTATTTATTAAGTCTATGGTAAAATCTTACAGACTGTTAAGTATAATCCAGAGAAAAAAAAATATAATATATACAAATCCTTAAATCAAAAATTTGAGATTATGTATTTAAAAATAATATAATATTGCGTTTAATAATATTATCATTTAAAGAAAAATCAGTTAAATTGTATAGATCATTGAAATCATGGCAAATTCTTTTAAATGACAGATTGACAGTGGTGTGTAAAAACGTGTTGACCGTGCCGGAACGTTCATGGAGATGTTGTCCATAAGAAAATTTGAGCATATGTCGCCTCGAATTAAGTAAAATAAAAACATAACATTAAGCATTGTTCTTCGGCTTTTTAAAGTCGGCAGTTTAATTTGAGAAAGTCTAATTGTATATGATGGCAGATTGACAAAACTTGGATAAGAACGTCTTAAGCAGAAAAGGAGAAATTGCTTCTGGACCGATTCAATTTTGGCACTGCGAATATTAGATAGTGGATCCCAAATAACAAACCCGAATTCTAAAATTGGTCTTACTAGGGAGATGTATAGTTGTTTGGTAACTGTAGGGTCATTGAATTCCTTTGCCCATCTTTTAATGAAGGCCAGTACACCACGTGCTTTAATAATTGTCATCGAAATGTGTTGAACAAACTCTAATTTGGTATCTAAAAGAACACCCAGATCCAGGATTTTATTTACTAAGGGATATAATTTGATCTGCTTAATTGCTAAAAGAAACAATTCTCAGTAAAATTGCACTTAATGCCAATTGTCCTAAACCCTAAATTTGAGCAGACTGATCGAGCTATCATATTATAACCAAATAAGCTCAGACCGATAAAGAGTTATTTTCTTAAACAAAACTATTCTATTTGTATCGAAAACGTTGCATCACTTTACCTTCTATCTAGTTATAAATATAATAACGATGTCCCATCTACGCAACATTATGAAAAATATGCTAGATATGTTTACTTTTCTTTGAAATAAATGGTAATTTCTATATTTTTTTTTATATTTAATAATTACTTTTATATACTTTTAGATACCTTGTAAATATTTGGATTGCGTTTGGAATCTGTTAAAGCATCAAACACCGTATACAGTTCATTCAGCATTTTAACAATTTTCATAGCACCCTCTGGATCGGTATTTTCAGCACAATATTGACCAAAGCCAACAATACCAGAAAACATCAATGTTACCGAATCGTAGCTATTCAAATTAAAAAAGTATACAAACAAATATGTTTAGCATTTACAACAAAATTGCATTTTTAATTTTTGATGATTGCTACTTTTTAGTTTTAGTTTGTTTATTTTAAGCGCAGCTGCTAAACTTACCGTTTAGGTGCCACTGGTCTTTCATGTCTAAGTTCATTGGCAACAGATTTTGGCAAAACAGAATATAAAAGTCTATTTGTTGAGAAATTGGTAAATGAGTAAGGATGGTTTTCATAATTTATAAGCATAAGGTTTACCTATCAGTTTTCTGTTTTTCACTTTCCAAATCTCTATAGGTTTGTTGTAATTTATCTGTTAGCATTTCTAGATTTTTGGTTAATTTGTATTCAGCTTCAAATTTTTCAGACAACAATACTAAGTCTCTGGTTGCATCATGCAGTGGTACATCGGATATATGTAGTCCTTTTCTGTAAAAAAAAAAAAAAAAATATAAAATAGTAGTATATTTAAGTTGAAAAAAGCAGTGAATTTTTAATTCAAAGATTTTGTGGGATTTCTAAGGCGAAGAGTACAGATTGCTTTGAAGTATCGTAACTAACCATAACCGAATTTGTGGCTGTTCTGTGTACTGTTGTTATAATCTTTTTTAATTTTCCAAATAACCATTCCGAGTTAATGGCAATTGATTCTATATTTAATTGGATTGTATGAAGGATGTATGTGAGAATGTTGTAACCACTTTCAAAACAGCTACATTGCATAATAGAAAACTAAGAACTTAGCGTTTACATATCCGTGAAAACTTAACTCCATGGATGACCGATAGTCTTGCAGTGTACTCCTGAACATAGGGTCAAGTGTAAACCCAGATCACAAGTACAAAAATACTTATGTATGTTTGTGGTGATGATTGAGTCAGGTTTACAAAATGTATGTTTGTACGTTTGATACTGAAAGAATGTAGACCGCAAACAAATATTTTGTAAACAAAAAGTTAAATGATTTATTTGTTTCACCGTATCACCAATTTGTGTAACATTACACCAAATTGTATATGAATGATCGATACATTGTTTGACTATGACGTTTTGACGAATTGACCATTTGACGAAAGAGAAAAACACTCAAAATCACCAACACAACATAAACGTACATTTTTTAGTATTAAGTATTGAGTAAATTCTACTCAACAATATGATTGTAAAATAAGTATATAAGAATTGATTTTATTAAATAAAGGGATAGTCAGATTTAAGACAAAAGAAAAAAAAACAAGTTGAGTTTTTATTTTGTGGTTTTTTTTTTTTTGTTGAGCTAATACGACCAGAATTGTTTCAATGTAAATAAAAATGCATTCTAAATACAAGTTTGCCCGACGTTTCGTAGCTTTTTGGCTACTTTTTCTAGGGATCGTCTATTTAATGAAATAAAAACAAATTATTACAAATAATACATCAATACCAATTTGAAACTTACAATATTTATGATTCTTTTACATTAATATATAATTTTTTACATTTAACATAAAACAAAAACATAAAAACACAAATTTAACATTTAAACACATATTATCTCTAGTATCACAGTTTGTTTAATTAATTGCAACCCTATAGGTCGCGCCGATGTTATCGGTGTCCTCTTTATGGTTTAAAGTTTTGTTTATTTTTTGTTGTATTCGTAGACTTTCGATTGTATACCTTTTTTTCTCTCTTTTCTCCATGTCCAATATTCCGACATTGTTGAAGTGAGCTGAGTGGCCAGTGTTTAATATGTGTTTTGACAATGCTGTGCTTTCTCTACCTTTTATTACATCCATTTCATGTTCTCTTAATCTTGTTTCCAATGTTCTCTTCGTCGTCCCTATATATATGAACTCACAGTTTTGATTGTCGTTCCCTTTACATGTTACTTCATAAACAGCATTACTTTGCTGTTGTTTGTCAATTGGCGTCTTAATATTAGTAAATATTGTACTGAGAGTTTTATTAGGCCTGCAAGTGAAACATATGTTCTTTGTTTCTATTGTTTCACTTATGTTTCTGTTGTCAGTCAGGCCAGGGACGTATTTTACACTGTAAAAATTTTTTCCATCTTCTAGTTCAGGTGTATTACGTTTATCAGTATTGTAAGTTTTTAATTGATTTTCAGCATTTCTATAAAGATTGTCGATTAATTTCGTGGGAAAACTGTTGTTTTTTAGAATATTAAAAATTATGTTTTTGTTTTGGCTTGAAATTTGTCATCACTAATTTTTTGAACTTTAGGATAAAACTTTTAGCCGTGTTGATTATTTGATTTTTTTGCTGGTTTGCGTGGAAGTTCATTAGTCTACCACATGACATTTCCTTGGAATACCAGTCAAAATTAATTTGATTATCATTGCGGTGCAATTTGGTATCTAGGTATGAGATTTCGCCATTATTTTCAACCTCAATGGTAAACTGTATTTTTGGGTGATACTTATTAAAAGTTGCCAGAATTTCATCTTTGTCAGTTAGTTTTATGATAGCCAATATATCATCTACATATTTTGCAATATATTTAATGCGAATATTTTTGTTCTCCAATTCTGTTATCGCGTCGTCAAGTAAGCTGTCAAGTTTTATATCAGCTATTGTTGGGGAGAGAGGATTACCCATGGGCATACCGTAAATTTGATTATATACTTGGTCCTTATATATAAAATAGTTATTGTCATTAAGACAAAACTGAAGAATTTTTATGAACTTGGAGCTTGGTATTTCCGTGAAGTTTTTGATTGTGTCCCATTTTTTCATTATGTTCCTAATCGCCGTGTGAACCGGAATGTTAGTGAATAAGGAGAAAACATCAAACGATACCATTATATCCTCCTTGTCAAGTTTTCCGTTTTTTAGCTTTTCCTTGACTTCCAGTGAATTTTTTACATTATATTTCTCAGATATAATATTTTTCAATATATTTCCCACATGTTTCGAGAGTTGGTAACACGGTACCTGTATCGAAGATACAATTGGCCTAAGAGGAGTACCCGTTTTATGGATTTTGGGTAACCCGTATATTTTTTGGGTTTTTACTTTAATTACTTCGACACAATAAAATAATAAGAGCATACACCACATGTCACACCACTTGTCACACCACATGGCGATCCTGTGGACGACGATCCTGCAACTGTAAATTGATCCTGCGGACTACGATCCCACAACTATAAATTGATCCTGTGGAATACGATGCTGCATCTATAAACTAAGCCTGTGCACTACTATCCTGCCACTATAAACACTATACGGACTAAGATACCAACAGCTTAATCAAGGCATATCTATAAATCATCAATACATCACTACATCGAGAACAACTTCGAAGAATCCAGAACATGTAAGATGAAATAGGAAATAAAGTGAGGAAAAATTCAAAAGGTGCATGGGCACGACTGGTGAACATATTAAAGAACTATTTAAATTGTGCATATATATATATATTTTTTTTTTGATGTGTAAACATCTATACGCGCAGGGGGGTAAATTTCTATTTCACAATACAATCACAAAAACAGCGTAACTTATATCGGTGTGAGCTGAAGGAGATAACGCTGTGTGACTTATGATTGTATTGGTGAAAAAATATTTTCAGGAGAAACTGTTCATGGGCAATTACCCAATGCATTCGAAATTGGAATTGTGGTAGGAGAGACAAACCTAAGTAACTCGTGTTTTTAACACTTTTTTTTATTGTTTGTAACATTCTATTTTAATAAATTTCACTTTTAGTATTTTTATATTTAATTAATAAACACAATAACTATCGCTTGCTACCACTCAAAAAATCTCACAAATCTCACAAAATCATACAAATTTATACAAACATCTGATTTCGAGTTGCCAACTTCAAAAAATAAAACAGATGTTAACTTTGTAGCCAGATTGTTAAACCAGGGATACCAGAGCTTTCAAATGAAGTGAACTGCTGAAAATAGTATAGAACAATTCGTAAATTTAAATTAAATTTTTTTTATAATATTTTAGATTCTGGTTAATGTTTGCAAAAATTAATTATGCCTATATGATTATATTGTGTTTTATTTAAAAACTATTTTTTCTTCATATAGAAAATTGAATAGTTTAGATTTCTTCTAATAATTTAAACAAGCAGATTCCAGCCCTCGAAATTCGAATGCAAATTCTAGGAAATTTTATTTTTTCATTAAATGAAGACCCTAAAGGTATGCTAATCAATTAAAGCCAATTCACAAATCAACACAAAAAAAAAAAACAAACTCATTTTTATTACAAACACATTAACAAATTTAATAAACACACACATAGCATTGTATAATTTTATGTATGTGTTAGTAGCAAATATAAATGCAATTTACTCAAAATAAAGGAAAAAATTTAAAAATCTGTAAATCTGCAAAACGGCTAAAAAGACATACCTTTCAAATAATATAGTTTGATCAAAATCGGGCTAAAACGGTGGAAGAAAACATCGGTCACAAGAAATCGCCTAGCCTATTAATATTATAAATGAGTTCATCATTTAATAAGAATTCTAGCCTTTGAATATTTTTGATGTGTAAACATCTATACGCGCAGGGGGGTAAATTTGTATTTCACAATACAATCGCAAAAACAGCGTAACACATCGGTGTGAGCTGAAGTGTAAATCGGTGTGACTTTATCTGATTATATTTGTGAAAAAATTATGATATGTTCTTTTCTAAACATTTTCCAATTGACTTTCAAAAAACATCAATTGTATTTCAGAAAACATCAATTGTATTTCAGAAACCATCAATATAATTTCAGAAAACATCAATTGAATTTCAGAAAACATCAATAGAATTTCAGAAAACATCACTTGAATTTCAGAAAACATAAACAGAATTTCAGAAAACATCAATATAATTTCAGAAAACATCATTTGAGTTTCAGAAAACATCAATTGAATTTCAGAAAACATCAATAGAATTTCAGAAAACATCAATTGTATTTCAGAAACCATCAATATAATTTCAGAAAACATCATTTGAATTTCAAAAAACATAAATAGAATTTCAGAAAACATCAATATAATTTCAGAAAACATCATTCGAGTTTCAGAAAACATTAACTGAATTTCAGAAAGCATCAATAGAATTTCAGAAAACATCAATTGTATTTCAGAAACCATCAATATAATTTCAGAAAACATCATTTGAATTTCAGAAAACATAAATTGAATTTCAGAAAACATCACTTGAATTTCAGAAAACATAAACAGAATTTCAGAAAACATCAATATAATTTCAGAAAACATCATTTGAGTTTCAGAAAACATCAATTGAATTTCAGAAAACATCAATAGAATTTCAGAAAACATCAATTGGATTTCAGAAACCATCAATATAATTTCAGAAAACATCATTTGAATTTCAGAAAACATAAATTGAATTTCAGAAAACATCAATATAATTTCAGAAAACATCATTCGATCAATTGTATTTCAGAAACCATCAATATAATTTCAGAAAACATCATTTGAATGCAGAAAACATAAATAGAATTTCAGATAACATCTATAAAATTTCAGAAAACATCAATTGAATTTCAGAAAACATAAATAGAATTTCAGAAAACATCATTTCAGAAAACATAAATAGAATTTCAGAAAACATCAATATAATTTCAGAAAACATCATTCGAGTTTCAGAAAACATCAATTGATTTTCAGAAAACATTAATAGAATTTCAGAAAACATCAATATAATTTCAGAAAACATCATTTGAATTTCAGAAAACATAAATAGAATTTCAGAAAACATCAATATAATTTCAGAAAACATCATTCGAGTTTCAGAAAACGTCAATTGAATTTCAGAAAACATCAATAGAATTTCAGAAAACATCAATTGTATTTCAGAAAACATCAATTGTATTTCAGAAAACATCATTTGAATTTCAGAAAACATAAATAGAATTTCAGAAAACATCAATAGAATTTCAGAAAAAATCAATTGTATTTCAGAAAACATCAATTGTATTTCAGAAAACATCAATTGAATTTCAGAAAACATAAATAGAATTTCAGAAAACATCATTCGAGTTTCAGAAAACATAATTTGAATTTCAGAAAACATAAATAGAATTTCAGAAAACATCAATAGAATTTCAGAAAACATCAATTGTATTTCAGAAAACAGCAATTGTATTTCAGAAAACATCATTTGAATTTCAGAAAACATAAATAGAATTTCAGAAAACATCAATTGAATTTCAAAAAGCATTATTTGAATTGCTGAGAACATTAATTGTGTATCAGAAAACATCAATTGAATTTCAGAAAACATCGATTGCATTTCAGAAAACATCAATTGAATTTCAGAAAACAGCATAATCGACTTATTTTTTATGCACTGGAAAATATGATGTTGATGTTTTCTTTAATTATTAGATGTTTACACATCTCCCTTGTGATCGGACTCACATGATTTTTTTTTTGATAAAACGATTAAGAAAATTTTTTTTTCTAATCTGAAGATGTCTTGTTGAAAACTATTATTATTAGAAAGGGTTAATGAGAAAAAAATTAAAATCTAGCTTAGTTTAAAAACATGAATTTCCTTGAAGGTGAGATATTCTGTGAAAGGAAAATTTATATATATCATGAAAAAGAACGCTTAAAGGTATGAAAAAGAGAGTGTAAAAGAATTTAGTGAATTTGGGAATAGAAAAGAAATTATTTGAATATTGTGATTATATATTCAAATTTTGAAGTAAGATTTGCATTCTCCTTTGTAATACAGAAAAATTTTGAGTATGGGTTAAGAATAAATATACAAAGGCAGAATTAGAGAGAAAAGTTCAATGGTTAACTGGTTTGTGGAACGACATAGGAATGAAAGGTAGTCCTACAGAAAAGGACATATTAAGGCCCACAACCACATAGTTAGAAACCATGTTAATGATAAAGAAATACGGAAAATAGGGGAAGGAAAATATTTTGTTAGTAAATCCAAAGTTTGAAATATATTTTGTTTTATTATAACTAAGGATCAGAATTATATGCAAATGCATGTCAAATTGGAGCGTCTTAGCAACGCGGGATCAAGACACAAATTTGTTTCATCAAAAAATAAAAGGAATTGCATAACATATGCATTGCATATTTGCATATGTTTTGCATACTTGCATATTTTGGTGCATATTTCCGGGAACATTGTTTTACTTGACTTTTCTGAACATATTTCACTGTTTGTTTTGTGTTAAAACCTTATTAAAGCGATATAGTGCAATAAAATCTTCACAGCAAAAAGACCTTTATAAATTTGTTAAAAGCAAAATGTCGGTAATTTGCTTGTTAAAAAAATGGATTAAAGGCTTTGGCGACAATTCATTAATAATTGAAAACGAATGCATATTCTGCAACATATGCAAAAAAAAGGTAAGCTCATTTGAGAAAAAAGAAATGCTTATACTAAAAATGTTTGTCTGTAGCTTTGTTTAGATAAAAAGTTTTTAATAACGGGTGATTTTTTTGAGGTTAGGATTTTCATGCATTAGTATTTGACAGATCACGTGGGATTTCAGACATGGTGTCAAAGAGAAAGATGCTCAGTATGCTTTGACATTTCATCATGAATAGACTTACTAACGAGCAACGCTTGCAAATCATTGAATTTTATTACCAAAATCAGTGTTCGGTTCGAAATGTGTTTCGCGCTTTACGTCCGATTTATGGTCTACATAATCGACCAAGTGAGCAAACAATTAATGCGATTGTGACCAAGTTTCGCACTCAGTTTACTTTATTGGACATTAAACCAACCACACGAATGCGTACAGTGCGTACAGAAGAGAATATTGCGTCTGTTTCTGAGAGTGTTACTGAAGACCGTGAAATGTCGATTCGTCGCCGTTCGCAGCAATTGGGTTTGTGTTATTCGACCACATGGAAGATTTTACGCAAAGATCTTGGTGTAAAACCGTATAAAATACAGCTCGTGCAAGAACTGAAGCCGAACGATCTGCCACAACGTCTAATTTTCAGTGAATGGGCCCTAGAAAAGTTGGCAGAAAATCCGCTTTTTTATCGACAAATTTTGTTCAGCGATGAGGCTCATTTCTGGTTGAATGGCTTCGTAAATAAGCAAAATTGCCGTATTTGGAGTGAAGAGCAACCAGAAGCCGTTCAAGAACTGCCCATGCATCCCGAAAAATGCACTGTTTGGTGTGGTTTGTATGCTGGTGGAATCATTGGACCGTATTTTTTCAAAGAAGCTGTTGGACGCAACGTTACGGTGAATGGCGATCGCTATCGTTCGATGCTAACAAACTTTTTGTTGCCAAAAATGGAAGAACTGAACTTGGTTGACATGTGGTTTCAACAAGATGGCGCTACATGCCACACAGCTCGCGATTCTATGGCCATTTTGAGGGAAAACTTCGGAGAACAATTCATCTCAAGAAATGGACCGGTAAGTTGGCCACCAAGATCATGCGATTTGACGCCTTTAGACTATTTTTTGTGGGGCTACGTCAAGTCTAAAGTCTACAGAAATAAGCCAGCAACTATTCCAGCTTTGGAAGACAACATTTCCGAAGAAATTCGGGCTATTCCGGCCGAAATGCTCGAAAAAGTTGCCCAAAATTGGACTTTCCGAATGGACCACCTAAGACGCAGCCGCGGTCAACATTTAAATGAAATTATCTTCAAAAAGTAAATGTCATGGACCAATCTAACGTTTCAAATAAAGAACCGATGAGATTTTGCAAATTTTATGCGTTTTTTTTTTAAAAAAAGTTATCAAGCTCTTAAAAAATCACCCGTTACAACAGGATATAAGTACAAAAACCCACAAAAACCGAATGGCAAATCAGTCCGAAAACAATTCAAATGGGAATAGAAACTTTTCTTATGATTTACGCAAAGCCATGATAGCTGCAGATATTCCATGGAACTCTTTAAATAACAGCATAGGGCGTTCGTTTCTGGAGAAACATATGAATCAGCAGATACCAGACGAATCAACTTTGCGAAAAACTTATTTAGATAAGTGTCATGAAGATAGTTTAAACAAAATTCGAGCCGACTTATCTAATGATTACGTCTGGGTTTCTGTTGATGAAACAACAGACACAATCGGGCGCTACATATCAAATCTAATAGTTGAAAAAATGAGCGAATACGAGCCTACAAAATCTTACTTATTGACATGTTAGGAATTAGAAAAAACTGATAATGCTTCTATTGCGCGATTCGTCAACACGTCGCTCTTAAAGTTGTGGCCTAACGGGGACAGCACAGACAAAGTGTTATTACTACTGACCGTCGCTGCACCTTACATGGTTAAAGCAGGCAAACATTTGACAATTTTTTAACCCAACATGAGGCACGTAACATGGTTAGTACATGCCGTGCATCGTGTAGTTGAAAACATTTGAGAAATCTTCCCAGAAGTCAACAGTTTAATTTCGTCTATTAAAAAATATTTTTGAAGGCTCCATGTCGAATTTGCTTATATAAAGACATAATGATCGATTGCCCGCTTCCACCAAATCCGATTTTAACGAGATGGGGTACTTGGATTGAGGCGGCCCTTTTTTATGCAGAAAACGTCAACAATATTAAAAAGGTAAGATATATTATAATTTAACCAAAAATGTGTTGGAATACGCCCAGTTTGCTTAGATCTATCACTATATAGACTTTTTTTTAACTACATTACAGGTGCTTAATCTTCTTGACGATTCGGAAGCCGAAGCAACTAGAACTGCCAAGACTATGGTTGACAAACCTTCGGTCATAAATAGTTTGATATTTATTCAACAACACTTCCATACTTTACCGACTGCGATCAAAAGGCTTGAGGAGCAAGGAACCCGGCTAACTGAATCCGTAAAAATAATCATGGATTTAAAAAAAGATTTTGAAAACGTTCCGGGTGAATATGGAGTTGTGGCTCGAGAAAAGTTCAGTATGGTTTTAGAAAAAAACCCATCATTCGTCATTCTAAAAAAGATTTCGGACGTTTTCCAAAATCCACATGCTCACAATATTTCAGAAAATTAAGTAAAAGCTGAGTATATATCAAAATGCACTTTTGCGCCAATCACTTCTTGCAACGTGGAAAGGTCATTTACTGCTTACAAGAATATATTGAGTGACAAAAGTTGAAGATTATCTTTGAAGAGTTTAAAGGCTATTATGGTCACTTATTGCAATAAAAAAGTTCTTTTTTTTATTACACCAAATAATATTCTGTTTTTTGCATGTATAGTGCATACTAGCTTATTCGTACCCTGCGTTGCTCGGGATCCGAAAAAGTATTATTTTTTTATAAACTCCTGAACACCAGGTAGCTTTGGAGTCTAAAGATGTTTGCGTTTCGTCAAATACCTTGAAGCATTTTTTAAACTAACCACTTGTAACAAATAAGTCTTCCCCATCGTCATTACTATACCTACATGGAAATATTTTCAGCCTTCTAGCTCTAAAACAACAAATAATAATAATAGGAATGTTTGCATATGTTTTGCACATATTTTGCATATATTTTGCATATTTTTGCATATTGTCTGTGCATATGATTCCGATACCTAATTATAACTATAATATAGAAAAAAAAGTTACAGAAAATTTATATTATAAACTTTTTAGTAGAATAATATTAGAAATATAAACTATCATTACGATATGAAAATTATAAAAAATATAGAAAATCATGTATTAATATTTATATATATAGAAAAGGCTAGAAAGATAAATATTATTTTAATGAATAAATAAAATAAAGTTAAAAAAAAATTATTAAAAACCAAATAGAAAAATTGAGTTGTCAATATCTCATATGGAAAATTTAATAAGGAAATTAGAAGCAATAGTGCTAAACGCTAAGAAGTCAATATGGAAACCATATTCGACAGAAACGGTAAATGCAAAAAAGAAAGAGATATCAGAAATAGAGACACAATTTGAACATTGTTTAGCGAAAACTGAATTGACTGAGGAACTCAGAACAAAGATAGTTGACAAATTTAGAAAGCTAAAAGAAGAAGCACTAGAGATTTTGACACATCACACAGATAAGAAAGATACTGAAAAGAAGGAAAGCGTAATTATGACGACAATTATGGACATGAACGAATTATCAGCTATTTCGAAACTAGTACCTATATTTTCAGGAAAGAAGGAGGAATAGTTTTATAACAAATCTCGAATTGGTATATGAGACTGTGGTACAGGAAAAGCGAGATTTTTTCTTTAATTTCATATCCAAATCATGACTTGATTATAGAGTACAAAACCGAGTGAAACAGGAAACAATTCCAACAAGCATTAATGAGTTGGTGTTGGCCCTGAAAAAAGCCTATAAGCCGTAAAGATCATCGAACAGTATACTACAGAGACTGACTGACACAAACTGTCCAAAAAGGGACAATGTTAGAGTTTTAAAGATAAAATAGAATCACTGGTCAATGAGCTAAATGAGATTCAGATAAATGAAGCTGGCGAAGCAGATAGATCAGCAATAGTCCGAACGAATAATGCACTGGCATTTAATGTTTTTAAAAGTGGGTTGAGAGATCAACAAACAATATCGCCAATTGACGCAAGTAGAGTTACTACTTTTGCTGAGGCATTGAGGATAGCTGAGGACTCTATGGCGAATGTCAGAGATAGACAAGTTTTCTACCAGAGTGCAAATGGCAACAGTGGTATACGCAATACGCAGGAACCGGATTTCGTCCAACAAGAATTTCCAGTAATAAGACAATAGACAAGAGAAAAATTTTTACCATATGTTTCAGATTTAAAGAACTATATCAGACTGAATATAGCCAACGCAGATTATGCGCTCACGTTTCTGATAGATACAGGAGCAGATGTATCACTGTGCAAGGAAAGTTTTTTGTATAATAACAAGAAGATCAGGATGATTATTGCAACTTGACTGGGATTTCAAGGGAATAGATAAAATTCTTAGGTTCAACAAATGTGAAAATAAAAATTTTATGATTCAACTATAGAGCAAAAGATACAATTGGTTGCAAATAATTTCCTAATTAGAACTGATGGAATGCTGGGTAGAGATTTTCTTTCTAAATATCGATGCAACATAGATTTCAATAAATACGTATTGACGTTTGATATCAATAACGATAACATAACAATTCCTATACATGACGATGCTTTCGACATTAATCACATTAGAATACCTGCGAGAAGCGAGATTATAATACCTTACGCAATAAATAATAAAAGGCGAACGCTACAGTCCCCAAAAAAGTAAATCAGCATAAAAAACTACTAAACGTAACCGATAAAGCTACAAATATAAAAAATCTCACCCGGTAGGTGAGTAGGTAGCGTGCTCGTCCTATCATGCGGGGGTCGTGGGTTCGATTTCCACCAGAGGCTTTGGCATGTCGCTAAAAAAAAAAAATTAACACACTACTCCCTCTTTCCTCCTTCCTATAACCTATTTTCCTGAGATCAACACAATGCACTGCATATGTAGGCGGCATCCCCTGAGTGTTGATTAATAAAAAAAAAAAAAAAAATAGTGAAGGAATTAGGTACACACATAGTCAATTTAAGAGATTATTGGACGATTTCAAATTGAGTGATACAAACGAGGATCTGAAAGAGATTCTAGAAAAATACCAATAGGTTTTTCATATGGAAAATGAAGAGATAACGACAAAAAATTTTTATAAGCAAATAATAAATTTGCATGATGAAACTCCGGTGTACATAAAGAATTATAGATTGATATAATAGTTTTCGGATGCAGCCTTGGACATCACAGTGCCATTTTAGTAAGAGTTTTGGGCAGATTGCAGAAGTATAATTTGGAACTAAATGCAAGCAAATGTTGACTTTTGAAGCATGAAGTAATATATTTGGGACATTTGATAATACGAAATCTAATTAAACCCGATCCAGAAAAGTTTGAAGCAATAACCAAATATCCAGTTCCAACAAATGCGGATGAAATGAGAAGATTTGTGGCATTCTGCAAGTGTTGATTTTTGAAGCATGAAGTAATATATTTGGGACATTTGATAATACCAAATCTAATTAAACCCGATCCAGAAAAGTTTGAAGCAATAACCAAATATCCAGTTCCAACAAATGCGGATGAAATGAGAAGATTTGTGGCATTCTGCAAGTGTTGATTTTTGAAGCATGAAGTAATATATTTGGGACATTTGATAATACCAAATGTAATTAAACCCCATCCAGAAAAGTTTGAAGCAATAACCCAATATCCAGTTCCAACAAATGCGGATGAAGTGAGAAGATTTGTGGCATTCTGCAAGTGTTGATTTTTGAAGCATGAAGTAATATATTTGGGACATTTGGTAATACCAAATGTAATTAAACCCCATCCAGAAAAGTTTGCAGCAATAACCAGTAATTCAGTTCCAACAAATCCGGATGAAGTGAGAAGATTTGTGGCATTCTGCAACTATTACAGGCTATTTATCAGAAATTTTGTTGATACAGCTAGTTATCTGAACCAATTGCTGAAGAAAGGTAACAAATTTGAGTGGACGAAACAATGACAATAAGCTTTGGAAGATTTGAAACAAAGAGTGATTAGTCCACAAATATTACAATAACCAAACTTTGAGAAACCATTTATGTTGACAACTGATGCATCGAATTTTGCATTGGGAGCGGTATTGTCGCAAGGTGAAATTGGTGAGGATAGACCAATATCATATGCTAGCCGATCACTGAACAAGCACGAGATACACAAACCAGTGATAGAGAAAGAACTACTGGGTATACACTGGGGCATAAAATTTTTTAGACCATATTTGTGTGGCAGAAAGTTTATAGTCGTAACAGACCACTCATATCATTGTTTTCACACAAAAACCCAAGCTCAAAACTGACGAGAATAAGAATAGAATTGTCAGATTATGATTTCCAAATAGTGTACAAGAAAGGAATAAATAACACACACGCTGTTGCATTGTCAAAGGTACAATTGGACACAGAAATTTTAAAGAATGATTGACGAAAAAGCAAAGAAAACGCTGGTGATAACGAGAAATATGAAGAGAAATATGATACAAAACAAAGCAGAAAAGGATAATAAAATGATACAAAATATAATTGTAAATGCGGAAAAGGATGGAACATCACCTATTGAGACTCATCACCGCAACATATGGGAATGTACATCAATTAATGATATAAAGCTAGCAAGAAAAATGAAATCTATATATAGAAAAAAGTCGACAATTAAAGATAATATAGCAACCATTGAGAATGATAATAATCTTAATGAGACTCGCGTAAGATGTAGTGAAA
This sequence comes from Cordilura impudica, assembly GCA_963682025.1. NCBI lineage: Eukaryota > Metazoa > Arthropoda > Insecta > Diptera > Scathophagidae > Cordilura > Cordilura impudica. Next base: position 114,573,333 of record OY821517.1, read on the forward strand.
ATCCATGTTATTTAGTGTTGGAGAAGCTACCATCTATTTTAAGAACAACATCACACAGAAAATTCGCACTGGAAAGAAGTGACGAAATATCTGAAAAGATAGCCCTTGGGAAAATAAAAGAATTATTAAATAAAAGTAGAAAGAATGACGTCAAAATATTAATATATGGGGGATTTCATGTCAAGTGCACCAACTTTTGAAACCGATGTCTTCCGATCGGGATGAAATTTGCACCAAGGTTAGTCCTATTGGATAGTAGTTTAGACGCAATTTTTCAATCAGATCGGTCCAGATCTCTCTGAGTTAGAGGGGATCAAAATTTGACATTTTGGCCAAACAGGTGTTTCTTCTCATCCATGTAACTTATTACCTATTGTTCTTAGAAAATTTTCTCCTAAAGAGTTTAGATAGCTATTTATTCAATATTTCGGAAAAAAATACTTAAAAAAAAAAAAAAAATTTGTAGACTTTTTTTTTTACTAAATTAAAGCATTTTTTGCCTTTTTTTCAAAAACGGAATTTTTTTTTTTTTTCATAAGAAAGCTTAGGATTTTTCCTTTAAGAGCTTTTTGGTCGCTTAGTGGGATGGGAGTGGGATATCTATCAAAATAAATGTTTTGTAACTCAAGACAACGGTTTTTCAATTTTTCACAAATGCACTATTTTTAATTTTTTCCTATTTGCGTATAAAACCTTACAAATAAAACTTATACTGAGAAACTAGACAAATTAACCTTTCCGAAGGTATGTAACATACCTTCATATCATAACAGAAGAGAATGGTTATCTGTAACCTGATAGAGTTATTTGCACATTTCAATCTGAACACGAGGATGTTAGAATTGGCTTCACGAAATTAACCCAAATGAGGCCAAAACATTGCGTTTTGGCAGAAAGCAGCGGAATTCATACAGTATGCGTTTGCATTTACCAAGAAAATCTTAAACTGATGTTGAACGAAATCTACTTAAAGTATTTAATAGATGATTCGGCAGAAGATTTACACGATTACCGCGATTGCCTTAAATTTACTATGTGTCCTAATGAAACAACTTCTTGCCACTTAGGTGAATGTACCAATTGCCCGAAAACCACATTCATCAAAGAAAATTTAATCAACTCTTTAGATCGAGAATGAACAGAGGAGGTCAAATTTGATTCTTGGATTCAGACTGACAGATGCACATTGAAAACAATCATTTTAAATGTGGATGATTTTGTGGAAGAAATGTGTACAGGATTGCTAAACTTGAGAAACCATGACTTTTTAGTCAAAGAGCAATGGTCGTTCTTCAAGGATTTGAAGATACATTTGAAGTCTGTTTTTCAGGATGCCATACAAGCATTCCACTTCAATAACAACCAAGCAACTCTACTCACAGTAGTTATTTACTACATGAAAGATGAAAAACTGGAACACAAAAGTATGGCAATCATATCCGACGATTTAAAACATGATACCATTGCAGTTTATGAGTACCAGAAGAGAATACTAAAATTTCTAAAATCTAAATTTACAGTAAGGAAGGTATACTACGTTTCGGACGGAGCTCGTCAACATTTTAAAAACAAAAGTAGCTTGGCAAATCTTATGGCCCATGAAAAAGATTTTGGAATGCCAGCTGAGTGGCATTTTCATCCTACTGCTCATGGTAAAGGAGCATGTGATGGTATTGGAGCAAACCTTAAAAAGAAATGCAGCAAAGTATAGCCTACAGTGCTCTCATCAAGATCGCATCTCAGATGCGACCGCTTTATTCCATTGGGCAAAGAATTATTGCAAAGAAACTAAAATAGTTTTTATTAGCAAGGAGGATCATCAGGAAACATTGAAAACACTGAAGAGCAGATTCGATGCTGCGGTAGCAATCGATGGCACCGCTGAATACCATGCTTTTATACCGCTTGTCGATGGAAGACTCAAGTTGAAAAAGTTTTCTGCCTCTATGCAATGCGATTTCTTTCCAAAGACAACAAATAAACCAGCAGCGAAATCAACACTTGAACCTAGTAACGCCAAGAAAGGATTGACAAAAAAACGCAGTAAATAAAGGCGACAAAAAAGCTGGATGAAGGACTGGTTATTTAAAAATTTACAAGACTTAAATACTTCATCAGCTATAATAAATTAAGTATAAAAATAGTTATGATATAAATGGATCTAATGCAATTAATATTAAATTTTTATAAATTATTTATCTTTTTATTTTTAATATTATTATTATTATTATACATTAATTTAATTATTATTAAAAATAAATAAAAAATAATAATTTTTCAACATTTCTATAGAAAAAAAGCGATTTTTTTCCTGAGGTTAACATATTCTGGGTATTACAGTATCGAGGGTATAAAATTTTAGTTAGGCATGTTATATACCTTCGGAAAGGTTAATTTGTCTAGTTTCTCAGTATAAGTTTTATTTGTGAGGTTTTACACACAAATAGGAAAAAATTCAAAATAGTGCATTTGTGAAAAATTAAAAAACCGTTGTCTTGAGTTACAAAACATTTATTTTGATAGATATCCCACTCCCATCCCACTAAGCGACCAAAAAGCTCTTTAAGGAAAAATCCTAAGCTTTCTTATGAAAAAAAAAAAAAAAAAGTGCCCTTTTTGAAAAAAAGGCAAAAATGCTTTAATTTAGCAAAAAAAAAAAAGTCTACAAATTTTTTTTTTTTTTTTAAGTATTTTTTTTCCGAAATATTGAATAAATAGCTATCTAAACTCTTTAGGAGAAGTTTTCTAAGAACAATAGGTAATAAGTTACATTGATGAGAAGAAACACCTGTTTGGCCAAAATGTCAAATTTTGATCCCCTCTAACTCAGAGAGATCTGGACGGATCTTATTGAAAAATTGTGTCTAAACTACTATCTAATAGGACTAACCGATCGGAAGACATCGGTTTCAAAAGTTGGTGCACTTGACATGAAATCCCCCATATATAAATCCTCAAAAGATAACAGATAATAGAGAAAAGGAAAATCTTATAAGAATGTATCATAGTACACCATGCGGAGGAAAAACATGTTGAAAAAGATACAAATTGACGTAAAAAAATGTGATTATGCGCGACGGACACACCAAACCAAAATTTCAACACACTTGTAATTGACACAGTAGGTCCTTTAATACCATCACAACATTGCAGATATATTCTAGCCATAAAATGTGAACTGACAAATTATCTGATAGCTTGTCCCAAGGAGACAAAAAAAAGCCACAAATGTAGGCAAAGCGCTAATTGAGTACGTGATACTAAAATTTGGAATGTTTAAAGCAATTAAATCTGATAGAGAAACCAAGTATGGAAATCAGTTAATGAAGGAAATATGTGAATTTTTGAAAATTGAACAAAATTCTCAACACCATATCATCATGAAACACTGGCAACTGTAGAAAGGAACCACAGGGTTTTAATGAATACTTTATTTCATTCGTGATTGATAATAATTGATACTCATGGGTTCCATATTATGCATTCGCTTATAATAATACACCTCATGTAGATACGGGATATTCGCCTTTTGAATTGATTTATGACAAACTACCAAGTATGCCAGGCGACCGTATAGAAAAATGCAATGAAAAGATCTATGATTTCGACAATTACACAAATGAACTAAAGAAAAGATTAAAGTATTCATTAGAGAATGCTAGGAAAGTGATACAGAATATAAAATTAAAACAAGTAAGAAAATTATAGTCGGTCTAGACCGACTATACAATACCCTATACCATGGTTAAGATACCCTATCTCTCCGGTCCAACTAATTGGATACAGAAAATAAGCATAAACTAAGTTTGGGTGGCAGTGTTATTATTTTTTTGTGGCTGCAGATATGAAAAAGTTCATATCGGGTGCTAGATTTAGTGAAGACTTGGTCGAAAAAAGGACCGGTCCTGACCATATTTGGTAAAGTCACTTATATTTTGAAAAAATTTATACAAACCAAATTTGAGAAAAATCTGTGCAATATTTTTGTTTTTTTGATAGATTTAAGTGAAGATCGGGAAGCAGCTCTATATGGTGCTTATGACTAAGAATTGTGCTATAGGGATTATTTTTGGACTGCTGATTAATGGATATAATAAACGCATTCAAACCCGTTTTGACTGAGATTTATATGATAATTTGGATCTTAAGGCAATTTATGTCGATTTCATAGGAGTCATTTGTATGGGGACTAGGTCTGAACATGGACTGAATTTCACCAATTTCAATAGCGTTTATCCTATGGCCGACTAAAGCTTATATACCTAATTTCATAAAAACATATTGATATTTGCGACCTGTAGTTTGATGGCAAGCTTTACATGTAATCAGCAAGTGAATCTGTGTCGATCGGTATAATAAAAGACGGGCTTAAGTCAAATATTTTTGGTAGTTACAAACAGCAGAACAAAATCATTATACCCAAACCACATAGCGGTATGGGGTATTAAGAGAACAAGACTCACATAAATATGAAAATAGTTAAGAAATAAAATTAGGAGATTTAGTTTTATTAAAAATAGAAAATAGAAAGAAAAATGAATCGCCATACCAGGGTCCATATGAAGTCATTGGTATTGAGTATGTAAATGTAGAAATAAGAAATAGCAACAATTAAAAAATCATACATAAGAACTTATTGAAAAAATACAATAAGGATAAGTAAATGACAATACTATAATATCAATATTAAGACTATAATAAGCAAACTTTGTGTAAGCAAAATACAATTATATATAATACAGAATATTTGGATAACAAACATTTTTGTTGTGAACAGATAATAATTTTAAAATGTTAGTACGAATCCTATGGTAGAGTGATTTAAAATTTTTCATCTATATTAGTATAATTTAAATAATTACACTTTTTATTATTTGTTTAAAAACAGCCGCTCATGCGACTGTTTACTTTCACGTCTCTTTATTAATTATTTTTCTATACTACTTTTAACGTATATCTACCTACGTACGCGCGCACATGCATTGTACACGCGTACACATACACTTACATTATGTGTAACTGAGTAGACGAGTGAATTTGCGTATTAAGCAGTTCACACGTAACTATACTACAGTACAATTGTGAGAAATACTTTTCTCACGCTTGAGTTCGGTGCAGGTGGATATATTTAGTTACAATTAGTAATTTAATTTTACTATTTAGTTACCGTACAGAAGGTAGGGTAACTATGACTTATCAAACACACTACACCTCCCTTTTACAGAAAAAGAATGATATATATTCCTGATCATTCTTTCATATACTTATAGTATTTTTAAATTTAGTTTGAAAAAAAATATTAGGTCTCAAGATCTATTTTGGGTTCTTCACCTTCCCTTTTTTCCTTAAAATAAAATTAAATTTTAATTAATTCGATTTTGAAATTTATTTTTAATTTTAATTTAAATTTTATAAAGTTATTTAAAATTAATGTTGTAGGTAAAATTATAATTTATATGTAAAATGTTTTCTTCTTTTTTTTTTTGAATGTTAGTTTACAATAAATTCTTCTTTTATTTTTAATGTTGGTTTACAATAAATTCTTCTTTTTTTCTTAAATTAATTATAATGTTAATTTTAAAAATTTTAAATTTTATATTTAGAATTGTTGTTAAATTTTAATCTTAAACTTATTTTGACCTGGCCAGGTATTTTTAAAATTAGAATGAAAAATTTTTTTTTTTTTTTAGCTACATTGTTTTAGTCTATTTTTATGTACATTGGCTTTTTTACCGTCACTCATTGATAGGGTACAATTACCTAATTCGTCTATTTTCTCTACCGAATAAGGTCCCTTAAACAAGCTTTCCAGTTTATGGCCCGCATTGTTCTCTATCAAAACCAAATCTCCTATTTTTATTTCAATGGGATTAATTCTTCTATCGTACAGAGTCTTACTACTTTGTTTTTGCCTTTCTATCATACTCGCAGCTCGCTGCTGCGCCGTCTGAAGCCTATACTTTACCTCTTTTTCGTATGACTCTATGTTATATATTGGGTCAACGATATTGTTATCAAGAAATGGTATGTTAGGTGATTTCTTACCAAATATCAGTTCATACGGACAGTACCCATGGACAGTAGAAGGTGTTGTATTGAAGCAATACGTGAAGTATGTCAACCATTCGTCCCAATCTGTTCTGTCCGCTGAAAGATATGAACGAACGTATTCGTTAAATGTTCTATGTGATCTTTCTATAGTACCCAACGTTTGATGATGGTATGCTGTCGATGTTGTGTACTCAATATTCAGCAATCCACAAAGCTCTTGTATGGTCTGGTTCTTATACTCCGTTCCCATATCAGTCAGAATTCTATTCATTGGACCGTATATTAAAATGAAATTTTCAAAAATAGCCTTGGCTACGGTTTTAGCCTGTTTGTCAGGAATTGGTATAGTGATCAAATACTTCGTTAGATCACATATTATGGTTATGGCATATTCATTGCCGTTATTAGATTTAATAAAAGGACCAATTGTGTCAATAACGACTATATCGAATGCTTTCACTGGTGTTTCCGTTATCACCATTGGTTCCCTTGTTTTCGGTAGGGATTTATTTGTCTGACACTGCTTACATCCTTTTATATAGTTACGTATGTCTCTTGACATTCCGTTCCAGAAATATTTTTCATTTATTTTTGCTGTCATCCTTGTTATCCCTGGATGACCTCCGTATAAAGGATCATTGTGATATTTTTCTAGGAGTGTGTTTTTCTGCTCGTCAGCAGTAACATTTATTCTCCGTGGCGCTAGAGCTATTATTAATTTTTTTAATTCTTTGTTCCCTATTTCTTTAAACACATTGATTCGAATCTTCTCAAATATTTTGTCATTTAGTGATAGTTGCAACTTTTTGATGCCTTTGTTGTCGGTCATATTTTCCAACCTAGGGAAGAATTGATTTAGATCAACTTTCCCATTAACAATAAGGTCATCTATCCTAAGCTCCTCTAAAGTTATTTTCCCGTGTTTAAGGTAACACCTCGGTGTTTTGCCTTGTAAGTCAAACTTTAGGCGAACATTTTTTCTTACTTCCTTTATACTAAGTGTTTCATAAACCCTTGGGGTTGTCGTTATACTCTTTATTTTCTCATCTATTCCTGGTTGTGTTTTTCTAGATTTTGTTCTAGTAGTTACCATAAAAATGTTTCTGCTAGTTTTTATGTCTGCTATTGTTATTCTGGATAAAGCGTCTGCCGCATGGTTATCCTTTCCCCTCAGGTACTCTATTGTAAAATCATACTCTTCTAAATCCAATCTCATTCGCGTCAATTTTGAGGAAGGGTTTTTCATCGAGAACAAGTACGACAGTGGTCTGTGATCGCTTCTCACTAAAAATCTCGTGCCATATATGTATGGTCTGAAATATGTAATCGCCCAGTGTACAGCTGCTAATTCCTGTTCAATAGTAGATTTGTTCGCTTCACCTTTCGTGAACGATCGTGAGGCATATGCTATTGGAAGTTGTATTCCATCATGCTCTTGGCTTAGCACTGCACCGCATGCATATTTACTTGCATCGGTTGTGATACAGAATTGTTCATCAAAATTGGGATATTGTAATATTCTTTGGTTCAGTAGTGAGTTTTTCAAATATTCGAATGCTTTCTCACACTCTCTACTCCATTCGAATTTTGTATTTTTCCTACATAATCTCGTTAAGAGACGAGCGTGTTCCGCAAAATTAGGAACAAAACGTCTATAGTAATTGCAAAATGCTACAAATCGTTTTGTTTCATCGGCATTTTTAGGTGTGGGATAGTCTTGAATTATTTTGAATTTGCTATCGTCTGGAAGAATGCCTTTATCTGTACATTTGTGTCCCAAATAAGTCACTTCATGACTGAAAAATGAACATTTTCCTGGATGTAGTTTAAGGTTATATTTCCGACAGGTTTCAAAAACATCTACCAGATTCCTAATCATGTGTCGTTCTGAACGACCAATTACAACTAAATCATCCATATATAAGAAAGCTTGAGCTGGTGATAAACCAGCGAATGCAATTGTCATCATTCTCTGAAATGAATTTGGGGCTATTTTAAGCCCGTATGGGAGGCGCTTAAAACGGAATGATCCCTTATCTGTTGAAAATGATGTGATATCCCTGGAGTCCTCATCTAATTCAATTTGATGAAACCCAGACGTTAAGTCTAGACAAGAAAAATATTTCGCTTTGCCAAGTTGATCAAGAATGTCATCTATTCTTGGTAATGGAAATTTATCTGCAATCAATTTTTTATTAACCGCCCTGTAATCTACTACTAATCTCCATCTTTTATTAACGCTTCCAGCTAAAGATTTTTTCGGTACTAATAATATTGGGCTATTGTATTCAGAAGCTGATGGTTCAATTATACCATCTTTTATTAATTTATCCACTTGTCCTGTTATTTCCTCCTTATGCGCATAAGGTATCCTATAGTTTTTAATATATGTTGGTTCTATATCTTTTAAACGCAATTTTTGCCTGTAAAAATTATTCGCAGATATTTTTTCTGTTTCTAGTGCGAAAACATCAATATATTTCATGCATATTTCCTTTAGTTCATTCTCAATGAATTTAGGAAATTTTTCGGACAATATCTTAAATTTATCATCGTTATTCTGACACTCGACCATTGATACTGTTTCATAATTATCCAAGCTTTCAGTCTCTATTTGAGCATCAGATATAACAACTTCTTCGTCTGTTGTATTCATTATACGTACAAAAGTTTGTGAGGCGTTAGAAATTGTATTTGCTATAAATATCCCCTCCTTAGGGGTTTGGTTAGGAATTAATATGTCCCCCTTTGAATCTCCTACATTTATTCTTCTAATTACCTCTGATCTCGCAGGTAATGATATTGTGTTGATGTTTGGGTATTTTCGCATTTTCATCCGTATACTTTGTGGGAAATCATCTGGTCTTAATACTATCCAATCTTGATCCGTTCCATATTCTAGTTTACAATTGTACTTTCTAATGAAGTCAAGTCCCAATATTCCATCAGATGGAACTGGAAAGTCATCATCTACCACATGGAGTTTATGTTTAACTAACAGATTTTCAAATATCAGATCCGTTGTGATCTTTCCCCTAGTATAGGTTATACCCTTTCCTATGCCATGTAGGCTAATTGTGTTGGATGTATCTATTCTTTCAAATTTATTCTGTCCGCTTTTTATTATTGATATGTCCGCACCTGTGTCTACCAAAAATGTCGACACTCCTTCATTGAATTTTGATTTTAGTGAAATATATGATGCTGAATTCAGATTAACGTTTAAGATTCTACTATTTCTAATTATTTCATCTATTGAGTACCCGGGGATTGTACGTTTCCCGTACTCCCATGCAAAGCCCGGACATCACGTCCTCTATTATTATTGCGGTTGTTATAGTTCCCGCTGTAGTTATTATTGTTCCTGTTGTAACTGTCACGGCCATTATATTGCCTATTGACCTCATTGTTACCATTGTGGGACTGGTTACTCCCACTGTTGTATCTCCTGTTATTGTTACTACGACCGCTATTTCCGGTGTAATTTCCACGTCGGCTAAAATTTGCGTAGGATCGCCCACGTCTTTGACCCTGGGTATTGTGCATATCCCTGTTATAGTACATTATTGTACTATTTTTAGGCGCATCGGTTGAACAACTTATAAACTTAGCTACCGCATCATTGAGAGTGTTAAATTGACCTGCTTCTAGTATGAGTCCCACTCTGTCGTTGGTACTGTTTTTTGTCATTGCCTTTACAGCAATGTTTGTTGTGTATTTTTCGGCTAGTGTAGTATTTAAACCGTCCACTATGTAGGCGCTTTGTAATCTTTTCGCCAGTTCTTCTATCTCTTTGGTGTAGTCATTTGGTGTCCTACCACACTGTTTGAGATTCATTATCTTTGCCGAAAGCAACTCAACGGACTCGCCCTTGACTGTTGTTTTTAACCTAGCTATTATGCCGGCTAAATTTACTTCATTACCCTCTATGAGAGTACGTGCCGTTCCCTTCAATTTAGTCTTTACTAAATTGACGGCCACCGCATCCTGGTCTTCCGCAATTGAATCCACCAGTGTTAATGCATCCAGAAAACTTTGTAGGTTCTCTGCCCTACCATCAAAATCAGGTATGATTCTGGATGCTGTCCTTAAAAATTCCGTTGCTGTTTGTGGCATGTTTGCGCTTATTATTTCTGTCTGTATTGCTAATTTATTTTTGTCATCCGCAAATTCTACCCTTTCATGTAATGAGTTGGGCAATTCTACTTCAAGACCCCTACGAGCTGCTACACTGATGAGTTTACTTCTTAGGTCAATGAAAAAACCCTCTGCTGCAACCTTATGTGCGGGTGTTAAACGCTGATAATTTACGTTTAATACGACTCTTATTTCTTCAAGTCGTAAGTAGAGGTTTTTTAGATGTTTTTCAACAGTTTCCTCTTTGGTAGGCCTATCGCTATTGAGGCATTTATAGGACTTGTCAAATTCCTCTCTGATAAGTCTGCACTGGCCTAGTATCGCAGACCAGTCCATACATGCAGATTAAAATTGACTTTTGTCTGCTAGGACAGAAAATCTTACCAGAAAATCGCACAAAAAAAAAATATTCAAAATATTTGTCATTTAGGATTTGTCCCCCAAAGTTCCTGCTATATTAGCAATTAATTCAAATATTCAACAAAATAAAGTAATTCAATAATAGGACTCCTCCGGCACTTTATGTAAAATTTTATTCTCTTTAGTCAGTATTTTTAATAATGATGACAAAAATAAAAAAATTTTGATAATATATAACATGATGTTATCGCAGTCTCTGCTTTGTTCTCTTTCTTTTTTTTTTTTTTTGTTTAAATCTATTCGAGGAGTATATAATTTTAAAATCTTATGGGCCCATTTTTAAACCTTGTCAAGGTTGTCGCCTCTACTTAGATATCTCTTACGGAGAGATCTTTCGTGCAGTAGGTATAATTTTAGCGTTAAGTTTACCCCGCTTATCAATACCAAGCACAATGTGAGGTACCACAAGGATTGTATTTGGTTTGTGTGGTCGACAACCTCAACGTTGGTTATTACATTTGCGTTCGGGTTTTCTAATTTTGATTCCGGCTTACCCATGTTAAAATATAATTTATCTTTTAATTTCCTATTCCCAATAAAAATCAATATTTAAATTTATATTAAAGAATCAATATTTTAGTTTTAATGATACATTAAATATTTTAAATTGTCGATTTATTCCTAAATATGATGACTTTTCTATGTTCTGTTCTATATATTAAGTTATTCTATTTTATAGAAAAATTCACAGTTTAATTAATTTTAAAGTGAGTTCAATATTAATAATCATGTTTTTTTGTTTTTAAAAAAAATTTTTTTTTTTTTTTTTTAATATAATTAAATACATAATTTTTTTTCTAATATTTTGTATTCAAATTTCTTTTCAATTGATTGATTTTAACAAAAAAAAAATGTTATCAATACGAGTATCGAAGAAATCAATATTTAACTACTATGTAATATGTATGATTCAACTTATTTAAAAAAATAAAATATGCTACTTAGCTGTTGTTTTATTCTCCAGCTGCTGTAGATGATGGTTACTGTTGTTGACGTAGAGTTTGATGAATCTGTTGCTGGGGTTGCTTATTCATGTTGTTATTACCGTTTTTCGACTCTTCACTTTTTACAATTATTTTGGCTGTTACACTTTTGGTATTCCAGTTTGATGAATCCGTTGTTGCTGCGGTTGCTTATTCATGTCGTTATTACCTTTTTCAACTCTTCACTTTTTTACAATTATTTTGGCTTTTACATTTTTGGTATTCCTTCTTAACAAATTTTTAATTGTTGATTAAATTTAAATGTTGATTAATAATGTACGTTTTTCGACTCTTCACTTTTTTACAATTATTTTGGCTTTTACACTTTTGGTATTCCTTCTTAACAAATTTTCAATTGTTGATTAAATTTAAATGTTGATTAATAATATACGTTTTTCGACTTTTCATGCTTGGTATATGTAGTTATTGTTTTTCTGATTTTTTCACAAATTAAATTTTTTCTTAAAATTTTAATTGACTTATTATTTTTTTCATATTTTATTTTTTTTCATTGGCAGGATCGCCATATAATTTAAATAATTACACTTTTTATTATTTGTTTAAAAACAGCCGCTCATGCGACTGTTTACTTTCACGTCTCTTTATTAATTATTTTTCTATACTACTTTTAACGTATATCTACCTACGTACGCGCGCACATGCATTGTACACGCGTACACATACACTTACATTATGTGTAACTGAGTAGACGAGTGAATTTGCGTATTAAGCAGTTCACACGTAACTATACTACAGTACAATTGTGAGAAATACTTTTCTCACGCTTGAGTTCGGTGCAGGTGGATATATTTAGTTACAATTAGTAATTTAATTTTACTATTTAGTTACCGTACAGAAGGTAGGGTAACTATGACTTATCAAACACACTACATTAGTTATATCAGAGCAAACAAGTTTCTTTACATTGTAAGGGGCTAAGGCCCAAAGTATTACTTTTTCTGGCTGGTTATGAATGGAGCAAGCTATAGATTTAATAAAATGTTGATGATCTTTTTAAATCATATAAAATTTCTAAATGTCAGTAGCTGCAGGGATCCTGTATGTGCATTCCGATCGGCTTGAAATCAATATAGCATATTGGCTTAGATATTTACCGAATTTGAACTTCAGCAACAATTTTTTCGCTCCATCCTACTAGATATGTTTATAAATGAAGACTTATGTAAATATGTATGTGTGTTCGTAAAATTGTTCCTGTAATTTGTTATTCAAAAGAACAAAACATCTATATGCAACTTTTTGTGTGTTTTTATTTTTAACTAAATTGTGTCTATAGAGTGTGTTTGGTATTATTCGTTTTTCTGTTGTTTTTTATTGTCGACAATTTAACTTTGATTTTCTGACACATATCCGCTTTTTCATTGTTTGAACAAATATAAACTATAAACATACTCTTAATTTCTCCAACTATCAATTAAAAACACTAGGACCAAGAAAAACAATAACAACTCAAATATGTTTTACTTATACAATACATAAGTTATTCTATACATGGTGTCCGACTTTTTTCTGTTCATTCTGTCAACTGGAATAATCACATACATACGCACCAGTAGTCATACGCATACGTACTTGTGTGTTTTGATGTTTCTTTCACATACTCAGTTATTCATGCTTCTAAACCATACATATACAATTATTTCATTATACACATATTTCATTATACACATACGGGTATATCGCAAAATTGAATTTATTTGTTTGTCGATACACTCGTAAAATTTCTGTGCGGTAACAACATCTAAGAACATATCTTTCGCCGAGCCTCCAAATATTTTACTAAGGCGTTTTCGACTTACTGTCATTAAATCGCTATTTTATAAAAGTATATAAAATCAGTTCAATTACTTTTAATAAAAATAAATAAATAAATTAATTGATAATTTATTGTTGAGTGTGTGTATAGACATAATCGTACCATAGATTTTGATATTCTGGAAGGAAAACTAGAATTACTTACAACATCTTACGAAGATGTAATACTATGTGGTGACTTCAATTCGAATTTGCTATGCGAAGTTAATTTAATCAATATCATGAAATCCTTTGGGCATTCACCATCTAACAGTACAGTTCCAACTCACTATACAACAACAATTAATTCATTAATTGATATTTTCTTCGTCAGTTGCAAACTCATAGTATTACTTTATGATCAGTTATCGGCAGCTTGTGTTTCTAAATATGATTTGATATTTTTCAACTTCGATTTTAAACTGGAAGAGATTAATAATGTCATAACTTACCACGATTTCAAACACATGGACTACAATATAATATTTACCGAGTTTTCTAATATCAATTGGGATTATATATATTACTTGCCTCATGTTGAAGATCAATTAAGCTTTATTGAAAACGATCTGACTATTATTTTAAACATCCCTGTACCTATAAAAAAACTAATAACAACTTTAAAAACAAACCATGGTTTAGTACTGAGATAGAAAGTTTAATATCTCGTAGAAATTCTGCATACAAATCCTGGAAAAGTTTTAAAACATTTACGCGAGGAGTATTGTAAAATGAGATATGAAGTTAACAAAAAGATAAGATGCGCTAAAGGTGCATATTATTACAACCACTTTAGTTCGGCTGTTGGATCGTCAAAAATTTATAAAACTCTTCGCTAAATTGGTGTTGGTAAATTTCAAAGTAATTCATCTGTGATAGATGTGGAAACCCTCAATTTAACTTTTATAAATATTCCTATTATTCCAGATAATCGTAATTTCTATAATGAAACCCAAAACGAAATTTCAAATGATGCTTTATTCTACTTCGATTATGGAAGGCAACTGGATGTAATCTCTAGTTTTTTTCCGTGACACTGAATGCTGTTGGATTTGGTCGTCGACATCCAAAATTTTTGAAAGCCATACTCGCGTTACTGCCACCTTTCATTACACATATTTTCAACAGAATAATAACAAAGTGTATTTTGAACAATAATTGGAAATATGCGAAAATCATTCCTGTACACAAATCAAATACTGATTTCCGTCCTGTTGCAATTTTACCATATTTGTCTAATACTACATTCTCACTGCAGCTAAATCCGCATTAGCTTTATTTTTTAATCTCCACCGTTCTCACTACAATTTGTAGCTTTAGTTTGACAGTTGCTGCACAGCTGTTCGAACGAATTGTTTATTTACATTTTAATAGTTTTTGTTTTGGAGAAAACAAATTTTGCGAAAAAAAAGTTAAAAGTGAAATAAAATGCAAAATTTAAATTATATTATGAAAATCATTTCCATAATGGATATTACGAAGAAAATGCAACAAATAAATAATTTTTTAATAAAACAATTCTTTGCTATACTCACTTGCTGCTTTTGTTTATGAATTTTTGTTTTGTTTTGTTGTAAATGAAAATTCACAGTCGTAAAATGATGCAAATTTTCTGCTGCAGCGTTGTAAATTTGTTCATTTTGCGGCGAATTGCACAATACATCCCTGATTTCTGTTGGATTTATTCTCGATTTAGCTAAAGCGAGGGTTTTATTTTGACAGTATTTATATACCCAAAAATTGACCAGCTTTAATTAAATCCACTATAAAGCGAGTCAAATGCGGATTTAGCTGCAGTGAGAACATAGTATAAGGTGTTCGAGAAATTGATTTATCAACAGATTAACAGACATAAAAAAATGATGATGGGCTACTACTAGATAGGTAATCAGGGTTTCGTACCAATATTTTATGCATGAAACTGTCAACAATTTTTAATTTTTCGTCTTCGTCTACCAAACTAATTTATTCATATCTACGTGGACGTTCCTCAAGGTTTTATGTCCTCAAGATTTTATGTCCGCTTCTTTTTACTCTATATGTTAACGACCTAATTAAACAACTATAATTTTGTAAAATGCCGACGATGTACAGATATATATAAACTGCCAAATAAATCAAATTTCGAGTTGTGTGGATAAGTTGGATGCTGATCTGTCTAAGGCTCACACTTGGGCAATATCTAATGGCTTCTGTCTAAATCCATCTAAATCGAAATACCTAATCATTAAACGTAAATCAGTTAACCTGAGTATTGAACCAGTTATAACTATAAACAAGGAACCAATTCAAAATTTATATTCAAACAAAAATTCGGGTATAATCTTTAATAATACTCTCACCTATTCCGATCTATGAATACCGCATCTGGGAAAACTTTCTCTATGTTACGTACACTATGGACAACCTAACACTTAACCCCACTGAACATATGAATACTACATGCGAAAACATATTTCATCCCCACTTTACTGTATAGTTGTGAAATATTTGCCAACCCGGATTCTACATGTAGAAAAAAACTTATCGGAACTTACAACGCAATATTAAGATACATCCTCAAACTAAGAAAATATGGTCATATTTCAGCATAATCCAAAAGCCTTTATGGGGTCAACATAGATGATCTTCTAAAAAGAGGAACATTGATACTCATGCAAAAAAAATATTTTTACCCGCGAGCCAGGGTATCTAGATAACAGATTAATCCATATTCACTCTAGCCGCTCTAACGACATTATAGAAATCAGATACAGAACCTCTTTTTCAGAACACCATTTTTATGTCTTTGTAATTCGTCTTTGGAAAATGCTGCCGTTAAATATACAACCACTAAGCAACGCATTGCAATTCAAAAAGATATTTCTCAATATTATGATTTAATTTACAAATACATATATATTTATATTTTTCATATTTATTTGATTTATGTATATTCATTAGAGTGTTTTTCGATTTTTATATTTTGGGATATCATTAATTTTTAGAAGGTTTTTGCGTCAATAAAAATAATGGCGTTTTTATTTTTAAAAAGTTCCAACTCCTTCAATCGCCTCTCGGCCGCTAAAATCGCGAATTTTGGGTACCTTACTTTGTAGAACAAAAACAGCTAAATATACTTAAAACCTGACTTTACGAATCTATTCCACATGAAAAATTAGGCTTATAAGCATTTTTTTACGCTTTTACAATTCACCTGATAGCCATTAGCGTGGTCTGAAAAAATCTATTTTTTTATTCTTTAATTTTTATTATTTTTTTAATATACACAATTAAAGAGGACTCTTTCCTGAAAAAAATGGTATACTATACTTATTTTTGTTACTAACCGTTAAAAAGTTATTAAGCCTTAAATTTATTTGCAAGTATCAACAACATTTTTTTGTTTTGTAATTTTTATTGCAAAGTACATTTTATTTAATAAAACATTTTATTTATTAGAAACAATAAATAGGAATTATTTAATTAATTACCCTTTTTTCAATTGCTGATAGAGCTAAACAATTCAAATTATCTCTATTTTTTACTAACCCATAAGTGTTCAACCGTGAAATTTTACCAACAAGTTGTTCGGTATAAATACTTGTTGACTGAATATTTCTGGAGGTTTCAATTGCATTTAAAAAACTTTTCTGGTCTGCCCACTCAGCTGCATTAAAAAGCATAAATGAGATGTTTATTCCAAAACTAACTAGAGTTTTTAAACTCTGAAGAGTTATAAAATCAAACGGCGACTTAGAAAAAAAGGAATCACTATACGTCATCTTGTGCATTGCATCTACTTCAACATTATTAACCACTTGCTCAACTTCTTCGATTTCAATGAAATCTTTTTCGTAAAGCATTTGGTCTGTTGTATTAATTAAATTTATAAAATCTTCTGTGTTTTCCTTCACTGACATAATGGATATTTGATTTTTATCTTCTTCTAAATCACTTGAAAAAAGGCTTATGTTTGGATCAATTTTTATGAGTTGCATTAGTTGACCTTGACTATTAATTCCTAACAACTTAACACGAAGATTTTCTTTTTCTTCCACTGAAATTCTGTCATCAAATATTGAAAATATTGCATTTTCTTCGGTTAAATAATCCATATGACGTAGTTGAGTAGATTTAGCACTACTTGCGATCAAAGGAAAATATTTTCCTTCGATTTGCGAAAATTCATGAAGCTCCGTTAGGAAATCTAAATCATTTTTTGGCGCATATATAGTAGATTCACAAGTAAACCAATACTATAAATATACTGTTATGAAATATATAAGCATCGACTCGAACTGTTCTACTAAGATTTCCGATATATTAAAATGCTCTTTAAATAGCAAAATTTTGAAAATGTATATAACCATAGAGAGCCATCTAGCATGGTGATCTGCTCTACAAGATTTAATTTTGTAATTTGAGTTCGCATTTAAATGCACAAGTGCTAGTTCCGCTACTTCCCGGTGATCTGCTCTACGATGATTAATTTTGGTCTGTTTTTCATAAAAATCTATCAGTGCTTGTTTATTTTTTTCCAGTATTGGTTTAAGTGTTTTGGAATGTAAAGCCGGTGTAATTTTCAAACTGCTGTTTTGGTTGAACCATTTTCGAAACTGGGCAAATATCGGAATTCCAGCACCAACACTTTTCATGGCAACAGCTTTGAATGGATTTGCTACACATAATTCTTTCTGATGTAGACGGCATGTCCTTCGGTTTAAATGTTTTGGGTTTGAATCCAAACTAATGGATTTTTCAAACAATATTGCTGCTCCACTTTTTCTACCGGAATTTGATGCTGTTGTATCGTACGAAAGCCCAACAATATTGTGTGTAATTTTTAACTCTTCGCACTGTTTTTTCAATTCATTTGCAATAGTTTGACCTGAACCATCTGCGATGAAATTGCAGGATATTAGCTTTTGCAGTCCATTTGGTGCAGATACGCTGATCACCAATTTTTCCACCATATCGTTACTGTTGTTCTGCATCTTTTTACCATCCCAATGCAATATTAAATGGTTTGGAAATTTAAATTGGTGAAGCCTTCTAAACGATTCCTGGCATTCGTTATTTCGCATATTCCATACAGTGGATTTCGATGATTTTGCTCTCACATTATTGAGCTGTTTAAGTTCTAAGAAAAGGCGCGACATAGAAGTGGAAGAAATTCCCAGACTATCCAAGAGTCCACAGATATTTGGACTAATAAAAACAAACGTGGAAACTTTTGACTTTGCTTCATCAAGCAACCAATCTGGGTCATTGGTTTCACTATCAGATTCTTCGTGCGCTTCTCCAACATCCAGTTCCTTTTCAAGACAAAGTTTTAATTCTCGTTTTGGTGTCGCTCGCTCACGTTCTTGGGTACGAGGAAATGGATCAGAGAGCTGGTCGTAAAATCTTACAATGTATGGTTTTTGAACTAAACTTCTTGGTTTAAAATTCTTTTGAACATTCTTAAAGCTTTGGAAATTTGAATGATTTTATTACGCAGGTAATAACGCTGCTTGTGATATAAATTCAACTTTTGCACATCTTCCTCTATTTCGGATACAACAGTAGAAGCTGTTACGAAAATATTGTGTTTTCCAATAGGATTAAGGATTGTAAAAAATCGACGTAAAAGGTCTAACTTTGTACACGACCGAATATCTTAGGGAAAAACGTACCTAGGTATATAATTTTATTAAAATAATATATAATGCATTTACCTGGAATCCGTCTAATTCTTTTTTCAGTTATTTTCTTAAGATCACACATTTCATAAAATAATGTTAAAATTACGAATACTTAAAACTCCAAACCTAATTCAATGAAAATTTAAATAATATAAGAATAACAAAATTTTTGAACTCTAACAACTTTTGAAAGTGTTACTTAGTTTATAATTTTTTTAATACAAAACAAGTATAGTATACCATTTTTTTCAGATAAGAATCCTCTTTAAATGTGCATACGAAAAAATAGTTAAAATGAAAGAATTCAAAAAAATAATTTTTTCCGAACACCCTAAT
The DNA here is from genome assembly GCA_963682025.1 of Cordilura impudica. Classification (NCBI taxonomy): domain Eukaryota; kingdom Metazoa; phylum Arthropoda; class Insecta; order Diptera; family Scathophagidae; genus Cordilura; species Cordilura impudica. The sequence continues at coordinate 114,592,741 of OY821517.1, forward strand.
GGCTATCCGGTGCATTATAAAAGGGCAAAAAACTGCTCATAAGCCTAGTTTTTTATGTAGAATCGATTCGTGTAGTCAGATTTTAAGTATATTTAGCTGTTTTTGTTCTACAAAGTAAGGTACCCAAAATTCGCGATATTAGTCGCCGATAGGCGATTGAAGGAGTTGGAATTTTAAAAAAACAAAAACGCCATTATTTTTATTGGCGCAAAAACCTTCTAAAAAGTAATGATATCAAAAAATCAAAAACAAAAACCAAAAAAAAAAAAAACACTCTAATATTCATATTCATTATTAAAGACCTATTCGTTTTTATTTTTGCTAACTTTTTATTGTATTACTAGCTATTTTTATCTGTCTTACCCGCGATCCAAAGGCCTTTGACTTGAAAAATGGTTCACAATGCTTTCCAGGCGCTGAGTACTTAGTCCCCAATTAACAAATTCCTCAAAAATATGAACTTTCTCCCCAAAAATTTGTATGGGATTGGCGAATTTGTTCATGATGAAAAAATTCCCCAATGTTTACGTTTTTTGGGGAGTAAATTCCTTTTTTTTTCCTTTAAAAATTTTTATATTTTCTAATTTAGACGCTACAGGAAAAATGATTCAAAAATAAGCTGCGAAACCGCTTTAAGTTTTTTTTAAGTTTATTTATTTTATAAACATCAAATATAACGGAATCGTTTGCAAATTAAAGGATTCAGAACTTTTAAAAATTGAATCACTTCATTCATTAAGTGATCATCATTGAGCAGAGACGTCAAATTTATAGAAGTTTCAAAAATGGAAAACTAATGCGACATTGAAAATTGTGCCACAAGTGTGCTTTAAAAAACTGTTTATACTGGTAGTATATGTATAGTAATTATTGCACATACATAGATAGAATTTATCATAATACTTTTCACTGAGCTGTGTTCCGCGAGCGAGTCGAGTCCGCGTCCGTGCGTTTAGCAGCTACACCCATGCTGCCGCGCAAATGCCGTTAACTTATTTTAATCACCAAATTATATTTTTCAGATCATTCCGCTATTTCAGCTAAGCTGTGTTCCGCGAGTGCGCGCCGCTTCCGTGCACCGAAATGATGCTATTGAAAAGAATAGAGATTTCAAATACGTTTATTGCAGGACAGATATTGAGAGCTTATCTTTTTTTGAAATTTGGAGAATTTGTTCACCATGAAGTTATTCCCCAATTTTTCAGGGAAAGAGTTCTTTTTTGGGAATTTGTTCATTGGGGTCTAAGTACTCAGCGCCTGCTTACCATTACAACTAACCATGTTTATGCGTGGATTATTTTGAGTGTATGATGTCTTAAAGTTACGATTTGTAGTTATTTTAGAGTTTTTGGATATACAACATTTCTGGTTTTTCCTTCTGGGGCATATACGAAATGATTTTGCTGGCTCCCAGCTCTGGAGCAGGCGACATATAATTATCTATAAGACAAAAAAGAGATGTTCTTAGTTGATACCTGCTACCGTAAGAGATTGTCCTCTCATGTACGTTATGTTAGGAAAATCTTTTTGTGTCATCTCTTGCAATGAAGGAACCAACCAAGTTTTCTGGTAGGGATATTGCAGTCGTTTCAGGAGTTTCACAATCTTCAAAACAGCAATAATTTCTAATTTCTGTCAGCTCACTGCAAAAAAAGCAAACAACCTAGTTGATGATTTTGACAACTAGTGGTGCAAAATTCTATCATATTTTACCCGGTACCAAATATAATCACAAAAACTTGATTTCCAAATTTCAACTAAACGCCACATTGGGACCATTTGCACCCAATATGTGACGTTCAGTTATATATATCTACTGGCATAAGCAGCATGAGTGATTGCGTTGGAAAATTAAATTCCGATCTTAATAAGATTTATAAATAGGCAAGTGCAAATAGTTTGTGCATCAATCCCTTTAATTCAAAGTGTCTGATTATTGCAAGAAAAACAATGATAATACCTTTTGAACTTTGATTTTGTTAAATACCCACAAAATTTTAATTATTTCAAAAACTTAAAATTAAGGCATCATTTTCGATGGTAAACTTACTTGGTCTGATCATATTACTTGTGATCATATTACCCCCCTTAACATTCGAATTTTGCATGCAAAAACATATCTTATGCCAACTCTAATATAGGGATGCAAAATATATGCGAACACTGAGTAAGAGTTGTAAAAAGCTTGCGTCCATTTTCAATGCAATTTTAAGATATGTTTTTAATATACGAAAATATGATCCGATTTCGTACTACTCAAAAAACTTTTTTTTTATATCACTTGTTTTTGTGTAAAATTATACGTAGTCATCAACCACCTCTAGAAGTCATGACATAATGTACATACGATACCAACATTTAGTATCCAAATGGCAATTTGGTATCTGCTCAGTATGTCTTTGGAATTCACTACCATCATCCGTTAAAATTATAAGCAACACTATGTATTTCAAGAGGGAACTTTTTAAATTTTTTTAGCTGAACCTTTTTTAAATTATTACTTTTCTAAACTTTTTTCTTTTTTTCGGGGTTTCACTCTTTTTAGTCTTATTTTTTATTTTTTATTTTGTGTTTTATATTTTATTCTGATTTTCTATTTTATTTTTATTTTAAATTATTTTGTAAATTTTTATTTTCGTTCCTCTTTAATATTTTTATATTTACGTTAGTTCTTTAGAAAACCTATTTGTTCAACTTCCGAATACAATTCAAGGTAAAACTCCTATACTTTACTTATAAGATTATAAATCTTCTTGTTTTGGAAATCATATAAATAACTAAACAAATAAATAAATAAAACAGAATACTGTAATAGTAAATCTGACTACAAATATTCGGTTGGCAATAGATTCTGATATCACAATGAATCCGTTTTTCGTTTACATTGCTTTAATTTGAGCAAAAATAGAGCCTTTAAAAAAAAAATCATGTGAGTCCGATCGCAGGGGAGCTGTGTAAACATCTAGTAATTAAAGATTTTTTATAGCACTTTCTGAAAATCTAACAGAAAGCATATCACTTATAGCAATCAACTGCAGGGGCTCTGTTAATATAAAAATATTTATTATTATTTATTATTTTAACCGGTTAATTTTTAATTTTTCGTTTTTTATTTTTTATTTTAAATTCTTCGTTTTTAATTTTTAATTTTTTTTTAATTTTTAATTTTTTATTTTGCATTTTTTATTTTTAATTTTTTATTTTTCATTTTTTTATATTTCATTTTTTTTTTTCATTTTTTATTTTTCATTTTTAAATTTTAATTTTTCATTTTTAATTTTTCGTTTTTCATTTTTAATTTTTATTTTTTATTTAATTTTTTTTTTCATTTTTTATTTTTCATTTTTAATTTTTCGTTTTTCATTTTTAATATTTCATTTTTTTTCATTTTTTATTTTTCATTTTTAATTATCAAACAGGTTTTCATAATATCATAACTTTTTCACCAATACAATCACATTTTGTCTTACGACTCGCATGTTACGCTGTTTTTGAAATTTTCCTCCCTTTTCGTTGTTCATTTTTAATTTTTTTTTAATTTTTCATTTTTCATTTTTTATTTTTCATTTTTTATTTTTAATTTTTTTATTTTTCATTTATTAATTTTAATTTTTCATTTTTTATTTTTCATTTTTAAATTTTTCTTCATTTTTTTTTTTACATTACCCAATTTTTATTTTTTTTTTCATTTTTCATTTTTTATTTTTCATTTTTTATTTTTCAATTTTCATTTTTATTTTTTATATTTAATTTTTTATTTTTCATTTTTTATTTTTTATTTTTAGTTTTCATTATTCATTTTTAATTTTAGTTTTTCATTTTTCATTTCTTATTTTTCATGCTTCATTTTTTATTTTTCATTTTTTATTTTTAATTTTTTAGTATTAATTTTTTATTATTCATTTTATTTTTTCATTTTTCATTTCCTATTTTTCATTTTTAATTTTTTTCTTCTTTTTTCGTTTTTCATTTTTTATTTTTCATTTTTCGTTTTTCATTTTTTATTTTTCATTTTTCGTTTTTCATTTTTCATTTTTCATATTTCATTTTTCATTTTTTATTTTTCATTTTTCATTTTTCATTTTTCATTTTTCATTTTTATACCCTATACCACTATGTGGTTTGGGTATAATGACTTTGTGCTGCTGTTTGTAACAACCAAAAATATTTGACCTAGACCCATCTTTAATTATACCGATCGAATCAGAATCACTTTATGAGTTGATTTAACAATGTCCGTCCGTCCGTCCGTCCGTCCGTCTGTGTGTCCATGTAAAGCTTGTAATCAAACTGCAGGTCGCAAATATGAATATATTTTGATGAAATTTGGTATGTAAGCTTTTATCGGCCATGGGCTGAACGCTATTGAAATTGGTGAGAATCGGTCCATGTTCAGACCTAGCCCCCATACAAATTACCCATATGAAATCGACATAAATTGCCATAAGATCCAAATTGTCATATAGATCTTACTAAAATTGGGTTTGTATGCGTTCATTACATCCACTAATGAGTAGTCCAAAAATGATCCCTTTGACCCCATATAGAGCTGCTTCCCGATCTTCACTTATATCTATTAAAAAACAAAAATATTGCACTGCTTCTTCTCAAATTTTGTTTGTACATATTTTTGCAAAATACAAGAGACTTTACCAAACATGAACAGGATCGGTCCATTTTTGGACCTAGTCCCTTTATAGATATAGCATCCGATATGAACTTTTTCATATCTGCAGCCAAAAAAATTAATAAAAATCCCACTCAAATTTGGTTTTTGCTTATTTTCTATGTCCAGTCTTAGGCCCAACTAAGAGATAGGGTTTCTAAACGCATGGTATAGGGTATCATATAGTCGGTCTAGACCGACTATAATTTTCTTACTTGTTCATTTTTAATTTATTTTTCAATTTAATTTTTTATTTTTCATTTTTTATTTTTCATTTTTCATTTTTAATTTTTCATTTTTCATATTTTATTTTTCATTTTTAATTTATTTTCATTTTTAATTTTTCATTTTTTTTTTCATTTCTTTTCATTTTTAATTTTCAAACAGGTTATCATAATATCATAATTTTTTCACCAATACAATCACATTTTGTCTTACGACTCCCATGTTACGCTTACATGTTACACTGTTTTTGAAATTTACCCCCCTGCACGTACAGATGTTTACACATCAAAAACATAATATTTATTTACGCTCATCACTTCTTAACTCTGTTATGCTGTACGTATGAGTATGATGAATTACAACTCATACGTCTACATGTTAATTTGGCAGGAAATAAAAAATCGAATTCTTAGTCGTAGAGGAAAATGTTTAAGATTTCTACAATATTATTTAGAATGACGTAAAATTTTGGCTATGAAGCTAAAATCACATACATATATCTCAAAAACCAGAAGTCATAGAACGAATTGGTTGAATAGAAAGCTTACGAAAATAAAAATATTTTCATAATTTTTCAACAGGCTCCTGGTGCGCGTTACAAGCAAGTAGCTTATACAGTTAAGGACTAAAGTCCATATACACTAGACTAGTTGCAGTTGTATGGGATTATTTCTCTCATTTTCTGTCGTAAATGCGGTCTTAATTTTTTAGCTATATCCGACCGTCGTGATGTTGCCTTCTGGTGCCTAAAAGGGCCCAAAGCACCTGCAGTGTATTTATATGGGAAATTACAAAAATTTCGTTCTACAGTTTAATTTTTTCGACAAGTTGTTATATGAATCGAAATCAATACTAAATTATCTTTCAAAAAAGCTATATAGCTTCAAAATCGAGTAAAAACTCGCCACATAATTGCAGCTGCCCTAGACCACTTTCGTGTCAAAAAAAAAAAAAACACTAGGTCATGATATTTGACAGAACTTTTTTCCACTTTAAGAAATTAATGAAAGCGATCTCTTTTTTTTTGTCTCTATACCTATAAGAACTCAGATGTGAGGTAATATTTTATTATCACGTTGTTTACCTATTGCGAAATGAGACCAGAAATTGAAAATTTTTGATAAAATTTTGAAAACTCCTTTTTTAAGTTTTAAAAAATTTTCTATAACAAAATTTCAGTAAATGCATCTGGCGCCTTAAGGTTTCGTGTTACAGATTAACTGTGTGAATTTATAAGTAAATGCCTTTGCCAGAATTTTAGATTTTTGTGAAATAACCAGTAAATATACTCTTTTTAAACACTTTGTATCAATATTTAATCCCGTTTCTACTTCTAAATGTTGTACTTCATCTTAATGGCCTAGGCTTTCATAAAACATTATATGACCCCATTAACTCGTTTTTAGTTAAAAAAAAGTTAAAAAGTTAGTTTAAAAGTTAAAAAAAGTTGTATTTTCATAATTATTTTTTGAAGATATGAATTAATAATGTTGGACTATTTATTTCTTATACACGTTATAGCATAACATTTGTAGAATCTTCGAAAAATTTTCAATTAAAAATTGTAATAAATAATTCCGTGACAGCGAATCTCCAGAGGCATTGTTATTTTCCGGTGGTCTTCATAACTCCTTACCGGATCGTGTGAAATAAAAAAATCTAAAAGTATTTAAAAGGTGACATGTTTCCTGAGGCAACGCCGAAAAACACGATTTTGACTATAAAATTTCTGCAATTTGTTGTTAAAAATGGGGAAGAAAATAGAAAATAAAAAAAAACTCTTCGTGATTACCTGACGATTTATGTGTAGATATAGTTTGTAAAATTATAAAAGAATCGGTCAAATAGATTTTTAGTTCTGATGTTCATGGACTTCGAACATCTATTTGCTACAAAATCGATTTAAAGTTTTTTAAAAACTGATTTATACGCGATATACCATATGAGGCCGGTCGCTAGAGACGCTGTGTCGTCTAAAGTTTTGAAATTTTGACACAACACTCTCAACATGTTGTACATTCAGAAAGAGAAATCCAAAAAAAGTTTTCAAAACGTTACACCCCTTAACAAATAATAACGAAGAAAAGCAGTTCCCGAAATCACAAAAAATAAATAATTTAAAAAAAAAATTTATAAAAAGGAGGATTTACCTAAAAGTTCACATAAAGAATCTTTAAACTTTGGAGTTTGTTTAAGAAAATCTTTTAGAACTTAAACAAGTAAGAAAATTATAGTCGGTCTAGCCCGACTAAACGATACCCTATGCTATGGTTAAGAGACCCTATCTCTTCGGTCCAACTAATTGGATATAGCAAATAAGCAAAAACCAAATTTGAGTGGCATTTTTATTAATTTTTTTCGCTGCAGATATGAAAAAGTTCATATCGGATACTATATTTATATGGGGACTAGGTCGAAAAATGGACCGATCCTGACCATATATGGTATAGTCACTTATAATTTGAAAAAAAATATAAACAAACCAAATTTGAGAAAAATCTGTGCAATATTTTTGTTTTTTGATAGATTTAAGTGAAGATCGGGAAGCAGCTCTATATGGGACCTATGACCAAGAATTTTCCTACAGGGAGTAATTTTGATCTATTGTAATAAACACATACAAACCCAATTTGACTGAGATCTATATGATAATTTCAACAGCGTTCATGTCATGGCCGATGGAAGCTTATATATCAAATTTCATCAAAATATATTCATATTTGCGACCACACAGACGGACGGACGGACGGAGGGACGGACATGGCTATTTCGACTTAAAAATTGATTGTGAGTCGATCGGTATAATTAAAGATGGGTCTAGGACAAATATTTTTGGTTGTTATAAACAGCAGCACAAAGTCTTTACACCCAAACCACATAGTGCTATAGGGTATAAAAAGGAGATTTTTGGTCTCATTGCGCAATAGGTTAGCAACGTGGTAATAAAACGATACTTCATGTCTTAAAACCTATTGGAATAGAGACAAAAAAAATGATGGCTTTAATAAATTTCTTAACATTAATCTGAATCTTCAATTTAATAAAGAAACAAAAGTTTGAAAATGAACAGAAATGAATGTTTTCACGAAGAGAAAGAAAAAATTTATGTGCCCCGTGTGGAAAAAAAATCATGTTTGGTTAAACAAAACCAAACAAATTTCTTATTAATAAAAATACTGAAATTTTGTTTAAGAAATTTATAAATAAAAAGGATTTCAATATTATAGATCCTAAATTTCCGTTAAGTATTTGTATAACTTTTTATCTTACTCTACGTGATTTCGAAAAATGTACTTTTATAGACCCATACAAGATATCCCAAATTATGAAGATATCGTTTTAGCAAAAGAAATTCAATTTTCCAAAGATACATGAAGATACACGTCTTGCAGGAAGAGATAAAAGCGAAAGCAAAAACTACCATAGTACAATTAATCCTCCTCTTTTTACGCAAAATGATGATGTGAAAATTTTACAAAAATGTGTTATTCCAGAATTTCATATTTTACAAGAGCTTGTAAACCACCTCTTTTGGCGAAGAAAAGTCATATTGTGGCCAAAAAATAAAAAATAAAAGATGCTGCACTGAACCGTAATTGATATGCATTTGAAGGAAACTGATAAACTGGATGACCCGAAAATCTACAGCGATATAGGATATTTTGAAATTATTCCGAACATCAATGTTTTTAAAGCTAAGGATACGCTGTTTTACTTTTGGGAGACGTAGACTTTCAATAAATTCTCATATTAATGAACTGCGTACGGCTTTGAAAAGCATTGGCGACATATCAGAAACTTTGAAAATTCATGTTATTCTCGAACACGTAGAAAATTGTCTACAAATAATTGATAATAATAATGGTTTAGGATTTTGGTGAGAGCAAATTGGAGAAGCAGTTCGCAACTAATTCTTGAAATTTTGGGAAAGGTACAAGCTAAATTCTATATAGGATGAATATTATGCACCAAGACTTCAAAAAACTGTAGTTGAGTTTTCCTTGCTACACATCTAAATTTTAAGCTTTAAACAATTGAGGGCACAAACAAGCCCACCTAAGGACTTATATACAGTAAATCAATAAAAAGCTTGTACAGTACACTTACTTATGTTTTTGTTGCATTTTCTTTGAAACTTAGAAGACACATATAAAATAAAATGTTAAAATATTCTGTATTTTATTAACTTTTCAAATACTTTAAAGAAAATTTGTGAAAATATTATGTTCTAAACAATAACTAACAAAAACAAAAAAGGTACATTTCATGAAACGCAGAAAAAACTTGTACACTCTTCATAGTACGATGTATGGAAAGGTACCGATATCAAACCCAATTTTGTTTTCAGTTGCCTATGCCACTCGCAGATTGCTCTTTATATTTCTAATGTGCACAGTTTACGCGAAATCAATAAAGATATGGATTCAAAGCAAAATTCATTAGAAATATAAAAATATATTATAAATCTTTGGGAGGAGACAAAGATTTTAAGGAACATTTACGAAATTGTAACAAACTCGCACTCTACCGTCAAATGCATTATTGATATGTACCAGAAAAATGGGTTTTTAATTAGACCAAGTGGAATCGCAAAGCCAAGAAACTTTCATCTTTACAAACGCAAAGGCAAATAGTTCGAAACATTGGTGAAAACTCCAAAATATCGGCATTCGAAATAACGCAAACGTGGCCGAACATTGAATTATTCAGGAACACACACAAAGTGTAAAAATTTTTTTACTTTCGGAAGGCATCAGAGTGTATAAACCCCAAAACAAGCCTCTGTTTTAAGCAACAAAGAAGCGACTGGAGTATGCTAAAGAGTATGTCTCGAAGGCACTAGAGCTTTGGTACGATTTGATATTTACAGATAAGTCAAAATTCAATATATTTGTATACACTGGATGACGTTTTGTGCGAACAAAGAAGTGTACAGCATTGTAGCCAAAAAAAATGTTTATAAAACGTTCAGACATAGTGGCGGCAGTGTTATGATTTGTGGTGCAATGAGAGCTAATAGTGTCAGAAATTTTCAGTGTGTTGAAGGCACAATGAATAAATTTGAGTATTTAAACATCTGATGGAAAAATTTGCGACAAACAGCTGCAAAATTGGAAATTGCCGACAATTTTAGTTACGTTTATGACAACGATCTAAACCATTCCTTATTTGTGATTAAAGAATAACTGCTGTAAAACTGTAAAAAAGTGCTACCTCATCCACCCGAATGTCGCGATGTAAATCGAATCCAACATTTGTGGGTCCATATAGAAAAAAAAACTATGATCAAATCTCTTAAAAGCATATAATATTTTAAAACTGCACTTCAAAACATATGGGCGTCAATTAGACCTGACTCACACAAAATTTATCTCTATCAATGCTAAAAAGTTACACTCCGTTATAATTGCTAAGGGCCGTCATACAAAATTCTAGTTTTTAAAAATAATGATGAAAAATCCTTACTTTTTTAAGAATTTCTGAAATGTAATGTAAGTTTTTTTTATGGTTTTTGTAAATTTTTCTTAAGAACCGATATTTTCACAAATTTTTTTAAAACTATTTGAAAAGTGAATAAATACAGAATATTTTAACATTGGATTTTACATATCTAGTGTACATAGTTTCAAAGATAATGCCACATAGACATATGCAAGTATACTGTACAACTTCTTTATTGGTTCACTATACTCGCTTAAACCCATTTACATACACCACACACACACACTAACACACACATGGAATCAGACATCTGTCATGACTACGTCGCTGATTCTGGATTGTGCTGAGAGTCAAAATTCCTATAAAGGAAGCAACCAAATATCTTTCATTGGGTAATTCGGTGGGTTGAATTCGAATCTGTAATTGGTTTTTCTCTATCACGTCAGGTTTTCGAGATAAAAAAAATGTTTTTATTCGTTTTTTATTACTTTATTTAAAAATCAATCAATTTTCAAAAGTAAGTGGTGGTATTTGAAAGTCGTTTGTATTTTGCTGCGCACAGAAAAAAGATTGGTTGAAATTCGGTTACCATTAGAAAAATTTGTTAAGCTAATAATAATTTTTATTGTAATTCTTCAATATTTAATAATACAATAGATTTACTTTAATAACTACTCTATAAACACAATTCTTCTGAAATAAAAGTATCTGCAATATACAAGATATTCAACTGATTTAATTGAGGCAACCTTATATATGCAGGAATTGCATACTACAATCCTAAATATTGGCGACTGCAATTTCTTATTTTGTTATAACAACATATTTAAAACCAAAAATTTTTTAACATATATTGTAACAAATTATTTTTTAAGTTTCTATAAATCAAATTCTTATTAAGAATTATATTTCGGTTATAACAAAAGAAACCAAAACTATTAAACTATTTTTGTATTTCTAACCAACAGAAACTTGCATGAATCAAATTCTGTTGTAAATACCGAATAAATATAAAAATATGTTTAGTCATACCGAATTTTCGAATTGAATTGTAATTTTTCAAAACAAAATGTAAGAAAAAAAACTTTTAAATACTATATGAACATTTAGATTTTCAAATCATATCACAACGTTTATAAAAACTTCAAAGTAATTTACAAAAAAAAAAAAAAAAAAAAAAAAAATGGATCATAGAAGTATGTAATTTAAATAAATAAAAGTGAAGGTGTAGTTAAGTGCATCTGGCGCGAAGCTTTTGCGTGACATTTATGATTATGGTTTAGAAAAATAATCCGCCAGAACTACGCTTATACCTACAGAAGTTATTTATTATCATATTACAATAAATAAATGCGACTACGTCCAGGATTTGATTTCAGCAACAACTCCTGAGTTGGCAACGCAAATATGAGAGTTTGCTTATACGCCTGTGTTGGCAGAAAAAATATTTCTAAGGACGCACTTAACTAGGAAGTTGTGGTGATCTTACCAGACATTATTTAGAAATGAATAACCGCAAGTCTATACTCACGAACAAAATGAAATGTTTCGTGTTGGATGAGGTAGATGAAATGTCCTGTGATTTCATCAAAGACCGAAAATGTATCGCGATCTATTGGAACACAGTCAATGTGTCATGTATGTTTCATCCAATCAATTCTTTTCTGTAATAGAAGATGCAACTTCGATCAATTTACTCAAGAGAAAGTTACATATATGTGATCATAATTTATGTTTGTTGTGTCAAGTTGAGTTCCGGTAACAAAATAACTTTTTCCAATTAACAACTTATTATTTCAGGAAATTTGGTGGACAATATGCCGATATATTATAATTTTTGATTAGTGGAACAGAAAAATAGGTTTCTCAACATTGTAAAATTCATAAAGTATGTACGGACTACCTAATGATGATTACAATTTTATTGTAAGCTAGTGTCTTATATCCCTTAAATAAAAATAAATTATTAGTAAAAGTTATTATTAAAAAAGTCTTGTTTTAAATATTCTATATCAGCAAAAACATACAAAAATGGTAAATAAAATTAATAAATCCATTGTACCAACTAAATACCATAATTCAAACAATCGAATTTATATTTATATACAACTGCCTTTACCATTCTATGTTTATGTAGACTATATCATTCAGTAATAACAAAAGAATATTGTGATAGTACATGGGACTACCAAAATTCGGTTGGCAACAAATTCGGTTGCAACAACGAATCCGTTTTCTGTGTGTGGTTTGGTTTTACATATTAGAGTACAGCAATAGTCTCCCAGCATACTTTTGTCCCAAAATCCTTGATAATTTCTTTAAATTTTCATTAAATCCTGGTGAGCCGCTCCCCTTATTCGTCGCCCACCGTACTTAGGTTTTGTGGAAAAAAAATCTAAATGCGATTGAAGAAAATGCATTTTGAGTGACATTCGTGCACCAAATTCCTGAAAATTTGTCAATAATTCAGCAACAATTTGTCTGTAGTTTTCACTCTTATCGTTTCGAAGAAAACTGTCCACGTTGCTCTTGAAAGATTTCCAGGCGAATATTCTTTCTCCAATAAACATTGTGAAAAATTATGAAAATTTAGGAAAAACATATATTTAAATGCTGCACCGTCTTTGGCCTTGACAAAATTCTTAAAAAGGACCATTTAATGGATCATTTAATGGTTTAATTTAAATGTTTTGTGTTCCTGGTGAACACTCAATTCTTTTTGGCCACTCTGTTCTGACGTAATGATGACATTTAGCGCGACTATCCCATAGAGAAAGGAAACAACAATATTTTGTGAAACCTCCTTGCATACCATTCAACAAACCAATGACCTGAAGCAGATTAGTTTACAGTTATTTACGATATATACAAAAAAATTTAAATCACACACCTTAAGATCACCACAGATCTTCCATTTATGATCGTTTTCTTTGAGTAATAACAAAATTTCAGTCATTGATTCGTAATCTTGCTTTGTATTAATGGCATGGCATTATTCAAAAGAAGAGCCTTTAAACTGTACTTAGAGCCATCAATAAATAATCTCCTGGTTCATATTTTGAAATAATCCGTCAAAATCAGTACAACATAGAACAGAGTGTTTCTTTACAAAATATGCAGCCAATTCCAAGTTTCTATCTCTATAGATTGTTACTTTTCTCGCAACTACAAGATGTTTCCGCTGCTGCATGCGTGAAGCTAGTAATTCTGCGTGTTACTACGTTAAGTATAAATCCTGAATTAGATATTCAGCTCAGCTTGAGTCACTAAATGGCGTTCATCATCAGCTACTTACAAACTACCGTTGCTGGTGAAAGATGTTTCGGACTCACTGCTAAACTGGTTTGAAACCGATAGGACATGCGCGTAAGTAATATTTTTTAGATTTTTCATATTGAGTCCAGCAACTTTTGTTAAACAGAAATAGCAATCGGTTTGGTGGTTACTTGACTCTCTCCAAAGTACTGGAATTGAAAAGTCGAAATAGATCTTCTTGCCATTTATCCACTTGTATACAACAGTTCTGCAGCTATCGCAAAACATTGTCGGTGTCCACGGGTTTTCCAAGTTTCTGACAGCAAAACCAAAATAATGTAAACATGCCTATTTTAATGATTCTGATATTGCATATCCTTTCTTTCAACCAAATATTCACCACAAAAAAAAAAAAAACAAAAATATCTTGAATCAGTAACACACGATGACAAATCGGGCAAAAAATTTGTGGAAGGAGTCTTCTTGCAAACACTCCTTTATATTAATCTCAGTATTTAAAGAGCCCGTTGTAACAAGTGACTTGCTGCATTTTTTACAACTGCAACTTGCTTGCCACACCAGTAACTTATTCTGGAAATTCCATCTAATTTTGGGTCCTAAACTTATCCTTAGTAAAATAAAAATATTGACTGTGAAGTTATAAAAGTCTGTCACTACATGCTCTTCGGCTTCGATTATGCAGAAGGAACATTTTACTTTGCTTTACTTTATTTTATTACTAGCTGTTTTTACCCGGTCTTGTCCGGGATCCAAGGGCTTTTGACTTGAAAAATGGTGGGATATGCTTACCGTGCGCTGAGTATTTAGTCTCCAATGAAACATTCCTAAAAAAAAATAAACTTTCTCTTTAAAAATTTGTATGGGATTGGGGAATTTGTTTATGGTAAACAAATTTCCCTTATTTTAGAAGTTTTTTTATAAGATGCTACAGCAAAAATGCTTCAAAAAGAAGCTGCGAAACCGCCTTAAGTTTTTTTTTTATTTATTTCGTAAACATCAAATATAGCGGAATCGTTTGCAAATTAAAAGAATCAGAACTTTTTAATATTGAACTACCTCATTCAAAAAGTGATCATCATCGAGCAGAGATGTTAAAGAAAAATGGAAAATGAATGCGACGTTTAAAATTGTGCCCCAAGGTTGCTTTCAGCAACTGCATATAGTCTATGTATAACAATTATTGCGCATACGTAGATAAAACTTATCATAAGACTTCTCACTGAGCTGTGCTCCGCGAGTGAGTCGCGTCGCGTCCAAAATATATTTTTCGGAGCTTTCCTATATTTTAGCTGAGCAGTGTTCCGAAACCGTGTCGAGTCCACGTCCGCGCTTTTGGCAACTACACCCGTGCTGCCGCGCAGTTGAAGTCAATTTATTTTAATCGCAAAAATATATTTTGCAGATCACTTCGATATTTTCGCCGGATTTCTAGACGCACTTGAGTAGATTCAGGCATATCCGCTTCTCTTAACAAAGATTGTCTTGATATTTGGGCTTCAAGACGATTGCTCAGGTGTTTCAGCATTTCTCGACTCGGAGTGTCTAACTTGTTGAGACTCGATACGAATTTGGGTCTGATCGGATTCTCTAGAGTTCTGTTTACTCTAAGCTTTTTTGCATTTGAGGTAGAACGGCCTATATGCTATGCTTTCATGTGCAATTCACAATTGCAAATAGTTCTTTTTTCACCTTTCAACTCATTTATGTAGTGAAAAAGATGAAATGGAAATATTTGTTATAGGTTGCTTTCCAATGTAGCCAAAAGGTGAGATTGAAATGTATTGTATTGTATTGTATATTGTATTTTCCAATGTAGAGATGGAAATATTTGTATGAATTGACCTCATCGGAGCAATCCTACAGCGGTAGTCAACCTGTATATGTTCACCCATGAAAGAAATCTGCACTAACAACTCATATAGTAAAAAAGGCAAGACGGGAATATTTATAATAGGTTGATTTACAATATTTATTTCATAGTGGTGTAAACTCAAGAGTAGTACGTAAAGAGATTTATGTACAAAGTTTTGGGAAAGTCCATTGAAAAATTAAAGTATGTTAACAAACATTAAAGCGTGTATAGAAAATTTAAAAAAACGGGCGTGGCCGATTGAAATATATGAGGACCCTGTCTGGCATATGAGAATAATGTGTACCAAATTTCAGTGGAATCCGTTGAAAAATAAAAATTTGTATTGCCGTCAAACAAACAAACAAACAAAAAATTAGAGTGAGTCAACTCAAAATTTACAAATTTTCAGTAGAGGCAAAAAACCGTTTTTTTTTAATATTTACTATAAAATTTAAAAACAGTTGTTTTGTTGTAAAGAATTGCGAATAATAAGTACACAACAGTAGTTGTTTTTGCGATTTTTTCAATGATCATCAAAAATAACAAATTTTTTGGGTGGAACGCAAAATATGGCTTTTTAGCTAAAGAAGCAACTCTTATAACGCAAAGAGGGTTACAACTGTATTTATACCCTATACCACTATGTGGTTTGGGTATAATGACTTTGTGCTGCTGTTTGTAACAACCTAAAATATTTGACCTACACCCATCTTTAATTATACCGATCGAATCAGAATCACTATCTGATTCGATTTAACGATGTCCGTCCGTCCGTCTGTGTGTCCATGTAAAGCTTGTAATCAAACCGCAGGTCGCAAATATGAATATATTTTGATGAAATTTGGTACTTGAACTTTATCGGCTATGGGATGAACGCTATTGAAATTGTTGAGAATCGGTCCATGGTCAGACATAGCCCCCATACAAATGACCCCTATGAAATCAACATATATTGCCATAAGATCCAAGTTATCATACAAATCTTAGTCAAATTGGGTTTGTATGTATATATTATATCCATTAATCAGTAGTCCAGAAATGATCCCTATTGGACAACTCTTAGTCATAGGCTCCATATAGAGCTGTTTCCCGATCTTCACTTAAATCTATCAAAAAACAAAAATATTGCACTGATTCTTCTCAAATTTTGTTTGTATATATTTTTAGAAAATACAAGAGACATTACCAAACATGGTCAGGATCGATCCATTTTTGGGCCTAGTCCCCATATAAATATAGCATACGATATGAACTTTTTCATATCTGCAGCCAAAAAAATTAATAAAAATCCCACTCAAATTTGGTTTATGCTAATTTTCTATATCCAGTTAGTTGGGCCTGAGAGATAGGGTATATAAACGCATGGTATAGGGTATCGTATAGTCGGTCTAGACAGACTATAATTTTCTTACTTGTTTTTTTTTTTGCGAAAGACTAGAAAAATCGATGTAAGGTTTTTACTGTGGATAAATATGACTACTGTGTATCGTTTTGTTGCAAAAGGTGAAAATTGAAAAATTGTGAGTTGACTCACTGAAGATGTACAGGTGCGATATATAGATTTGTAACAAGACTGAAGTCTTAAAACAACGCAGGGGTACTTAAAGGACATATTTAATAATTTAACATTGTTTTTAATAAAAATATTAACGAAACTGATAATAATACTAATAATAACGTATTTGAGAATCAGAAAAATTAATAAATATATTTAAATAATCTTATATATTAAAAGAATTTATGAATAAACTTTGCATTCAAGATTTTTTTCAATATTTTTCTTCTCTCAAACCTCTTTAACTACAGTTCTAATTAACGTAGGCTGTTGACATAGGTCTAGGAACACTCAGTGGATGAAGCTCCTTCTTTTTAGCTATTAAGTGCTTAAATGCGTTGGGTTTGAGGAAAGTTATATGTGGAGAATCAACTTTGCTTTTACTGTACGTTAGCTTCTCTTGGCATATTTTGGCATTACTGTACGTTAGCTTCTCTTGGCAAATTTTGGTATTATATTATAAAAATTTATATAATATAATATAATATAATGCTGCGGAGCAGCACCCCTCTAGTAATAATTAATTAATAATTATAATTAATAATTAATAATTAATAATTAAATAAAAAAAAGTAAGTATAGCTCAAACACATTTTTCTTAAAAGAAAGGGCGTTGCTTATGTTTAATGTTTACTGGCGGCATGTTCCGAAAATGTTAGCGTCAATATAAAATTGCCATTCTGATATAAATCTATGATGTTTGATTTTAATTTTATTTTTCGTTCTATTAAATCTGCTGAATTTTATTATATTAATTAGATAGTCTGGCTCTCCATTGATAATAATTTTATTTAAGATTATTAAAGTACGTATTTTCAAGAAGTCCTCAAATTGTACCCCATATAGTGTTTACGTGAGCGTTAAATGGGACCCACCGTATTTAGCTGGTATCGGACTACAATGGATATTGACATACAGAGTGCGCTGTAGATATATAAGTCTGTTCTTTTCTTGAAGTTTTTACTAAAATCTACATTTCTAATCCCGAAATTGTACTTGTTTCTTTTAATCGTTGTTTAATTCTTTAACCCTAAATATCGTTTTTGTGTTAAATTGAAATTTTGTTTTATAACCACATCTGTATAAATTCAACGGCCTATTGGAAAAAACTTAGAGAAATTAATCTTAGATATTACTTAGAATTTTGTATAGAACCTTTAATTTTTGTGTTTTTTTTACTATTTTTTTTGGTAGCCTTAGCTTGATTGTTGGTTCCACAATTTTTGGAAAACCAGTCCCAAATTCTACACAAATTTGTTCGTATAGTTTCTTCGAATCTCCGCAGTCCAAACACTTATCTAGTAATGTTATTGTAAACAACCTTTAATCTTCGTTTACTTTCTGAGTCACAACAAGAAATAACACCACATCCATACATCGAAATCGATAACAAATATGCTTTTGCGAGTAAGAATCTAATTTTTATAGGTGTACAGCATTGTCTGGGCCAGAGTGTTCTAAGCATATTTTTATGAAACATGATTTTATTTCAATGCTCTATCTTAGACCTTAAATTTTGTAGGCTTGTCAAGCCTGCATTCGCTTTGATTTTTCACAACAAATAGTCCGAGCACTTAGCTAAACGAGCTGCGTTTCTAACGGATGTGTTGGGAGCTCTTTTCAATATGCTTTTTATACGAACATCATGTTGATATTTCTTTATCCCGAAACTGGCTTCCTATCAGTGATCAAGTTCTGCTTATAGTTTCTTTGGCAATGTTTTTGTGAGACCAAATTAAATTTTTTTTTGGAAATAATTAATAACTTTAGCACGTACTTTTATGTCGTCACCGATTTTAATTAAACTGACAGTAAAATAGCTAAGTTTTTATTTTCAAATTAACTTCATAAAAAAAATTCAAGAAATACCTGGGAACAAAATTATGGGGTAAAAAGTATGCCCCATCTACCCTAAGCGACTTTGCGGTGATCTTGTAAAGAGTTTGTGCTACTGTTTTTTCATACGGGACGCTAATATGAAAATAAATTTCGTTGAAATTGTGAGTATAAGCTTTTGTCGGCCATGACAGCAAGGGTGTCAAAATTATTTAATATTGGTACATGTTCAGACCTAGTACTCATACAAATAGCTTTATAGATTGTCTTAACTTATATATATTTTTTGTACCCATTATTCTTGAAATATATCATTCATAGTCATAGAGCTCATAAAAAGTTGCTTCCCCATCTTCACTTAAATCTGGTAAAAATTAAAATTTTGCATTTCTTAAATTTGGGTTATATATGTTATTGCGAAAAAGTAAAGTTTCTTCTATATATGGCCAGGATCGGTCTATTTTTCGAAATAGTCGCATCTGATATGAACTTTTTGATTTTGGAGGACAACAAATTTATAACAAACCAATCAAATTTGGTTATTTCCTATGTTCAATTAATTGGTCCTAAGACGCTTTCTCTAAAATCATGGTAAAGGGTATCGGATAATCGACCCAACCGGATAGCAAGAATAGAATAACATTACTATGATCGAATTTCATATCAACAATGGTTTACGATATAACGTTAAGTAAAACGTGTTTGTGCAGCTATTCCTGAATAAATGGAAAACCTCACTTCAATTCTGAAAATATTTAGCACCTTCTTTCTAAATTTTAATTTTCTTCAATAATATTTTTCTTAGAATTTATGGTGTATTGTTCTGACAAATCTATTGCTCTTTTCTGCCATTTTTGTCATTATGTTTGATGTATTTTCCATTAAAAATAAGTTAAAATATGCCCCTGCTAAGTGCATAATTTTATACTTTTCGTTTCTATCAAATTACAACATAGCAATTTTATACAACACTAAAAAAATACATCAATACTCTTAGCATTTGTTGATTGATCTGTGTAACTAAATATTTATAAAGCACAAAAATGATATATTCCAGACATTTTTCAAAGTGTAAATACGAAATTCTTACACAAAGAAAAAATAATTTTTTTCTAATTTATAAAATGGTTGTGTGAATAAACTTTATTTTTTGTATTGTAAATTAATGCGTTTCTATTATACTGATCCCTTAAATTTGTTGATGCTTTTGCTTATTGTGCCATATTCTGATATTAGTTTTTAGTTCATTGTCATGTGGTGTTGTTGTTACATAACTTCTTTTTTATTGCGCAGATTAGTTGTTTTTCTTTTCAACATTATTATTACTGGTCATTTGTCATTATTTTGTATGAAAGCCTAAGCACATTTCAGTATGCTGGAGGGTTGAAAAATAAATATAAAAAGGTTTATTTCTTAAACCAAAAATATTAAGTCGAGAATTATAAGGATATTTCAGATTAATATTACTTTCATAATAGTTCACTTTATATTAGTCATATGAACATAACTAACAGACCACACACATATACACTCCGTGATAACTGTCAGTTAATAACTGTCAGGAAATCCAGCGACAGATTTTCTCAAGTTCATGTTATACTGTATAAACCAAAAAGATGGTTAGATAATCATTCATATATATATTCCACAACAATAATAATGTGCAAGATAATAATATTCATAAATTTATTTTAAAGTTTAGAGGAATGAAAAGTTTTTTAAAAAAATTAACTTTTTATATTAACAATTTACTCTTAATATTTATAATACCCAACCTTTTTCGGATTGCATATTGTAAAATGTTTAATGGTATCTTCAAAAAAGGACAGACAATTCAAATATAACACAGAAAACATTAAAAATTTGGAACAGTTTTCTTTATTTCTCAACATAATCTCCTTTTAGTTCAACACAATTTTCCCAGCGATATTCAATAGCTTAGATATCTTGTTTATAGTAATAACTAGCTAGCTCCTTAAAACATCCATCAACCGCAGACGCCACCTCTCCACTGTTGGCAAATCTTTTAACACCGAGCCATTGCTTCAAGTTTGGAAATAGAAAATAATTCAGGGGAGCAAATTCTACCAATCACAGAAAAACTGGACTGTTACCAAGGTCCATATATAATGAGGATGTGCAAACTGAAAATGTAACTGCTTATCAAGAGAGGACAACAAGCGTATATACAAAATGTGATGGTTCAGCAACAAAAAAAAATTTAATAAACGGTCTTCCATGAATCCGGCCAATGCATATTGTTGCCGAATCATTTTATTCTACGATAATTTTAGTATCGTACGATATTCACACTATGAACGATATTAACAATATGCACCTTCTCTTGTATGCTCCCACAATGGTGATTAGCAAGAAACCAAATATATACACACATATTTTTACGATGCAAGAAAAAAACACACATACATACATAAATACATATTGGCAGAGAGCAAAAAACTTTCAAGAAATCAAAAAGTTCAATTTTTCAAAATTTTTATCAATTCAAGTTTATTTGACAAATTTCATATTTTGTTAAATGAAATTTGTTAAACATATTGCAAATAAAACAAGTAAGAAAATTATAGTCGGTCTAGATCGACTATACGATACCCTATACCATGCGTTTAGAGACCCTATCTCTTAGGCCCAACTAACTGGACATAGAAAATAAGCAAAAACCAAATTTGAGTGGGATTTTTATTAATTTTTTTGGCTGCAGATATGAAAAAGTTCATATCGGATGCTATATCTATATAGGGACTTGGTCCAAAAATGGACCGATCCTGATCATGTTTGGTAAAGTCTCTTGTATTTTGGAAAAATATATACAAACAAAATTTGAGAAGAATCGGTGCAATATTTTTGTTTTTTAATAGATTTAAGTGAAGATCGGGAAGCAGCTCTATATGGGGTCAAAGGGATCATTTTTGGACTACTCATTAATGGATGTAATGAATGCATACAAACCCAATTTGAGTAAGATCTATATGACAATTTGGGTCTTATGGCAATTTATGTCGATTTCATATGGGTAATTTGTATGGGGGCTAGGTCTGAACATGGACCGATTCCCACCAATTTCAATAGAGTTCATCCCATGGCCCGTAGAAGCTTCTGTACCTAATTTCATCAAAATACATTCATATTTGCGACCTGCAGTTTGATTAAAAGCTTTACATGCACACACAGACGGACGGACGGACGGACGGACGGACATTGTTAAATCAACTCAGAAAGTGATTCTGATTCGATCGGTATAATTAAAGATGGGTCTAGGTCAAATATTTTTGGTTGTTACAAACAGCAGCACAAAGTCATTATACCCAAACCACATAATGGTATAGGGTATAAATATGACAAAGAATAAAATTTTTAAATATAAATAAAGAAAACAAAAATGTTAAATATTTAAGTATGTTATTTTTAAATAAATTCAATTTAAAAAAGGACAAAAAAAAATAACATAAAAAAACATTTTATCAAAATTATTTCGCTGTGCGGGATGTGTATGAAAACGAGTTGAAAAAATATTACGAAAAATTTAACTTGTTTGAATATATTTAGCAAAAAAATTTCCATTAAGATAAAAACATTTGATAAAATATGGTTAAATGCATAAAGAATTCTGCTGCTTCCGGAAACACAATTTTATTTTCTTTTCCATTCAAGGATGCAGCAATGTTGGCTGTGTGGAAGAGGAATTTAAAGTTGGACGATTCCTTCAAACTCAACACACAAGACCGTGTGTGGAACCGACATTTCGCCCGGATACATCCTCTTTGACCGAGGAAACTCGACAAACGAAAAGAATTAGAGAAAATGCTCCTATTTGGATTGCAAGAACCAGCAGTAGAATATGCTGTTCAAAGGATTTACACAAATTGTGGAAAAAATTGTCGTTTGGAGAATGTATATTTCGAAAAGCTGTTGATATATTCCAATCATTTTGACAATAACGAAGTTGAAACGTAGCGGCTGAAGAAAAATGCTGCTCCAGTGAAAAAACCTCTGGAATAGAAACGAAAACAGAACATCACACTTAACCGACTCAGCGTACATATAGCGAAAGAAAAATGGATGAAACTGATATGACCCTAAAGGACTACGAATTTTACTCATGTCAAGCTGAAATTGCTAATGCTAATGAAGAAGATGAAAGAAGTAGAAAAATCGGTTAGGAGGAAAAGTTTGCTAGATAGACGCAAATGCACCAAAAAAAAATGGATGCTGCGCAACGGAATATAAAAGCACAATAATGAAGCTTAAGGCGATACTTCTTACTGCTGTTGCCAGCAAGGAAGGAATTGCATTTGCTAAAATGATTGTTCAAAAGAAGCTAATTTACAGAGAGGAGGACAAAGCGATTGCTCTGAATATAGAGTATACGTCAAGCAATAAAATGTCTGACATCCGAAATGCCAAAAACTTTTGTATAAAAATCCAGACAGGAGAACATATAACAGGACTGATAGCGCAACAACTGATTTCATTTTTGACTTTATTGAATACTTGGAAACATTCAGATTTGCGGCCAATCGAGAAACAAATGTATCAATGGGTTCATTCTTATATTAAG
Source organism: Cordilura impudica (assembly GCA_963682025.1). Classification (NCBI taxonomy): domain Eukaryota; kingdom Metazoa; phylum Arthropoda; class Insecta; order Diptera; family Scathophagidae; genus Cordilura; species Cordilura impudica. The sequence goes on from OY821517.1 coordinate 114,616,172, forward strand.
GAGTTTCCTCGATTTAAGTTGATATTTGCTGAGAAAGTATAACAAGACAAATTTCATTTTGCTTGGGAAATTTAACCAGGATGCGCTAGAAAATCTATTCTTTAAATTACGTTCCCAGGGTTGTTCAAACCACCACTGATTCTTATGAAAATAAAACCGATTAAATATAATTCAGCGAATCAAAATTGTAGAAAATCAAATATGAAAATGTTTAAATATGGGAAAAGTACCACCAGGAGAAAATTTTAGTGGCATCCAAATATTACAAAGATCTCTCCAAAAAATTCTTTTCGTTTTACACGCAGTTCTTCCCCGAAAAATATCACATAATAAACTTGAGGCGGGCAATAATTACTACAATCGAACAGAATATGTCTACCACAAATAATGAGAATGTGCAAACTGAATATTGGGAGCATAAAAACTGATAATGCAAGAGAGGACAACAGGAATATATACATGCCCGTGTTGCTGGAAAAAAATACGGTCATTTAGTCTTGCTCCAAAAGTTATGACCAAAAATTTACGGTATTTGAAATTTATGTTATGCACACACAACGCATACACTGAAACTCAGCACACACATTCATACTCATAATTGCCTCTCACTGCTTGCTTGTAGAAAAAAAAATGATTTATAATTAAATGAAAAATGAAAATTTGATTTATGAATTGCTAGTATATAATTGTATGTTAAAGAAATAAAAATTTATGTTATTGTCTTAAAAAATAAAATATTTTTAAAAAAGCAATAAGAAAAAAATCAATTTTTGAATATATTTGGTGGCCCTGAGAAGGGCCTTTTGAATTTCATTTAATAACTTTAACACAGTAGTTGACATTAAAAAATTATGCCATAGTCGATAAAAAATATACCAATTAAAAATATAAAGATCAATAAGTAATAATAAAAAAAATAAAAATATTATTAATAAATAGTTAAAATATATTTTAAACAAAAAATTAATCTATCTATATATATAAAATTCATTTTCTGTTTGTTTGTTTGTTTGTTTGTTTGTTTGTTTGTTTGACCGCTATACAATTTTTTATTTTTCAACGGATTGTTCTGAAATGTAATACACACGATCTCTGTACCCCAGGGAAGGTCGCCATATGCTTCTTGTCGGCCAGCCTAATTTTCCGCCCACTTTTTACATAAAATTCATTTTCTTTTTTTTTTTTTGGCATATTTGTTCGCTATACAAATTTTTATTTGTTAACCCATTTCTCAAAAATTTGTTACGCACGATCCCAGTACTCCAGCTAAGGTCACCATACGCTTCTTATGGGCCACGCTTACTTCTGCGCCCACTTTTTATATAAAATTATTTTTCTGTTTTTTGGTTTATTTTGATTTGTAAACGGATTTCTCTGAAATTTGGTACAAAAAATCCCTGTACTCCAGCTAAGGTCTACATATGCTTCCTATGGGCCACGCTTACTTTTGTGCCCATTTTTTATATAAAATTTATTTTCTGGTTTTTGGTACATATGTTCGCTATAAAAATTTTTATTTTTAACGGATTTCACTGAAATTTGGTACACATGATCTCTGTACCTCAGGGAAGGTCATCATGTGCTTCTTATCGGCCACGCCTACTTTTGCGACCACTTTCTTAAATATTTTAAGGATTTCACTTGAATTTACTGCACATTATTCTCAAATCCCAGCAAGGTCATCATATACTTTTATCGGCCACGCCCACTTTTTTAATTTTCTATATACGCTTTTCGTGTTTGTTAACATATTTTAGTTTTTCAATGGACATCCCAAGAATTTTGTGCATAAATCCCTTTTCTTACTACTCATGAGTGGTGTAACCATTATGAAATAAATATTTTAAATCAACCTAATACAAATTTTCCTCTCTTGCCTTTTTACTATATGATTTGCAACACCCCAAAATTAGAGCAGATTTAATTCATCGGTGAACAGATACAGGTTGAATACCGCTGTAGGATTACTCCGATTATAAATATTTGCATCTCACCTTTTTAACTACAATGAAAACAAAATATTACATTTATTTCCATCTCGCCTTTTGGCTACATTGCAAAGCAACCTATTACAAATATTTCCATTTCATCTTTTTCACTATATAAACGAGTTGTAAAGGTAGAAAAAGAACTATTTGCAACTGTGACTTGCACATGAAAGCATAGCATATAGGCCGTACTACCTCATATGCAAAAACGCTTAGGCCAAACAGAACTCTAGAGAACCCGATCAGATCCAAATTCGTATCGAGTCTCATCGAGTTACACAATCTGAGTCGAGAAATTGTGAAACACCTGAGCAAACCCAATAACGTTTTGAAGCCCAAAGATCAAAACAAGCTTTGTTAAGAAAAGTGGAAGTGCCTGAATCTACTCAAGTGCATCTAGAAATCCAGCGGCTAAAACAAGCTGAGTCGAGGGAATGTGAAACTCCGGAAACGACTCAACAACGTCTTCAGACCCAACGGATAAGACAAGCTGACTCCAGGGATTGTGAAACTTCTGAAGTGAGATAGCAACGTCTTGAGGCACAGCGGATAAGACAAGACTCCTGAAACGAATGTAATATTCCCACGAGAGGACTTTTGTAAGTTGGTTCCTTCATTGCAAGAGATGGTACAAAAAGCTGTGCCTTACATAATGTACATAAGAGAAAAAAATCTCTTACGGTAGCAGGTATCAACTTAGAATCTCCTTGTTTTTCTCATAGATAATTATATGTCGCCTGCTCCAGAGTCATGAGCCAGCACAAACTTTTCGTATATGTACTAGAAGGAAAAACCAGAATTGTTGTATATCCCAAAGCTCTAGATTAACTAAAATTCGTAAATTTTAAACTTCATACACTCAAAAAAATCCAAGCTTAGTTGTAATGGTAAGCAGGCGCTAAGCACTTAGTCCCCAGCGAACAAATTCCCCAAAAAAAATTAACTTATTCCCAAAAAATTAAGGAATAACTTCACGTTGAACAAATTCCCCAAATTTTTAGAAAAAGTTCCCCAAAAGAAATGAACAAATTCTCCATACTGCTCTCAATATATGTCCTGCTATAAACGTATTTAAAATATGTATTCTTTTCAATAGCATAATTTCAATAGCATAAAGCGGCGCGCGCACGCGATGCGACTCGCTCACGGAACACGGCTGAGCTAAAATATCGGATGATCTGAAAAATGTGATTTGGCAATTAGAATAATTTGACGACAACTGCGCGGCAGCACTGGTGTGGCTGCCAAACGCGCGGACGCGGATGCGATGCGCTCTAGGGACACAACTCAGTGAAAAGTCTTATAAATTTTAAAAACGTATGTACACGCATATGCTTAAAGCAACCTTGTGGCCCAATTTTAAACGCCGAATTCATTTTCCATTTTCTTTGATTTCTCTGCTCAATGATGATCACTTTTTAAATGAAGTAATTCAATTTTTAAAAATTCTGATTTCTCTAATTTGCAAACGATTCCGCTATATTAGATGTTTACGAAATAAATAAAATTAAAAAAAAAACTTCTTTTTGAAGCATTTTTGCTGTAGTATCTTACAAAACAAACTTCTAAATTAAAAGATCACAAAATTTTAAATTGAAATATATAATACATTTGTTCCATAAAAAACGGAAACATGGGGAATTTTTTCACCATGAACAAATTCTCCAATCCCATACAAATCTTTTGGGAGAAAGTTCATTTTTTTGCGGAATGGTTCATAGGGGATTAAGTACTCAGCACCCAGTAAGCATAGTGAAAGGCCTTTGGATATCTGGCAAGACCGGGTAAAAACAAATACAATTTTTCTATTACTAAATTTTACTGATTTGATTTTTCTTCTTGTTTCATCGTCTTCACTCCATGGGGCAACCGAATTAGTAATTTCATCTTGGCGTGAGTAAAGTTCGAATTCCTCTAGCTTCATATCAATTTCATCCATTTTTCTTTTGTTATATGTACGCTGAGTCGGTTCGGTGCGATATTCTGTTTCCGTTTCTGTTCCGGAGGATTTTGTAATTGAAACAGCAATTTTCTTCAACCGTCTTGTTTCAACATCGTTCTTGTGAAAATGATTGGAACGTATCAACAGCTTTTCGCAATCTACATACTACAAATGGCAACTTCTTTTCCATAACTTGTGTAACTCTTCTTTGCCATAACTTGTGTAACTCTTAATTTTTAGGAAAAGCAAACAAGCGCATATTCCCCTGCTTGTTATCGCGCTCCAACTAAGCGCATTTTCTCTTAATTATTTCATTTTCCACGTTTCCTCGGTAATATTGGTGGTATCTGAAATGGGCGTTGTTCCTTTCTTCAGACGTTTCTATCCCAACCATTCGGGAGTGAAATGCAGGTTGCACATACGGTCTTGCATGTTGGGATTGAAGCAATCGTCCAACTTTAAATTCCTCTTACATAGAGCGAACATATCTGCATTCTTGGTGGGAAAAGAAAATAAAGTTGTGTTTCCGAAAACTGCACAATTATTTACGCATTTAACCATATTTTACTATATATTTTTCTCTTCTTCGAATGGAAGTAAATTTATTAAGAAATTTTAAATTATTGAATATATTAATTTTTTTTTTATTTCTAAATTGTTTTTATGCTATTTTTTATTCTTTTTTAACTTGAATTTTTTCACAATAAAATATAAATAATCTAAACCATAAAAACAAAGTTTTTATTAAAACTCTTTCTTTGCTTAAACATATGAGTTTTAAATCTCTCCGTGACTGTGCGTGACTCTGCGTGACTATGTCAAAGTTAACCTTTTTTCACAACAAGTCTACCAACCAAGTTTCAGATCGATCGGATTAGAGGAAATTGTTTTAAATCTCTCCGTAGCTGTGCGTGACCATGCGTGACTATGCTTGACTAAGTCAAAGGTAATCTTTTTTCACAGCAAGTGTCGGATGAGGGGAAATGACCTTAATATCACTCAGTGACTTTGCGTGAGTGTGCGTGGCTGCTCCAAAAGTAATTTATAGTCACAACAAGACTATGGGCCAAGTTTCAGATCAATTGAATAAGGCGGAATGGGGTTGCAACACGACAGACAGACAGACAGATAGAGAGTATGAGTTAAAAGAAAGAGTTTAAAAAATGCTCAATTTTGTTTTCTTTATTTACACTTAAGATTTTTTCTATTTCACATTTTTCCTTGCAGTATGTTTGACAAATTTCATTTAACAAAAATAAACTAGAATTGATAAAAATTTTGCAAAATTAAACATTTCGATATCTTCCAAGTTTTTTGCACTCTACCAATGTGTATTTATATGTATGTAAGTTTAGATTTTATTTCATATAAATGTGTGTGTGTATATATTTTGTTTCTTGCTTATCACCATTGTGTGACCATACAAGGGAGAAGGTGCATATTGTTAATATCGTACATATTGCTAATATCGTAGGATTCTAAATTATCTAGAATAAAATGTCTCGGCAATATTATGTATTGGCCAGATCCATGGACCACCGTTTATCAACATGTTTTTGTTGCTGAACCATCAAATTTTGTATATATCCTTGTTCTTCTCTCTTTTTAAGCAGTTCCGTTTTCAGTTTGCACACCACCATCATATATAGTCATTGCTAATATCGGGCTTAGGACTGTGTGGAATTCTTAAATTATTAAGTGTTATTGAGTGTCGACTTTAACTATTTTTTGATATAATTACATGCCTCTTTAATCTGCCTTCTAAGAATCGTTCAATAAGATGTGATATCGTAAAATTAAATTCTATAAAATCTTTATTTATCTCTGTAATACTTACTTTGCCAAATCATCTAAATTCATGACACTGGGATAACATTGAAATAACATACGATCTGATTCTGGTATATACATCATTTGACCCTGAAAGATAAAACAAAAAGTACTTTTATATTAATTATACATATGTACGAGTCTTTTAAATAAAAGTGTTTTAGCACTCCCATTTCTATCTAATCAATTTACAATAATATGGTGTAAATATTTGATTCGGTTTTTTAAAGAATGTAACAATAAAATTCTTATAAAAATAAAAAAAAAACAATAAAAAGCTCCAATCACCAAAATCCTTAAAATCCACACAAGTCTCTTATCATATTCTCAGGTTGACTACACTCAACATACAAGAAAATGCCATTCGTCTTACGATGGTCGTATTATCAATTTATTTTATATACATAATCTAAAAAACAAGTAAAAAATTATAGTCGGTCTAGACTGACTATACGATACCCTATACCATGGTTTAGACAACTTATCCCTTCGGTCCAACTAATTCGCTATAGAAAATAAGCATGAACCAAATTTGAGTGCCATTGTTATTAATTTTTTTGGCTTCAGATATGAAAAAGTTGATATCAGGTTCTATATTTATATGGGGGCTAGGTCGAAAAATTGGCCGATGCTGACCATATTTGGTAAAGTCACTTATATTTTGAAAAAATAAATACAAACCAAATTTGACAAAAATCTATGCAAAATTTTTGTTTTTTGATAGATTCAAGTGAAGATCGGGAAGCAGCTCTATATGGGGCCTTTGACTAAGAATTGTTCTATATGGATTATTTTTGGACTACTTATTAATGGATATAATAAACACATACAAACCCAATTTGACTGAGATCTACATGATGATTTGGGTCTTATGGCAATTTATGTCGATTTCATAGGGGTTTTTTGTATGAGGACTAGGTCTGAACATGGACCGTATCGTTCATCCTATGGCCTATAAAAGCTTATATACCAAATTTCATCAAAATATGTTCATATTTGCGACATGTAGTTTGATTATAAGGTTTACATGGACACATAGATTGACTCTGAAAGTGATTCTGATTCGATCGGTATAATAAAAGATAAATCTAAGTCAAATAATTTTGGTAGTTACAAACAGCAGCACAAAGTCTTTATACCTAAACCACATGATGGTATAGGGTGTAAAAAGAAGTTGGATTAAATTTTGTGTAGATTTTATATGAAAATTCGCTTTGAAAACTTTAAGGCTGACAATGAAAAGCATATCATTTAAGGTTAGTAGCAATTTAGGCATATAAAATTACCAGAAAACTTGTACCATTTACACAACATTTTTTATTTATATATTTTTTTTTTAGAGAAGATGACTTGCTGTTCACACACTCATTTCTATTGTGCTAACATATAAATTAGAATATTAGTGAGGCACTTGACGGAGTGGATACATTTTCTTATAAATTTATTTAATTGATTATATAGTGATGAACAATAATATAAGTTTACCAAAGTAAAGGATTATACTATGAAGTCATTTATTAGTTAGTTTAAGGTTCATGTTAAGTTTGTAATTAAAAGTTAATATAAATATTATGCCCAAAGCCTATGGACTCGATGCACATTTGTTTTTATAAAAGCGCTTCAGATGATATCACACGACGTGTTTTTTACATATTTACTGTCACCTCTTTTTATACATATGTTAGTCCGTATGTCTGCCAAAATTGCAGTTTTACATATGATTCATAATTGTTGCTATCACACTTGCATATGTGTTTTCGTATGACATAACCTCTGAATGTAAACAACAGCTGACTTTGTAATATGTGAATTGAAACAAATTATTGTTTAAAACAAAGCTATATATTTTTCATATTTTTTGATTGTTAATTAATATTAAACAACATATTTTTCTTTTAATATTAACATTTTCAATTTAGTCTGTTTTTCTTTCGCCACAAACTGTGCTGTATTTTCATATGATTTGTCATGTCAAAAGGGAAGCAATACACGTCGTGTGAAAGCACCTTTAGGCATAGGCAGTGTATTCTAATACACACACAGCACTCAGGACCAAGCAAAATACAAAATACACGAACATTTTTGTCTTTTTCGTTTTTTGTTGTTTTTTTCTTGCTTATACTAAAGAGCAAAGTTAGAACACTTTAGTACGCTTTGTTGGTTCAAATTGTTGGAACACATTGTTTGTACATTTTCACCGTAGATTTTGTTGTTGTCTGAAGTATGATTTCGTTTAAAAAAAAAAACTTGCAGGAGTGAATTAAAAATTACTTGGAAAAATCAATGTAAATTTAAAATTATTACTTTACAAAATGAGTTACATGCATATTCAGACGAGAAATGGAAAAGTTTTTTTTTTCACTTGTAACTTTAAGGCTGCAGTAAAATATTTGGTATGCTTAAAAATTATTCAGACTAACACAAAATATCATATTGAAAAGCATTTTAAGACATTTCATTTCAGATATTTTTTTTTTTCGCAGAATAAAATTATAAAAAAAAAATGTTTTCTTTATATGTAATAGTATTTTCACTTTCATAAGAAACTTGTGGTCATCCCTGATATAAATATATAAATAAATAAATATAGCCGCCAAAATGAGTAAAAATACGACTTCTTTTAGATGTCAATATATTCAGTTTTTCATCTTTACTTAAAAAACTGTTCGCATATAAAATCGCAGGAAATAAGCACTCCCCTAATGTGTATGAATAATGGAATATCTGATACGTATTTATTCTTAATATATTCTATACAGTGAAAAATGTAAACGTTGTGTCTAGAAATCGTTTGCTCAATGTACAATAACACTCTTCACTTCAAAATATTACTCCTCAGTAATGCCAAGAACTGTTTGCTTTGGTACATAAACATATCAGAATTTTTTAGATGCCCCTCCCCCGTATTTGCGTATATTGTATGTAAAAGAATATTATTGGGTTGTAAAACATAACCAAAAATTTGTGGTAGAAATCTATGTCAGAAACATATCATTCTGATTTGTAAAAGAAATTGTTGTTCTTTGAAATATAAAATATGCTTTCAAAGTACAAAGTAACAAATTTGTTAAATAAAAGTGTTTTTTGATTTTATAAGCAGTAAGATTATATAAAGGAAGCTTATGTGTTGATGATTAATGGAATAATGATATGATTAATTTATTTTTAGGTACAGTCTTTGTTTAAAATATCGTTTGTAATAAAAAACATCAAAAAACAACAACTGTTGCAGCATAAAGTATTCAAATGTTTCAAACTAAAAATAAATGAACACAAAGTATGATATACAAGGTACAAATAATAGGTTTGTGAACCTCAGAAACAGCTGCTATGAAGGAAAAATTCGGATTCAGGGTCTACACGCCAAATGCCTTGGAAAAGTATATTATTTTATAGCGAAATTGTGCGCAAATTAGAAAGCGTATACCGAATTGTTCTTCATTTAGTTTCAGTCGTTGCAAGCATTGAATTTCGGGAAGCATTGGGAAAAATTTCTCGAAAAATGTGCTTTCTTCATTTTCCGATGCCCGTATATAAAGGCTTTGAGCTTCAATCCTCTATTTATTAAATTTCAAAGTTAAATGTAAAACCTAGAATTGTATGGTCTCATTAAATTAAAAAAAAAAATTATTTTTGTTAAATTTTTTAGTTAGCACTCAAACCCAAAACACTTTGAAAATAATTTTGTTTTATTAAAACTAGGACACCACAAATAACTTCATCACCCTACATTAACCAAAACAACCGTTTTGAAAGTACTTACATTCTAAGATAATAAATCACTTCGTCTAAACAGACATTTTTACAACAATTTTTATAAATACTTCGTAGTACGTTTTTCAATTTAGCCTGTTATATTTAAATATAAATTTATAGCATCTGTTCCCAAACGTCTTAACTCTTTTTACTTCGTCTGTCAATCTGTCTTTTGATGTCGCGACCGTCTGTGTACCCTTGTAAACTACAGCTTACAAATTTTAATATATTTTGATGAAGTCTAGTGTATAAGCTTCTATCGGCTATATTTTAAACGCTGCACATAGGGCCAGATTCAATTTTTTTTTTGCATAAAGTCGTAAATTTTTGTAAAATATATTTTGAATTTAACTGAATATTTTGAAAGGGCATACATTGGGTACATCGAATTCGCAAATAAAAATATTTCAGTGGCAACGCTGCATTTTTGCAGCGCTAACAAAGTCAGCTGTCTGGTTAGCTGTTTGTTTTGTCAAAATTGGCGGGAGTCTTTTACTCAACTTTGCGCTTTTGCTGTAGCAACACCAGGTATCCAAATCTTTTTTGGCAAAATGGAAAATAAAGGCCAAGGTATGCCAAATATAATTGTTATTAAATGTTTTCGAATTATGAGTTATATTTTATAGTTGTGGATTGTCTTTGATATGTCTTATTTTAGAAAAAATCTAACCGAAGTATTCGTTTATCGTGGAGTAAAAAACTAATTTCTGCCAATTTGTGCCAAAAAGTAATTATGCAAATATTTACTCTAAACTGTGTTTTTAAACCTGTTGCTAACATTTTTTTGCCCATTTTTGCCCATTCGCGCATATTTTGCATTTTTAGCCAAGTTTGAGGTAAGCCATTCTGCCCTACTGGATGTGTGGATCAACGAAAACCGAAATGAAAAAGCGTTATTTGACTGGATTGTTGATAAATTTCATTTAAATGATGTATCAGTTGACTTAAAGGCCGAAATCACTAAGAAAATAAGGAGTTTTCACCTTTATATTCTGAAAAATCTACCTAAATGTAATCGTACAATTACGACATTTAAAAGGAAACATTCCAGTTAGCTTTTGTCAAGCATGACTGTTGTCGTGGAGAAAATCAACGACCAAGTTGCTTCAGAAAATCAAGTGGGAAGACCACGACTGTCTTACAGTGATGCAGGATCACGGCTAAAAAGAAAAATGGCAAAGGAACTGGCAGATAATGAAGAAAATAATACAAGTGTCCTTGTTCGTGCAGCATCAGTTTCAGCGAAAAAAAGGTCAAAATGAGCGATACTGCGTTTGTATTAAAGAATACTCTTTCTACTTCTAGCTCATCAAGTGATATTAGAAAGAAACTGTCATTCTCGAAGCCGGTACCACTCACACCAAGTCAAGCTCTGGCATTTTTGATTGACAACTCCGTCATTAAAGCGCAATACAACAGCATGAGAGCTTTAAATAAATCACAATTTTCCAATATTTATCCATGCTATAATAAAGTAAGAGAAGCCAAATTGGAATGCAGGCCTACGGGTGTCAATGTGATGGAAACAAGAGCCGAAGTATCTCTCCAAAATTTGCTTAATCATACGGCCAGTAGAATTTTCCTTCTGCAGGATGATGTAGTCAAGAAACATCAAAACATAGCAGATGTCAAACTAATAGCGAGCTATGGATTTGACGGCTCTACGGGGCAGAGTATGTACAAGCAGAGATTCCTAGGAGAAAGGTCTGATATAAATGACGACTCATTATTTGTTACGAGCGTCATTCCACTGAAACTAGTGGATGATTTTCGGACGCCTTTGTGGATAAATCAATCCCCCAATCAGTAAGATTTTGCAGACCCCTAAAGCTTGAATTCGCTAAAGAAACCAAAGATCTTATTCTGGCAGAAAAGGCGGATTTAGAATCACAAATTCAAAACTTAATAGCTTTTAATTACAATTTCTCAATTGACAGAAAAATCACTGTCACTTTTGATCTCCATTTGACATTGATCGACGGCAAGGTGTTAAATATATTAACGGGAACTAAATCTTATCAAGTATGTCCTAACTGTGGAGCCAGCCCAAAAGATTTTATGAAAACTACATACATATCAAACTTTAAAGCTAAGTCTGGAAATCTTCAACACGGCATCAGTCCCCTACATGCATGGATAAGATTTTTTGAGTTCGTACTTAAAATCTCGTATAAACTACACTTAAAAAAGTGGCAAGTAAGGGATAAAGAAGAAAAAGACATGATAACATCCCGTAAACAAGAAATACAAAAACTATTTTGGAGTGAAATGGGATTACATGTAGATAAGCCAAAACAAAACGGAAGTGGAAATACAAATGACGGAAATACCGCAAGAGGGGCATTTAGAACTAGATTATGATATTTTACAACGGCTTTATATTATTTTAATAACTATATCCTGTGAATTCCCAGTAAATACTACTATATTCAGCCAATTATACCAAGAAACTGCGTCGAATTATATGGAAAAGTATTCGTGGTACCCAATGTCAGCAACTGTCCACAAAGTTTTAGTTCACGGTTCACAGATAATAGCATCATCGGTATTACCTATCGGTTGCTTTGGAGAAAACGCATCTGAAGCGCGAAATAAACTTTATAAGCGCGATAGACAATCATATGCGAGACGAAATTCTCGTATCAACAATTTATCGGATGTGTTCCATCGATCAATGGATTCATCGGACCCTTTTCTTTCAAGCCTTAATATAAAAAAAAGATTAGCCTAAAATAAAACATCCTCGTTACCAAAGGAAGTTATTGAACTTTTAGAAGCACCAAATGTAGAATATAAGAACCAGGAACAGTTTTTAGACAACGATGATAGCAACTCGGATACGGATCATGAAGACAACTTTTGCTTGGATTTGGAAGTAGAAAAAGAAGATTAATTTAATAGTATTAATTTAATACCTTTAAGAAATCAGTATTTAAGTTGGTTTAAATCGAAACATCAAATAATAAAAAAAAATTTACTCCTCTGCAATGTGTCCTTATATGGGCGGTATATGTGGGCGTGGTCGGATTGACTTGAAATTGTTCTCACTTACTGCAAGTGCCAATATAATTAATTCCACCACAATTCAGCTCTCTAGCTATATTATTAGACTTTAGCCAAAAAAAATTGAATCTGGCCCTATGTGCGCTGTTAAAATTGGCTAAAATCGATTCATATTTAGACCTGTTCCCATACAAATGACACCTATGAGATCGAGTTACATTATCATCATATCCAAATTATCATATAGACCACTGTTAAGAGATGGAGTCTCTAAACTCATTGCATAGGGTATCGTATAGGCGGTCTAGACCGACTATAATTTTCCTACTTGTTTTTTTACTTGTCAAGGAATATTTATTGATGACAGTAGGTTATATTCTTGCTCCTTTCAGATAAACAAAAATGTTATTATATGTATTTAAATTTATACTAATTGCATTTGGTAATTGCTTTCAATTAAAAACAGCACGAACATTCTTAAAATTTTTGTTAATTATGTTATAAATTAAAAATCTCATTGTAAAAAATGTTGCTATTATGATGTGAAATCTAGCCATTTTTGTCTTTTAGTGTTGGCAACCTTCGTTATAGAATTGTATTTAGAACACGGATGGTGGATATCAAAGATATGGCGTAGCCGAATTTAACACTCTTACTTCTTTTATATAAATTTTTTATTTCAATTCATTTTGTAACTTATAATTTCCGGTAGTATTTTGGTGCTCTCTAGATTTCTAGTGCATATGAAAGTGTCCATCTTAACAACACCTTTATTTAGTCATATTTAGAAGTTGTGTAAAACACACTCTAAAAAATTCTACCTTGGCAGCAATGCAAATGTCATTCCTTTAGAATGGCTTAGCTTTTTATTTATTGCTGGGAATCCTAAAAACTATCATATTTTATAATCCCATAAAAAGAGAAAAGCAGTTCAATTTAAAAAAATTTTTAGTATATTAACTAGCAATTATTACATCGAAAATCAAATTGTTGATTATTTGGCCTGTAGTTATTGATGCAATAGTAACATGTCTTGTCTTATATTACATATCTTATATCTTAACGTAGCCGATTTAAATATGGCATTAATTTTTACTCAAACATTCCCAATTATTTGAAAATAATTTGAAAGCAATTGAGGTTGTAATAAACTGACATCTATCTGTGATAACAATATAATGAATCGGCGCTAAATAATTTTATTCATATTTATATTTTTATTTTTATTTTAATGTGATCAAAACTCATATTATCACAACCCTTGAAAAAGACAACAATAATTGTCGAAACGTCGGATGAAATATTTAATAAAGAGCTTTTTATTTACATTAATACGTTAGGCCTGATTAGCTCGATAACAACCAATTATGTATTTAACTTCTTTCATCAAATATGGTCGCAGACGTGGCGCTGAAAAATCATTTAATTTGAGTATTTCTTTAAATCGATGCATTTTAGGAATATAACAAAAATTAGCCAATATTTTGCAAAATAGATATATATAAGCAGAAGTTGAAAAAATAAAAAAAATAAATCTCAAAATATGCTCAAAATACTTTTTTTTTCTAATGATCAGCATTTACATTTAATACACATCGATGTACGTTTAAAAATAATATAGATGCACTTGCTATTATACCCTATATCATTATGTGGTATAGGGTGATATTTGACCTAGATCCATCTCTAATTATACCGGTTGACTCAGAATCATTTTCTGAGTCGATTTACTGATGTCCGTCCATCTGCCGTTCTACCTGTCTCTCCACCTATCTGTATCCATGTAACCCGTGCATTCAAGCTAAAGGTCACAAATATATTAATGAAATTACAATGAAAGCTATTGAAATTGATACAACTTGGTGTATATTCAGATATAATTATTATTTTTTTTATCATTAGATTACATACAATGTATATAGAATAAATGAAATTTTGTCTAGCACTGGCTGGATTTAGAATTCAAGTTTTAGTTTTAAGATTTGAATAGCTTATTGTTTTTTCATAAACCTATGTGAAGATTCAATAAATAAAGATGAGTATCAAAAAAAAAAAAAAAAATGTTCAGACTTAGTCCTCAGATTATTGGCTCGTACGAGATCGACTTAAATTACCATAAGAGCAAGTTATCGCATATTTGTTACACCCATCAGTAAGAAGTTTAAAAATAAACCACATCGGACAATTTTTAGTCATATCCCCCATGTAAAGCTGCTTCCCGATCCTCACTTAAATCTATCAAAAACTAAAAATATTAACCACATTTTTTTCAAATTTGATTTCTAAATGTTTTGGCACAAAATAAGTGTCTCTACAAAATATGCTCAGGATGTTTCCATCCCTATATTAATATAGCATCCGAAATGAACTTTTTCATAACTTCAGGAAAAAAAATAGCTATGGCACTCAAATTAATGATTTATGCTTATTTTCTATATTCAATTATGATATGATAATCTAGACCGGCTATAATTTTCGTACTAGTTTTTGTGTGATCTAGTTATGACTCAATATGCCGATATGTATGATATTTAGATTATATATGAAATGGATTTAATAATTTATTTATTACACCAAGTGCAGGAGTCGGTCCTCTTGTACAACTTTTCATCCAAATATTTGCGAAGTAAAGCTTATATACACAGAACAGCAATATTTTCTCTTATATTAACAGAACTTGTATTACAGTTAAATGTTCCCGATTATGATAAAATATGTACTGTTTTGACAAGAAAATTGTAATTTTAAGCAGCATGAAATTGGGCTAATAGTGGTGCAAATTAGAAAACGTAAACATTTTTTTCTGATTCACAAGTGTAACTAATATATTCTAATATATAAAATTCTCGTGTCACGGTGTTTGTGATCGAACTCCTCTGAAACGGATTGACCGATTTCTACGAAATTTGTACGTGTGTTTGGTAGGTATGCGAGTAGGTCGCAAGCTTTATTTCAGATCGCTAGATCATTAGGGCGTGGCATCTCTCAGACAAAGTGCATTTTTAATAACATATCTATTGAGTACTATGACAGGGAGAGCTTTGCAAATTTATGTTAGGTCCCCTATTATTGATGTTAGTAGCCATGTCTAAAATGGGCGGGATCGGAAAAGTGGGCGTGGCACCTCACATACAAGGTAAATATTAAATGTCATTTATCTCGCGGACAATGACGACCACAGCTTTGCACATTTGTCTGAGGTTTTCCATTATTATTCTAAGTTATGATTAATAAAGTTTCTATTTCATTAGATACAGTTTGAAGAATATATCTTCCTTCCAAGGATGTAAGTCAAATGGCGGCATTTATCCTTAAAACTTATTGTTGATTGGTTACGAAAAAGACATGTTATTAAAAAAAAAACTTAGATATTATACATACTATTATCCAAAGTTATTTGAATTAAATTAATTTAAACCCATATGTAAAATATTGTACATAGTTGACATCAAAGACTGTATATATATACTAGTATGTATATACTTGTACATAATGACGTGCTTCCCTATACTAGCGAGACTTATTGACAAGTATGTTTTCATAATCAATTTTTCCTACGAAGTTTGTATTGTGCAATTAAAACATTTTATTTATTTTTTGTTTTTTTTCCAATGATATACAATAGTTTTTGTTTTTCATTCGTGGCAAAAAATATACAAGAATATTCGGCGGTCCTACTCTGGAGCAAGCTACATACATATAGCTGCCCATGGATCTTCAAAATTAAAACCGACGTCCCTTAAGGATTGGTCTTCAATTCAGACATCATTTTTTGATTTTTTTTTTGGCGATTTTTCATTTTGCACTTTGGCGTTTCTGCCAATACACACATTGGCAATTAATGTACTTGTCAAAAGTTTCAAGACTGTCCCTTTCATAGTACTTCATATTCTTTTGGATAGGGGGAGCCACGCCCATTTTATATCTGACTATTTGCACTAATATCTGATGGACTAGTACAAAGTGGCAAAGCTTTCCGTTTTGTGGTACTCCAGTTATGTATTTATATTATTATTATATATTTATTTTATATGGGCAGTGCTACGCCCACATGAATAATTTATGGGCTCTTGCAAAATCCCAATGTTTGCTTAATGTTTACTTTGCATGGGGGTGCGATGCCTATTGCTTCGATCCCGCCTATTTGTTTCCGACTACTCACATTATTAGTAGATGATTTCAGACAAATGTGCAAAGCTGTCTTTGTTATAGTACTCAATACAAATGATATTAAAAATTCACTTCGTATGAGAGGTGCCATGCCCACTAAAAACATCCACAAAATTATATCCTGCAGTTCCTTTTAGATACGCAGCAAGACTCTGTAAAGGTTTCAGGGAGATCGGTCCACTTTTAGTACCCTATAAGTTGCAAACAGACAAAAATACAGAATTTCGCTTGAGGGTTACGAAGCTTACTAAATTTTTTCTCTAAATCTTACGAGAAATAATATCAATTTTGATCATTAGACTTCATTAACTTTTAAAATTTTGCTAGATTTTAAGTTAATTGTCAGGAAACATTAGCATCTGACAAATATTAAAGAATGACATTTAAACGTATTCAGAACCAAAAATATTTAAAATGTATACTCCTGTTAATCTGAGAGTTTTTCTACAAAATAAATATCTTAAGTTCGTCAAAAGAGGAATAATTATATATAAAAACTTTATGTTAAGAATATTATAGTTTTGGAAAGTTTTCGATAAAAAATCTATATTAGAGTTCTTCAAAAATATTAAACGGTGAAAAAACTAACGAAAGTGATTTAATTTTATTGAAAAATTTACCTTAGCTATTACCAATATCTTGAAAGATGTAAAGCGCCAAATAAGGTTGTTGAAAAATTATGAAATTATCCTTTTGAAGAAGCTAGTTCTTAAGGAAAAAGAAAATCTTTAGGAAAATGTACGTTTTAGGAACATTTACTTTTAAAGAAAAGGTATTTTTTATAAGAAAGGATATTTTTTTAACAAACAGTAATGTTTTAAGAAAACTTACTTTTTTCAGTAGATACTTTTTTAAGAAAAGGGTTATATTTTTCTTTATTTTATCAATGCGTGCAGTATAACGACACACACACACTCATGAAGCAAATGTTTTAACTACCACGCACTGTGGCTAAAATTTTGATTTCATTGTCCAAAAATATAACTTTTTTGTCATCGATTTTTAAAATTCCAACGCCGTTTTGTAGCTAATTTATCCAGATAAAGGTAGCCAAAAAATTAGGTTAATCTATCACTATTTGTGGGCGTGGTATGCTGTGAAACTCAACTGTTTTCTTAATCCTAGAAAAAGGTGATTTTTTTTTTATCAAAAATAAAAATAATGACTTGCGGTCCGGTTGGTAAAATTGTAATCTTTAGTTATTGTAAGAGGCCACAGCCCCACTACTATATTTTTGTCAAATCTTAACTTTAGTGGAAGAGAACTTCTAGGGAAGAAGAAGCATATACCACCCGGAGAAAGGTCCTCTGTAACCATATATATACTTTTGCAACCGTAACGACCCGTGGGTAGAACGCTTTTTTCATTTTAATGAAATTACTGTAAAAAATTTCAAATTACGGTAGTTTAAAAAGCCCTATAAGTACACAATGGTGTATTAAATGTGTGCTTTAGGTAATTAATAGCTTATATTAGTCACTATTTGGTCTTTTACCAGTAATGACATCTGCTTACAAAATACAGCACTTTTTTTATATATTTGTGAGTAAGAATGTATGATGTGTATATAATGTGAAAGTATTTTTTGTTTTTATTATCATACCTTTTTTTATACCTTTTTATTCTACCTAACAATGCACTAATGCAAGTAGTAAAGAAAACACACACAGGTAATTCATTTCTATATTGTGTTTTGTATATAACGGGTGATTTTTTAAGAGCTTGATAACTTTTTTTTAAAAAAAAACGCATAAAATTTGCAAAATCTCATCAGTTCTTTATTTGAAACGTTAGATTGGTCCATGACATTTACTTTTTGAATATAATTTCATTTAAATGTTGACCGCGGCTGCGTCTTAGGTGGTCCATTCGGAAAGTCCAATTTTGGGCAACTTTTTCGAGCATTTCGGCCGGAATAGCCCGAATTTCTTCGGAAATGTTGTCTTCCAAAGCTGGAATAGTTGCTGGCTTATTTCTGTAGACTTTAGACTTGACGTAGCCCCACAAAAAATAGTCTAAAGGCGTCAAATCGCATGATCTTGGTGGCCAACTTACCGGTCCATTTCTTGAGATGAATTGTTCTCCGAAGTTTTCCCTCAAAATCGCCATAGAATCGCGAGCTGTGTGGCATGTAGCGCCATCTTGTTGAAACCACATGTCAACCAAGTTCAGTTCTTCCATTTTTGGCAACAAAAAGTTTGTTAGCATCGAACGATAGCGATCGCCATTCACCGTAACGTTGCGTCCAACAGCATCTTTGAAAAAATACGGTCCAATGATTCCACCAGCGTACAAACCACACCAAACAGTGCATTTTTCGGGATGCATGGACAGTTCTTGAACGGCTTCTGGTTGCTCTTCACTCCAAATACGGCAATTTTGCTTATTTACGAAGCCATTCAACCAGAAATGAGCCTCATCGCTGAACAAAATTTGTCGATAAAAAAGCGGATTTTCTGCCAACTTTTCTAGGGCCCATTCACTGAAAATTAGACGTTGTGGCAGATCGTTCGGCTTCAGTTCTTGCACGAGCTGTATTTTATACGGTTTTACACCAAGATCTTTGCGTAAAATCTTCCATGTGGTCGAATAACACAAACCCAATTGCTGCGAACGGCGACGAATCGACATTTCACGGTCTTCAGTAACACTCTCAGAAACAGACGCAATATTCTCTTCTGTACGCACTGTACGCATTCGTGTGGTTGGTTTAATGTCCAATAAAGTAAACTGAGTGCGAAACTTGGTCACAATCGCATTAATTGTTTGCTCACTTGGTCGATTATGTAGACCATAAATCGGACGTAAAGCGCGAAACACATTTCGAACCGAACACTGATTTTGGTAATAAAATTCAATGATTTGCAAGCGTTGCTCGTTAGTAAGTCTATTCATGATGAAATGTCAAAGCATACTGAGCATCTTTCTCTTTGACACCATGTCTGAAATCCCACGTGATCTGTCAAATACTAATGCATGAAAATCCTAACCTCAAAAAAATCACCCGTTATTAATTTAGGTAGTAATGCGCTAATGTCATTTTCTTACCTTTTTATTTTATCTAGAAACATAGTATGATGGCTTATGAGAAGGCCTATAAGAAAGTGACATTTGAATACAAACTCCATTGCTATAATATATTTAAGCAATAACAATCGCAAATAAAATATTCAGAAAAATATCGAGAAATTCATTTATAGAGAACTGGCAGAAGAGTATTTTAGAAACAAAAACCAGGAAAATGTTCCTAGTTTCATTAAAATAAAACAAGTAAGAAAATTTTAGTCGGTCTAGACCGACCATACGATATCCTATTCCATGGTTTAGAAACCCTATCTCTTCATTCCAACTAACTGGATACAGAAAATAAGCAGATATGAAAAAGTTCATATCGGGTGCTATATTTATATGTGGACTAGGTCAAAAAATGGACCGATCCTGACCATATTTGGTAAAGTCACTTATATTTTGAAAAAATATATACAAACCAAATTTGAAAAAAATCTGTGCAATATTTTTGTTTTTTTGATAGATTTAAGTGAAGACCGGGAAGCAGCTCTATATGGGGTCTATAACTAAGAATTGTCCAATAGGTATTATTTTAGGACTACTGATTAATGCATACAATAAACACATACAAACCAAATATTACTATGATCTATATGATAATTTGGATCTTATGACAATTATGTCGATTTCATAGGGGTCATTTGTATGGGGACTAGGTCCGAACATGGACCGATTTTAACGATTTTCAACAGTGTTCATCCTATGGGCTATAGAAGCTTATATGCCAAATTTCATGAAAATATATTCATATTTGCGACTAGGAGTTTGATTAAAATGTTTACATGGAAACACAGACGGACGGACGGACGAACGGACATCGCTAACACGACTCAGAAAGTGATTCTGAGCCAATCTGTATAATAAAAGATGGGTGTAGGTCAAATATTTTTGGTAGTTACAAACAGCAGCACAAAGTCATTATACCCAAACCACATAGCTGTATAGGGTATAATTAAACTTGAATTCTGTAGCACCGAAACACCAGAGCAACTATCTAATTCCGCCAAAACACCAAAAAACCCCTAAAAGGATGCTACAGCAAACAATATTTTTATAAGAAAGTGCGAACTGGTTAGAAGGTCAAATTTCTATCGCTACAGAAACAGCAAAGCAAGATAAGGCTGGAAGACTACGCAAATCATTGGACAACTGCAGCGATAGATCTAAGAGGTGGAAACTTAAAGATGATAACGACGAAGGTACAAATATGAAAGAATTTTTCCTACATCAATTAGATCACAGAAGCAATTACCAAAGTGGATATCATTGAAAAAGTTATTAAAGCTAGTCCAATGAGAACAAAACGGATTCTTAAAAGTATACCAACTCCGACCGATTCAAAACAGTTCACAAATGAGGAGGCATTAGCATTATTTCTGGATTTGAAATTAACAACACAGCAATAAATGCCGGTCAGAATGCGTGCTATTGAAAAAGGCCCAAATATATATCCAACATATCATCACATAACCGCTGCTAAAATGGACTGTTTCCCATCAAAAGGCACTTCACAATAAAACCAATTTCGGCAGAGGTACAACTACAACCTCTACTTGGCCACACAGTCGAACGCTTGTTGCGATCAATAAAAGGAAGTGAGTTAAAGAAATATGTAAACACAAAGTTAATTCTTTTTGTAAATGGGGATGTGATGATTCTTCGGGACAAAACAACTCAAACAAGTAGTATATAAAAATATTTCGGACTTAGATATATTCATGGTATCATTTGTACCATTGCGATTGAAAATGATTTTGGAAGATCCTGAGCCTGCGACTAGTACAACAAAAGATATTTGGAAAAATGAGGCACCATCATCTATGAAACACTGCAGACCAATCAAATTTTAATTTAAAAAAGAAGCTCATGATGACATTAACAAATAAATTACTGATATCAAGGCCCAAATTGCAACACTACAACCATTAAGATTACAGTTAGATGAGCAGCAAATTGAAGTAATGCTGACAATGAGTAGGCCAATTAAATCAAGTGCCCAAAAATCACTAGATAATACTGATGCATATGAATTTGGATTATCACCACTACATGCAAGAATACGACTTATGAAACACATACTAAAAAGAAGCTATTATTTGGATTTTGGTTCTTCAGTATCAACAAGAAACAACGAAACCAACAAGGAGTTAAGAAGTTCAAAAAAGAAACATGTTCAAGATGAATATCACAAATATGGATTGATTATAGATTAGCCAAAACAAGGGTCAGGCAATACAAATGATGGCAATACCGCAAGAAGATTCTTTTAAGTCCAGAAAGAGCATCTGAAATAACTGGAGCCGATTTAAACTTTATTTTCAGATTTAAAATAATCCTAGAAGTACTTGCGTGCCATGAAGAAATTCACTCCAAAAAATGTGGTGATTATGCTAAGGAAACTGCAGAAATATATATAACCAAGTACCCATGGAGAAATATGTCTGCAACAGTTCACAAAATTCTTTATCATACTGAAGATGTCATTAATATTATTTGGTGACACTTGGAGATCTATCAGAGGAGGCTCAGGAAAAAAGGAATAAGGCTTACAGATTTAATAGAAAGCACAATAATAGACAAATTTCACGAAATTCTACAAATGAAGATCTATTTAATATATTATTGGGAACCTAAGGTCCGTTCATCTCCAGTGTTCGAAATCAATGGAAAGTGGAACATCGGGATTTAGATGAAGAAGTCAAAAAACTACTAAAGGACAGAAATAACACAGAACAAAATATGGAATATTTGTAATCAGTATTTAGATCAAATGAATAGTAATTATAAGTACGAAAAATGTAGTATTAGTCAAAAACAATAATAAACAGAACGTCCCATTGTTACAAATACTATTGAATTTTTTTAAAGTTTTTTTTTTACCCATATATGTATGAAATGTATTTTCATATCAAAATCAGAATCATTGCGCTAATGTTCAGCAGATTTATTGTGCCAAAATTAATAAATTTTACAGAAAAAAAATTATAAATTTTTCTGTAGTAATAGCAAGGCTATTATATAATGTTGCAAATGTTTTTGTAAGTGGAAATATTTATTAAGTGTAAACAAATTTGCAAACTTGACAGCAAAAAATTTTTAATTTTTCAGTAGTAATAGCAAAATTTCCAGTTGATTTAATTTATTTGTTTGAGTGTACAAATTCTTTTGAGTGTAAACGTTAAAAAAGATCCCATTATTACAAAAAATGCTTGTAATTATTATTGAAATCCAAATATGACATATTTCAATAAATAACAAAAATAACAAGTAAGAAAATTATAGTCGGTCTAGACCGACTATACGATACCCTATACCGTGCGTTTAGAGACCCAATCTCACAGGCGCAACTAACAGGATATAAAAAAATAAGCATAAACCAAATCTGAGTGGGATTTTTATTATTTTTTTTTGGCAGCAGATATGAAAAAGTTCATATTGGATGCTATATCTATATGGAGACTAGGCCCAATAATGGACCGATCCTGACCATGTTGGGTAAGGTCTCTTGTATTTTGCAAAAATATATACAAACAAAATTTGAGAAGAATCAGTGCAATATTTTTATACCCTATACCACTATGTGGTTTGGGTATAATGACTTTGTGCTGCTGTTTGTAACACCCAAAAATATTTGACCTAGACCCATCTTTAATTATACCGATCGAATCAGAATCACTTTCTGAGTTGATTTAACAATGTCCGTCCGTCCGTCTGTGTGTCCATGTAAAGCTTGTAATCAAACTGCAGGTCGCAAATATGAATATATTTTGATCAAATTTGGTATATAAGCTTTTATCGGCCATGGGATGAACGCTATTGAAATTGGTGAGAATCGGTCCATGTTCAGACCTAGCCCCCATACAAATTACCCATATGAAATCGACATAAATTGCCATAAGATCCAAATTGTCATATAGATCTTACGCAAATTGGGTTTGTATGCGTTCATTACATCCACTAATGAGTAGTCCAAAAATGATCCCTTTGACCCCATATAATCTGCTTCCCGATCTTCAGTTAAATCTATTAAAAAACAAAAATATTGCACTGATTCTTCTCAAATTTTGTTTGTACATATTTTTGCAAAATACAAGAGAATTTACCAAACATGATCAGGATCGGTCCATTTTTGGACCTAGCCCCTTTATAGATATAGCATCCGATATGAACTTTTTTATATCTGCAGCCAAAAAAATTAATAAAAATCCCACTCAAATTTGGTTTTTGCTTATTTTCTATGTCCAGTTAGTTGGGCCTAAGAGATAGGGTTTCTAAACGCATGGTATAGGGTATCGTATAGTCGGTCTAGACCGACTATAATTTTCTTACTTGTTGTTTTTTGATATATTTAAGTGAAGATCGGGAAGTAGCTCTACATGGGGCCTATGACTAAGAGTTGTCCCACAGGGATCATTTTTGGACTACTGATTAGTGGATGTAATAAACACATACAAACCCAATTTGACTAAGGTTTATATGATAATTTGGATCTTATGGCAATTTAAGTCGATTTCATAGGGGGTCATTTGTATGGGGGCTAGGTCTGAACATGCACCGATTCTCACCAGTTTCAATAGCGTTCATCCCATAGCCGATAAAAGCTTATATACCAAATTTCGTCGAAATATATTCATATTTGCGACCTGCAGTTTGATTACAAGCTTTACATGGACACACAGACGGACGGACGGACGGACGGACATCGTTAAATGGAATCAGATAGTGATTCTGATTCGATCGGTATAATAAAAGATGGGCCTAGGTCAAATATTTTTGGTAGTTACAAACAGCAGCACAAAGTCATTATACCCAAACCACATAGTGGTATAGGGTATAAAAACCCATACTTCACGCTATAAGTTAAAAATAAAAATGAAAATTTCAACTTCAGCTAATTTTAATGAAATTAAAACTGACTCAAATTCAAATAAATATCTATCCATTAAAAAAATTACTAAAATATTTTGATCGTTTCAAAAGTTACAGAATTTTGACCAATAAAAAACGATTTTCAGCCACTGTGCAACGTCTACAACAGTATCAAGAATTACAAAATATAACGTTAGAAAAACAACAGATACGTCGAGTATTTAATTTTTGCAAGTTGTGCACATTTTCATTAAAATATCGTGACCACTTGGGCTAATTTGTATTACTTTAAAGAGCGTCCCAATGAGGATGTTAGTAAACAATATTTTGCAAAAACGTATTTTCTAGCTTAGTTATTGAGTGCTTGATCATGATTTCCATAGACAGAAGGACAGACTGTCATCACTAAATCAACTTATCTTGTTATAGTGACCAAGAAAATGTAAAGTTTTTTGACCCTTTGGTATTTATCTCGATGTTTTACAATCGAAATGTTAGTCTGATGCATACCCTCTGGATAGTGGTGCGGAGGGTATAAAAACACTTCATGGTAATTCTTTAGTAGTCACAATGAATCTGGTTTCTGTGTGTATGGATGCGCAGTAGGGCTGTAACCAAATTTTCGACATAGTAGCACGAGCTGGGCAATGATGTTTTTTTTTATTAACGAAAAACATTATGTTGGGTTATTTTACAAAAAAAAAACTTCACGCACCAAATTCATTTTCTATAGGCAACATTGTGTTTGAAAAATTACTGACCACATTATTTTTTGATACCCTCCACACCTCAGTGGCAGAGGGTATATATAGGTTTGTTATTCCGTTTGTAACGCATCAAAATAAATTTCTGAGACCCCAAAAAAATATATTTTCTTGATCCTTATAACAAGGGAAGTTGATTTACCGATGACCGTCTGTCCGTCTGTCTGTGTAAATCACGATCACGCCGTCTATATCTAAGCCAGACCGTTCGTTTTTGTATGAAATCGTTTATTAACATCCCAAAGGAGTTGCTATTTAAAATCGTCCAAATTGGTTAAAGTATTCACGAGCTATAAATGAAACTTTGAAAAAACTCTTGAAAAAATAAAATTTTTCAGTGTGTTTGTTGTTTTTCTTAAGATATTTTGCATATGTTGTAATTCTTCGCATTGTTGAAGTCATTACAGTTCTGTGTATATTAATACTGCACGTGTCACATTGGCCTAAGAAAGTTTTACCACATATTTTTTATCATTAAAATTAAATATTAAAAATTAAAAATTAATAAAAATAAAAAATGGAAAAGGAAAAACTAAAAATGAAAAATGGAAAATGAAAAATGAAAAATGAAAAATGAAAAATGAAAAATGAAAAATGAAAAATGAAAAATGAAAAATGAAAAATGAAAAATGAAAAATGAAAAATGAAAAATGAAAAATGAAAAATGAAAAATGAAAAATGAAAAATGAAAAATGAAAAATGAAAAATGAAAAATGATAAATGAAAAATGAAAAATGAAAAATGAAAAATGAAAAATGAAAAATGATAAATGAAAAATGAAAAATGAAAAATGAAAAATGAAAAATGAAAAATGAAAAATGAAAATGAAAATGAAAATGAAAAATGAAAAATGAAAATGAAAAATGAAAATTGAAAATTGAAAATTGAAAATTGAAAAATGAAAAATGGAAAATGGAAAAATGAAAAACAAAAATTGAAAATTGAAAATTGAAAAATGAAATATGAAAAATGAAAAATGAAAAATGAAAAATGAAAAATGAAAAATGAAAAATGAAAAATGAAAAATGAAAAATGAAAAATGAAAAATGATAAATGAAAAATGAAAAATGAAAAATGAAAAATGAAAAATGAAAAATGAAAAATGAAAAATGAAAAATGAAAAATGAAAAATGAAAAATGATAAATGAAAAATGAAAAATGAAAAATGAAAAATGAAAAATGAAAAATGAAAAATGAAAAATGAAAAATGAAAAATGAAAAATGAAAATGAAAATGAAAAATTAAAATGAAAATTAAAAATGAAAATTGAAAATTGAAAATTGAAAAATGAAAAATGGAAAATGGAAAAATGAAAAACAGAAATTGAAAATTGAAAATTGAAAATTGAAAATTGAAAATTGAAAATTGGAAAATGAAAAATGAAAAATGGTAAATGGAAAATGAAAAATGAAAAATGAAAAATGGAAAATGAAAAATGAAAAATTTAAAATCGAATATGAAAAATGGAAAATGGAAATTGAAAGTTGAAAATTGAAAAATTAAAAATGGAAAATGAGAAATGATAAATGAAAATTGAAAATTGAAAATTGAAAAATGAAAAATGAAAAATGAAAAATGAAAAACGGAAAATGGAAAATGGAGAATTAAAAATGAAAAATGAAAAATGAAAATTGAAAAATGAAAAATGAAAAATGAAAATTGAAAATTGAAAAATGAAAAATGAAAAATGAAAAATGAAAAATGAAAAATGAAAAATGAAAAATGGAAAATGGAAAATAAAAAATGAAAAATAAAAAATAAAAAATGAAAAATGAAAAAAGGAAAATGAAAAATTTTAAATCGAAAATCGAAAATGGAAAATGAAAAATGGAAAATGAAAAATGAAAAATGAAAAATGAAAATGAAAAAGGTCGAGGGTATCAAAGATTCGGCCTAGCCGAATTTAACACTCTTACTTATTTTTTCTAATGTTCTTAACTTTTAAAAAATATACTTGAGCATTTAAATTTAAACTTTAAAATATCTTTATTACTTTTTTTTTTTGATTATTTGTAAACTCACTTTTTGCAGAAAAAAAAATTTACATCAAATAAGATTAGCTCTCAAATGATCTCTATGAATACTTACAACAAAAATTTGCAATTTTGCTTGCAAAATATATCAAGCTACTCTAAGAAAAAAAAACGTAGTAGAAAAACTAAAAATTACGGGACTTATAAGCTACAATATACAATGTTGCTTATAGCAACACCGGGCATTAAAGGGTTAACTTTACATACAATGCTTATATTATTAAAAAAAAACAACAGGATTATATCATCCTTTAATTTTTATTGTAGGATAAATATTATAAGTTTAAATTGCATGCAGATTTGCAAAATGGATATATGTCCTGCACTGTTTATATTGCACGTTCTGCACAAATATATAACTGCTTTGCTGATTTTTGATTAATGAACTAAATTTTATCTAATGTTTAGGAAAGCATTTCTGGGCGTTTTTGAATCTTGCTAGTGACTGGTTTAAAAGTTGCAAATTATCTTCGTGAAGTAGGTGATCTGAAAATCATATATCGTACCATTGACCGTAAATAAACTCACAAATTAGGCATAACTCAGATTGATATTTTGGTATTAGTATAAATACTAAAAGTGCAGGGATGGCCCTTTTGGTTTTTTGAAAAAATTTGAATGCATTTACCAATTCAAACAAATACTGCATATCATCACGCCACTTTATTTTTCTGGTGCAAATTTTTTCTTTATTTTCAAAAAATGTTAAAAAGTTAAAGCCCTATTGCGCAGCTAAAGGTACTATCACACGATGTGTTTTTTAAATATGTACTTCCCACAACAAAAGTTGTACATATCGTGTGATACATATGAAACATTCTTTATGTACAATATATGAGGAAAGTCACACGTACATTTTTGAATTACAACAGGTTTTATTTTGGCATGACACACATATGAAAGTACAACACTGCTTGTGGCGAAAGAAAAACAGAGTAAATTATAAAGAATAATATTGAAAGAAAAATATATTGTTTATTATTAGTCATCAATTAAAAAATATATAAAATACATATCTTTATTTTTAACAATAAATTTTTGTAAGTTCACAAATTAAATCAGCTGTTGTTTACATTTAGAGGTTATATCATATGGAAATACATATGCACGTGTGATAGCAAAAATTATATGATTCGTACGTAAAATGATAATTTCGACAGACATACGGAATTACATATGGATGAAAAAAAAGTGGCAGTACGTATGTAAGAAACATATCGTGTGATATGACCTTAAATAAACGAAATGCGTACATCTCTGAATATAGTCAGAAAGTGATTTATAATCGATCGGTATTTAAAAAGTTTTATCCAATTAAACGCTCTTCTGAACTTTTCTACTCAAGCACCAATATAAACTTTGTTTTCCTTGAATATAGTGTCGGCCTTCCTTTCCTTGAATTGGTAATTGAAAAAATCAATATATTACACAAAAAAAATCTATTAGAAACTTTAGTGTTTATTATCTTTCAAATTAAAACAACCGGTAACACAAAATGTACATGCACTTAGTTTATGCATTGACACACATGTTTGTATATTGGTTATAAAACTAACATGTTTTGTTTATTTCCTGCCAAATGTAACATTCAAAAATTTTTCAACCTAATTGAAATACACACAAAAAAAAAAATAAAATACGTACCTTCAGTCTAAGATAACGTTCATGTTTTCCCATTGCGCCTTGACGTGTTTGCAGTACATAGATTGTATTGATGTGAGCCAACACATTTTCGAATGTCAATTGTAAATGAGGACGTATAGCTTCAAGTACTTCCAGTATTGAACAATTTTCATCGGCCACTCTTTTGTGAATAGAAAGACGAATATAAAAAAGAAACGTTAACAACAACTTCAAAAATGCATGACTATACATATATTAAATAGTAATATAAAAATATTATTATAGTTTTCTTCATACAAAATCTATTAAGAAGATTAATAAAACTGTATTACAGAGCGCAAGAAAATATTGCAAATTTGCATGAGAAATTTATATTATAAAAATTATTTCATATAATTTTTAAACATTTCGTTACGTTACGTTTTATTAAATCAGCCCTTAATTCAAGAACAAAAGATGTTATAAGACTTAATGATATGATGGCTCATTATACTCTGTACCACTATGTCGTCGACTTAGAATCACTTTCCGCCCGTCTTTCTGTCTGTCTGTGTATCTAGCTAAATTTTGTAATTGAACAAAATGTCGCAAATATAAATAAATTTTAATGATATTTCATATATAAGCTTTTATCGGCCATAGAATGAATGAGTTAGAAATTGGTGAAAGTCGGTGAATGTTCAGACCTAGTCCCCATATAAATGACGCCAATGAGATTGACTTAAATCGACTTAATATGCTTATTTTCTATATCCAGTTAGTTGAGCCTAAGACCTTTTCTCTAAGCGCATGTTATATGGTGTCGTAAAGTTGGCCTCGACCAACAATTTGTTTCTCACTTGTCTTCAATTAAATTTGTATACTACGTTATAATGTTTTGCAATATTTTACATTTCCTTAATTTATGCGCGTTATATATTTCAATTTTTTTTCGGCTGATCTAGAAGAATACGGAGGATTCTTTATTCTGGATTTAAAACGGTAATACAATTTTTGGCCAGATTTAATGCGATAATTTCTAGAACTATCTCAGCAACGATACAATTTTTTTATAATCACTGAAAACCATTTTGATTTTTACGAAGTGCCATGAATCCTAAGAAGCTAATATAAATTTAAAAATTAAGACCGCTAGCTGAAATATGGCCTGAATTCTTATCTCCAGAGTTTGTTAACCAATAATTTTAATTGATTATTTGAAATTACATGCAACAGTATTTTGTAGCCGAAAGGTTAGAGGTTATTACTATATTATATGATGTTTCGGAGATTTCATCTTATTAGCTTCTCAGTTACAAATAAAAAAGTGAAATTACTTTTAAAAATAATTAAATATACTACATTTAGTTTCTAATGCGGAATTTCTCATACTCCCATTTTGCAACTCTCATCCTTTCTCAGCGTTAAGTTACGTTACCTGCGCAAAGACAAGACTCCGATAAGTGAGAAAATAGGGGATCGTTACCATCGCAAAGAAATTTGGGAAGAGCACATATCAATTTTAGCAGAACCTGAATCAATTTATTTGGATCACTCAACGCCAAGTCGTGCCACTGCAGAGGGCATTCTCACTTCGATCACAAATTTATTAGAAAATGAAGGTAGGAATTTAGATGACGTGATTTGCATTGGATGTACGGAACTGCAACTAATACCGGTTGGAAGGGTGGCGTTATTCAATATTTGGAGGAGTATTTGAAGGGATCGCCACAATGGTGTATTTGTATGCTCCATGCCAATGAGTTACCCCTTCGTCATTTGTTCTTGACTTTATATGGTTGCACTTCGGGACCTAGAGAATATTCTGGATTTATTGGAAAACAATTAACTACTTGTGATAATGAAATTACGGCGACTTTTGGTGCGGTGGCTGGAAATTTGCTTGACTTGCCGAAAAATGTGGTCGATGGACTAAGTACGGATCAAAAATATCTTTATGAGATATGTAAAGCTGTACAAACTGGTTATTGTAGTCCTGAGTTGGCAAACCGTAAACCTGGAAATTTGCGCACTCGAGATGGCTTACCTTTGCTAATCGTCTACTCAGAGTTTACGTAAGTACCTTTAATCCATCGGAAAATTTGCAACTGCTTGTCAATTACGCTCCGATTTGGTTCCTAATTAAACATAAAACGTCTTTTAAAGAAGAAGCCAACCATGTTTTTCAACTGATTATGTACTCTCGTTTTTTACCCGAAAATTTGAGATCAGTTGTGGATTCTGTTAACGAAAGAAATTCGTTTTTGCACACCCGGAAAATCTACTGTTTGGTGATAGAGACCACATTCGGGAACTGGCATTGCAAAGAATAATCAAAGCTAGAGAAGCTGAAAGTACCACTAAACACAGAATATTTAAACCACCAAAAATTAACTTCTCTGCTGGAGATTACATAGAAATTATAATACGGCACGAGTGTAGGGTTACAGCACCTCCGGTTCTTTGGCATATTTCTAATGAGTACCTTCAAAAGATAACAGCTTGGAAATTGTTGACTTTTCTTGTCACACACAAGTGGAAAGATGTGTTAAACTGGTAACAGAGGCCTATCAAAGTGTAACTAACGCTGCTTCGAGAGATGGCCTTATTAGAACCAGGTTGAAATCAAGAGCAGAAATGCCAAATTTTGGTCACAAAAATTTGATTAAAGTTTAAGTTTGAGTCATTTATTATAAGTTTTATTTTTTTGCACATTAATTGCAAATATAAAATATATTAATGAAATATATTTGTAACTCTTTTTATACCCTATACCACTATGTGGTTTGGGCATAATGACTTTGTGCTGCTGTTTGTAACAACCAAAAATATTTGACCTACACCCATCTTTAATTATACCGATCGAATCAGAATCACTATCTGATTCGATTTAACGATGTCCGTCCGTCCGTCCGTCCGTCCGTCTGTGTGTCCATGTAAACATTTTAATCAAACTACAGGTCGCAAATATGAATATCTTTTGATGAAATTTGGAATGTGAGCTTCTGTCGCCCATGGGATGAACGGTATTGAAATCGGTGAGAATCGGTCCATGTTCAGACCTAGCCCCCATACAAGTGACCCCTATGAAATCGACTTAAATTGCCATAAGATACAAATTATCATATAAATCTTATTCAAATTGGGTTTGTATGTGTTTATTACATCCATTAATCAGTAGTCCAAAAATTATCTCTATGGGACAACTCTTAGTCATAGGCCCCATCTAGAGCTGCTTCCCAATCTTCACTTAAATCTATCAAAAAACTAAAATATTGCACTGATTCTTCTCAAATTTTGTTTGTATATATATTTGCAAAATACAAAAGACTTAACCAAACATGGTCAGGATCGGTCCATTTTTGGGCCTAGTCCCCATATAGATTTAGCATCCGATATGAAATTTTTCATATCTGCAGCCAAAAATTTAAGAAAAATCCTTTATGCTTATTTTCTATATCCAGTTAGTTGGGTCTGAGAGATAGGGTCTCTAAACGCATGGTATAGGGTATCATATAGTCGGTCTAGACCGACTATAATTTTCTTACTTGTTTTTATTATTTTAAGCACACGGTTTAGGTTTTTAAAAATGTTTTCAACAGTAGAGCCTTCAAAATGGCACGTAATTCAATTTTTACTACTTTTACCGTAATCCGTGTAAAATTACGCAAATTTTGATACCTCTTGCGAAAGTGTAGCTCACAAAAACATTTTTCTCATTCAAGGACCGGCAGGCTATTGTACATGTCATCCCAAACTTAAGATTGAATAACTATTATTTCTGATATTAAAAAAAAATATCCATTCTTTCATCATACAACCATTCAATTGATATAACTTTCAATTCAACTTGTTGTCGATCGTAAATTGTTATGTTCAATATGATACAATTGTTTTTTTTAATTGTCTCGAAATTTCCTTATTAGAGCAAGAAGCGTTTATATTATAATAATAATAAGCCTTGTTCTGGTTGTTGTAAGAACTGCTTCTATACTGGACATAGGCTGTCTATAAATAACTTCCACCTCTGTCTTCTTGACGCTGCCTCCCGAAGTACACCGATGTTGCTGTAACTTATATTTTCAGAAACTCTATCGATTTCATTCAGCGTAAATCTTCTCCAGGTAGTTTTTGGTCATGCTGGTCTCCCTGAATCTTGAGGAATATATATGAGGGATTGACAACATACTTCTGCAGGCGGTTTTTGCAGTATGTGCCCTATCCATCCAAACTTACTCCTACGTATCTCTAAATTAACGTGTTTTGAATTTTGACCGAGTCCATAAGTGCTCGTGGATATTATATTTGGCCAACATTTCTTAAAGATTGTACGAAGGCATCTGTTGACACCAACGCGTAGTTTCTTTTGTACTACATCTTAAGCCCGATTTTAGCGACCGTTCTGCTAAATCATATATCTTATTCTGCATGTCACTACGCTTGAGCGACAGCTCACAGTTATCCTCTGTGTAATCAAGCGACTCCAACCTCTAATCTATTACCACCAAGAATAATAAAGGTGAAATGAGGCATACTTGTCTAGCACCTAATAGAGATTGAAACGGTGGAGATAGCTCAAACCATCATAACTGCTCCGTATTATTGATATAATCTTCTGCGGCATACCTACGTTTCGTAATTTAGCTCAAATACATTCTCTGTTGATTGAGTCGAAAGCTTTTTTATAGTCGACAAAAAAAGTATATACTGGGGACCTGATTTTTATGGACTGCTCTATTATAATTTTAAGAGTTTTGGTTTGGTCGATACATGATCGACCTGCATGGAAGCCTGCTTGTTCAGAATAAAGAATAAAGACAAACTTTCTTAAAGATTTACATAACAGATGAAAGAATAGTTATGCCCCTCCAGTTATTACAATCTGTGGCGTCACCTTTTTTATTCAGCTTAATTGTTTCTTGAAGCCAACCTCGGGGAAATGTTTGAGATAACCAGATCTTTTTAAAAATTGGATGAAGGATGGCCGCAAACTATTGGGGTTACTCTTTAGCACTTCTGCTGGAATGTTATTATTACCGGCTGTCTAAATTAATACATTTAGACCCAGTTTTTAAGATATCAGTTAAACCCAGTTTTGTTAAACCCAGAATTTATTCATCAATTCCTTTATGAATTTGGAATGTCTGAAAAAAATAATTCTAGGTTTAACTAAACTAAGTTTAACTGACATCTCAAAAACTGGACCTTAGAAAATCAAAGTTATATTAGCAACGAATTATGAATTTAAAATTGTGAGTTACATTTACATTTAAACGTATCGTAAGCAACACATTGTGAATTCTATTACTATACCCTAAATATCGTAAGCAACATATTGTAAATTACATTGTTATATATTATCGTAAGCTTAAAAATTACCCATGCCATAGGCATAATATTACTCAAATATTTTTTGCTCAAACACTTAGTCTACAACCCTCAACTTAAAAGGTTAGCAGCCAGCATCTTGACTTTCTACGATTTATATTATTTAATAAATGAAATATTAATTAATCCCGAAATTTCTATCTCTTTTATTTCGTATGCAAAATAGGATAACCTTCAAACCCTGCATTTATAATTTCTCCATTTTTCGAGAAATTATAAATAATCAAGGCACAGGTTCTCAACTGTCCACTATTTAGGTTCCAACAATTACAGCCCACTCTTGCATTCCGCACCCTCAACCTAAATACTAATCAACCAGGAGAATCCTGTTCACTGGCAGCTTGATGGCAGCAGTTACTTCTTTTCTAGTCAATGCATTAGTTCTTATTGGCATAATATTTTCATGTGTGTTATGGGTTCGACAACTTTCTTGCCTTTCAATATTGAATACATGCTCAAAATGTTTTTTCATCGTTTTAGTTGGCCGTCGACATTCGTTAATAGCGTTCCCTTTGTATCATTTACGGATAAGTTTCTCCCATATTTTACTTCTGTAGTTTTCTTTGTTATTATAAAAGGATCCTTCATATTGGAGAGCGCGGCAGCAACTCATATATATGTTCCTCTGTCGTCTCTTACTGCGCGTTTAATTTGCTTATCTATTTGCTAATATTCGCTGTTTAGCCTTCGTCTGGGATAGTTATAGTGGGACTGTCACTTTGGCCATCAGCCTGATACAATACCGAACTGGTCAGTGATTTTCAGTGAGTGCTTTAATTTATTAGCCACCTACCGACGTACCGGTGTTAACGTGCCACCCAGGTTAAACCTCAATTATACCTAGAGGTACAGGTTGCCTCGCACCTTAGCCATCAACCCACGAATGCTGATTTCCGTTTCCAGGGATTACTACGCGGAAGCCGCCACTGTTAAAAAACTATGGCGGTGTCATCACAAGTGATGACAGGGTGACCCGACTTGAACTGTCCTCAAAACAGGTATAGTAAACGGCTTTACCAGGTTAAAGCAATCGAGACATTGCCCTACGAGGAACAATCCCTAATCCCCTAAAGCATTTACATTGTTCTACAAAAAATTGTATGAATTAAAGAAATTATAATAGTATGCTATAATATCTATCGATGAAAAGTTACATAAACTTTTCACACTATTAATTTCCTCTCCTGATGTCTTTATAACAGCTGAATCTGAAAGTGTTCTTCAAATAAATTGTTTGGATTTTAAAAAACCCATTTATATATTCATTGTGTTTAATAAATATTTATAATGAAATTTAATGACTTTTATTTAAAAAGTGTTGAATTATGAATTAGCTAAAATTGATTAGCGTACCTCTAGGCTTTCACAAAATTATTTACTTAATGAAAAAATAAAATTTCCTATAATTTGCTCTCGAAATTCGAGGGCTGGGCGCTGCTAGTAATAACAAATAGTCGGGGACCGCTTTGGTAACATAATGGTAAAATACTTCTTAAGTCGAAATAAGGGATTTTCGCATTTATGGACTCTGCCTTTTCCCATTCTACTTTGCAATTCTTAAATAAATAAAAAAATTCAAAGACCAACAAATTTCTTACTACAGAATTTATTAAGATTTTCATATAGAACAAGATAAAAAAATGTTTTTTATTTAGTGTTTTTGCTCCGTTTTTATTATCTATGTATGTATTTCTTGCATATAAACCACAAAAGGTTACGAAGCATGACACTAAAGTGTCGTACAAACGATAAGAACATGCTAATTACACAGATCAACAGATCTCGAAAGCTTTGCCTAAAAATCAGTCTTATCTATATTTTTTCAATTTTCCGGTATAGAACATAATAATATGCAAATGACGTTGTGGTAAACTATTTTTAGAGACAACTGTTAGCTCACCAATGCGAGTTTTTAACGATACCTATTTCAGAGACTACTTTTATGAATTTTTCTTAGTAAAGACAAGTTGAACAATTTACTAAAGTTTCCATTTATTTTGAGAGAAATCCATTGTATGATTATATTTTTTTTAACCATACAAAAATAAGTTATGAATTCGATATATCTACCACAAAAAATTCTTAGGAAGTATATGAAGCAGAATAGGAAAAAAATTAAATCCTTATATGCTAATTCCAAAATGACAGACATGACATCTTTCTTTCATAATCTTTCTAAAAGTTTTTAATTTTTCATACAAATATATAAAAAATGTAGACGGACCTGACCAACATATTTGCATTAGAAAAAGTGAGAAATCATTATTGTTATTGCAAAAAGCAGTCGTGACAGACATGACAATAAACAGACATCATCAAAAGTCTCTGAAGTTATTTGTGTGACAAATAAGTAACAGCTGTTTAAAGTTGATATAAGAGTTAGTTTATTGATAGAGCATATAAAAACAAGTAAGAAAATTATAGTCGAAAATTATACGATATCCTATACCATGGTTTAGTGACCCTACTGCTTAGGTCCAACCAATTGGATATAGAAAATAAGCAAAAACCAAATTTGAGCGGAATTGTTTTTAATTTTTTTGGCTGCAGATATGAAAAAGTTCATATCGGGTGCTACATTTATATGGGGACTAGGGCGAAAAATGGACCGATATATATGGACCATACATGGTAAAGTAAAAAAATATATACAAACCAAATTCGAGAAAAATCTGTGCAATATTTTTGTTTTTTTTTATTAGATTTAAGTGAAGATCGGGAAGCAGCTCTATATGGGGCCTATGACTAAGAATTGTCCTATAGGGATTGTTTTTAGACTACTGATTAATGGATATAATAAACACATACAAACCCAATTTGACTGAGATCTATATGATAATTTGGAACTTATGGCAATTTATATCGATTTCATAGGGGTCATTTGTATTGGGTCTGAACATCGGCCGAATTTCACCAATTTCAATGGCGTTCATGCAATGGCGATAAAAATTTATATGCCAAATTTCATCAAAATATATTTATATTTGCGACCTGTAGTTTGATTAAAATGTTTACATGGACACACAGACGGACGGGCGGACGGACGGACATCGATAAATCGACTCAGAAAGTGATTCTGAGAAAGTGATTCTGAGTTGATCAGTATAATAAGAGATGGGTCTAGGTCAAATATTTTTGGTAGTTACAAACAGCAGCACAAAGTTATTATACCCAAACCACATAGTGGTATAGGGTTTAAACATGAATCCTAAAATAAATTGTAAAAAGAAGTATTTTGTGATGTGGCAGACATGACTCTGCCTTTATTTTCTGAATTACATTATTACACTTTTCCTTTCTTACTAGAAAAATAAGAGCTATAAAGATATTCAAAAATATATCGAACAAACTATTGTCGTATTTTCATACCCTCTTCGTTGAAATGATATTAATAAACATTTTTTAAATTAAAATTTTAAGAAGTTAAGCCTAACTATTAATTAGAATTTAAAGTTTTTCAAAAACGCCTAACGAATATAACATATATATAATATTAAATATTAATACACTTGCTCATAGCTTATTTGATGCAGATAAAATATATATGTTTAAAAATATATATTTAAAAATTTTGCTCTGAAAATAATTATGCGTTATTTATATTTACCAAAAAAAAAAAAAAAATATCTCCTTTAAATTCTCTGGAAACTCAAAATACAAAATAAGGTACAAAATTCAGGTCAGAGCTTAATTGATGCAATTTTAAAAAACATTAAATATAAAAGGATTTACTCTAATTTTAAAATTTTTTTCAATTGCTTAGGTTTTAGTAGGATATCCTTTATTATCTACAACCGCTTGAAGCCTTTTCGGCATAGAGTCCACTAGCTTTTTTTTATAATCTGGATCTATTTTATCCCACTCTTTTTGCAACACCTTTTTTAAGTTAGATTTGTTATGGATATCATATTTTCGAATATTTGTTTTCAGTACTGACCACAATTTTTCAATAACATTTAAGTCAAGTGATTGTGCTGGAGTTTGTACTATATGCGGGCATTTCCGTATCAACCAATTCTGTACTAATGGTGATTTATGCTTAGGGTCATTATCTTGTTAGAAGAGAAAGGCGTCTTCAATTTGCAATTTCGTCGCTCTTTGAATTAGATTTTCTTGGAGAAGTTTCAAATACATGTTCTTATCCATATTCCATACGATAAAGGCCAAGTTACCTACTCCATTTGAAGGCATGCATCCCCAAACCATAGCATTTCCACCACCGTGTTTCATAGTGACACGTAAATTGTGAAGTTTCAGCTCAGTATTAACCTTGCGCCAAATGTAGGGTCTTCCATCTGGTCCAAATATATTAACTTTCACTTCATCAACAAATATTACAGTTCTCCAAAATGCTGGACTCTTATTTAAATGGTTACGCGTAGACTGCAGCCATTTTACTCCATTGTTTTCATTTATAAATGGTTTGTTTCGAGGAATTCGGCCATTAAAATCAGCGTCCCTCAATATTTTATGAACTGTTTCAGGACGACATGTCTTTCCATAAGTCAGCTTCGGAGCGCTTGTTGCTGGATTTTAACGAATTTGTTGCACTAACCACTTAGAATCACTTTCAGTAAAAATTTTATTTGGAGCTTGCTTACCCTTGTTTTCAACATGATTCCCACCTATGTAAATAGCGTTTTATATGCCGAACAGTTGATGAGCTTAAATTAATCATTTCAGTAATTTTCCGTGGAGTGTGCCCATTCTTATAGTGCTTTAATACTAACTCAGTCATTTCAATGGATGTACGCGGTGCCATGGTTGAAAAAATTCACTTATTTTTATATTTTTAATGCGTATCAGTCAAAAACACAATTAGGAATGATTGCAGATAATAATTTTAAAATTTTAAGCTGAAGACAAAAACAAGGATAACGGTAAAATTAACTGCATAATTTAAGCTGTGACATGAGTTTTGCACCTTGTTTTGCATTTTTTAGTTTCTTGAGAGCACAAAGCACATTCTCCTAAAATTTTTTTTTTTTTTTAGTGTAATCGACCTTTTTCTTATTATATTTGGGATTTGTATTAGAATATTCTAATTTGGGCTTTCAAGGTCATGTATTTCCTTAAATGTAAATAAAAGATTAATTTATTTCATTTTTTATCCAACGTTTCTCTGGTATTTTCCAGCTTCATCAGGGATAATATTTATTAAATCTGGCAACGTTAATGTAAGAATGTACAAAAGGAACAATAGTTATTACAACAACAAATAATCTTTGGTCAATCTTTACATTTAATTTTCAAAAACATATAATTTCTTTTTATACACCACGACATAAAAACACAAAAAATAAATTAAAAATAATAAATGCAAAGATAAAAATTAAATATCATAGTAAAATCTATAAACTAAGTATCACAGTTGGAGTTAGAAACTAAACTAAATTATTGCTATGGTATAATTTGCGTTAATGTTGTCTATGTCATCCTTTTTATTCATTGCACGTTGTTGTTTTTGCTGTATTCGCAAACTTTCTAAAGTATATCGTTTATTCTCTCGTCTTTCTTTGTCTAAAATGTTTACATTATCAAGATCTGCAGTGTGTCCCTTTTCTAAACAATGCTGTGCTAGTGCTGTTGTTTGTTTATTTTTTCTAATATCAGCTTCGTGTTCTGCTACTCTTGTGTTCAAACTTCTTTTTGTGGTTCCTATGTATACGTCATCACAGCTTTCGTTTGGTTTAAAAATGGATTTTATTTCGTATACTACATTACTTTGATCTCCCTTTTCTATTTTTGTTTTTGTTCTTGTAAAAAGCGCGTTAATTGTTTTGTTGGGCTTATGTGCTAATGATGCTTCTTCGTAGTTTATTATTTTTTCTAATTGTTTTCTATCTGTCAACCCTGGTATGCCAGATGTGTTGTTAATCTTTCC
Source organism: Cordilura impudica (assembly GCA_963682025.1). NCBI lineage: Eukaryota > Metazoa > Arthropoda > Insecta > Diptera > Scathophagidae > Cordilura > Cordilura impudica. The sequence continues at coordinate 114,656,470 of OY821517.1, forward strand.
GTTTTCGGGATTTTCAGTTGAAGCCTTTTTTTATTAAATTATTTATAATATAGGTTGGGCAACTATTCTTTATTAAAATATCTTTCACTTTATTTATATTTTTGTTTTTGAATTTGTTGTCACTCAGTTTTAAAGCTTTGTTGATAAGGTTTGAAGCAGTGTTTATTTTCTGTTTTTGTGGTTGTGTAGAGTTATAATTCATTAAACGTCCTGATGCTACTGTTTTTGTGTACCAATCTGTTTCTATATTCCTATTATTTCTGTGGATTTTCATATCCAGATATGCTATAGAATTATTTTCCTCTTTTTCAATAGTAAATTTTATTTTGTTGTGATATCCGTTGAATATTTTAAGTATTTCTTCTTCATCTCCTTTCCTAATTATTGCGAACAAATCATCTACATATTTTGCTATAAATTTTATCTGAACCCCGTTTTTTTCTAATTCTTGTGTTGTCTGCTCCAGTATTGTATCCAGAACAATGTTGGCAATTGTTGGGGATAATGGGTTTCCCATTGGCATACCGTAAGTTTGGTTGTAAAATGTTCCTCCATAAACGAAATAATTATTGTCGTTTAAACAAAATTGGAGTATTTTTAAGAATTGTGATCTAGGAATCTTTGTATGTTTTTGTAGAATGTTCCACCGTGTCATAATGTTGGTTATTGCCAAGTGAATTGGAATATTTGTAAATAATGATATAACGTCTAGTGATATCAATATATTGTCATTGTCTAATGTTATGTCTTTTAATCTATTTTTCAATTCCAATGAATTTTCAATATTATATTTTTCTGATATATTTTTCAGAATATTTCCTACATATTTAGATAAGTTATAACACAGAACTTCAACCGACGACGAAATTGGGCGTAGTGGCATATCTGTCTTATGGACTTTTGGGAGTCCGTACAGTCTTAGGGCAGTTGCTGAATTTGATATCAGTTTATATTTTTCATATTTTGTAATATGCTCTTGTTTATATAAATCGTTTACTATTTTGTTGTTCATTCTGTGTAATTTTTGTGTCGGATCTACACTTATGGTTTTATATGTGGTCTTGTCCTCTAATAGCTTCTCCATTTTTTCCCTATAATTTTCCTTATATATAACAACCGTTTTCTTTCCCTTGTCAGATTTTGTGATTACTATTTTTTCCTTATATCTCTCTAAAAACTGATTTGTTTCTTTGTAAATGTTGAGTATTAATTTATCTTTTTGGTTGTTTTTCACTGTTCTCAAAATCCTGTTTGCAATTTTTGATCTGATAACCTCTTTTTCTCTATCATCCGTTTGAGTTTGAACCCATTCCTCCAAATGTGCTATCAAGTTTACTGTTGAGAAGTTTTCGTTGTTCACCGGAAGTGCAAATTTAGGCCCAAGGGATAGCAGCCATTTACTCTCCTCCGGGAAAATAATATTTGTATTATTTATGAACAAAGATGGGTTATATGTTAAATTGTATGTTTGCAATTGTTTTCTTTTCAAGTTCTGAATCTCTGCCGCATGTGTTGATCTATCCATTGATACAATATTTCCATATCTGGTCTTCTGTCTTTTCAAAAAATTGTCATATTCATCATTATTAAGAATTGACATCAGTTCTTGTTCTATGTTTATTCTACCTTTTCTTATATGTCTTATATTAAAGTTTGTTTCTTTTATCTCCATTTTTGTTTTTTTTTTTGTTAAATAAAAATATTGACATATTGTATATAAATATTGATATAAAATACGACTAAGAAAATATTTTGCAAATTTGCATATCAGATTACAGAGTGCTATTGGCATGTGGTTAGTGACATTACTTTCATTCGGGTTGTTAAGACAAATTAAATTCTGTTTAATTTGATTTGAATAGTGCGTTATATATATGAAATAAATACCTTACTTTATACATACCGTGGTATAACTCTGGACACTGACTTGCCCGCTTGTACAATTTTCATTTGTCGATCAAATATTATGTGGAAGGGAAAAACTTTACAGAATGTTGCAGGTGATATTAAGGGAGCTAAAATAAAACCAAATATTTTGAAAAATCTATGTTTAGTAATAGTTTTATTGAGAAGAAAGTTTTTTAGTGACTTACCACCGCATAAATTTTCAATTTCATCTGGTGGCTCTTTACCAGCTTCATCTTTTGTACTGGATGTTTCACTGACTGCTTTGTTCGTTGATGCAATTTCTCTTATCAAAAATTGGACATGATCGTATCGTTCAATATCATCACTTCTGTTTTTTAATAAGCGTAAACATTTTTGCTCTTTGTCGTCACTATCAAAACTATCCGCATTTGTGGCAGTCATCGATGAGGCGGAATGAGACTTTTTTCTTGTAAATGGACATTGCTCTGAAGATACATAAAAAGAAATTGGATTTTTTGTGTAAATCGTTTGTAATACTCTAAATAGAGCTGTACAAAGTCTTTAAAAAACAAACAGTTTTCAAAAATAAAGAATTCTTGACTTTTATATCGATAATTATTATAATTAATTATTATAATCAGTTTTTAACACACAATATGAAAGTTCGAACACTAACCTAGTTTTCTGTTATTTATACTATTATCGGATGGTTCATCGTTGTTGTTAATAAGATTATTATTGTTGTTGTGACTATTATTTTCTTCATTGGTAAATGTAACGGAAGAATTCGATTGTTGTTGGCTGTGCTGTTGGATTTGTTGTTGTAATTGCAGTTGCTGTGAAAAAACATCATCTCTTTCGTCTTCTTCCACAGGATCTCCTTTTCGTTTAACAATTTCAATTTCAACATCTACACCATGCAGTTTTGATGCCACAGCCTGAAAGACGAGGATCAAAAAAAGAAATAAGTCACAAAATTTAATATTGATTCCATTCTTCATTTCATGTATGGGCAGTAATGTGATACTTATATAAAAGAAATGTGGATTGATTTATCCACTTACAAGGATGGTTGGATGATATTAAACTAAATACTTACCTTAACAATACCGATCACAATGTGCTCCAAGCCCGGTCTTTCTGAATAGTAATGCAACAGCAATGAACCATCCTTTTCTGTGCAACGAAATGATGGTGCTCTCATACCAGGATATAATGTACCCAAATGGTCATGTAGGGCATCCAAATTCTATTATATTATATTTAATTATAATAATAAATACAACAATGTCAATAGCAGGGTTAGCCAGTCAGGCAGAACCATTGTTTTGAATGTTTGCATTTTTAGCATTAAATTATTTTGAAGGAATGCCAGCATCATCACCGCCACCACGTACAATAGAAAATGGTTACAGTTACAAACAGTCGAGTCATAAATTATCAATTGCATACACAACCAAACATTGGAATCATTGTTCGTTCATTCGTCCAGCAGTTCAGCATTATCATAGTTATCGATTTCAATATATAGAAGAAATTCAATTTCACCATTCATTTTTTTTTTTCATTACATGACAAACGGGCCCCAACATGAACAAAAACCGATAGACAGTGCAAAAAAAAAAAAATAAAAAATGAATCCGAGCATCATCAGTTGCATGTGTGCATGTAGATGAAAGTACGAAATAGATAATTTTTTTCCATTGTAGTAGCGGCATCATTCGATAAAATTAGTGAAGAGTAGTTTGAAATGGAGGTTGCAATCCAAGAAACCATACACACAGATGATACATTTTACCAGAAGCCATATTATGAAATGAAATAAAAAAGAGCAGAAAAAACAAACAAACAAACAACAAATGAATAACTGAATAAAGTTGAATCCAAATCAAATGTGAATGCAACGTTTATTTTCAAAAGCAAAGTAAAACAATGAATTGAGAACTCATCATAGTCACTGAAAGATTGTAAAATACATTGTTAGTTATATCGTTGGGATTTAAAAATCCCTTCGAAGCTTTTACAATTCTTTTATAGCAGACACTATTTTGACAGAAATATAATGGTTATAAATAATTATTTTACAAATAACTATTTAATACACAAAGGATATTATATTTAAAAAAACAACAGGAACAAATGTAATTGCTTGCTGTTTAAACAGTGAAAGGATTAATATTATGTTGTAATTAAATTTTCCATTACATTTATCCATTAAGTCAATAAATCGTGACATAAATTGCATGATATTTTTCTATGTGAGTACTGACATAAAACGTTCATACAATTTATGATAAAAATTAATTATTATTTTTAAAGAAAAATAATATTTAACAAACATAAGATATTAAATTACTTCAAGGATATTTGCAAGCAATGAAATATTACGTAATTGTCAATAAACTTGTATTTAGTACTTTAGATATACAAGAAATAAATACTTTCTTTGTTTCTAAGTAAAACACTTTTCTTCAATTCATTTTATCCATGGACATATTCAATTCTATATACATACTGAATAACTTTAGCATTAATAATGCCTTTAATAAATTGACGAAAGTACTGCATAAACTTAATTAAATGTGTCATAAAAATATTTTTAAACTAGTTAGTTGTAAGGCGCCTAAGGCGCCCGTTGAAAATGAAAGACACTTTAGTTTAATACACGCGAAATATTTATTAACAATTCATTTATTTTAGAGCGAGTTTTTGGATTGTCATTTACATCTCAGTCTTTAGGCAACTAGGTGCCAATTCATAAGTGTAAAATTAATTTGAGTTTAACTAAACAATGTTAACTGACTTCTAAAAAAAACGGCATAAATATTTTTATACCCTATACCACTATGTGGTTTAGGTATAATAACTTTGTGCTGCTGTTTGTAACAACCAAAAATATTAATATTAACCTTGTAATCAAACTATAGATCGCAAATATGAAATTTTCTATCCAAATTATCATATAGATCTCAGTCAAATTGGGTTTGTATGTGTTTATTATATCCATTAATCAGTAGTCCAAAAATAATCCCTATAGGACAATCCTTATTCATAGGCCCCGTACAGAGCTGCTTCTCGATTTTCACAAAAATATTGCACAGATTTTTCTCAAATTTGATTTTTCTAAATATAAGTGACTTTACCATATACGGTCAAGATCGGTCCATTTTTCGACCTAGTCCCCATATAAATATAGCACCCGATATGAACTTTTTTCATATCTGCAGCCAATAAAATGAAAAACAATGCCACTCAAATTTAATTTATGCTTATTTCCTATATACAATTAGTTATACCGAAGAGATAGGAGTCTCTAAACCAGTGGTGGCCATCGAGAGAATTGAGTTAGTAATAGTGTTTATGAGCATATGTTAGTTGTACTACACTGATCGAAATCCATGGACGTAACACAATTGATTTTGTTTAAATGTTTATATGAATGAATAAAAGGGAATATAGTGGAGTACACAAAGAATATGGTAAAATTTTAAATATATTTTGTTGTTTTAAAATTTTAAATCTTACATTCTGAAAATGTAAAACAAAATGTGAAGAACATTTAATCTCTTTTATCCATAAGTTTGAAGTTTATTAAATCAAAAAAGTAATAATAAGTAATTCATTTCTTTAAAAACAAAAAAAAAAAAAAAAAAAAAAAATAGCAAAACTTAGAAAGATAAGAAATTGCAAAGGTTATTAAGTGGTATGTTACCAAAAACTAAAAATCTTACCAGCCTGCAGTAACTGGATATTTTTTATAACTAAAAAAAAAAAAAATCATAAAAGACAGCTATAATGTTGTCAAATGGAGGCGACGTATGTAATTTATAGAAAATGTTTAATTTATAGTTTATCAAGTCTACGAAATTTTCTCAACATTTTTGGTTTCTTTTAAACAAATATTCTCTGTGTACCTATTAAAAAAAATTTACAGGGTGGCCCAAAAAAGACTGAAGGATTAAAAATAGTTATATCTTTTTTGTTTTTAATAATTTTTTTTGTCTTTTGCAGGTTATTTACTGGTTTTTGGAGATAAATCATGGCTACATATGATGTGCAGAAACGCGCCAAAATCATTGAATTTTTTTATTCTTCTGGAAGGTCAATTATTACAACTCAACGAAATTATCGTCGTCATTTTAATGTCCGAACAGCACCCAGTCACAACATGATTAGGAACTTAGTCTCCCGTTTTGAGGAACATGGAACAGTGGCAGATCTTCCAGGAAGAGGAAGAGGTCGATCTGTGCGCAATGAAGCAGTTGTGTCTCTACTCGTCGTCGTTGTACTCAATTCGGAATCTCCAGAACATCCTTGCAAAGAATTTTGAAACGGGATCTTAAAATGTTTCCGTATAAAATTCAAATGGCACAGCAACTGCTTCCCCAAGATCATCAGGCACGCCTGCAATATGCTATACGTTTTAGTCAAATAGCCAGAGAAAATGATAACTTTTTAAACAATCTTATAATGAGCGATGAAGCTCATTTCCACTTAAATGGCTATGTAAACAAACAAAATTTGTAGATTTTGGGACACTCACAATCCTAGGGCATTACATCAGCGTGAATTACACCCCGCCAGATGTACTGTTTGGTGCGGTGTTATGGCTGATAAAATTATCGGTCCATATTTTTTCGAAGATGTGGAGGGTCAACCAGAAACGGTTAACGGGGCTCTGTATAGGACTATGATAGAAAATTTTTTGCGTCCACATGTTGAGAATAATCAAAACATATGGTTCCAGCAAGATGGAGCAACTGCGCATACAGCAAGAGCGACAATGGAACTTCTTCATAACATTTTTGGTGAACGAATAATTTCCAGAAATTGTGATTTTGCTTGGCCTCCACGTTCACCAGATTTGACTGCTCCAGACTTTTTTTTGTGGAGCTATTTGAAAGGAGTTGTGTATATCAATAAACCCCAAACAATTCAAGAGCTTAAGCAGAACATTCAAGCAGAAATAAGGAACTTGGAACCAGAAACTCTACGGGCATTAATGGAAAATGCGGTTAAAAGAGCCAATTTTTGTTTGCAAGAAAATGGACACCATTTGAGAGACGTTATATTTCACACTTAGATGTAAAAAATTTCCATGAATTAGATATTTAAAAACATAAAAAAAAATTAATAAAAAATAAAAACAAAAAAAATACAGTTATTTTTAATCCTTCAGTCTTTTTTGGGCCACCCAGTATATATGAAATTCAAAAGGCAATGCGACATAGACCTGCTTTGTTCAAAAGCTTTCATAAGACTGATTGAAAGTGTTGTTTACTTTTACTCTTTGGTGAGAATTTTTGTTTTCGTTCGGCTGCATACATATAAGAAGCCGAGCACCAGCGTGTTTGGCACAGCCTTCACTGCTCTAAACCATGGTATAGGTTGTCGTATAGTCGCTCTAGACCGACTATAATTTTCTTACTTTTTTTATTATTGAGAATTGTAAATAAAATTTAGGAATTTCGATGTGACATGGATCTGGATGGAGGGGCCAACATTTCAGCCGTTTTCCTCTACCATGCACATAGGGGCCAACTCCATCAAAAGTACCAATTAATTCAAAAGATCAAATGTAACCTTCAAAGCCGTGTACGATATCGGGTTGAAAATTAATAAAGTTATAAGTCAGCTGTTTCAAAAATAAAAGTTTTAAGTTGTTTGCTGTATTTGCGGTGTGTATTAAATAATTAGACCGTGCGACAGTACCTTTTGGAATTGAACAAGACCACATACACATGAAGGTAGAGATCCTATATAGTTAAACTGCGTTCTCAGCTTGTAATTTCCTGATCTTTTCTTCTTTTTTAAAGCATTTAAAAATTTTGAGGATACAAAAATTTTTAAAAATGTATTTAAATATTTCTACCCATCAGCTTATATCAGTGTGGATATCAAAAAATAGAAATCAAAACAATTTTTGGTTTTTATTTTTAAGGACGAAAAATTGTAATTAGTATTTTTTGAAAATTTCATCCTTTCATATCCTTGAGCGTTTCATATATATTTTTCTCAAAAAAATATATCTTGAAACTCTATGTATACTTTCCCGCATACTTCAATTTTGTTCCTACAGCTTAATTTATTAAGTCTTAACAAAAAATCATATTATTTAATATTATACCCTATACCACTATGTGGTTTGGGTATAATGACTTTGTGCTGCTGTTTGTAACTACCAAAAATATTTGACCTAGACCCATCTTTTATCATACCGATCGAATCAGAATCACTATCTGATTCGATTTAACGATGTCCGTCCGTCCGTCCGTCCGTCTGTGTGTCCATGTAAGCCTTGTAATCAAACTGCAGGTCGCAAATGTGAATATATTTTGATGAAATTTGGTATATAAGCTTTTATCGGTCATAGGATGAACGCAGTTTAAATTGGTGAGAATCGGTTCATGTTCAGACCTAGCCCCCATACAAATGACCCATATGAAATCGACATAAATTGCCATAAGATCCAAATTGTCATATAGATCTTACTCAAATTGGGTTTGTATGCGTTCATTACATCCACTAATGAGTAGTCCAAAAATGATCCCTTTGACCCCATATAGAGCTGCTTCCCGATCTTCACTTAAATCTATTAAAAAACAAAACTATTGCACTGATTCTTCTCAAATTTTGTTTGTACATATTTTTGCAAAATACAAGAGACTTTACCAAACATGATCAGGATCGGTCCATTTTTGGACCTAGTCCCTTTATAGATATAGCATCCGATATGAACTTTTTCATATCTGCAGCCAAAAAAATTAATAAAAATCCCACTCAAATTTGGTTTTTGCTTATTTTCAATGTCCAGTTAGTTGGGCCTAAGAGATAGGGTTTCTAAACGCATGGTATAGGGTATCGTATAGTCGGTCTAGACCGACTATAATTTTCTTACTTGTTTATAAATAAATTATAATTTTAATAAAAAAAAAAGCTTTATTTGCAAACAACTGTTCCATACTTTACTGTATATAATAATTTTGGGATCAAGAATTAATATTATAACGAATTGATTTACTGAAACGACTCTTATAGAACTTGTTTTTAACTTTGTTCTAATGTGAATACACTTGATCTACCATACGTAGGTGAAGTTAGCAGTAATAGCAGCATGAATAAATCATATTTTCTGTAAGTAATAAAATTTTACTTTATTAGAATTTCAATAAAAATTAAAAAAAAAAACCTATTCACATAACTTACGAAGATCACTGAGTTTTGCCTGCCAAATTATAAGAGAATACGTTGATGGATATCTTATGTTACATTCTCTTGAAAAATAGACTAAACTACATTAAAGTACGTTGTCACCTACCTAGATGTAATCTACAGAACCATAAAGCAATAAACGATAGCAAAATTCTAGATAGTACTTGTTGGACTTATACTGTACAATATGCACATGAAACTAGACATCATTTCAAAAAAAAAAAAACAAGTAAGAAAATTATAGTCGGTCTAGACCGACTATAGGATACCCTATACCATGCGTTTAGAGACCCTGCCCCGTAGGCCCAACTAACTGGACATACAAAATAAGCATAAACCAAATTTGAGTGGGATTTTAAAAAAATTTTTTGTCTGCAGATATGAAAAAGTTCATATCGGATGCTATATCTACATGGGGACTAGGCCCAAAAATGGACCGATCCTGACCATGTTGGGTAAGGTCTCTTGTATTTTGCAAAAATATATACAAGCAAAATTTGAGAAGAATCAGTGTAATATTTTTGTTTTTTGATAGATTTAAGTGAAGATCAGGAAGCAGCTCTATATGGGACCTATGACTAAGAGCTGTCCCATAGGAAGCATTTTTGGACTACTGATTAGTGGATGTAATAAACACATACAAACCCAATTTGACTAAGATTTGTATGATAATTTGGATCTTATGGCAATTTAAGTCGATTTCATAGGGGTCATTTGTATGGGGGCTAGGCCTGAACATGGACCGATTCTCACCAATTTCAACAGCGTTCATCCTATGGCTGACAAAAGCTTATATACCAAATTTCGTCGAGAGATATACATATTTGCGACCTGCAGTTTGATTACAAGCTTTACATGGACACACAGACGGACGGACGGACGGACGGACGGACATCGTTAAATCAAATCAGATAGTGATTCTGATTCGATCGGTATAATTAAAGATGGGTCTAGGTCAAATATTTTTGGTAGTTACAAACAGCAGCACAAAGTCATTATACCCAAACCACATAGTGGTATAGGGTATAATTAACTTATTACTACTGACACTACAATTTCACAATTATTAATTTGACAGAAGCCCACATTCACTCTAAATCTTCATAATAGTAGCATTTAAGCATGTCAGGGAGATCGTGTGTTACTGATTCAAGCTATTTTTGCTTTGTGTGTGGTGAATATTAAGTTGGAAAAAAGAGGATATGCATTATCAGAATCATTCAAATATGCATATTTATATTATTTTGGTTTTGCTGTCAGAAACTTGGACAAACTGTTGTATACAAGCGGTCAAACGGCAAGTAACCACTAAACCGATTGATCTGTCTCTTTAACAAAAGTTGCTGGATTCAATATGAAAAATCGAAAAAAATATTACTAACGCGAATGTCCCATCGGTTTTCAAACAAATTTAACGCCACCAAATGATCCATTGCCAGTAATTCGCTGTGCTACGAGCAGTTTGTGCGAAACCAGCAGTGGTAGTTAGCATGTGACTGATGATAAACGCCATTTAGTGACTCAAACTGAGCTGAATGACCTAACTCGGGATTTACATTTAACGAAGCAAGACGCAGAATTACTAGTTTCAAGCATGCAGCAGTGGAACCATCTTGCAGTTGGGACAAAAGTAACAATATATGGAGATAAAAGCTTGGAATTGGATGCATATTTTGAAAAGAAACACTCTATTCTATACTGTACTGATGTTGATTTATTTAAAAAAATGTACGAGCCATATGACAGAACTAAATGGAGATTATTTATTGATTATCGAAGTACAGTTTAAAGACTCTTCTTTTGCATAATGGGAACGAAAAACAAGTAAAAAATTATAGTTGGTCTAGACCGACTATACGATACCCTATACCGTGCGTTTAGAGACCCTATCTCTTAGGCCCAACTAACTGGATATAGAAAATAAACTTACCAAAAAGTGCAAGTACGAGTGTATGTGAAGGTTCATGGTTCAAAACCTCACGGCCGCCCTAAGTAGAAAAAAAAATTTTCATATAGAAACAATCTATTCAATTAAAACATAACAATTATCACAATGTTCAATAAATCGCTGATGAAGGCTGAAATGCCAGAAACCGGTCCGATTAAGAATACAGTGCAGTTATGAAGTTTTGAAATATATGCTTTCTTCTTTACCACGCACCATTTTAAACAAAAATTAAAATTGCATATTAATTACAGTAGTAATTGCAATATGTCTGAAAAATGACGATAAATCTAACAAAACAAAACAAAAAAAAATTCTTCTTCGCTTCAAAGCGTCATCTCAAATATATGTAAAGTGCATATGTAGGTATGTACAAAAACCGTACATCACATATGACAACTCTTACGAAAACTGAGAATAGTGGAAATTAGAAGTATAAATGCAAAAAATATTCAAAAATTCAAAAATAACGATTGTTTGTTTGGACAGAGTTGTATCTTCTGAAATTAATACAGAGTAAAGCTGTATGATACGAAAACTGAAACTAACCACATTGCTCGTAGGCCTGACTTTAGGTGAGTGTGTTAAAGCGCTGACCAAAAAGTGCAAGTACGAGTGTATGTGAAGGTTCATGGTTCGAAACCTCACGGCCGCCCTAAGTAGAAAAAAATTTTCATATAGAAACAATCTATTCAATTAAAACATAACAATTATCACAATGTTCAATAAATCGCTGATGAAGGCTGAAATGCCAGAAACCGGTCCGATTAAGAATACAGTGCAGTTATGAAGTTTTGAAATATATGCTTTCTTCTTCTTTACCACGCACCATTTTAAACTTAATTTGAGTGGGATTTTTATTAATTTTTTTGGCTGCAGATATGAAAAAGTTCATATCGGATGCTATATCTATATGGGAACTACGTCCAAAAATGGACCGATCCTGCTCATATTTGTAAAGTCTGTTGTATTGTGCAAAAATATATACAAACAAAATTTGAGAAGAATCAGTGCAATATTTTTGTTTTTTGATAGATTTAAGTGAATATCGGGAAGCAGCTCTAGGCCCCATGCCTATGACTAAGAGTTGGCCCATAGGGATCATTTTTGGACTACTCATTAATGGATGTAATAAATGCATACAAACCCAATTTGAGTAAAATCTATATGACAATTTGGATCTTATCGCAATATATGTTGATTTCATAGGGGTCATTTGTATGGGGGCTAGGTCTGAACATGGACCGATTCCCACCAATTTCTATAGCGTTTATCCCATGGCCGATAATAGATAAAATACCAAATTTCATCATAATATATTCATATTTGCGACCTTCAGTTTGATTACAAGGTTTACATGGACACACAAATAGCAGCACAAAGCAATTATACCCAAACCAACATAGTGGTATAAGGTATAATCATCCATACCCATTGCTCATGCCATTACGAATCAATGACTGAAATTTTGTCACTACTCAAATACAACGATCATAAATGGAAGGTCTGTGGTGACCTTAGGGTATGCGATTTAAATTTCTTATATGTAGTGTATATATTGTATATACCATCGTCAATAACTGTAAATTAATCTGTTTCAGCTCATTATTTTGTTGACTGGTACGCAAGGAGATTTCACAAAGTATTGTTGTTTCCTTTGTCTATGGGATAGTTGCGCTACATGTCATCATTACATCAGAACAGCGTGGCCAAGAAGAACTGAGTATTCACAAGGAAAGCAAAACATTTCAAATACACCATTAATTGATCTAAATGACGTTCTTCTTCCGCCGCTGTACATAAAATTGGGTCTGGACAAAGATGTTGCAGCATTTAAATATTTGTTAGCGGTTTTTCCTAAAATTTCATATGCTAAAATAAAAGAAGGTATATTTGTTGGCCCTCAGATCAGAAAGCTATTGAATGTGACGATTTTTCACAATGTGTGTTGGAGGAGGAATATTCCATTCATCCATTCCATTTCATTCATTTTTTCCATTTCATCTTTTTCACTACATAAATGAGTTGTAAAGGTGAAAAAAGAACTATTTGCAATTGTGACTTGCACATGAAAGCATAGCATATAGGCCGTACTACAAGCTTTGTAAGAGAAGCGGATATGCCTGAATCTACTCACGTGCGTCTAGAAATCCAGCGAAAATATCGCAGTGATCTGAAAAATATATTTTGGCGATTCAAATAAATTGATTTCAACTGCGCGGCAGCACGGGTGTAGCTGCCAAACGCGCGGACGTGGACTCGACACGGTTTCGGAACACTGTCCAGCTAAAATATAGGAATGTTCCGAAATATATATTTTGGACGCGACGCGACTCACTCGCGGAACACAGCTCAGTGAGAAGTCTTACGATAAGTTTTATATACGTATGTGCAATAATTACTATACATAAGCTATAAGCAGATGCTGAAAGCAACCTTGGGGCACAATTTTAAACGTCGCATTCATTTTCCATTTTTTTTTAACATCTCTGTTAATTTGCAAACGATTACGCTATATTTAATGTTTATGAAATAAATAAAATTAAAAAAAAAAAAAAAAACATAAGGCGGTTTCGCAGCTTCTTTTTGAAGCATTTTTGCTGTAGCATCTTATAAAAAAAACTTCTAAAATAATGGAGCTTTGTTCACCATGAACAAATTCCCCAATACCATACAAATTTTTGGAGAGAAAGTTTATTTTTTTGAGGAATGTTTCATTGGAGACTAAGTACTCAGTGCCTGGTGAGCATAGCTCACCATTTTTCAAGTCAAAAGAATTTGGATCCCGGACAAGACCGGGTGAAAACAGTTAGTAATTAAATGAAGTAAAGCAAACTAAAATGTTCCTTCTGCATAATCGAAGCCGAAGAGTATGTAGTTACAGACTTTTATGACTTCCCAGTCAATATTATTATTTTACTAAGAATAAATTTAGGACAGAAAATCAGATGGAATTTCCAGAATAAGTTACTGGTTTGGCAAGCAATATGCAGTTGTAAAAAATGAAGCAAGTCACTTGTTACAACGGGCTCTTTAAATACTGAAATTAATATAAAGGAGTGTTTGCAAGAAAACTCCTTCCACAAATTATTTGCTCGATTTGTCATCGATTCAAGATTTTTTTTTTTTTTTGTGGTAAATATTTGTTTGGAAGAAAGGATATGCAATATCAATATCATTAAAATAGGCATATTTACATTATTATGGTTTTGCTGTCAGAAACTTGGAAAAACCGTGGACACTGACAGTGTTTTGCGATAGTTGCAGAACTGTTGTATACAGGTGGTCAAACGGCAAGAAGATCTATTTCGATTTTTCAATTCCAGTACTTTGGAGAGAGTCAAGTAACCACCAAACCGATTTCTCTTTCTGTTTAAAAAAATTTGCTGGAATCAGTATGAAAAATTGAAAAAATATTACTTACGCGAATTTCCCATCGGTTTCCAAACCAGTTCAACGTCCACCAGTGAGTCCGGAACATCTTTCACCAGCAGTGGTAGTTTGTAAGTAACTGGTGATGAATGTCATTTAGTGACTCAAGCTGAGCTGAGTGATCTAATTCAGGATTTGCATTTAACGAAGCAACACGCAGAACTACTAGCTTCAAGCATGAAGCAGTGGAAACATCTTGCATTTGGGACAAAAGTAACAATCTATGGAGATAGAAGCTTGGAATTGGCTGCATATTTTGAAAATGGACCAGGAGATTATTTTTTGATGGCTCTAAGTACGGTTTAAAGGCTCTTCTTTTGCATAATGGGAATGAAAAACCATCCATACCAATTGCATATGCCATTAATACAAAGGAAAACTAAGAAGCAATGACTGAAATTTTGTCATTACTATAGCGCTCATAAATGGAAGATTTGTGGTGATCTTAAGGTGTGTGATTTAAATTTCTTTGTATAAATAGTATAGACTATTGTAGATAACAGTAAAATAATCTGTTTCAGGTCATGTATTATTGACTGGTATGCAAGGAGGTTTCACAAAATATTGTTGTTTCCTTTGTCCATGGGATAGTCGCGCTACACGTCACCATTACGTCAGAACAGAGTGGCCAAAATGAACTGAGTATTCACCAGGAACACAAAACACTTAAAATAAACCATTAATTGATCCAAATAACATTCTTCTTCTGCCGTTGCACATAAAAATGTCTTTTTAAGCACTTTGTGAAGGCTCTGGCCAATGATGATGCAGCATTTAAATATTTGTTAGTGGTTTTTCTTAAAATTTCATGACAATTTTTCACAATGTTTATTGGAGAAAAAAATATGCAGCCTGGAAATCTTTCTAGAGCATCGTGGACAGTTTTCTTGGAAACAATAAGAGTGAAAACTACAGACAAATTGTTGCTAAATTATTGAAAAATTACCACGAATTAGGTGCACGAATGTCACTCAAAATGCATTTTCTTCATTCGCATTTAGATTTTTTTTCACAAAACCAGTTACGGTGAGCGACGAACAAGGGGAGCGTGCTCACCAAGATTTAATGAAAATTTAAAGAAATTATCAAGGATTTTGAGACAAAAGTTTGCTGGGAGACTATTGCTAGACTCTAATACGTGAAACCGAACCAACAAAATACAAACGGCGTTCAACTAACGCCATTCACTTTTGAAAATTCATTGATTTCTAAACTAATGATTTTTTGTGTAAACAACGAACAAAAGCATTTTTTTTTTAATCTCGATAACCTGACGTGGTAGAGAAAAAAACAATTACAGATTCGGAATTCAGAACATCAAATTACCCTAGGAAAGATATTTGGTTGCTCCAGTCCAAAATTTTGTTGGCTAGTGTTATATGAACCAAATTTATTTGTGAAAGTAGAATTTGTTTTGTTGTTAGTTTGTCTCTGTGTGTATAAAATAAACCATATTTGTCCAGGTATCCAATAGCTTCAATAAGTGCCACCTCAGTAAATTCAGTTCTTTTCCATATTCATTTTTAATTGCTATATAAATGTGATATTAGCCCTCCCTTTTCATACGGAGAAAAAACTGTTACCATTTTCAGTTTGCTGCATTCGTCAAACGGTTGGTACAATCGCGCCATAATTTACTATTTTTTTAACCGAAAAAAAATTTGTAGACCATGGAATTCAAACGCGATAATGTAATAATGCTGCATTTGGCTGGAAATTCTCAACGATTGGCTCTCAAGGAGCTGCAACATTTAAAATTTAATAGAATGTTCATATATCGCACTATAAAAAGATAAAACGAGACTGACAACCCTAAAGTATTTCGCGATACTGGTCGAAACAACGGCAACATCTTCAGAAATATTCCGCTAAGTGACGGCTAGGATTTATCGAAATATAAGAAGGAGTGCTAGAAAAACGGCTGCTTATGTCAATATATCCGATCGGAGATTGCGAAAAATTTTGAAAAATGAGCTTAGACACAAACCATACAAAATTCAAAAGGCACACAACCTGACACCTAAGCAAAAACAGCAACGCCTTCAAAGAGCCAAGGAGTTGCAACGTTTGAAAGAAAGAGGGCAGCTGATGAGAAAAATTACCCAATAGAGCTGTACGTGAACAAACAAAATGGTCGTGTTTGGTTAGCGGAGAGATTATACGGGAATTTGGAAAAAAGATTGGCCACTCGATCGCAAGCCCCACCCCACGTCATGGTTTGGGCTGCACTAGTTGCTGAAGGACACTCTCCACTTGTGTTTTTGGATCCTGGTGTGAAAGTGAATGCAAGCATGGATCGTGAATCGGTCCTAGAAGGCAGAACCTATACATTTCAATAGGATTCAGCACCATAACTTACAGCTCGAGTGGACCAAGAGTGTTTAAAAAATAACACTCAAAACTTCATTTCATCTGAGAAATGGCTCTCTAGTTCACCTGATGCAAACCCTCTAGATTTTGGCTCTGGGACATTTTGGACCCAAAGGTCTAGACAAAAAAATACTCAACTGTGGAAGCTTTTAAGTCATCGCTTAGAAGGAATGGAATCGGATTCCCTAGATCATATTCGTGCAGCATACAACTCGTTTCTTTATATAATGGAGGACATATTGAAAAATTTTAAACAAGGAATTAAAGCTATATTAATTGCCAGTATTATTTTCGAAAATTAATAAAAAATTAAAATAAACTAAAAAGTTATAGCTTCTTTTCTCTGTGAATTGTACATTGGAGGTGAGTCCTTTTCTAAATTCTCAATTCAATTACATTCATGCTCATGATATTTTCTTTACTTGCTGATAAATACCGTTTTTATAAGTACTTGTAATATTTCATAACTCATTCTTGCTTCGTTACTAAAATACGCATTTCAGCAAAATGGTCATTTATTCGTAAGAAAAGAAAAAAATTATAAATAAAAATTTCTTAGAAAATATAAAAAAAGAAATAATGTAATTAAATTGTGAATTTGGTAATAGACTTATTCGTTTATTTATTTTATTAAATAAAATATTCAATTCAATAAAATAATTTTAAATTTTCTATAAACATAGACAAATTTTATCAGAATATAAAGAAACAAATATTTGTATAGGTTTTTTAAAAATCTCAAGAGTATATAATTCTATTAATGCCTTAAAAAAAAAAAACAACTAAACAGTTAGCTTACCTGCAAAAAATCTCTTGGCGTAGCTCCTAGCACTTGTAAAATTTTGTCATAACCAGAATCTTGGCAAAATTCAAAAAAAGTTTTACCAAATAATTCCAAGATATCGTCAGCGGGAATATCTGTAAAAAAAACCGTAAAGATAATTTATAATAACTACCATTAAAAATAACAGATTATTAATTATTCCAGTTAAATGAGTAGTTCAGTAAATCTGTTGTGGAAATTAAGCTGGTAAAGAATTTAGTTATTAACAAGATGTCCGCAATAATAAAAGAAAGGTATAAAACTTTTAACAAAATTAAAAAAAATATACAAGACATTACAGGTTGTTTATTTAGGAAAGCGAAAGAGACATCTGGAAAAGACACTAACAATTACCATACCGAAATGTATTAACATTGATAAATGAAAACAGAACAAATGGTGATAATAAAAACATTTACTTATCGATTATACTTACTTAATATTTCAACCGCTGCACCGATTAAATTATATGTTATTTCATCATCATAAATTTGTCGAACCAAAAATTGTCCTTCCATAGCGACCATTGCTTTTTTTCTGAAAAAAAAGAAAATACCAAAAGCCATTACTTAAATATTGCTGACGTTAAGGAACAACTTTATATTATACTATAATTAAAATAATAAATCTTTTAATATTTTTTAGCCCATTAAATTTTTCTTACTTCAGTTAACCGTTTATGGTTAATCGTTGAATCCTTTCAAAAATTCTTACATTTTTATACATTCACCTAATGGTTGCCTTATCACAAAATAACGTATTAATTTTTAATAATGGCAGTCGCACTTAACAATTATTCATTGCTCGATTATATTTACATACACACAAAGAACACATACGTATATATATGTGGTGGCAATATAATATGTGGTTGGCAAAATGATTTTAATCGTTGCCGTAAATAAATTAACTGTATGCCAACTTTTTATTTAAATCGTAAATAATTTTACAATATAAATGTTGTTTTCAATTATTAAAAACACGTCATTAAAATGCTGTCATTTAAATTCTTTGTTCATGTAAAAAAAAAAAATGTTAACATGCTGCTTCATTCGGGGACTATAACTAATGCAATTACTTACAGTGGAAGTAAAAAAGATTGCAATGATTTAGAGCTTATTGAAATATGGGATTTAGATATATTGTTATAGCTAATGCTTTTGTTCTTTGTTTTTAATCGCGAAATAACGGTTTAACTACCATTATTCTGTTAAATAATTTTCTATTTATCTATAATATTAATAGGCTTGGCGGTTTCTTGTAACGGATGTTTTGTTTTACCGTTTTATCCCGATTTTGACCAAACGTATAATATTTGAAAGGTATTTCTTTATAGCCGTTTTGCAGATTTACAGATTTTAAATCTTATTCCTTTATTTTACTTAAATTGCATTTAAAGTTGCTACTAACACATACATAAAATTATGCAATACTATGTGTGTGTTTATTAAATCTGTTAATGTGTTTGTAATAAAAATGAGTTTATTTTTTGTGTTGATTTGTGAATTGGCTATAATTGATTAGCATACCTTTAGGGTCTTTATTTAATGAAAAAATAAAATTTTCTACAATTTGCACTCGAATTTCGCTTGCTGGAATCTGCTAGTATATATAAAAATTAAAATTTGTTTGTGAGTTCGTGAGTTTGTGTGTTTGACATTAATAGATGGCTAAACCATCCGACCAATCTTCTTGAAATTTTCAAAGTGTGTAAGTTTGTATCGGGAAATTAAAAGAGGCTATATTATTTATAATATATGAAGTGGGCATGGCATCGTATAACTGTAACTTTATGATAGCAAGAGTCCTGAAACTTTGTAGGAGTATATTGGTGCCAGTGGGCGTATCACCTCCCATACGTAGTCATACTTATATCTCAGTACTATGATGGCCAGAGTCTTGAAACTTTCTCCACGTCAATTGATTGTTAATATAAGTAGTCGTACCAAAAATAGGCAGCATTGGGTTAATGGGCGTGGCACCTCCCATACAAAAAAGATTTATCTGGACTATTATTAACCCGACAGTCTTGAATATAGGTGTGAGTTCACGACTGACGAGTGTAAGAAGTTTTGTGAAAAATGGGCGGGATCAAACATGCTAAATACATATAATCATATAGCTACAGTACTATGATACTGCACGTCAATTAGTTTTTAATGTAAGAAGTCGTTCCAAAAGTGGGCGGAATTGGGTTAGTGGTCGTGGTACCTTAAATCAAAAAAATGCATAGTGTACCCCGTCGTGCTTCGCTGGCACTTACAGTGAATATCAATTTTTTTCTAATAAATGTTTCCTATGGAACTAGATCTTTTAAAAATTTTTTTAAAAAAAATTTTTTTTTCAATCTTTAAGTTAAAGAAATAATTTGTATTGAGAAAATAAATGGTTGATGTTTTTTGTTTTCATCAGTGATCATGTCCTACATGCTCCATTCCTCTTTCTGTCACTGATCGCATCCCAATGCATTTCCAATGCATTCATTATTTTTATATTAAAAACAAAAATATTCAGTAGAAATAAGTTTTATGGCAAAACAGATTTTGTCGGGTCAGCTAGTAAAAATATATAAATAGTTAGATGTAAGGCAAATAAATCGTCCCTTACCTGTTTACCCATATTTGAGTGAAAAAAAAAATTCAATTTCAAAGTCACAGCCGCACAGTGGTCAATTTCGCGAGATAGCGGTCAAAACTCTATAACTTTTGACCAGATAGGTATTTTTTTACGCAATTTGTTTTGTTCAATAGGAGGGACTTTAAGCTTCAATTTGCGTGTTCAAACGTAAAAATCGACTGATAGGAACGTAAGTAATTTGGAGTTAAAAATGCATTTTAATTTTTTGTTGAGTTTCCATGTAAAAGTTGAATATTTTGACATTTTAAATAGGTATTTTTTTTAATAATTTCTTATTTTCTTCAATCGTATTTTACAACCAATACTTATTTATTATTCCTAAACTTAATTTTGGTCAGAAAATGCCAACATTTGGCACCTGACATTTATTTAGTCTCAATATTCATAGGGGCCAAATGTTAGTTTTTTTTGGAAGAAAGCTAATTCTTGTGAGGATTAAACTGAAAAATAACACTGAAATTCCCAACAATATCAATACCATTTGGATATATTATATACAGAACACAACATCGATAAAATTTTAAGTAAACTTTTATTATTGATTTAAAGTGCACATATATTTTATTTAAATGTATTAATAAAAATTTATACTAAAATTAGAAACAAATTATAATCTTTAAACTAGTATTAATTAAACAATATTAGTAAAAATTTCTTCCAAATAGCTTTGATTTTCATTTTGCAGTAGTTGTTTAGCTTCTTCATCTAACTCTAATGAGGTTGATTTCCATTTTTGTCGAATACTGGACATATATGGGTCTGATGTGCACAACAAAATATTAATAAGATCTTCATTAGTACAATATCTGGAAATTTTTCTTGTATTGTGCTCGCGAAAGAATCTGTAGTCTTTGTTCCTTTTTTCTTGGGCTTCTTCTGAGAGATCTCCAATTGGAAGCATATTGTGCTGAATTATTTGTTCCCCATGGAACAAAATTTTGTGAACTGTGGTTGGCATATGACTCCAAGAATATTTTTGGTTATAAAGGGTTGCTGTCTCATTAGCATACTGACCAAATTTTTTTGCATCTATCTTTTTGCTACATGCTATAACTTGTAATATGATTTGGAATCGTCGTATTAAATCATAATCTACTCCAGTTATAGAAGCTGCAGTTTGTGGATCGGAAAAAAATCTCCTTGCTGTGTTTCCATCATTAGAATTTCCTTCTCCTTGCTTTGGCTGGTAAATTATAAGGCCTATCTCACGGTATTTTTCTTGAATATCTTTTTTTTTTTTGCTTTCTTTTTCCAAATTTTCTTTGTTGTTTCTCACTGTTTCGCCTAACGGGCCAAATTCCAAATCATATCCCATAAAACGAATTCTAGCATGAAGAGGTGACATTCCAAATTCATATGCTTCATTAAAACTATCGTCTTGTGTTGGTGGTTGGCTCAATTGACTTGATGTTTTTTGGCATATGTTGCAGCTTGACGATGACTTTGTTTTGGTTAAAGCTTGTGCAACTTTTCCATCAATCATTGTGAGACACATTTTAAAATTTACTTCTATGTCTTGGTCATCAAATTTAAATGTTACTGGTTGAAGTTCTTTAATTTGATCATTTATTTTTCGAACTTCTTCATCTATGACATCTTGAGTCTTCTTTTTGTAAAAAAAGAATTTAATTCTTCCATACATCTATCTCTGCACCTCTACTAGTTGACGGCTCTGAACCAATATAAGTTTTTGTTAAACGTAATGGAACGAAAGAAATCATGAATAAATTGGCATCTGATGAATTTTCCGCATTACATTGTTTGTATTGTTTCTGGCCAGAGCACCCATCACATCCCCATTTAGAAATTAAAGTCATGCTGCAATTTTTAAACTTCTTTAAATAGTCAGCATCAAATGTCTTTAATAATCGTTCTGCGGTGTGTTCAAGAAGATCCTGCAATTTTATTTCTGCTGAACTTGAAGTTACACTAATAGCAGTTGGTGAAGGTAAGCAATCTTTTTTGGCAGAAACTATATCTCGATATGATGGAAAAATTCCACAATTTTTTTCATTGGTTCGCTTCCGCAATTCTGTATATTGGTTTTTAGTCATTTTCAAATCCAAAAATAGTGCAAATGCTTCTTCTGGAGTAAATTTATTTTCTTCAGTTGGTGTCGGCATACTTTCCAAAATCCTTTTTATGCGTCTGGGGCTTGCTTCCACTATTTTTTCAATGATAGCAATTTTACCCTTTTTAATTTTCGATGGTTGAATTTAATGCAGAAATGAATCCTTTATGATGCTACAAGAAACTTCTTCATTGATATGATTAAGCTTGCGTCTTCGTGATCTTTCACTACAATTATCAATTGGCTTTGCTGGTCGACCACCTTTTCAAGTTTCCGTGGTAGTTACTGATGGCTTTTTAAAAATAAGTTTATTTCTTAGCCATTCTTGGTTGCGTGAGTAAAACAATTTCTTGTTTCTGGAACATTGATTGTACCATTTTCTTAAAGTATTTAAAAAGTTTTTTATTTTTAAGTTATGAATTGTAATTTCTTGTTTGTCGCATATTTTGAAGAATGGATTATTCATTATATGTAAAATAATGTCGTTTTCATCTTTCCGTTCAAAATATATATCAGATAGAACACTATAACTGAATTTAGCCATTGTTTAAACAATAATGAAGAAAAAAATGAATGCATGGATTAATATACTATTGCTCGAAGTTTCAACATGATATTTTTTACCTCTTTGAAACATAATATAACAGGTACTTGGTTTTACCAGTTATTTCCATTGGTTTTAAATTTGTTTGAAATTTTCACGTATTTAAGTTGTGTAATATTAGATGGCAATAAAATCTTTTTTACCTTTTCCAAATGAATTGCTAGATACCACATAATTTGAGAGTTAACAGGTACTGGCAATAATATAACAGGTACTTGGTTTTACCAGTTATTTCCATTGGTTTTAAATTTATTTGCAATTTTCACGTATTAAAGTTGTGTAATATTAGATGGCAATAAAATCTTTTTTACCTTTTCCAAATGAATTGCCAGATACCACATAATTTGAGAGTTCTATTGTCATTTTTGTCAAAATTTTGATACACCCTTCTATGTGGACTAGGTCCAAATATGGGCCAACTTCTCCTAATTTCAACAGAATTATTTTTTGGGTCAATAAGAACTCTTGTACAAAATTTCATCAAAATATATGCATAATAGCCACTTTCACATACAAAAAACTTCTCAAAAAATATGACGTGCATTTGTACCGAATATCTTACGTTGGGTCAGAAAAATTGCTGTAGCTAAAAAAAGGCAGTCCCGATGCACGGACATGTATATATAGGAATGTAGGGGAGAGTTAGGGCTACAAAATAGTGAATTTGTGTTTTGACTCAGCTTGACTCACAGGAGTTGTGCTCTATGAAGTAGGAAATTTCCGAGAAATTTGACCCTTTTTAAAAAAAAAAATTTAAATTGTTCTAAAAACAGTAGAGCTTCAATTTTTTTACCAGTAATAGGAAATAAGTTAAGTTACAACACAAAATTTATTTCGTCCCAAAATCTTGAAAAAACAAAAAAGTTATGATCATTTCAACTTTAAAAATTAACTAAAAATATCATAAATTTACTAAATTCTGAAAAAGCCCATTTTGGACCACCCTGTTCTCAGTGAAATAGTTGAAATAGAGTTCTAATTTTTTGGCTCCCGAGGTTCACTACTGTCTACTTTCATATGAGTCATAACTTTAAAATCGGAGAACAAAAACCAAAAGGAGTTTTGGCCGCTATCTCAAAATATTGACCACAGAGAGCCGGTGGTCCTTTCCATCGCACTGTAAAATTGACATAGAATGATTTTTTGTTCTAAGGCTTTCTTTATAATATAATATGCTTATTGGATTTTGCTATTTTATAAGATTTTAGTACAAAAATGTATTTAATAACCACGAGCACGAATGTGAGGGATTTTACATTATTACTCGCTATATTGGCATCATAGTTTTTGAATAAAACTTAAGCCTGAACCAAATTCGACTGCTAACCACGAAATTATAATGCATTAAAACTAAACTAAACCCTGAACAAGCCGATGGGCTTTCATGTTTTTTAGATACAGAAAACAATGGTAAATAAAGAAAACAAGTTTTATGATATCGCTTTTGATATGGTTATTTAAAAGTTTTACCAGAACGAACGAGGATGGATTATTAATAGTGTCTTCCGATTTTTTCTTAGGTACGGAGTTTTCGTTTTCAATACGTCTTCTTATGTGGTGACAATTTCTGCGATATGTTTTTCCGTCTTCGTCTTTGATTATATATGAGCGAGGAGTATTATAGCGTCTTACAATTTTCCCAGGCTTCCATTCTTTTCCCTGTTGTATGAAGATTTTCTCGTTGTTTGTGAAATTTTGTGTCTTCTTAGCCGTTCTGTCATAGTATTTTTTATTGTTAAGTGATTTGTTTTTTAGTTTTCGTGTTACATTATAATTTGTTTGGGGTTTTAGTAAGTTCCGTGAGATTGGAAGTTTTGTTTTCACTCTTCTGTTCATTAAAAGTTGTGCTGGTGATAGCTCTATATCTTTAGTTGGCGTATTTCTGTATTCTGAAATTACTACATATATTTCTTTTTCAGTTGTGCATTTTTTGAAAATATTTTTTACAATTTGGACAGCACGTTCGGAGAGTCCATTGGATTTTGGATAAATTGGGGAGCTTGTAATGATCTCAAAATCCCATGATTTTGCGAATTTGCGGAATTCATATGAGTTAAAGGGTACATTGTCAGCAATGACAATTTGTGGTACACCAAATTGAGCAAAAATTTTTATCCAAGCTGAAATAATTTCACTTGAAGATTTATTTTTTAATCGTGAAAATTCTATGCATTTACTGTGGTAGTCTATTAGGATTAAATAGTTTTTCTTTTCAAATTCAAAAATGTCACATTCGATCCTTTAAAACGGCAAATTGGGGATTTCGTGTGGAATCATTGGTTCTTTGTAATTGGATTTCTGAAATTTTTGGCAAATGTGACAAGTCTTTATAAAGTTTTCTATGTCATTATTCAT
Source organism: Cordilura impudica (assembly GCA_963682025.1). NCBI lineage: Eukaryota > Metazoa > Arthropoda > Insecta > Diptera > Scathophagidae > Cordilura > Cordilura impudica. The sequence goes on from OY821517.1 coordinate 114,681,788, forward strand.
ATTTACCCAGAAGTATAATTCCTTTGCTCTCAATTTTGTTTTGGTTATTCCCATATGCGATTCGTGTAGTTTAGTTAATAAGTCTGTTTTCATTGACTTAGGAATTAAAATTTTTCATCGATAAATATTATTCCTGCATCGATAATAATTTTGTCTCTTATTTTGTAGTAATATTTTGCATTACTTTTGTGTTTTGGCCATCCTTGCTTGCAGTATTCAATTATTTTTTTGAGTGTATCATCATTTTCAATTTCCGTAATTAATTTTAATTGTTTTTCATTACTCATATTTATGTATAACACTGTTTCTTGTAAATCCTTTTCATCTTCATTATCTTGGACTGTCAAAAAATGTCTAGAAAGATAATCAGCAATGTGCATATGTTTACCTTTTAAATATTCTACTTTAACATCATAATTAAGCAGTCGAATTCGCATTCTTTGTAATTTCGAGGACGGTATTCTGTATATGTCTTTACTCATTATAGCTTCAATTGGTTTGTGGTCACTTTTTACAATTACAGGGTGTCCATATATAAAATAATGAATTTTTTGCAAGCAAATAAAATTGCTAGAAATTCCTTTTCAATTTGAGAATATCTGGTTTCAGTTTCTGATAGACTTCTAGAAGTATAAGCAATAGGAAAATTTTCTTGTAGTAGACATGCGCCTAGTCCGTGTTGTGAAGCATCACACTGTATGACTGTTATTTTGTTTGGGTTAAACGATTTTAATATTGGACCGTTGCAAATTTGTTTTTTAACCATTTCAACTGCATCTGACTGTGTATGTGACCATTCGAATAATGTATCTTTTTTCAGTAAACTTCTTAAAGTTGCTGTGATTTCTGATAAATTTGGTATAAAATTTCTCACATAATTGATTATTCCCAAAAATTTTTGCAATTCTTTCTTGTTTTTGGGATCTTTTAAGAGTTTTATTGCTTCTATTCTGTTTTCATCTGGTTTGATACCATTTTGTCCTAAAATATGTCCAATTTTATATTCAATTCTCTTGCTCCGGTTAATACCTTGTTTAAATCCATATCATGCTCCTCAACAGTTTTTCCAAAAATATGTACATCATCAATGTCAATTATTACATTCTGTATGTCACCAAAACTTTTGTAATTATGCATTTGGAAAAGCTCTGAGCCGGTTTTTATGCCAAACGGAAATCTTTTGTACTCATAAATGCCAAAGGGCGTATTAAAAGAAAATATTTTTGATGATTCTTTATTAAGTTCAATTTGATGGAAGCCTTGTTTATTGTTAAGCACTGTTTGGGATTAGGTGCGGATGCATTTTTATATTTTTATTTAAATCTTTAGGGTCTAAACATAGACGTAGAGTACCATCTTTTTTATTTACAATTACTAAATTGTGAATCCAATCTCCTGGTTCATATACTTTGGATATTATGCCTAAATTTTCTAAGTTATCTAGAGATGTTTTTAATTTTTCGCGTACTCCTAAAGGAACACGACGCGGTGGATTCGCTTTAGGTGTAGCGCTTGTGACAAGCTCAATGTTATACTGCCCTGGAAATTTTCCAATCCCGCTAAATAAATCACTATTTTGTTCGATAAAGTCTTCTAAAGGTACGGTCACATTAGGCAAATATTTGACGCAAACTTGTTTTCTCGTATTTGCCAAAAATTTTGTGAAACAAATACAGAGTTGATTTTGTGGTCACACTAGACACATTTATTTGCCTCTTTTTGTTTGATCAAACAGCTGCCAAATAGTGGCAAATAAAAACAAGGAAAACATATTTGCCGTGCGGTCACACTTGTACAAATATTTGACTAAAAAAATTGTTTGATCAAACTGTCGAAAATTAAAAATATATTTGATCAGAAATTTCCAAATGTTGCATGAGGAGGAAAGTTTTCTTATTTTGTGCTGTGGAGCGCATTGGTGTTAGTTTTGGAAGTTTACTGTTATATTATATTTAAATATTATTTTTAACTATAATTATTTTTTTCTTTGTTTACAAAATAAACAGCTGTTTATTTTAAGTAATGTAACAGTGTGGCTAATTCTGTGTTTTTAAAATGATAAATACGCTAAAGTTAAAAATAAATTTGGCTAAGTGGTGTTTAGAGGCAATGCCCCGATCGGTATCAAATTGTCACCACTTATAAAGCATTTTATTGCGGTTCTAGTAAAATATTTTTTTTTCGACTATCGAGCCTATTTTCCGAGTTATGGACTTCGAAACTTTTGCCATATACTTGGATATAATTTTGTTATTTAGTATCGTATTTCAGCACAATATATATATTTTAAAAACTTACTTGAGTGTCTTTTACTCGATATTTTTAAATTTGAAATCCATTAACCCATTATGAACCTATTTAAAATTTTGTATCATTGTAATAGATATTTTTCTTTAATATGGAATTTTATCGTAAGTAGACATACATATGTATATCATGAATAAACTGAATAAAAACTAGCTTTATTTATTTCTATGTATACTTTGACTTCTTAAGCCTTTCAGGACAGGATGTATATAGTCATTTGTAAGTTAGTACAATAGAAAATCAAGTATCTTTTTTTTAGGGAAATTAACCCATTCATAACCATATTTGAAAAAAAATCTTAAAGTTGAATGTAAAATTTCTAATATGTCCGATCCTTAAGTGGTTAAGAGGTCAAAATATACATTGAAATGAAGCTAGTGGATCCAGCATACATTCAGTTGTAAAATCAAACACTATATAGGTCATTTTATGAGATAATGCCACGTTTTCCCAAAATAACTTTAAAAAATCCAAATAGGTTCATAACGGGTTAATTGATTTTTTTGTGATAACAGTTTCCTTTAAAGTCAATTTTTAATGAATATTAACAAGTTGCACAACAAATGCTTTTGAAAACAAAAAGCTTTTTTTTAAGATATGACTGAATTAAATTTTAAAAGTTGACATCACTGCTGAAACAACTGTTGTTTGCCACTGTTTGCTCTTACAAATGTTTTGTAAGGTCAAATAATTATTTGTCCAAAATTGAGGAAAATATTTGGTCGTGACTGGTAACATTAGGCAAATATTTGTTTGCAGGCAAATAATTTTGTTTGCCTAAAATCAGCTGTTGTGTTGTTTGACGGCAAATAATATTTTGTGGTCAGACTGAGGCAAACAAATATTTGGCGTTTTTTGTCAAATATTTGCCTAATGTGACCGTACCTTAAGAAAGAATCTGTTTTTGTTAATTCTATATTGGCTCAAGTTTTTTTTAATAAATCTAATGTCAAGATGTTAACGGAGGACCCATTATCTAATTTAAAACAAGTAAGAAAATTATAGTCGGTCTAGACCGACTATATGATACCCTATACCATGGTTTAGAGACCCTATCTTTCGGTCCAACTACTTCGATATAGAAAATAAGCATAAACCAAATTTGAGTGGGATTTTTATTAATTTTTTTGGCTGCAGATATGAAAAAGTTCATATCGGATGCAATATCTATAAAGGGACTAGGTCCAAAAATGGACCGATCCTGATCATGTTTGGTAAAGTCTCTTGTATTTTGCAAAAATATGTACAAACAAAATTTGAGAAGAATCAGTGCAATATTTTTGTTTTTTAATAGATTTAAGTGAAGATCGGGAAGCAGCTCTATATGGGGTCAAAGGTATCATTTTTAGACTACTCATTAGTGGATGTAATGAACGCAAACAAACCCAATTTGAGTAACATCTATATGACAATTTGGATCTTATGGCAATTTATGTCGATTTCATATGGGTAATTTGTATGGGGGCTAGGTCTGAACATGGACCGATTCTCACCGATTTCAACAGCGTTCATCCCATGGCCGATAAAAGCTTATATACCAAATTTCATCAAAATATATTCATATTTGCGACCTGCAGTTTGATTACAAGCTTTACATGGACACACAGACGGACGGACAGACGGACGGACAGACGGACGGACGGACGGACATTGTTAAATCAACTCAGAAAGTGATTCTGATTCGATCAGTATAGTTAAAGATGGGTCTAGGTCAAATATTTTTGGTTCTTACAAACAGCAGCACAAAGTCATTATACCCAAACCACATAGTGGTATAGGGTATAATCAATTAGACACTTATTTATTTTAATCGTTTTTTTTCAGCACTCGTTGGAATTGTTATTGTTTTCGTTTTTATCAACACTTTGCTCATTTAAATTATTTATTTTTAGTGAATAAACAAAGCAATCATTTAAATTTTGGTTCTCACTAACATCTATGTATATTATTATTATTGGTAGTAATAGCAGAAACATTTTTATTGTCTTTTTTACAACAAATGCAAAATGATTTTTAAAATTACACTTTAAACATGTTTTACCGTAAGCTGGGCATTCAGCGTATTTGTGTTTCGAGTTACATTTTGAACATATAAATTCTCTATTTTTTTATATGAATATTGATTCCCACTATTCTTAATTTTATTGTTGGTATTAAATTTATTTTTATATGTGTTAGTGTTGTTAGTTGTATATTTCTCCCTTTTAATAAAGTGTACTACATTATTGTCTAGCTTTTGCATTGTTGCGGTGTGTTTCTCTGCAATCTCTGCTGCTCCACAGATGTCCACTGCTTTTTCAAATGTGAGTTCGTCTTTTTCTATCATTTTATGTTGCAATTTTTTGTTGTTTGTTCCCAAAACAATGCGATCTCTCATGAGTGATTCTCTTTGATCGCCAAAATCAGATGATGATGCTAATTTTTTTATATCGATTAAAAAATTTTCAAACGGTTCTTCTTCTTGTTGACGTCTTAAGAAGAATATAAAGCGCTCATATATAATACGTTTTTTTTTTGGAGTGCAATAGTTTTCTATAGCTTCTTTAACTTTTGCATATACCAATGTTGTTGTAGATTTCTATACCTTCTTCTCTTAAGGCATTTAGAAATGCCACAATTCTTGTTTTATCTGGCTTACTGTTAATTTCAGGCGCTGCTTCAAAAATATCGTAATTTTGTTTAAAACGCCGCCAGTTTTCTGCCACATTACCATCGAAACTGAGACTACTAACTTTTTTAATGTAGTCCATTTTTATTTTCACACTTTTTGTAGTATTAAATTTTTTGCAACTTTTGGATTTTTCCAAAAATTTATAAATGTTTAGTTTTTCTTTGGTTTTTGAACTACTATTTCTTAATTTATTTTTTATATTGGATAAACAACTTAGGGTTTGTTCTAGTTTTTTAGGTTTTCTGTGGATACCGATTTAATTCTCAAAATTTCCTTTCTTTTTTACTTTTGTGTATTTGTCTTTTTTTTTAAATATATTTTTTATGTACCGCGTGGTTTTTATTAAAGTTCCGACTGCGCCATGTAAAATAAGTAATGTGATCTGGTTGAGTATCAAGACGACACTGACTCTTTATTTTAATTACATATAACTATATTGACAATATAGTAGTTCGTAATTCTCTCTTATGCTACAATGACTACCGTTGATAATGATGTTGGCGTAAATATCCTAAACAATGCTTTTATGCATATAAAAATTGCAAGCCCCCAACAAGTTTTTGGACTGGAGGAACCAAATGTCTTTCCTAGGGTAATTTGGTGGGCTGAATTCGAATATGTAATTGGTTTTGTTTATACCCAGCACTGTCAATGATTCACCATCTGTTTTATTTTTGTTCATTGCACTTTACACAAATTAACTGTTTTCAAACACACACACCATATTACATACATTGCATTATTTTGTCACATTTATTGTTGCCGGATATAATAATGCTTAGTCAAGCCAAGAATCCAAGTCAGTCAATAATAAATTGACTGACCGACAGTCGCTGAAATTACTATTAAGCATTGTTACATTTGGTAAATAAAATGACTGCACAACACTATATACATTTGTACCAATTTATTATTACCAAACACAATTTATTTCCGCATACTTATTATTACCAAACATAATAATGCTTAACTAGACTAACAAATATAGGTCAATCAATTACTTGACCATTTATAACTAAATCACTACAAAGCATTATTACGGTTGGACAACAACAACATAGAATATTTAATTTATAATTATTTTAGTATTAAGCATTTTTTGATCATTATAAAATATAATAAATAACTTTCTAGTAATACAGCAAAACTTGTCTTGTTATTACTATCATTATCATCACCTTTCAAGTTTTAAGTGCTTGAAGGGATCAAAAGGAATAACGATTAATGTCAGCACGGATTAATGTGTTCGGGCTGATCAACATTAACTTAATTCCTTCATATTATCAATCATTGGTAATATACATTTGATCGCGTCGGGGTCACCAAATGTATATTACCAATGATTGATAATATTTGTTTTTATGTTGATGAAGGAATTAAGTTAATGTTGATCAGGATTAATGTGTTCGGGCTGATCAACATTAACTACCACGTCAGGTTTCCGAGATACAAATGAAATGTTTTTATTTGTTTTCTACATAAAAAATCATTACTTTATTTAAAAATCAATGAGCGCCCCGGTAGGTGAGTAGGTAGCATGCTCGCTTATCATGCGGGGGTCGGGGGTTCGATTCCCACAAGAGGCTTTGGTCTGTCGTTGCAAAAAAATAGCCAAATCCGGCTTATCCCCGGACCCAAAAATTTGATTCTGCAGACAAGCAATTCGTCTTCGCGGAACTAGGCTTAAAAAAAATGAATTTTCAAAAGTGAATGGCGTTATTTGAACGTCGTTTGTATTTTGTTGGTTCCGTTTCACATATTAGAGTCCAGCAATAGTCTCCCAGCATGCTTTTGTCCTCTTATTCGTCGCTCACCGCAACTAGGTTTTGTGGAAAAAGATCTAAATGCAAATGAAGAAAATGGATTTTGAGTGACATTCATGCACCCAATTCGTGATAATTTTTCAATAATTCAGCAACAATTTGTCTGTAGTTTTCACTCTTATTGTTTCCCAGAAAACTGTCCACGATGCTCTTGAAAGATTTCCAGGCTGCATATTCTTTCTCCAATAAATATACTCAGTTTCATTTGGCCACTCTGTTCTGACGTTATGATGACATGTAGCGCGAATATCCCATAGACAAAGGAAACTACAATATTTTGTGAAACTTCCTTGCATACCAGTCAACAAACAAATGACCTGAAACAGATAAATTTACAGTTAGTTACGATGGTCTATACGAAGGAAATTTAAATCACACACCTTAAGGTCACCAAAGATTTTCTATTTATGATCGCTGTATTCGAGTAATTTCAAAATTTCAGTCATTGATTCGTGACTTTGTGCTGCTGTTTGTAACTACCAAAAATATTTGACCTAGACCCATCTTTTATTATAACGATCGACTCAGAATCACTTACTGAGTCGATCTAGCGATGTCCCCCCGTACGTCTGTCCGTCCGTCCGTCTGTCCGTCCGTCCGTCTGTGTGTCGATGTAAACCTTTTAGCCAAACTACAGGTCGCAAATATGAATATATTTTGATCAAATTTGGTATGTAAGCTTTTGCCAGCTATAGGATAAACGCTGTTGAAATTGGTGAAATTCGGTCCATGTCCTAGTCCCAATACAAAGGACACCTATGAAATCAACATAAATTGCCATAAGATCCAAATTATCACATAGATCCAGTCACATTGGGTTTTTATGTGTTTATTATATCCATTAACCAGTAGTCCACAAATAATCCCTATTGGTCTAGACCGACTATAATTTCTTACTTGTTTTCCATTGTATTAATGGCATGAGCAATGGGTATGGATGATTTTTCATTCCAATTATGCAAAAGAAGGACCTTTAAACTGTACTTAGATAATCAATAAATAATCTCCATTTAGTTTTGTCATATGGCTGGTTCATTTTTTATCAACCATCAAGATAGAGTATTTCTTTTCATAATATGCAGCCAAGTCCCAGCTTCTATCTAAATAGATTGTTACTTTTGTCCTGCTGGTGAAAGACGCTTCGGACACACTGCTCGTAGCACTGGGAATTACTGGTAATGGATCATTTGGTGGACGTTGAACTGGTTTGGAAACCGATGGGACATACTGAATACAGAAACTTTTGTTAAACAGATAGAGTAATCGGTTTGGTGACTACTTGACTCTCTCCAAGTAACTGGAATTGAAAAATTGAAATAGATCTCCTTGCCATTTGACCACTTGTATAAAAAAGTTCTGCAACTATTGCGAAACCTTGTCGGTGTCCACGGTTTGCCCAAGTTTCTGACAGCAAAACCCGAATAATATAAGTATGCATATTTTGATGATTCTGATATTGCATATCCTTTTTTTCCAACCAAATATTCACCACAGAGAAAGAAAAAATAGCACGCGATCTCCCTGACATGCTAAAATGTTACGATTATGAAGATTTAGAATGAATGCCCACATTCTGTCAAATTAGTAATTATGAAAATGTAGTATTGTCAGTATTGCCTGTTTTACAGTATTGCCAGCATGCGATAAAAATGACTAAGACGTGATAGCCCAATTTTTATGCCAGATTCTAATTCAGCACACTCAGATTAGTTAAAAAAACATGCTTCGTTTCTGCAGTCAACTTTTTTTTGAAATTTGTAGACCAGTGTAGTGTATATGAAAATTACCACAAAGTGCCTTTTCGTTGTGTGTAACGTGAAATATTAACTAGCTTATTGTCTAGTAAATCTTATGCTGTTGATATATACGAAATGAATCCCCATTTTTTGAAAGCTCTGATTCCAAAATTTTGGACGTTTATAACATACTTGTTTAATACGATTCTCATGAAATCAATCTTCCCTGAAAAATGGAAATAAGCAAGAACTTTGCCAATTCCTAAGGTTAACAAAAAATATAGACCTATCGCAATTATATATTTTTTTTGTCTAAAACTATAGTGAATTTAATGCATACACAGTTAAATGATTATTTGAAGCCACGAAGTATATTATCTGAAAGACAGGGTAGAGATTATATCACAGCACTTCTCGATGCGGTTTATGATCTGAGGTCCAAACTAGATAATAACTTGGTATATTTTTTAGTATTGTTAGATCACAGCAATGCTTTTGATATAGTAAATCATGTAATACCACTAACTAAGCTTGAAAAATCCTTCAACTACTTTTAAACTACTACAACTAAGCTAATTAAATCTTACCTCATAAGCCGCCAACAGGCTGTGACTTTATTAGTAAAACTTCCATTTTAATAGAGGAGTACCACAAGGATCTATACTCGCGCCTCTTCTATTTTGTATGTACATAAATTATCTTCCGGATATTCCGAAACATTGTCATATCCAGATGTATGCTGAAGACGTGCACTTATGTATAAGTACTAATATTAACAATCTACATTGCTGCATAGACGATATTAATGTGGATCTTTTAAAAATTTTCGGAGATGGGCAGTTAATAATGGACTGTGCCTAAATCCTTCGAAATCCAAATGTATTTTCATATCTAAAAGTAAAACAACTTTTGATATTGACATTATTTTCAAAACTAACAACTCTAAAATAGCTTTCGTACAATCGTCAACAAACCTTGGTATAACCTTCAACTCGCAACTTTCCTGTAAAACTCATTTCAACATACTGGCAGGAAAAGTACTTGGCATATTACGAAATTTGTGGGCTGTACAATCGTAAACACCCGTTGGAATAAGAATGCTCCTTGCATAAACGTACCTAACACCAGTTCTAACAAATGGTTGTGAAATATTTGCAAACTGTGGTAGTTCTGATAGGTTGATACTAAAAGTTGTCTATAACAATATAGTAAGATATGATTTAAATCATCACCGAAATAGTAGTATTTCGTCGATTTCTTATCGGATGTACCATACGATGCTAAAGGATTTAATGAAATACAAAAGCCTTCTAATGATGCATAAAATTATTTATACTAGGGAACCAGTATACCTATCTAGTAAAATAAGGTTTGCTAAATCTAGAAGAGTAAAGAAATTGAAACAACATAAATCTAAAAGTCGGTTGTTCGAAATAGAATTTTTCATTAACTCTTCCTATCTTTGGAACGACTTGCAATCTACTAATGATACTAAAATTACCTCTAAATAATTGCATTGTTAGCAAGTTGTGAAATTTTTGTATTCGTATATTAAGAATTTTTATGTACTGCTAATGTATACTAAGCTGTCACTGTAATTTATAATATTTATTTTTGTTGTGACAGTAATGGAACAATAAATATAATAATAATAATAATAATAATAATAATAATAATAATAATAATAATAATAATAATAATAATAATAATAATAATAATAATAATAATAACAATAATAATAATAATAATAATAATAATAATAATAATAATAATAATAATAATAATAATAATAATAATAATAATAATAATAATAATAATAATAATAATAATAATAATAATAATAATGATAATGATAATAATAATAATAATAATAATAATATTAATAGTAACAAACTTGAACGTGCTAACTGTAATGGGAACCACAAATCCAAACATATATCATGCCCAAACAGAAAGCTTTATTTAAAAATTAGAGATGAAATTAATTATACCTGGAATCAGCTTTTATTTAATCAAACTGAATCCCAAAAAATTGATGACTAGTTCTTCGGGCAATAAATAATGAACTTAAATTCTGGTATAGTTCTAGGTTTTAAGAGTTGTAAAAATAAACATGATCAATTTAATGTAATCGCTAAATTATCTATTAAGTATATATAGACATAAACCACAATAAGGAATAATATGATGGCTTCTAATAACATAAATATTGTAGACATATAGACATATAGACATTTGCTTGCAATCTTCAACATAGTTCGTTCGGATAATATTATATCTAATAACTATAAATTATATTTTCTTTTGTGTACAGTGAATTAATATATACTAGCAGATTCCAGCGCTCGAAATTCGAGTGCAATTTCTAGGCAATTTTCAAATTAGCCAATTCACAAACAAACACTTTATTGGTTTATTATTATTGTGAATGAAGAAGACAAACTCATTAAAAAATACATTAGCAAATTTAATAACACACACATAGCATGTGTATAATTATACCCTATACCACTATGTGGTTTGGGTATAATGACTTTGTGCTGCTGTTTGTAACAACCAAAAATATTTGACCTAGACCCATCTTTAATTGTACCGATCGAATCAGAATCACTTTTTGAGTTGATTTAACAATGTCCGTCCGTCCGTCCATCCGTCCGTCTGTGTGTCCATGTAAACTTTGTAATCAAACTGCAGGTCGCAAATATGAATATATTTTGACGAAATTTGGTACATAAGCTTTTCTCGGCCATGGGATGAACGGTATTGAAATTGCTGAGAATCGGTCCATGTTCAGACCTAGCCCCCATACAAATTACCCCTATGAAATCGACATAAATTGCCATAAGATCCAAATTGTCATACAAATCTTACTCAAATTGGGTTTGTATGCATTCATTACATCCATTAATGACTAGTCCAAATATGATCCCTTTGGCCCCATATAGACTGCTTCCCGATCTTCACTTAAATCTATTAAAAACAAAAATAATGCACTGATTCTTTTCAAATTTTGTTTGTATATATTTTTGAAAAATACAAGAGACTTTACCAAACACGATCAGGATTGGTCCATTTTTGGACCCAGTCCTCATATAGATATAGCATCCGATATGAACGTTTTAATATCTGCAGCCAAAAAAATTAATAAAAATCCCACTCAAATTTGGTTTTTGCTTATTTTCTATGTCCAGTTAGTTGGGCCTAAGAGATAGGGTTTCTAAACGCATGGTATAGGGTATCGTATAGTCGGTCTAGACCGACTATAATTTTCTTACTTGTTTTATTTATGTCTTAGTAGCAACTTAAAATGCAATTTACTCAAAACAAAGGAAAAAGTTAAAAATCTGTAAATCTGGTGAACAGCTAAAAAAAAAACACCTTTCAAATAAAGCGTGATAAAACGGTAGAACAAAAAATCGGTAACAAAAAATCGCCTAGCCTATTAATGTTATAGATACATATATGTATATATTTACATATGAATTATAATTAACGTATGTATTTGTTTCCTTTTTTTTTTTCTTTCTTTCCTTTCCTAAATTCAAAGCTTTTTAACCACTAGAATTTTCCATCGTTATTCTATTTTCAAAGTTGCTTTTTTATTTGTATTCTGTCTAAGTTTTAGAATGAAATCGTAATGTGACTACCTACTACTTAAATAAATAAATAAGGAAATAAATAAATAATAAAACAAGTAAGAAAATTATAGACGGTTTAGAGACCCTATCGTTTCGCTCCAACTAATTGGATATACAAAATAAGCATAAACCAAATTTGAGGGGAATTGTTTTTAATTTATTTTTAATTTATTAATTTATTTTAAAAGTTCATATCGGGTGCTATATTTATATGAGGACTGGGTCGAAAAATAACCCGATCCTGACCATATTTAGTAAAGTCATTTATATTTTGAAAAAATATATACAAACCAAATTTGAGAAAAATCTGTGCAATATTTTTGTTATTTTAATAGATTTAAATGAAGATCGGGAAGCAGCTCTATATGGGGCCTATGAATTAGAATTTCCTACAGGGATTATTTTTGAACTACTGGTTAATGTATATAATAAACTTATACAAACTAAATTTGACTGAGATCTATATGATAATTTGGATCCTGTGGCAATTTATTTCGATTTCATATGGGTCATTTATATGGGGACTAGGTCTGAACAAGGACCGACCTTCACCAATTTCAACCGCGTTCATCCTATGGCCCGTGAAAGCTCACATACCAAATTTCATCAACATATATTCATATTTGCGATCTGTAGTTTGATTACAAAGTTTACATGGACACACAGACGGACGGACAGCTTTTAAGGAAAAGTAATATTATATGAAAATGCTTTTTAAAAAAAACGATTTAGTTAGAGAGAGGTATCTGTTTAAGGAAAAGTTTTTTTTTAGGAAAAAGCAATTTTTAAAGAAAATGTTGCTTTTTCAGATACCGAAATTTTTTAATGACACTTTTTGCAATTTCAAAAAATAATTTTTTTTTTTTAAGAAAAGTTACTTTTATAAGAAAAGGTTATTTTGATGAAAGGGTGTCTTTATCCAAGAAAATGTACTTTCAAAAGAAAGGGTACTGTTTTGAAGAAAAGTTAACTTTTTAAGAAAAAGTACTTATTTAAAAAAGGTATTTAAAAAAATGTAACGAGGTACTTTTTTAAGAAAATATAAATTTTTTAAGAAAAGGTATTTTTTAGAAAAAATACTTTTTAAGAAGGGATAGCTTAGGAAAACGTACTTTAAATAAAACTAGTCTGTAAATAATGACATTATTAAAAAATAAATTAATTTTTCAAAAAAAAGGTTTGGTTTTCCTATGGGTACTTTTTAAAAAAGGTTACTTTCCAAAAAATCGTAAAAAATTTACCTTTCTATTTTTTAACAAGGTACCTTATTTTAAGAATATTTTTTTTTAGGAATGGCCACCGTTTTAAGACAATAAAACTTTTTAAGAAATTAAGCGTTTTTAAGAAAATCAACTTTATAAAATTTATACTTTTTAATATAATAATACTTTTAGAAATGAAATATTAGTTAGACTCTAGATCATTGAGATGCGGTGAGCGCAGCTATATATCATGATGTATTTTTATTTTATTTTTTTAATCATAGTTTAGTTATATTTTATAAATTAAATATTATATAAAATTTGAAGGTAAACAAATATCTTGAAATTATATCTTAAGTATTTTTGCATATAGTGAACGCTGACGGAGATTTTTTTTTTTTTAAATAAGTCTTGTTTCCACAAATTTGAACTACGTCACCATTATAAAACGTCACCATTATAAAACTTTACCATTATAAAACTTTATTTGAAAATGAAATTGTTACACCTGCATTTAAATTTTATTTTTTTTTATTGGTATTTCACAGATTTTTCAATAGTTTGGCTTTAGAAGTTTATTGTTTCAATGCTGCTGTTATGCCCACCTTAATCTAGAAGGTCAATCCGAAAAAATTTCAATCACCATCATATCGAACCACACCACAGAAAAGGGATATGATTGATTTTTTTCTTCGGAAATTATTTCCAAAAGGGAAATGATTATGAAATCCATTGGGGCTATGTCCATTCATTTTTATGTACTTTTGATTCTCCAAAAAGAAGAAGGGTATTACAATAGCAAATATATTAACACAGAAATGTTAAAAACTTTATTTAAGAACTTTTCTTGTATATAAAACTTTTAAGTAAAGCTAGCTGATGCAACAAGTAACTTTTACTTTCTATAAATATTGAATATAATTTCCTTAGTTATTCGTGCGGTGAATATATATACGGGCAAGAAAAAAATTTCTAAAAAAAGTCAATATATATTTATTTAGATATTAAAAAGTTTAGAAAAGTGTAGAAATGTGTTTAGTTCACAAATTGAAAATATTTAATTAAATTTTAGTCTTACAAATCATAAATTTGTTGTAAACAGATAATATGATAATTATATACGTAAGTAGTTTCCGTCGAATTAAATGCAACAGCAAATAATATGTTTCTTACAGAATATCGAACAATGCTACTATTTAAATATCATGGAACTATTTGTAAACATTTAACGAAAAAACACGTTATGCGTTATTCCGGATTAAATAGATTATAGCTTATTACTTTCTAATATGTTTAGTATCTATTAATCATAAATGATTATATCTTCTATTCCTCTAAAGAGTTATGTTTCGGTAATTTAACCCTCCGATGAGTGAGAAGGTCCCTAGAGACATTTTTGCCTTTTCAAACTGAAATTACTCCCACTCCGGCCACTACAACCCCCCCAAAGTTAACGCGTGTTTTGTATTTTGTTGCGCATCTTTTGGAAAAAAAATCGAGCCGATCGGAGCATTACTTTATGAGTTATTGAGGTTTTAGTGAGAATAGTACGCGGACGTGTGAATAGGTCCGTATGGGGACCTAATAAATGCATGTTTTTGGGCATAATTATAATTTTTTTATTGTTTCAACACATAATTTAGTTGTTGTGAACACAAAGACCTAAACTCAAAGACATTAGGGATGATGATAAAAACAAAAAATTCTAGAAAAATTCGAAGACATGAACTTTATTGCTTTCAAGGAATTTTTTGTTCTTAGTATTTTGTTCTTGGAATTTTTTGTTCTTAGCATTTTGTTCTTAGTATTTTTTGTTCTTAGTATTTTTGTTCTTAGAATTTTTTCTTAGAATTTTTTGTTTTTATCATCATCCCTAATGTCTCTGAGTTTAGGTAGACGTACGAAAGAGTATAAAAGAAGTTGTAGTTTCGTAAACCAAATCAGTCAAAGCTTAGACAGCGAAGAGTAAAATCGTGTGTGATAGAAACAAAAATATAAATATGGCAGATGCAAGTAATTTGGACGTTGCTGAAATTGTTGTACGCCGTAGTACACGTTACCAGCAAATGACTGCGGATGAAAGGCGTGCAGCTGATAGTAGATTTGCTGATTTTATGGACGAAGACATGGATGAAGAAATTGATATTGCTGCAATTGATAATTATGAAGTTGAGGATGATGAAGATCGCACATACCAACCTGTTGAAGAGTCAGATGCCGAAACTGAAGGATACGTCGAGCTAAATGAAGATACTGATGACGACGATGATGAAGAGGAAGAAAATAATGGACAGAAAACGAATGAAAGTTACTATATTGGTAAAGATGGCACCCAATGGAGTTAAAAAGCACCACCAACATCACGCATTCGTAATCATAACGAGGTCGACTTCACAAGAAAGAAACCAGGACCAACAGGAAATATACACGACCCCTATACAATAATGCGTTCAATCATGGCAGAGGAAATAATACACTTAGTGCTACGTGAAACAAATCGTAAAGGCAGGGAGGTTACAGCTGCATGGAATTTGGCGAATCCCACGAAGAAAAAGGAGTGGAAGCCAGTGACGGTGAACGAGTTTGACGCCTTTGTAGCTATTCTTTTGTATGCTGGACTCACAAGATAAAACCATTAACCAGCTATGGAATTATGGAGCGCGACGCGTTGCCCAATATACAAAGCTGCGTTGTTGTATGATCGCTTCATGTGTATAAAGCAATTTATTCGATTCGACAATGGAAATACTCGACAACAGCGACTCGTCAACAGCAAAACTGCGGCTATTGACGATATTTGGCAATTGTTGCAACATAACTTCGCAGCAGCTTACACTCCTCATGAAGCACTAACAGTTGATGAGCAGTTGTTCCCTTACAGAGGCCGGACCCGCTTCACACAATACATTCCGTCAAAGCCAGCTAAGTATGGTTTGAAAGTATGGTGGTTATGCGACTCACAGAGTTATTATCCTGTGAAGGGAATGATATATTCTGGAAAACTGCCAAACCAACAACGGGAGATAAACCAAGGGCAGAACGTAGTGCTGGATCTTGTGGAAAAATATTTAGATGCTGGCCGTACTATATACGCGGATAATTTCTATACCACTCTTGACTTGGCGCGTATTTTGTTGAGGAGGAAGGCCGCATATGTTGGTACAGTGCGCTACAGCAAAACATTCATTCCACAGGAGTTCAAGAAGAACCCGAAGCGTACCATCAATAGTACATTATTTGGGTTCAACGAAGGGGATATAGCGTTATGCTCATACGTGCCGAAAAAAAATAAAGTGGTGAACGTGCTCTCCACAATGCACTACACCTGCCTCGTTGACGAGCAAACCGAGAAGCGGAAGCTCTATGCCATATTAGATTACAACGCCAAGAAATGCGGCGTTGATACCATGGATCAAATGCTAGGCACTTACAGCTGCAAAAGAGCAACACAACGATGACCGTTGGCCATGTTTTATAATATGCTGGACGTCGCTGCATTTGCTGCTTTTACGATTTACAACGAAATGAAGCCTATAAAAAGGAGTGACAGACGGCGGTCGTTCTTGTTATTGCTAATGAAACAATTGGCTTCACAAAATATCGAAGAACGTGCCCTGAACAACCATATAACCTCATATCCAAGGATACGCAATGCGATGGAAGCATTCGATGTCAGGGTAAGAAAAACATCTTCAAATTCAAAAATAGAATATATATTTATTTGTTTTTTATTTTTCTTTTCATATCAGATATTACCAAGACCGATGGAAGGCAATGCACCGTCGTTTGCGGCTAGGTCAAGTAGACCGTCATGTCGCCTTTGCCGTTCTGAGTAGGGGCGGCAGCGGAAAACGCGGGCATACTGCTTCGGCTGCGGCAACGCTGTTTGCGGAGAACATAGCACACTTTTACATCGCTGCAACACATGCGCACAGGGCGGGGGACAAGAAGTACACGCTCAACAACAATAATTTTTAAACTTTTTTATAATAGTCTTAAGAAAATTCAAGCAAAAAAAAAAAAAAATTAAAAAAATGAAAAAATTATTTTTGTATGTAGAATTTAGTTATAAACAATAAAAACAAAAAAAATCAAAAAAAAAATTTTTATATGAAAAAAACATGATTTACAAAAAAGGTCCGTAGGGACCTTTTCACACGGCCGTGAAGTTCAGAACTGTCACTCATCGGAGGGTTAAAATTAACTCGTACCACCCATACTAAAAACTGATCCAGAAAAGCTGGGACGCATGAGTACCTTATATATTGCCTTTTTTAAACTCTTTCCTTTAACTCATACTCTCTGTCCGTCTGTCTGTCTGTCTGCATTGGGCAACCCCATTCCCCCTTATCCAAATGATCTGAAACATGGCCCATAGTCTGGTAGTGACTACAGATTCACTTTGGGGTAGTCACGCACAGTAACGCAAAGTCACGCACAGTCACGGAGAGGTTCTAAACTCATATCCATAAGGAAATGAAGAGTTTTAATAAAAACATTGTTTTTATGGATTAGATTATTAGAGGAAAACTGTGTATTGCTGTGTTGCTTTCAATTGGACAAGACTCGAATCTATGTTAGCCGAAAATAAAACTGTGGTTTTTAGCAAAAACCATAAAAAGTTTGTAGTGTAGGTCTGCAAAGCATCATGACGTGAAGAATGTATAGAGGTAATCAACAGTTACAATGCACTGCTTGTTTAATAATCATTTTAAAAAAAGCTAGAATGTGTGACATTGTAAAAAATGGTAAAAATAATGCAATATATTGACGTTAATAAACTTATAGAGGATGTTGAAGAGAAGAGGAATTTGACAAAATATCATTTGAAAATTGTCATCGATGGCGGGATGGGTTCCTGATCTACTGTTAGAAAATAATTTGATTGCTTTTTTTTTTTGCAAAATGCAGTGACAATTAAATTTTAGGTTTCATTTCGCTACCTTAACTAAATGGTAACCGGTGTGTAAATAATATTTGTTACAGCTTGAAAATGTCAATAGCCAAAAAATGCAACGAAACTCACATATAAATCTCAAGCATTCATGTAAAATCCTGTTAGATAAAACAGATTTGTTAAGGCTGTTATGCAGTATCAAATGCTTTATGGATGTAAAGTGCTCTGATGAATTTAAAGCCTCAAGCTTCACAAGTAGTTATTGTGATTTTAAATTTCCGTGAAGCCAAAAGTTCATGCTTCATACTTTTATGTTTCTAGATATTGTGAAAAATTTTTAAAGGAGTAGGCTGCTACTAGAGAGCAACCTATGAATCTCTATAATCGGATCTTTAAAAATTCTTGGTCCAAATAAAACGTATTCTAAAAGCATCCTAGTTATGCAGCGGTACAAGAATATGGTGCTCGGCATATATAATTATGTTAGTTCAAAAATCCCAACAGTTGTATTTAAAACAAACTTGTATTATTTACAGTGTTACATGAATATGTGGTAAATAACAGTGTAAATACATACCCCCAAAAAGTTCTTCGCTCAAGCTAATTTTATATGACTTTTAATATATTATCCGTATCCTGATGTTTCTTTGTCTTATTTTGCAGTTATAAATCAAGAACTATTGAGGTTTTCTTATTTTATTCTTCAGCAAAATTATAGCTTTGGTGTAAATAAATAATTCTCTATTAACATATCCATGTAAAAACAAGTAAAAAAATTATAGTCGGTTTAGATCGACAATACCATGCGCATAGAGACCCTATCTCTTAGATCCAACTAAATAGATATAGAAAATAAGCATAAAGCAAACTTGAGGGGCTTTGTTTTCAATTTTTTTTTTTGCTTGCTGATATGAAAAACTTCATATCGGTTGCTATATTTATACAGGGACTAGGTCCAATAATGGACCGACTCTGACCATATTCGGTAAGGTCATTTATTTTTGATACGCTTAAGTGAATATCGGGAATAAACTTCATATGCGGGCTATGACTAAGGGTTTATTTTTGGACTACTCATAAATGGATGTAATAAACAAACTGAAACCCAATTTGATCTTAGGGACCATTTGTACGGAGACTTGGCCTGACCATGAACCGGCTTTCACCAATTCGAATAGAGTTTATACTATAGCCGATCAAATCGTATGGTCATATTTGCGTCCTATAGATTGGTTACAAGGTTTACATGGGCACACAGACGGACGGACATCATCTTCTGAGTTGATCGGTGTAATAAAAAATGGGTCTAGGTCAAATATTGTTGGTAGTTAAAAAAATCAGCACAAAGTCAATATACCCTGACCACATAGTGATATAGGGTAATAAATTGAATAATAATCTGACCCGTAAAAACAAAGTATTTATTAAAACTCTTTCTTTCTTTATGCATATGAGTTTTGAATCTCTCCGTGACTGTGTGTGACTTTGCGTGACTATTTTAAAATAAATTTTTGGTCACAACAAGCCTAAGGACCCAGTTCCAGATTGATTGGATGGGGGGAAATGGAATTTAAATCACTTTGGACTATGCGTGTCTATCTTTAAGTTAATATTTGGTGACAACAAGTCTGTGGACCAGGTTTCAGATTGAGTCTAGAGGGGCAATGGGGCTTAAATCACTCCGTGACTGTGCCTGACTATGCGTGACTATGGTTGACTATTTTATAATTAATATTTGGCCACAACAAGTCCATGGAGAAAGTTTCAGATCGATCAGAGAAGGGAAGTGCGGTTTTAATGTCTCCGTTACTGAGCATGACTATGCGTGGCTATATCAAAGTTAATCCTTTTTCACGGCAAGCATATCGACATAGTTTCAGATCGGTCGGATAAAGGGGATTGGGTTTTAAAGCAGTCCGTGGCTGTGTGTGACTATGCATGACTACTCCAAAATTAAGCTATAGTCACAACAAGATTATGGGCCAAGTTTCAGATCAATTGGATGAGGGGGAATGGGGTTGCCCCATAGCAAACAGACAGACAGACAGAGAGTATGAGTTAAAAGAAAGAGTTTAAAAATACTAATGTCGTATGTTTGATTTAGCAATGGAAAAAATATCACTCATACGTATACTTCTGCTCCAACCTAGTAATAAATAATAACCTTGCACCCTGAATATATTATTTTATTAAAAAAATGTGCATTCATAAATGGTTCTTGAGAAGGCCTGAAAACTCCAAACACTTTAGAGGATTTATTATACCGGCCTAGCACTTCCATCCTGACTTGGAATCTATTGCCCCCCAGAATGGCTGTTGTACAATATTATGGGTCCATATTATTCAAGGTGCATTTTTGAAAATATTTTTGGGTTTCATTGCGGCCATCAAAAGTCACCACTATTTTTTTATATTTGGTTTTTAATTTCTAGGATAGCCTCAAGATATCTTAATGATATCGGGTAGTCATAAAAAATTGTTGCATAACAAAATTCAGTGTCACTCTATTGAAAGAGTAACATAGTATGTGCATATACATATATTTTTTTTTTATTTCTTGTTGTTTTTCATTACAAATTCAATGTTAAGGTTGTTGTCTAAACAAACAGTGGCAATGAATATAATTGATAGAATCCAACCGAAAAATTGAAAACATTATACAAATTCCACTAGAAACCACTGAAAAAATAAAATAATTTCTTGCATAATAAAACAAATATTATCAAAATGGAACAAGATGCTTCTATACTTCTACTGTTAATCACCTATAACATAAAATTAAACAATATTTGCATACTTGTGTTTTCAACAACAACCCAGCAAACATATTTATGCTAGTGTTAAACAATTTTTGCTACACCGAATTGTAGCAAATCATATCATATTATATAGTAATTAATGATTATTGTAGGCAATCAACTATTAATCTCTGATAACCTTTTTCTACAATTTACAATGCTAATATTCAGAGACAATTACGAATTCAGTGTTAGTTTAAATACCTTACGGCAGGCCTGACATAAAATTGACTTGGATATAATAGAATCATAAGAAAAACCACAAGAGAAAAGAAAAACAAAATAAACAAGCAGACATATAGACAAGTAGACAAAAGGGAGCTCAAACAATATGTAAAATGTTCACAGACTTGACAGTGATATGCCATGGATGAATGAACAACCCCTCGAATATGAAGGCAAACAAATGAGGCGCTTTAAAATAAAAATGAGAACAAAAACAAAATGCAAGGCCACACATCCATTCCACACATGTTATTATAGGTTTATACTGTTGTTATTAAAATTTTTTATGTGGCCTATAAAGTTAAGTCTATATCTACTTAAAATTAGCTTACTTATATTATTTATTTCATGGTTTCTTTCATTATGTTATTTTTGTATGCGTAATTCTAATTCAGTCTTATTCAATTTTATGAGTTAATTGTCTGTATATGTATACATTTTCTTAAAGCATCAGTTACCTTCCAAAAATATATTCCTGGCTTGTCAGATGAAAGGGAAATTAAAAAAATGGATTAAATGTTTTTATTAAACTTATTTTTTTATAATTTTTCTCTTTTTTTTTTTTTTGCTTTATTTAAGGCTTTTCGTTGAGTTTGAAATATAAATATTTAACGGGTTAATTTTTTCCGCAAAATATTTAGCATCTAATAACGATATAAAGGGTGATTTTTTAGGAGCTATAGGAAAGTTTTCCAAAAAAAAAACAAATAAAATTCAGAAAAATGCATGAAATCTTTAATGTTTGAAGATTATTTCATGCAAATGATGACCGTGACTGCGCCTCAAATGGTCCATCCGCTTAGTCCAATTTTGGCATACTCTTTCCAACATTTCGGCCGGTATCTCATGAATAAATGATTCAATGTTTTCTTGCAATGCGTCAATTGAAGCGGGATTGTCTGCATAGACACGAGCTTTAACATAGCCCCACAAAAAATAGTCTAAAGGCGTTAAATCGCACGATCTAGGCGGCCAATTGACCGGTCCCGAATGTGAAATAAAAGTCCATTGTTGCGCGTGCTGTGTGGCATTTGGCACCGTCTTGTTGAATCCACATGTCATGCAAGTCAAGCTCTTGCATTTTGGGCAAAAAAAGTTGGATTTCATCTCTCTTTGTTGAGTAACAGAGGCCCAATTGCTGCGAACGGCGACGAATCGATAATTGATGGTCATCATTAACACTGGCCCATACAGCTGCGATATTTTCTTCAGTTCGCACTCTACGCAAGCGTGTTGGTGGTTTAATGTCCAACAATGTACATTTGGTGCGAAATTTAGTCACAGCCCGAATAGCCGCTTCAGTGGGTCGATTAAACTGACCATAAAATGGAAGAAGCGCGCGATTAACTTTATTAACAGAGCACGCATTTTGATAATAAAATTCAATAACTTCAAGCGTTGTTCGTTTCTAAGACGATTCACGGTTAAATTATAGACCAAACTGAAGATGTTTGACAATGAAAGAGAACACGAAACGTGCGTCAGCTGTTTAAACCAGAGTTGCCAAAAAGATAATAGGTAAAAAATCACCCTTTACATTTTTGAATCCAACAAACACAATTGCTCTTCCCGCTCAGGGATTGGTAACAGGGATCGATTGAATGCATCATTCATTGTCAGCCTTTTGCCCCTGTAATAACTCCATCTACTACAATTTTATTGAAATGATTGACCAAACCAAATTCTATTTCATATACAGCATTCAAAATTAATTTCAAAAATACAACAACAACATTTCTCTGCAGCCCCCAACCACAATGAGTAACTGTCCAAAATTACTTAATATACTAAGTGAGGCTTTGACGAAAGTTCAGGATATATTTAGTTCATTGAAACAAGCTTTTCATGACAATAACGACACAGATTTTTCAACTTTTATATTAGAGATTATACTATTGACATTATTTTCTGAGCAGAAAATAATTTAACAAGCTCCTCGACCGTATTCCACTACACCAGAAAAATAATTATTAGGAATTCCATTATCACCAAAAAAACCTTCATCAGGTAATAATCATTTTTATTGTTATTCATAAATATGTTAGGGTCTTTCTTATAATAGAATATATAAATCAATGACCTATGTGCCAAAAATCTCAGAACGTATTCAAAACTCTGGTATTTATAACAAAGAAAAATATAAAATAGCTCCAAATACAAATAACACTCTCAAACAACTTTGTTCAAATAAAACAAGTAAGAAAATTATAGTCGGTCTAGACCGACTATATGATACCCTATACCATGCGTTTAGAGACCCTATCTCATAGGCCCAACTAACTGGACATAGAAAATAATCATAAACCAAATTTGAGTGGGATTTTTATTAATTTTTTTGGCTGCAGATATGAAAAAGTTCATATCGGATGCTATATTTATATGGGGACTATGCCCAAAAATGGACCGATCCTGACTATGTTTGGTAAAGTCTCTTGTATTTTGCAAAAATATATACAAACAAAATTTGGGAAGAATCAGTGCAATATTTTGTTTTTTGATAGATTTAACTGAAGATCGGGAAGCAGCTCTATCTGGGGCCTATGACTAAGAGTTGTCCCATAGGCATCATTTTTGGACTACTCATTAATGGATGTAATAAACGCATACAAACCCAATTTGAATAATATCTATATCACAATTTAGATCTTATGACAATTTATGTCGATTTAATAGGGGTCATTTGTATGGGGGCTAGGTCTGAGCATGGATCGATTCTCTCCAATTTCAACAGCGTTCATCATATCGCCGATAAAAGCTTATATACCAAATTACATCAAATTTATTCATATGTGCGAACTGCAGTTTGATTACAAGTTTTACATGGACACACATACGGACGGACGGACGGATTCTGATTCGATCGGTATAATAAAAGATGGGTCTAGGTTAAATATTTTTGGTATTTACAAACAGCAGCACAAAGTCATTATACCCAAGCCACATTGTGGTATAGGGTATAAAAAGTAAGATTGACGACATGGATACATCAAATCTTATCTACAAAATAGAATGCATGGGGAAAACACTGACATGTGCAATAGACCGGTCGTTAAAAATAAATTTTGAAGTGCCGGGCAGATTCTGTTTCCTTTTGGTCTAAAACCATTAAATTTAAAATTTGGGGCTGATCCGATAATATTTAGTGGCCGCGCCCATCAACCAAAATTTAAATACACGAAATATATGGAAAAAATTTATATTTACCCAATATTCTTCAAATTAAGTGCACAAAAGAGAATATTTTCTACAAAATCTAATTGATTACGACTAGCAATGAAATTATCTTTCTAATAAGTCATCAATTTCCAAAATTGGTTAATTATTTATTTTAAACACTGTAACGGCCATTGCAGGTTTTATTTTTTTAAGGAAAATTTTAAGCATTAGACTTAATACACTAAACACACTACAAGCAAAAGCTTTACATCTATTCAAGCATTCGACTTAATACTCGTACACTAAACACACCACAAGCAAAAGCTTTACATCTACTCAAGCATTAGACTTCACTTTGACTCGCTTGAGCAGAATGCACAAAACCACATTTCTTTTCGTTTCAACTGAGCTAAGAACGAACATCCAAAGTGTATAAAAAGTAACATATATTACCGAAAACGTAAAATCGTGTTAACAAATTAAACTAATTAATCGTTCATTGATCATTCATCATTAGTCAATTATTTAATCAAGGTAATTCGTTTAATAGTTTTCCCAATACGTACTATTTAATAAACCTTGTTCCCCAAAGGCACAAGATCGCCGAAATTTCTATACGGGATATAGTTTTACATTAGAAGGTTCGGCTTGTAACCACGTGTACGTAGAACACCTATATGGTCAAGAACCTTTCATCAGGTAATTATATTGCTTTGTGATAAATTCCATGTGTTTTCTAAGAATTTACCTTTCATCAGGTAGACTTATATTCCATAACGTTCAATAAAACCATAACCACCGTTCTATATTTCATCATCAACGCATTGGACGCATCTATAGAAATACGAAAAATTCGCTACCAATCAACCCCTCAGCCCCCTTCGCAATTTCATCAAACATCAACCAGTTGCACATAAAAGAAAAAAAAAAAAAAAAAAAAACTCCATTGCATATTTTACTAGTAAATAGTTTGTCCGATTAAATTGTTCAAGTGTTAAGGCCTTTCATCAACCCAAGTTGAGCGTAAACCTGATTAATTGGGGGCGAAAAAGACACCATTACCAACACTGATAAAAGCAGTTAAAGTTTAATGTTAACCCTTTAATATGCCTACTTGCTAGTATAGCTATACGCTAAACTTTTACAACCCGAATTTAACTACACTATCCTTTCAAACCGACTTCCAACTACTTTTATACCAACTGCTTTAGTATGCTAGTTCCCTGATCTAAATATCTTAAAATTTCCATTACTATTTATACCATGAATATCCCCCCCATCCAATTCTTGATCTCCTTTTCCTTTCAACTTAACAGAAGTTATATCTTTAAACTATTATAAAAAAAAATTTAAAGAAAAAAAAAAATAAATAAATAAAACTATTAAATTATAGCACATTCTGTTAGGTATAAAACGTAAATTCCAATGTAAATAATCGTGTCTAATATTTCGAGAGAGGAAATGATCATTAGTTAAATTAAAATACGGATTAAGTTTGATATGCAAACAAAACAAATTTACATAAATTTTCTATAGCCTAAACAACAACTGCAAGTTCGAGAGGCCTCATCGTGCTGCGGCAGAGTTTTTTTTGGTGAGTTTAAATATACACAACTTCATTACTATTAGTTTGTTTATTTGCATACGGTTTTAATATTTCAGGAGTAGTAACAACTAACAATAACCGTTTTATTAAAGAGACGCTACTATAAAGTAATATTTATTGAAGATCTCTTAATTTTTATGGATTTTGAATATTAGCAGGAACAAATGAAAAGTGAAACATAAAACATTCCAAAGTTAGTTTTTACTTCTCTCTGAAATTTAGGGTATTTATAGTCCGCCAAAATGATCGATAGCTTCAATATTATTTATCAGTTTTTTATTTTTAACTAGATGTTAACTAGTTTACCTTTATTAAAATATTAGGCAACCTATTAATTAATTATCTATTTTGGTCTGCAATGATTTTTATATAATTATTAATCCAAGATATTGTTAAGCTTTAAATAAGTATAAAAATTTTATATCAAATGCTTAGGATGTTTAACCTTTTTTCGGTTGGTTAATCTTGTAAATTAAGAATATCCCTTGAATTAATAATCATTGAATTAATAAATATTAATAATGAATATGTGAATGTATTTAAGTTTTCTTACGTGATGAATTAAGGGTAAGGTCAACTCTTTATTGTGGGGTTTCGGCTTGGACAATATGCCGCTGGAACCATAGGCAGGGTGGGTTAAGAGGCATCGGTCTTCAACTACATCATGAAGACCCAACTAAATAGTAAGCACTATATTAATTAAAACCCATTTCAACTTTAAGGTCATAGTAGGGGCATTGTTAGTTTCTATGATCTAATTACCATTAATCCAATTTGTTTTTGTTTATTTTTTGTCATTTCAAGGGGAGTCTATAAGAATATTTGTGTGTCAGGGTTTCTCCAATGGCTATAAGTGAAGACAGGTGGACACGAACTCCCCCTCCCGACTGTAAGCTAGTGACTTAAACGGCTCCCCCTCGTCCTTCCTTGTCTACCTTAGAAACTTTTCTTGTTTTTACTAAAACCATCGCCTGGAAGAAATTGAATTTCGTTTGTTTACTTTGTTGTTCTTACAACCATACAAAATCTTTAGTAAACCCCTGTTCATTACATAAATTGGCGCCCAACGTGGGGCACGAAAAGTTCATGTAAATTAGTTTCATGAAAGAAAATAATTTTTTTTTTGAAATATAAAATTCTATATTTAGCCATCATCAAATGAACTTTCTGCTCTAAATTATGTATATAAATTCACCTTTTAATTCCAAATTTATCTCGAAGGTCCTAAATATTGTGTATATTAAATGCGTTTTCAATCAAAGAAATTTTATATTTTCTTTGGATTTCAGTTATTTGGAGGATACCGAATACATTGACTAAGAAAATCCCTTAAGTTGAATTTGGTTTGATAAACGAAAATGTGCAGAAGTTTTAAACCTTTAGTAGATTTTGTGAGTATTTCATTTTAGAGCTTTTAGTGATTAGGTATCAGCATCCTGACTATGTATGGAACTACATTAATTTAGCTAGTCGCAGTTTAATGTCCGACAGTGTCAGTTAACGGTATCCAAATGTATGCTGGTGTTCACATTGGTTATAGCATGAAATAGCCCAGAAAATCTCCATAGCCATATTCAAAAGTCCTTTTTAATTAATATTTTAATATGCTTACGTTACCACATCCTTACCTTATTCAATCATCACATATGTAAGAAAACAATTTCGTGAAAAAAAAAACAACAAAAAATAAAAAAAAAACAAATCTCTGATAAGTTTTTTTTATAAAGTATTATTATAATAAAGTACTTTACTATTTGTTGTTTAAAACCTACTTACGTTTAATATTTAATTTAGTTCAAAACAAAGTTCCATCTTTCTTTTCTTTCTATATGAGAAAAAAAAAATAAAAATAAATAAATAATTTCAACACAACCTTAAAATAAAATAAATAAATAGCTTTTCGTGAATAATTTTTTTTTTTAATTGGCTATTTGGTTATTTGTTTTTTTTCGTTATCCATTCTCATGATAAATTTTCAATCATGATGGGACGCTCTCCTGATAGAAACCAAGCTGCGGCCTTGACTATTTGTTACCCAGAGTCAAACTGTTTAATCTGTAATGAAAAAATTTCAGAAGGGCAGGAATGTTTATTAATAGCAGAATGTAATCATACATTTCACCGCAATTGCATAGAAACCTTCTTGTCTCACTCCTCCGAATGCCCTTCTTGTAAAAGAACATGTACTTTATCGGATTTAAAAAAAATTACTATTCAAAATCATGTTCAAATTACCGACAAACCAAAATCTGTTTCTCGTGGTAAACCTCGTGGTGCCTGCGCCAAACAATATAATACGAGAACTAACACCAAAAATTTGAATTTGATTTCGGAAAATGCTCACACCGCGCTGGTAGATGTAAGTTCACATCCTCTACAGGCTACAGCACCGGATGGAGAGGCAGCTTCAACACCACTTAGAAATCGTCGTCCCGAAACTTTAGATAATGCACATCGAAATCGGTTAAACGTGACAAATAACATGCAACCGAATATTGATTATTCAACAATTAATGATATGATTGAAGGTGCTCTGTCTCGGTTAGTGACAAGTTTAAATTTAGTTCCTAATTCTCAGCTTCCACAAGAGCCAACTTCACAATTACCAATTAATGACAGTAACCCGATTTATAATAATCGTAATTTTTCTCGTCAAATAAATCTTAATTCATCATCCCGTCCATCCTCGGATAATGTCTCCGTTTTTAATGAAAGTTTTGCAATTAGATCAACCAAGATAACCTCGATCATTCAAAACTGGAATATAAAGTTCGATGGTTCTACTAATGGTATTCCTGTGGATGAATTTTTATACCGGGTCAGATCATTAACCCGGGAAAATTTTAATAACGATTTTACTTTAATTTGTAAAAATCTTCATGTCTTGTTAAGTGGTAAAGCCCGGGATTGGTATTGGGGATACCACAAACAAGTCGAAACAGTAACATGGAAAGAGTTCTGTGAGGCCCTGAAGTATCGCTATAAAGATTTTAAATCTAGTTTTGATATTCACGAAGAAGTTAGGAATCGCAAAATGAAACCGAACGAAACTTTTGAAGCATTTTATGAGTCCGTTTCTTCTATGCTTGATCGCTTGGAGACTCCCATTCCTGAAGCCGATTTAGTTGAAATTCTCACCCGCAATTTGCGTCCTGAAATTAGGCATGAACTTTTATTTGTTCCAATTTATTCAATTGCTCATCTTAGAAAACTAGTCCAAATGAGGGAAAATTTGTTAAGTGACGAATATTTTCGTAAAACTTTGTCTCAAAAAATTCCTCCAAACTATGGGGTTCGCCGTCATGTGGCAGAAGTTGAATATTCACCAGATTTAAATATAAGTTCTTCTTCGGCAATCCCTGAAAGTTCTGTTGAAGCAATTCAACAAACATCTATTCCTTTTCAGTGTTGGAATTGTGACCAGGCAGGCCATCATTGGGAAGATTGTGTGGAGACCAGAAACATTTTTTGTTATGGGTGCGGGGAAAAAAACACATATAAGCCCCAATGTGCGAAATGTTCTGCACGGAAATCCGCCCATTCAAAAAACGGGAACCTTCAGAACTTCGGCAAGAGCCGTCCATAGTAACTTCTTCAGAAAAATTTGAACCTTGTAAGTTGAAAACGGAGGATTGTCTTGATTTTCATAATAAAATAACCATTTTAGAACGTACCGATGGTACTACACCATACTTTTATAGTAAAAATAAATCTCCGTTATTACACCCCATTTTACCTTACCATATAAAAGTGGAAAATTATTTTGCAAAAAGAAATGCTATTTTCGAAACCTGCTCGTTATCGGTCTGTCCGTCCAATAAAAAACCAAAACGGTCCACTATTCGTTTACGTAAATTTTATAAGAATCGCAAACTGACATCGAAATTTATACTTTCTGCTATTGTTAGCAATACTTCTGATAAACGTTATTATGCCTCTGTTAAATTTTTAGCTTTTAACGAATTAGGTCTTCTTGACACTGGAGCTAATGTGTCCTGTATTGGTGCTGATTTAGCCAAATTTGATTTTTCCTCATTCAAAGAATTTTCTACTATTAACTCGTGGGTAAAAACAGCTGATGGTAAATTACAGAAAGTGTTGGGTTATTTGCATGTAGATGTTGTTTTTAAGGATCAGACCAAAAAATTAAAAATGTTGATAGTACCCACCATAACACAACGCTTAATATTGGGCTTAGACTTTTGGAAAAGTTTCCAATTAGCCCCAGAAATTTTCGGCAATTTGGTCTTCTCGTCCGTCGGGGAAAATTCATCCACAGTTTTATCTGAATTATACGCTGTTAATAATCCGTCCTATGTCCTGTCCGAAATATGTGAAGAATCTAAAGATTCGTCTTCCTGCACGGAATATCTTTTAAGCGATTGCCAGCGCCAGCAGTTAGCTGCTATTATTAACCTTTTTCCGAACTTTGAAAAACAGGGCCTGGGACGAACTAGCTTAATAAAGCATAACATTGATGTGGGTGATGCCAACTCAGTGAAACAGCGCTTCTATCCGGTTTCTCCAGCGGTGGAGCGACTCGTGTTTCAGGAAATAGACAGAATGTTGGCGTTAGGCGTTATTGAACCGTCTTCTTCTCCATGGAGCTCGCCAATGCGATTGGTCGTAAAACCAAACAAGGTGCGTTTGTGTCTCGATGCCAGAAGGCTCAATCAAGTTACCAAAAAAGACGCATACCCATTACCAAACATAGAAGGGATTTTTTCACGACTTCCTAAGGCTAACCTGATATCGAAATTGGATCTTAAGGATGCATATTGGCAGATCGGCCTAGCCGATGAAGCAAAAGCATTGACAGCATTTACGGTACCGGGTAGGCCATTGTATCAGTTTGTAGTTATGCCATTTGGGCTGTGTAACGCCCCATCTACAATGTGTCGACTCATGGATGAACTGATCCCCCCGGACCTTCGTCATTGTGTGTTCGGCTATTTAGACGATTTAATTATCGTCTCCGAAGATTTTTCGTCTCATTTGGCAATACTAGTTAGAATCGCCCAGCAATTTAAAAAAGCGAACTTAACCTTGAATATTTCTAAGTCCAAATTTTGTGTTACCGAAGTCAATTATCTGGGATATGTCATAGGTAATGGTGGTATCAAAACTGACCCTGATAAGATAGGTTCTATCTTGAATTGGCCTGTACCGAAAAATATAAAACAGGTTCGTGGGTTTTTGGGATTAGCCGGATGGTACCGACGATTTATTTCGAATTTTTCTACAGTTGTATTCCCAATATCTGAAGTTTTATCCACTAAGAAGAAGTTTTGTTGGACTCCCGAAGCTCAGGAGTCTTTTGAACGAATAAAAAAACTACTTACCTCAGCCCCTGTACTCACGAACCCTGACTTTACTAAGAAATTTTATTTACATTGCGATGCAAGCGATTTTGGCATCGGGGCCGTGTTGGTGCAGGTCAATGAATCTGGTGATGAGAAACCAATTGCGTTTATGTCAAAAAAGTTGAATACTGCTCAACGCAACTATAGCGTAACCGAACGGGAATGCCTGGCAGCGATAGAAGCAATTAAAAAATTTAGGTGTTATCTCGAAATGCAGGAATTCGAGGTCATAACCGATCACGCATCTTTAGTATGGTTGATGAAACAACCAGATATAACAGGTCGTTTAGCTCGGTGGGTTTTGAAATTACAGGGATACAAATTTTCAGTAAGTCACCGAAAAGGGAAAGATAACCTGGTACCAGACGCGCTTTCAAGGATTCCTTGTGCCGAAGTTTCGGTGATTGAAGTTTCGGAACCCGTCATAGATCTGAACTCGCCCCATTTTAATGATGAAGACTATATTCATTTAAAAACTAAAATTCGAGAGAGTAGTTCAAAATATCCCGATATCAAAATATCTGATAATTTTGTTTATATCAGAACAAAGCATTATACAGGAAATATAGAGGAGGAAAAGGAGTGTTGGAAATTATGGGTTCCCATCAAGTTAAGAAATATCGTGATTTCAAGGTCCCACGATTCGCCAATTTCTTGCCATGGAGGTATGGCAAAAACCTTGAACCTTATCCGTCGTCACTTGTACTGGCCCGGGCTTGTCGGTGATGTTAGGGAATATATCCGGTTATGCGAAATATGCAAAACCACAAAAGCCCCCAATTTTACAATGAAACCAGAAATGGGAAAACCAGTAGTCACATCAAGGCCTTTTCAACGACTCTATGTTGATCTGTTGGGACCGTACCCCCGTAGTATGCAAGGTAATATTGGGTTATTTATAGTGCTCGATCATACGACCAAGTTTCCCTGGCTATATCCCCTTAAAAAATTCACTTCTTCAGTCATTCAAGATTTGCTCTTAAAAAATATATTTCATATATATGGAGTTCCAGAGATTTTGGTAAGCGACAACGGGTCACAATTCAAATGCAATGAGTTTAACGCTTTTTTAACCTCTTTAGGTATTTCCCACACGTATACTGCCTTATATTCACCTCAATCTAATGCCTCAGAGAGGGTGAACAGATCTATTATTTCCGGCATTAGATCTTATTTAAAAAATGACCAGAGACTTTGGGATCAAAACCTAAGTTTCATAAGCTGTGCGTTAAGAAACTCTCATCACCAAGCTATTAAGTGTTCCCCCTACCACGCACTTTTTGGGTTGGATATGATTACTCATGGTAGTTCATACGCTCTACTCCAAAATCTGAAGTTATTAGATGAGCCTAGTGTACACCTTCATCGAGATGACGAACTTCAACTCATTCGAAAAAATCTAAAGAAACATATCGCGCAGGCACATGAAAATAATAAAAAACAATATAATTTGAGAACACGTCCCATTTCGTATATAAAAGGTCAAAATGTATTTCGAAGGAACTTTGTACAAAGTAGTGCCGAAAAGAAATTTAATGCAAAGCTTGCCCCAATTTTTATCAAAGCGAGAGTTAAAGAAAAAGTAGGTCACCACTACTATATCTTAGAGAACCTGGACGGTAAAGTTGTTGGTACTTTTCATGCTAAAGACATACGCCCCTGAAATTTCCATCTAATTCTGCTGTTCAAAAACCCGAATTATCTGGTTTGTAACGGCCATTGCAGGTTTTATTTTTTTAAGGAAAATTTTAAGCATTAGACTTAATACACTAAACACACTACAAGCAAAAGCTTTACATCTATTCAAGCATTCGACTTAATACTCGTACACTAAACACACCACAAGCAAAAGCTTTACATCTACTCAAGCATTAGACTTCACTTTGACTCGCTTGAGCAGAATGCACAAAACCACATTTCTTTTCGTTTCCACTGAGCTAAGAACGAACATCCAAAGTGTATAAAAAGTAACATATATTACCGAAAACGTAAAATCGTGTTAACAAATTAAACTAATTAATCGTTCATTGATCATTCATCATTAGTCAATTATTTAATCAAGGTAATTCGTTTAATAGTTTTCCCAATACGTACTATTTAATAAACCTTGTTCCCCAAAGGCACAAGATCGCCGAAATTTCTATACGGGATATAGTTTTACATTAGAAGGTTCGGCTTGTAACCACGTGTACGTAGAACACCTATATGGTCAAGAACCTTTCATCAGGTAATTATATTGCTTTGTGATAAATTCCATGTGTTTTCTAAGAATTTACCTTTCATCAGGTAGACTTATATTCCATAACGTTCAATAAAACCATAACCACCGTTCTATATTTCATCATCAACGCATTGGACGCATCTATAGAAATACGAAAAATTCGCTACCAATCAACCCCTCAGCCCCCTTCGCAATTTCATCAAACATCAACCAGTTGCACATAAAAGAAAAAAAAAAAAAAAAAAAAACTCCATTGCATATTTTACTAGTAAATAGTTTGTCCGATTAAATTGTTCAAGTGTTAAGGCCTTTCATCAACCCAAGTTGAGCGTAAACCTGATTAATTGGGGGCGAAAAAGACACCATTACCAACACTGATAAAAGCAGTTAAAGTTTAATGTTAACCCTTTAATATGCCTACTTGCTAGTATAGCTATACGCTAAACTTTTACAACCCGAATTTAACTACACTATCCTTTCAAACCGACTTCCAACTACTTTTATACCAACTGCTTTAGTATGCTAGTTCCCTGATCTAAATATCTTAAAATTTCCATTACTATTTATACCATGAATATCCCCCCCATCCAATTCTTGATCTCCTTTTCCTTTCAACTTAACAGAAGTTATATCTTTAAACTATTATAAAAAAAAATTTAAAGAAAAAAAAAAATAAATAAATAAAACTATTAAATTATAGCACATTCTGTTAGGTATAAAACGTAAATTCCAATGTAAATAATCGTGTCTAATATTTCGAGAGAGGAAATGATCATTAGTTAAATTAAAATACGGATTAAGTTTGATATGCAAACAAAACAAATTTACATAAATTTTCTATAGCCTAAACAACAACTGCAAGTTCGAGAGGCCTCATCGTGCTGCGGCAGAGTTTTTTTTGGTGAGTTTAAATATACACAACTTCATTACTATTAGTTTGTTTATTTGCATACGGTTTTAATATTTCAGGAGTAGTAACAACTAACAATAACCGTTTTATTAAAGAGACGCTACTATAAAGTAATATTTATTGAAGATCTCTTAATTTTTATGGATTTTGAATATTAGCAGGAACAAATGAAAAGTGAAACATAAAACATTCCAAAGTTAGTTTTTACTTCTCTCTGAAATTTAGGGTATTTATAGTCCGCCAAAATGATCGATAGCTTCAATATTATTTATCAGTTTTTTATTTTTAACTAGATGTTAACTAGTTTACCTTTATTAAAATATTAGGCAACCTATTAATTAATTATCTATTTTGGTCTGCAATGATTTTTATATAATTATTAATCCAAGATATTGTTAAGCTTTAAATAAGTATAAAAATTTTATATCAAATGCTTAGGATGTTTAACCTTTTTTCGTTTGGTTAATCTTGTAAATTTAGAATATCCCTTGAATTAATAATCATTGAATTAATAAATATTAATAATGAATATGTGAATGTATTTAAGTTTTCTTACGTGATGAATTAAGGGTAAGGTCAACTCTTTATTGTGGGGTTTCGGCTTGGACAATATGCCGCTGGAACCATAGGCAGGGTGGGTTAAGAGGCATCGGTCTTCAACTACATCATGAAGACCCAACTAAATAGTAAGCACTATATTAATTAAAACCCATTTCAACTTTAAGGTCATAGTAGGGGCATTGTTAGTTTCTATGATCTAATTACCATTAATCCAATTTGTTTTTGTTTATTTTTTGTCATTTCAAGGGGAGTCTATAAGAATATTTGTGTGTCAGGGTTTCTCCAATGGCTATAAGTGAAGACAGGTGGACACGAACTCCCCCTCCCGACTGTAAGCTAGTGACTTAAACGGCTCCCCCTCGTCCTTCCTTGTCTACCTTAGAAACTTTTCTTGTTTTTACTAAAACCATCGCCTGGAAGAAATTGAATTTCGTTTGTTTACTTTGTTGTTCTTACAACCATACAAAATCTTTAGTAAACCCCTGTTCATTACAACACTTATGAAAAGGCTATATATGGGCATTTCTACGGAAGGACGGACTTTTTTGTCGCGTTCGAAATACTCTTTAATTGCATATATTTTAGAACCATGCAGTTAGATGTAAATATTTGTCATATTTCTGTGTAGAACGTAAGTGGATCTGTATTTAGTAAACGAAGAAAGAACAAACTAACTAACAAACTACTTTCAAGCAGCATTGGATTTTAGTCGGCAGTTATTTGTTGTCAATGATAATGCAGAACGCGGTGTGAAATTTATGAAAGATTATAACCGCATTCTAACGAAGAATGAAGAACAAAAACAATTGGTCTTTCAGTTTGTTGAAGCATATAGAACAAAATTTCCAACTCATAACAAGTCTACACTCAACTCAGAAATAAGTTTAATCTCTTAATTATTGCTGTTTTCTTCCATTGCCTTTTATATATTATGTTAATTAAGTAAATATAAATTTTTTCCATATATTTCATGTATTTAAATTTTTGGTTGATGGGCGCGGCCACTAAATATTATCCGATCAGCCCCAAATTTTAAATTTAATGGTTTTAGACCAAAAGGAAACAGAATCTGCCCGGCACTTCAAAATCAAACACTTTTTTGGAAAATAACGACCGGTCTAATGTGCAACCAAGTATACGTTGGAACTATAAAAAACAAGCTTAAAACTAGATTAGCAGGACACAGATTAGATATAAGATGTAGAGATAATTCATCAACACAAAAAACAGCACTTGCGGTCCATTGTACAATGAGAGGACACACACCAGATTTTGAAAACGTAGAAATTTTGCAACGAGTGGAAATATATAAACGAAGATTTACATTGGAAATGTTACACATCAGCAAAGTCCGAACCGATATAGAAAATTTGTCAAAGAGTTATACTACGTACATACTAAATAAAACCAATTAGATAATTTAATGCAATACTAAAAGTTAGACTATAAAGTCATAAAATAATTTTTTGATTATTGTTACTCGTTGCTTTGTAACTTTTTTGTTATTTGTCGCGTTATGGCAGCCTTGTGTTACAGTGATGAAATAAATTTATTTTTATTGTTATTATTGTTCTTGTATAGATTTCCTGATGTATAGATTTGCCGATGGTAGGCGAAATATTGATAATAAGATATAAAATTATAAACACAGACCTCGAGCTGGATCATTTATTTATTTTATTTAATTTATTTATGTTAGAGTGCAATAGGTTTTCTCATTATCTACCATATAAACATAATTGTCATAAAATTAATATACCTTTAATACAGATATAAGTTCAATTTAAAAACAAGAAAGAAAATTATAGTCGGTCTAGCCCGACTATACGATACCCTATACCATGGTCCAACTAATTGGATATATCAAATAAGCATAAACAAAATTTGAGTGGCATTTTTATAAATTTTTTTCGCTGCAGATATGAAAAAGTTCATATCGGATACT
Organism: Cordilura impudica; assembly: GCA_963682025.1. NCBI lineage: Eukaryota > Metazoa > Arthropoda > Insecta > Diptera > Scathophagidae > Cordilura > Cordilura impudica. The sequence goes on from OY821517.1 coordinate 114,718,847, forward strand.
ATATTTATATGGGGACTTGGTCGAAAAATGGACCGATCCTGACCATATTTGGTAAAGTCACTTATACTTTGAAAAAATAAATACAAACCAAATTTGAGAAAAATCTGTACAATATTTTTGTTTTTTGATAGATTTAAGTGAAGATCGAGAAGCAGCTCTATATGGGGCCTATGACTAAGAATTTTCCTATAGGGATTATTTTTGAACTACTGATTAATGGATGTAATAAACATATACAAACCCAATTTGACTGAGATCTATGTGATAATTTGGAACTTATGGCAATTTTTGTCGATTTCATAAGGGTCATTTGTATGGGGGCTAGGTCTGAGCATGGACCGATTCTCACCAATTTCAATAGCGATCATCCCATGGGCGATGGAAGCTTATATGTCAAATTTCATCAAAATGTATTCAAATTTGCAACCTGTAGTTTGATTACAAGCTTTACATGGACACACAGACGGACGGACGGACATTGCTATTTAGACTCAAAAAGTGATTCTGAGTCGATCGGTATAATTAAAGATGGGTCTAGGACGAATATTTTTGGTTGTTACAAACAGCAGCACAAAGTCATTATACCCAAACCACATAGTGGTATAGGGTATAATGAAATTTTTTATGTGCCTATGTACCCTATTACTCAGTTCTAACATGTTTTTTTATAAAATAGCGATAAAAAAAACTTAATCGGTGACAATAAAAATTTAGGTTTTGGTCAACGAACTGCACTCTTGAGCCACTGCGTGCTGGCTGCGCTGAAAAAATTTCTCTTTTTTTCTTACGAATGGATCTTAATAGTTTCTCTACTGTAATAGCAGAAAAATAATAAAATGTTAAATATTTAAAAAAAAACCCCCATCATGGTTTTTATAAAATAAAACAATAAATAAAAAATTATAATTAATACTGGTTAAAAAACAAAAGCAAATAACCTAAATTTAAATTGTATTCGAATTAATCGTGCCACATTGAACTTTTTTGTTTCAATACAAACTAAGTATATTGATTTTTGTTGAAAACTTTTAAAACCGCATACAAAGAAGTAGTTAGCAGGCAATTTCAAAACATTTAATAATTAATATGTTTTATGATTTATGGCATTAATAACATAAAGTTCTTCATATCTTTAGTTTATTGTTTATTGACTTTATGAGCTCGTCATTATTATTATACCCAATATAAAATGACAAATGAGTTTTTGATTATGTTTTTTTTTTATTTATTTTATTGACTGTTAATTGAAAATCAATAAAATATATATGTATGTAAAATACGTTTGCAGTTAGAATAAAAAAGTTGATTATTTCTGTGGCATTTCAATGTCGTTTTTAATAATTTTTAGTGAAGGATATTAACGAAAAACCCCAAAATTCCATTTCCAGCTTTAGGCAAAAAAATAGCTAAATAATAAACCTTTAAGAAAAATTATTTCTGGAAGTTTTTCGTGAGTGGATATTTTCGAAGTCGGAGTGGTTTGGCCAATAATATTAAAATTATTTTTATTTTATTGAACTCTTCCATAAATTTAAATAAAGGTGTGCAAAAATTTTTCTAACACTATTGTTTGAAGTAAATTTCAGTTTTTTTTTAATATATATTTACGCTGATCCCTGACTCACTGACTGACTGACTGATTCTGTAACGCTGAAATAATACACACACATAGCACTCCCTACAAAGCTATGTGAAATACACAAACAAAATTTAATCTTTCTCAATTAATTCAAACCCACACACAATTTTCTCTCTTCTTTGTTACCGACCAGTGCTGCTAATAAAATCTACTGAAAATCTACAATTTTGAAACTAAATCGCCAAAATTGTCATTTTTAAAACAAGAAATTGTCAAGAAAATTTTACCGCTTATAGAACCCAAAAAAATGTTACAACCGGAAGCAATAAAATTTATTTATATCATTCATATTACGAATATTATTACAGCATTGCTTATTTCTATATATCAAAAAGTATTAGTGGTGAAATTTCAACGAAAAAAATTTAACACAGCAATCAACTAAATAATTTTATTGACATGTATCTATAGCTGAAACACATAATATAGGTTTAAAGTATAGCCATAACTAAAACTTAAATCTTAAATGGAGATGCTATTCAAGGTATTTCCGTTTTGAAACGACTTGACCCAGAATTAAATCTATACATATTTTGAAATTTACATTTACACTGAACTAAAACTATCAATTTTCGATTAACGACCCATTAATTGTTAACCCTTGAAATCCTTTTTTTATACTACTGAAAATTTAAAATCTTCAATCATCATTTTAACAAATTTAACAAATCATTTTAACAAATTGAAAAATCGTCGAAATTAAAATAAGTTGTCAAAATTAGCAGCACTGCTAACGACAATAGCACTACATATGCAGATTTTATGTTACATATGGAATAAGATGAACGCAAAAAATGCATCAAAAAACTAATATCTATTCAAATTCTTCTTTAAATTCCCTTTGTAGGTCAATGAAAAAATTCTGCAAAAAAGTAATGAAGGAAATTTTAACCATTTTTATTTTTCTCATATAACGTCGTCCGATATGCATACATACTTTTTTTTACCAAACTAAACTTTACCGTTTGTCTGTTTTGTTTTTCATCTCAACATTGTTTTGAATTGTTAGGAGTGCTTTCGCTCAGGTTCTCTTATTGCCAGCACTTACCAAAGAGTATGCTTTTTTGATAAATATTTGAGAAAAAAGAGATCTTCAATGTGAATTTTGTTGTTGTCCAAAAAATAGTGCAATTTTAAGTTTAAAATTTAAATTATTGTAACTTTGCATAATTAAATTACTTTGTAATTTCAGAAGAGAGGTGGGAAATAATTTATTTTTTCAAAAAATTTTGACAAACATAAATTACGTAAATAGGTATATTTAAGATTTTAATTTGAATAATTTATTGAAATTATCATGGAAGAATTAAAGGCGATTTGGAACAATAAGTTTTTTTTTGGATTTATAGATAACTTTGCAAAAAAATGTAGTTCTCTTTTTTCAGATTACATGTATGAGAGTGTTGTGTCAAAATTTGAAGTAAATCAGAGCAAAACTTAATAAAATACAGCGTTTCCAGCGACCGGCCTCATACGGTATATATTATATAAATCAGTTTTTAAAAAACTTTAAACCGATTTTCTCGCAAATAAATGTTCGAAGCCCGTGAACATCCTAACTCAAAATCTACTTGACCGATTCTTTTGCAATTTTAGACATTATATCAACTCATAAATAATCATCAGGTAACCACGAGGGATTTTTTAAATTCCATTTTCTTCTCCATTTTTTAACAACAAATTCCCGAAATTGTATAGCAAAAATCGGTTTTCACTTAAAAATGCTGCAAAAAAAAAATTGAAAAGACTTTTCGTCACTACCTCAGGAAACATGTCACCTTTGAGACGCATTTCGATTTTTTATTTCACATGATCCGGTAACGTGTTATGATGTTTACCGCAAAACAACAACGCCGCGGGAGATTCGCTGTCACGGACTTATTTATTAAAATTTTTAATTAAAATTTTTTTTCAAAGATTCTTCAAATATGATGCTATAACGTGTATATGAAATAAATTATCCAACATTATTCATATCTTCAAAAAAGAATTATAACTAAGTTCGTTGTAACCGTAGTATTTTTTTGTTTTGTCCGAAAGATTTAAAAACTGTTTTTAGTTGAATAAATTTATTTATTTTGGTGCACTTTAAAAAGTTATTAAACATAAATAAAATTATTAAATAGATACATAGTTATAGTTTGTCTTAATAAGAATAAAATTACCGAGTTTCTATCAAAATAAAATATTTTTTTTAAATCATATTATATTAAAACCTCCTTATGTATTGAAGCAGAAAGCAAAGGTTGGCTACTGGCAAACTTTTGCGAAAATATACATAAAAGGACCTTTTACAAAACTTCATTTGAAAATCGAAATTTTTGTTTTGTATTTTTTACAACTGTTTTTCGATTTTTTTTTAAGGAATTTTAAAAACATTAAAATTAATTTTTTTAAAATATAAAAAATATGGGAAAATACTGAAATGAAAAAAAAAATTTGTTTGTTGAAGTCAAAATAAACGGGCGCCTAGGCGCCACACAATCAGCTAGTTTTTTAATATTGAGAATATATCTGTGGTCACAAGCATTAACCTCGACATAGGCTTTCGAGAAAAATAACTTTTTATATAAATGTAATGGGGCCTCACTACAACCTTGGTCAACATATTTTTATTAATATCTTTAAAAAAAAAACAGTGTTAGAGGAATGGGGATTTCACGCATACACAACTCAAGTCGTTCTTAAGTCGACTTAGGCGGTTATCGTTTGTGACCAGAGTTATATCACAGTGCGTTTTGAAATTTGGTTCAGTTTTGATTTTGTTCAATTTATATAGTGTTACACTAAAATAAAATTAACGCCTTCCACTGCCTCTCGTCGACTAAACACACAGATTCCGCAGCTGCATAATATACAGTAAAATCTGCTTTTAACTTTTGATTCTATAAGAAAAATTAAGTGCATAAACCTGTTTTATGATTCCGGCTTCTCAAAACAAAAAAAAAACAGGTAAGAAAATCAGCCTATACTATGCGTTTAGAAACCTTATCTCTTATGTCCGACTAACTAAATATCGAAAATAAGTATAAACCAAATTTGAGTGGGATTCGGATATGAAAATGTTCATATCGGATGCTATACATACATGGGGATTAAGTTGAAAAATAGACCAATGCTGACCATATTTGGTAAGGTAACTAATTTTTTCCAAAAAACTTATACAAACCAAATTTTAGAAAAATCAGACGGAGGCGGACATATATAAAAGATGGGTCTAGGACAAATATTTTTAGTGGTATATGGTATAAAAAACTAAAACATAACAAACTAAAAATTATTCTCAGCTAAAACAAGTGATGCACAACAATGCTTTCTATTAAAACCCGTTAAAAAGTGACTACAAAAATGACCGTCATCTTTTAACTGAGTAAAAAAGTTTTATTTGTTTAAAAGCAAAATTTACAAATTTCATATATATTAGGAAATTTTATTGTACAGATTTCGTTTAGCCTTTTATCTAAAGTATTATTACAAATATTAGCTGATGGCGTTAGTAGCTAATGCTCAAAGGTCACTAATTATATGTTAGTTTTATTATTATAAAGTTACCAAATAAATAAATAAATAATAAATACTACAAATATTAGATGAAAGTGAAAGGTTCATATAAAAAGTTTAAGGCTGAAAGAAAACAATTAATGGAAACATATATAAAAATAAAAAAAGAAATACAATAATAAGAATTAATTGACGTTATTATTTAACACATAGCTTTTAAAGATCTCACTCGATAAAGTGAATCTAAATTGATTTCCTGAAACAACATGGTGCGAAAACTCAGAGGCTTAGCAATGAAAAACCAGTTTTTTGGCTTTGACATCATTTTTATTCTTCAACGTTATCTACATTAAGTAACCTGCCCTTCTTCCAACGATCCCCTCACTTTGTAATACACTTGAATAAATACGATTTGTCAAACTCTTCAAAATAGGCTTCCGTCTCTGATATGACTTCTTCATTTGTGGAAAATGTCTTTCCCTAGGGCAATCTTTTCTAGTTTAGGAACAAGTAATAATAGCTGGGGGTCAGATCTGCTGAATACGGGGGATGGGAAAACAATTCGTAATATAAAGACTTATATTTTTCCGAATCCAAAGCAATGCGCCGCACAGTGGTCCATTTGACGAGAAGGCGGTCAAAAATCTAAAACTTTTGATTGGATTGGAATTTTGATATGCGGTTTTTTTTTGTTTGGTAGGCGAGACTTTAACCGTTAAGTTTTGCTACAAAACGTAATTCCCGACCGAAGTAAGAAAATTATAGTCGGTCTAGACCGACTATAGGATACCCTATACCATGCGTTTAGAGACCCTATCTCTCAGGACCAACTAACTGGACATAGAAAATAAGCAAAAACCAAATTTGAGTGGGATTTTTATTATTTTTTTTGGCTGCAGATATGAAAAAGTTCATATCGGATGCTATATCTATATGGGGACTACGCCCAAAAATGGACCGGTCCTGACCATGTTTGGTAAAGTCTCTTGTATTTTGCAAAAATATATACAAACAAAATTTGAAAAGAATCAGTGCAATATTTTTGTTTTTTGATAGATTTAAGTGAAGATCGGGAAGCAGCTCTATATGGGGCCTATGACTAAGAGTTGTCCAATAGGGATCATTTTTGGACTACTGATTAATGGATGTAATATATATATACAAACCCAATTTGACTAAGATTTATATAATAATTTGGATCTTATGGCAATATATGTTGATTTCATAGGGGTCATTTGTATGGGGGCTAGGTCTTACCAATTTCAACAGCCTTCATCCCATGGCCGATGAAAGATCAAATACCAAATTTCGTCAAAATATATTCATATTTGCGACCTGTAGTTTGATTACAAACTTTACATGGACACACAGACGGACGGACGGACGGACGGACGGACGGACGGACGGACGGACATCGTTAAATTGAATCAGATGGTGATTCTGATTCGATCGGTATAATTAAAGATGGGTGTAGGTCAAATATTTTTGGTTGTTACAAGCAGCAGCACAAAGTCATTATACCCAAACCACATAGTGGTATAGGGTATAAAAAGTTACGGAGGGTTTAATATACATTTTCATATGTAGTTGAATTTTAGTACAAAAGTGAAGTGTTAACAGGTAAAAAAAGTTTTTTTTTAATATAATGTCTTATTTTTTCAGTTAATTTTACAACTAATACTTTTTAACAATTTTTTAAGTTAATTTTTTCAGAAAATGCCAAACTTTGGCCCCCGTAAACTTTTTAGTCCTAATGTGCACAAGGGCCAAAGGTTGTTTTTTTTAAAGATCCCGAGTTAAAATATAATTTATTAAGCAGCGAACGCAAAATTTGCCTTATATTGGTTCAAGATAGAAAAGTTTCAATGAATATTTCTATATCAATTTTTTTGGTAAATTTATGAAAGAGAATAATTTTTATTGTAAATTTACAATATATATAAATTTTTAAATCAAGAAAATTTTTAAACTATATAAAAAAAAAAGTGTAACTTATTGTTAGGGTAATGAAAAAGTACTTTAAATCAACCAATTTTAGCAAAAATTTCTTCAATAGCCTTGATTTTCATCTTCTAGAAGATGTTTAGCTTCTTCATCTAATTCAATAGAGGTAGTTTTCCATTTTTGATGAATGTTGGACATATATGGATCTGAAGTGCACAACAAAATAGTGATAAGGTCTTCATTAGTACAACATCTGGACATTTTCCTAGTGTTGTGCTCGCGAAAGAATCTGTAGCCTTTGTTCCTTTTTTCTTGCGCTTCTTCAGATAGATCTCCTATTGGTACCATATTGTTTTGAATTAGTTGTTCCCCATGGTACAAAATTTTATGAAGTGTGGATGGCATATATCTCCAAGAGTATTTTTCATTATAAAGTATAGTTGTTTTATTGGCGTACTCTCCAAATTTTTTTTCATCATCCTTCTGTTGCATGCTAGAACTTGTAATATGATTTTGAATCATCTTATTAAATCATGATCTAAACCTGTGATAGATGCTGCAGTTTCCGGATCGGAAAAAAATCTCCTTGCAGTATTTCCATCATTTGTGTTTCCTTCCCCTTGTTTTGGTTGGTCGATTACGAGGCCTAGCTGTAAATAATTTTGTTGGATTTGTTTTTTTTTTTTTGCTTTTTTTCTTCATTTTCGTTGTTTTTTCTCACTGTTTCGCCTAACGGACCAAATTCCAAATTATAACCCAATTTAAGAATATGCTCCATGAAACGTATTCTAGCATGAAGAGGGGACATTCCAAATTCGTAGGCTTCCTTAAAACTATCGTCTTCTGGTGGGGGTTGGCTTAATTGACTTGATGTCTTTTGGCATATAATGCAGCTTGACGTTGACTTTGTTCCAGTTAAAGCTTGTGCAACTTTTCCATCAATCATTGTGAGACACATTTTAAAATGTACGTCAATGTCTTGGTCATCAAATATTAAATATTAAATATTACTGGTTGAAGTTCCTTAATTTGATCTTTTATTTTTTGAACTTCTTCAGTTATGACATCTTTATTTTCCTTTTTGAATGCAAATTTTATAGGTCTGCAATACTTTGTTGAAGAAGGAATTTCATTTTTCCATATATCAATTTCTGTTGCTCTACTAGTTGACGGCTCTTAGACGCTATACCTTTTTCTTAAGCGCAATGCAACGAAAGATACCATACATAAATTAGCATCTGATGAATTTTCGGCATTAAATTGCTTGTATTGTTTCTGACCAGAGGATCCATCACATCCCCATTTAGAAATTAAAGTAATGCTGCCATTACCATTTTTTTTTTTAAGTGATCAGTATCAAGCGTATTTAGCAATCGTTCTGCAGTATGTTCAAGGAGATCTTGCAGGTAAGCATTATTTTTTGGCAGAAACTAAATCTCGATACTCTGGAAATATCCCACAGTTCTTTTCATTGGTTCGCTTCCGCAATTCCTTATAATGATTTTTGGTCAATTTCAAATACAAGAATAGGGCGAACGCTTCTTCCGGCGTAAATTTCTTATCTTCAATTGGAGTAGGAATGCTTTTCAAAATCCTCTTTGTGCGCCTTGGGCTCGCTTCTACTATTTTTTCAATTATTTCAATTTTATTTTTTTTATTTTGGGTTGGCTGAATTTGGTGCAAAAATGAATCCATAATAATTCTGTGAGAAATTTCTTCATTGATATCCTCCAGCTTGCGCCTTCGAGATCTTTCACAACATCCGTCAATCGGTTTTGCTGGTCGACCCTTTTTTCCACTTTCGTTGGCAGTTGTAGATGCACTCTCAAAAATAAGTTCCTTTATTAACCAGTCTTGGTCACGTTTGTACATATTTGCCTTGCTATGAGAGCATTCAATGTACCGTCTTTTCAAATTCGATGCAAAATTAGTAATTTTTCCTTTGTGCATTTCAAAGTCTTCTAGGTTACAATTCTTAAAGAAGTCGTTGCTCACTATATGCAAAATTACATCGTCTACATCATTTCGTTGAAAATAAATATCAGCCAGATCTCTGTAACAGTACTTAGCCATTGCACAAATTGTAATGAATAATAATTGTGGAAACATTATTATAAATACTCTTTCTTGCAATTATGTAAAATAAAAATTTTTATATTTTATTACCACTTTTAGAAGCAGAAAAACCCCACATACTAACCCCTTTTAAAAGGTGAAGCAATAGTTTTTTTTATTGTTATTTAAATTGTTTCCCATTTTGTCAGGTATTTAAATTATATAACTCTAATTCAGACTATTAATGTTTTTGAAAGATACCTATGTAAATGTACCTGTAACAATTTAGCGCATTATATATCAACCCGTTTTATAAGCATATAACAACTCCTGATAACTCTACCGACACGCAAAAAAATACACCGCGGTGCACCGGTACGACCAACTTTTGTATTCATAACACTCAGACGGACGGACGGACATCGTTTAATCCACTCAGAAAGTGTTTTTGAGTCGATTTGTATAATAAAGGATGGATAGAGGTCCAATATTTTTAACAGTTACAAACATCACCTCAAACTTAATATATCCTAACCACATAGTGGAGAACTTTTGTATTCATAAATTTTGCAGAAAATATCTAACCTTGGGTCAGAAAAATTGTTCTAGTACACACGGGCGGAAACCGGCGCGTGTATAATGGGGTAAAGTAGCATAGGGGAGTGTTCGTGCTATAGAAGAGTGCAAGATTCTTTCCGACTGCTTCTGAATGGCAGGAGTTATGCTCTATTAAGTAGGAGATTTTCGGAAAATTTGGACCTTTTTTAAAATTTTTTTTTTTAAATTTCGGAATAACTTACGCTTTTAACATTATTAGTATGGAAGCCACAAAATTATACAAAATTTAGCTCACTTCAAAACCTTTTAAATCAAGAAAGCTACAGTCATTCAAAAATAAAAATTTACAAAGAAATTTTTAATTTTAGCACAATACTGAGAAAGCCCATTTTCGAAGACCCTGCTCGCTGTGATATAGTTGAAATGGAGTCGCAATTTTTTGGCTCCCGAGCTTCACTGGTATTTACTTTGAAGTGAATAACATAACTTTAAAATCGGTAACAAAAAAAAATGATTTTTGGCCGCCTTCTCAAAATATGGTCCACTGTGCGCCAGTGCATTGTCATGATGGTACAAGACTTGTTTCTTGTTTATGTGGGGTCGTTTTTTCTTAATTTCTTCATTCTATCTATCTTAAGCTCAACATATTTGGCAGTTATTGTTTTTCCTATCTTCAGGTAATCAATAAATATTATACCACGTCTATTTGCCGAAAAAACTCTGTTGATACAACATTATGCAATTTTCCTAGGTTTTCTTCGTTAAATGCCTCGTGTGGACAACCAAGACGATCTGAATCATTTGTGCTCGTACGACCACCCTTAAATTCGAAGATCCACCATAATGTTTATCAATCAATTGTCTAGCTTGGACAGTATTTGTTCCCGCCAAAAAACAATATTTAATTGAAACACGATACTGTTTGAAATCCATTTTTTTTAAACTCTTTCTTTTAACTCATACTCTCTGTCTGTCTGCCATGGGTGGACCCCATTCCCCCTTATCCAATTGATCTGAAACTTTGTTTACAGTCTTGTCGTGACTATTAGTTAATTTTGGAGTAGTCACGCACAGTCACGCATGGTCACGCACAGTCACGGAGTGAACTAAATGTCATTTACCCTCATCTGACCGATCTGAAACTTGGTCGATATACTTGTTGTAAAGAAAGATCAACTTCGACATAATCACGCGCAGTCACGCATAGTCACGCACAGTCACCTGGTCGATAGACTTGCTGTGAAAAAAGATTTACTTCGACTTAGTCCTGTTGTGGCCAAAGATTATTTTAAGATAGTCACACATAATCACGCACAGTCACGGAGATATTCAAAACTCATATGCATAAGGAAAGAAAGAGTTTTGATAATTGTTTAAATTATTGTATTTGATAATTAATAAATGTACCGTTAGTCAACAATAGTTCTTTGTCATTTCTTGTTTTTCTCGCTAGGTATACAGTATTTTTTTAAATAATTCTGTCGTTCTGGAGATATAGTAAAATATTGAATGTCCTTATTTTTGTGAAACGCACGTTAGTGAATTTTTTTCTTTTATGTTAATTTCCAGAAAAGTTTGTACATTTTTATAATTTAATGAATATAACTCACTTTGAATTATTCCTTGTTGTAAATTTATTTCTTTTTTTTTTCTTGATTTTAGTATACAAGTTTTTTTGAGCTTTCAATTTCTAAGAAATTTCCTTGATGAGGTTTTAATAACCCATTCGTATGAACACAAAAAACGACAACAATACTTTTCTCTACATTTCAAGCCATTTTAGAAATTTCTACATAATTTTACGAAATTGTCATGGCATTTATTAAGTTAGAATACAAATGAAATGGTGAACTAAAAAATTGCATTTCAAATGCTAAAACTATGCAGTTTTCAGCTGTAAGTACACATACAAGTGTAAACATGATAATGTGTGGGATATGTTAGATTTCCTTTATGTGGCGACAGTGGTATGAACATAAAGTTGGCACTGATAGTATGGAATTTAGAGTTTATAGCAAGGCCCATGTAAACATTGAATTTTAAGAAGGAAAAAGTTTTTTTATTTTGTTCTAAAATTTTCTCTTTTTAATTAATATTATTGGCATTTCTTTCCTTAATACATAATGCAATTAAAGTTTCTCTGTTGTCGTGCAATGATATGAATTTAAGGAAAACATTACATATTATAAGTTAGTACCACCCTAATGTACATTTCGTGTACGTAAGTATATTTTTGTATATAATATAAATGTGGTTAGTTTTGTACTTGAAGAGTTACTTAAATAATGTGTCGTATATACTGCATTTACTCAAGACATAAGTGGCTTTTAACCTTATTTCGTTTCCGTTTTCTTTTATAGCTTTTTGTTTTGTGAACATTTTTTACATCAACTATATTTTTAAGTCGTGGTTACTTTTTTTTAGACATATTTATATACTTAAGTCTATACGGAGATGTTCATCCTCAAACTGAATTCGTTAGTACTCGCGGTAAAATTATTTAACATTTATAAGGGCTTCTATGATAAAAAAAAATTAAAACTTGTCCAATTTTCTCAATATTTGAATTAGAATAAAAAAACAAAGAAAGAAAATTATAGTCGGTTTATATCAACTATACGATATCCTATACCATAAGCTTAGAACTAATTGGATGTGTTAAATAAGCATCAGTAAAATTTCAGTAACACAATTATGAATTCGTTGTCCCCAGAAATTAAAAAGTTGGTATCGGAAGCTACTTTACATAGCGACTAGGTGGACAAATGGATTGATCATGATAGAGTTACAAAACTTTTGCAAATTGAGAAAAATGCATGTAATATTGATGCCCTTTACTAGACTTAGCGAAGATCGGAAAGTATTTTTATATGGGGACTGTAACTGAAAATAGTCATAGAGAGATAAACCATAGAGAGCGGACTACTAAGAGTAATAAACATGCATAGACTAAATCTGAGTGAGTTTAATACACACAAATGTACCGACAGGACGGCAGACAGATGGGCGGACAGACATCGCTTAATCGACTCCGAAAACTACACTGAGTGGATCGTTGTAATAAATTTTGGACGTGGGTCAAATATCTTTGGTAAAGTAAATTATTTGAAAATATAAATAAATACAGGAACTTTGAGATAAATGTATGTAATAATTTTGTTCTTCAATAGATTTAAGTGAAGATCGGAAAGAAATTTTTTTGGGGACTATAACTAAAAATAATGATAGAGAGTTTACTTTTGGACAAATGACTACTGAGAGTAGTAGACTTACATTAACCAAATTTTAGCGAGTTTATAGGCCTAACAGAAGAGCAGATAAGCTGACAGATAAACAGACGGATGGTTATCGCTGAGTTCATCGGTGTCAAAAAAGATGCCTCTTTGTCAAGTATGTTTGGAAGTTACAAACAATGTACAATAGCAGGAGTTATTATACCCTGACCACAGAGTGATCGATTGCTTTTTACATGTTTTGTTTAACTCCCTTTGTCTGTTTGTTTGTCTGAGGTGGATTTTTGTAATATAATTTTTATCAACTACAGCTCTGAAACTCTCAACGTTTACGTAAAGTGGATGCCAAGAAATTATTTTTTTTTTTTTATATGAACTCTTTATTATTTCTAATGGGCAACCTGAAATCCTATAAATCCTATATGCAAATGTTTGTAACTACCAATAATGTCTCACCTGGACCCACCTTTTACGCTACCGTTATACTAAGAATCACCTTCTCAGTCCGCCCGTCCATCCCTCTCTTTGTCTGTCCATTTGTGTATCCACCTAAACCTTTTATTCATATTAGAGGTCGCAATTATGAATATATATTCATGAAATTTTGTCATGTAAACTTTTATCGGCCATAGACCAAACACTCAGAAGTTGGTGAAAATCAGCGCATTTTTAGACCCAGTCCACATACACATGACGCCTTTTAAGATAGACTTAAATTGCCATCAAAACCTGTTATCATATAGATCTCGGTCAAATTGTGTTTGTGTGTGTTTATTACATCAATTAATCAGTAGTCCAAAAATAAACCCTGTTGGACAATTATCAGTCATAGCTCCCACATGAATCTGCTCCTCGATCGCTACTTAAATCTATAAAAAAAAACATTGCACAAATTTTTTTCAAATGCGGATTATATACGCTTTTTCAAAAAATAAGTGACTTCACGAAATATCGTTGGGGTCAGTGCATTTTTCGACCTAATGCCCATAAAAATATATAATCCGATATGAACTTTTTCATATTTGCAAACCAAAAATAGTAGTAAATAGTTCACTCAAATCTGTTTTATATTTATACTAGAGGACCCCTGCTGCTCCGCAGCATTATATTATATTATATTAATTTTTAAAATATGATACCAAAATTTGCCAAGAGAAGTTAACGTACAGTAAAAGTAAAGTTGATTCTCCACGCATAACTTTCTTCAAACCCAACTAATTTGCCAAGAGAAGTTAACGTACAGTAATGCCAAAATATGCCAAGATAAGTTAACGTACAGTAAAAGTAAATTTGATTCTCCACGCATAACTTTCCTCAAACCCAACGAATTTAAGCAAAAGAAGGAGCTTGATCCACTGAGTGTTCTTAGACCCATGTCAACAGCCTACGTTAATTAGAACTCTAGTTATAGTGGTTTGAGAGAAGAAAAATATTGAAAAAAATCTTGAATGCAAAGTTTATTCATAAATTCTTTTAATATATAAGATACTATATAGAATTAGTTGAACCTTAAACCATTTATCTAAGCGCATGGTATAGGGTATCGTATAGTTGGCCAGACCGACTTCTAACAATTGTTTAATTTGTGCTTGTATCGGTTAATATTTTAATTTTTTTTATTAATTAGCGATATGAAACATCTGGCATCAAATTAGTGATTTATATTTCAGTGTTGACTATGAAGACTGTCAAGGTTTGTAGCTTACTGTGGTGAACGCTGTATTTTGAAAAGTTCCAATGGAAGATGTCTAGCGATCCTGCCGGCCATCAAATCACCAAACGGTAGATTATATGTCTTGGAATTGGTGTTTCGAAATCTCTATCATTGCCCGAGCTGTGAGAGCAGTTGCTCCCTCCCGCTGGAACATATTCAGGAACTTTTGGACACAAATTCGTTCAGTGCCTGTCTCTATGCAAAGTGGCGATTAATTCAGGAATTCGTAATCTTATATATTGTTATATTTTATTGATACATAAAACTGGCTTTTTAAAAGAAATGTAGAAGTATTTTTTTGTAACCTGTTTGGCACTTACTTGCTTTGGGGAAATGTTCTTATTTCATAATTTTCACTGTAACTTTGGTTTGAGTAGTTAAATTGCAAATTAGAGCATGTGTTGCCGCCGTACTGAGGACCATATTTTGAGAAGGCGGCCAAAGTCATTTCTTTATGGTTATCGATTTTAGAGTTATGTTATTCATTTGCAAGAAAGTACCAGCAAACCTTGGGAGCCAAAAAATTGCGACTCTATTTCAACTAGATCACAGCGAACAGGTTCTTCAAAAATGGACTCTCGCAGTATTTTGATAAAATTAAAAATTTCTTTGAAAATATTAATTTTTAAATGACTGTACCTTTTTTGTTTTAAGAAATTTTAAAGTAAAATAAATTATTTATAAGTTTGTAACTTCTATGCTATTAATGTTAGAAATATAGTCACTGAGTCGTTTAGAAATTAAAAAAAAAATTTTTTAAATAGGTCCAAATTCTCCGAAAATCTCCTTATATAGCAATAACTCCTGCCCATCAAAACAAATCTTGCACTCTTCTGCAGTCCCAACCACCCCCAACATATACTTATAAAAAAGGGTTGAGACATAGTGCGCTTAATTGTAATATTATATTAATTGGTTAAATTATTTTTATTTCGACAGGTACATTTACATAGGTATTTTCAAACAAAAGAAGGAACTTGAGTTATAGAGCTTAAATACCTGATAAAGTGGGAAACAATTTAAATAACAAGTAAATAGTTAAAAAAAAACTATTGCGACACACCCTTTGAAGATACGAGCAGGTGTGCTTCATCTTTTAAAAGGCGTTAGGGTCTGGGTTTTTTATGACTCAAAAATTGGTTATAAAGGATAAAAAATTGTATTTTACATAATTGCAAGAAAGAGTATTTAATTATTATTCATTACAGTTTGAGCAATGGCTAAGTATTGTTATAGAGATCTCGCTGATATTTATTTTAAACAAAAAGATGTAGACGATAAAATTCTGCACATACTGAGCAACCTTCTATAAAAATTGTACGCAAAGAAAAATTACAACTTTTGTATCAAATTTGAAAAAAAAAACGGTACATTGAATTCTGTCATAGCAAGGCAAAAATGTACAAACGTCAACAACTGACTATTAAAGGAACTTAGTTTTGAGAGTTCATCTACAACTGCCAACGAAAGTGGAAAAAAGGGTCGACCAGCAAAACCAATTGATGGATGTAGTGAAAGATCACGAAGGCGCAGGCTGGGAACATCAATGAAGAAATTTCCCAAAGAATTATTAGGGATTCATTTTTGCACCAAATTTAACCAACACAAAATAAGAAAAATAAAATTGAAGTAATTGAAAAAAAAAAGTAGAGGCGAGCCCAAGGCGCATAAAGAAGATTTTGAAAAGCATTCCTACACCAGTCGAAGATAAGAAATTTACTACAGAAGAAGCATTCGGCCTATTTTTGGATTTGAAGTTGACCTAAAATCAATATAAGCAATTGCGGAAGCGAACCAATAAAAAGAATTGTGGGATTTTTCCAGAGTATCGAGATTTAGTTTCTGCCAAAAATGGTTACCTTCACAATCTGCTATTAGTGTCACTTTACGTTCAGCGGAAATAAAATTGCAAGATCTCCTTGAACATACTGCAAAACGATTGCTAAATACTCTTGATACTGATCATTTAAAATAAATTGGTAATGGCAGCATTACTTTAATTTCTAAATGGGGATGTGATGGATCCTCTGGTCAGAAACAATACAAGCAATTTAATGCTGAAAATTCATCAGATATTAATTTATTTATGGTATCTTTCGTTCCATTGCGCGTAACAAAAATGTATAGCGGCTTAGAGCCGCCAACTGGTAGAGTAATAGAAAAATGAAATTCCCTCTTCAGGAAATTATTGCAGACCAATAAAATTTGCATTCAAAAAGGAAACCAAAGATATCATAACTTAAGAAGTTCAAAAAATAAAAGGTCAAATTAAAGAACTTCAACCGGTATTATTTAAGTTTGATGACAAAGACATTGAAGTAAATTTTAAAATGTATCCCACAATGAATGATGGAAAAGTTGCATAAGCTTAAACCGATACAAAGTCATCATCAAGCTGCATTATATGCAAGAAGACGTCAAGTCAATTAAGCCAACCCCCGCTTCAAGACGATAGCTTTAAGGAAGCCTTTGCATGCTAGAATACGTTTTATGGAGCATATTCTTAAAATGGAACTCAAAACAACTATCAAGATTAAAAAATTTGAAGAACAAGTATTATAAAAAGTATAAAATTTTTGGTTCTCTTGTATTTTTTGAAAAATACTCCATTCATCGTGCCGAATATAATATTCTTAACAATTATTTATACAAAAACTATCTAAACAAAATGAAGGAAGATTTCAATCGTGATCCTAAAGCATTTTACAACTTTGTTAATTCAAAAAGAAAAACTACTGGTTATCCATCTGTAATGAAATTAAACGATATCGAATCTAGTGGTGATACTATAATAAGTAACATGTTTGCAGACTTTTTTGCTAGTACATATTCTGTTGCTCAATATTGTTCCAACAGCTATTCATATCCAATAAACACAAATCAAGCTATATCTTTTCCCCTAATTGATAAGGCAGAACTTGTTAATAGCCTGAATAAACTTAAAGTTTCATTTACTCATGGACCTGGTGGAGTACCTAGTTCTATTCTCAATTATTGTGCTACTTCCTTGGCAACACCACTGACTCTGTTGTTTAATGCGTAAATAAAAAACGGTTATTTTCCAAAATTTTGGAAAGCTTCTTACATCAATCCATTATTTAAATCTGGAAATAGATCGGATGTTTCTAATTACCGTGGTATTGCTAAACTGAGTGCAATCCCTAAGCTTTTCGAGAAATTTATTACAGATTTTTTGTGCTATCACTCATCGTCAATTTTGTCACCATTTCAACACGGATTTCGGAAAGGATGCTCTACCGTTACAAATGTGCTTCATTTTACGACAATAATTAACGATGGTTTTCTCAAGAAAAAACGAATAGGTGCAGTATACACCGATTTTAGTAAGGCTTTCGATAAAGTAGACCATAACCTTCTACTGATCAAATTGGATTTATTAGGTTTAACACCATGAAGCCTTAAATGGGTAAAATCATATCTTTCTGAGAGAATACAACGTGTAATGTATAATAATATGTCATCTAAAGATATTACTGTGACTTCTGGTGTTGCTCAAGGCAGCCATCTTGGACCAATTCTTTTCTCCCTTTTCATCAATGATCTTCCAAAAGTGATAAATTTTTACAACGTTTTAATGTACGCTGATGATGTTAAATTTTTATTAAGATACTGTCAACATAATGATCATATTCATCGTCAATCAGATCTCAACAATATCTTTTCGTGGTGTAACCGTAACGTAATGGAACTAAATTTGAAAAAATGTAAATGTATGCGTTTTTCTAGAAATAATGTTTTTCCTGCTAACTACTTTTTGGGCGGATATTAGCTTGAACTTGTTGATACTTTTCTGGATTTAGGGATTCTACTTGATCCTAAATTAAACTTTGTATCTGACGTCACCATGACAGTTAATAAAGCTAGAGGTACACTCGCCTTTATTAAAAGATGGGCAAAAGAATTTATTGATCCTTACATAACCAAACAACTTTTATCATCTCTTGTAAGACCTATTTTAGAATATGGGTCAATAATATGGGATCCCTTCTATAACATTCATATTCAACGAATCGAGTCTGTACAGAAACAATTTCTACTCTTTTGCTTACGTGGCTTACCTTGGAATTCTGCAATTAATCTACCTTCATACGCGGATCGACTTAAATTAATAAAATTACCTACTTTGGAATGCCGTAGGACTATGCTAAAAGTAACATTTATGATCAACCTAATTAATGGTGAAATCTGTTCTGACTTTCTTGTCAACAATATAACTTCTAATGTTCCTCAACGAGTATCACGCCAATTCCAACTACTCTTTGTTAAATCTTTTCAAACCAACTATGCTCTAGCTGATCCTTTTAGAAGAATTTGTTGTGTTTATAATAATCTTTATCAATTAATTGATTTTTCGTTGAACACTGATGTAATTAAGCATAATATCATTATTTTCTTAAATTCCTAACTATTTGTTTTTATTTTTAAGCGATTTAATTGTTTCAATATATGTACATATGTAATTATATCATTTATAAATGTCTGTAAGGATTTATTCCATTGACCTAATAAATAAATAAATAAATAAAAATTTGGAATTTGGTACGTTAGGCGAACAAGTGTGAAAACCAAAGAAAATAAAGATAAAGAAAGCAAAAAAAAAACTAATTCAAGAAAAAAATATATACAGCTAGGCCTCATAACCGACCAACCAGGATAATGAGAAGGAAACTCAAATGATGGAAATAATGCAAGGAGATTTTTTTCCGATCCAGAAACTACAGCTTTTATAACAGGTGGAGATCAATAAAGGTGGAGAATTAATAAAACGATTCAAAATCATATTGAAAATCACGTTCTAGCATGCAGCAGAGAAATCAGTGCAAAAAAATTTTTAGATTACACCAACAAAACAGATATACCCTATAACCAAAAATACTCTTGGAGATATATGGCATCCACAGTTCATAAAATTTTGTATCATAATTCAAAACAATATGCTACCAATAGGAGATCTATCTAACGAAGCGCAAGAAAAAAGGAACAAAGACTAAAGATTCTTTCGTGAGCACAACACAAGAAAAATGTCCAGATGTTGCAATAATGAAGACCTTATCACTATTTTGTTGTGCACTTCAGATCCATATATGTTCAATACTCGACAAAAATGGAAAACTACCTCTATTGAATTAGACGAAGAAGCTAAAAAACATCTAGAAGATGAAAATCAAGGCTATTTAGAAGAAATATTTACTAAAATTGTTTGATTTAAAGTAGTTTTTCAGTACACTAACAATTAGTTTATATAGTTAATAATTTTTTTTTTATTTAAAAATTTATGTGTTCTATAAATTTGCAATAAATGTTGATATAGAAATATATCTAAAAAGACAATAAAAAAATTAAATTAAAAACATACGACTTTTCCATTGAAACTTCTCTATCTTGAACCAATATTAGGTAACTTTTACGTTCGCTGCCTAATAAATTATATTTCAACTCGGGTTCTTAAAAAAAACACCTTTGGCCGTTGTAAACATTAGGACTAAAAAGTTTACGTGAGCCAAAATTTGGCATTTTCTGACAAAATTTAACTTACAAATTTTTTAAAAAGTATTAGTTGTATAATTAATTCAAAAAATAAGACACTATATAAAAAAAAAGAAGCTTTTTTAACCTTTTAACACTTCACTTGTGTACTAAAATTCAACTAAAAATGAAAATGTATTTTAAACCCTCCATAACTTTTTTTCCTTATCAGTTAATTTTTAACACCCAAAAAACGAAAACAGAGTTACACAAACAACACAATGTAGTATACCAAATAAAATGCAATGGTAATGTCCACCAACAATGTAACAGAATATATATTGGACAAACGAAAAGACAATTAGAGATTAGGTTAAAAGAACATAAGCGAACAGTTGAGAAAGGAATAACAACAACAGCTCTCTCTCAACATGCTTTTGACAATAAACACAACTTTGATTTTGACAACATCAAAGTCTTGGAAAGAGAGACCAAAACAAATAAAAGAATAACACTTGAAAGTTTGCATATTAAGAAACATATTGACAAAACAGTAAACATTAAAGAAGACAGTGATCATATTAGTAACACGTACAATTTAGTACTGAATAAATAAAATTAAAATGTAAAATTTAGATTAAGTGTGTAATAATACTATTAAGGTAACAATTATTTTACAAAAAATTCACATAAATTTGTTAAAGTGATAATTAATGTATATTCATAATTATTATTAAATAAAATTAGACGCCTGATGAGGACACCAACCATAGTGTCGAAACGTCGCAGACAGAAAATAAAATTACAGCATATTTGTTTTAATGATTCCTGCTTAGGACGACCATAGAAAGCTTAATATCACAATAAGTAAATACAATCAGTGGTCATTAGGAACATATCAAAAAAGTTAATATTTATGTTTTATAGAAAAAATTAAAGGCTGAGGTCCCACCTACCAAACAGAGAAAAACCGCATACCAAAATTCCAATCCAGTCAAAAGTTGTGCCTTCTCGTGAAATGGTCCATTGTGCTCTGTTTCGTTAGGACGCTTTATGGAAACCATTTCCTAAAATAAATTACTTATATATTCCTGATTAATTAATTTTTATTATTTTTTACCTTTAAAATTTAATATTTTAACAATTATGAAGAGAAACACGTGTTATGAAAAGCAATTGTTTACTTAAAATAAATTTGTTTGTAAGTGCGTTCAAACGAATGTCTCCCTAAAAATACCAACAATTTTGCAAAAGACTGCATATTTTCAATAAAGGGACTGATACATTAGTAATTGTTAATAAGTTAGTAATCTTAATAATGACCAAATGAAAGCAGTTTTATTAAAAAAATTTATGTTAGCTCAACATGTCCCGAAAGCAATAAGTTTGCTATCTATGGATAAATGTAAATTTTTTTTTTTTTCAAAATTTGGGGGTAATAAGAAAGAAGCTCCACCAATTTCATTTTAATTTGAGAACAAATTGACCAATTTTGTTGCAAAAACATCAAACAATTTTAACTTATATTAAGTCTGTTCCACCAGAACAATATCTTTTAAAAGTCTAGCAAAGCTCAAGCGTTGAGTAATTTCATATTTACGCCCTTCGCTCTCATTTTCTATTTTTCTGGTGAAACGACTTGAAGCAAAAACCATGATTCATAATTAATTCTTCTTCTGAATCACTGCTTGATTCCAATAAATTTTCATATAAAACTAATTTTTCCATTTCATTTATTTTTACCAAAATTTTATTCTATTTGACAAAAATCAAAAAGCCAAAACAACGAATGAAAACAACTGCTTCTGTCACTTTTCGTAAAGGGTGATTTTTTGGCTATTATCTTTTTGGCAACACTGGTTTAAACAGCTGACGCACGTTTCGTGTTTTTTTTTTCATTGTCAAGCATCTTCAGTTTGATCTATAATTTAACAATGAATCGTCTTACAAACGAACAACGCTTGCAAGTTATTGAATTTTATTATAAAAATGCGTGCTCTGTTAAGAAAGTTCATCGCGCGCTTCTTCCATTTTATGGTCAGTTTAATCGACCCACTGAAGCGGCTATTCGGGCTATTGTGACTAAATTTTGGAGTGAGTATCAGCCAGAAGCATTGGAAGAGCTCCCAATGCATCCACAAACAGTCACAGTTTGGTGCGGTTTATGGGCTGGTGGCATCATTGGACCGTACTTCTTCAAAGATGATGCGAATCGTAACGTAACTGTGAATGGTGAGCGCTACCGAGAGATGATATCCAACTTTTTTTTGCTCAAAATGCAAGAGCTTGACTTGCATGACATGTGGATTCAACAAGACGGTGCCACATGCCACACAGCATGCGCAACAATGGAGTTATTGAGAGGCGAGTTCGGTGAACATTTTATTTCACGTTCGGTACCGGTCAATTGGCCGCCTAGATCGAGCGATTTAACGCCTTTAGACTATTTTTTGTGGGGCTATGTTAAAGCTCATTTCTATACAGACAATCCAGCTTCAATTTACGCATTGGAAGACAACATTGAAGCATTTATTCTTGAGATACCGGAAGAAATGTTGGAAAGAGTATGCCAAAATTGGACTAAGCGGATGGACCATTTGAGGCGCAATCACGGTCAACATTTGCATGAAATAATCTTCAAACATTAAATTATATGGACCGTACTATCGATTCAAATAAAGATTTCATGCATTTTTCTGAATTTTATGTGTTTTTTTTTTTTTGGAAAACTTTCCTATAGCTCTCAAAAACTCACCCTTTAAATGGTTGAAACTTACTCACCCAAATTTGTTCTAGCAAAGTTCAAGCTGTTCAAGCATGGTGAGTTTTGGTGAGAAACTGCAAATGTCTCCATCTTTAGCTTGACATTTTTGTGGCGGAACGCACTCGACTGATGTTCAACATACTTGAACATGCTTCAACATCGTGGGGGAACAGAACTAATATCTCTGAGCCAATGTATTTTCTGCCATGGATCCACTTTAACAATAAATCATATTGTCAATAATTATATTCCTATAAAATCTATTTGCAATAACCATAATTAAAGTTTAGCTATACTTGCAGATGTTACAAAAGACAATATTAATAGCCTCACAAAACTTTTAAGAGAACTGAATCTATAATATTAATAGGCTAGACGATTTCTTGTGACCGATGTTTTGTTCTATCGTTTTATCCCGATTTTGACCAAACGGATATTATATGAAACGTATTTCTTTTTGGCCAGTTTGCAGATTAACAGATTTTTAACTTTTTTCCTTTATTTTGAGTAAATTGCATTTAAAGTTTCTACTAACCGATACATAAAATTATACAATGCTATGTGTGTGTTTATTAAATTTGTTAATGTGTTTGTAATAAAAATGAATTTATTTTTTGTATTGATTTGTGAATTGGCTATAATTGATAAGCATACCTTTAGGGTCTTTATTTAATGAAAAAATATAATTTCCTAGAATTTGCACTCGAATTTCGAGGGCTGGGATCTGCTAGTATATATAACACTATATAAACCTTTTCTTATATAAAAGCATTTGCATATTATAACATATTTTTGATTAGCTATGAATTTCTTTCCTAAAAATGAATTTTAAAATTAATACTAATCTTCAATCAAACATGAGCTGATAGCCTTAGTAGCTAATGCTCAAAAGCCACTAATTATATATTAATTTATTATTATATAGTTAATAAATAAATAAATAAATTTCCTCTAAGCTATGTTATATACTAACCTCTTTTTATTTGTTCCTTAATTGTTGATTTATTTTAAAAACACTTTTCTTGGTTTGTTTAATGTAAAACTTTATAATTTTATTTTAAACTGTTTTTCCCTTTTTTTTGTATTCAATGTTCTGTTTTACAATAAAATTATTTTTTGTTTGATTTAATAATTATTGAAATAGATGTGTTTTAAATTCTGTTCACTTTTGTTTGTTTTTAAATTTATCTTATTGCTTTGGTTGTCAAAACTAGATTGAGTAAAAACTACAGTGTATTTAAATATGCTAGTTAAAGAAGTTATGAAAAAGAATGGGAATGAGAAAAAAGAGTTACAACAAATCACATACGATATTCCCGTTATAGTTTTTACATAAAATATAAGTGTGCTAAATGAATGTATTCATTGGATCTTAAATTAATTAATTAATTAAGTCAGGAACTTAAATTTAGGTAATAAAAATTACAAAACTAAGTAAATAAATTATTTAAATAATAGATGATGTATGTTGGTTTAATACTGGTGATTAAACAAACTGTATAATAACCAGTTTCGAAGTTATTTAGAATGATATGATGAAAACATATTTTTTTGCGCAGCAGCACTCTCTTCCTAAATCTCAAATTTTCCATTATACCCTATACCACTATGTGGTTTGGGTATATTGACATTGTGCTGATGTTTGTAGCTACCAAGACCGATCTTTTATTATACGTATCGACCGTCCGTCTGTCTGTGTGTCCCTGTAATCTTGTAATAATGGAAATTGGTAAAAAACCTTCTATTGGCCATGGCATGAATGCTATTGAAATTGGTGAAAATCGGTCCATATAATAACCACTATAAAATAGACTTAAATTGCCATAAGATCCAAATTATCATATAGTTCTCATTCAAATTGGGTTTGTGTGTGTTTATGACATCCATTAATCAGTAGTTCCCATATAAAGATGCTTCCATATCTTCACTTATATCGATCAAAAAACAAAAATATAGCACAGATTTTTCTCAAATTCGGTTTATATATGTTTTTGCAAAATTCAAGTGACTTTACCCAATATGATCGGGATCGGTCCATTTTTCGACCTAGCCCCCATATAAATATAGCATGTGAACTTTTTCATATCTGCAGCCAAAAAAAAAACTAATAACAATTTTATCCAATTAGTTGGACCTAAGAGATAAGGTCTCTAAACGAAGGGTATCATATAGTCGGTCTAAACCGAATATAATTTTCTTACTTTATTAAACTTTAAATACACAACGCAAATTTAGGAAACAACTCACAACGTTTATTTTTGCAATTAGTTACGGTGAATCTTATTTAATTTCACTATACAAAACGCGGTTGTGAAAGTTAAATGAAATCTTTTGAGTTGATCGCTACTTTCAATTGATTTCCGGGCACTGTGCGATGGTGCCGTTGGTGTTTAACCAAAAAAATGAGGCCCAATAAATTTTTCACTGAGAATAGCATATCAAACAGTCACGTTAAGGGGATACAATGGTCCTTAGTGCATATCGTGTGTATTCTTCATGTCCCAGAAAAGAAGAAGCATAACGGATTGGAAATAGGTACAATAAGCAGTAAAAGTAATTAAACGTTCTTCAAGTGCGTATAGCTCAATTACCTTTTATCAGCTAATTTTTTATCTGTCTATAATATAAGTGTCATATAACTAGATATTGTATTAAAAGAAATTAGCAACTGAAACCACTTTACAATATGTAAAATATTTGATTTTTGGTCCGTATATATGATTAATTTTACATTTCTATACTTCCCCTATACAGCCGTGTATGTATTGTGTGATATATAAAAAAGTAAGGGTTTCTTGAAATGTAATCTACTTTATATGTACAAATGTGTCTATTGTAAGACAAGGGTTGTTAGACATAAAGTTAACAAACAAAATAAAATAATAAAACTATATTTTCAGTGCACTAAGGAAGTTTGAGGAATCTACATTTTGATATCATCATCTTTGTACATTAGTTGGTTATATATTATTGGACAGACGTTATGAAAATGGTATATATCATGCTGTAAGTACTTTCTAAAATATTTGCTGTCAGTCTATGAATATAGCATTGTCTCTGCTTAAAACTGACATATTTTCTACCTTTGGGACTATAAAAATTTTAATAAAATTAAGCTGAGAGCAACTTAAGGAACATTGCATTTAGTATGTCATTGAAGGTATATTTAGAGTGAACAATGATTTCAACAAGTCTAAATGACAAGTGGTTGGCATCTTAAAAATAGATATATATTTCTGCACGAACAAATGTATACTGCCTTTATGAAGGCGCATCTTTTTTTTTATATCCATGCTGATACAGATTTAATAAGTTTTTCCTTCGGTTTCCTATTCAATAAACTAATCCGGACTTGATAGAGAGAATCAATTTGAA
The DNA here is from genome assembly GCA_963682025.1 of Cordilura impudica. Lineage (NCBI taxonomy): Eukaryota > Metazoa > Arthropoda > Insecta > Diptera > Scathophagidae > Cordilura > Cordilura impudica. Next base: position 114,745,117 of record OY821517.1, read on the forward strand.
ATGCAAGTTTCTGTTAAGAAGGAATTAATTGATTTTTCACATTAAAATTTATTTAAATGCGAGAGCGATTTGATAAGTCATTGACTTTTTTAATAAAAGATTTCTTTTCTAAAGAAAAGCTACACATTTTGAGTAGTTGTTTTCCACTTTTTATGTTCCCTTCAAATATTGGATTTTATCATGGTCCTCAAAATAGGCATTTGTTTCAGTAATGACCTATTTATTCGAGCTAAATTTCTAACCGCCAGCCATTTCTTCAGGCTAGGATATAGGATATACTTAGCGGAAGTGGGTAAATATGCTGGATGGAAACATGATGTATAGGGTACCAGTTCGTTACACAATTTATTTTTACCATGCGAATTACACACATGTGTTGGGTCACGTTCACCAGTAGAAATCCACTTCTTCCACTGATCATTAGTGTATTGTGAGGAAACCATGTTTTGTCCACATTGACGGAATGGCGCAAAACTGCTTCAGAATGCAGACGAACATCGCCAAGCGCTCCAAAAACCAATTATGCAAACTAAATGTGATACCTCTGCTAAGTTGGCATGCCTATACCCTCACCTGTTTCAAGCACTTTTATTCTCCGAACATTGATTTATCAATGATTTCTAGCGTGACCATTTTTTTGGGCATCATAAGTGCTCGCTATTACTTCTACTGGGACTATCACAATGGAATTAAAGGTGTGTTTACACTATGTGTTTCAGTTTTACGATCCATACGTAATTCCGTGTATGTGTCAAAATTGGCGTTTTACATACGATTCATAATTTTTGCGTTCAAACGTACATATGTATTTCCGTATGACATAACCTCTAAATGTAAACAACAGCTGATTTAATTTGTGAATTTTCAAAAATTTATTGTTAAAAATAAATTTATATATTTTATATATTTTTTAACTGTTAATTAATATTAAAAAATTTATTTTTCTTTCAATATTTAACTTTATAATTTACTCTGTTTTTCTTTCGCCATAAGTAGTGTTGTATTTTCTTAGGGTTATCATGCAAAATAGAACCTGCTCTAATTGAAAAATTTACATATGTCTTGCCAAATGTATTCTACATAAACAATTTTTGAAAGGGTTCACACTATGTGTACAAATTGCACGTGCTAAAAATATAAGAAAAACACAAGCAAAATACAGAGTGTGAATGCAGCTTAAGTAAACCATTTCTTAAGTATTGATTTTCCCTTATAACAAATTTTATCAAAAAATATTATAAATTCACACACACATGGACGGATGGAGGGTCATTATTAAATCGATTCAGAAAGTGTTTTAAGGCTATTATCTCCAGCTGAATTATGGAATAATTAAAAGAAAAAAACTAAAGTTTGTTTGGTCTAGACCGCTTTACAATACCCTGTACCATGAATTAATGAAAGGTTCTTGGGTCCAACTAATAGACCAATAATAGTAGATAATAAGTATGAAACAAATTTGGTTGGTTAGTTATACCCTATACCGCTATGTGGTTTGGGTATAATGACTTTGTGCTGCTGTTTGTAACAACCAAAAATATTCATCCTAGACCCATCTTTAATTATACCGATCGACTCAGAATCATTTTTTGAGTCGAAATAGCAATGTCCGTCCGTCCGTCCGTCCGTCCGTCTGTGTGTCCATGAAAACCTTTTAATCAAACTACAGGTCGCAGCTATCAATGTATTTTGATGAAATTCTGTATATAAGCTTTTATCGGCCGTGGGATGAACGCCAATGAAATTGGTGAGAATCGGTCCATGTTCAGACCTAGTCCCCTACAAATGACCCCTATGAAATCGACATAAATTACCATAAGTTCCAAATTATCATATAGATCTCAGTCAAATTGGGTTTGTATGTGTTTATTACATCCACTAATCAGTAGTTCAAAAATACTGCCTATAGGAAAATTCCTAGTCATAGGCCCCATATAGAGTCCCCATTTAAATATAGTATCCGATATGAACTTTTTCATATCTGCAGCGAAAAAAATTAATAAAAATGCCATTCAAATTTGGTTTATGCTTATTTGCTATATCCAATTAGTTGGACCGAAGAGATAGGGTCTCTAAACCATGGTATAGGGTATCGTATAGTCGGGCTAGACCGACTATAATTTTCTTACTTGTTTTTTGCCTAGAGATATGATGCTATATTTATATGGAAACCAGGTCCAAAGCTGGACCGCTCCTGACTGAATTTGTTAAAGTCACCTGTGCAATAATTTTGTTTTTCCTTAAATTTTTGTGAGATCGGAAAGCAACTTAATAATGGCATTATGACTAAGAGGGCTTATTTTGGGTGATTGATTAATGGGTGCGAAAACACACACAAACTAAATTTGGCCGAGATTTTTATGATAATATGCGATCTCATGGCAATTTGAGTCTATTTCATATGGGTCATTTGTGTGTGGACTATGTCTGAATATGCATCGATTTTCTCCAATTTCAACAGCGTGTGTCCTATGACCGATAAAAGCTTACATACCGAATTCCAGTGAAACATATTCGTACTTGTGATGAGTGGACGGATGAGTGGACGAATGAATGGACAGACGGACATCGCTAATTTGACTAAGAAAGTAATTTGAGTCAGTCCATATAATAAAAGATGGGTCCAGGTCACATATTGTTGGTAGCTACAAACATCAGCAAAAACTGATTATACACTGACCACATAATAATAATGGTATAGGGTATAAAAATCTATTCTTTTCACCCCCCAGCCGAATATATATAATTGGTTAAAATCGCCCAAGGCCGAAAAACAACAACCCAGATACATTTAGATCTTTGCCAAATATGTTCTGAAAGCATGCTTAGATTTCTGTGACATTAGGAAGCTTAAGAAAGTTGTGGAAAATATAAATATTTATAATCAAATATAGGTAATAATATGGAGAATAGTGAAAAAAATCTAAAGTACTTAAAGTACGGTCCTAATTCGAGAATTCGGTGACTCTAGGAACTTTAGAAAGTTGTTGAAATATGGTTAAAACTAAGAAACCTGACTCTGTAAATATTTTTTATGAAAGAATTTCTTTACGTGCAGAAAATGTCAGCTCTCTGGTCATCTGGAAAGTATAAGGCACCCAAAAATATACTCACGAATAGAAGGAAATATTGAATGTAATTTTTTTCGTCATATAACTTTTTGTAATTGTCAGAATATTGCTGAAAAAACATCAGCAATCAAAAATATATAAAAAGCTTTTTAAGGCGTTTTAAGCTTAACAGGGCTAATATTTGTGAAAAAATATCCTACATATGTGGATGTACAATATACAGCTCCGTTTTTCCTTTAGCTTAATCTTTGAATCCTGTGATCATTTAAATCTTTCAATAACTAGCTTTCAGGTAAAATTAGTAAATTGTTCGATTAATCATTCGCATTACATGTTTCAACTAACAAAATTACGTGTATTATATGTATACCACGGAACATGTGTATTAGGATGATATATATTATTGAAATTAAAATTAGATACAACTACAGCAAAAACATGCTCTATAAATTTCAATTTTTTTTTAAAATTAACTACAATCGGCATTAGTGTGGTATATTTTATCTTCATACAATTAGTTTTAAATTAATTAAATTGCTTATGATTTTATTTTTTTATTTAATTTTTTAAATTTCGGTATCTTCACTTATTTGATGTGGTGCAGAAATTCTGAGTTCATATTCGAATTCAATATGCTTAAGAACTTTAAAAGATTCTACTCCATTTTCAGGGTCTGCAAGACATCCATTTAAATTCCATTATCCATTTAAATTCGAAGCTATATTTTAATCAATCATTAATTTATTAATACAAAAATTTACCTAATTGATATATACATATAAGTATTGATATGATATGATATTCTAAGTGAACAATATCCGTTTTAAAATATCTGTGGTTATCCATATATGTATGTTTGCGTTAAAAAAAAAAAACGTTACCACATTGTGTTAACGAGTTTGTAAAAATTTTAATATACACTAATTAAAAAGGAAAACACCTAAATATGTATCACTCATTTACAAATGTACGATTGAAGCACGTTTAGTATTTAGAGTTCGCAGTGTTAAATAGTATACTGTAACAAAATTCTTAATACTTTAAGATCTAGTGTTCTTAAAAATGAATATGATTTATTTTCAGTATGTTTAAAAATATTTTCTCACTCTTTAATAAACCTTTAATCCTAGTATAGCAACTTTTTTGTGTACATGCAGCTATGTCAAAACAAAATTATCAAAACTATCACTGGTAAAAATCTAGGCAATATTATTTGAAATCAAGCATTTTTTATCTCTTCGTGTTGACCTTGGTTATAATATTGTGTTTAGAGTACGGGCGGAGTGTAATAAATATTCGGCACATTCTTAACTTTTACACCCAATACCACTATGTGGTTTGGGTATAATGACTGTGCTGCTGCTTGTAACCACCAAAAATATTTGACCTAGACCCATCTCTTATTATACCGATCAAGTCAAAATCACTTTCTTAGTCGATTTAGCGACTCATCCATCTGTGTGTCCATGTAAACTTTTAATCAAACTACAGGTCGCAAATATGAATATATTTTGATGAAATTTGTATATAGGCTTCTACCGGCCAAAGGATGAATGCTTTTGGAATTGGTGAAATTCGGTCGATGTTCAGACCTAGTCCCCTTAACAATGACCCCTATGAAATCGACATAAATTGCCATAGGATCCAAATTAACATATAGGTCTCAGTCCAATTGGGTTTGTCTGTGTTTATTATATTCATTAATCAGTACTCATAGTCCCTTTACGACAATTCTTAGTAATGGGGCCCATATAGAGCTGTTTCACTTAAATCTATCAAAAACCGAAAATATTGCACAGATTTTCCTCAAATTTAGTTTATATATATTTTTTCAAAATATAAGTGACTTTACCAAATATGGTCAGGAATGGTCCATTTTGCGACCTAGTGCCCGTATAAATATTGGATCCGATATGAACTTTTTTATATCTACAGCCAAAAAAAATAAATAACAATGCCAATCAAATTTGGTTTATGCTTATTTTCTATATCGAAATAGTTGGACCGAAGTGATAGGGTCTTTAAACCATGGTATAGGGAATCGGTTAGTCGGTTTAAACGGCTACACGACATGTATTGTCGCTGTAGTCAGCTTAGGATAATTTCTATTTTTGTTGGCTAGAAAACAAAAATAGTGATGACAACAATGGCTGCCACAAAATTCACAAAATATTCCACTATTTTAGAAATCCAAACCAAAAAAAATTAATGTGTATCAAAACGTCAAATTTTTAGGATCAGTTGCTTACTATGTTGTTGTCTTTTCCAAAAGAATTAAAATTGCAATCCAGCAGCATTTGTAGTCATGTAGCCGTGTAGCTGCAGCCGTCTATTAGTTTTATGTATAAGTGGCCGTCGTAGAAAATTTTAAAAGAACAACGTATTAAAATTCCAAATGTATGTGCAAAATTGCTTACACGATCATCTATACAAGATGTTCTTGGACGGGAAATTGGGCGAATGTAGCAAATATTCCACGTACAAAACTGCAAAGCCAGTGGTCGTATTGCACTTGTAAGAAGTTTCTACATTTGCAAACAACAAGACATGAAAGGCTTATGCAAGCTACTCGAACGCTGTTTGTAGCGATCATTACACATTCCTCCCATATGCGATACCTGCATGCCACATTCCCAATGATTTCTTATTTCGAGTTTCATTTTTATACCCTAAACCGCTATTTGATATTTGGGTATAATGACTTTATGCTGATGTTTGGATATCGATATCCGTCCGTCCGTCTGTGTGTCCATGTAAACCTCGTTCGTGTAAAGTACAAGGCGAAATTATGAATATAGTTTGATGAAATTTGGTATATGGGCTTGTGTCGGCGAAAGGATGCATGCTATTGGAATTGGTCAAAATCGGTGTATGTTCAGACCATAATATCCAAATTATCATTTAGATCTCGGTCAAATTGGGGTATTTTATGTTAACTAAATCCGTTAATCAGTGATCCAGAAATGAACTCTATAGGACCTTTAACCATAGCCCACATATAAAGCCAATTCCCGATCCTCACTTAAATCTATCAAAAATTTCAAAGATATTTCTCAAATTTGGCTTGTATATTTTTTGACCCTACCAAATAAGATTAGGATCGGTTCATTTTTCGACCTAGTTCCCATATATATATATTATCCGATATGAACTTTTTCGTACTCGAAGCCAAAAAATAATTAATGACACTGCCACTCAAATTTGGTATTTTCTTACTCTCTATATCTAAATAGTTGGGCCTAAGAGATAGGGTATCATATAGCAGGTCAAGACCGACTATAATAATCTTACTTGTTACATATATGTATATCTTTCTTTATTTATTTATCTTCGAATACATTTTCCTTTGTATTTTTTATTTTCTTTTTAAGCCATATTTTTATTTTTAAATAAAAAACAAGTAAGAAAATTATAGTCGGTCCCGACCGACGATATGATACCCTATACCATGGTTTAGAGACCCTATCTTTCGGTCCAACAACTTCGATATAGAAAATAAGCATAAACCAAATTTGAGTGGGATTTTTATTAATTTTTTTGGCTGCAGATATGAAAAAGTTCATATCGGATGCTATATCTATAAAGGGACTAGGTCCAAAAATGGACCGATCCTGATCATGTTTGGTAAAGTCTCTTGTATTTTGCAAAAATATGTACAAACAAAATTTGAGAAGAATCAGTGCAATATTTTTGTTTTTTAATAGATTTAAGTGAAGATCGGGAAGCAGCTCTATATGGGGTCAAAGGGATCATTTTTAGACTACTCATTAGTGGATGTAATGAACGCATACAAACCCAATTTGAGTAACATCTATATGACAATTTGGATCTTATGGCAATTTATGTCGATTTCATATGGGTAATTTGTATGGGGGCTAGGTCTGAACATGGACCGATTCTCACCAATTTCAATAGCGTTCATCCCATGGCCGATAGAAGCTCATATACCAAATTTCATCAAAATATATTCATATTTGCGAACTGCAGTTTGATTACAAGCTTTACATGGACACACAGACGGACGGACGGACGGACGGACATTGTTAAATCAACTCAGAAAGTGATTCTGATTCGATCGGTATAATTAAAGATGGGTCTAGGTCAAATATTTTTGGTTGTTACAAACAGCAGCACAAAGTCATTATACCCAAACCACATAGTGGTATAGGGTATAAACATAAAATAACTTCAAAACAAGTCAGAAAATTATAGTCGGTCTAGACCGACTATACGATACCCTATACCATGCGTTTAGAAACCCTATCTCTTAGGCCCAACTAACTGAAAATAAGCAAAAATAAATTTGAGTGGGATTTTTATTAATTTTTTTGGCTGCAGATATGAAAAAGTTCATATCGGATGCTATATCTATAAAGGGACTAGGTCCAAAAATGGACCGATCCTGATCATGTTTGGTAAAGTCTCTTGTATTTTGTAAAAATATGTACAAACATAATTTGAGAAGAATCAGTGCAATATTTTTGTTTTTTAATAGATTTAAGTGAAGATCGGGAAGCAGATCTATATGGGGTCAAAGGGATCATTTTTGTACTACTCATTAGTGGATGTAATGAACGCATACAAACCCAATTTGAGTAAGATCTATATGACAATTTGGATCTTATGGCAATTTATGTCGATTTCATATGGGTAATTTGTATGGGGGCTAGGTCTGAACATGGACCGATTCTCACCAATTTCAATAGCGTTCATCCCATGGCCGATAAAAGCTTATATACCAAATTTCGTCAAAATATATTCATAATTGCGACCTGCAGTTTGATTACAAGCTTTACATGGACACACAGACGGACGGACGGACGGACGGACGGACGGACGGACATTGTTAAATCAACTCAGAAAGTGATTCTGATTCGATCGGTATAATTAAAGATGGGTCTAGGTCAAATATTTTTGGTTGTTACAAACAGCAGCACAAAGTCATTATACCCAAACCACATAGTGGTATAGGGTATAAAGACAAAATCGTTATGCATGTGCACAAATAAATTTTTATACCCTATACCACTATGTGGTTTGGGTATAATGACTTTGTGCTGCTGTTTGTAACAACCAAAAATATTTGACCTAGACCCATCTTTAATTATACCGATCGAATCAGAATCACTTTCTGAGTTGATTTAACAATGTCCGTCCGTCCGTCTGTGTGTCCATGTAAAGCTTGTAATCAAACTGCAGTTCGCAAATATGAATATATTTTGATGAAATTTGGTATATGAGCTTCTATCGGCCATGGGATGAACGCTATTGAAATTGGTGAGAATCGGTCCATGTTCAGACCTAGCCCCCATACAAATTACCCATATGAAATCGACATAAATTGCCATAAGATCCAAATTGTCATATAGATCTTACCCAAATTGGGTTTGTATGCGTTCATTACATCCACTAATGAGTAGTCCAAAAATGATCCCTTTGACCCCATATTGAGCTGATTCCCGATCTTCATTTAAATCCATTATAAAACAAAAATATTGCACTGATTCTTCTCAAATTTTGTTTGTACATATTTTTTCAAAATACAAGAGACTTTACCAAACATGATCAGGATCGGTCCATTTTTGGACCTAGTCCCTTTATAGATATAGCATCCGATATGAACTTTTTCATATCTGCGGCCAAAAAAATTAATAAAAATCCCACTCAAATTTGGTTTTGGCTTATTTTCAATGTCCAGTTAGTTGGGCCTAAGAGATAGGGTTTCTAAACGCATGGTATAGGGTATCGTATAGTCGGTCTAGACCGACTATAATTTTCTTACTTGTTTTATTTAAAAAAGCTTTTTCACATTTTCGAAACATATACTACAGTAAACGGTTTTTCAAAACAAAGAATAATAATGATGAATATGTAAAAACAATTAAAAGTAAGAGTTCTAACAAAGTTTGAACTTTGTAAACTATCTGCAGCATCACTCAAATAAGCGTTTATGAAAAATATAGATTTACTGTATGTTATTTGTTAAAAATTTCTCAATATACAACTTGATCCAGATTGAAAAATTTTTTTTCCTTTTAAGATTTTTATTTTTGAATTAAAGTTTCAAACGTATGACCAGTATGCAGATTTCCAAAATTGATTTTTAAAAATCTTCAAAAAAGATATCAACCATTTCACCGTTTGAAACTTTTCATTAATGAATATTCATAAGTAAAGTACTTTTTCGTAACATATCAGTGGGCTCGTTTTCATTGCTTTAAAAAGGTTCAACTTCATGATGAAGCTGTTTAAAAAAAAAAATTACAGTTTTCAACGATGTGTAATTTGAGTGCATCCTGATGCGATAAATTTCTCGAAACTGTATTTAGGTAGACTAAAGAAAACAATAATAAAATCTCTAAAGGATAAGTAAGCATAACGAAATTGCTACAAAGCCGCTGAAAAATTCCTTAAAAACAGTAAAAAGGCATACAAGGAAAAATATTCAAAAACGGTTATGACTAAGTGGATTAAATGGCTAAAAATGATTGGCCAATAACTAACTTCCAATGATTTTGGCAAACATTTATTGAAAAAAAGTTAGGTCTATACAGTTATTGGCTAAAATAGCAATGCTGCTTATCAAAGTGGTAAAAACTTATTAAAGACTTATAAGCTTATAAATTTTTGTTGCTTCCAGAAATATTGAATGGGAAGAGCATTTTCTCTCTATGGAAAAGTTTCAACTAAGTTAAAGATGGTAAGAGAATTCAGTAAAAAAAAAATAAAGAGGAATGCCCATTGAACATAAAGTTTTTTTTTCTTATACATGTAAAAAACCATATTTTTTAAATCAAAATTTTAAAATTTTTTGTGAATACCAATAATAACTAACTTTTCGTATTAAAATGTTTCAATACTGATTACCGGTATTGCGCAAAGTGTTTGGTTATACATACAAAGCCTCTTATATCATTGTTGTTTTTAGCCACATTATGTCATAATACTTTCAGTTGTTATTAAAAATATTTTTTAAGCAATTATGCTCTACATCATTCTGTGGTCCGTCTATAATGAGTTTGGGCTTATGTTTTTAACACGTACTGGCCTATCGATTGACTTATCATTTAGCTCGTTTTTTAAAGTAAAAAAAATAAATTTAACTGAATAAAATGTAACTTTATTATTTACTAGCTGACCCGGCAAACATTGTTTTGCCATATAAATTATTTGTAGTGAATAATTTTGTTGTTGGTTAATGATGTATTTACCATTTATGGGAGGTGCCATGGCCACTGGTTTGATTGCGCCCATATTTCACATAACTTCTCACACTCATCATTCGTGAGCTCACACGTAGCTTAAATACTTCCGTTTTTCTAGTACTCCAGATAATATTTATTGCCCAAGACTGGCAAGACTGTCGGGTTAATAATACTCCAGATAATATTTATTGTATGGGAGGTGACATGCCCACTGACCCAATCCTGCCCATATTTGGAATGACGTGCAGAATCTGGCCATCATAGTACCCTAGATATATCATGATATGTATTTATCATGTGTGGGAGGTGCCACGCCCACTTGTTGGATTCCGTCCAATTTCAGCCATAATTCTCACATTACTAAGCTATGTTTTCGTACAAAGTTTCAGGACTCTTGCTATCATAGGACTCTAGATATATGATGTTAAAAATCTTTTATATAAATGAGCTGCCACGCCCACTTCATATATTTAAAAAAAATATAGCCTATTTTACTTCCCGATACGAAAAAACATAGCCTATTTTACATTCCCGATATCGGTACTATGATTTAGCCATCTAGGAAGAGTGCCGTTTAAAATTTTCCATATTTTGGGACTCCCCTTTAGCACTTTCTAACTCTCTTTTCATAAGAGCCGAATGTAGGGAACAGGAGTCCGTGAAAACCATTTTGAGAAATTCCACGTTTAACACGAAATGTATTAAAAATATTTATTTAACTTGTCAAAAAGTTATTTTTGTTGCAAAAATGTTTGCTAATTTTTATTTTGACCCCTATTTGATTGACACTAATAAATACCAAAAAAAAATTTGTAAGTATATTTGCAAAAAGGTTGTAACAAGTGTCTGTTTATGTGCTACTTAAATATAAATAAAGTAAATAATTTTTTCTTCAAATTTAAAACCAAATTTAAACCAAATTTAAACCAAAGCTAGTAACGACTAAGAGGGCGTATAACGTTACATATTTTGAACAAGATTACTATGTAAGAAAAAAAAATTCAAAGCTAATCGATATTCGGTACTAAATATAACTTAACTCTGCTTACAGCAGAAACTTTTTCAAATAAATATGTACGCATTTATTATCAGATCAAAGTCATAAAATTTATACATTATACTGACATGAGTTGAATAAAAAAAGTTTTAACTCAATCACAAAAACCCATAATCACATCGATAACAGACAGAACGTGTCTTTAAAAGATTTACAAAAATTAAGAGTAACATATCATCGAAACATAAAATACACAATAAAATGGAGTGCGTTCAAATTTCAAGGTTATTTCTGGTGAACCTGTACACTACCCACTAGCAGTGTAAGTTAATCTACATAATGCATTCGTTTTTAGCCATCAACCGGTAGCATAACGTATTTCTTCATAACACTCAATTTGATGAATATTTATGAATATGTTTTGATAATGGTGACATGGTGCTGAACAACGTGCACGATGAAAAATAACAAGTAAGAGTGTTAAATTCGGCTGTGCCGAATCTTTGATACCCTCCACCTCGGTTTGAATATTGATAATAAATGTAAACAAAATATTGGAAAAAGTAAACAATTTGTTAAACTTAATACCAAATTATTTCAGAAAATGCTTTGGCTTGGTTTCCGTCTTTTTTATTATTTCGGATTTATTTCGGTGTTTGCTTTTTGGTCATTGTGGTTGCTGATATATACCTATATGCATGCGTTTCCGGTTATATGACATAACTTCTCGTTTAATTTAGTTTTTGCTAATTAAATAGCTCGCCCTAACCTCTATTGCAAAGGTAATGGTTGAGTACTGTGGCTATATGCATTAAATCGTGCTAATTGGAGATGTCTGTATAGTTTCTTTTAACTGGCCAAATATTTCTTCATTGTGGCCATATAGGTCGGATGGAGTAACAAAATAATAACCAAAAAAAAAAAGCTCTCTCAAATTTTTATTAAAATATTGCCATATTTTGAAAACATAGAGAATAAATTTATAATAATAATAAATAATCAAATTAGGGATGCCAAACGCAAAAAACCAAATGTCCCAAACATTTTAAATAAAATAATTTGTTATCTATATTTTCTGAAAAATTTCAAATATTCATCAAAAAAAAATTGTGAAAATTTATATATAAATAACATTCTCATCAAATTGCGTTTATTTATGTAACAGTTTTTATGTTAGCAATTCTTAAATATTATTTGAGGTTTTCTAAAATTCATTGAATTTAAATTAATCTTTTCTGTAGTGCGATTCTGTAAATTTCAGCGATCCGACAATCGCAAAATATATCGACAGCTATTGTTGTTTGCACTAAGGATTAAGTGATTCACTAAGTACATACATTTTAACGACAGTCGACAAATCTATTTTTCTATTTATTTAAATTGTAAACGAGTGGCATTTCTGTCAAAATAAGCGAAAAACACAAAGAATAGAAAAAAAAATTACTTCGTGTTTGACAGGATGATTTTATGTTTATGTTTAATATCTTTATTTTTTTTACTAATATTTCTGTTTATTTAATTGAAAATGAAATAATGAATTGAATATGCTATTTAATTTTTTTATTTATATAAAAAAGTTTTTTTATAAAAACAAAATATTTTAAATGTAAACATATTACGTGTTATTTATTTTGGAATTTCAATTTGTGTTTAATGAATAAAATTTATATATTAAAGATGCAATTGATGTCTTCTAAATTTCAAAATTATTATTTCCGACGTTTTGATATGATTTTCTGAAATTCAATTAATATTTTCTAATTTATAATTGGAAATTGTAATTCCAGTTTTTAGAATTGATATTTTCTTAAATTTGAATGGAAAATTTAAAAAGTGGAATTTTGTATATATGTGAATAATAATGCTTTAGTAATTATAATTAATTTGTAACAAGTAAGAAAATTATAGTCGGTCTAGCCCGACTATACGATACCCTATACCATGGCTTAGAGACCCTGTCTCTTCGGTCCAACTAATTGGATATAGCAAATAAGCATAAACCAAATTTGAGTGACATTTTTATTAATTTTTTTCGCTGCAGATATTAAAAAGTTCATATCGGATACTATATCTATATAGGGACTAGGTCGAAAAATGGATCGATCCTGACCATACTTGGTACAGTCACTTATACTTTGAAAAAATATATACAAACCAAATTTGAGAAAAATCTCACCAATATTTTTGTTTTTTGATAGATTTAAGTGAAGATCGGGAAGCAGCTCTATATGGGGCCTGTGACTAAGAATTTTCCTATAGGGAGTAATTTTGAACTACTGATTAATGGATGTAATAAACACATACAAACCCAATTTGACTGAGATCTATATGATAATTTGGAACTTATGGCAATTATTGTCGATTTCATAGGGGTCATTTGTATGTGGGCTAGGTCTGAACATAGACAGATTCTCACCAATTTCAATAGCGTTCATTCCATGGCCGATGGAAGCTTATATATTAAATTTCATCAATATATATATTGATATTTGCGACCTGTAGTTTGATTACAAGCTTTACATGGACACACAGACGGACGGACGGACGGACGGACGGACGGAAGGACGTGGCTATTTCGACTTAAAAAGCGATTCTGAGTCAATCGGTATAATTAAAGATGGGTCTAGGACGACTATTTTTGGTTGTTACAAACAGCAGCACAAAGTCATTATACCCAAACCACATAGTGGTATAGGGTATAAAAATTAGATGTAATCGCAATCAGATATTTTGTAGGTAAAGCATTATAATAGTTCTATATAACTATGTAGAACTGTTTTGAAAGCAAAAAATTGATGAACTCGGTATCTCTGTTTTGTACAGACAATAAAAAGTTAATATTCCAAACTTATGTTCATATTTGTAGGAGAATAATGAAAAAACGTATGACATAAAAGACCAGCCCGTGTATACACTTAACATTGTTCTGTATGATATCTAGTTGAAAATATTGACATTCATGTTAAAATAGAAATAACTATTGCAAAGCTAATTAGAAATAAAATTGTGGCGCCATCTACTGTGGCATAGTCACGATGAGCAAAATGAAGTGACACTCTGTTAATGCAAAAGAAATGTATTTTCCACACAACCAAATATTTCAGAATTTTATGTAAATAAATTAATATACCGATTTATTTCTAACATGCAGTTACTATGGATATCCATATATACATATATATAATATAAGTATATTATTTATATTTTTTTATATGTGTATGTATATGTAAATATTACACACAAAAAATACAACATAAAACGTTATTTTTGTGTTTTTCTCTTTAAATAAATTAATACATACATTTTTTTTTGCTAAATTTACATTGTTTTTTTTATTAACAACTAGGTATTTTAGCATTATTTGCTTTGGATGTTGGTGAATTTTTACTCTTTATATTAACTCGTAGCGTCTGCTTGTCGAATAAATTTTGGATCGATTTTAACCACTTTCCCGTGACCCAATCCATCTGAAATTTTGCAGGCAGACAGACAGACGGACGGACGGACAGACGGACATCGCTATATCAACTCCGGTTGCTATGAGGATCACAAATATATATATTTTATGGGGTCCAAAATTTTTTTTTAATTATTACAAACGGAATGACAAACTTATATATATCCTCTGCACACTGGAGTGGAGGGTATAAAAATGTGAATACAAACAATGTAATCAGTTTTTATATAGCTGACCAATCTTGTTGCAATGTGTTTGTTTTTTTTTTTTTTTTTGAGGAATAGAGAACAATAAAGGAGCAGTCGTGTTTAGGCATACACAGAAATTCAGCTGCTAATGCTGAAAAACCAGGTACCAGATGAATAATTTATATTTAGCCGCCATTTGCAAGGAAATAGTTAAATATAAATTTTTTTTATTTTTAAATGTCAATTGCAAATGATTTGTTCAATTTGAAAAGTTATATTAATTAATTATTCACTACGTTCAGCTTACTATAATTAAATCATAGCAAAACCTCCCCTATTTACCACATTATTTTATACATAATTAATAATTAGTAATAAAAGAGTATTACAGCTTAAAACCCCGCACACACACTTAGAATTCACTTTCATCTAAGTTAAATGGTGGGTCTGGGTTAAATATAGTATCATATTGAAACAATATATAAAAACCATATAAGCTACTAGCTGATCCGGCAAACGTTCTTCTGCCTAAGATAATTATTTCAATCCAAGATTGGATTTAATATGTATTTCAATTACGGTAGGAATTTTTGTTTAGCACACACATACATACGTAGCACATGTATCTGACCAGACACACTATATATTTCAATACATTTATATAAAATATAATATATTTATATGATACATATTTTTTTTTCGTTTTTTGGTCTTAATACATGCTAAACCACCTCAACAGGCAAAAAAAAATTTGTGAGAAAAAAAACAAGAAAATTTTTATTTTTGTATTTAATTTCAAACAAATAGTTGTTATAAAGTTCATTTCAATTCCAAAATTAGTAGTTATAGTGTAAATTTAAACTAATTCAAAATTAAAAAAGCCCTACAGAGCTTCAGGCAAGCAACTAAAACATTTATATTCTGATTTCGAATGTTGTAGGCATACCGGATTCGAGCACAAAAACGTGTTAATCGGCGAATTTTCTCTTCTCCCAATGTACAAAGCTGACTTGAGCTAGGAACTACTGTAATCTGAAATCGGGAGCAGAAGTTGTACTCATCAGGAACTGGCTTGCCAGAGACGTGATACAATGGCCTATAAACTACCTCCAAGTGGTGCTTCTGGGCAACGCTAGGCAAAGCCAGTTAATTCTGGTGATTATTCCTAGCGGCTAAAGGTTAAGGAAGAAAAATGTCTGCCAATGTAATCGCGTTCGGGGGGTAGTTACTAAATTTGGCCAATTGGTAGCGAAGCCTTACCAAGAGGCACTAAATTTGGTACCGCGGGGAGATCGAATAGCCCTAAGAAGTGGACTCTTCGACTTCTCGCGGCGACAAAGCGAACTATAACACAGGGATCTGATGGCCGACTGGTGGATCGTGAAACATCCAACCAGATGAAAAGGTTGTCACACCCCTTTAATATATGTGAGATCCAAGTTTAACTGATGGTATTGTTGGACCACATTACGAACGTGGCACTAGAGGCTTTCGAATCTGACGTGCAGAGGAGATCGCTGTGTGTGACTAGTAGGGGTGGTTGTGGAGTGTAAGAGCTGGTATATGCGTTGTATGGGAATGCTGGTATATGCGTTGTGTGGGTGGCATGAGTGGAAGATGAGTCGCAAGATGAATCGGATGCAAGAATGTTGGATGTAGCATGAGTAGAAGTCTTTTGACGACACAAGAATGCGTGAAAATGGTTCAGAAAACTGTGTTATGTTAAGCAAGGTCAATGCAGAGGTCTATGAGGAATCTTTAAAATGATCTCATTGGGAACGGCCCCTCGGGGAGTTTCGCAGTGTGGTGCCCATACCGCGGGAAGATCACAGATCGATGTGGAGGTGCATTCACCCAGGTGTTGCTACCTCTAAAGCAAAAGGGTTTTAGATAGGCCCGACACAATAACAAAGTGTGGAATGTTGCCGAACACATCACTCCAGCTTGTAACCGTCTTATGGCGGGGCGAAGGCAAGACGCATAGTATCTCTCCAAGTGCTAAAACCCCCATGTGGTTAAGTCGACAAGACAGGCACACACGTAAAAACCCGTATGACTTCTGTAATCTGAAATCAAAAAAAAAACGAGGAAAATGAGATGCAATGAAGGGCAAATGCTATGTCAATCAAACTTACATTTAGTCGTCTTCCAAAAAACGATTCCATGGTCATGATGTGAATGTGGTTCAGTCGGTTTTCAATATTTGGAAGAACCAGTGTATCAGCTAACGTAGTGAGAAAATTTCTTCTAGCATTATTTTTATTGATATCATCAACTTATTTGCAAATAATAAATGCAGCCAGTGCTATGATGTCAAACATGTTGCAGAAGAACGCAAAAAGTCATCGTCTTGTTGGTCGCTTTGTAGTAAAATGTGTAACCATTTGGTCCATATAATCGACGCCAGCTTTGTTTTCATTGTAAAAGAGAATTGCTTTGGGTTTTATTGGACAGTCGAAAGTAGGTATACATATTTATTTTTTTGCACGTAGCTGTAAATTGAAACTTAATTTTCGTGGAATCCAAATAAAGATGACAGAATAGGACGAGAACGATCCTTTCACATTTCGTTAGTAATACACCTTTTATTGGACCGAATGGTACCAACAAATGCAAGTCAAATTCTGGCCAGACGCTTTACTCCTTCTAAAAAAGTTGTCAGCTACAATTGTAAGGCCAGTATTGATGTACGGCTTTGCGAGTTATAGCATAACATTTTCACTCTGATTTACTTCCCGTTCTTCTCCTTCTTGTCGACCGGTATACAGCTTTCCTTGCAGTGGATATTTAGATTTCGAATCACGAGCCCACCAAATTTTGATGCCACATTTCGCTGGTTTTGATGGTATATATTGTGTGCATTTTGTTTTTCCACGATATGGGAACAGTTGCTCATCAACTGTTTTGTTGCCATGCCGACTATAATTTTTGGCGAGATTTTCATTTAAAAAATTCAAAAAGTCACGATTGGTGCAGCTTTGTCATCGCGCAATCGATGAGCGCATGTTCTATCATCATCAAAACGAATGTATCGTACCAGTACGGAGAATCGATTAAAAGACATGGCTGCTCTTAATATGAGCAGATTATTTGACTGCCATAAAAACTTTGTGGTTTGCATATTATTGTGGGAACAACCAGCTGCCAAAGAACACCGACGAATGCATCTAATTCAGTTTCGGTCATATCTTTCCAAACTTTTGGTTTTTACTGGAATTAGCTGCATTCCACTTCTCGACTACAGCTTTTCCATGGCGATTCGTTTCAGAAATCATAATAAATGTTATATGTTATATGTGATAACATTAGGGGCTAGAACCCCCTAGGCCCCCCTTCCCAGGTCCAACCATGCAGACTATATACAAAATCCAGTTTGAGTTGATTTGAGTAAACAAACGCAAAGAAAAATAAAAAATGCAAATGAGTACATTGTTCTTCATACCAAATATGTGTGTATCTGCCCAGACACAAGTGCTGCGTATGTGATGTGTAGATGAAAAAATCCGCATAAATTGTTTTTGTTACTTTTTATTTTAATGTCATTTTTCGCAAAACGATACGTAACAATATTTTTAGAGGGTACCTGAAGACTCAAACCCCTAGCTAAATTAAAAATATATTTAAGGAACAGTTAAATTCGTAATATGTCTGGCCAGATACATGGGCGTGACGGAGGATTAATAAGAATACGTTTTTTTTTTTAATATTTTTTATAAAAAAAAAAAAATATGTAGTATGTATCAATGCATACATATAAAATATATATAATGTATATATATAAATAATATATGTATATAGTCATCATCATCATCAGCATCATCTTCATTATCAGAATTACTGCAAAGAATGATTAATTTTAGTACTGATTTTGGCAACAAGGTTTTTTGTTCTAATATTTCTTGCTAATTTGTGATATAAGTCATTGGATCCGAGCTTAGAAGAAACTTATTAAAAATATCTTCATTACACTTTTCTCACTGCATTTGCTGAATAAATGTTTTGTGTAATTTTTGAAATCAGGACCATGAATGAAAAATGTGTGCACTGTGGGCGGCAGTGCAAAATTTCAAAATTTCAAAAATTTTCAATGTGAACTCATGCCATTTTCTTTTCTGACAAAAAAATGTCGTATTTTGTATGCACTTTTTTCGAAAATTGTATTTTTTTATGTATTCTACATTTAGAGCAACCTTATTTTATACATCAATCGTAAGGTCTCAAAGCCGTTCGCTCGTAAATCGCAAAAAATTGTAGCCATTGACTTCTTTCAGGTCATAGTGTGAGAATATTTCCACATTGTTCCCCTTTTTTTTAATATTTTCACCTTATGACTTCAAAGAGGATAATAATCAAAATTTTTTGAATTTTATGAATAGAACACTTTGAGATATTTCGACTGATGTATAAAATTAGGTTACTCTTAATTTAAAAGAAAAGGAAACGATATTAGTGCCTACTAGAAATGAAACTTTCTTATAAGTTGTTTGACAATATTTGTAATACCAGCAGTAAGTTCTGCATTTCCAAAGCCAGGTTTTGGCTCCTCAATAGTTAGGCATATTTCTTCTTTAAATTCATTTTGAATTCTTGACTTAGTATCACCCATGTTCCATCCCTGAAGGAGAGATAAACCAAACTACAAATTTATGTATTTATAGGGGTCGGAGTTAAATTTTCTATGAAGGAAAGTGATGATAGCAACATATACTACAATACTTAAATAAAATTGAAAATAAAATCAAAAAAATATTTCAAATGCCAGAGTTTTTTCACTAAACGTTAAAAGCCGTATTCATAAAAAAAGTCTTAAATGAGGTTTCAAATACATGTTAGTTAAAACCAAGGTTCAGAAAATACACACATGAAACACACAATGTTCTGTTCAAAAGCAGCCAACACATATCTTTATTTTCATATCAATTATGTGCGTTTCTAAATTTTCTACGGTGCCCAACACAATCATGACTGTGCTCGTTTTAATATTTCGATATTTACACGAACATTTTTGCATCACGTACTTTTTGTTTCGATCACACATAAACCACACATATTGCAGTGTTGCTTTATTTGAAGTTCGTGTTCTGGTACGTGTACTGAAAAAAACATGTACAATAAACAGGTTCAAGTTCAGTTATATTTTAAGTCGTGTTCAGGCTCATGTACTAAGAAAAAATAGAACATGTACAATAAACAGGTTCGAGTTCAGTTATATTTTAAATTCGTCTTCCGGTTCTTGTACTACGAAAAATTGAAACATCAATTCGCAATCTGACACACCCCGATAAAAACGACAACAATTGTTTCAACCAAATTTATTAAAATTTTATTGACCTTTTTTATGACTTACGTTGCAAATTGTTTACAATTGTCAAATATTTTAAAATTTTATTGGCCATTTTTTTGTGATTTACGTTGAAATTATTTACAATTGTCGTTTTTTATCGGTGTGTATCAGATCGCAAATTTATGTTTCAATTTTTCGTAATTAGAAAATTTAGAAACGCACATAATTGATATGAAGCTAAAAATATGTGTGTGTTGGTCTAAATTATGTTTGTTTACATATATGTACGAGTTTTTTATTCAGTGTGTGTTTTTTTCTGAACTCTGGTTAAAACACATTTTATGCCTAAAAAGGTTTGTTAAAAATTCGTATTCATAATCAGTTTTTTAAGCAATAAGCGTTTCAATATTTTACTAAACTCTGTAATGGAAACACTATATTTGTCAACTCAGTTGTAAATTTGCAAACCATAATTATTAATTCATATGGTATTCGTTTCGAAAATCATGCTTTCGAGAAAAATTACTTGGGTCATTGTATTTTTATTTATAACTCTTTAAAAAAAACAGTGTTAAAGAAATGGGGATTTCACGCATATATAAAGTTTTTTAGTAGAATATGGTGGTTATCGCTTGTGACCACAGAACTATATCCTATAATAATGATATTGTCTGCAGATGTTTGTAACTACTAAAAATGTTTGACCTAGACCCTTTTATTATACCGATCGACTCAGAATCACTTGCTGGTTTTTATAGGAAAAAAAAAATAATGATAAATTTATGTATTAAATAGATTAAGAAAAACAGTCAAAGCAAAATGATGAAATGTTTTCAAGTAACCAAGTTTACTTAATTTGTTTTGAGTGTTTATTAAAAATATTTCATTTAATACAGTTGACTTAGTTAGGTTATTTGAATATTTTTATAGATACTTTGATTGATAAGCGCAAGCGTTCCTTATCAGGAATAGTAAACAGGTCGCTCCTTTTTTTGTGAATGTTCTTTTGACGATCATTTGTAAACAAAATGCAATTAAAATATAAAAGTTTGTTAATAAAAATGGTTCTTAACAATTCTATTAATCAAATATAGCTCGTCCATTTTATAAAATAATTAATAATTATTTATTAAAAAATTAACTAATTTCTTTCAATTGAATGACCATTTTTCGCTAAAATATTCAAAATAAAAACAAGCGCACAGCAAAAAGCACAAATGTCATTTTAAAATAGGTTTAAAATAGGGTCTAACCAATCTTAAAATTCTTCTATTTATACAAGGCTTAATAGAGGTATTTTAAGATAAAATTCATTTATGAATACAATTTTATCGATTTGTGCTTAAAATGGATTTGAAATGCTGTTTACAATTTTTATGAAGTAAGAAAGTAAGTATTTAAAAATGGTATTAAGGGCGGACATTTTTTCTAAATATAGTAGCTGAAATAAGATACTTTTTTATCACAAAATTTAAGAAAAACCAAATTTCAACATTTAAGTTGCATTCCATCAAACATAAAAATACCCTTAGTTTGAAGTTTAAAAAAAATGTATCAAAAATGTTAAAGAAAGAAATCAAGACAGAAATTAGTGAAGTAAATATAACAAGTAAAAGAATTATAGTCGGTCTAGAACGACTATACGGTACCCTATACGAATGGCATTGTTATTAATTTTGTTGACTTCGGATATGAAAAAGTTGATATCGGATGTTATATTTATATGGCGACTGTTGAAAAATGGACTTGACCATATTTTTTAAGGTCACTTATTCTTTGCAAAAATATATAAATACCAAATTTGAGAAAAATTTATGCAATATTTGTTTTTAATAGATTTAAGTGATGATCGGAAATTAACTTCATATGGTAGGTATGATTAAGAATTGTAATATAGGAGTTATTTTTGGACTGCTGATAAATGGATGTAATAAACATACACAAAACCAATGTAGCCGACCTCCATATATTATATATAATATTGTTCTAATATTTATTACAATTAAAATTACAATTACAGCTTAGGCAATCGGCTTAGTCCATATAATAACTTGGATATAACGGCAATTTAAACCAATCTCTTAGGTGTCATTTGTATGTTTGTTCATCCTTTGTCCGATGGAAACTTATATACTAAATTTCAACAAAATATGTTCATATATGCGAACTGTAGTTTGATTACAATGTATACATGTACACGCAGACGGGTGGACGTACGGTTACCGCTAAATTCACTCAGAAAGTGATTCTGAGTCGATCGGTATTATAAAAGATAGTCAAAAATTTTTGGTAGTTACAAACATCAGCAGGAAGTCATTGCACCGTGACCATTAGGGCGGGTCGATTTAAAAATCTCATAAGTGACAAGGAAAACCGTATTCCTGGGATCAAAATAAGAAACTTTGCCCGAGGAACCACATCTCTAAAACGAATTCTGATATCCCGACTTTTGACCTGTCTGTCTGTCTCACTTTGACCCATTTATAGTTCCCCAATCGAGTCCAAATGTATGATCGACCCCCCTACCTTTGGAGGGCCGACTCACACATGCGATTGGCACACCCCCTGGAACGCCTTGCGGAGTTCCCCATACAAAAATTTTAAAAAATGACCATTTTTGTTTCGAATTGGGCTGACTATGTTTGATTTAATATTAAAATTAACACTCATACGTATACTTTGCTAATAAATAATAATCATACGCCTTGACTATGTTATGTTATTCAAAAAGACTATGGGCCAAGTTTCGGTTCAATTGCATGACGGGGAATGGACTTGCCCCATGGCAGACAGACAGACAGGCCAAAAGTCGGGACATCAGAATTCGTTTTAGAGGTGTGGTTCTTTGGCAAAGTTTCTTATTTCGATCCTAGAATATGATTTTCCCTGTCACTTGAGCGATTTTTTGCCTCCCTACAAATCGAGCAGCCCTATATATATATATATATATATATACATATGTATATAAATCTAAATAAAATAAATTACGGACGATGCCCCCTTTAAATTTGCAAAACTTAGTGCGAACGAAAATCAAAACACATACGGTTAAACAAGAAACTGAATAAGTATTATACGAAACTGTTATACAAAAGTTTGATTGCACCATCATGGACGACGAAGCTTATCATCAGGATGATTTCAAACAGATTTCTTGATAAAAATTTATACTGTAATAGTGCGACTACGCCAGCAAGAAAAAACTAAATATTTTGTACAACAATATTATTAGATATGTTTATGGACTGAAGAAACGTGATAGCGTTTCGACTTTCTCAAAAAGTCTTTATGGAGTCTCATTCGATAACCTTATTAATATAATGGTTTTAATGTTTTTGCACAAAATTATTTACACTGAGAAACTCCTATATATTTATGATCAAATACAGTTTGCTAGATCCAGAAGAGGCAAAAAAAATTATTATCTCTATGCGTCGATGCGTTGTGTCAGAATGGCAACTTTTCGTAAACGCCACACGTCTTTGGAATGCAATTCCATACAACCAACAATTAGTTAGCAACGCGATACATTTTAAGAAATTTTTGTTTAGTTGCTTTCTTTAAATATATTTAATTTTCATTTGTTTAAATTCATGAATTTTAATAATTTCTTGTATTTATTTTACTTTATTTTAAATAAGTTATAATTTTTTTTTTATTGTATTTTAATTTTGTGGCGAATTTTTGAACGATGAAAATCCTATTCTTTAATTATAAGACATGTCTTGTTATACAGGAAATTTATAAAGAAATAATAATTAATAATAAAAAAAAATAACTGATTTTGCTAAGATTAGTATTAATGTGCCCTAAATATTGCAATTAATTTAGGTGTCGGTATTGTTCATCATTTAATTTGCTTAAAAGAGTGCTTACTGCCAATAGAAAATAAAAACGTAGGTTCAGTTATCAACCACCCTGACATGGTATCATGCTTTTGTGAAAGGCTCATTGGTATCATGATAATAATATCACGATTGTCGCAGAAGAGCTTAATCTTCCCAATTGTCCACAATGCATGAAGACTTATTGAAAAATGTTTGCCCTTTATTTGGAGAAATCTTCTGAAGAATAAATAAATATAACGCAAAAATCGAGAAATTGAAAGCCAAAGTTAAATAGTTTGATAGCATTATATAAAATTTTTAATTTTTTGTATTCTAGTCTGTAACCTTCGTTGTAGTTTACTAGTAAATATAACCGCTATGTTTTGTGGACAAAAGGTAGTGTTTGGGAAAAAAAACATGGATGAACATATAATCGTGGAAATCTTCGTCAAGGTATGCATTATATTATTTCTTTTATAATCTTTATAAGCCATCATCTTTAATTGCACCAAAACTGAAAGCTCTAACATCCTCTTGCGAATATCTAAACTGACACAAGTGGATGTCCAACATACAAGGTTAGGTTTGAAATCTAAACTGCAGAGGTTAGCCTACAATTCATCCAAATATCTAAATTTTTATTTCATTTATAAAAATTGTACAGAGAAGCAAAATAGTTCCTTTCCTACTGCACTTTATTTGCATTCAAATGATTTCTTTTACATAATTTATTAAGGTTTCTTTTAATTAGTTCTAAGTACCATAACATATATACTTAAAACTGCATTGCCAAAGTCTAACGGTCTGCACTGTGTGCTTGGTGGAACCATACTGTTGTTGATAAGTTAAGATTTGCTGCACTTTGTTTTTAATTATTATTTCTTAAATGTTCAAATATTCCAATTTATCTATTGTGAATTCAATAAATTGCAGCTGAATCACACCACAGCTGTCATGCAATCCCATACCATAACTCCACTACCACCTTGATTGACTGTGCCAACAAGGCTGTATCTCTCAATTGCAGCTCCTGATATCCACTACACTACTTGACAATCATTTATACCAAATATGCAGAATTCACTTTTGTCTGAACACGGTGGGTTTTAAAAAATTTAAATTTTTGGAAAACCATCTCGGACATTTTTGATGGCTAAGGTTTCGGGATGTGTCCAGAGTAAAAAAATGCAAACCTCAAAATCGCTGAACCTACACTTTTTAAACTCATTTGAATTTTTATTTTTTTTGCATTTTAAGCTTTCAAACCTGTGTTCTCTTGTGAGCTCATTTCTAAATTGAGTTTTGAAAAATAGATGATGCAATAGTGTTAAAAAAAAATTGAGCTAAAAAAACATACTAACGCCTTATAACTAAGGCATAATGTTAAATGCCACCGATATGAAGAATATTACAAAAATATTGGCCCAAAATTCATCGTAGGAGCTGAATTTATTGCTAAACACCCCTGGTGTGGATCACGATTAGCAAATCCAAAAGGAAGTGAGCTGTACACATGCGTATTGAAAAATCATTACACTTCTTTATCAACTGGTATTCCTAGATCCTTGTGGGATATTTGTGATAATAATGATTTAAGTCCTGACCAGAGCCCACTAATTGTAACCTACAACAGTAGGTTACCAAAATACACAAAATTGTTTATAAATACACTGACATACATTCGTTTCAAAATTGGATTGAAAGCAATCTTAATTTAAATATGTCTTTAAAAACATGAAGTCAAATGAAAGATGCTATTGAATCTTTTACGTAACTACGTAAGTTCATCTTTTGAAATAAAATAACTAATTCGAAACAAGAAACAAGAGCTGAGAAGGACTTACAAAATCGCTAGAAGTCCTTTAGATAAAATAAAGTTAACATGAATCATCTAAAAGAAAATTTAAAGAATTTAAAAATGAAAATTCAAAAGACTTTGTAAGAAGTCTCGATGCTACAAGATATGATGATTACAGCCTTTGGAAAGCTACAAAGTCTCTAAAGCGTCCCATTAAATGAAACGTAACAACTAAAATTACAAATGGTTTATGGTATACATCGGACTTAAGTAAAGCCAGCGAGTTTAAAAAGCATCTACGGAACACGTTTAATCCATTCTTTTTGTCTAGTCTAAACCAAATAGATGAAATTTTACACTTCCTTTTTGTACCCTATCAAATGGACAGTCTGTAAACGTCTATAAATAAACAAAATGTAACAAAGTATCCTGGATATGACGGCATTAAGGCTAGAGTATTAAGATTGTTGCCCAAAAAGGGTATTATTTTTCTTACAACAATATTAGCACTGTAATACAGGTAAGAAGCTGTATTACAGCGCTAACAGACGTGGCTGAAGATTTAAGAGCTGAACTTGAAAACAACATGGTTTCATTCTTAATGCTACTGGATCATAGTAAAGCTTTCGACACAGTAGACCATTCCATATTAACGAAAAAACTTGAAATATTGTGTTACTTTCCTCTATCAGCGTGCAAGCTCTTCAATTCATATCTCAGTGGGAGATCACAAGTTGTAAGTTTGAATGGTAAAAATTCAAATGCCATAATGTAAACAAGGGAGTTCCGCAAGGATCCAAACTAGGACCTCTTTTATTCTGTTTGTATATGAATTACATACCAGATATAATAACTCACAGCAAGGTTCAAATGTATGCTGATGACGTTCAAATTTATAACAGTGCAGCTTTGAACAACATTCATTCATGTGAATAACATCAATTACGATTTAGTCAATGGATTATACATGAGCAACTAAACTCCTTATCTCTAAAACGAAGATATCGGGGCTTTGTTTTTTTGCTTTTTTAATTAAAGAATGTAAAGAAGAAGCAAATTGATTTTGATTATATATTTTTGTTCTATTTTTATTTTTATTACTTACATACATAGAAAAAAAAATTTCGGATGGTAAACGCATACTTTATGGGTTATGTGTATATTATAATAGCTTTGCTAAAATAAATGCCAGATACTCGTACACAATATGTATACTTTTATTGCTTTGTTCTTATAAAGCACAATATAACATGACGATTATTACAATAGCATTAAAAATATTTAAGGAAGATGACGACATTGTATGACATCCCAAAGGAGAGTAGAAAATTGAAATTAAAAAAAAAAAAATAAACAAAAAATAATCAAGAGCAAATCCCCAAACAATAACAAATCAAAACGAAAAAGAAAATTCAAAAATCTGTTACAAACTCTTTCGAAACTTTCTGGCTGTGTGGAGCCTGTATGACTTGTTACATTTTCAAATGGAAATTATCTAAATTTAACATTTGCATTTGAGTATTCGTTCACCTTAAGTTCTTAAGATTTAAGATTTTTCGATAAATTTATACGTAAAATATTATGGAAAATTCACACACATATAAGTATGTTGGTATTTTGCAAGAGAAGATGTTGGTGAATGATGATGTTATTCTTACTGAAGGGAATATTTTGTAGCTTTGGTATGTTGATGCTGAAATTCATTGGCATTTGTAGTTTTATTTGCTGCTTCATTTTAGCATAACAATGCTTTAGGGTTGTTTAGAATAAGGAGGTGAGAGGTTTTGGCGCAAAACCAAAATATTATCATACATACTATTATACAACATAGTACGTATACGCATAGGAACATAGACGAATACCTGTCGGAAGTAAGTACACTTGTATGTAAAGCTGTATTTTTTTTTTCATATATAGCACTCTTCCAATAATGTGGAAAATGAAACAATTTTCGAGAAATAAATTCTCTCCAATTAAAGTGCAACACATGAGAAATCAGCATTTTTTGGGAAAATTTTTAATTAGAGAACAAAACTTAATAGTATAGGCAAGGATCATAGATTAGAAGGGATGTGCAAACTGATATTGCATCATGAAAGCAAGAGTGGCAGACTTGCGTATATACAAAAATTTATGGTCATGCAATAAATAAAATGTTGATAAACCATGATGCATGTATCCGGCGAGTGCACAATGTTGCTGAAAAATATTGTTGTACGATAATGTAATAATCGTACGATATAAATTTTACGATAAAAATATGCACCATGTCATTTGACACAACACACACATTGGTACGCAAAATACATACACATTGTTAGGCTACAAGAACATAGCAAAAACCAAAACACATAAGGAAGCAACAAACACACACACATTGTTTTTATAATATTTTCTCAAACTTATTTAACTCTCTTCACATTTCACTCTCTGTACAAGCATTTTCATTCATTGTATGGGAAAATAAGGGGTGGGTAATTGCGTTAAAGCATGCAAGAGATCATAAAATGTACATCATCCGCTGGTTGGTCGAAATCTTGCACAATTTTTCAAAATTTCTATCAATTTTAGTTCATTTGCCAAATTTCATACGACATTTCTCTTTTGATATATGAAATTTGTCAAACATGTTTCAAATAAAAATGTGAAATAGAATAAAAATTTAAAGTAGAAATAAAGAAACTAAAAGTTATAATATGTCAAAACAATTTCTGTAACAAAAATTAAAAATAAAAAAATTTCAATTCACAAGAAAGAAAGAAATTAAAAAGTAAAAAAAAAATTTTTTTTAGCAACTTCGAGGGCACGCCGTAGACATCAAAGTTATCCATGATTTTCCCCATGTTTAGCGAGTACCGACGTAAAGCGATATATTTTTCTTTTTTGTCTTCATACCGGTTGTGGGGCATACCGGTTCGAAAACATCACCCTTTTGGGACAGATACTAATGTTGACATCATTTCTTGCCCCATTACTTCTGCTTTGTCCGAAAGATATATAAACATGTAGTTAATTTGTATTATATTATTTTTCGATTATTTTTAATATTTACTTGCTTATTTCTGCTCCTCCTCCTCGAAAAAAAATAAAATCGAAGCATTCTAGAGCCTCCCTAATTATACTGTAGATCATCATGTGGTCAGGGTGTAATGACTTTGTGCTGATGGTTGTAACTACAAAAAATAGTTGGCCTAGATCCACATTTTATTATACCGATCTAATTAAAATCACTTCCTGAATCGATTTAGCGATGTCCGTCCATCTGTTTGTCCATTTAAAACTTGTAATCAAACTAAAAGTCGCCAATATGAGTACAATTTGATGACATTTGAAATTGGTGAACATCTGTTCATGTTCAGACCTGGTCCCCATACAAATAACCCCTATGAGATCGATTTATATTGCCACAATATTCAAATTACACTAGACAACAAGTTTTTGGACTGGAGCAACCTTGTCGAAATGTCTTGCCTAGGATAGTTTGGTGGGCTGATTTCGAATCTATAATTTTTTCTTCTCTATCACGTCAGTTTTCAAGATACAAAAACAATGGTTCTATTCGTTTTTTACATAAAAAATTATTAGTTTATTTAAAAATCACTGAATTTTCAAAAGTGAATGGCGCTGTTGCTCGGGTTTCACGTATTAGAATCCAGCAATAGTCTCCCAGCGTGCTTTTGCCCCCAAAATCCTTGATAATTTCTTTCACTTTTCATTATACCTTCGTGAGCGTGCTCTCCTTATTTGTCACTCACCGCACTTAGGTTTTGTGGAAAAAAAAAATCTTAATGCGAATGAAGAAAATGCATCTTGAAGAAAATGCATCTTGAGTAACATGCGTGCATCTAATTCGTGATAATTTTCCAATAATTCAGCAACAATTTGTCTGTAGTTTTCATTTTTATTGTTTCCAAGAAATCTGTCCACGAAGCTTTTGAAAGATTTCCAGGCTGCATAGTCTTTCTCCAATAAACATTGTGAAAAATTGTCATCATTCAATAGCTTCCTGATCTGAGGGCCAACAAATATGCCTTCTTTGATTTTAGCGTATGAAATTTTTAGAAAACCCGCTGACAAATATTAAAATGCTGCACCATCTTTGTCCAGAACCTTGACAAAGTTCTTAAAAAGGCATAATTTTATGTGAAGCGGCGGAAGAATAACGTCATTTGGATCAATTAATGGTTTATTTGAAATATTTTGTTTTCCTGGTGAATCCTCAGTTCTTTTTTACCCACTCTGTTCTGACGTAATGATGACACGTAGTGTGGCTATCCCATAAACAAAGGAAATAACAATATCTTGTGAAAACTCCTGCATACCAGTCAACAAACCAATGAGCTGAAACAGATTAATTTACAGTTATTTACGATGGCCTATGCTATATATACAAAGAAATTTCAATCGCATACCGTAAGGTACCACAGATCTTCCACTTCTGATCGTTGTATTTGAGTAATGTCAAAATTTCAGTCATTTTCATACTGAATCCAGTAGCTTATGCTATAACAGAAATAGCAATCGGTTTGGTTACTTGACTCTCTCTAAAGTAGTGGAATCGAAAAATCTAAATAGATCTTCTTGCCATTTGACACTTGTATAAAACAGTTCTGCAGCTATTGCAAAACATTGCCGTTGTCCCCGGTTTGTCCAAGTTTCTAACAGCAAAACCAAAATAAGGCAAATATGCATATTTCAATGATTCTGAAATTTTTTTTCCAACCACACACAAAGTAAAAATAGCTTGAATCAGTAACGCAAGATCTCCCTGACATGCTTTAATGCTACTATTATGAAGATTTAGAATGAATGTGGGCTTCTGTGAAATTAAAAAGAGTGAAATTGTAGTGTCAGTATTGACCGTTTTATAGTATAAGCAGCCTGCGATAAAAAATTAACAAGACATGATAGCTTAATTTTTATGAAAGATTCGAATTCAGAGCACCCAGATTAGTTAAAACCCATACTTCGTTTCTACAATATATATTTTTTTTTTAATTTGTAGACCATTGTTATCATATCGGTCAAATTGGATTTGTGTTTGTTTCAAGGACCCAAAATAACTATTATCAAAATTTTGAAAAAAATTGATTCATAGGTATTATAAACAAGTTAAAAATAATAATTGGAGCATAACTATTATTATTTAATTAATACTAATAATTTAATTTATTTTTTTGCAATAGTTGTGAATAACTAAATATAAAAAATCTTAAGCATTTATAATATTAGTAGGCAAAGCAATTTCTTGTGCCGATGTAAGTTTCACAATTTTACCCTGATTTTGAGAAAAAATTTATAATTTGAAAGGTATTTCTTTTTAGCTGTTTTTCAGATTTACAAATTTTCATCGCCCGGCACATTTTTTTGGAGTTATGATCGTTTAAAGTTTTTACTAACCCACTCATAAAATTAAACAATGCTATGTGTGTGTTGTGTTTATTAAATTTGCTTATGTGTTTGTGTTAAAATGTTGAGTTTATTTTCTTCATTTAAAATGAGTTGAATTGTGAAGCATAACTTTATGGTCTTTATTAAATGAAAAAATAAAATTTCTTAAAATTAGCACTCGAATTTCGAGCGCTGGAATCTGCTAGTAACTATAATTTCTAAATAAATTTTTTAAAAATTGGATTTTAATAGTTCAATAAATTTTTCGGCAATAACTATTATATTTTTTAATATAGACATTTTTTTGCAATCAACTTTTTGATAAAAACTATATGACGTTATTAAATAACATAACATAGTCGAGGCGTATGATTATTGTTTATTAGCAGAGTAGAAGATACGTATACGTATGACTGTTAATTTTAATATTAAATCAAACATAGTCAGCCCAATTCTAAAAAGATAAAAAGATAAAAGAATACATTTGGACTCGATTAGGGCACTCTAAATAGGTCAAAGTGAGACAGAACAGACAGGTCAAAAGTCGGGACATCAGAATTCGTTTTAGAGGTATTGTTCCTCGCTCAAAGTTTCTTTTTTGATCCCTAGAACACGATTTTCCTTGTCACATGGGCGATTTTTAAATCGACCCGCCCTAATGCGTACCCAACTTTTTATACGAGAACACACACCCGGCATACGTTTGTCCCTACTAGCTTATTTTGGCTTTTTCTAATATTAATATTTTACAAATGTTTTAGTTTTTGTTTCACGCAAATATGCTACATGGTTCAAGGGATATTGCCAAAAAAGGTCACGGGCATGGAATAGCCAAATGTTTTTTTTTTCATATTTCTGATGAATACAAAATAAATTTTTTAGTTTTTGTTTGTCAAATATGTAGTCTAAAAAGAAACAAGCATTTCAACGTTTAAAGCGTTCAAGTGTTCTATCTGGTTCAAAAGATATAAGCAAAAGAGTACATGCAGGCAACTATTATGTAGGAACCAAATTCAAGTGAAAACCCAGTTTTTGTAGTATGTGGATTTCCCAAGCCTTGTTTTTGTATTTGCTGTTGTTTCAGCTGCTGGTAATTCATACTTTTATTATTATTTTGATGCCCAAATGTATAAGACGTGGAAATATAAAATTTAATAGTTCGAAAAATAAAACTTAATAATTCAAAATTGGCTTCAAGAAGAAATAATTATCAATCGTCAGAACAATACAGAAGGTAAAAGTTACAAAATGATCAAAAATTGAAGCATATACACAATTTTTTCTTTTGCAGACTAACTAATGAACAGAGAGAGCTATATGTAATGATGATGATGTTACCTATGCATCTGAGTCGGAAGATGAACAAGACATTCAGTTGAATGAAGTTCAGCAATCCGATGTTGAAGATGATCCTGAAATTCAGCAATGTGAAGAAGCAGATTTAGCTGATGATGAAGGTGATGAAGAAGAGGTACCAGTTTCTGTAAGCAGTGAAAAATTCGTGGCACGTGATGGTACTGAGTGGAACAAACAACCAAACATCAATCGACAAGTTATTCGCCATAGCATTGTACGACAACGGTGTGGGCCATCTAGGAGCACAGAAATGTTGTCAATAGAGAAAACATTTAAATGTTTTATGTGCTTGGAAAAGGCGGATATAATTATGCGTCAAACACACAAAAAAGCAATAGCAGCATATAATGCTTACAACGTAAAGCACCCCGATGCAATAACCAAGTCATGGAAGTCACTGACAGTAGCAGAGCTGTATGCATTTTTTGCCATACTTATTACGACTGGCGCAAACCATTGCTTTATTGATGTTTTATGTTCATACAAAAACTAAAGATACGTCACAAAAGTGTTGAAAGTTAAATCAGTATTAGAGATGGGCGCATTTTGACTCAAACATTTTTTTTGTTTGTTTTATAGCATAACATCATAAATAAAAAACAGATTAAGTAAAGTGAAATGTAAAAACAAAAGCGTAATTTTAAATTTTAGGCTCTTCACTGTCGCAAAGCCGGCTGGCATGTTGGCTTACATGTTGGTATTTAAATTACATATTATAAATATTTTAAAATCGAAGTACCAAATGTGGCTTGTAAAAAATATGCTTGTAAACAAATTTAAATAGCAATTAGTGCCATATTTTAAAATATCTAATTATAGAATCTGTATTTTCATCCTCCTCTAACTGATAGGAGGAACATATAGTAGTTTGTCATTGCGTTTATATTTACCTTTAATAAAAGATTTCTTATATTATGGATGGTATTCCAAGGTTTCGTGCAACCAATTACAGAATTCTTGCATATTTGCGCTCAGTGTATAAAACAATAACTAATTTAGTTGATATTTTAATTAATTAAATGAAGTTGCATTGTAAGATAAAAACTGCAATTACAAAAAAATTTTAAAACTTAAAAAATGGCTCATATAAGTGAAGTTTTTATGAACGAGCCATTTTTATAAAATTTTTAAAAATTTTATAGCTGCGTAATTATTATGAGCAATTTTTTATTTTAATTCTTATGTGTAACTATTAAAAAACAATTATTAAATATTTATTAAAAAATAATAGTTATTAGCATTTCAGAAAAATAATATTACTTAAAAAATAGTAGTTATGAATTAAGGGAATATATAGAAATTATCTTGCAATAATATTGGCATAAGGAATTCGTCATAAAACTTTTAAAAGTTAAGTCCTTGGTATGTTTATTACGTTCCTTTAAGCCCTATAGGACAATTCTTAGTCGTAGTCCCCATATGAAATTGAATCCCGATCTTCACTTAAATCTTACAAAAACCAAAATATGGCACACATTTTTCTCAACTTTGGTTTGTATATGTTTTTGCAAAAAATAAGTGACCTTACCAAATACGGACAGGATCGGTCCATTTACTGGTCTACTCCATATATAAATATAGCACCCGATATGAAATTTTTCGAAGGTCAAAAAATGAATAACAATGCCTCTCAAATTTTGTTTATGCTTATTTTCGATATCTAATAAGTTAGACTTAAGAGATAGGGTCTCTCAGGACACGGAATAGGGTATCGTATATAAAACAGTTTATTTAATTTCTAAATATAATTGTATTATTTCATTTTTAAATATAATTTTAAACAGTCTATTTTAATTTTAAATATGATTTTAATAATTATTTTACTTATAATTTAATCATATAGTTAGATGTATTGCTTATTCGATGTAAACTGCAAGAGTACCACTTTCTTACTGCATCTACTGACCCTCTTTTCTTTCTTTTATATATGTATCCTTGGTAATGCTGCCATTGCGTATTTAACAATCGTTCTGCAGCATGTTCAAGCAGTTCTTGCAATTTTATTTCTGCTGAACGTGAAGTGACGCTACTAGCAGATTGTGAAGGGAACCGTTCTTCTTTGGCAAAAACTAAATCTCGTTACTCTGGAAAAATCACACAATTCTTCTCATTGGTTCGCTTCATCTGGAGTAAATTTCTTATCTTCGGTTGGTGTAGGAATACTTTTAAAAATCCTCTTTGTGCGCCTTGGGCTTGCCTCTACTATTTTTTCAATTATTTCAATTTTATTATGAGTATTTTTATTTGACCTTAATGGCATTCAATGGGCAGGAGTTTTGCTCTATTAATTAGGAGATTATCGGGAAATTAGGACCTTTTTAAAAATATTCTATTTTTTTAATTTTTAAACGACTCAGTAACTTAATATTTCCAACATTAATACTATAGAAGTTATAAAATTATACAAAATTTACTTTATTTTAAAGTCTTCTAAAACAAAAAAGTTATAGTCATTTAAAAATTAAAATTTACAAAGAAATTTTTAATTTTAGCAAAATACTGAGAAAGTCTATTTTCGAAGACCCCATTCACTGTGTTATAGTTGAAATAGAGTCGCAATTTTTTGGGTTCCGAGATTTACTGGTATTAGCTTTTAAATGAATAACATAACTTTAAAATCGGTAACCATAAAAAAAAATTATTTTTGGCCGTCTTCTCAAAATATGGTCCACAGCGCGGCCTTTAGATTAACTCCTAATGCAAATACACTACATTTTACAGATTAATAAAGAGAATGGATAAGGCGCCAAGTAGAAGATTAAAGAATAAAATGTGCGCCAAAAGTAGATATTATAAGAAGAAGCATTCTTTTTTGAATCTCTCTCGGGAATCAGAATATACCACACTTTCAATTGATTTTAATTTAAGTGAAATCTTGTTAATGTTTTGTAGTAAAAAAAATTGATAAAGCTTGAATTAAATATAAATTCGGGCTTAGTTGCTTTGATTTATTTAGAAACAAACTAAAATACATTAACAATATTAAGTTTAAGATACAGAAGAAAGGTATCAAAGATTTGGAACAGACGAAATTAAAGCTCTTATTTGATGAGCATCTACTTCTGTAAAAGTTTAGTTAGGACATTTTCAAAAACTGTTGATATTCTACAAACTGTTTAATAACTTAATATAAAATACTAAAAAAAAAACATACAAAAAGAGATTGGCTACTGAAATTTGATTTAATAGAATATGCGGCAATAAGTACGAGTGGACGAGTTTTCAAGTTATAGTGCAAAATTGTTTAATACAAGTTTAGAAAATATCAATTTACAGCAATTTACCCAAACTTTTGCAATATTAAATGGATCTTTCAAATGTATCGAATTAAGATAGAAATCATCCAAATATGTTGCAGAGTACATCACCAAATAAATCACATACACTTGCTAGAAAAAGTATCCGTATATTTGAAGATAGCAGTTCTTAATATAAATAAATATTTTAATAAAATATTTTAAATTACGAACTTTGCTCAATTGGATATTTTACTTGTTAAAAAAAATACGGATCATTTTTTGGCTTACTATAATGAGACCACCAGAAACATTTTCCGTACATTTCTAGTTGGAAGAAACCCACGAATTGTGCAACGATGTACAGGTATGTTATATCGATTATAATTTAATAGAAGACACAATTAATTGTAAAAGGTTTATTTGATTGTTTGTCAATCAAATCTTTGCACATGAAGAATAAATAAAACCATTTAAAAGAAACATTCAATAACTAATATTCGAATGAATACTAAAAAAGGACAACAGTTCAATTTCCGTGCTGTCAGATAAATGTTTGCATAGTTAAGCTTAAATCGATAAAAATGCTTAATTTTTTATGCATTTATGAGATTTTGATTACTAATATTTTGTGTGCCCACTTTAAGCATCAACTACTAGTTGCAAACGTTTGCGGATTGAATGAAAAAGCTTTTACCGACCTTTTTCTTTAGATGAACCCACAAATTTTCGATGTCAGGACTCTGGGCAGGGTTATCAATAACTTTGGTGCAGTTGTATAATAACCAGTGCTTACAAAGATCAGAATTGTTTCGGATCACTATCTTGCCAAAATTTGTATATGAACTTATTCGAATTTGCCGGGTCAAAAAACCTAATTGTCGAACACTAGTAGTCAGTTCCTTTTTTAAAATAGCAAGATAAATCTCTTTTATCATAATTTAATTCAAATTTTGCCAACTCCCTTGCTTGATATACAGCCCCATAGCATAACGACAGTTTTACAAATATTAGTGTAGGAAAAAAATGTTTATTTTCTAATGGTGCTAGAAATATTTGTCAAACTTTTAAGGGTCCTTCATAATAGGAAAGCATTTCCTTAATATCACCGCAGAAAATTACGTCATATTAGTACTCTGGAGGAAATGAAACGTGTTCTGTAGCAAATTTAAATCGTTTTTAAATATTTTTCTAGGCACTCATGGGGCAAATTTCTGCATATGTAATACATTTCGGATGATTTCATGTGAAATACTCAACCAATAATCACTACTTGAGGAGCTAATCTTCTTGTGCTGGATTGCAGCTTATCGTAAACAGTTTTAATGATTTACTTGCTGCATGTTAAAGGAGAACAAAGCATATAAATATTTCTAAAATTCATAACTGTTTATTCTTAAACAGATCATTTTCTGAAATGCCAAAAATGGTCTGTCTTCATCAGTGATTGTTTTAAGCGCCCTGATAGGTGAGTAGGTAGCGTGCTCGCCTATCATGCGGGATTCGTGGGTTCGATTCCCACCAGAAGCTTTGGTCTTTCGCTGCAAAAACTAGCCAAATCCGGCATATCCCCGGACCCAGAAATTAGAATCTGCAGACTGGGTAGAATCTGGTGAAATACTTAAATGAAAATAACATTTTACGCTCTTTTTACTGTGCGAATATATTCTTGACAAACTGTGTCTTTTGGAAACCAGCAAATCAGTATTGACGAGAGAAAAATTTAAATTAAAAAATTACGTTAAATAATTCGGCGCACAGGTAAAAGCCACTCCTCAGTGCAATACGTCGCTCGAACCTAAAAATTCAGTAACTAAATTTTGACAAGATAATTTTCTATCAGTATAACAGAATCCCAGAATTAATGTTTTCCAAATTAGTTCAGAAATCAAACACATCCACGAAGATACTATTCGAAAAATATTTAAAAAAAAAAATCTAACTATCATGGTCGGGTCACTGGAAAATAATGTATGAACTTAGCAAATAAGTCTGTAAAAAGGCTTCAGAATTTTGAGATTGAGTTTTATTTTCAGAAAGAGGAAAGTTTTTGCATTTTCAACATTAAAGGAAGAAAGTTAGTGGAACCAAAATGTGGAACTGCAACAAATAAAGAAAATCTTTTGCCATCGGTTAAACACGTTGGAGGTGGTATTATGGTTTGTGATTGTATGGTAAGCTAACCCCGTAAACTCATATGTATTGATAATGAATCAAATTGAATACAGAAATATTTTAAAATAAAATTAAAAACAAAACGCACAGAAACTGGGCTCAGCAGAAAATTTTTTTGGCAATATTTAAAGTAAATTTATTTATTTATTTTTATGATTCTTCTACATTTTTTACCCATGTGAAATCTGACGAAGGCAATAAGCCTTAAATAAATTTGAATAAAAAACTAGTAAAAGCTAAGTAATTTATAATACATAAAATAATTCAGCTTAGTTAATTATACCCTATACCACTATGTGGTTTGGGTATAATGACTTTGTGCTGCTGTTTGTAACAACCAAAAATATTTGACCTAGACCCATCTTTAATTATACCGATCGAATCAGAATCACTTTCTGAGTTGATTTAACAATGTCCGTCCGTCCGTCCGTCCGTCCGTCTGTGTGTCCATGTAAAGCTTGTAATCAAACTGCAGGTCGCAAATATGAATATATTTTGACGAAATTTGGTATATGAGCTTTTATCGGCCATGGGATGAACGCTATTGAAATTGGTGAGAATCGGTCCATGTTCAGACCTAGCCCCCATACAAATTACCCATATGAAATCGACATAAATTGCCATAAGATCCAAATTGTCATATAGATCTTACTCAAATTGGGTTTGTATTCGTTCATTACATCCATTAATGAGTAGTCCAAAAATGATCCCTTTGACCCCATATAGAGCTGCTTCCCGATCTTCACTTAAATCTATTAAAAAACAAAAATATTGCACTGATTCTTCTCAAATTTTGTTTGTATATATTTTTGCAAAATACAAGAGACTTTACCAAACATGATCAGGATCGGTCCATTTTCGGACCTAGTCCCTTTATAGATATAGCATCCGATATGAACTTTTTCATATCTGCAGGCAAAAAAATTAATAAAAATCCCACTCAAATTTGGTTTTTGCTTATTTTCAATGTCCAGTTAGTTGGGCCTAAGAGATAGGGTTTCTAAACGCATGATATAGGGTATCGTATAGTCGGTCTAGACCGACTATAATTTTCTTACTTGTTTTGTCTTATTATTTTACAGATGCAGTACATTGTGTTGATCTCAGGAAAATATGTTATGGAAAGGAGGAAAGAGGGAGTAGTGTTGGTGGATATTTCACTTACATGTTATTAGGAATGTTATGTTATTAGTTCGACTGATATACGAATTTTTCCCGTAATGCGTTGTAATGCGTAATGCGTTGTGCGGTTAACTGGACAAATGGATGTGATCTGTATGAAAGTTTTTTTTTACGTGTACGAATACTTTTCCAGCAAGTGTATGTATGTTATGAGACCTTGATTGCTGTTTTTACCCACAATATATATGACTGATTAAGGTGACACAAATTTATTCGCAACCTTTTCGATTTTAAAATGTAACGTTCATTTAAGCGTTCAAGTTACATAAATAATCACGCATCCCAGCGATGAATGTATAGATTCAAACCACTCAAACCAAAGGACTTCGAAATAGAGGTGTATTGACCTTGTTCTGATGTTTATAACTACCAAAAATATATGATATAGGCCCAACATTTGTTATACCGAACGATTCATAATTACTTGCTGAGTCGCTTTTGCGATGTCTGTCCATCCGTACGTCTGTATGTCCATCTGTCCGTCATCCTGTTTGTTCATGTGAACCTTGTAATCAAACTATAGATAAATTTTGTATATAAGTCTTTGATGACCAGAGGACGATCACCATTTAAATTGGTAAAATTTGTTCCATGCTCAGACTTATACCCATACAAATAAGCTCTATGAGATCGAATAAAATTGCAATAATGTTCAGATTATCACATATATTATTACACATATAAAATTAATATTGTAAGACCATATTTACTTATAGCGCTACATAAAGCTGCCTCCTGATATTCACTTACATCTTAAACAAAGGGAATAGAATATAATAGCAAGTCTTTTTGAGTAAAATAGGTGACTTTACAAAATATAGTAATGATCGGTCTATTCTTTGACCAGGCCCACATAAAAAAATTGATTATCTGCATTACACAAATTAATAAAAGGCTTGAGTTATGACCTCAGCAGAGTTTGAACTAAGGCCATTTCTCAAACTCATGGTACAGGGTATCGTCTAATTAGGCTAGTTTTAAACCTAAGCAGTTGCAGATACGAAAAGTTTACTACGTTATTATCATTTGTTGATTTGCTGTAGAAAAAACAGTACTATGAAAAGCAAATAATTTCTTTCAGTTTGACATTTTTTTTTTGCTGGGACTTCAAACGCTCATTTTGGTTAAACTAAAACAAGCATAACTTCGGAAATGTATTTGTTGAAACCAATACAACTACATTGTGATAAACTCGTATGTATGTCTGTATCAGCAATTCCCTTCTAAAATATTAAATTACAAAGCCGCTTGCGTTACTATACATACATCCATCCATACATAGAGATATTTCAAAAATATTTTAGATTTTAAATGTTTTTGACATTGAATATGGTAACTTAATGTTTGGCATTGAATTTCTAAGCAGACAATGAAATATTCCAGTTACATAAGCAATTCCAAATTAAACCATCGGATTTGCGATAAAAAAGATACTTTGTTGATCTCGATTTTTTTGAAATTTTCAAGATGTGTTCTTTTTTTTATAAATATTAAATTTGTTTTCCAGGAAAAAAATTAAATGTTTTTTTTTAACTTATTCACATTTAAAAATTGCTGAGTACTTTAAAAACCAACTGTTAGTAGAACATTAAATCTAATGTTTCAGTGGTTCGTGGTAGAGAAAAAGAAAGCATATATTTCTAAAACTCATCACTACACTGTACCTTTAATCAGATTGGTTTCTAGCATTTCACCCTTCATCAGTGATTTATGTTATAATTAAATAGATTGTTTCTGTATGAAATTTTCCTACTCAGGGCGGCCGAAGGATTTGAACCTGTGCCTATCTCGCATACACTCGTACTTTTACTTTTTGGGTAGCGCTTTAATACACCCGCCTAAATAGATATTAAAAAATTATAAACTAACGATAGTTTGCATGAACAGATTTGTATTTTCTGAGATTAATATGAAGTAAAAGCTGTATGGTAAGAAAACTGATTCTTAACCACACTGCTCGCAGGCCTGAATTTAGCACATAAACTAAATTAAACTAAAATTACATAAATAGAGTCAGAAACTATTAAAAGATGCCACAAACTATTAAATTCTTTTCAGTACTTTTTTAAAATATATACATCATATATATAAAATATAAAATACTACATGTATCCCGGTGTGCTTCGCTAAACACTCCCCCTACCGCCGCCCCCCCCCACACGAATCGTTATGAGAGGGCTCAAGCAAGGTACCAAGGCTCCCACTAATACCGTAATTCAGATACATCACATTTAATATTAAGTTTATGTAGGGGTGCCACGCGCATTTGTCCAATCCCGCCCTTTTTTTTGTCTGACTACTCACGTTAATAATAGATGACATGAGACAAATTTGCAAAGTTTTCTCTATCATATTAATATATATGTTTAAAATTTACTTTGTGTTTAAAAAAAATTACAGCCTGTAGCACTCACATATCCGCTGTAAGACCCTGTGAAAATTTCAAGAAGGTCAGATGAGCAGTTACGGAGATAACCTCCTACAAACAAACAAACAAATATTAACTCTCTATTATATTAGTATAGGTTATTAGCATTGATTTTTTTATTCGAATACTTGCTGATATACAATGTTTTTTTGTTTTTTCATTCGGTACAACAATTATCAGATTTTTCGGCGTTCCTACCCTGGAGCAAGGTACATGTAGCTTCCCATGAGAAGAAGATGGATTACCAAAATTAGATCTGGCAACACTTAACTGTTGTCCTTGAACTTTGAATAACATAATGGGAATTTTTCTCTTTCAAGATTTCTGATTTTGCCCATTTTTGATTTTGAAAATTTTTTTGAGCGATTTTTATTTTTCGCAATTTCCGTTTTTGGCGAATT
Source organism: Cordilura impudica (assembly GCA_963682025.1). Taxonomy (NCBI): domain Eukaryota; kingdom Metazoa; phylum Arthropoda; class Insecta; order Diptera; family Scathophagidae; genus Cordilura; species Cordilura impudica. The sequence goes on from OY821517.1 coordinate 114,787,113, forward strand.
TTTGATTTTGGCGATATATTTTCGACTACAAATCATATTGATAACTAATGTACTTGTAAAAAGACTGTTGCTTTCGTAGTACTTCATATTATTTATATAGGGGGTGCCACGCCCACTAATCGCATCGCACCCAATTTTTTTGGACTAATCACATTAATATCTGATGGACTCGTGCAAAATATCGAGTCTTTCCCTTTTATAGAACACCAGTTATATGATATTAGATATTTACTTTGCATGGGCGGTGCTACGCCCACTGCTACGATCACGCCCATTTTTTGTTCGACTAATCATACAAAGAACCTATGGGCTCATGCAAAGCCACAAAGCCCTCTCTTCTCTTTTAAAGTACTCCAGATATATGACATTAAATAATTACTTTGCATGGGGAGTGCCACGCCAATTTTTTGTCCGACTACTAATACTAAGATCTAATGGTGTCGTGAAAAGTGTGAAAGCTTCCCTTTTTTAGTATACCAGTTATATGATATCATATATTTACTTTGCAGGGCGGTGCCACGCCCAATGCTCCGATCACGCCCATTTTTTGTCTAAATAATCACATGAATAACTTATGGGTTCACACGAAGTCCCAAGACTCTCACTATAACAGTACTCCAGATATATGACATTTTATATTTAATTTGTATTGCAGGTGCCACGCCTATTGGCTCGATACTGCGCATTTTTTGTCCCACTACTCACTAAATAATAATTTGTGACAATTAATAATAGGTGACAACAGACAAATTTTAAAAGCTCTCGGTATCACAGTACTCGAGATATATAATATTGAATTAGTACTTGTGTGGGAGGTACCACGCCCACTTGTCCGATCCCCCCCATTTCCGGCGTAGCTACTAATATTAACAATAGGTGACTTCACAAAAATTTGCAAAGTTCTCCCTATCATAATACGCAATATATGTATATGATATTAAAAATTTACTTTGCGTGGGAGGTGCCATGCCCACTAAAAATATTTAAAAAATCATAGCCTATAGCACTTCCCATATCCGCAGTAAGACTCTGTGCAAATATCAGGAATATCAGATGGGTAGTTGCGGAGATTACCTCCTACAAACAAACAAACAAACAAACACACATTATCTCTTTATAATATTAGTATAGATATGCACATCGGTCGCCTTTTCATGTTTTCGACCATTATAGTTTTTGTTTTTAATTATACCCTATACCACTATGTGGTTTGGGTATAATGACTTTGTGCTGCTGTTTGTAACAACCAAAAATATTTGACCTAGACCCATCTTTAATTATACCGATCGAATCAGAATCACTTTCTGAGTTGATTTAACAATGTCCGTCCGTCCGTCCGTCCGTCCGTCCGTCCGTCCGTCCGTCTGTGTGTCCATGTAAAGCTTGTAATCAAACTGCAGGTCGCAAATCTGAATATATTTTGATGAAATTTGGTATATAAGCTTTTATCGGCCATGGGATGAACGCTATTGAAATTGGTGAGAATCGGTCCATGTTCAGACCTAGCCCCCATACAAATTACCCATATGAAATCGACATAAATTGCCTTAAGACCCAAATTGTCATATAGATCTTACTCAAATTGGGTTTGTATGCGTTCATTACATCCACTAATGGGTAGTCCAAAAATGATCCCTTTGGCCCCATATACAGCTGCTTCCCGATCTTCAGTTAAATCTATTAAAAAACAAAAATATTGCACTGATTCTTCTCAAATTTTGTTTGTACATATTTTTGCAAAATACAAGAGACTTTACCAAACATGATCAGGATCGGTCCATTTTTGGACCTAGCCCCTTTATAGATATAGCATCCGATATGAACTTTTTTATACCTGCAGCCAAAAAAAATAATAAAAATCCCACTCAAATTTGGTTTTTGCTTATTTTCTATGTCCAGTTAGTTGGGCCTAAGAGATAGGGTTTCTAAACGCATGGTATAGGGTATCGTATAGTCGGTCTAGACCGACTATAATTTTCATACTTGTTTTTTTATTACAGCATGTGTTCAATACTTTCAAAAGTTGAATGCATCTGCCAAATATTGAAGAAAACAAAAATGATGTAGTCGAATGATGTTCAGTTCAGCGATGCCAACTTAGCGCTTCTCGCACTAGATTTAGCTCCATTTAACAACTCAGGAAGCGTTATTTTTCCATTTAGCGCTTTTCTTTTTCCAGTTTAAGTGCTGTTAGCGTCATTTGGAACTAATAGTATATATACTAATCCAAATTGACGGAGCGCAAAAATCGGCTTGCCATGTTTTTCATGAACAATATATGTACATATATGCGTTACCATATGTGTGCGTTCGGACCTATTTTGATTTATTTAAATAAATTTTTTTAACATCAAGTGTTGTTTTTTCAGAAAATTGTTCCTAAGTGAAGTGTTAGATTCGATGAAGTATTCGATAGCGACAATGATGTCGCTTAACTTAAGTCCAATTGCGAAATCTTGTTTAGAATTGTACGAAGCTTTAGTTTTGTCACTGACTGCAACCCAACAGAAGACAGCAATACTATAGAAAAAGCCTCAGTTGACATCATGATCAACTCTGATGTGAATTGTCATCTCAAAATCACTGAAAAGATTAATTATTTATTCTTCCACGTACCCGTTACCACCAGATAATTACGTAGACTGGTATTTTTTGGAGCCACATGAGCAGTTTGAAAAATTATTCGATGATGCTAATTATTAAAGACAATTTACGAGAAAAAACAAACACATACTGCAAGAGAAGAGCTGCGTACTTTTATTGGAATTTTGTTAGTCATGGGATTTCATGGTCCGATAATATTTAGAGATAAGTGGTGTATTGACGGTGATTTGGAAAGCGAACTGGTTTATAATAGTGTGTTTCGGAACCGTTTTGTAGATATATGAAATCGTCTTTACTTTGTATACACAGAAATAAAAAAAATAATTTCCATCCAGAACCAAATTTGTCATGTGTACATTAATGGAAAACCGTTGGGATTTGGATAGAAGGTTTGGTTTTTTGTACAACAAGTGTCTGCTTATCCAGTTCAAAATCCAAAATCAAACACGATATATGAACCATACTTTGGAAAATGTGCCGCTCCCTTTTGAATAAATAAACATGATTAACGATGTTTCTAAAGAAATGTTAAATTCCCCATTTCCTATATCGACGACTTGTGTTCAAGATTTCCTCTTTTGCAATATTTAACAAATTACAAATACACAGCTACCGGAACTATTCTGCAGAATCACATACCAAAATCCTGCCAATGACTAATAATATAAAAAAAATTAAGGAAAAATAAATGCGTAGTTTTATCGCTTCCATTTCTGTAAAAAACATTGGGTTGCACGTAATAAAGTTGATGAACAACTCAGTCGTCTCCATTGCATCTATAACTACACTATCCAACAAGTTAAGACTTTTTGATTGGAACAGAATAGCAAATCCATTATTCTGAAAGAACAGACTTATAGCCCAGCTGATCTGAGTTTTTTTACGGTGGGTCAAAGTTTTAATTTTTGTTCGAAGGGAGCATTATAATAAATGATATTCTTCGATATTCTGAAGAAGAAAGAATAAAAATAACCATTTAGCTCCTATGTGTTGTAACTGACTACAACAAAAGTATGACCGGAGTTGAAATTATATATTGCGAAAAGAAACGGTAGAGTAGTATTTTTGCATGGCAAATCGACTTTTTTGAAGAAATTGCTTGGCAGCTAACATCACATTGAAAAAGATAAAATGAATCAGTGGTATTTCGTCATCAGATAGCAATTTTCTACGGTGAAAAGAGAAATCGAAGTAGATGGAGACTCAGTGTATACTAAAGACATATTTGTTGGAACAGATCACCTTATTATACCAATTATTAAAAGAAGATGATGTGCTGGGAAATTATATAAACCTAATGACAGTGCTGTCAAGGGCCGTATATACTGAGGATGTGCAAACTGAATATTTGGAGCATGGAAACTGATAATGCAAGAGAGGAGGATGTTGAGGACTTAATGGTTTTTAAGTCTGTTAATTACTAAAAAAGACTAAAAGATTGAAACACAATTAGATTTGTTTTATAATATAATGTTTTTATTTCGACAACTTGATTTGACTACGTCCAAATGCTAACTATAACTAACTGTGTTACAATTGTATTTGCTTTAACATATTTGAAAATGTAGTAAAAAGTTGACCTTGAATCGTTGTATTTTATTAGGCAATGTTGACGACGATGATGACTTATTTTGTTTGCATATACAATCAAATATGATGTTAGTGTGACGATGCTGACAACTTCATGTAGTGAAACCTAGACCGTTGTTTTTTTTGCATACGTGGAATGAGCATGTGTACATATATTTTTGAATATAAAGAAGAATAATAAAGAAATTAACCCACTAAGGGTTGAACAGATGACAACAAGCGTATATACATGCCCCTTAAAATTGAAACCGAAGACCATGTTGCAGGAATAAAATCTTGTTCCTTAAATACGGTCATTTAGTCTTGCTCCCAAAGTTACGACCAAAAATTTAAGATATTTTAAATTTATGTTATGCACATCCAACACATACAATGAAACTCAGCACACACATTAATTCCCATAATTGCCTTCACTTATTGCTTGCTTGTAGAAGAAACTGATTTATAAATAAATGAAGATTGAATATTTTATTTATCAATAATAGTTAATACTAGTATAGCCCAGCACTCGAAATTCGAGTGCAAATTTTAGGAAATAATTTTTTTTCATTAAATTTTTTTTTCAATGTTTTTTTAATCTATATATTAAAACAATTTATGAATATTTAAATGAGCCTAAATGTATGCTAATCAATTTTCACAATTCAACACAGGGCGTGTCATATACAATTAAAATCATTCGCACTAACAGGGTGTAACGATTAAACATAAATTTTATCATTCTCAGCTTCTCCTCCATATGTGCTATAACTATGCCAATTTTCACACTCCTGCGTATTAATATGTGGATATAATTGTATGTGAAAGAAATAGTTAACATAAAAATATATGTTGTCCTTAAATTAAAATTTTTCTATTACTAAATTTTCCTTATTTTAGGCTGTTGCTATTTTCAATTTTCTGTTTTGCACCAACACCGTTGTGTACTTTTTAATTAATTTAATTATTTTTTAATTATTACTAAACTAATGTTTTTGAATTTTTTCTTACAGCAAAAGAGTTCTATAAAAATCTAAAAGCGCTCTCCGATTCATGCTTCCACCGAACCATGCAGAGAACTCCGATGTATGTGATACTTTTCGGGGAAGAACTGCGTATAAATCGAAAAAAATTGTTTAGAGAGATCTTCGTAATACTTGGATTCCACTAAAATTTTCTCCTCATTATAAGCTGTGTTCTGTATGAAACTTTGCGCTGCTCCTGCTGGTTCTTTTGTCATATCTAAAAATAATTCGTATTTAAGTTTCTTCACAATATTTCTAAAAATCACATATCCCGTTTAATATGGCAGCATCTCCAACTCACTGCTAGTCATTCCAAGTTCCGGATTAATAACAATGGTATCATTGTCATTCTCCGCTTCATCCGTGGATATCTCAATATAAAGAAGCTTTCTTAATATTAGCTGTCCTTTGATATCTCGTTTGCTTTCGCCTATTCCAGAATAATGTTCTTGTTCTCCTAACAATTTTGATTCGCTGAGTCCTGTTTGAGCGTTATTATTTTCATAGAAATTAGTCGCACTAGAATGTATTGTAGTTAATTGATGGAAGTGATCGTTTGATCCGCCATTCGAACATATTTCAAAGAAGAAATTTTCTAGCGTATCTTGGTTAAATTTCCCAAACACAATGACGGCTTAAATCGAGAAACGCCTTAATGTAAGAAGAAACCCATTGATAATTTGCTTGTCGATTGGCCGCCAAATCTAAATGTTTTCAAGTATTCAATAAAGTCAGGAATAAAATCAGTTTTTTGCTTTCATTTCTGCTATATGGCTCATGTCTAGATTTTTGTCCAAAAAGTTTTTGGCATTTTGGACTTCGAACAATTTATTGAACTGGTTAATGAAGAAAGGTATACCCGGCACTTTCGTCAGTAATTCTTCATTGAACAACCCAGCATCCAATTTAATTTTCATAGCTGTAAACATGATGTGGCTCAGCTCTTGAGCTGCTCTCGAAACTTTCATCCTTTCGAAACTATTTCGTTGTTACTTCCATTGGTCTTTCATCATGAGACATATGGACAAACCCATCAATCCGATTATTTGATTTATTATACAGCAAGTACTGAAACATCGTCAAAGACTAAAACTTATTCCTTTTCTTTTGGTCCCAAATTTTCTGTAATCCTGCTTAAGTTACTTACAACATTGTTGTCAGTTCCAGACTTCACAAACTTGATTGGCCTACAATTCCTTAAGGACGATTTTGGTGGGAGTTTAAGTTTCAGCGATTCTCTGATAAAAGTATATTCCTTGCTTGATGTATAGTCTGTGTTCTGAGCTTTGTCCTCCTCACAGTAAATTTGCTTATTTTGGACAACCATTTTTGCAAATGCAATTCCTTCGGACTCGGGATGATAGCATTCTGAAGATTCGCCTTAGTCTTCGTTACTTGTAGTTGTATTGCTTTTATATTCCGTTGCGCAGCAACTATTTGCCATTAGCACATTTTTTTCTCCCTATCAAACTGTTCCGCCAACAGATTTTTTTTTCTTTCTTCATCGTCTTCACTCTATGTGGCTGCCGCCTTAGCAATTTCAGCTTGGCGTGAGTAAAGTTCGAACTCCTCTAGCTTCATACCAGTTTCATCCATTTTCCTTTTGTTATATGTACGCTGAGTCGGTTTGGTGCGATATCCTGTTTCTGTTTCTGTTCCGGAGAATTTTCTTATTGGAACATCATTTTGCTTCAACCGAGCCATTCCAATATCGTTCTTGTGAACATGAATCGAACGCATCTACAGCTTTCTGCAAGCTACATTCTCCCAATTGCAACTTCTTTTCATAACTTGTGTAACTCCTCATTCTTAGGAAACGCAAACATGCGCACATTCGCCTGCTTGTTATCGCGCTCCATGAAAGCGCATTTCCTCGCTAATATTGGAGGTATCAACCATTCTGGAGTGAAATGCAGGTTGCACACACGGTCTTGCATGTTGGGATTGAAGCAATCGTCCAACCTTAAATTCCTCTTCCATACAGCCAACGTTTCTGCACCATTGGTTGGAAAAGAAAAAAGTTGTGTTTCCGAAAATGGCACAATTCGTTACACATTTAACCATATTTTAGCAAATATTTATCTCTTTGTGTAATAAAAGTAAATTTATTAAGAAATTTTGTATTATTGAATAAATAACCCAGTAAAATGTTTTCCTTAATTTTGTAATTTCTTTTAGTTCTAAATTGTTTTTGTGCTATTTATTTGTCTTTTTTTAAATTGAATTTGTTTCAAAATAAAATTTTAAAAAATTATCAATTTTGTTTTCTTTATTTATATTTAAGATTTTTGTTCTTTTTCATATTCTTACTTGGGGTATGTTTGACTAATTTCATTTAACAAAAATAAACTTGAATTGATAAAATTGTTGGAAAATTAAACATTTTGATTACTTGCAAGTTTTTTACACTCTACCAATGTGCATTTATGTATGTATGTAAGTTTTTTTTTTTAATTCGTAAAAATGTGTGTGTGTATATTTTGTGGGAGCATGCAAGAGACACAGTGCATATTGTTAATATTGTATTGGCCAATATTATGCATTGACCAGACCCATGGAACACAGTTTATAAACATTCTTTTGTTGCTGTTCCATTTCGAGTTTGCACATCCTCATTATATATGGTCCTTGGTGCTGTCTCTAGCAAGGATGCCAAAGTCCCGCCCACGGTAATATGGGAATTCTAATTATGTAGTGCATTTTTCTCTCATTTGTGTTTTAATTTCTAAAGATAAATATAGCATTAAATTAAATAACCATTCTAAACACTTGATCGTATGCAAGTTGCAAGTTGTTAGTTAGTTTTGTTTTGATTGAGCTAATGTAATTTTTGTAACAACTAATTACTTCTTAGCCTTAAAACATGCCTTTAGTTAAAAGAAAATTAGTATCTGAAAATAGAAAATTTAATAGTTTTTGGAGAAACAAATGTTATTTTTATCGATAATATTTAAAAAGTTATATCCTCAATTTATCGAGCAACAATAAGTTGCATTAACGAATTTACGACATACGCAGAATATCAGAAAATCGTTTGCATTTCAAGCGAAGATAGGATTAAGTCCTTAAAGAAAGGTATTATGGCGGAGCAACAGAATTTAAAAAATATATAATAAATCGGAAGCTCTTTTGGAAACCATCTACGAATTGTTACAGCTGGTTTCCAAAAATGCTCGCTCGTATACTAAGGGTGAATTTATTAAACAACAAAAAATTATCCTGATACTTCAAAAGAATTTGAAAATATTTAATTGAACGGAACCGCTGTTCAATGCCGAGTTGTTGAGATGGCTGATAAAAAATTTGACCAATTCAAGGAACAGACTCAGCATATTACATATTTTTCCCCTCAGAAATATCAGCAAGATCTCAATTTATGATGTTTTTCCGTGTTGATTTTGATATATGTATATGGAGAACTATTGGCCATTAGTTCATTGAAAGAGCGGACCACTGCTAGTGAATTGTTGACTAGTCTACTTTATGAATGTGAAAAAGCTGGTCTTATTATGAAAAAAAAACTAGCTAGAATTACGGCAAATGGTGCGTCTTCGGCGATTGGAACAAATGAAGGTATGGCATCATTGCTGAAAAATAATCGTGATAATCAAAATTTGGAAATGTTTTGGTTCCATTGCATTATCCATCAACAAATCTGTGTAGACAAGATTTACGAATCGATCATGTCTTTTAGGTAGTCGCGTAAGTAGTAAATTTCATAAGAAAATAGACATCCTAACCATCGAGGGTTCAAATATTTTCTGGAAGGATGAAATATAAGCTGAATATAATGACATAATTTATTATTATAAAGCCAGGTGATTTCCTGGAAGAGATCAAATTAATTTTATATGAAAAATAAAAGCTTTTTAGAGAGATTTCTTAAGACATGTGGCTGCGTGATTTTGCATTTTTTGTGGACATACCTAAATATTTTGAATTTTACGTTGCAAGGTAAAAATTTATTAATTATAGATATGGCCAACCACGTAGAGTCATTTCATCATCTTCATAGTAAGTTTGAAGAGAGGGATTTTTTCAATTTTTATAAATGTTTACAAAAGACTCATATCCATACTATTCTATATATGAAATTTTGTACCAAATGGAGCTTAAAGTTTTACAAAGGACATGGCATTAAACAAATTTGGTTCGCATAGAAAAAAGTTTGTGCATCATTGTAGTATATAGTAAATTCGATGTCGGTCTCTGTGTAAAATTTTTTGCAGGGTTTCATTCAAATCACCTTAAAACAATATATTTCTCTAGCGTCCGCACCATTGTTCAGAGGTTATATATAAGTTTGTTATTCCATACAAGTATTTGCGATCCTTATAACAACTTGATTCGATATAGCGATATCCATTTGTCTGTCTGTGCTGAAATCACACTCATTCCCACTATAAACCATTTATCTGGGTAAAGTCATGTTAATATTTTTTATCATTATTTCAAGAAAATGAAGTAAATCAGGCAACACTGTACCGTGATATGTCCAAAAAAAGTTTAAACACCTCAAAAATTTTTTTTTTTAATTCAGTGTGGTTGTTCTTATAACTTAGTATTAAGTTTATCAAATTATCAGATTGTTGCCTTTTAAAATATGTTGTCTACATTTGCTGTAAAAAGTCCAGATATTAACGTCAACGTAAATCCGAAGATTCGGCACAGCCGCATATAATATTCTTGCTCGTCATTAAAAAAAACTTAAATGTAAATATCCCATAGTTTATGTTAAATTTCTACTAAAATTATTTCACTTCAAACATAAAAAAATACAAATTCCTACGATGTGACCGAAAATTATATATTTTTAAATAAAAATGATCACTTGTAAAAAAAAAATTGCACGGACTTTATTTCTTTCTTATTCTTATAAAAATTATCACCAAATACTAAATAATCGGAAATGTACAAATAACATATATGTACTTTTTTTTTTAAATTGATAATAATAAGTTTTTCCAGCAAAGCACTCTTCGTTTCATTGTAATTTCGCTACTTTTACTGTTTTTGCATTTTGTTTAGGAACAGTTGTTACGACTTGGTTCAGTTTTATTTGGCATTACTTATATACGAGTAACACAATACTTCATTTCGGTCAAAAATGAGAAAAACAGTTTTATAAATAACACATACCACTTTTACATGAGAGCATGTAATTCAAAGGTTGACCAACAATACACGTATCTGTGATGATGGGCGGTTATTTGTTGGTATGTGTCGATGGAGTTAAAATTCAAATTGCTATATTTAAGCCAAAATCCATTAAGCGAAAAATATCACTCTTGTTGTTATGGCCATTGGCTGTTGTGTGTAAAGAACGACAATATTAATGTGACAATGTTGTTTATCGTCCTCCTTCATATATCAGGCTAGAGGCAAAAAACACGCGACAAAAAAAATAAATAAAGGACAAACAGTAGATAAGGCATAATCGATTTTTGGGTATAGTGACAAAAATTGACTGATATACTAACTGAAAAGTGATGAGAATTGGGTTAAAGAGTGTTTCATATCATTCATGTATGGGAATTTTTCATTGACATTGAATGGTGTTTAAGGGGGGCGGGGGTGTAAGTTTTTAAAAGTTAAAAAAAGTCGTATATTCATAATTCTTTTTTGAAGATATGTATAATGTTGGATTATTTATTTCATATACGTTATAGCACGACGTTTGTAGAATCTTTGCAAAGAAGTTCAATTAAAAATTTTAATAAATAAGCCCGTGGCGTTGTTGTTTTGCGGAGGCGTTGTTGTTTTGCGGTGAACATCTTAACACGCTATCGGATCATATGAAATGAGAAAATCAAAATGCGTTTAAAAGGTGACATATTTCCTGAGGTAGCATCGAAGAGTTTGTTTCAATTTTTTATGTTAGCATTTTGAACTGAAAAACACGGTTTTTGAAGAAAATGAAAAATAAAACAAAAACTCTTCGTGGTTAGTTATAGTTTATGTAGATATAGTTTGCAAAATTTCAAAAGAATTGGTCAAGTAGATTTTGAGTTATGATGTTCACGAACTTCGAACATTTATTTGCGAGAAAATCGATTAAAAACTGATTTATATACGATACACCGTATGAGGCCGGTCGCTGGAAACGCTGTATCGTCTTAAGCTTTGCTCCGATTTACTTAAAATTTTGATACAACACTCTCGACAGGTTGTACATTCAGAAAGAGAAACGCAAAAAAGGTTTTAAAGGTTTTTATGTATAAGATTGTAATTAAACTTGGTCCTATTCAATTCATTCGGACTATTTTTTGAAAACAACATCAAACAAATGGATGCCTGTATTGGCCACGGCCCGATTGATTGCTGATGCTCGTCAATAGTCTGAGGCTTGTTGGTGAACACTTTATTTTTCAAATAGCAAAAGAAGTACGAAGGGATCAGATCTGTCTGGCCACTCAATGTCGCCTATTTCTGACATCACACGTATAGAGAATTTTTGTTGCAGAAGCTGCATTTTTATACCCTATACCACTATGTGGTTTGGGTATAATGACTTTGTGCTGCTGTTTGTAACAACCAAAAATATTTGACCTAGACCCGTCTTTAATTATACCGATCGAATCAGAATCACTTTCTGAGTTGATTTAACAATGTCCGTCCGTCCGTCCGTCCGTCCGTCTGTGTGTCCATGTAAAGCTTGTAATCAAACTGCAGGTCGCAAATATGAATATATTTTGATGAAATTTGGTACATAAGCTTTTATCGGCCATGGGATGAACGCTGTTGAAATTGGTGAGAATCGGTCCATGTTTAGACCTAGCCCCCATACAAATTACCCATATGAAATCGACATAAATTGCCATAAGATCCAAATTGTCATATAGATCTTACTCAAATTGGGTTTATATGCGTTCATTACATCCATTAATGAGTAGTCCAAATATGTTCCCTTTGACCCCATATAGAGCTGCTTCCCGATCTTCACCTATATCTATTAAAAAACAAAAATATTGCACTGATTCTTCTCAAATTTTGTTTGTATATATTTTTGCAAAATACAAGAGACTTTACCAAACATGATCAGGATCGGTCCATTTTTGGACCAAGTCCCTATATAGATATAGCATCCGATATGAACTTTTTCATATCTGCAGCCAAAAAAATTAATAAAAATCCCACTCAAATTTGGTTTTTGCTTATTTTCTATGTCCAGTTAGTTGGGCCTAAGAGATAGGGTCTCTAAACGCATGGTACAGGGTATCGTATAGTCGGTCTAGACCGACTATAATTTTACTTGTTTAATTTTACTTGTTTGATTTGCAGTTTGGCATGGTGCATCATCAGGTTGAAACTAGTAAATGGCCAGAACTATATTACTCATTTCAAGGCAGATATAGTAAGCTAACATCAACAGATATCATTTCCCATCGACAGATTCGCCTTTTGGTCTTGATATAATATCTCTAGGATCTCGTGTAGATTCGCCGTTTCAAAACTGTGCAAATTTAACGGCGTACAGTGGACCATTTCACGAGAAGATGGTCAAAAATACATAACTTTTGATTGGATTAGAATTTTGATATGCGTTTCTTTTTTGTTTGGTAGGTGGGACTTTAGCTGAGGGTTTAAAATAGATTTTAATCTTTAGTTGAATTCTAGAACATAAGTGAAGTGCTAAAAACTTAAAAAGTTTTTTTTTTATATAGTGTGTTATTTTTTCAATTAATTCTACACCTAATACTTTTTAAAAATTTTGTAAGTTAAATTTTCTGAGAAAATGCCAAACTTTGACCTCCGTAAACTTTTTAGTCCTAATGTTCACAATGACCAAAGGTCTGTTCTTTTTTTATAATTTACTAAGAAGCGAAACGTTCTAGATAGAAGAAATTTCAATGAAAAAGTGCTATGTATTTACTTTATCTAAACATTTTTTTACTGTCTTTTTAAATATTTTTATATCAATTTTTATTCAGGTATGTGATGGAAATCGATCGATTTCAAAAGTGAAAACGATTTTCAAATCGACAACGGTGTGATGAATTTCGATCGATTTCATTTTCCACTTTTGTATCATTCCCTATCATTTCTTTTGAAAAATACAACAATTTATTGACAAGTTGTAGTGAAAATTGTAAAATAAACATTTATGAAATTTATAAGTAAATATTTGCAAAATCATTAAATGTCGGTTATTTTGGCAGCATCCTATTTGTGATTAGAAGAGGATAATAAAAAAGAAACCATAAAGGGGAAACGTTTACGTAACAACTCGGATCCACAGAACGAAATGGAATTTGAAATCGGCACTATAAAATGAAAAATATAAACGCATCACAACTTTAATTGAATTTAAATCGTTTTAGTATCTAAATCGATTTCCATCACATACCTGATTGTATATTTATAAAATACATAAATTTTTTTATCAAGAAAAATTGCTAACTATATAAAAAAAGAGTATAACTTATTGTTAGCGTACTGAAAAATTACTTTAAATCAAACAATTTAGTAAATATTTCTTCTAAATAGCCTTGATTTTTATCTTCTAGAAGTTGTTTAGCTGCTTCGTCTAATTCCATAGAGGTATTTTTCCATTTTTGTCGAATGTTGGACATATATGGATCTAAAGTGCACAACAAGATAGTGATAAGGTCCTCATTAGTGCAACATCTGGATATTTTCTTGTGTTGTGCTCGCAAAAGAATCTGTAGTCTTTGCTCCTTTTTTCTTGTGCTTCTTCAGATGGACCTCCTATTGGAAGCATGTTGTTTTGAATTATTTGTTCCCTATGTTACAAAATTTTATGAACTGTGAATGGCATATTTCTCCAAGAGTATTTTTCGTTATAAAGTATAGCTCTTTTATTGGTGTACTCTCCAATTTTTTTTTTTTGCATCATCCTTCTGCTGCATGCTAGAACTTGTAATATGATTTTGAATCGTCTTGTCAATTCACGATCTCCACCTGTGATAGATGCTGCAGTTTCTGGATCGGAAAACAATCTCCTTGCAGTATTTCCATCATTTGAGTTTCCTTCTCCTTGGTTTGGTGGGTCGATTGTGATATTATATTTTTCTTGAATTTGTTTTTTTTTTTTCTTTCGTTTTTCTTTATTTTCTTTGTTTTTTCTCAATGTTTAACCTAACGGACCAAATTCCAAATTATAACCCAATTTAAGAATATGATCCATAAAACGTATTCTAGCATGAAGAGGGGACATTCCAAGTTCGTAGGCTTCCTTAAAACTATCGTCTTGTGGTGGGGGTTGGGTTAATTGACTTGATGTCTTTTGACATATAATGCAGCTTGACGACGACTTTGTTTCGGTTAAAGGTTGTGCAAATGTTCCATCAATCATTGTGACACACATTTTAAAATTTACTTCAATGTCATCAAAATTAAATATTACTGGTTGAAGTTCTTCAATTTGATCTTTTATTTTTTGTACTTCTTCAGTTATGACACCTTTGGTTTCCTTTTTGAATGCAAATTTTATTGGTCCGCAATACTTTGTTGAAAAAGGAATTTAATTTTTCCATATTTCAGTTTCTGTTGCTCTACTATTTGACGGCTCTGAGGCGCAATAAATTTTTTTAAGCACAATGGAATGAAAGATACCATAAATAAATTAGCATCTGATGAATTTTCGGAATTAAATTATTTGTATTGTTTCTGACCAGAGGATCCATCACATCCCTATTTGGAAACTAAAATAATGCTGTCATTTCCAATTTATTTTAAATGACCAATATCAAGCGTATTTAGCAATCGTTCTGTAGTATGTTCAAGGAAATCTTGCAATTTTATTTCTGCTGAACTTGAAGTGACACTAATAGCAGATTGTGAAGATAAAAATTCCTTTTTTCCAGCAACTAAATATCGAAACTCTGCAAGAATCCCATAATTCTTTTCATTGCTTCGCTTCCGCAATTTCTTATATTGATTTTTGGTCAACTTCAAATCCAAGAATAGGCCCAACGCTTCTTCTGGAGTAAATTTCTTATCTTCAATTGGTGCGCCTTGGGCACAAATTTTGTGTTGGTTGAATTTAGTGCAAAAATGAATCCTTAATAATTCTTTGAGAAATTTTTTCATTGATATATTCGAGTTGCGCCTTCGAGATCTTTCACTACATCCATCAATTGGTTTTGCTGGTCGACCCTTTTTCCACTTTCGTTGGCAGTTGTAGATGAACTCTCAAAACTAAGTTCCTTTAATAGCCAGTCTTGGTGACGTTTTTACATTTTTGCCTTGCTATGAGAGCATTCAATGTACCGTTTTTTCAAATTTGATGCAAAAGTTGTAATTTTTTCTTTGTGTATTTCAATTTCTTGTAGGTTACAATTCTTAAAGAAATGAAAATAAATATCAGCGAGATCTCTATAACAGTACATTGCCATTCTTCAATCTTTAATGATTAATAATTGTGGAAACTTTATTATAAATACTTTTAGTAAAATTATGTAAAATACAATTTTTATACCCTACACCACGTGGTTGTTGATGATGTTTATAGCTACCAAAAATGTTTCACCTAGCCCTGATCGTCTTAGAATCACTTTCTGAGTCGAGTTAGCGATGTCAGTCCATCCGTCTGTCCGTGTGTGACCACGTGAACATTGTAATCAAACTACAGGTCGTATGTGAACATATTTTGATGAAATTTGGTATGTAAGCTTCTATCAGCCATGGCATGAGCGCTATTGAAACACGCCAAAATCGATGCATGTTCAGATATAGCCACCACACAAATGACACCTATGAAATCGACTTAAATTGCCATATGATCCAAATTATCATATATCAGTAATACAAACATAAACCCTATATGACAATTCTTCGTCGAAGCCCCCCATATTATGCCGCTTCCCGATCTTCACTTAAAGCTATTGAAAAACAAAAATATTTCACCAATTTTTCTCAAATTTGGTTTGTATATGTTTTTGAAAAAAAAAAAATAACCTCACCAAATATGGTCAGGAGCGGTCCATTTTTCGCCCTAGTCCTCATATAAATATAACATCCGTCATGAACATTTTCATATTCAAAGAAAAAAATTAATAACAATGCCACTCAAATTTTGTTTATGCTTATTTTCTATAGCATTTAGTTGGGCCTAAGGGATAGGGTCCCTAAACGCATTGTATACGGTATACGGTCTAGACCGACTATAATTTTCTTACTAGTTTATCTCTTATTATCACTTTTTGAAGCTCAAAAAACCCAGACCATTTACATGTTCTTAAATTTTTTTCCTTTTTGTCAGGTGTTGTAACTATACAACTCAAGTTTCGACTGTTAATGTTTTTGAAAATACCTTTGTAAATGTACCTGTCAAAATAAAAAAGATTTTACACATTAATATAATTTAACAATTAAGCGCATTGTACCTCAATCCTTTTTTATAAATATTAAACAACTCGTGTCAACTCTACCGTTTCCTTGTTCTGTCAGTATAAAAGACAAATAAACTCACACAAAAAAAAATACACCGGTACAACCAACTTTTGTATTTATAACACACAGACAGATGGACGGCCATCGTTAAATCGACTCAGAAAGTAATTTCGAGTCGATCCGTATAACAAAAGATGAGTATATGTCCAATATTTTTGGTAGTTACAAACATCAGGGCAAACTCATTATACTTTAACCACATAGTGGAAAACTTTTGTATTTATAAATTTTGAACAAAATATCTAACCTTGGATCAGAAAATTTGCTCCGGTGCTTACGTGCGGAAACTGACGGGTATACAATGGGGTATAGGAGTGCAGGGGAGGGTTTGGACTACAGAAGAGTGCAAGATTTTTTTGATGGCTTTTGATGGGCAGGAGTTATGCTCTATTAAGTAGGATATTTTCAGCAAATTTGGACCAGTTTTAAAAATATTTTTGTTTAATTTCTAAAAGATTTAGTGACCTTGTATTTCTAACATTGATAGCTTAGAAGTTACAAAATTATAAACAACTTATTTTACTTTAAAATCTTTTAAGGCAAAAAGTTACAGTCATTTAAAAATTAAAATTTACAAAGATATTTTTAATTTTATCAAAATACTGAGAAAGTCCATTTTTGAAGAACGTGTTCGCTTTGATCTAGTTTGCTTTCAAATGAATAACATAACTTTAAAATCGGTAACCATAAAAAATGAGTTCTGGCCGCCTTCTCAAAATATGGTCCACAGCGCGGCACCACAGAGTGTGAACTTGACCTCATATGTCATTAAGAGTTTGTGAAATGGTTCGCCGTCAACCATTCTAGCAACTGTTTGGCCATATTGGAAATGACATGGCCAGTCTGCCAAAAATATCCTTTGAGTTAATTGCACTTTAATGTAAACAAATGCAAGTCATCCTTTAAAATTCACCCCAAAGTGGTCCTACTGACGTCAAAATGCTGGGCCTACTGACGCTATGACTCATTTATGTTCTCGGATACACTCTATCCTATCGATAATTACCAACATGTGAACGACCCCCACTTTCATGTGTTCAGGAGACGGAATAGTGTTAAGAAACAGAAATTCTTGACCACGAAATTGTCAACGATATGCAAGAACTACTATTTTCAATACTATTTCGGTACGTTGTTTTGGTATAAAGCGATACGTTGAGAAAACATGTGTTCAAAAACATGATTGACAAATGTCAAAGTTATTAATTTTTGCATATCGACATAAAAGAAGGCGTGACCTGTATATATATATATATATATATATGTGACCCTACATAATCTTTCAAATTTCATGATTTCATTGGGAGGTGGAACAGCAATTCTAATCAAAAACGAAATTAAATATAAAGATTACACAAATTGCATTAAAGATTCTTTAAATATCTTGAGATATGTTTTGCAAAAATACCACTCATTCTTAATATGTTGTATCAGTATACTATCCATCGGGCAACAACGCCCATTTAAAAACTGACTTAAATCATCTTTTCGAATCCTTAAACATACAAGATCGTAATACTTTTTATATAATCTGAGGAGATTTTAATTGCAAAACACTCTAACTGGGGCAACTCTTCCAATAATACTAAAGAAAGCATTCTGAACAAATAGTTATCTGATAATGAAATTAGATTCAGGTGCAACTTATATTCTTCTGTAACACCTTCATTCCCCCGTTGTGGTTCATTTTAGACCTATGTTTAGTGGACTCTCGTCTATATATACATAAAGAGAATAGCTCATTAAATTGTCTCAAAACCATAGATTATGATAGGGACCATAATACTTTACAAATTTTTATTATAAATAAAGAAAATGACCACCCGCTTTCCTTTTTTAAACAACCTCCACATTCTAAATTAAATTTAAAAAAATTAATTGGAAACAATTTAAAATTAAGATACTAAATGAGTTTATTAATATTGAACCACTACCAAATAACAGGAATCTTAGAAATTCCGAAATCGATTTCTATTTATGCAAATTAAATGAACTTATTATAAATATAACAGAAAAAATTGTCCCCAAGTTTTATAAGTGTGACACAACTGAAAAAAATAAAAATCCAATCATAAAAAAATTACAAATAGAAAAAGTAAAATTCTTACTATTATAATATTATAATAATTTAATAATTATTAAAAAACATATCAGATGAGAAGATATTCGTAAGGAAATAATTTGTTTTAAAGCTAAATTAAAATTAATTAAGAAATTAATAAGTAACGACTTCGTTATTGCTACAAATAGGCATTTCAAAGACAAACTTACAAGTATTGACCCCATGAATACATCATCAATGTTTACTGAAGCAAAGAAACAAGTAAGAGCGACACAGTCGTTGGATAATAGTATGTTGAAAATTTGCAAAGAGGACGAAATGTTGTTAAGAGTTTGAAAATCTTTTTTTGTATTACTCCTTCTGAATGTACAATATGTCAATAGTGTTGTGTCAAAACTTCAAGTCAATTGGAGCAAAACTTGAAAAGATACAGCGTTACCAGCGACCGGCCTCATACGGTATGTCGTATATAAATCAGTTTTTAAAAAATTTTAAATCGATTTTCTCGCAATTAAATGTTCGAAGTCCGTGAACATCATAACTCAAAATCTACTTGACCGATTCTTTTAAAAATTTACACACTATATCTATACACATAAATCATCAGGTAACCATTTTTTATTTTCCATTCCCATTTTTTAATAACAAATTCCCGAAATTTTATAGCAAAAATCGTGTTTTCACTTCAAAATGCTGCCAAAAATAAAAAAAATAAAAAATAAAAAACTCTTCGTGATTACCTCGGGAAATATGTTACCTTTTAAACGCATTTCGATTTTTTTATTACACATGATGCGGTAACGAGTTATGATGTTCACCGCAAAACAACAACGCCTCCGGAGATTCGCTGTCACGGACTTTTTTATTAAAATTTTTAATTGAAAATTTTTTTAAAGATTCTTCGAATGTTATGCTATAACGTGTAATAAATAATAATAAATAATCCAATCCAACATTATTCATATCTTCAAAAATTATGAAAATATGAATTTATAACTTTTAAAACTTTAAACTTGCGTGCAATAAGCTTACTGCCGAATATTAGTAAAATTTTCGAAGTTTACATAAATAGCAATATAATAAAATATTGCGGAAAGAAATATTTAACTAATAAAAGAAAATTTGGATTTAAATTCAAACACTATACATGCCATGCAATACATATGCTTGTTTCAAATGTACATTGGAATTTAAATTAATCGTTATGCACAGGTGCTTGTCTAATTTACTTCGAAAAAGCTTTCGACAGTATTTGGATTCCTGGCTTAATATAAAAATTATTCAAGTACAAATTCCCTCTTCATTTAATTATACTCTTATATAATATGCTATATAACAAATCATTATACCCAAACCACTATGACTTTGTGCAGCTGTTTGTAACAATCAAAAACATTTGACCTACACCCATCTTTAATTATACCGATCGAGTCAGAATCACTAACTGATTCGATTTAACGATGTCCGTCCGTCCGTCCGTCTGTGTGCCCATGTAAAGCTTTTAATCAAACTGCAGGTCGCAAATATCAATATATTTTGATGAAATTTGGCATTTGATCTTTTATCGGCCATGGGATGAACGCTATTGAAATTGGTGGGAATCGGTCCATGTTCAGACCTAGCCCCCAAACAAATGACCCGTATGAAATCAACATATATTGCCATAAGATCCAAATTATCATACAAATCTTAGTCAAATTGGGTTTGTATGTATATATTACATCCATTAATCAGTAGTCCAAAAATGATCCCTATTGGATAACTCTTAGTCATTGGCCCCATATAGAGATGCTTCCCGATCTTCACTTAAATCTATCAAAAAACAAAAATATTGCACTGATTCTTCTCAAATTTAGTTTGTATATAGTTTTGCAAAAGACAAGAGACTTTACCAAACATGGTCAAGATCGGTCCATTTTTGGGTCTAGTCCCCATATAGATATAGCATCCGATATGAACTTTTTCATATTTGCAGCCGAAAAAATTAATAAAAATCCCACTCAAATTTGGTTTATGCTAATTTTCTATATCCAGTTAGTTGGGTCTGAGAGACAGGGTCTCTAAACGCATGGTATAGGGTATCATATAGTCGGTCTCGACCGACTATAATTTTCTTACTTGTTTTTAATTTGTAATAAGAACAAAATTAGTTCAAAGAAATTTTTATTGGTAAATGGTTGGTTTGCAACAAGGTATGGTCAATTCGCCATTTCTTTATAATTTGTATATTTATGATCTCTTAAAATTGACAATATTATCGCGCTTGCTGATGATATTATTATTTATCATGCCCATAACAAAATTGAGAAAAATAATGAAAAATTAAATAATTATTTTCAAACTGTTGAAGAATATGCTAGTGATTGGAAAATGAAAATTAACACTAATAAATGTGAATCTACACTTTTTCGTACCCCAACAGGAAAATGCAATCACAATATTAAAAATAATTGGAAATCCTTTGGTATATAATCCATGCAAAATATAACCATTCCAAATAAACAAATAGTTAAATATTTAGGTATTCACCTGAATAAATTTTTGTCTTTCAATAACCATATAAATTTCCAAATAATAAAAACAAGAAATGTTTTTTTATGTATAAAAAATTATTTTTCTCAACACATTAAATCAAAGGTTAAAATTCTTTTGTACCAGTCATTAATACGGTCTATCCTAACAAATGGTTGCCAAATATGTTTCAACATATCGCCATCCTATATGGAAAAATTTTGAATCTTTCAAAGAAAATGTTTGAGGGCCTGTACATCCCTCTGTGCATCTTCAAACAGTAATTATCTCAAATATATATCAAACAAAAAGCTATATTATGCTGCAGAAATAAATAGAATTGATAACTTTATCATACACTTAATAATAAATCATATTAACAAAAACTTGAAATGTCATGGAAATAGTTTAACTATGGCTCCTTATTACTCCAGCGATGAATATATACCAATATAAAAGCTGTATATACCAATCAACTTACAAATGACAATTGCAGATTTGATACTAGCATTTAGTTACGAGATAAAAATATAATCCCAAATCTAAACAAAAGAAAGTACTGGTGGCTTAATAAATAACCTTACAACTTTCAACATTTTTATCATTTGACTACAGTTTTTTCTTATCTACTATAAAAGTAATTATTTTTCTTTAAATTTTTTCATTACATATCATTTATATTATCTACAAATACTCTTGAGTTATGTAAAGACCATAAGCAATTAATGTAATGTAATTGAGCACCCGAATATGGGACTATGTATAACAAAATGTAAATATACACTACTTGTTTATTTTTAGTTTTATTATATTATTTTTGCTTAAATAAACGTTACACAAAAAAAATTCATGAATAATTAACCTTCAATTTTAGTATTTATGAATTTCATGAATTCATGAAATTTGACATACTCGGTTGGTTTTCTTGTACATGGTCACAATATTTGTTTTTTAGATTAAGTTTTTACAGTAGATTTTCACATAAATTAGCCTTAATATAGAAAATAATTTACTTAAATCTATTACGAATGATCAAAGTAATATCAGTGCTACAAACACTTCTAACATTGACATCTATATAATGCAAAATAAATCGTCAATCTTATTAATGAATAAGTCCCAAATATGATCTGAATAAAGGTTGGTGTATTTAAATATCTCCCTGTGCCTGGCTGTGGAATAATTTGACGACAACATTAGTTAGAATTAAATTGTTTAACTACAACAACAATGATATATTTAGATTACAGATAAAAAAAATATTTTACTTTGATAAAGAGTGAGGAATAATAATGTTGGCTGCGGTTGACCCTTTTTTAAAGTCGTTGGGATATGCTAAAGCATACTAAAGAGTTTCCATTGATATTATAAAATAATCACTTTCACAAGGAGGACTTATTTTGAACGAAAATTTAATAAAGGTCAAATTACTTCGTGTATAAGGTTAAAGTGATAAAGAGAAGTTTTTAAACATAAAAGTAAATTTGGGGTTATAAAATTGTTAATAGTTCCGTAATGAAGTAAATTTAGGTATTTTAGTATGTGCGGCTACCAAAGACTAGGCCTATTATAATTCATCAATATATTTCTTAGTAACTACAAGAATGAAAAATAAGTATTGTCATGTTTAATAGGATTGCTCATTTTGAGATTAATTGTAATAAACGCTGTATGGTATGAGAACTGATCCTTAGCCACTGATTTTTAGTCCTGACTCAACGTGTTAGTGACTGACCAAAAAGTGCAAGTTCGAAGTATGTGAGCTAAATGTAGATTTAAACCTCACGGGCGCCCTAAGTAGAAAATTTTGTACTTGTTTTTTATGTTTCTATCTTCTATTTTTATACCCTATACCACTATGTGGTTTGGGTATAATGCCTTTGTGCTGCTGTTTGTAACTACCAAAAATATTTGACCTAGTCCCATCTTTTCTTATACCGATCGAATCAGAATCACTTTCTGATTCGATTTAACGATGTCCGTCCGTCCGTCCGTCTGTGTGCCCATGTAAAGCTTGTAATCAAACTGCAGGTCGCAACTATGAATATGTTTTGATGAAATTTGGTATATAAGCTTTTATCAGCCATGGGATGAACACTTTTGAAATTGGTGAGAATCGGTTCATGTTCAGACCTAGCCCCCATACAAATGACCCCTATGAAATCAACATAAATTGCCATAAGATCCTAATTATCATATAAATCTTAGTCAAATTGGGTTTGTATGTGTTTATTACATCCATTAATCAGTAGTCCAAAAATGATACCTATTGGACAGCTCTTAGTCATAGGCTCCATATAGAGCTGCTTCCCGATCTTCACTTAAATCTATCAAAAAACAAAAGTATTGCACTGATTCTTCTCAAATTTTGTTTGTATATATTTTTGCAAATTATAAGAAACTTTACCATATAGATATAGCATCCGATATGAACTTTTTCATATCTGCAGCAAAAAAATTAACAAAAATCCCACTCAAATTTGGTTTATGCTTATTTTCTATGTCCAGTTAGTTGGATCTATTAGATAGGGTCTCTAAACGCATGACCGACTATAATTTTCTTACTTGTTATATCATAAAATATACTGCGAACAGTGTCTATTAAGATTTTACTGATGTATACAACTACCAAAATACTTGAGGCACCCATTACACTTTGGAACAAATTCAGGTAAGCAAAAGTTAGGTTGATTCTGAGAGTGAGGGGAGAAAATAGAGGCTACATTAGAAGACCCGTAATGCGGCGTTTGTTTATGTTAGTTCGAATTTTTTTCTAATCAACCTACGAACTTTGCAGTCAAATGCCGATTTTCAGAATTTTGTTTATATGGCTTTTTCGGCTATAACTCGTCGACTAATTGATATTTTTTCAATCTGTGAAAGCCAAATTATTGCTAGAGACCTGAGCAACAATTAAAATTAAAAATTGATTTAGAAAATTTTTGTGGTGCTTATGAAGCAAAATGTTGGAAAAATTATTTTTTTTCATGCTTTTTGAAAATATTTTCCACAAAACTAAGTCTTTTTTGCTTTCTGTTTGATCTATAATATGCTTCGCAGTTTCTTCAATAAATTTTATTTGAAAAGAAAATGGTCTTAGTCGATAATTTGCATTAAAAATTCCAAAACCATTAAATAAATAGCGATTTAGGTAGAAGTAATTAAAGAGGGAAGTTCCAAGAGTTAGGAATTAGTAAAAAAAATTTTTTGTTTTCAACCACCGCACAGTTAGCGATTTTTTTTATTTCGTACAGGCGAACTAATTTCAAAAATGAAGATTCAGTTAAGACTCGAAACTTAGCCGAAGCTGATGTCTTTCAATTTTCGCTCGGTCGTGATAAAATTCGTTATTAATTTTTTTGGAACTTATTTCATTTTGTGAGTGATTTAATTTAAGTCCATCGGTTTCATACAAATAACAAAAAAAATATTGTATAATATATATTGTATTCAAAATGTCGGAACCGAAATGTAAAATGGACCATTTTTGTAATGTTTGTGGACGTTTCATAGCAAGCGATGAAAAATGTGGCAATGCGAGTGATTTTTCTTTTTTTGGAAGCCTATAAACAATTATTCTCGCAAGAGTTTATCACTGACGTAAACTATGCCCCTAAGAAAGTTTGCTTTAATTGCTATTCAACTCCTATGCAATGGAAAAGTGAAAAGAAAGAGGCTATGGATGTATCGACTACCATAAAACTTTGAATAGAAGGAAAGCAAAGAATAAAACTTATGTAGCAGTGCCAAGTGTCCAATTACCATTACCGCACTCAGCATTCGTTCCAGTACCAACATACCGAAGTATTGATCTTCAAACAGATATCAGTACTAAAACCGCCGCTGCCACATCCATGGATTTCTTCTCAGAATACGACCTAGGTGAAGGTACATCCTATGAAACATCAAAGGACCCAATCCTAGTCACACAAAACCAATTGGATGGAATTGTTGCAAATTTGTGTTTGACTCAGAAAAAATCAGGCTTCATTTTTGAAAGGAAATAATTTGCTGGCGAAAGGTACCAAAGTTACAGCATATCGAAAATGTCAAAAAGAGTTAGAAAAGTTCTTCAATGTGAATGATGCAAAAAATTTCGCTTATTGCAACGATATTGAAAAGTTAATGGAGATGATAGGGTTAACATATAAAAAAGATGATTGGCGTTAATTCATCGATAGTTCACTAATCAGCTTAAAAGTTGTGATTTTGCACAAGACAAATAGAATGCCTTCTATTCCGATTGCGTATAGCACTGACACTAGTGAAAAATTCGATAATTTGAAACACATTCGGGAAGTTGTCAAATATAACGAACACTAGTGGCAAATTTGCTGCGACCTCAAAATAGTTTCATTGATTACAGGCTTAACAGCATCTGGCCGTCCAAAATATCTGTGTTTTTTGTTGCGATTTGGATTCACGGTACGGAGAAGGTATTAAAGGAAGGAACCAGTACAAAAAGTATAACTGGAATACTCGCATTGGACGGAAATGGCCTAAGGACAATAGGCTACACGAAAGTCTTGTTCCTGAAATGAAAATTTTGTTGCCGTTGCTCCACATTAAACTTGGCATTGCTAAAATTTTTTTGAAATGTATTGCAAAAAGACCAGCAGTATTCAACCGCTTAAAAGATATTTACCCAAAACTAAGTAACGCCAAAATTCAGGAAGGGGTTGTTAATGGTCCCGACATACGGAAACTAATGAGTCGTCAAGATTTTGACCAAGTTCTGACAGGCCGAGAATTAAATGCATGGCTCGCATTGAAAGCAGTCATTAAAGGACTTTTGGGTAAAGAAAGCAAAGGCAACTACAGGCAATCTGTTGCAAACATGTTGGCAGCTCTCGATGAAATTGGGGTTAAGATGTCGTACAAAATTCATCTCTTGCATCAGCATCTTGACCAACTCGCTCAACAGTTGCCAACTGAATCTGATGAGCAAGGCGAACGTTATCACCAAACTGCGCTTCCATTTGAAATAAGGTAACTATAGAGTGTGCATATTTTTAGTTCCTAGATTTTTCTAATATCTTTATCAGAGTGCACAATTTAAAGATGTCAACGATTGAAAACTATTTTCGTTTCAGGTACAGAGAAAGAAATCTCCAGATGCAATACTCGCTGAAATTTGTTGGTGATATAAAAACATCTTTGAAGAAGAGGAAGACAAGGAAAAAGAGGAAGAAGGGGAAGACAAAGATGAAATTCCAGAATATCTGTTGGACGTAATTATCGACCTTTCTGATGATGATGACGATGACCAAGATATTAGAGAGAGCAGTGATGTTGATCCACAGCCACCTGCTAAACGGCAACTGGCCAAATCGTTAATTTAATTTATTTAATTTTTTTACTTAAAACTTTTCATAACTAACATTTCAAAAATATATTTTTTTCATATTTTTGTAATTTCTTTTACAATGTTTCTTCAAAACCAACACTGAATAAAATTGGTACATAAAAAATGAGAAGTAAATTAATATTAAGCTGGAAAACGCAAGTTTTGTATTATGATTGTTTTCTTTTCAAATGAAATTTATTGAAGAAACTGAGAAGCATATTATAGATCAAACAGAAAGCAAAGAAGACTTAGTTTTGTGAAAAATATTTTCAAAAAGCATGAAAAAAAATAATTTTTCAAACATTTTGCTTCATAAGCATAACAAAAATTTTCTAAATCAATTTTTTTAAAAATTTTATTTGTTGCGCAGGTCTCTAGCAATAATTTGGCTTTTACAGATTGAAAAAATATCAATTAGTCGACGAGTTATAGCCAAAAAACCATATAAACAATATGCTGAAAATCGACATTTGACTGCAAAGTTCGAAGGTCGATTAAAAAAAAATTCGAACTAACAGAAACAAACGCCGCGATACGGGTCTTCTAATTTAGCCTCTATTTTCACCCCTCACTCTCAGAATCGACGACCTAACTTTTGCTAACCTGCATTTGTTCCACAGTGTTATTATACAATCGACTCAGAATAACTTAGTGAATTAAAAATTTTCGTCCGTCGGTCCATCTAAACTAAATGTGTGAAATATAAATATATTTTAATAAAATTTGGTATAAAATCTTCTCTCGGAAATATAAAGGACCCTATTGAAATTGGTGAAAATGAATATATATAAATACTAATCTAGGCTCCATAAAAATAAACCCTATGAGATCAACTTACATTATCCTAATATCCAGATTATCAGATTGATCATGGTCAAATTTTGTTTCTATTTATTACTTATACCGATTAATCAGTAGTCTGAAAATTATTGCATAGATTTATCTCAGATTAGACCCTATATAAAAATTGCATTTGATATGAACTTTTTGATGTTATTTAAAATTTTTTACGCTTACACTGTAACCATTTATTTCCTAAAAAAAGTTGGATCGAAGGTACATTATCGTATAGTTGGTGAAAATTAACCATAAATATCATACAATTTATTAAAGTGTACAAAAAAAAAACCCGAATTATTCATAAAACCAGGACTTGACTTTTAACTTGCTGTTCAATCTCATATTTTTGGGGTATAAAAATAATGCGTAGAAATTTGTTTCTTTTTTGTTATATCAATATTGGCTAGAAAATTACTGAAGACAAAGTTGGTATAGCTGAATCGTATACATACATATTATATCTATTACATACAGTAGCGTTAATTTACTCGTATAACCTCAATGACCTCATCCAGTATGTTATTGACGAAGTCTGTTATAATCCATCCCAAAAACCAACGAAACAATACAATATCGTTAACGATATGATAGTTTAAAATGATATCGTTATGATAATGATAACAGTATGATAATAAAATAACAGTAGAAGAATACCATAGGTTTATATTTCAATACAAAAAAATAAGAAAAATCTTTTAATTTATCTAATTAGTATGTTTCAATCTATTTTCAATATGGTTATAATAATCGAATTTTTTATTTTGGCACGTTCTTTGGAAACATTTTTTATATTCATTATATTTTCGCTTATCATAAATACTCTGAGATTTTCTAAACGACTTTTACATGGATACTTTACATTATGTACAATTTGTTCGCCATAAAAATATTGGGTTTCATATGATTTTAAGACAACTTGATGATAAACATCATTCAGAATATCGTTTAATTTAACGCAATAATTTCCTTTGTTTTTGGCAATATGTTTATCTTCCATTCGTGATCTTATATGCTAAATACAACATATTTACTTAGAAAGTAATATTAGTTTACTATACATTTTAAAACACTCTTTTTACTTCGCAAAGAAAATGTTTACTGCATATACTTTTGACAATCAATTTGTAATATTACATTTTATTCTTTACTCTGTCTCAATTATTTATCTGTGGTGATTTTATTAAATTTTATTTCTATTTTATTTGAAAATTTTGTTTCTAATTTAAACAACCAATATTTGACCTACTTTTTTCCTCCCAAAATATGATGTTTAGAGAAAGCTTCAAGTATTGGTTGAAAGTTTGTATCTGTGAAGAAGTTTGTTGTTTTTTTTTTTTATAGTATTACATTGTAACGATATAGGCATGTTATAATATGTAAACTTTTGTTTTATATACACATTTTTTTATTTATATGTTGCTGTTGCTACTTATGCCTCGTTTGTTTGCGACTGCCAAAAATATTAAATAGAAAGGTTTAATCCCTCTTTTTTTTTAAATCTGTTTGAGCATTATTTTTGCTTTTAAGTTCGCTGTGTTGGTGTTGTTAGCTTTATGGATTTTTGTTTGTCGTTGATAGAATTAAGCTTAAATTATATGAAATTTTTATGTAGTTCTACACTTAAGTCTGTACTAGAACTTCAGTTGTGTGTAAGTTGTCAGAAAAATATATTTTGTTGTCCCTTTTTTATATTTTAAGTATTCTGTTGAAATCTAAGACCTGTTGGAAAATATGTTCTAGTATAAATTTATATATGCATGACTTGAATATATATAAAATAAAGTTGTTTCTAAATAGCGATTTACAAAAGACTTGTCGGCATAGATTATTGTCAGGCATGTAAGGACACATGCTATAGGAGTTGATATTAACCATGTCGAAATTCTGGAATGATAAAGCTGTCTGTTATGCACCAATGGATAACTTCAATTAATAGACCATTTCTAGCTATTCATAATTACATGCTGAAGTTCTCTAGAAATATATATGCAAGGTTCATGCTGATGTGTCAAATATTATCCAACTGGTATGTATTTTTTGAGTAGAATACATAAACAGAGAATTTTTCCATAATTTAATACTATTAAACCAGTGTTGTAGGTGAATTAACCTTTGACATATTTTAAAATAACAATGTTTTGCAACAAGGTTATATTATTTTTTTAATTTGCTGCCTCTTCAAGATATGGATTATACATCTGTGGTCACAAGAGATAACCGCCTAAGTCGACTTAATACTGATTCAAGTTATGTATGCTATCATATTCTACTAGAAATGCTTTACATTTACGTGAAATCCCCATATCTCTAGCGCTGTTTAATAAAAAGTTATTAATGAAAACATACTGACCTAAGTCGTAATGAAGCCCCTTTATATTTATATAAAAAGTAATTTTTCTCAAAAGCATGACCTTCGACTTAGGCGGTTAATGCTTGTGACCACAGATATATAAACAATGATTACAAACCAACTTGGAGTTAAATAAAATTAAGTTTTCGTGCAGTAGCTAAGATTATAACATTAGATCGCAGTTTCTATTTGTGAGTGAAAAACAAATACACATATATTTTAGTATGCAATGTGTACTCATATATAAACATATATATTTCAAAGTTGTTTTATACAACAGTTAAAGTTGGATAAAGTTTAAATAGATTCTTTGATTGGATTCTCATTAGGTTCTTTTCAGTAACGGCATGTGAATTTAACTTTTTGTAAAACAAAGTATCTACTGCTTTTTGCTACTGAGGACGGTTGGTGACTCGACCCAAATTGGCTGTCTTGCAGAATATAGATCAGCTCTTGCAAAAAAATATACCATTTTTTTTTTTTTTCTTTATTTAAAGCAAACTCATTTGATCTTGCACCTGATTGATTTCTAACTCAATCACTAAAATGATAAATAACGAAAATATTTGTAAAAAAACAAACAATTATGTATAGTTTCAAGGTATATCTAATTTTGTAGCACTTTTTTTTAAATTTCTCTTCAAATTATGATCCGATCATTTTGTGCTCTTAGAAATGATAATTTACTCTTTGCAAGTATTTTTAATTATTGTACAGTGAAAGATTTTTAAGTTTTTCTTATTGCATTTTTAGAAATGTTTCATATTTTTGAGGTCATTTTAAAAATATGTTCACTGTAATTCACTTGTGAAATAATATTGAGGGTAACTGGTAGTGTGAAAAGGGATTTTTTTTTTTTATTTTCATATGCCTTGCGTTTACAGTTTAACTAATATTCATAAACGTCAAATTTCAGTGTGTAAAAATCAAAAACTATTGTTAAGTAAAATTTCTGGAAGAATGGGAAGTAGTCTCTGTGTAGTCCAAAATTTTTTATGTGTAAACACGCTTGTAAAAATGACAAATGAAAAATGAAAAATGAAAAATAAAAATTAAAAAAAAAAATTTAAAATGAACAAGTAAGAAAATTATAGTCGGTCTAGACCGACTATACGATACCCTATACCATGCGTTTAGAAACCCTATCTCTTAGGCCCAACTAACTGGACATTGAAAATAAGCAAAAACCAAATTTGAGTGGGATTTTTATTAATTTTTTTGCTTTTAATAGATTTAAGTGAAGATCGGGAAGCAGCTCTATATGGGGTCAAAGGGATCATTTTTGGACTACTCATTAGTGGATGAAATGAACGCATACAAACCCAATTTGAGTAAGATCTATATGACAATTTGGATCTTATGGAAATTTATGTCGATTTCATATGGGTAATTTGTATGGGGCTAGGTCTGAACATGGACCGATTCTCACCAATTTCAATAGCGTTCATCCCATGGCCGATGAAAGCTTATGTACCAAATTTCATCAAAATATATTCATATTTGCGACCTGCAGTTTGATTACAAGCTTTACATGGACACACAGACGGACGGACGGACGGACGGACGGACGGACGGACATTGTTAAATCAACTCAGAAAGTGATTCTGATTCGATCGGTATAATTAAAGATGGGTCTAGGTCAAATATTTTTGGTTGTTACAAACAGCAGCACAAAGTCATTATACCCAAACCACATAGTGGTATAGGGTATAAAAATTAATCTTTGAAAATGAAAAATGAAAAATGCAAAATTAACCATTTGAAATAATATATAATAATAAATATTTTTATACTAGCAGAATCCCTGCAGCAGTCTGCTATAAGTGATACATAGATGACGCTTTCTGTTTGATTTTAAAAAAGTGAGAAAAAAGAATCTTTACACATCTCTCCTTTGATCGGACTCACATGATTTTTATACCCTATACCACTATGTGGTTTGGGTATAATGACTTTGTGCTGCTGTTCGTAACAACCAAAAATATTTGACCTACACCCATCTTTAATTATACCGATCGAATGAGAATCACTATCTGATTCGATTAACGATGTCCGTCCGTCCGTCCGTCTGTGCGTCCATGTAAAGCTTGTAATCAAACTGCAGGTCGGAAATATGAATATATTTTAATGAAATTTGGTATTTCATCTTTGATCGGCCATGGAATGAACGCTATTGAAACTGGTGAGAATCGGTCCATGTTCAGACCTAGCCCCCATACAAATGACCCCTATGAAATCAACATATATTGCCATAAGATCCAAATTATCACACAAATCTTAGTCAAATTGGGTTTGTATGTATATATTACATCCATTAATCAGTAGTCCAAAAATGATCCCCATTGGACAACTCTTAGTCATAGGCCCCATATAGAGCTGCATCCCGATCTTCACTTAAATCTATCAAAAAACAAAAATATTGCACAGATTTTCTCAAATTTGGTTTGTATGTATTTTTTCAAAGTATAAGTGACTTTACCAAATATGGTCAGTATCGGTCCATTTTTCGACCTAGTTCCCATTTAAATATAGTATCCGATATGAACTTTTTATCTGCAGCGAAAAAAACTAATAAAAATGCCACTCAAATTTGGTTTATGCATATTTGCTATATCCAATTAGTTGGACTGAAGAGATAGGGTCTCTTAACCATGCTATAGGGTATCGTATATTCGGGCTAGACCGACTATAATTTTCTTACTTGTTTAATGATCGGGATGAAAAAAGAAAAATACAGACCGAGATATAAATCACTTTTCGCGTTCAACGAATCATTTTTCTTACATCCTGAAATCTATACTACAAGAAAGGTGGAGTAATGGTTTCTAAATCCACGATAAAATATGGTTTACTCAAAAGTGAAACCAGATTATTCTCCCATGAGTACCAATTGTAAAAATGTAAACCAAGGTTAATCCATTTATATATATT
This sequence comes from Cordilura impudica, assembly GCA_963682025.1. NCBI lineage: Eukaryota > Metazoa > Arthropoda > Insecta > Diptera > Scathophagidae > Cordilura > Cordilura impudica. Next base: position 114,819,767 of record OY821517.1, read on the forward strand.
TTTTTTCAATCAAGCAATCACACAATATTTATACCCTATACCACTATGTGGTTTGGGTATAATGACTTTGTGCTGCTGTTTGTAACAACCAAAAATATTTGACCTAGACCCATCTTTAATTATACCGATCGAATCAGAATCATTTTTTGAGTTGATTTAACAATGTCCGTCCGTCCGTCCGTCCGTCCGTCTGTGTGTCCATGTAAAGCTTGTAATCAAACTGCAGGTCGCAAATATGAATATATTTTGATGAAATTTGGTATATAAGCTTTTGTCGGCCATGGAATGAACTCTATTGAAATTGGTGAGAATCGGTCCATGTTCAGACCTAGCCCCCATACAAATTACCCCTATGAAATCGACATAAATTGCCATAAGATCCAAATTGTCATATAGATCTTACTCAAATTGGGTTTATATGCGTTCATTACATCCATTAATGAGTAGTCCAAAAATGGTCCCTTTGGCCCCATATAGGGCTGCTTCCCGATCTTCACTTAAATCTATTAAAAAACAAAAATATTGCACTGATTCTTCTCAGATTTGGTTTGTATATATTTTTGCAAAATACAAGAGACTTTTCCAAACATGATCAGGATCGGTCCATTTTTGGACCTAGTCCCCATATAGATATAGCATCCGATATGAACTTGTTCATATCTGCAGCCAAAAAAATTAATAAAAATCCCACTCAAATTTGGTTTTTGCTTATTTTCTATGTCCAGTTAGTTGGGCCTAAGAGATAGGGTTTCTAAATGCACGGTATAGGGTATCGTATAGTCGGTCTAGACCGACTATAATTTTTTTACTTGTTTACTATGGAATACATTTTCACAAGTGGACTTTGGATGTGCCTTCAAGAAAATTTGGTTCTTATGTTCCCCAGATGTGAACCATATCGAAAATGTGTTGGGAATTATATGTCATCATATTTATGATGAAAACCCCCCAATATGATGACATGTTTTCATTAAGAACAGTGTTTTTGGAAGATTGAAACAAAACTGATCAGAATGTAATTACAAATTTGGTTGAAAGCGTAGAAAAAGGAATTTTTAGTTTCATTCATTCAAAAAAACAAAATAATAATAACCCATAAACACCAAGTTTTTATTATACTCCCTTTGTTTGTAAATTAAGTTTACCATATCGTTTCAGTTTTACTTAACAATTGTAAATTCTATAGTCAAACAATTTTTTTGCAATGATTTTTTATACAATATCTATACCCTATGTGGTTTGGGTATAATGACTTTGTGCTGCTGTTTGTAACTACCAAAAATATTTGACCTAGATCCATCATTTATTATACAGATTGACTCAGAATCACTTTCTGGGTCGATTTAGTGATGTCCGTCCGTCCGTCTGTCCGTCTGTGTGTCCAAGTAAACCTTGTGATCAAACTACAGGTCTCAAATATGAGTATATTTTGATAAAATTTGGTACATAAGCTTTCATGTGCCATAGGATAGATGCTGTTGAAACCGGTGAAATTCGGTCCATGTTCAGGCCTAGTCCCCATACAAATGACCCCTATGAAATCGACATGAATTGCTACAAGATCCAAATTATCATATAGATCTCAGTCAAATTGGATTTGTATGCGTTTATTATATCAATTAATCAGAAGTCCAAAAATAATCCCAGTAGGACAATTCTTAGTCATACGCCCCATATAGAGCTGCTTCCCGATCTTCAATTAAATCTATCAAAAAACAAAAATATTGCACAGAATTTTCTCAAATTTGGTTTGTATATATTTTTTCAGTGACTTTACCAAATATGGTCAGGATCGGTCCATGTTTCGATCTAGTCCTCATATAAATATAGCATCCGATATGAACTTTTTCATATCTGAATCCAAAAAAAAATTAATAATGCCACTCAAATTTGGTTTATGCTTGTTTTCTATATCGAACAGATAGTATCTCTAAACTATGGTATAGGGTATCGTATAGTCGGTTTAGACCGACTATAATTTCTGACTTGTTTTTTATCATCACTAGAAGTCTGCCAGCAAAGTTTCAGTTCGATTGCATCACAGGAAAAGGGTTAAAAATCGATCCAAAGTTTTTGCGACAGACAAGCAAGCAGACTCTACAAGTTAATATAAAGGGAGTAAAAAAAGAACGATTAAATATAATAAACTTTTGTTTTGTTTAAAATTAAAATAAAGAGATGTTATATTTATGAAGCACTGAACAGCATAAATGTTGCACTAAGTAAAAGTACAGCAAAGAAGAATAACTTTTTCTAAGGGAAAAAAATTATATGAGAAATATTTACAGAAAAAAATTAAAAAAACTGACCTTATGATTATGAGACAAGTAAAAACCCTTAGACACAGAAACGGCATATACATATATATTATGATTAAATTTGCTTTTTTGTGTTTATTATGCCCTTAAATTACCACTCAAAACATAAAATATCTATGACAAATGTTTGTTTAAGCGTTGAACAGAGCTCACTGTACTTACTTTCTGTCTAACTGGAGTGTATTACCACACACAGAAGGCGTTTTTTATTTCTATCAAATTTGTTGTTTACTTTGTTTTAATCCACGGTATTGAATCTGTTAAAGGACAGATATTTTTTTTCGCTAAACGCCCAATTTCTTATCGTTAAGTCGCCTAGAGTAAATAAATCAAACTCAAAATCGCTGAACCTGCACTTTTTACATTTGAATTTTTTTTTTTTTTTTTTCAATTTTCAGCATTCCTACATTTAAATCTGTGTTCTCTTGTTAAGCTCAATTCAAAAACTAAATTGAGTTTTGAAAAGTAGATGATGCAATAATGTTAAAAAATAATTGAGTTATAAAAAAAGATACACACGCCATATACACACCTTATCACCAAGGCATAATGTTAAATGCCACCAATATGAAGAATTTTATGAAAATCTTGGACAAAAATTCATCGTAGGGGGTGGTTTTAAAGCCAAACGCCACTGGTGGGGATCACGGTTAGCAAATCCAAAATAAAAAGAGGTGTACAAATGCAACTTGAAAAATCATTACTCTTCTTTAACAACAATATTGGCCAAGTGACTTAAGTGGAATACTATATACTTTGGATTTTGCTATTTTTAATGGTATTCTTAGATCATTGTGGGATATTTTTGATAATGATGATTTATGTTCTGACCACAGGCCACTAATTGTAACCTATAACAGTATGATGCAAACTTTCAGCAAAAAATTGTTAATAAAAACACTGACATACATTCTTTTCGAAACTGAATTGAAAGCAATCTTAACTTAAATATATCTTATAACACAGGAAGTGAATTGGAAGATGTTTTTGAATCTTCTACAAACCTAATACATGAGGCAGCATATTTATCTACCTCACAACAACAACAACAAATTACTGGGAACTAAGTAAGTGCATCTTTTGAAACAAGAAAGAGTTGTGAAGAATTTACAAATATACTAAAACCCTTTCAGATAAATCTAACTTGATTAGAGCAACAAATCATCTATGGAAAATTTTAAAAGCATTTAAAAATGAAAATACAGAAGACTTTCTAAGAAGTCTAGATGTTACAAGTAATGACAATTCAGTCTTTGGAAAGCTACAAAGTATCTAAAGCGTTCCATTAAAAAAAACGTACCAATTAAAAGTACAAAAGTACTGTGAGTTTCGAAATCATTTAGAGAATACGTTTAGTCCATTTTTTTGTTTGTCCGGTAAAAAACAAATTGATGAAATTTTACACTTTCTTGATGTACCCATTACAGCATTAATGCTGGAGTGTTATGGGTGTTGCCCAAAAAGGGTATTATTATTTTTCTAACAGCATTATTTAATTCAATTTTAAGGCTCAGCCATTTCCCAGAGAAATGGAAATATGTCAAAATCATACTGATCGCAAAACTTAATAAATGTGAAAAGCAAAAAATAATTCCTGATCATCAGTTTGGTTTCAGACATCAAAAAACTCATAAATTTTTATATGACAAGCCGAACATATCGATTTAGGTACTCTAACGTCTTTATCATTATAATTCGAAACTAATTTTATACTTTGTTTCATTTTATCGCCGATATTTTTAACTTTTTAACTTTTTTTTTTCTTTGCAACAGAAACATAACTTGGCTTTCTTCACTTCATAAGGAGCTGCATGATTAAGTTTTGATATTATACCAAAATGTTCAAATTGTAAGTAATTACAATGAATTACAAACGTAGACTAAAAAAAATAAAAAAAAATATAGCATGTGTGTCAAAATTAACGGTAGTTAGAACTCAGTTATATATATCTATGTATAGATCAATTATTTTTAAACATTATTGCAAATTTTTTTTTTTTAACTCAATTTAGTTTCTGAAATGGGCTCAACAAGAGAACACAGATTTGCATGTAGGAATGCTTAAAATGCAAAAAAAAATTCAAATGATCAAAAAAAAGTGCAGGTTCAGGGATTTTGGAGTTAGCATTTTTTTAATACATTTTTAAGTCACTGTGGGAAGCATTCTTATTTTTCAAAAGTTTTTTTAAATTGATCAACCATTCTTTTAATTCTTCAACAAAAATTTGTTTTTTGAATCAAACAGCCTTTCTTTTTCATTTGATTTATTAATGTCATTATGAAAATAATGAATATATCGCTTACAAACGTTTAAATTATTTTCCTTAAATGTTTTACTACAAGTAAGGCATTGGGGATTACCAAACGCATTTATAATCATAAATTATTTTCCGTGCATTAAACAAAAATCAGCATAAACAATTGTTGTATGAATGAACATGCCTGAATGTACAGTAACCCAAATAAAGGGTGGACCAACCATAACTACCGATGTTAGTTGTGAATCACGTCAAATTGTTTGCCCAACTTTATTTGACATTTCTTTGCGCCAGTCTTTGACAAATTCAAGCATGGAGAGGTACACTATTAAGGAGCGCGTTAAGATTGTTGAAGCCTTTTATGAAAATGAGCATTCAAATCAAAATGAATTTCATGCACTTCGTGATTTTTTTGGTCTACATAATTGACCAAATGATAACCGACTTTTGTGACCAGAAATTGAAGATATGGATCTGGACAATATATGGCTCCACTTGCCACACAGCCAACGAAACAACGACTCTTTAGTTCGAGAAATTCAATGGCCGTGTTATCTCACATTATGGCGATGTCAATTGGTCTTCAAGCTCATGTGTCTTGACACCGTTGGACTTCTTTCTTAGGGGATAATTAAAACAAAAAGTGTACTTCAATAAGCCAGGAACAATTCAAGTGCTACAACATTAGACAACTCGGAACATTAATGAAATTGATACTCAATTATGACTCAGCGTCAACGAAAATATTGACGATCGAATAGAGGTATCCCTCCGAAGCTGTGGCTAGCATTTGCCCGACATTTTATCTCAGGCATAATTGGCATAGATCCTTCTATCGTAATAAAGAAAAATTCAGTTAATTCCCTGAAACGTTCTTATTTTATTTACAATTTACATTGTGCATTGAAAATGGACCACCCTTTATATGTGTATTAATTAAGATAACTAATTAAGCTAAAATTTAAAAATCAATATGTATTTAAATTGTTGCTTTTCTAACCGTGAAACTAACCGAATATGAATGGGGCGAAGAAGAAACGTAGGTCTAGACCGACTATATCATACCCTATACCATGCGCTTAGAAACCTTATCTCTTAGGCCCAACTACCTGGATATAGAAAATAAGCATAAACTAAATTTGAGTGCGATTTTTATTAATTTTTTTGGCTGCAGATATGAAAAAGTTCATATCGGTTACTATATCTATATGGGGACTAGGCCCAAAAATGGACCGATCCTGACCATGTTTAGTAAAGTGTCTTGTATTTTGCAAAAATATATACAAACAAAATTTGAGAAGAATCAGTGCAATATTTTTGTTTTTTGATAGGATTAAGTGAAGATCGGGAAACAGCTCTATATGGGGCCACAGGGATCATTTTTGGACTACTCATTAATGGATGTAATGAACGCATACAAACCTAATTTGAGTAAGGTCTATATGACAATTTGGATCTTATGGCAATTTATGTCGATTTCATAGGGGCCATTTGTATGGGGACTAGGTCTGAACAAAGAGCGATTATCACCAATTTCAATAGCGTTCATCAAAACATATTCATATTTGCGACCTCCAGTTTGATTACATGGACACACAGACGGACGGACATCGTTAAATCGAATCAGATAGTAATTCAGATAGTAATTCTGGTTTGATCGGTATAATAAAAGATGGGTCTAGGTCAAATATTTTTGGTAGTTACAAACAGCAGCACAAAGTCATTATACCCAAACCACATAGTGGTATAAGGTATAAAAATATGTAAGAAAATATAGTCAATCTAGAATGACTAAGCAATACCCTGTTCTATGCAGTTCGAGCGAGGGTATTGGATTCAATTCTGGTGAGGCAATAACTGGATATATAAAAATTTTTAGAGCTATTGTTGTACCCAATACCACCATCACTTTCTGAGTCGATTTAGCGATGTCCGTCCGTCCGTCTGTGTGTCCATGTAAACTTTGTAATCAAACTGCAGGTCGCAAATATGAATATGTTTTGATGAAATTTGCTATATAAGCTTCTACCACCCAAAGGATAAACGCTGTTGGAATTGGTGAGATTCGGTACATGTTCAAACCTAGTCCCCATACAAATGACCCCTATGATATCGACATAAATTGCCATAAGATCCAAATTATCATATAGATCTCAGTCAAATAGGGTTTGTATGTGCTTATTATATCCATTAATCAGTAGTCCAAAAATAATCACTATAAGAAAATTCTTAGTCGTAGGGCCCATAAAGAGCTGCTTCCCGAACTTCACTTAAATCTATCAAAAAAAAAAAACAAGTAAGAAAATTATAGTCGGTCTAGACCGACTATACGATACCCTATACCATGCGTTTAGAAGCCCTATCTCTTAGGCCCAACTAACTGGACATTGAAAATAAGCAAAAACCAAATTTGAGTGGGATTTTTATTAATTTTTTTGGCTGCAGATATGAAAAAGTTCATATCGGATGCTATATCTATAAAGGGACTAGGTCCAAAAATGGACCGATCCTGATCATGTTTGGTAAAGTCTCTTGTATTTTGCAAAAGTATGTACAAACAAAATTTGAGAAGAATCAGTGCAATATTTTTGTTTTTTAATAGATTTAAGTGAAGATCGGGAAGCAGCTCTATATGAGGTCAAAGGTATCATTTTTGGACTACTCATTAGTGGATGTAATGAACGCATACAAACCCAATTTGAGTAAGATCTATATGACAATTTGGATCTTATGGCATTTTATGTCTATTTCATATGGGTAATTTGTATGGGGGCTAGGTCTGAACATGGACCGATTCTCACCAATTTCAATAGCGTTCATCCCATGGCCGATAAAAGCTTACGTACCAAATTTTATCAAAATATATTCATATTTGCGACCTGCAGTTTGATTACAAGCTTTAGATGGACACACAGACGGACGGACGGACATTGTTAAATCAACTCAGAAAGTGATTCTGATTCGATAGGTATAATTAAAGATGGGTCTAGGTCAAATATTTTTGGTTGTTACAAACAGCAGCACAAAGTCATTATACCCAAACCACATAGTGGTATAGGGTATAAAAATATTGCACAAATTCTTCTCAAATTTGGTTTGTATATATTTTTTAAAAATATAAGTAACTTTACCAAATATAGTCATGATCGGTCCATATTTCGACTTAGTCCCCATATAAATATAGCATCATACTTTTTCATATCTGCAGCCAAAAAAATTTATAACAATACCATTCAAATTTGGTTATGCTTATTTTTTATATCGAATTAGTTGGACCGAAGAGATAGGATCTCTAAACCATAGTGTAGGGTATCGTCTAGACGATCTATACCGAATATAATTTCTTACTTGTTTTTAATCTGTGGCTTGCAGATATGAAAGCGTTCATACCTGATGTTATTTTTATAAGGTGACTGGTCAAAATAGGACTGATCATGACCATATTTATTAAATCACTTACTTTTATCAAAACATATTAAAACGAAATTGGAGAAAAAAATTATAAAATATTTTTTATTTTTAATAGATTTAAGTGAAAGACTATGAATAATTATGATCATACAGGGTTCATTTTTGGAGTAAAATTAATGGTATAATGTATATGATAATCTATCGGTCTGATAGAAGTTATTTTTTTCTAAGACGGATTAAAGCTTTTATATCAAATTTTTATCAAAATATATTAATTTTTGCGAACTGTAGTTTGATAACATGGTTACGTGGTTAGACGGGCACGGAAGACCGCAATGATAGAAGGATATCGCTTCGTCGACTAAGGAAGTGATTCTGAGAAAATCGGTGTAAAAAAGTATCTGTACATAAATCGAACTGTTTTAAATTTGAACACTGTATTTGCGATGGTTCAACAGAAATTTAATGGCAGCTAATCTTTTTCTATTGCGACTAAGGATTTACTATTAAGACAACAGAATTGTTATTGTAATGAACCCGAATTTCTTTTTTTACTTTACCACAATGCTGCTTTCTGTATGTAGGTAAAATATTTTTGGTAGTTACAAACATCAGCACAAATGTATTATACCCACATCACATAGTTGTACAAGTTATAAAATAGGATGAGATTTTTGGATTAGCAAAATTTTTATTTTATCATTTAATTCATTAAGATTATCAGGTCTTTTTCATATAAGTATATCAATTACTTATATAAAATGAGGATCTCCAAAACATAAATTATGAGGATCTCCAAAACAAGGACAAGTTGCAAAGCTTTATACTATTTTAAAATATTTACACTTTAACAAATTAATTTTCTTTATCTCTATCCTCAGCAATGGAAAACCTTAGATAATATTTATTTTCTTATCATACATTTTGAGAGTATAGGCAAATTTAATAATTGAAAAAGTAATTGGAATTAGAAGATTAAAAATTTATCACTAATTAGTGAAGAAATTTTTTTACTCAAATTAATAGTTGTGTTAAGAAAATTCAGGTATATCGAAGAAACTTATGTTTTTTGAAAATAAATATGGATTTAATTCATTGAAGTTTTAGATCAAGGCAATTATGCTCCTTTTTGCAGGCACCTTTTGTACAAAAATAGTAAATGTTATCACGCAATTTATGCTTTGAGCCATAATTATTTTAGTAACATATGCAATGTCTTGCTCACCAATTTTTTTACAGTCGGTTGCGCATTGGTCTTTTTGGCGAAAGTAAACAAGTTATGTTGATGAATATGGTGGGGTCTATTAGTCTGCCTGGAAGAAAGTGCGGTACTTAAACCTAATATTTCAAAATTTAACGCCTTAACAGTTAAAAAGTGTTTCTTTTTTTCTGTGTGTTACGGTGTAGAAAATGGCTGTTTTTAAAAACACACAAAATGCAGGGTTATCCCATAAGCATTTATAAATTAAAATACATGTATAAAAAGCTAGACTCCAAACATAGGTTGGATATAAAATTATACTTGGGAGTTGAAAAATGCCTACTTCGGTTGTATAAGTAAGTGATGGGTTCTGGTTTTACTTAAGATAAAAAGATAAATGTAGTAATCAACTGCAAATATAATAGTTGAGTCATTCTAGACTCTTTTGTATTTCCTTAAAAATAAATTAAAACAGAAGTATGTAGTCGTTAAAAAAAATTATATTTTCTTCGAGTATCATAATACTGGTTGAAAAAGAAGAAAAGGTGATTGGCGTTTTCAATAACACCACAAGAGTCATACAAAAGCATAATCAGACAACAAACGAAGCAGAAGCAGACAGAGAATCGTCTGTAACTATAATGGGGAACAAAGACAACTCATATTTGCTAATAAGCTTGTTAAAATAAGGCCTGCTTGAGTCATTGGGAAAACTGTGTTTAAAGTCAAAGGGAGAATCTATCAAAAGGATAACATATACGAACCAAATTGCTGAAACATTTGTGACATATTTTTATTTTTTGAAATGAAGATCGGGGATCAGCTTTATATGGGGGCTATAACTAAGAACTGTTATATAGGCAAACCAAACTTGAACGATTTTCGATTTTCTGCAATTTCGATAGCATTCATTATATGGCCTATAAAAGTTTACATACAAAATTTCATCAAAATATATTCGTACTTGTGACCTGTAGTGTGATTAAAAGGTTTACATGGACACACAGACGGAGGGACGGAGTGACATACAGGCAGACGCTCATCGCTAAATCGACCCATCTCGTATATTATACGGTATTATAAGAGATGGTTCTAGCTCAAATATTTTTGGAGTTACAAACATCAGCATACATAGTGGTGTAGGGTGTAAAAACATTTAGCAAAATCATATAATTCTTACAGTTACTGTGCATTTTTCAAATAATATTAATATTATTTTCTGAGTAGTTTTTGCTTTTACTTTTACAAAAGTTCGCAAAATTAATTATTATTTAATACGGATTTTTCTTAGTAATATAGGTTTAATTTATTTCTCTAAAAGTGAACAACATTTTATGTATTTTCATAGTTCGTATGCAAAATTTACTATTTTATATTTTCAAATAATCTATATTTTGTGTGAAAAAAGTATATTTTATAATGAAATACATACACGTTGTCAGCAGCTCTGAATAGCAGTTATTATGACATTTACAGGAATAAACTTATGTACAGTAGAGTCCAAACTAAAGTCCTATGAGCTAGCCCAAATTCTACTCAATTGATAATTGCCAATGTTATGGCAGTAAAAGGTTGTAAGGATAAAGTTAATGTTAACTCAACCCCGACACATAAATCAGTGTTGACATAAAGCTGTATTTTCTTATTTTTATTTTTCCCTTCAAGCACTTGGAACTTGAAGAGTGATGGTTGTATTACTAAACTTATTCTTTATTTTGCTGGGGTTTTTATACCCAAACAATGATCAAAAATGCTTAAAACTAAAATAAGTTAAATAGTGTATTTGTTATTGTGTTTTTGTTTCCAACCAAAAAAATGCTGAATATTAAAATAATTAAAAGTTGAAAGTGTATTTTGTTCTTGTGTTTTAGTTTCCAACCATAAGAATGCCTAATAGTGTTGTTGATCATAAATGGTTAAATAATTGTACTGAGTTTGTTGACTGACCTATATTGTTTATTCTGATTAAGCATTATTTTGTTTGGTAACAATAAAATATACGGAAGTAAATGTGGAGTAAAAATAAATGTGACGAAATAACAAATGCAAATAACTATATGAGTCAAAATTCAGTGTAAATATAAACAAACATATGAATAACAAGTGAGAAAATTATAGTCGGTCTAGACCGACTGTACGATACCCTATACCATGGTTTAGAACTAAGTGGTCCAACTAAGTGGATATAGAAAATAAGCATTAAAATTTGAGTGACATTGTTATTAATTTTTTTGGCTGCAGATATGAAAAAGTTCATATCGGGTGCTATATTTATAAGGCGACTAGGTCGAAAAATGGACCGATCCTGACCATATTTCGTAAAGTCACTTATATTTTGAAAAAATATACAGAAACCAAATTTGAGAAAAATCTGTGCAATATTTATACGCTATACCACTATGTGGTTTGGGTATAATGACTTTGTGCCGCTGTTTGTAACTACCAAAAATATTTGACCTAGATCCATCATTTATTATACTGGCCAACTCAGAATCACTTTCTCGGTCGATTTAGTGATGTCCGTCCGACCGTCTGTCCGTCTGTGTGTCCATGTAAACCTTGTAATCAAACTACAGGTCGCATATATGAATATATTTTAATGAAATTTAGTATATAAGCTTTTATCTGCCATAGACTGAAAGGTATTGAAATTGGTGAAATTCGGTTCATGTTCAGACCTAGTCCCCATACAAATGACCCCTATGAAATCGATTTAAGTGAAAATCGGGAAGCAGCTTTATATGGATGCTATGACAAAGGATTGCCATATGGGGTTTATCTTTGGACAACTGATAAACGGAAGTAATAAACATATACAAACCCAATTTGACCGAGATCTATATGATAATTTGGTTCTTATGGCAATTTAAGTCGATTTCATAGGGGTCATTTTTATGGGGCCTAGGTCTGAACATGGACCGAATTTCACTTATTTCAATAGCGTTCAATGCCGATAAAAGCTTATATACTAATTTTCATTAAAACATATTCATATTTGCGACCTGTAGTATGATTATAAGGTTTACATGGACACACAGACGGACAGACGAACGGGCGGACATCGCTAAATCGACCCAGAAAGCGATTCTGAGTTGATCAGTATAATAAATGATAGATCTAGTTCAAATATTTTTGGTATTTACAAACAACAGCACAAAGTCGTTATACCCAAACCACATAGTGGTATAGGGTATAATTGCATAATTCCATTAATGAAATGTAAAAACGAATATTGCCCTTTTGATCTCTCATAATATTATTTATAATTAAATTATGATAATTTTAAAAGCACATAATTTTTTCAAACTTAATATAATTTTTATAATTGTTATTAATTCTTAATAAAGCAGAATATTCACATAGACCAGAACTTGCCGTCACTAGCACGTGGTCATGATATGAAGGGATTATATAAATTTTTGTAAATCTCTATAGGTGTTAAAACGATTGAGTCATAATTGATTTTTAAACAAATTAAATAAGTTAATTGTTCCCATATTCCACTTAATAAATAAATTTATGTTGAAAAATTATATATTGTTGACCTTTTAATTTGTTTGCTATTAAATTGTTCGGCATTAGATCATTTCGAAATTAAAAAAAATTTTTTTTATAAAAAAATTGTAAACGATTTTATTTATATATAATATATTTTAATATTTTATTTTCCAATATATCGACCAACTTTGTTGGTCATCTTCAGGGAAATCTATAACACAAAAAACAATATAAATAACACAAAAGCACATAAATAGTAAACAAAAAATGTTTTAACAAAAATAAAAATAATTACATTTTTCTTAAAAATAATTATGTGGTATCGTCCTAGTGCTGATTTTTGTCAAACTTATAAATATTTGCTTAAACTTTCTATGTTGTCTTATTGTGTGTCGATATATTTGAGCACATTTCTCAGTGTCGCTCTTGTAATTTAGTCTCTTTTCAGAAGGTACATCAATAATATGTAGCATTTCTAAAGTAAACCTTCTCCCATTGTTAGTCTCTTCTTTTAATATTTCAACATCGTCATACTTTGGACTGTGTCCAGTTATTGCACAGTGGGCAGCAAGTGCTGTTTTTTGCTCTAATGGTTTATCCTTTAATCTTATATCTGATTTATGTGATGATAGTCTAGTTTTTAATTTTGTCCTCGTCGTACCAACATATACCTTCTGGCATACGCTGGACTTGTCCCCATTACAACTAATCTTATATACTAAATTCGATTTTGCATCCTTGTTTATCCTAGATTTTGTTCTGCTAAAAAGTTTGTTAACCGTATTGTGTGTTTTAAATGCTAAATTGTACTTCTCTTTGTCATAAATGTTGGATTTTTTGAACCGTTCTGAGTATTTTGGAACGTAAGTAATTGATTTGTAAATTTTTCTTTGTTCCTCATTGTCCGTCCTAGGTCTTTTATTGTTCACAAATTTTATTAAGTCATTAATAGTTTTCTTTGGGAAATTATTCATTATTAAAATATTCTTGATCTTATCTACATTTGATTTGTGAAAATCTTTGTCACTAATATCTAAAACTCTACTAATAAAATTTATTGCTGTGTTAATAATTATTCGTTTTGGGTGTTTCGAGTAAAAGTTTATTAATCTGATTGACGATGTTGGCTTCTTAATATTATCGAATCAAGATAAGGTAATTTTCCATCAATTTCTTCTTCCATTGTAAATTGGATTTGTCGATTAAATGAATTTAAAATATTAAGAGTATCTGAAACATGGTCCTTTTTTATAATTCCAAATAAATCGTACACATATTTGGAAAAAATTCTTGGTCTTTCTCCATTTTGTCCATCGAAGCATCGAGTAGTTCTTCCATTATAATATCAGCAATTACTGGTGAGGCTGGTGAACCCATTGGCATACATTTATATTTTATCTTCAAATTTGAAATATCTTGTGTCTTTAATGCGAAGTGCCAATAATTGAAAAAATAAGTCCTTAGGTATTCGTGTATGTCTTTCTAATATATGCCATTTCTTCTCTATAGATTTCAAGGCAAGATTCACTGGTATGCTGGGGAATAATGACATGACGTTGAATGATATTAACATTTCATCGTCCCCAATGCGTTTATCTTTAATTCTAGATTTAAATTCTATGGCGTCTTTTACATTATATTTGGAGTTTTTGGTTAAATTCTTCAGAATGTCAATAATAAATTTAGATAGATTGTAGGACGGTGAGTTTGTGTGGGAACAGATAGGTCTAAAAGGTATGGGGTAACCCATAAATACGTGGTGCGGTAGCTATTCTTGTTGTCATTTTCAATTTTTCTGGTAGAGAAATTAGGTTTAGTTGAAATAATTTATCAACAATCGTATTGTTTTTATTCTGTAGACTTGACGTTGGATCTCGTTTAAGTCCTCTATATGTACATATATCTCGTAAAATCATATTCATTTTAAGTTCATATTCATTTTTGTCCATTGCCACTGTTTTGTTACCCTTATCTGCACTTAAAATTAAAATATCCTTGTTTTTGTTCAGAAATTTGGTCAATTGTTCCACTGTGTCTAATATTATTTTGTCTCTTTTTGATAATTTTGTTTTTGTTAAGTGGTCGTCAATTAATGCAATCAATTTTGTTCTCGAAATTTCTTGTTGTTCTCTGTTTCCAATCGTTTGTATGCATTCTTCTCCCTCCGCAATACATTTAAATAGTGGAAGTGTTGTTTTTGTATTTGGCAGAGCCTATTTGGGACCTAATGACAGTATCCACTGTGCATCTGTTGGTATGTCCTTGTTCGTCGTATTTACAAACAATTCTCTGTTGTATTTAATATTTATCTCTATATTTTGCATTTCTCTTAGTGTCTGTAATTTCTTAATGTGTTTATTTTTATTTTTGTTCTTATGATTTTGGTAAATAATTTCTTCACTCTTTAATAATAATTCTATATCTTCTATATCTAATAATTTGCTCATTATTTTCTTAGTTTTGCTCAATTGTTTCTTATTTTCCTTGATTTGTTTATGTTTCAGTTTTATAAGTAATTGTAAAATTTTTGTGTGAAAATTGTATATGTATTTCTTTAATGGTTTTTTAATATTTGGCGGTATTATAAAGGGTCCGCCAAATAACTTTTTTTTTTGAAAATGCTATAAAAAAAAAACTACTGAATATTATCTCAATTTTTTTTTTTTTTTCATTCATTTGGCTGCCTCGGCTGGCCATGCAGTAGCCTACACGATCGGTCCAATTTTTAGGCACACTATCGATTGTGTGCAGCTGTATTTCACCAATGGCTTCACGAATATTGTCTTTTAAAGCGTCAATTGTCTCTGGCTTGTTGGCGTAACACTTATCTTTGAGGGCACCCCCACAAATAATAGTCCAACGGTGTCAAATCGCACCTCAGAGGTGGCCAAACGACATCAGCTCTGCGGCTGATAATGCGATCTTCAAAAACAGGGCGCAAAACATCGAGTGTAGCTTCGGCTGTGTGGCACGTAGCGCCGTCCTGTTGAAACCAAATGTTGCCAATATCCTCCTCTTCAATTTTTGTGAACAAAAATTCGTTCAACATGGCCCGATAACGATCGCCATTGACTGTAACCGCCACTTCTTGCTCATTTTCGAAGAAAAATGGCCCTATTATGCCTCTGGACCAAAATCCGCACCAAACAGTGACTCGTTTTGGGTGTATCGGCTTTTCTATGTATGCGTGCGGGTTTTCTGTGCCCCAAATGTGACAATTTAGCTTGTTTACATACCCGGCAAGATCAAAATGAGCTTCATCTGAAAAGATGATTTTTTTGGCAAAATCGGCATCTTCTGTAAGTCGATCGCAGGCCCACTTAGCGAAGCGAAAACGCATTGGATGGCCAGTTGGCTTCAACTCCTGAACCAATTGGTCTTTGTATGGCGTCATACCAAGGTCTTTATACAAAATTCGTCTCAATGATGCCTCCGAAATGTTCAATTCTTGAGAACGACGGTGAATTGATGTTGATGACGCTTCACGCACACTTTCTGCCACAGCAGCAATATTCTCGGGTGTACGCACTGTTTTTGGCTTTTCACGCTTTGGTTTATCGATGAGGATGCCAGTTTCTTTCACTTTTTTCACTTCTCTTCTCTTCTTCCAAAATCCGTACGCAATTTTCGCACACATTCTGCAACATTATCATGATTTTGAAAGTAATGTCGCAATATTTCCCAGCGTTGTTCAAGCGGATACACAACCATATTCGTTCAGCGAAAGGATAAAGCTAATTACCTGTCATATCAGACATGAGCTAAGTGTTACCATTCACGAAATAAGCACTAGTTGAAAAAAAAACGTTAGATGGCGGACCCTTTATTATAAATTTTAAAAACGTTGTATATATTTTTTGTAGAGTTCCTTATGATATTTGGTATAATACCTACTTTTTTACATTTGATGAGGAAAGTTGTGGATGACTTAAGATTGGCTGATTGTTTGCTGTGTTTGGAGTAGCTTTTGATGATATTGTTTGTGTTAATGTTGTATTTGTGTTTGATCGTGTTGTACATTGTCATGATGACTATATCTTGCGGTGTGGCTCCCGTTTTGTATGTTGAAGAATTATATATTGTTGACCTTTTAATTTGTTTGCTATTAAATTGTTCGGCATGAGGTCATTACGAAATAAAATATTAAAATATATTATATATAAAAAAATAGTTTACAATTTTTTTATAAAAAAAAATTTTTTTAATTTCGTAATGACCTCATGCCGAATATTTATTTATTTATTTATTTATTTACATATTATACTTATAACTAAATTATTAGTACAATAAAATTTAGGAAAGAGCTATGACAACGTTGGTCTTAAGCTCAATGTATTATGAAAAATTATGAAAAATTTAAATGAAATTGTAAAGGTTACATTGTTTTAGGTAATTGATTATTTTTTTAATATTGTCGTTGGTCATTGGAATATCGATTAATTGGAAGAAGTCTTTATTCTTTAATATTGGGTTTTTAAATTTTTTCGTATGTGGGCAATTAAAAAATAGGTGATCAATTTTAATTGGGTAGAATCCGCAAAATGGACATAATTTTGTTAAGTTTTTGTTCATAATATGTGAGTGGGAGATTTGGGTGTGACCAAGTCTCAAACGTATTATTTTGATTTGATCTTTTCTTGGCATGATATTATTATTGATATTTTTAAAAATATTGTTGGCATTGATTTTTTTTGGATTAATTTTCTTGTACCAATCAGTGGTTTGTGTCCAATTGTGATACTTGACTTCTCTAAATTTGGAACTCAAGAAATTTTTTATATCATCTGAAGAAAGATTTGGTGTAGTTATTAGAGGTGCGGAAAGTGCATTCTTAGCACATTTATCAGCAGTCTCGTTACCTTTTATTCCTGAGTGGCCAGGTACCCAAATAAGTTTAATATCAGGTTGTCTCACAATAAGAATTTGTCGAATCATGCTTGGATATAATTGTTCATTGTTTAAATTTTTAACGGCATCTAATGCCGAAAGAGAGTCTGTACAAATTACGTATTTTTCTTTTGAGTTCTTTATGAGTTTAATTGTCTCGTAAATAGCTATAATTTCAGCCGAATAATTGGTGCTATATTCGGGTAAAATTGAATTTACCAAGGCTTTGGTGTTATCGACACCGCAATAACTAATTCCATTTTCAGATCTGGAACCATCTGTATATAAGAAATGATGGTCATTTAATTTATGTTGAATTTCATTGAATTTCCGTTTATACATATCGTTATTTGTTGATGATTTTTTGTTTTCGTTGAGGGATGTGTCAATTGTAGAAAGGTCGATTGTCCAAATGGGATTGTTTATAAGAGATGGCTGAGGCATATTGAAGGGTAAATTGTGGTTTTTACAAAATTGGACGATATGTGTTAGTGCTGATGGAATTTTTTTGAATTTTTTATGATGAATTGACTTTTTTAAAATGTTTGAGAGTGGGTAGCGGTCATTAAACATGATGGATTTAAATAGTTTTGCAGTAGCAAATTCCCTGTATTGTTCAAGTGACATTGTGTCCGCTTCAAAAATTAAGTTTTTTATAGGAGATGTTCTAAAAGCTCCTAGGGAGAGGCGTAAGGCTGAATTAAATATTGTTTTTATTTTGTTCAAAGTGCTCTTGGGTGCATATCCATACAGGTAGATACCATAGTTGATTTTAGATATTAATATCGATTTGAGGATATGGATAAGGGAGGATGTATTACAATTGAATTTTTTGTACGAAAGACATTTGATAATGTTAAGCCTATTTAATAGAGAAGAGTTAAGATATTCAATATGTGAGTTCCATCTGTAATGGTTATTAAAAACTATTCCGAGTATCTTAAGGCTAGTAACCGCATCTATTGCTGAATTATTACTGTGCAGGATGGGAGAGCAATTGTGCTTTCTACATATATGTAGGTGTTTACATTTGTTAAGAGATAATTGTGCGCCTGAAGACTCACCCCAATTAAGAATGTCTGAAATAAAAACGTTAATATCTATATTTTGGTTTTTGGTTTTATTAAGTTTTTTTATTATGACATAGTCATCTGCGTAAGCGACAAAATCAAGCTCTTTGTGGAGGGATATTACATGTGAAAGTTTGTTGTATGCAATTAGGAATAAAATAACTGAAAGTGGCGAACCTTGGGGAATACCATTATATAGTGAATGCATTTTTGAGTAATAGGAATTGTTTTTAACAATGATTTTTCTATTAGTTAAGTAGTTTTTAATATAGTTATGGATTTTTGGGCCTATTTTCCATTCTTCGAGTTGGGTAAGTATAGAATGTATGCCTATTTTATCAAAAGCTTTAGCAAAGTCAAGTGAAATGATTGATAAATGATTTTTGTTTTGAAGTGCTTGACTAATTTTAAAATCCAGATAGAGTAGGGGGTCAGAAATCGATTTTCCTTTTATGAAGCCATATTGATGGCTATTGATTAGTTTGTTTGTAGTGACAAACCACCATAGTCTGTTGGCTATGATTTTGTCCAAGACTTTAGAACAGCATGGATTTAGCGAGATTGGGCGATAAGATGATACGATAGTTTTATTTTCTTTGGGTTTCAGTATAGGAATAATTAAACTGGTTTTATATAATTGTGGAATATAGTTGTCAAGAATATTGTTGTATAGTAGAACTAATCTTTTGTGTAACATGTGTGATAGATTTTTTATCATTGGGTATGAAATACGGTCAAGCCCGGGTGTTTTACCTCTCAATTTGTTGAGAGCAATGGAAAGTTCCATCATATTAATCTTTTCTTCTATAAAGGAAGCGTTTTTTCCTGGAGTGAGGTGTTTGGTATTCTGTATTGCGGATTGCTTTAGGTGCTGAAAGGTAGGGGAAAATTTTTTGTCATTGGATTCTCTAGACCAATATTCGCAGAAGGTATTTGCAGCTTCAC
Organism: Cordilura impudica; assembly: GCA_963682025.1. Lineage (NCBI taxonomy): Eukaryota > Metazoa > Arthropoda > Insecta > Diptera > Scathophagidae > Cordilura > Cordilura impudica. The sequence goes on from OY821517.1 coordinate 114,839,355, forward strand.
TTGGGTCTGTAATTTTATTTTGAGCGTTGTTAATATCCTGAATGGAATGAATTGGGATCTTTGGTTTTAAACCACAGAATCTCCGAATATTACACCACATTTTATCTACAGGGGTTGCGGGGTTAATTTCAGATGTAAACCTGTGAATTGACTTACTTTTTGACATTTTTATTTCTCTTTTGTATAGGGCAAAAGCTCTTTTGTAATTTAATTCATTTTCGGTTGAAATATTCCTACGGAATTTATACCACAAATTGTTTTTCTGAGCCTTTAGTTTCTCTAATGTTTTGGACCACCATGGAACCGAGTGATTATATCTTATTGATTTCTGTTGTGGTATGCTTTCATTGGCACTTTGTAGAATTATTTTGTGAATATTTGCAGCCTCTTTGTTTATATTATGGCTAATTGGTCGTGATGTGCTAAATCTTTCAGACAGCATTTTATAACTTGTCCATTTTGCATTATTTAGATTAAACCGTGGTCTAAGATTTGGGCTAACTGAATTTTCGTTATTTGGGAAAAGTGAGGTGATAATAGGGAAGTGATCACTACCCGACAAATCGTTTTCGATTTTCCAGTGTGCTTGGATGGCTAAAGCTGTGGATATAATTGTTAAGTCTATATTAGTAAAGGTCCTGTGTGTAGAGTAATGGGTTGGAGATCCATTGTTCAAAATTGTTAGTCTTGATTGAGTAATATATTTTGATAGTGTGATGCCTCTTCTGTTGCTCGAGCTAGACCCCCAGCTGGCGTGCCAGCTATTAAAGTCGCCAGTTATTAATACTGGGTGGGATCTAGTTTCGTATAATTGGACAAGGTCGTTAAGTTTAAAAGATTTTGTGGGAGGTATATATGTGCTAAAAATTACAAATGATTGTTTAGAGTGTATGAGAAGTGATAGGGAGTCAAAATCATCAAGAGAATTTATTAGTTCATGCTGAATTGAATTGTGGATCAGTATCGCTGAGCCGCCAAAAGCGTTGTGAGTTGAAGATGATAGATAAATTTTGTAAGAATTTGGAATTATTATATTTGTGTTGTTCTGAATGTGTGTTTCTTGTAGAGTAATTATTTTAGGACTATGTTTTTTGATGAGAATTTGCAGTTCGTTAAAATTGTTCGAATAACCTCTTATATTCCATTGCAAAATTTTTAGTGACATGGTAAAAATATTGATATTGTATTAAGTTGTATAATTGCTATATTAGTAGTATTTTTTTTTGGTTTGGAACTAAAAAAATAATGTTAGGTGTGAGTATATATATATATGAATAAATAAAATTATATGTGTATGTGCCATTGACAGTGGAGACGATGCATCGCCTGAAGTCAAAGTAAGCCAAAGTCACAATCCACTTCAGACGCAGATCAACTCAACTATCAATGGCACTTAATGTGTTAATTGATTATTAATTATTCCATTACATTATCTGTCTCTTCACTGTCTTGACTATCTTTCTCTTTCGATATTTTAGGTTTTTTAGCTCCTCTCTTAAGTTGGCTTCTGGTACGTCTCGATATGTTTAAAGGAAGTATTTGTATTTTTTTTTCAGATTTAGATGGTGAAGTTGTTGAGTAGTTTGTTGTAGTTATATTGGCTGTCTCTTGTTGTTTTTGATTTTTGTTGAATTTGGTACTGTAGTGTTGTTAGTTTGATTATTTGAGTTTGCGACTATTGTTTTTGATGTTGTTGCCGTTTCATTTGGTGTATCGTAAATAACTTTGGATCTCGTAACATTAGCGTAACTGTTTTTATTTGAGTGTCTCTCATTGTATTTCAAGAGCGCGGTTCTATTGTCAACTTTTTCTAGGGTTTTAATAGCTTGTATTTCTTTGTGTTTTAGGAATATTGGGCAAATTTTACTAATAGCTGAATGGTTAGTATCGGGTAAATTATTTTCTTTGCAGTTGTTACATGTTTTCGTGTTTACACATAATTCGTTTTCAGCAAGATGGTCAATATTACCGCAGTTGATGCATAATTTTTCGAATTTGCAAAATTTTGACAAATGTCCAAAACGAAAACAATCCTTGCATTTCAGTGGAAGTGGGATAAAAGTTCTGACTCTAGTTCTCTGATAACCAATATTGATAGTTTCTGGAAGATTGATTGCTGCAAATGTTATTATTATAAGTCCAGTTTCAATTAAGGTGTTGTTGTTATTTGTAGTTTCTGTTTCGTTCATGATTTTGTTTTGTTTCTTCAAGATTTTCTTAACTTCGATAACGTTCTGTGATTTGAGTTCTTCAAGAATTTCGCTTTCCGGTATGTTTCTCAAGTCGTTACAATATATCACGCCTTTGGATTGGTTTAGAGTTTTGTGTTCCGACACTTCCACTTTAATGGTGGGGGAGAGGGATATTAATTTTATCAGTTTGTTTGCTTGAGAAAAATTTTTTGTTTTTAATAAGATTGTACCAGATTGGAGTTTTTTACACATATCAATCTCTCCGCAGACACTATCAATCACTTTTTTTATAAGGAAGGGTGATACATTGGTAAGGGTTTCTTTTCCAGATGGTGAATTAGTATGCGTATCATTGGTGGGAGTTAGCGAGTTTTCAATTCTGGACATCATTAGGTATTTTGGGCCAAAAGAGAGATCCTTCATATTTTTGGTATTGTCTATTTGAAACGAAGGTAGATGAGGAGAGTATTGAAATCCAATATTCGGTGGTTTATTCATTTTTTAAATAGTTTGTGCAACAAGAATTGTCTTTATGTTATTTTTTTTAACTTCAAAAATGATAGTCTGCAATTTTGTTATTGGTTTTTTCACTTGTTGTTTTTTTTTTTTTTTTTTTATTATTTTTTATTTTTGTATGTGTTTACAATAGTTGAACGCGCAAAGAATAATAAAGTTGAAAAAGATGTTGTCGCTTCGAGAGCTCAACTCAGACTGTCATGCCGAATAATTAAATAAATTTATTCCACTTAATTAATTTATTTACATAATTCTATATAAATTGTCGACAGCAATTGTTTACACACCAACATACTCGTATTTTCCAACTTTTAAATATAATTGGTTTTAAATCAGACATATCATACATTCTTTTTCTTTACAAATATGATTCAAATTAGTCAACAAGATGTCTCATACCATATATTCATAATTGTAAATAGTCTAATATGACAGTTGTAGCGAAAAAAAAAAATTTAACCTTTTCTTTCAGCAACTGCATGTATGATGTCAACTGCAATCAAAGTGGTGGCATGTCAAAATAAACGTTTTATACATAACCATCACCAGCTGACATGAAACTAAGAATCAATTCTGACATTGCCTTTAAAACAGAATTTCCAGCTGGGAATAAAGTAAACTATATTAAAAATTAAATTTCTTTATTATGTGCGTTGCAGAATGTCTGTAAGAAGTTCGAAAATCATATCTAATAAATGTTTGTAATATGGTAGACTTAAATAAAAATATGTTTCGAAATGGAAACAGATAATTCTTATAGTTTGACTCTACTATCTGTTTTCGAGCACGACAAATGAAGATTTAACTGGAACAGCAAATGCTTTGTGTTACCTGCTAACGTTTTCAATGAGAAATACATTTATTAAATATTCTCTTTTGACTTCCTACAGACACCCAGCCATACACAAAACCGTGCCATGGCGGATTTCAACTAAAGAAAATTTTAGATAATTGAAAAGAGCACCCTGCTCTGTGATAATATGTGTTGAGGTCTGAAAAACTATAATTTTGTTCAAGAAGTAATCATATCCGCGATATGTGCATTTTTTTTTTTTTTTTTTTTTTTGAAGGAGTGTATATAATTTTAAACGACAATTGGTTTGATAGATTTTCCAGACGATATGGGCGTGGAATACTTCATTAGACCATTGCGCTATATATTTCTTAAAAAATTGTGAGAGCTGCGTTATAAATTGAACTATCTAAAGTAAATTTGGAATTTGACATTTGTTTCCTGTGAGGAATATCGTGCGTCAAATCATTTTTAAGATGCTCAGGAAGAAGTTCAAGGGGTTTATATAGGTCGGTCATAAATATTAAAGGGGTTCCTGTATAGCCAGAACCCATAGTTGAAATAACACACTGAATATCCTTATAAACATGGATTGCAAATAAGCTGATTAATTTAAAATCATTTGGTTTATTACTAAACATTTATTCATCATTTATCACAAACCAAATCAACCTGCGATTTAATATTTAGACGTGAATAATATAATTTAATGTTTAATACATGATTTTTGTTTATAAAGAGGAATTAAAGAAAATGTAATATAAAACAACATTAATACTCTGCTATTGATGCTTGTCTGTGCAAATGATAAGAATGTGGCTTTTATTTGGCTGCACAGAACAAAGTGAAATATAAGAAGTCACAGTCTTTGAAATTTACTGGAGAAATTTAATGTGGATCTCAATAATTTTATTTTGTATATTAGCATAATGTCAGATGAATTAGTTACAAAAGGCAATAAAATTTACTTCAATTTGACTATTATAGAAATGTTTTTCATAAAAAAAGATTATAATTAATCATTGTCATGATATTATGTATTTTTATTCGGATTCACAAAATCTGCTTAAATCCTCAAAAATGTTATTGTGACAGTTAAAATGTAAATAGATAAATATTTATACCCTATACCACTATGTGGTTTGGGTATAATGACTTTGTGCTGCTGTTTGTAACCCCCGTACAAATGACCCTATGAAATCGACACAAATTGACATAAGATCCAAATTGTCATATAGATCTTACATCCATTAATGAGTAGTCCAAAAATTATCCCTATGGGACAACTCTTAGTCATAGGCCCCATATAGAGCTGCTACCCGATCTTCAGTTAAATCTATCAAAAAACAAAAATATTGCACTGATTCTTCGCAAATTTTGTATTTTTGCAAAATACAAGAGACTTTACCAAACATGGTCAGGATCGGTCCACATTTCGACCTAGTCCCCATATAAATATAGCATCCGATATAAACTTTTTCATATCTGCAGCCAAAAATATTAATAACAATACCACTCAAATTTGGTTTGTGTTTATTTTCGATATCGAATTAGTTGGACCGAAGAGATAGGGTCCCTAAACCATGGTATAGGTTGTCGTATAGTAAGTATTTTCTTACTTACTCTCTTATACCGAGAAAATTTTCTAGAATACTGGGGCATCCTACCTTGAATTTAAATGTTTTTAAACTCATGTTATTTTATAACAATAAAATTAAAAAATTATACAAACAAAAGAAAATTCGCTAAGCGTCTATTTTAATATAATTATATTAGGAATCACTAAAAGTTTAAATCCATAAAATTTTGCGGGTAACTTTTTATGGATACGGGTTTTCAACAGATACTTATAAAATTTAATCACCTCAACATATTTTTTAACTAACTTTATAATTATCATTTCAAAACAAAAGAAAAATCAACTCAACAAGTTTATGGCCATTGAGATTTAGCTAAAAAAAAAATACAATATATTTGTCATAGCACAGGTGCTTCAAATAATACTGTTACAGATAATCGAAATTGTGTAGGGTCACAACCATGTTTTTTTAATGATATCGGGAATTATAACAATATATATAGGTCTAAATCAGCACTGTGCAATGCATAGGACAATTGTCCCTGCTCAACGCACATGTATTCTTAAGCTCTTGCTTTTAATCGTCACTGAAACAGCGACGAATGAACACATGTAGGGGATGAATGCTGATTTTTGTAATGCACTGAAAAAAAAGGAATGGCAATGTACGAAAAATATTTTATGATTAAAAATGCGTTTGTTAATCCTCAATGCCTTATTTGATATAACATTTAAGGAAAATAATATGAAGGGTTGTAACTGATATTTTCATGCTCTTCATAACGATATTAATAAATTAAATGAAAAAGAAAAGCTGTTTGATTAACCCTTTACAAGTGAGTTTAAAAATAATCAAAAAAAAGTAATAAAGATATTTCAAAGTTTAAATTCGAATGCTTAAATATATTGTTTAAAGGTAAGAAAATTAAAAAAAAGAATAAAAAATACTTTTAGATGGCGGTCAGTAATTTTTGCCTGTAGGCAACATTTCACAACGGCTAAACCAGTATACATAGGACTTTGAAATTGATATCAATTCATATTTAGGTCTAAACTAACAACTACATAAACTTGAAAAATGTTTAAACACGCCCCAATTAATTCGGTCATGAAAGGGTTAAAAAACACATTTTTATTGAAAAACTAAAAGAACGGTTGATCAATTTGGAAATCAATAAGTCAAGATCGACATATAATAATGCAAAAAAGGATGTATCAAGTTTATAAACTTGGATATAGTTAAATAAAGCAAACCGTTTACTGATGGAAAATTTGTAAAATAAATTTTTGAAAATGTTTTTGAAAATCTTAATTGCAATTTAAGTGTAATAAAATCTCTTCCCTTTTTATACCCTATACCACTATGTGGTTTGGGTATAATGACTTTGTGCTGCTGTTTGTAACAACCAAAAATATTTGACCTAGACCCATCTTTAATTATACCGATCGAATCAGAATCACTTTCTGAGTTGATTTAACAATGTCCGTCCGTCCGTCCGTCCGTCTGTGTGTCCATGTAAAGCTTGTAATCAAACTGCAGGTCGCAAATATGAATATATTTTAATGAAATTTGGTATATAAGCTTTTATCGGCCATGGGATGAACGCTATTGAAATTCGTGAGAATCGGTCTATGTTCAGACCTAGCCCCCATACAAATTACCCATATGAAATCGACATAAATTGCCATAAGATCCAAATTGTCATATAGATCTTACTCAAATTGGGTTTGTATGCGTTCATTACATCCACTAATGAGTAGTCCAAAAATGACCCTTTGACCCCATATAGGGCTGCTTCCCGATCTTCACTTAAATCTATTAAAAAACAAAAATATTGCACTGATTCTTCTCAAATTTTGTTTGTACATATTTTTGCAAAATACAAGAGACTTTACCAAACATGATCAGGATCGGTCCATTTTTGGACCTAGTCCCTTTATAGATATAGCATCCGATATGAACTTTTTCATATCTGCAGCCAAAAAAATTAATAAAAATCCCACTCAAATTCGGTTTATGCTTATTTTCTATATCGAAGTAGTTGGACCGAAAGATAGGGTCTCTAAACCATGGTATAGGGTATCATATAGTCGGTCTAGACCGAATATAATTTTCTTACTTGTTTCTATTTAAAACAATTTTACACAAAACATTGACAGTTTAATACTTTTAGAAAAAAAATAAATTCAATCTGATACTCACACTGCTGTTAACCCGTTTAACATTTCTTGCGGTGCAATTCTCATTTTCGCAACAACACAATTACATTTTTATACCCTATGCCACTATAGGGTAACTATCAAAACCATTTGACCTAGATCCATCGATAATTATACCGATCGACGCGGAATCACTTTTTGCGTCGATTTAGCGATGTCCGTCCTTCCGTCTGTATGTCCATGTAAACATTGTAATCAAACTGCAGGTCGGTTTTGATGAAATTTAGTATTTAAGCTGCTATCAGCCATGGATGAACGCTATTGAAATTGGTGAAAATCGTTTCATGTTCAGACCTAGTCCCCATACGACTTAAATTGCCATAAGATCTAAATTATCATATAGATCTTGGTCAAATAGGGTTTGTGTATGTTCATTACTCCCATTTATCAGTAGTCAAAAAATAAATCCTATAGAACATTTCATAGTCATAGCCCCCAAATAAAGCTGCTTCCCGATCTTCAGACATTAAAACTTTGGCACAGGTTTCTCTCAAATTTGGTATTTATATATTTTTGCAAAAAATAAATGACCTTACCAAATATGGTCAGTATCGGTCCTCCTTTTAACCTAATTCCAATATAAATACATCATCCGATATGAACTTCCGTAGGACATCAGTTAGTACAATGAAAAATTTAATCCGGTAATAATGATGTTTATTGCAATTCATAAACATTGTAGATGCAATACGTTTTCTTCATTATCCACCATATAAACATAATTATTATAAAATTAGTATACCTCCAACAGATATCTATGTTCCATTTTCAATGAAAGTTATAATGCAAATTATCATACAAATTCAATTGAGGAACCAAACTAAAGCTGTAATAATATTACACGTTCTTAGATAATGGCAATTTTAACTTTTAATACAATATATAGAACACAATATATAGAAAATATAATACAAGCCAATTAGTAATTAGAACTACTGAATTCGTTTATAAATAAATAAAATCAAACATTTAACCAGGTTTTGTATGTGCAACCAAGAGGAAACGGTTGGAATAAAATTCTGTCGTAAGTAAAAAAGATAATGAAATGATAATGCTAATCGAATAATTAAATTTGGAAAATTAAATACAAGAAAAAAGAAGTTTAATGAAAATAAAATTTTAAAATATAATTGTTTTAGAGGGATTTAAAGTTTATATTAAAATCATAATATTGTATTTCCGTTTCGTTTTTTTCCGATTCAAGGATTAGTAGCACAAAATATGGAAATATAAAAAAGTTTATATGTAAATTTATATGGCCACTGACAAATAGCAGCTTTAGTACTCAATTTGCATACAACAACACTAGTAAGCATTATGGAACGGATCTAAAAACAAGAAGAGCAACAAAGTTGCAACCACCCCTCAAGACTAAGTTAATATTCAAGTATTGTTTACATGACAATCGTGACTTCTTCGTACAAAGTTTATCTAAAAACTCTACATTTTTTTAATGATTAATATTTATATCTATATATATAAAATTCATTTTCTGTTTGTTTGTTTGTTTGTTTGTTTGTTTGTTTGACCGCTATACAAATTTTTATTTTTCAACGGATTTTCCTGAAATTTTGTACACACGATCTCTATACCCCAGGAAAGGTCGCCATATACTTTTTACCGGCCACGCCTACTTTTACGCCCACTTTTTATGTAAAATTCATTTTCTGTTTTATTCATATTTGTTCACTATACAAATTTTTATTTGTTAACAGATTTCTCTGAAATTCGGTACACACGATCCCTGTACTCCAGCTAAGGTCACCATATACTTTTTATCGACCACGCCTACTTTTACGCCCACTTTTTATATACAATTCATTTTCTGCTTTTTGGTATATTTGTTCGCTATACAAATTATTATTTTTCAACGGATTTCTCTGAATTTTGCTACACACGATCTCCATACACCAGGAATTGTCGCCATATGATTCTTACCGGCCACGCCTACTTCTGCGCCCACTTTTTGTATACAATTCGTTTTCTGTTTTTTGGTATATTTGTTCGCTACACAAATTTTTATTTTTCAACGGAATTCTCTGAAATTTGGTACACACGATCTCTGTACTCCAGGAAAGGTCGCCATATGCTCCGTACCGGCCACGCCTACTTTAACGCCCACTTTTTGTACACAATTCATTTTGTTTTTTGGTATATTTGTTCGCTATACAAATTTTTATTTTTCAACCGATTTCTCTGAAATTTTCTACACACGATCTCTCTACTCCAGAGAGATAGCCATATGATTCTTGCCGGCTACGCCTACTTCTACGCCCACTTTTTATACAAAATTAATTTTCTGTTTTTTGGTATATTTGTTCACTATAGAAATTTCTATTTTTCGAGGGATGTCTAAAATTTGGTCACACGATCTCTATACTACAGGGAAGGTCACCATACGCTTCTTACAGGCCACGCCTACTTTGCGCCAACTTCTATGTATATAAAACTTATTTTTTTATATTTCTCCGAAATATAGTACATATTCCAGGGAAGGCCGCCATATGAATTTTACCGACCACGCTTAATTTTACGCCCAATTTTCATATAAAATTCACATTTTTTTGTGTGGTATATTTCTTCCCTATACAAATTTGTACTTTTCAACAGATTTCTCTGAAATTTGGTTTACACGGAAATAACTACGCGGTGAACAAATTCCCCAAACTTAAAAAAAGGCACCCAAAAGAAATGAACAAATTCCCCATTTTTTTTTTTAATCGAAAGAAAAAATGAAACTTATCCCCAAATTCATTCTTATATTTTTACATATTTTTATTTAATGAATTTTGTTAAATATTCATTTTAGTAAACATTTGCATAGTGCTCTCAATATATGTCCAACAATAAATGCATTTAAAATGAGTTTTCTTTTCAATAGCACGGGGAATATAGCTTAGCTGGAATATCGGAATGATCTGAAAAATATATTTTGACAATTAAAATAAGTTGGCAACAGCTGCGCGGCAGCACAGGTGTGGTTGCCAAATGCGCGGAAGCGGAGCGCGGTGCGCGACCGCGGACTCGGACTCGGACGCGACGGATGCGGACGTGACGCGCTCTCGGAACACAGCTCAGCTAAAATATCGCAAAGCTCTAAAAAATATGTTTTAGGAATTAAAATAAGTTAACGAGAACTAAGCGGCAGAACGGGTAGTAGCTGCGAGGAAGCGGCGCGAGGCGCGCGGACGCGGACGCGACGGATGCGGACGCGACGCGCTCGCGGAACACAGCTCAGCAAAAATATTGCAATGATCTGAAAAATATATTTTGGCGATTAAAATAAGTTGACAACAACTGCGCGGCAGCACGGGTGTAGCTGCCAAACGCGCGGAAGCGGCGAGCAGTGCGCCACCGCGGACTCGGACGCGACGGATGCGGACGCGACGCACTCTCGGTACACAGCCCAGCTAAAATATCGCAATTCTCCAAAAAATATGTTTTAGGAATTAAAATAAGTTAACGAGAACTAAGCGGCAGAACGGGTAGTAGCTGCGAGGAAGCGGCGCGAGGCGCGCGGACGCAGACGCTATGGATGCGGACGCGACGCGCTCGCGGAACACAGCTCAGCAAAAATATCGCAATGATCTGAAAAATATAAAATAAGTTGACAACAACTGCGTATGTGAAATAATTACCTGTTGATCAAAATAGGACACACATATACTATAACCAGTTGCTTAAAGAAACCTTGCGACACAATATTAAACGTCGCATTAGTATTTCATTTCTGAAACTTGAATTTGACGTCTCTGCTCAATGATGATCACTTATTGAATGAAGTAATTCAATTTTTAAAAGTTCTGATTCCTTTAATTTGCAAACGATTCCGTTATATTTGATGTTTATAAATAAACTTAAAAAATACTTAAAGCGGTTTCGCACCTTATTTTTGAAGCATTTAAAAAACTTCTAAATTAAAAAATCAAAAAATTTTGAATAGAAATAAAAAAACTAATTTACTGCCCATACAAATTTTTAAGTACTCAGCGCCTGGTAAGCATAGTGAACCATTTTTCAAGTCAAATGCCTTTTTATCCCGGGCAAGACCGGGTAAAAACAGCTAGTTATTATATATAACTGTAATATAAAATATATATTTATATAAATATGTAAAGTGAAGTTGTAGTTGAGGCAGTTATTCATAGGGCTACCCCACTATGATGTTTGTAACTAAAAAAAGTACATTAACAAGACCTACCATTTATTATACCAATCGAGTCAGCGATGTCCGTCCGTCTGTATGTCCATCTAAACTACAAATCCCTCTGATAGCTGTCTAAATTGGTGAAAATCGCTGCATGTTCACACCTAGTTCTCAAACAAATGATCTCTATGCGATCAACCTAAATTGTCCAAATATCCAAATGTTATATATAAGTCTTTGTATAATTTGTTTAGTGTGCATAGTATATCCATTAATCAGTAGTCAAAAAATAAGCCCTGTTCGACTTTTCTTAGTCATAACATTCATGTAAAAGACGCTTCCAGATCTTTACTAAAACCTATTAAAAACAAAATTATTGCACAGATTTTTCTCAAATTTGGGCCGTACATGTTTTTGCAAAAAATAAGTTACTTTACCTAAGTGGTCCTTAAAAAATAAATGCGATTTTCAAGAGTGTCGGGGTTCAGTTTGTTTCCTTTCTATATAAAACTAATAAACCTGAAGTTTGAGGACAATCGGATAAAGAAGTCGATTGAAAATTTCAAGCGTATTTAAAAGGAAAAAATATAACTTTTTTTCAGATCTTACGAAAATTTCGTTCTACAGTTAAATTCTTTCGACAAGTTGTTACATGAATATATTTCAGTATTAAATTACTTTTTCAAAAAGCTATATAACATTTAAAAATATAACATAATTATAACACTTAAAAGTAGAAAACTGATTAATTTTTTATACAAGGTATTTAGAAAGTTTACATTTACTGAATATTTCAAAAAATTTCATTTTTCTCGAAATCCACAAAAGCCAAATCCTTAAAAAAAAACGTGTATATAATATAATAATTGTTGTATATAATAATTGTTGGCGAGTTTTTATTCGATTTTTTGATAGTAGTCTCGAATCATATAACAATTTGTTTTAAAAATTATACTATAGAACGAACTTTTCGTAACATGAAAAAGAGTCATATTTTCCCCATATAAACAAACACACTTGAAATTTTCGATCGCGTTGAGGCACAACTAAATGTTTTTTGATTGGCCCAAAACTTTGCATTTCTCAGTTTTTTTGCTATTCGGATACTTTTAGGGGGTTGCGACCGAGATTTTGAAAACTTTTTTTCCCCCTCCATATCTTTTTTAACCATTATCTTTGTGTTAAAATTTTTTTTTTGGTCAGCTGTTGTTTTATATCTTCATAAAAGTTCAGCATTAATTGCATCAATTTGGTAGGGTTTCGTGGTAAATTAAATCATTTGCCATTCATATATGTTCAAATGAATTCACTTTTAGTAATTCTGTGAAAAGATACTCCATCAACAGCTGCTAACTTTGAAATTAATTCATAATAATAACCTCCTTAACTGTATCTTTTTGCATCTCTTGAGGGCAAAAATTGCTTTCTTCTTTTTTATACTCATGTACACCTTCACGATGCCTACGCAGACCAATAGTCGCCGAACCTTTGCATGAAAGTGATTTAAGCCACATATTACATATTGCCAAATCTTTATTACTTTTTTTTAAATGTACAAATGTACAAAACAGTCCTGGCAAATTTAGCTCATTTTATAAGTAATTGTTGGTTTTTTTTTAGTTAAAATTATTTTAAAAACAAAATTTATAATAAAACTAGCTGGACCCGGCAAACGTTGTTTTGCCCTCAATGAATTTTTAATTTTAATTAGAATCTGTATATATCTATATAAAAAAACGTTTGTGCATTTGTTAATATTAAAACTGTTAAAAAAAAACATGTTTTATTTATGAAAAATTAAAATAAATATTAATTGTAACATACATATGTATAAGAATAACCAATATATTTCTATCATTGTAATTCTAAAAAGAGTGAACAATATTTTTAGTTTACTTATTCTGGCAGTAAATTAATAAATTTGCTGGCTTTCCGACACGGGAAAAACAACTGTCCAAACACAAAACAAAGGTCCAAACCACATATTTGCAATTATTGTCCTTGAGATTTATTGATGGTCATGGTAAAGCCCAATCTGTTCGGAAATTGCAATCTTTTGAATGTTATCGGTGTGTCGGTAGGAATCATAGGAATTCTGGGCAGCAAGACATGTTCTCCTTTAAATTTCCCTTTAAGAATTGTGGCCTCAATAACATTTGGTATTATTCTCTCAACAATTAACCTGGTTCCATTACATAGTCTCGGAGCGTTGAGGTTACGTAGCAAAATTATTGGAGAACCAACTTTTAATTTTAATAAATGTGGAGGTAGATCGGGCACATCAATGAATTCAAAAATTCTGGTGGATAATTGACTGCTTCATTTTCTTCAACAACACTATCTATAGATTTGAAATAACACTTTCGGAATCAATCGTGTCCTGAATAATAATGTTGGATAAGATCGCCCTAATCATATTTATAATCATTAATTTTAATTTTGTTAAAAGTAATTTCCATAATAATTTTATTTCGAGCCATCCTAATTTGTTTGTCATATTTATATTAAGCAGCATCAACGTATGTACATACGTACATACATACGGTTTGTAGTTTTTTTTCGTTGGACCAGTATGTACATATGAATGTGTGTTGTTGTTGCTATTGTTAACATTTTGATGTAACGGAGAATATCACAATTGAAATCAGATGCTTCGAATTCCAGTCAGCCACTGTGTTGTTATTGTTATTCCCGTCTCAGTCGCTGCTTAGTTTTTGGTCTTTGCTTTCGGTTGATGGCCTGGCGACAAATTCTTTTTTGTAAATAAATCAGTATATGAAAAGAAGCCAAAGTGATCAGTTTTTTTTTATTGGGAGAGCAAAGTTTGGGCCACAAATAAACCAGCAAATCGTTTCAAATAAATTGTTGAAATTATGCGCATACATTTTGGCGACCGTGACAGGACAGCCAGTGAATTAAGTTGCGATTTAACTTATATAAAAAAGGAGAAAAAATTTGAAACAATTTGTGCGGAGAATAACAACGTTTGAAGCTGCAACTTTTGATGTTTTTGTCGTTGGATTTATCAGTGCATCAACTAATTTGCGGCTAGACAACAACAACATACACTTCGATCTTCGTGCAACAACTTTAATTCATTGTGCCATCGATTAATAATTTTCGAAAGAAATCAAATCGTGATTTTTTAGCAGAAATATCAACATTGATTTTTTGATTCGTTTTAGTGGCCCAATTTAAATTTATTGTCTTTTGCTAAGAAGGTTAACCATAACCTCAAATCGTATATGTGTATACATATTTATTTGCAAGGTGCACTAAATACATAGTTGAAAGCGTCATATAAAATTTTCGCGCTTTATTCGAAATAAATAGATTTTTTCGAACTTCGGTTAAGTATTTCTCTTGAGTGAAAATGTCGAAAGATGGCGTCGATGCAGTCTCTGACGAGGGGGCAGTTAGTGGTTCAGAATTGGCGTCACTCAAACAGCAAAGGGCGAATATGAAGAGAAACATTTCGAATATTCAGAAAAAAGTGGAAAAAGATGGCGACAGAGTTGATGCCACCATATTGGACTGCCGTCTACAAATTTTAGAATCGTATTTCAAGCAATTATGTCACATTCAGGGACAAATCGAAAAGCTGAATCCCTTAGACACCGCGAGAAGTGATTTAGAGGAAATATTTATTGCGGCAAAGGCTAAATTGTTGAGTTTGCTAAATAAAAATCGAGGTTCTATGTCAGTGGACCAAAGTTTTCTCAACGCTTCGGTGTCTTGTGTATCAAATTCGTCTCGTCTCCCTTCGCTAAAACTGCCTCGTTTCGACGGTAAATATGCCGATTATAAGAGATTTATTACAACGTTCAACAATATGGTGCATGAAAATCAATCCCTTACCCCAGTTGACAAATTTAATTATTTACTTAATTGTCTTTCGGGTCCAGCGCTAGCAGTTGTAGAACCTTTTCAAATATCGGATCAAAATTATCCGAAAGCACTAAAGAGGCTAGAAGACCGATACGACAATAAGGTGTTAATATTTTTGGAACACATCGATACATTGTTCAACGTTCCAAAAATGGTCAAAGGTGATAGTGCTTCATTGCGAAAAATTATAGACACCGTATCTGCTGTTCGTGGCTCGTTGTTGTCGCTTGGCTCAGAAATAGACGTGATGAACGCTATTTTGGTTCATATGGTGTTGTCTAAGGTGGACGCTGATACAAAGATAAATTATGATGAGAAGCAAGATTTCAAAACGCTGCCATCTTGGGATACCTGTTACGACAGTTTAAGTCACCGATGTCAATTTCTGGAGAGCCATGAAAAAAAAACAGATGCCATCGAAACTTCGAAAAGTGGCAAACTTAAACCAACGTTTACTCGATCTGCTCACACGTTCGTGAATTCAAATTCGAATTGTTGCTACTGCAATTCGGCAGAACACAATATTTCATTATGCCCGTCGTTTACTTCGCGCTTAGTATCTGAACGTTTTAATTTTGTAAAACGTAATGGACTCTGCATCAACTGCCTACACAAAGGGCATATCGTCTCGAAGTGTCCATCCAAATCTCGATGCCGTAATTGCAATTCGTCTCATCACACACTGCTTCATATTTTTAATAGTCCTGACCAAGCAGGTCCATCATCGTCGAACACTGTACCACCTCAAACATCAGTGGCTCAGTGTAACAACCCGGTAGCGTTAATAGCCAGCTCATGCAAAAGAGCAATAATTCCAACTGCTGTGGTTTTCATCAAAGATAATTGTGGCACATTTCAACCGGTAAGAGCTCTTTTAGATTCATGCTCAGAAATAAATTTCATTACAGAAGAGACAGCGAAAAGGCTCAAACTTAAATTTCAACCATATGCTCAAGAAATTTCTGGAATCGGTGAAGTAAGAGCACAAATAAAGTTCTCGGTTGAAGCAACAATTAAATCCCGCATAAGTTCGTTTGAATGGAGTTCGTCGTTTGCAGTTACGAAGTCCATTTCCGCACAACAGCCTGGGGATCACATCGTCACATCACACTGGAAGATACCGCAACCAATCGAACTAGCTGATCCTCTATTCTACAAGCCACAACGTATCGATATTCTACTTAACGCCGAAATATTTTTCGTATCATTGCTCGATGGCCGTATTTCGCTTGGAAATGGTTTACCGAGCCTTACGAATACAACTTTTGGCTGGATTGTCGGTGGCACATCAAACACAATTTCCACTCTTTCATCGATGACGTGCAACCTTGCAATCGGCCCTGCCGAGGTTGACGCGGATAAGACATTAAATAGATTTTGGGAAATTGAAGAATATGCGAAAGGCCCTAAAACATATTCGGAAGAAGAACAAGCATGTGAACAACATTTCGTCGAAAATGCTCGTATCGATTCTGATGGTCGAATTCAAGTTAGACTACCATTCAGAAAATCGCCTGATTGCCTTGGTGATTCATTTGAAGTTGCTCGAAAACGTTTTATGTCGCTCGAACGCAGGCTTGAACGTGATTCTACTATCAAATCCATGTATGCAGAATTCATGGACGAATATTTGTCGTTGGGGCACATGTCGCCCTATAATACTTCGTTGAAGGGTACAAATTATTTTATACCACATCATTGCGTGCTCAAACCTCAAAGCACAACAACAAAAATCCGAGTCGTATTTGATGCATCTGCTCGTAGCTCGTCAAACTTCTCATTGAATGATGTCCTGATGGTTGGCCCAACCATTCAACAGGATCTCATAACCACATTATTCGCATTTCGACTGCACAAATACGCGCTCACTGCTGATATTTCTAAAATGTATCGCCAATTTCGCGTCGACCAAAGAGATAGAAAGTACCAACTCATTCTGTGGAGGACTAGTAAGGATGAGGAACTAAAGGTCTATCAATTGAACACCGTAACCTACGGTTTGTCTGCCGCACCGTTTTTGGCAATTCGTTCCTTATTCGTCATTGCGGACAAATATTCCGCAGCATTTCCGAGTGGTTCGAAGGTTTTAAGAGAAGACCTATACGTTGATGACGTTCTTACGGGAGCTGATAACATCGAAACTCTAGAACTGATTAAAAATGAATTGGTGCACATACTTCGTTTACATGGCCTAGAACTTGCTAAGTGGAATAGCAACATATTTACCTTCGCATCGAATCATGATAATGAGATCGTGATAAAAACGACTGAGCTTGATGTTACCAAAACATTGGGGATGTCGTGGAAACCAGGTAAAGATGTTTTTCTATACCGCTTTGAGTTGCCTGACGTTGGCAATCCTACAAAAAGATCGATTTTGTCACTCGTGTCGAAAATCTATGATATACTCGGCATTTTGTGTCCTATAGTTATTCGCTGTAAAATCCTGCTACAAGAAATTTGGGTTCAAAATATTGGCTGGGATGACCCCTTGAATGATCATCTTATGACGCTGTGGCTCCAAATAAAAGCAGATTTATCGTACATCCATTCTATAGAAATACCTCGATATGTGGCTACGTCTCCAGACATATGTGGAGAAATCCATGGTTTCGCTGATGCCTCTGAAAGGGCATATGGTTGCTGTCTTTACTATCGTGTATTTGACCAAGGTACGTTCAAATCAACATTATTGATCGCCAAATCAAAGGTCGCCCCAATCAAGGCCCAATCATTACCTCGACTTGAATTATGCGCCAGCGTTTTGCTTAGTAAGACGTGGCACAAAATAAAACAAAAAATCGAAAAATTCGTCTCTACAATCTATTTTTGGACCGACTCAAAAATAGTGCTACAATGGCTAAAGTTGCATTCATCTACGCTTAACTGTTTTGTTGCAAATCGTATATCAGAACTACAAGAAAACACTCGAGATGTCCATTGGAGACACGTTCCTTCTAAAAGTAACCCAGCTGATATAGTCTCCCGCGGTTGCAGTGCCCAAGAGCTACCCAATACAATATGGTTCAGCGGCCCAGCTTTCTTTGGAGAAGACGAATCAAATTGGCCAAACACAGAAGACGACATCAACATTGAAATAATTGAACGCAGAAAGGCAGCTGTTTTTAAGTGCTGTGACGTCGCACCACCCATCATAGAACAGATAATTGATAAATATTCATCTTATTTTAAAATTCTTCGAATTGTTACTTATATTTTTCGTTTTTCCAACAGATGCCCAGTAAACCGATCGTTGAAGCCCGAGGACCTGGCTGTAATAGAACCGCATGAATTGGAGAACACATTTTGGCGAATAGTGGCTCATATACAAATAGCCAATTTCAAAGACGAACTCTCTGCACTGGCTAAAGGAAGTTTATTGCAACCATCCATGCAAAAATTATCGCCATTTGTCCACGAGTTGAAATTTGGAAATAGCACCATCAAAATACTTCGTGTTGGTGGCCGATTGTCAAACGCACCAATACCATACGACGCCCGATTTCCGGCATTGTTACCCAAAAACCATCGTTTTGTCAAATTATATACCGAGCACTTGCATCGTCTTCACTTACATGCAGGTCCGAAGGTTTTACTGGGCATCCTGCGTCAGAAGATATGGGTAGTCAACGCACGCGACGTGGTTCGAAAAGTAGTTCGTAGCTGTGTACATTGCTTTCGATACAAGCCTAAACTCATGGAACAGATTATGGGTAATCTGCCAGCTGACCGACTTCGATCTCAACGTCCATTTTTAGTAACTGGAGTCGATTTTTGTGGTCCTTTTCTTACATCGTATCGCATCCGTAGTAAGGCACCCTACAAGACTTATCTCGCTATCTTTGTTTGCTTCAGTTCGAAAGCAACCCATTTGGAACTAGTTTCGGACCTCTCAACAAACAACTTCATTTTGTGTCTCAAACGCTTTGTGGGCAGACGTGGTATACCTGAACGTCTGTATTGCGACAACGCCACGAATTTTGTTGGGGCACACAATAAGATGAACGAGCTGAAAAAGAAATTATTTCGCGAAGACGTGGTTCATGAAATTAAGTCGTATTCACTTCAAACTGGATTTGAATTTTGTTTTATCCCTCCGCGAGCTCCACATTTCGGTGGGCTGTGGGAGGCAGCGGTAAAGTCAACAAAAACATTACTCATCAAAAACATCGGCGAGTCGTATCTCACATTTGAAGAGTTGCAGACACTCATCATCGAAATTGAGGCAATTTTAAATTCGCGACCTATTGTCCCTTTGTCAGATGACCCCAATGACGGAGAAGCTTTAACACCGGGCCACATGCTTATCGGTTCATCTTTAGTCGCTTTACCCGATGAACATTTTGATGTCACCAAACACACATCACTCACTCGCTGGCAACGTATATCATTTCTGAAGCAGCAATTTTGGCAAATGTGGTCCAGGGATTATCTCCAGTCGCTTCAAACAAGATCGAGATGGCTAAGCGCTCAGCCAAACGTCAAAGAAGGCCAACTAGTCGTTATTCATGAGGACAACACCCCACCGCAACAATGGCTATTGGCCCGAGTAATCAACCCTATATTCGGCCCTGATGGACGAGTTCGAGTGGTCGAAGTAAAAACAAACAAAGGCTTATTTCGTCGTCCGATCCATAAGGTGGCTCCCTTACCCCTCCCAGATGACGTTTGAATTACAGGCATTCAACGGGGGGAGCATGTTGGATAAGATCGCCCTAATCATATTTATAATCATTAATTTTAATTTTGTTAAAAGTAATTTCCATAATAATTTTATTTCGAGCCATCCTAATTTGTTTGTCATATTTATATTAAGCAGCATCAACGTATGTACATACGTACATACATACGGTTTGTAGTTTTTTTTCGTTGGACCAGTATGTACATATGAATGTGTGTTGTTGTTGCTATTGTTAACATTTTGATGTAACGGAGAATATCACAATTGAAATCAGATGCTTCGAATTCCAGTCAGCCACTGTGTTGTTATTGTTATTCCCGTCTCAGTCGCTGCTTAGTTTTTGGTCTTTGCTTTCGGTTGATGGCCTGGCGACAAATTCTTTTTTGTAAATAAATCAGTATATGAAAAGAAGCCAAAGTGATCAGTTTTTTTTTATTGGGAGAGCAAAGTTTGGGCCACAAATAAACCAGCAAATCGTTTCAAATAAATTGTTGAAATTATGCGCATACAAATAACATTAATATTATCGACTTCGAAATTTTTTGCGGCTTAAATAGTTCTTTCACTTAACCAAGTAGTTGTTTTGAAAACTGGTCAGACGTTGGATCATGGATAATAAAATGAGAGCTCCACCAAAAAGTCTTTCATTGCCTTTCAAATCTTTTAAAGTTCTATGTAGTGCTTCTAAGGAATGTTTGTAAACCATGTTATATTCATCCCAAATAATAATATTGCATTTTTGCAGAACTTTTGGCATACCGGAATGTTTTTTTAACGGTGATTTGAGTGCTGAATGAGCTATACGAACACCATGCAATAATGCTGCGGCTATTCTGGACAAAGCAATAGCCACTGCAATTTTTCCTTCCTTTTTAGTTAGAATATTTGTATATTTGTATATGAAATTTGGAATTTATAAAATTGAAATAAATTTCACAACTCATTATTTTTCGAACGCCAGTGCCATCTACCGGGTCCAACAAAAAAAATTTTGGCATCATCTAACATACATATATGTACATTCTTAGTTTCAGTAAAATCGCACCGTAAATAAGAATATTCGAAATGACTTTACCCCAGCGCCATCTATCGGGTCCATTTATACATACAAAAATTTCCTATGATAAAACATACATACATTCTGAATTGCAGTCAAATCGCACTAAATAAAAAAATAAAAAAAAAACAAAAAATTGAGGAGTTTAACTTCTTATATATAAAATTCTCATGTCGCCGTCTCTGTAATTGAACTCCTCCGAAACGGTTGACCGATTCTCATGAAATTTTGTGTGGATATTGGGTAGGTCCCAGAAACGGACAACAGGTATTTTTTTTGATATCTCAAGTGGGCGTGGCACTTATAGCTATCATAGTACTCCAGATATCTGATTTTAAAAGTTCACTTTGTATGGGGGGTACTCCTCCCAGTGGTCCTATCAAAAAAAAAAATAAACGTTGTCCGATTCTCAGACCTACCCAATATGCGCACAAAATTTCATGAGAATCGGTCGAGCCGTTTCGGCGGAATTTTACCACAAACACCGCGACAGAAGAATTTTATATATAAGATAACTTACCTTAAATTTATTATATGTGACCTTCTCCGAGAAAAGGGACCTAGTGTGTCAAAAAACGAGTTGTGTCAAAAACGGTGGATTCTGGTACCTAAAAGGGTGTAGGAACATTAAATGCGTTTTTTCTCAAAACTTAATTCTCGCACACTAGGTCCCTTTTCTCGGAGAAGGTCACATATAGGTTTACCTTATGTATGTATTTAAAAAAAAAATATTTTTACATACAAAAATCTTTCAAAACGCAACTAGTTATAGCAATTGCTGATAACTCATGATTTATTTATTATATAAATATACTATCGGGAATTCCCCGAGTTGTTAACTACAAAATAACCACAACCACTGAAGTTTGAAACAATTATGAATAACAAAATAGAAAACTAACGGTGTTTTTAAAAAAATTGTATGATGAATAAAGCGCTGTTTAGACACAACGATTTTACATGGATATTGTAACGCAAATTGCTTCAATATGTGGATATTGATTCAATGTTTGATGGATTTTGTTTTGTATGAAAATTGAAGCAAAATCGTTGTATCTAAACAGCGCTTAAGAAAATGGACAGAGCGGCAAATTATTAAAGGTTTAAGAATTTCCCAAAATAACAAAATTTTATTCAAAAAAATCACTTAATTATCTTTTTGCATATTTTTTGAGAAATATCTAAATTTCTCGAGAATTTTAACTTTATAATTTTATAATTTTCTCGAGAAATTTTTCTCGAAACACTAGTTACGATGTTATTGATAACCGAATTAAAAAAATTAATAACAATGCCACTGGAATTTGGTTTCTGCTTATTTTCTATATCTAATTAGTTGGACCTAAGTGATAGGGTTTTTAAACGCATGGTATAAGGTATCGTATAGTCGGTCTAGATCGATTATAATTTCTTAATTGTTGCAGTTGTATATGTTACACAACTACAATTATGTTATAGGCAATCCACTAGACTATTGAACAAACACACTAAATGTTTCGAAGTGTCTCCGATGCCCGATTTACCAAATTTTAAATACCAATATTGTGCTATATTTTTAGCAGATAAATTGTTTATTTATTTATTATTATTATTTTTAAGTTTGTTTGTTATTTTTTTGGCCAAGTTATTTGAATTATATATGATTTTGGTTAAGCTAATTGGGCCTATTATATTAATGTAAATAAAAAACCTTTTATTACATATTTCTCCCTATTATTATTTTTTTTTTTTTTTTTTGAATGAACGTGATTTCAAAAGATGGACAGACAGAAAAATGGGTTTGAGCAAGGTTTACCTCTGGGTGTAACAGAGGTAATATTAATTAGACTGAATTTTAGAAAGTAATAATATATTTAATTATGTAATATTTGCAGCTATAATAATACATTGTAATGTCAATCGGTATCTGTTATCTACTTCTATTAATTATATTACATAAAATAACGATAAATATCTTCACAACAGGGGGTAATGCTCAGAAACATTAAATCAAGTTCAAACGATAATGACTTTATTATTTGTATTAAAAATAATTAATGGAAACAAGCTAACAAATGAAAGTTAGAAACAATAAATCAAGCGTAACCTCTATTCAATAAATGATATATGAACTAAAGCACGTATGTTAATTCATTATTCTTTTTGTTGTTGACGAAAGGGACAACGACGAGAACAAATAACTTCTTTAATTTATAACAATGCCACAAGAATCAATTTATAAATGTAGACATGCATACTGATACATATAGCATATTTAAGTGTGTCAATGACACCTTCGACCATATGGTCCGATCGTGTATTTGTATTTGTATACAATTGTCATAAATTTCTTACTTGCAGTTAAAGAAAAGATTTCTTAATGGTAGATAATTACTTTTGATTTTAGATACAATTTATATTCAAAACTGAGTGAAAGCGTGATACCAACAGTTATACATATGATTTAAGCGTTTTTTACACTAGGCAGTTACCATAATGCCCTTTCAGTGTGACTATTTATTTTTGTATCCTATACCACTATGTGATGGTGTTTGTTACTATCAAAAATATTGACCTAGACTTAGACCCATCATATACGGAATCACTTTCTGTGTCGATATAGCAACGTCCATCCATAAATCTGCCCATCCGTCTGTGTCTGTCTTATTAACAAACTACAGGTCGCAGATGTGAATATATTTTGTTCAGACCCTGCCGCCATACAAATAGCCCATATCAGACCGATTAAAATTATAGTAAGATCCAAGTTACCATACATACATCAATAAAAATTGGGTGGGGGGGCGGTGTGTGTGTGCGTGTATTACACACCAATTTCAAAAATAACTATAAAAATAGCACCTTGTAGTTTGCGAGAATTATTTTTAAACATCTTATTATCAAAAAAAAAACTTTTAATAATTTCAACTTTTGTGCTTTTCCATAGCTTGAAAAGTTATATATAGACTTTTTATGCGAGATATACGCAGGTTCAAACTTCACGGCCGCCCTAAGTAGAAAAATTTCATAAGGCAGACTATGTTAAATCTAAACAAAAAGAGTGCTTCTACACACAGAAAAAATATTTTCCAACCGAATTGGTCTTAAGTGGAACAACTGTATTTTCGATCGTATCAACAGAAAATTAATATCATCTGCAAATTTTCTATTATGATAAAATATTTATTATTAAGGCAATAGAATTGTAGTCATCGTGAACCCGAAAATCGGTTACTAGCATTATCGCAATTCGGTTGGTAATAAATTAGGTAGCTACAATGAATCTGTTTTCTGTGTGTAAGTTAGTAAACAGGTTTCTAATGGATTACTTAATTTTATCCCTTATAAAAATGCTTACTGTAATCTCTGTTTTATACATACAAGTGTCGAAATATACTAACAATAAACAATACCATAACAAGGTGTATGGTATGATGTATTTTATGTACTACAAATACGAAAACATCAACCATGTAAAAGTAACTATACCATTGTGTAGCTATAAATGTGAACTCGATTTTTATGCTCGATTGTAATACAAACATTATTGACTGCGGTTTTTATAACTTTCTGCTCCGAGTGAACACTAGTAAATTTATTTATACATATTTATACTTAGTAGATTCAATTACATTTCTAATTTATGGGCATTATTTGGTTAGGTTTAATAAAACAAATAAAACAATATTTGTAATTTTGAAATTTGATTCAAATGGGATTAGAACGTAATAGTTAATTAAGCTTTTTCGGAAAATGTGAATATATAAACGAAATTATGGACACGAAAATCGTTCAAATTATTTCGTCGGACACAATTATGTTTTGCCCTCAAATAATCTTTGCGTGAATATTTTTGCAATTTTTATAACATGTATTGAACGAGCTTGCTTATAAAGCCGAATACAAAAAAACGAATTTTTCTTAAATATGATAACTGTATCAACCGTTATTTGATAGCAATTAACCATTTTCTATAGTAATAAAATAGTTATTATTAGACGAACAAAACTGCAATCTTATTGCATCTGTTTTCTGTGTGTACGTAACAAATTATTTTATGACCAGCATAAATACATATATAAACAAGTAAGAAAATTATAGTCGGTCGAGACCGACTATATGATACCCTATACCATGCGTTTAGAGACCCTATCTCTTAGGCCCAACTAACTGGATATAGAAAATAAGCATAAACCAAATTTGAGTGGAATTTTTATTAATTTTTTTGGCTGCAGATATGAAAAAGTTTATATCGGATGCTATATCTATATGGGGACTACTCCCAAAAATGGACCGATCCTGACCATGGTTGGGAAAGTTTCTTGTATTCTGCAAAAAAAATATATACAAACAAAATTTGAGAAGAATCAGTGCAATATTTTTGTTTTTTGATAGATTTAAGTGAAGATCGGGAAGCAGCTCTATATGGGGCCTATGATTAAGAGTTATCCAATAGGGATCATTTTTGGACTACTGATTAATGGATGTAATATATACATACCAACCCAATTTGACTAAGATTTGTATGATAATTTGGATCTTATGGCAATATGTGTTGATTTCATAGGGGTCATTTGTATGGGGGCTAGCTCTGAACATGGACCGATTCTCACCAATTTCAATAGTGTTCATCCCATAGCCGATGGAAGCTCATATACCAAATTTCATCAAAATATATTTATATTTGCGACCTGAAGTTTGTTTACAAAGTTTACATGGACGGACGGACGGACGGACGGACAGACATCGTTAAATCGAATCAGATAGTGACTCTGATTCGATCGGTATAATAAAAGATGGGTTTAGGTCAAATATTTTTGGTAGTTACAAACAGCAGCACAAAGTCATTATACCCAAACCACATAGTGGTATGAGACTCATTTCTGAAGGCGTTTCAATGGTCTGCAAACCCGAAAACTGCTCCGAGATTCTACATTTGAAATATTATTATCGCCCGATAAGAAAACTGCCAGGAAGTCATTCCGATTAATTATTTCGAACATTTTAGTAAATAAACGGAGTGTAGATTATGTGGTTATGTGACATTTGTGTTTTACTAAAAAAACTAATCAGAAATCGGTAAGTGCGTATAATATAAATATTTTTTTTTTTATAGAGTCAACCTAATTTCAGGTGTAAAAATATATACTTTCGGGCGTAAATATTTCTCCAAAAATACATTTCTTACATTTGCATTTGGAATTTTCGTATCAAACCTTGGTAAAGTCAACGATTTTAGCAACAACTTAAGCCCATGGAATAACTAGCGATTAAGAACAAAAATATGATGGAAGATTTATTTGGTTCCTTATAAGGGGATCGAAACCTGAAGTTCAAAGTAGAAAAATAAAAGTAATAATCATTATACCATATACCACCATGTGGTTTGGTATATTGACTCATAATCACTTTCAGAGTCGATTTAGCGATGTCCGTCCGTCCGTCTGTCCGTCCGTCTGTCCGTCTGTCCGTCTGTCCGTTGATGACATTTGGTATGTATGCTTCTACCGCCATAGGATGAATGCTATTGAAATTGGTGAAATTCGGTTAATGTTCAGACTTAGCCCCATATGAATGACCCCTATGAAATCAACAGAAATTGCCATAAGATCCAAATTATCATATAGATCTCAGTCAAATTGTGTTTGTATATGTTTATTATATCCATTAATCAGTAGTATAAAAATAATTCTAGTTGGACAATTCTTAGTCATAGCCCCCATATAAAGATGCTTCCCGATCTTCACTTAAATCTATCAAAAAACGAAAATATTGCATAGATTTTTCTCAAATTTGGTATGTATATATTTTTTCAAAATATAAGTGACCTTACTAAATATGGTCAGGATCGGACCACATTTCTACATAGTCCCCATATAAATATAGCATCCGATATGAACTTTTTCATATCTGCAGCCAAAAAATTTTATAAAAAAGCCACTCAAATTTGGTTTATGCTTATTTTCTCTATCGAGTTAATTGGACCGAAGAGATAGGGTCTCTAAACCATGGTATAGGGTATCGTATAGTCGTTTTAGACCGGCTATAATTTCTTACTTGTTTTTATATCATTTATTTAACTTTATAAAACTTATTTAAGAAAATCAACTAAACTAAATAAAAATCCAAAATTTTTTCCTTCGCTTTATTAAGAATTACGTCAACATTTACCGAAATATGTTCATGGCATATAGCTCGTTTTATTTTAGGATTTAGTAGTAAAAAAGTTCATGTTCTGTCATGTTCGGTTCGTAAAAAAATAAAAATATTTAAATTTTGCGCAAAAAAACTATTTTTCATAATTTCATTCTGAATTAATCCCAAACTCTTCAGTATATAGAAAAATAACGATAACAAAATTTGTTAAATTTTTCTCAAATTTCGATAAAATCGGTGGAACATCCTCATCGAAATTCCCACATTTAAAAAAAAAACTTTTCCATAGAATTTTAAATTTCGACAGTTTTTGTTGTTAGAGGACCATAACCCATAGAAACAATGCTAATATTAGTAAATTTTGTACATTAGCTCAAATGTATTTCAAGCAAAGTGTACATAGCGATGCTTTTAATGATAACCTGCGGATATGTCTTTACTACTACTATACTCCCATATACGAATGCTACTGGTGATATTGTACAATGCATTGATTACGTAAGTTTCCAATTGAAAATTGAAGGAAACACTTTGTTTATATTATTAACCTGCGCTAAAAATCAAACTCAAATATGTACAGGCCCAACCCATATCAAAGCTATGACATTAGTGTCAACTATGTACTCGTTAAAAACAAACAAGTCGGCAACTCCTCTTTGTTTCTAGTGACCTACGATACTCGTACAATACATTGGAACAACTATTTAGGTATGAACATACATACATATTTACCACCCATTTACACATCATTAACTAACACAAAGTGACAAGCAGTTATATAACATAATTGCTACATTTTTATTATTTATTTATTAATGTTGGTTGGGGGCATGAGCTCAAACTTAACCGTACACATTCTCCTTCAATGTAAACAAAATACATGACTAAGAGTGATGATATCAATAATATTTAAGTAATCATATTTATTATTTATAATCTAGAATTATGCTCAACATGATTCAATACACAGACACAAATGAAAAACAGAAAAAAAATTAATAATTAAACTATAAATATAATATAGGTTTTAAGGTAGTCCATCGAATAGTCCTTTATTATATTTTACAATATTTATTTATTTATAGAAAAATTATACATAATTTATTACGTAATCATTTAACATAATAGTAAATTGGACACACGTATAACAAGTTTTTCTTTGAAATTCAAATTAACTTTAAGGTATGCCGCCTTACTTTTAGTTGATAATTTTTAAATGCAATTAACAGTTTTCAAATACCGTTTAACGAAAGAACGAATGAACTATACTACTTTGTGGTCAGGCTGACTTTGTGCTGATGTTTGTAGATATCAATAATATTTGACCTAGACCATATATTATTATACAGCTACACTTTCTGAGTCGATTTAGCGATGTCCGTCTGTCTGTCTGTCCGTCTGTTAAATTTTAAATCTGTCCATATAGCTAGGATAAATTGAATAAAAATTACTGGCTTAAAGGTTGAACGACTTAGGTAAACTCGATTTCGTTGTTTGCAGTTGCCAAAAACTTGCTGGGTCCACACAAAGCTAATACCTATGTTGAAAAAAGATGATTGCAGATTACCGCTGGAGTCTAAAAATCACTGTTCTAAAATACGTTCAAGAAAGTCACAAAAAGGAAGCTTCCGTAGTTTTCAGTGACCAGACTGTTATATGTAGTGGATGATTTTTTCTTCATATTTGCATATAATATTATTTTTATAATATAATGAAATAAATATATAATTATAATATGGTAATAAAAATTCCGTGTTGAGTTTTTTTTATTTAATCCACTGATTGAACTTAAAATAATGTTACGTATATTCCATTAAAATATTATATTTTAAAAATTTGAGCTCCTAGGCAATAAATAATGACATGCAATATATCAAATTCCAATGAAATCAGTTCCAAATATACCGGCATCAAAACGGCTGTGTATCGAAACAATAATTATTTTTAGTATTTCAAAAAATTAACTCTGGTAGAAAGTAAACAAAAGAATTTTGTGGTTTAAATTCGCAATATCCAGAGCAAGCTAATACACACGAGTGTGGTCATGTTGACACTCACATGTCTACTGTATATAAGTTTGGGTGTGTTTGTACTGATAATTTTCTGTATGTCAGAAAATACGTAAACAACAAATAAACGCACACAGAAACATATTTTTCTACAATTGTCAATAACATGTTTGAGTTTATTTATTTAACTACATATTTTTCAATGCATGTTCCCATAACTTTTTTCACAAGAAATTCGCATTTCTAATAAATATTTTTTATTTGTTTTTTTTTTTCAAAATAAAATTTGTATTTTGCAAATAATCACTGTTTTCTTTTAACTATTTTATTTTATTTTTTCCTTCTGATATTGAGCGATATGTATTTGTCTAAAAACTTACTTGATTTTTTCCCATAATTCTTCGCCAAAATGCTTAAGCACCAAAAGCTCCAAAGCGTAATTAACAAATCCATACTGTAAAAGAAAAATTTTAAGTAATTATTTTTATTTGTTGTTAAGGTTTTCTTATGATATTTTTTATATCTTATTTTATAATTTCTTAAAACTTGCATCTTATTTTAAGTAAATACTTATATCTATATTAATATAATAAAGAGGTAATGTGTGTTTTGTTTGTTTGTAGGAGGTAATCTCCATAACTACTTATCAGATCATCCTGATATTTTCACAGAGTCTTACTGCGGATATGGGAAGCACTACAGGCAGTATTTTTTAAATATTTTAAGTGGGTGTGACACCTCCCATACAAAGAAAATTTTCAATAACATATATAGTAAGTACTATGATAGAGAGAGAGCTTTGCAAATTTGTGTGAAGTCATCTATTATTAACGTGAGTAGTCAGACACAAAAATGGGCGGGATTGGACAAATGTGAGTGGCACCCCCATACGAACTTAATATTAAATGCGATATATCTGAATTACCGTAATAGTGAGAGCCTTGGGAATTTGCGTGAGCCCTTCTTTATGATTCGGGGGGGAGGGGGTAGCGAGGCACACCGAGTTACATATATTTAGTAAAGAAATATTTCCATAATTAATTTTTATAAAAAATGGGGGAAAAATATCGCAAACATTGGAAGAGTTAAAGTCTAACTACCGTCCTTGTAATTAACATGATCTTAAATTCTTCTATACCAGTTAGTTATAACCTGACTACAGCATCCTTTAGAAAATGAAAAATATGCACAAAATATTTATCCTTTATTAATAATAATTTTAAATATATTTCGAATGGAGTTACTCACACATAAATTCGAAAGTTAACGCTTAAATATCGACACATGACCAATGGTTTAGGTCTGGCGATCCTGAAAATAGTTAGTCCACAGTTCGAATGGGGTTTTACATTGAGCGGAAAATATTTTAACTTTTCTGCTCTCGGAATATAAGTGAATGGTTTTTGATGTAGTAACCCTGAAAATATTTGCTACACAATTCAGATGGGGTGTTCCAAGTAGGGTTTAAAATTTCAATCATTTTGCATTACTTCCTTTAGTTTTCGAGATAAAAGGGATTTTATGATTTCCGCTAAAGTTTGGGATCTTTAGTTTTACATTCCCATCGAAAATGAGTGCGTAGACGAGTAAGTTATTAATTATAATTAATCATCAACATACCAGTGAGTGATAAGCGTAAGTATTCTAGTTATTCCTATAATTGCACTACTTTTTGTTATAATTTTATTCTTTTATACTTTACTAAGCAAAGGAAAGGAGCTTTATTTGGCTGCTTCATATTTTTTTAAAGAACTAATATTTTTCGATTTGCTTCACGAATAGTTATGAAAAGATAAGACTTCTAACAAGTAAAGAAAACTTGTGAAAAGACTGATTATAATTTAACATAGATATGCAATATGATTTACTAGGGACTTTATAAAACTAAGGATTCAGGTTTTTAAAATTGCAATCCCTAGAATTTTCTGGCTATTTTGTGTTTATTTTTTTGTTAGAAAACTAGAGATTGCAGATCGATTTTTCTCGTTTCGCACACATTCTATGAACTATCATATGGACATTGGTGGTGCTGAACTGGGATCTCCGAGAACACAGATGGTTCAAAGATGCAATCGGGTTTACTTTTAGGAACTAGGTATTGGAGTAACTCAATGGCTTCCGGACAATTATATTGTTTTCTACGTCAAGAATCATGCAATTCACATAGCAACTGAAGTAATTTTGGAACTGGGTATGGGTTAAAAAATCAGCAACAACTCCTTAATACTAAAGAATATAAAATTTAAGAGTGTAAGACGATGTATTAACTAATCTCATAACCTAGCCGACAGTTTGCTAGGGATTTGAGTCGGATTTAGCTGATATCATCGACGAATTGACAGGGACTACATTAAGATTAAGATGAAAGCAGAAAAGGCAAATTCTGTGACTCTTGCTTGATACAAGAAGAATGAAAACACTCCTCGGAGATACCGAAGGAACCACCAGGATTATAGCAGTGCTCACTGTATAATTGTACAATTGCAGTGATTGTTCTAATTGTAGGCGTTTCCCTACTTTGATATGCAGCAGTAGAAGGGGCAAAAACTAACTACAAGTTCCAATAATTTCAAAATTATATACACTACATATTGACTCAACCTATCACAGAGTGACCAACAAACATAGCAAGATGTACAAGCAGTATGTAAAGCAATCGTCAAATCTGTTCTGTTATTAAAACAAGCTCAAATGAGGCTTTCGATTAGCTCTGAATCCTGGACGAAATAGAAAATCGCACACGACTTCATACCATTCGCACACAAGCTAAAAAAAACAATGTTATATAAGCAGGTATTAGTCACTTGTGCTTGCGTGAGCTGGAAGACTTATCTCACGGTGACTACACACTAGACAGATACTATGCATCCGTCCAACTCCCTATCATTAGACAGTTTGCAAACTAGGAGACATATGTTTGGCATACTTTGGCCATACTTTGCTGAAGGATCGGACCGACCTTAAACCCTGTTACTCTATGGATAGCAACATTGGTTGAATGCAACTCCACATCGAACTGTGTTCTTTCCGCGATTTTGGGCTACCAAAACCACCACGAAACTCCCCGAGGGGCCGTTCTCAAAAAGGCCATTTAAGGGTTCAACACTTTTTTGTCCATCATTAGCAGAACTCTTGCAAGAACAAACAGATCTTTTCTGACATCTATTGACTCTTTTTGATAACACTTCCGTCTAATACACCCCTCCTTCGTGCTACGTCTGCGATCCTTGTGGCTGCACATGTGAAATGACGTTGATGGCTTTCCGAACCCGCTTTTCCATTAATGGCCCATATTCTATCTACTACGCTCATTCTTACTGATTATCGTTATCATGCTGGGGTGATGCTGTCCGAACTCGCTTTTCAAATTCCTCAAATAATCTTCGACTCATCTTGGACGCCGTGTTGGCATCTTGGGCTACCGCAAGAGCACTTGACCAAACAGTCTTGCTGACCCATCCATTCCCGGCCTCATTATAACCTAATGTTCCATGAACTAAGTCGTCCGTCGCAAAAACCATCGGACGTCATTTTCCAACTTAGAACACTTTTTGGTCCACTTCGCCTATTCTTCCTACCGCCGAATGTCAGACTGGGACTGATATCGATGACAATCCAAACTTCGCTTTTCAACTCATGTTACATTTGTAGCACCTTGGGACACACCGCACAATTATGGGATGTGACAACCAACCGTAGGATATATGCCTTACCCATGGTTCCAATATAGCACCTTTGGTGAGGCTTCTTCACCAGGCCTGACCACAGCCCGGTTCCTACCAGTTGCGCCAAGCAGTTGTTGTTCAAATGCTGTCAAAGAAATATTGTAATAACATAGCGGAGCAGGCTGAAAGCCCGGCAACACAGGTAACCTACATGTGTTTATTCTTTCATTAAACCAGTGACGTACAATAACATCATAGGTACCGCTAAGTTCATATTAAATGATGGCTCTGATTTAGCAACAACACATCATCATCTTGAGCTTTGCCGTGAATCTTTAGCCTCAGAGTCTTCTTCAGGTAACCATAGTAGCAAGGATAAAATTTAATCCTAGAAGGGAATTTCATGAGCTCCTCATAGAAGTACTGAAGAAGTAGGAACGTTAAATAATATTAAGAACAACAAATCATCAGGAACCTACAACATACCTCCACTGAAGATGTAGGAACGTTAAATAATATTAAGAACAGCAAATCATCTGGGACCTACAACATACCTCCAGAGCAGTTGAAATATAGTGCTGAGATGTTAGCGGAACTCCTTATACCACTGAAAAGGAATGTTTTGCTTAACATTAAAATTCCTGAAGATAAGAAGGAAGCTGAACTGATCATAGTGTACAAAAATTATAATTTTGCAAATTGTAAAAAGTGACCGTTCTACATGCTAGAACAAATTTTGCGTTACAAACAAGCTGGTGTTAGGCCTAGGCCTATAATTATATAGCAACCAGAAGAGTAAAATATACATTTGTACCTGCCTTTCGTAAATTTTGAGAGAACTCCCGACACAAAATCCCGAAACTGTGTGCTTTGAACCAAGGGAATACCGGAGAAAATCGTCATCCTAACATGCGAGCTGAAGCATGAGTCGCAGTGTATTGTACGCTTTAACGGAAAATAAGGCCAACCTTTCACAACTGCCGCTGGCATTATACAAGATTGTATCTTGTTCCTTACACTAGAAGAGGGGCCGGAAGAGCCCCTTAAGCATCGCTGGAAAATTGCAGAGTACTTAAATGATATAGACTGCGCAGGTGATATCTATCTAATAACCCAGTCCTTTGCGAATACTGTATCGAAGATTAATAGACTCTTCGAAAGCGCCAAAAAATTTGGATTGAGAATAAATGGATTGGTAAAATAAAAGGTGGGTCTCGGTAAGACTATACCCTGGCTGTTAACAAATCAAATAAAGATTTATAAGTAGAAAGTAAAGACTTTGAATAAGTTTTAGAAAATAAAAAATTATATGAATGTTATCAGGGACCGTAACGGTTATAAGTTATATCAAAAAAGTCATTTTATGAAAGTTATTTTGTGAGTTTAGAAAAAAAAAATCCTATTCCATTCCTTGATGTCTCTATGGTTTCTAATGGTTTGATAAAACTAAAATTTTCTTATAATAGTGGACCTGATAAAATTCCTAGCAATATCTTTATCAAATGTGCGGATGCTTTAGCTATTCCATTGACAATAATGTTTAACTCATCAGTTAAATACGGATACTTTCCAAATACGTATAAGGACTCTTTCATTCATTCCGTTATTTAAATCCGGAAACAAATCTGACATTACATATTATCGTGGTATTGCAAAATTAAGTACTATACCCAAATTCTTTGAAAGAATTATAACTGATCAACTATGTCATCAAGTCAACACATTAATTTCTCCATTCCAACATGGCTTTCAAAAACGGTGCTCAACTTTAACGAAACTTTTACATCTTACAACAATAGTCAATCGTGGTTTTCTTCAAAGAAAGCAAACTGACGCAATTTACACTGATTTCAGCAAGGCGTTTGATAAAGTCAACCATAAACTTCTTATAAAGATATTACATCTTAAAGGATTTTCTGATCTTAGGATAAAGTGGATATATTCATATTTAACAAACAGAAAGCAAAATGTACGTTTTTATAATATACCTTCGAAATATATTAACGTTTTATCTGGAGTACCACATGGCAGCCATCTTGGACCGCTTTTATTTTCATTATTTATAAATGATTTATGATGATGTTTGCTGACGATGTAAAAGTCTTTATGAGTTATAACCACTATTCCGACCATACTGATCTTCAAAATGATTTGGATTCGTTTCACTCTTGGTGCATTTTAAATTTAATGAAGCTGAATCTTAAAAAGTGCAAATATATGCGTTTTGTTCGAAAAAGACCAATATTTGTAAATTCTATGGTTTTCTAGAATAACCGCGTATGTCATAAAACCAAACTGTTCAGGGGAGCCAAAAAACGTTATATTTGAAGTTATGGGCTAGATATAAAGTTTTTAGAGCTTTTTATTTAACAGAACGAAAAAAAAACAATATGTAAATAACACTTAAACTGTGTGCAGAAACAACTTATGTCGACAAACGTCGTTTTCTTTGAAAAAGAAAACTACCAATGCAACCACCCATGTAGACATAAACTGTTGTTGCTTGAAAAATGGATTTTCTTGTTTGTCAATAAAAGTTGACGGGACTTCGAATGAGAATATAACAACGTATCAAGAATAATAGTGACAAAAAATAAAAGAAATAAACACACAAGTTTTTATAAGTGGTTATAAACTGTAAAATAATTCAAAATTATTTTTTTTTCATTAATAACAACGTGTGTCGCTATGTGTCGTTTTCTGAGAAAATAATTTACCAGCGATCAAACGTAGGTTGACATATGTCGATAGTGGTGCAAATTAATTTAATAAACATTTAAGTTACGTCGTTATTTAAAGAAAAAACTCAGAAATGGACAATATATTTTTTTTTTAAATTTAACACATGTGAAGAGCATTAAAAATTAATATATGTTTCATCATTCACTCAAAACTGACAAAAATAGACATACGCGGTCCAGAAAACCACAGAATTATGTGTTGGGCGGCTTTCAACTGGAAAAAGTTGATAACTTCCTAGATCTTGGTGTTTTATTAGATTCAAAGCTTAATTTCGTTCCTCATAGTACAATTACAGTAAACAAAGCCAGAGAAGTACTTGGTTTTATAAAACGTTGATCTAAAGAGTTCAATGATCCATATGAAACAAAAACAACACTATACACGTCACTTGTGAGACCGATTTTGGAATATGCCTCTATTATATGGGACCCTATCTATCAAACTCATATTGATAACATTGAATCGGTGCAAAAATAATTCCTACTATTCTGTCTTCGCAGCTTAAATTTAACCAATTAAATCTTCCGTCATATAACAGCAGACTCACTCTAATTAAGCTGCCAACCTTAACCAGCCGCAGATCTATGCTAATTGTTTAATTTCTTTTAAACATTATTAATGGCGGTGTTTGTTCTGGTTTCCTGATCAACAATATTTCATTTAACATCCCCCAGCGGCCAATACGTTTCTTCTCACATTTATCTGTTCAGTTTTATAGATCAAATTATGCGAACGGTTATCCGCTTAGACGAAAGTGTATTGAATTTAATAAGCTTTATAGATTTATTGATTTTGCTACAAATACAAATAACATAAAAAGTAAAATAATAATTTATCTGAACACTTTAAATTAAATTTTTTAATTTTTCATTCATTGCTAAATGTTTTTGTTAATAGTCTTTAAGGAGTTATTCCATAGATTAATAAAATAAATAAATAAGCCAGCTTAGCGTGGAAAGAGCATTATCTGCTCCTAAGTTAGTGTTGAACGACTTGCGTTCAAATCTTTCCGCAGAAAAGTTGGAAAAGGTTTTGTTCGTAAAACTAAACAATTAACATTTTATTTAAATTACTACACATACTATAAATGAACAAAATAAGTTTTATTTAAGAGGGAAAAAATAAAACTCCTCAAAAGAGAAAAAGTACAACTCCTCAAAAGAGTTTTATTGTATTTTATATCAGATAGTCTCAATAAAAACAGACTATAACAAAAGAAGGAAATAAATAAAATGAGTTTTATTTTAGACGGAAAAAATAAAATTCCTCAAAAGAGTTTTATTTCATGCAATCTTTTATTTTTTCGTTGAAAAATAACTCTTAACAGTGGAGTTGAGATCATTTCTCTAAGATCACCATAGATTCTGAAAGAGCACTTCAATACGAATCTGTTGGTATATGACAATATAGGTCTCCGTCGACTCTAGCATGGAGAAGTTTTGAGTTTAAATTTTCTGGATAACTGTTACTAATGTTCCCTAGATATTATATATCGAGTTGGAGAGTTTTACCAAACTTCGATTATTATTTCAAAATAAAAATTGTTAGTAATTAATATATGAATTATCGCCAAACTAGTTATAAATAAAAATTTGCATTTAAATTGTGACCGAATTTCTTGGATGAAAAAAGAAAATTTTACCAAAAACTAAAAACAAAATTTCTTTTTTAGTTTAAGAAATTATTAAAGTAAAATATAAATGACTTTTTATTGAAATATCTGAAAACCAAAGACTTATTATGTGAAAAAAAAGACAAGCAAAAAAAAAACCAAATGAAAAATTTTTAAAGTTTGTAAACCAAAGGTCCACAATTACAGTTTTGAATATAAGCGGTAGGACGACAAGTTAAACGTTTTATGTACATTCTTTTGCAATTAAACTATTAATTATGTGTGTATAAAATATTTTTTCAGCATTAAATTTCTAATAGGCAGTAATGTTTTGTAAAGTAGAAATAAGATTGTAGAATATTCAAAGAACTTACCATTTTGTAGAGATGTTATGTTTGGCTGGCTGGATTTAAATTATTCTTTAATATCTATTTTATTATATATGTGCGTATATTACTATTAAAATTTTTAATAATAAATTTTCATTGATGTTATACTGGTTTGCGATCAATTCACTTTTATTCACTAAACCTTTTTCATGATAATAAAATAATTTTTTTTATTTCACAACAAAACTTTTGTTTTTAAAAACACTTCGATTTATTTTTGTACAATATAATTACTTTGGCTGGCTGTTGTTTTGACATCAAATTGGCATTTTTAAAACAAAATTATATATTATTCAAAAACGTATCCTTTTTTAAAACTTCTTTTATTATAAATGGCTGCTTTAATAAGCCATTAAAAAATTAAAAAAACTTTTAATACATTGAAAACATATGCAATATAAGCATAAAACTATCCTACAAAATCAGACCCATTTAGATTGCATGTCAAAAATTAAGCCTTTCATATAATCACATATGTATATGGGTAAACACATACCCACCTTTAAAATTCAAACTTTAAGAAAAAAAAAACTGTTGTATGGCAGAAAAGAACAGCATGTTAATATGCTGACGGTATAAAGAAGAAGATTACTGAAAATATAATGTTATGTTTAAATTAAAAATACTGTTAAAATTGTTCACCAAATAACAACGAACTATTTTAGCTTATTTTCTTTTTCTATGAGTTTTGATTTGTACGTAGTTCTGAAAACATATTACAAGCATGAAAAAGTTTTAAAGCTACAAATTAATTTTTAAAATTATATATTTTCTAAAAGTTTTACCGCTCCACAAATTGTAAAATGGAGTATTTTAGGGACGAGAATATACTATGACACAATTGGAGCTTAATTTTATGAATGTATAATCACTTTGGGTTTTAAATTAATGAATTTCAAATTACTTTGTTACGATGCTACTTATTGCATATGATCTCAAAATACCATCGAGGAAATTTCTATTTAAATCAATAACAAATTTGGCGTTCTATGCCTCCCCTCTTTGAGTTTCGTAAATTTTCGGATGAATGGTACTAAGAGAAGAAATATTTTTCATAAAAAACAAGTAAGAAAATTATAGTCGGTCTAGACCGACTATACGATACCCTACTATGGAGACCCTATCTCTCAGGCCCAACTAACTGGATATAGAAAATAAGCATAAACCAAATTTGAGTGGGATTTTTATTAATTTTTCGGCTGCCGATAAGAAAAAGTTCATATCAGATGCTATATCTATATGGGGACTAGGCCCAAAAATGGACCGATCCTGACCATGTTTGGTAAAGTCTCTTGTATTTTGCAAAAATATATACAAACAACATTTGAGAAGAATCAGTGGAATATTTTTTTTTTTTTTTGATAGATTTTAGTGAAGATCGGGAAGCAGCTCTATATGGGACCTATGACTAAGAGTTGTCCAATAGGAATCATTTTTGGACTACTGATTAATGGATGTAATATATACATACAAACCCAATTTGAGTAAGATTTGTATGATAATTTGGATCTTATGGCAATATATGTTGATTTCATAGGGGTCATTTGTTTGGGGGCTAGGTCTAAACATGGACCTATTCTCACCAATTTCAACAGTGTTTATTCCATGGCCGATTGAAGGCAAAATTCCAAATTTCATCAAAATATATTCATATTTGATTACAAGCTTTACATGGACACACAGATGGACGGACGGACGGACGGACGGACATCGTTAAATCGAATCAGATAGTGATTCTGATTCGATCGATATAATTAAAGATGGGTGTAGGTCAAATATTTTTGGTTGGCAGCACAAAGTCATTATATCCAAACCACATAGTGGTATAGGGTATAAATATTGGTTATATCGCGGAGAACAAAAAGAATGACACGAGAGGCAAGCATGAAAAGATGCTAATGGCAGCATTAATCATGATGTTAAAATTATAACGTTATGTTTAATTAGTTAGTTGCAAAGCGTGAATTGAGAAATAATGAAAATATTTTTATAGGAAAGGTAACTTTCTTATGGAAATGCATACATTTCAAACATTTTGCTTTACGGCGCTTTATTTATCGAGATATTAACGATTTTATATGCCCCATCAAAATATTACTTATTTCGATCCGGTAATCCTAAAAGAAACTACCGTCCACTTCATGAAAGTTACTAAACTGGGGTAGTGAATTTCAATCATTTTGTTCAACATCCCTTAGTTTTCAAGATATAAGTGTTTTTATGTACAAATTTTAGGTTTCCAATTCATATGGGTTGCTGTAACTAGTGCGCAAAATGTCAACAATATTGCTCTATGATGTTTACCAATAGGCTTGATTTTAATAAAATTGCTTTTTTTTATTTAGTTATTATAATTTTTTTTTCTTATCTTTATGTGTTTTTCTTAGTTCTTCAGCTATAACACAAAAACCATTGATGATTTCTCATTTCATTCTTCAGCAAATCAAGTCGATCTGATTTTATCTAATGAAATCTTCAAAAAATTTGTAATTTTCCCCCCCTTTTTGTTTATCAAAATTTTCAATAACGTAACATATCCAGGGCGTATGATTATTAGTTATTACTAGAATGAAGGACATGAATACGTATTATTCTATTTTTTTCATGGATAAATATATTAATAAAAAATTTATTTCGGCCTAAGCTACAATTTTGCTAAATAGTGAAATGGGAAATCATCATAAAAATCCTTAGTAGGTTTTACTTATTGCCCCAGTAGTTTCGCATTGACTTGAAATTTCTCAGCACCCGCGAAAATGTTCCACAGGGTAATCTTACGTATACGGACAGCGATGAGCGTGGTAGCATTAAAATTGTATATCAAACAAGAACGAACATTTATAGCTTATTATACACTATACCACTATATGGGCAGGTCATAATGATTGTGTACTGATATCTCTAACTACCAAAAATATTTAACTTATTATTATACCGATCGACTCAGAATCGCTATCTGTCCGTCGCTCCTTCTGCGTGTCCATGTAAAGTATGTAATTGAACTGTTGGTCGCAAGTATGAATATAAGATAAGATAAGATAAGATAAGGAAGGCTAAACGCACTGCGACCAATTTGATCTTTTGTGCAGCCCATGGCTTCTTATGAAGCCAATTACCCTATTTGACATTAGTTTCCATATGTCCCGGGGGGATACAATGTATCCTCCAAGTACAAGGATTCTCTTACCACTTAGTCTTGGACATTCACAGAGAATATGTTCTGCTGTTTCCACCTCCTGCTCGCAGAACCTACATGTGTCTATAGCAGATTGTCCCTTCATTCGTAGATGATATCTAAGATTGCAATGTCCTGTAAAGAATCCCGTTAAGGTCCTTAAGTCCTTTCTATCAAGGGCAAGTAGTCTTTCCGATTGAACACTGGATGGAGTTATGAATCTCTTGGCCTGCCGTTGACCTGGACTTTTGTCTCAGTGTTCGGCAATTTGTGATTTTCTCCACTCCCTCATTTTTTCCTTTATGTGTCCTATTGGAACACCACAGAAAGGTTCCGGACCGATGAAAGGACGACGGGCCCCTCGATTGGCTAGGCAATCGACCCTTTTGTTCCCTGCATGTCCTTCATGTCCCGGAATCCAGCATAGAGTTAATTTGTTGCATCTACCTAATTCGTTTAGCTTTTCGATGCACTCCCGCACCAGTTTGGACGTCACTTTGTAGGCCATTATTGCCTTAAGTGCAGCCTGACTGTCGGATAGTATATAAATGAGTGCCCTTTTTGTCTTTCTTCTGAGACATTCAGTCACGCATGTAAGAATAGCGAAGACCTCCGCTTGGAAAATGGATGGGTATTTACCCATGGGTAAGGCACGTTAAAAGTTGGGACCAAATATGCCCGCGCCCGTGTCCCCATTTGTTTGTTTTGAGCCATCTGTGAACCACACATGAGAATCTTGCTCTGGTTCCCAGGTCCCACTGGTCCATGTGCTCCGCTCCAATATCATGGTTTCAAATTCCCTGATGAATATATTTTTTGGTAACATTCTGTCCGTGACTCTCGCCACCGGGTCGTGGATGAGGAGCCTCGCGACTCTCATGTGACCCATTAGGTCACCGTCCTTCATGCTACCAAAATCCTGAAGTCGTACGGCACTCATGCACGCATCTTCAAAGATCGAAATATGCAGTGGTGTAATGTTAAGCATGATGCCGATAGCATCGGTTGTATGAATATATTTTTATGATATATATTTTTGATATTTGGAATGCTATTGAAATTGGTGAAAATCTGTTAATGTTAAGACCTAGTCCCCATACAAACGACAAATGTCCCCATGAGATCGACTTAAATTGCCATAATATCCAAGTTGTCATACAAATCTCGGCCAAATTGGGTTTGTGTATGTTTATTACATCTATTTATCAGTAGTCCACAAATAAACCTTATAGCACAATTCTAAGTATTAGCCCCCATATGGATCTGACTCACGATTTTCTCTTAAATATATCAAAAAAAAAAAAACATTGCAGAGATTTCTCTCCAATTTCTTTTGTATATGTTTTTGCAAAAAATAAGTGACCTTACCAAATATGGGCAGGATCGATCCATTTTTCGACCTAATCCCCATATAAATATTGTATCCGATATGAACTTTTTCATCTCCGTAGGCAAAAGAATTAATAACAATACCACTCAAACTTTATTTATGCTTATTTTCTATATCTAATTAATTGGACCTAAGAGATACAGTCTCTACTCATTGTATAGGGTATCCTACTTGTTTTTGTATAAGTGTTAATACATATGTGGTTTTTATTATGTATTGCAAGCATGTTAACCGCAAATTCATTATTTAAGTCCGCGTTTGCATTTGATAAAACTTTTCATGACTAATCTACATTAATAAGAAAAAGAAACAAATAGTTATTAAAAAGATTAAATAAAAAATTTTAAAAGATTTTCTATGCTTTCAGGCTAACAGAGAGTAATTATAATCAAGTCATGTTGAGAATTATTAACCAAATGCTGAAATTTTTAGGGCTGTAGCTAGTCGCGAAGTTGGTTAAACTGGAATCATAAAAACCATTAAGAAAATTATTTTCCGAGACCGGCTATGATACATTATACCAACTAATTTTGGTTATAGAAAAGAAACAAATGTAGACCAAATTCTAGTTTCACTGTTAAAAAATTAATGCCTGTTGACATAAAAAAGATTATATTGGCTGATTTCTTTCTATAGTTAAAATTGACTGATCCTGGCCATATTTATATTCATACTTCAAATATATTAGAAAAAGCTGTTTTATATTATATTTGTTTGATTGATTTAAGTGAAGATCAGAAAGCAACTTTATATGGGGCTATGACTAAAAATGGTCCTTCATGTTTTTTTTTTTTTAATTTTGATTTTAGACTAATATAAGTCGATCTCATAGGGCTCATTTAGGGAGGGACTAGATCTGAACATGCACAGATTTTCATCAAGGTTAAACTTGTTCATAATTTAAATGAAAAAAGCTTAGAAGCAAATTTCGTCAAGATATCTTTGCGACCTGTAATTTGATAACGAATTTTACACATAAATCACCATTAATAGAGAGAATTAACCAACATTTTTCTGACATTAGAAATTTTGTAAAAGAACAAACTAATAGTCTCAACTCCCGCATTTGGTTCGATACAAAGAGTTGATAAAAATCTACTAATCCGAATAAAAACAACACCTATACTTGGCTGTTCAACGACAATAATATCAAACTCAAAGATACAACAATAAACCTTAGACTGAGATTTTTTTATTTTTTTTTTTTTTTTTTTTTTGCAGCGACAGACCAAATTCTCTGATGGGAATCGAACCCACGACCCCCGTATGATAGGCGAGACGCTACCTACTCACCTACCGGGGCGCTTACTTGAGTTATATCAAACTCACTCGGAGTCATATCATATCGGATAAGGACCACCCTATTTGTTAATGCGACAATAATAGTCCCCTAAACATTATACATGTCTTATGTAATTGTACAAAATTTGAACAAGTTATAAACCTAAT
The DNA here is from genome assembly GCA_963682025.1 of Cordilura impudica. Classification (NCBI taxonomy): domain Eukaryota; kingdom Metazoa; phylum Arthropoda; class Insecta; order Diptera; family Scathophagidae; genus Cordilura; species Cordilura impudica. The sequence continues at coordinate 114,882,994 of OY821517.1, forward strand.
ATTTTGTAATGTTAATAAACTTATATCACATTCATTCCCCTCGGAACATTCTATTAACCAATTAATAACCTATTTGAAAAGTACTACACTTTTTAATTAAATCTAAAAAAAATAATAAAATTTAATAAATGTCATAATGTAATACTACAAAAAAAACTTTTGTAAATACATACTAATATAAATATCTCCTTATTTAGTATAAGACTTCTTAGCTTAAGGCCAAGCTAGCTAATCAATTACATTTAGAGCATACATTTATATATTATCTAAATGTTGAATAAATAAATAAATAAATACATGTAGACAGACAGACAGACAGGCCAAATCGACGCAAATAAAAGTTGGGTCTTGGTCAGATATTTTTGTTAGTTACATACATCAGCATAATCTCATTATACACTGACCACAGAAGGGTGGAGAATATAGAAACTACTTTATGTATTAACAAATTACCAAAAAAAAATTTTTTTTTTAATTTTGGAGCCATAAATTTCCATTTCTTTTACAATCTCAATAATTACATCGTTAAAAACGTAGCAATTTATTAAAATTTAACCAACACGATTGTGGATGGAGAAAACAGTGATAGAACTCGTTAAAACAAGTATCCGTTATAAACGCTCTCAACTGTATTTTCTTTATCGTAACCAGTACTATTTGGGGTAATTAGCTATTTGAAGAAATAATAAAATTACTTTTATATTTAAAAAAAAACCGTTCCGAATCACTTTATTTTGAAAAACATAATTTTATTTGTAATAAACTTCTACTAAAATTTTTTGGCAATGTTTATAATAACTTTTTATAGACGCGGAAGATCGGCAACAGCTGAAATTGGTATACAAGAAAAATTGGTCCTTATTTACATATTGAACAACATTCACATTTAAATTCGGAAAAACGATTTTTCTTTTCCTCTCATTTCATTTTCAATACATTTCTGCCACAACATTTCTTGGTCCAATTAGATGAGTTAATTTTTAGTGAATTAAAGAAAGAAAAAAACAAATTCGGCTATGCAGAATCTGTGACTCCCTCCACCTGGTTTTTACGTTTCCATTAATATCTGGATTTATTGCACTATTTATAACAAATGTAAACAAAATTTTTGAATACGTAAAGAATTTGATAAACGAACTACTAAATAATTACAACGAACACACTGAATTAGTAGAATTTTTTGAAGGCGCTCCATATATTTGGCCCTATATTGGTACAATGATGCCCAATTTATTCCAATTTTAATTTCCAAGCTGCTCGAAATAATGACAAACAATAGTATCATTAGTTTTCCCAAATAAATGGTTTATTTTGTGAGTGAATGTTATATTAACTGACAGACAGACGGATGGATGGACGGATGAATATTTATACTTTATACCCTAATATATAATAGGGAGTAGTGACATTATGTGGATTTTTTTTTTTTGTTTTAAATTTAACTCCGGCTGTAAGAGGGATCTGTCCAAATAGATGTAAAAATATTTTAAGTGATTTTTTACGCCATTCGGAATTCATCTTCAGGGTTCCCTCAGCCACTGAACTTTAAAAAATTAGGTAGTATAATAAAAAAATTAAAATTTTCAATACGGGTTCTATTTTATCACTAGATATGAAATAAATATTTTAGCACCATACTAACCCCATTTTTACTGATGACGAAAATTGCCTCAATTAAATTGCACAATGTGAAATGTTTTATGCAAGAATTACTTAACCCATTAATACCTGGCCCCCGATTCGGTTGTTGGATTGTAAAAAAATTGTACACAGTTAGTATATATTCATTTATATTGGCGTGGTATTCATTTATCTGTCACACGTGAACATGTGGCTCCTGAGTATTTTTCTTGTGCTTTAAGGCACATATAAAATTATCTGCCGAGATTTGCCGACTTCAAAAAAAATAAAAAATAATGAGTGATAAGACCACATACCACGAATTTTTTGATATATGGCTTAAAACATCTGAAAATGAGAGGCTTGACCATTCCGTAAACCATATTTGGGGAAAAATAAGCAGTACTTCCAATTCTCATATTGATTATGAGAATTACAAAGTTTTGTAAAAAAATGTATATATTGGATTTAAGCTAAGGTGGAAAGCGGTAAACCGAACAAAACGTGAATCTGTAAGCAGCTATGGTGCCTGGTTATGCAAAAACATTGAAATTTCTCAATTTATTTATAAGAAACCAAAAGAAAATTTGGAAGCTGGAAGACCATTAAAGGCGTTGACAAAAAACAAAGGCAAGAAGACCTATATTTGGCAGCCGAAAAAAAAATTGCGGTCAACAGGCAAACGAGATTCAGAGATACATCACGTCAGAGAGGTTCCAATATAAAAAAACCAGAATTTCTAATGAAATTTAAAAAGTTTATCTCCACAAGAAGCACTTGCAATGATGATCGATACAAATACATCGACAAACGCATATCGTTCAATGAGAAATCATGTGCAACATTTATACACCAAATTATGTCCATGTTTTGATTTATTTCAAAATGCGAAGTTATTATGCTACCCAGATAAAATAAATGTTGACGAAATTTCTGCCGAACTAAACTTGCAATCTTTACTTGATCATACTCTATCAATATTATGTTTAGCTCTGGAAGATGTTTTGCTTTCAACGGCATGTTGTAATCAATAATTGCATTTTTTAGTAAAGTGGGGCTGTGATGGTTCCACTCAAACCTAATATAAACAAAAATTTTTCAACAAAACCTCAGCGATCTATCATTATTCAGTATATCTTTAGTACCACTTCAGTTGTTTTGTACAAAAAATAATAGTAAACTAAATATTTGGCAAAATCCTGTTCCTTCATCCCCAAATTATTGCCATCCAATTAAACTAATATCTACAAAAAAAAAAACAAGAGAAACAATAACAAAATAGGTAAAAAAATATCGATGATTAGATTTTACTTCTCATCCCAACTATTATAAAAACGAACAAATTAAATTTAAGTGTCAAGTCCAATCTAATGTGGTATATGATTGACGGAAAAGTTTGCAACACAATCTTGTTATATATGCAAAGCAAAACCAACCGAAATAAATAAGGAAAAAGCTTTATCACAAAAATTTATTAATCAAACAGCGCTCTCATTTGGAATTTCTCCACTTCATTCGTGGATAAAGTTCATGGATTGCATGTTGCATATATCTTACAAGCTGGAGGTAAGGAAGTGGCGCGTCACAGGAACAGATATGAACTTTTTCATATCCGAAGGCAAAAATATTAATAACAATGCTATTCCAATTTCATATATTTTTTATATCTAATTAGTCGGACATAAGAGATAGGATCTCTAAACGCATGATAGAGGGTATCGTATAGCCGGTCTAGACCAACTGTAATTTTCTTACTTGTTTAATGTTATATTTTAACAATATTCGAACACCCGGTTTATTGCAATTGTATGTACATCACTATTTTCCTATAATTATTTTAATATTTACTAGAGGACCCCTGCTGCTCCGCAGCATTATACATATTTTATTATATTAATTTTTATAATATAATACCAAAATATGCCAAGAGAAGTTAACGTACAGTAAAAGTAAAGTTGATTGTCCACGCATAACTTTCCTCAAACCCAACGAATTTGCCAACAGAAGTTAACGCACAGTAATGCCAAAAAATGCCAAGATAAGTTAACGTACAGTAAAAGTAAACTTGATTCTCTACACATAACTTTCCTCAAACCCAACGAATTTAAGCAGTAAATAGCTCAAAAGAAGGAGCTTGATCCACTGAGTGTTCTTAGACCATGTCAACAGCCTATGTTAATTAGAACTCTAGTTATAGTGGTTTGAGAGAAGAAAAATATTGAAAAAAATCTTAAATGCAAAGTTTATTCATAAATTCTTTTAATATATAAGATACCCTATACCACTATGTGGTTTGGGTATAACGACTTTGTGCTGCTGTTTGTAACAACCAAAAATATTCGTCCTAGACCCATCTTTAATTATACTGATCGACTCAGAATCACTTTTTGAGTCGAAATAGCAATGTCCGTCCGTCCGTCCGTCTGTGTGTCCATGTAAACTTTGTAATCAAACTACAGCTCGCAAATATGAACATATTCTGATGCAAATTGGTATATAAGCTTTCGTCGGCCATGGGATGAACGCTGTTGAAACTGGTGAGAAGCGGTCCATGTTCAGCCCTAGCCCCCATACAAATGACCCCTATGAAATCGACATAAATTGCCATAAGTTCCAAATTATCATATAGATCTCAGTCAAATTGGGTTTGTATGTGTTTATTACATCCATTAATCAGTAGTTCAAAAATAATACCTATAGGAAAATTCTTGGTCATAGGCCCCATATAGAGCTGCTTCCCGATATTCACTTAAATCTATCAAAAAACAGAAATATTGCACAGATTTTTCTCAAATTTGGTTTGAATATATTTTTTCAAAGTATAAGTGACTTTACCAAATATGGTCAGGATCGGTCCATTTTTCGACCTAGTCCCCATATAAATATAGTATCCAATATGAACTTTCTCATATCTGCAGCGAAAAAAATTAATATAAATGCCACTTTTGTTGGACCGAAGAGATAGGGTCTCTAAACCATGGTATAGGGTATCGTATGGTCGGGCTAGACCGACTACAATTTTCTTACTTGTTTTTTATGCTGCAGTGTTTCTCTTTTTAGCTAAAATACGATAGATACGAACAAAATTGATAAAATGATCATCGAAATGCATAAAATTGTTTGGTGTCCGTAAATAAGCATGTATTCATATCAGCATATAAAGGTCAATTTATGTTTTTCACAAAACTTTTTACTATTCCAGAACCATTAGTATAGGATATACTTTTGAGACCGCATAGAGCGACATTGACTTATTACTTGTTTATCTATACTAATATAATAAAGAGGTAATGTGTGTTTGTTTGTTTGTTTGTTTGTTTGTTTGTTTGTTTGTTTGTTTGTTTGTAGGAGGTAATTTCCGTAACTAGCCATCTGATCTTCCTGAAATTTTTACAGATTCTTACTGCGGATATGGGAAGTGCTATAGGCTATAATTTTTTTAATATTTTTAGTGGGCGTGGCACCTCCCACACAAAGTAAATTTTTAATATCATATACATATATTGAGTATTATGACAGGGAGAGCTTTGCAAATTTGTGTGAGGTCACCTATTCGTAATATTAGTAGCCACGCCGGAAATGGTCGGGATCAGATAAGTTGACGTGGTGCCTCCCATACAAGTAATAATTCAATGTTATATATCTCGAGGACTATGATAGAGAGAACTTTTCAAATTTGTCTGATGGCACCTATTATTAATGTGAGCAGTCGAACAAAAAATGGGCAGTATCGGACCAATAGGCATGGCACCTGCCATACAAATAAAATATAAAATGCCATAAATCAGGAGTACTGTTATAGTGAGAGTCTTGGGATTTTGTGTGAACCCATAAGTTATTCATATGATTAGTTATACAAAAAATGGGCGTGATCGGAGCAGTGGGGGTGGCACCGCCCGTACAAAGTAAATATATGATATCATATAACTGGTGTATTAAATGAGGGAAGTTTTGGCACTTTGCACGACACCATCAGATCTTAGTATGAGTAGTCAGACAAAAAATTGGCGGGTTCACACCAATGGGCGTGGAACTCCCCATGGAAAGTAACTATTTAAGGTCATATATCTGGAGTACTGTAAAAGAGAGAGCTTTCTGGTTTTGCGTGACCCCATAGGTTCTTTGTGTGATTAGTCGAATAAAAAAATGGGCGTGATCGAAGCAGTGGGCGTAGCACCGTCCATGCAAAGTAGATATCTAATATCATATAACTGGGAAAGACGCGACATTTTGCACGAGTCCATCAGATAATAATGTGAGTAGTCCAATAAAAATTGGGCGGGATGGGATAAGTAGGCGTGGCACCTCCTATATAAAAATATGATGTACTACGAAAGCAACAGTCTTTTGACAAGTACATTAGTTATCAATGTGATTTGGCGTGGAAAATATATCGTCAAAATCAAAAATCGCCAAACCCAAAAATCGCGAAAAATAAAAATCGCCCAAAAAACAAAAATCTTCAAAATCAAAAATGGGCAAAATCAAAAATCGCTAACAATAAAAATTGCCAAGTGATATTTTAAGTTCAAAGCCAATAGTTGTGTGGTGCCAGATCTAATTTGGAAAATCCATTTTCTTCTCATGGGCAGCTACATGTACCTCGAGGGCAGGAACGCCGAAAAATCTGATATTTGTTGTACCGAATTAAAAAAACAAAAAACATTTTATATCAGCAAGTATAAAAATAAAAGAATCTATATTAATAAACTATACTTAGCATAATAAAGAGGTAATATATTTGTTTGTTTGTAGGATTCGATCTCCGTAACAACTTATCTGATCTTCCTGAAATTTTCACTGATTCTTACTGCGGATATCGGAAGTGCTACAGGCTGTATTTTTTTTAAATATTTTTAGTGGTCGTGGCACCTCCCATACAAAGTAAATTTTTAATATCATATATATTAAGTACTATGATAGAGAGAGCTTTGAAAATTTATCTCAGGTCATCTATTATTAACGTGAGTAGTCAGACAAAAAATGGGCGGGATTGGCCAAATGCGCATGGCACCCCTATACAAACTTAATATTAAATGTGATATATCTGAATTACTGTATTAGTGATAGCCTTGGGACTTTGCGTGAGCCCTTTCATAACGATTTGGATTGGGGGTGGGGGAGGTTGTAGCGAATCACACCGGGTTACATCTAGTATTGCATATTTTGTAGTAAATCGACGCAACGGCAATACCGAATTTAACACTCTGATTTTTATATAAATTTTATGGATAAAACATAAAAATAATGTAGTTCACGCTCGGCACATCCGATTCGACTTGTTATATATATTCAGCTCCATAGCCCCTAGAATGCTCTCCAAAATTCGCTTAAATCTTCAGACATATTACACTTAAATATCATTTCGCTATGTTTTTAAATATACCTAGCTAACAACTAAAGATAACATTGATAATGGTATTTTAAAACTTTGTCATTAATTCATTGTTTGAAATAATTTCGTAATTATCAGGATTTTATTAAGCTAATAAGGTTCACAAATATTACTAAAATATTTTAAATAATTAATAAATGACCAAATTATAAAATACTCTTAATAGAATACGAAACGTTTGCTGTTCCAAAGGGTATTGTTTTAGAGGTTCACAATATTGTGTTGGTAGCACTGCTTTATTTGTGAACCGATTTAATAACTGATAGCTAATTTTTGTTAAGTTTATTTTACCATATTATAGTGGATAGACTCATTTCTGTTTAAACAATTCGTCCAAATTATAGTTCACTGTTTTCATTTTATGTTAATCATGACTGTCTGTCTGTGCTGCTAATTCGAATAACTATGGATCAATTTTGAAACACGTTTACTCTGAATAATAATGTACATCCCATAGGATGCCAAACAGTGCACAAGCTGCAGTTGCTGTATATCAAAGTATGAAGAAGATCCACTTCAATCAAGATGGCTCCGTCCTCAGCAGACGTATGCATCCACTTTGTGAAACAGTCTACTATATTGATTTATGAGCATTTATGTGCCAACAATTGGGCTGAAATTGAAATTGTTATCGATTTTGACTTTTCATGCAAAATTTGTTTAACGCTAAAGCACATTTTTGGTTGAATGGATACGTAAATAAAATACATTGTCACATTTGGAGTGAAGATAATCCACAACAAACGCCATTACATCCACTGAAAATTACTGCTTGGTGTGATTCATGGACAATATTTCTTCGAAAACCATGGTGGGCAGAATGATACTGACAGCAGTGAGTTACAAGTTTTTTCATTCCTCAATTAGCTGGAATTAGCCTTGCACGCTATAATTAATTCACTCAAAGATACTTTTGATGATCGAATAATTTGACGTAACGGTCCTGTTAATTGGCCAACAAGACTGCGTGATTTAACCCCACTGGAATAGTTTCTTTGAGGTAATGTAAAGTCACTCATCTTCGTCGATAAATCAGAAAAAATTGAACAGCTGGAAATCAATATTCGATGAGCTAAATACGGCCGCAAATACTGCGAAAAGTGTATGAAATTTGGAATTACAGATTGCGCCATATACGCGGCAGCTGTGGGCCCATCATATTTAAACATTAATGGTATGAAATTATCTATCCTATAAAGCCAGCTCGTTTGATATTAATAATAGTGTTTAATTTAAAGTTCTGTAACTTAAAAAAAAAAAACATCCGTTATAGGTATAAATATAGGTAGACATACAGAAATTCAATTTATATATAAAATATATTTTATTCGAAGATTTATGCGAAGAAGGCATCCTATATTGGGACTATGACTAAAAATTATATTAATGGTTGAACAAAGGTTGATTTTTAAAATATTTTAAATTTAAATAAAATATCAAACATTTGGATAAAACAGATATTAAGGTCAAACGATGAGTTGGTAAGGGATGAGATCACAAAAGAGGATTATTCCGTTTTAATTTTTTACAAAATAAACTTCAAATATTAGAAATATATAACATATATATGTGTGTGTAGCTACATAATGTATTCAACAGTCAAATGTAATATATAAACATTTAACGAATCTTTGATTTTTAACAGTCTAATGGTGACATATAACACATAAACACAACAAGTTAAAGTTAAAGTTAAAAATTCTATTATAAGTTATAAATAAATTCACTATTTATATGTTTATATATTAACAAATTATTTTTTTTTGTGGTTTTTGTTATATTTAACGTATTTTTTTTTTTTTTTTTTTATAGATGACTCAATTTTTTTTAATATTTTTTTTTCTATGCATAAAACTTTGGGTTATTTATTTTAAACAATATAAATTCTAAATAATTTTTTTTAATCCTTTTTCATCACTTATTAATTTAATAGCTTATACATCAAATACTAATAAAACACTAACAACAACAACAGCAGCACCAGCAACAACAATGTCATGTATTTAATCACACTCAAACACACACCCAAACTCACTTAACAGACATACATAAGCTTGTTTAATATATAAGAATTTATATGTTTGCATGTATGTATAGCAATAAATCAAAATAATAGAGGACCGTTTGATATAAATTCCGTTTGCTTTATTTAACCGTTTAAACTTCCGTTCGTTTTAAAGAGTCGCCTTAGACTAAGGATATATTTTTCGATTACATACAGTAATATAAATGGCGCTTACAAGTATTTATTATTTAACTAAACAGCTGTTTGTGTACATTGCCTGGCAGGTCCTTACACAATTGTCAAATCAGGTACTCTTCTATAGTCAAGAGAGACTCCCATAGCTTTTAAAAGCTTTCTTCGGGACTTTCCTAAAAGGTTGACGTCTAGAATTAACTAGAAATAACTGAAAAAAAATTGTTGCATCATTAAAAAAAGCTTTGGAAATTATATAGAAAAAGTACAGGGATAAAAGCCACTGTAAGGATAAGAAATGTAATAACTGGAACTTAAATTACATTTTTAATTGTTGTTATTTGGCCAATCAATAAAATTTATTAATAAAAATATGAAAACAATTTCTTAGTACAACAATTTATCACCAAAACATTTAAAAACTTACAATGTTGACGCTATTACATTAAAATATAAAAAAATTTTACATTTAATAAATAACAAAAAACATAAAAACACGAACATAATAATACACACAACTTAATTTAATATCACAATTTATTTAATGGCAACTCTATAGCTTGCATTTATATTGTTTGTGTCTTCTTTCAAATTTAGTGTCTCATTATCTGCTGTTGAATTCGTAAACTTTCTTTTGTATACCTTTTCTTTTCATTATTTTCCTTGTCCAAAGTCAGCTGTGTGACCTGTTTTTAGAATATGTTGTGCCAATGCTGTCGACTCTTTCGCTTTCGTTATGTCTGTTTATGTTCTAACATCCTTGTGGCTAGTGTTCTCTTTGTTGTGCCTATATAAATCATATCACATTTCTGATTGTCATCTTCCTTGCACGTTATCTCATACACAACGTTGCTTTGTTGTTGTTTCTCAACTGGTGTTTTTACGTTAGCAAATATTGTGCTAAGTGTTTGATTTGCTTTATAAGCAAAGCTTATGTTATTCCCCTTTATTGTGGTTCTCATATTCTTATTGTCAGTTAACCCAGGGATGTATTGTACACTGTAAAATTGTTTATCCTCCTTGTTTTTAGTGTTGTCACGTTGTTTGTTATATTTTAAACGCTGGGTTATATCGTCGATTAACATTTTAATAATGTTATTTGGAAAACTGTTTTCTAAAAGTATTTGTCGTATTTTCTTTTTATTTAATGTGCGAAACTTTTCGTCACTAAGCGTTAAGACTCTTTCGATGAAATTTCTTGCAGTATTAACAATCTGGTTTTTGGGTTGCGTCGCATCTACCAGATGCCATTGCCTTAGAATACCAATTGAACGTGATTTTGTTGCCATCTCTCCGCAGTTTCACGTCAAGGTATGCAATTTCCTGTTTTCCTCTACTTCTATCGTAAATTTAAGTTTCGGGTGATGTCTGTTTAGTGTATTAGGAATTTCATCCTTGTCATAAAAATGTATTATAGCTATTATGTCATCGACATATTTTGCTATATATTTAATTTTTATATTTTTATATTTTTATCTTTTAATTCCTCTATCGCATCGTCAAGTAGAACGTCAAGAACTATATCTGCTATGGTGGGAGAGATCGGGTTGCCCATTGGCATTCCAAATATTTGATTAAAAACCTAATTGTTGTATATAAAATAATTATTATCAGTCAAAAAAATTTTAAAATTTCAAGAAATTTTGTACTGGGGATTCTTGTCAATTCCTTAATTATTGACCATTTCATCATAATATTCCGTATAGCAGTATGAACGGGGATATTTGTAAATAGGGAAACCGCGTCAAATGATACTAATATCTCTCCATTTCCAAGTTCGATATTTTTTAAATTGGTTCTTAATTCTGTTGAATTTTTAATATTATATGTTTCAGATATTATATGATTTAGAATTTGTCCATTATGTTTTGAAAGGTTGTAACATGGAACCTGGATTGATGCGACTATAGGTCTATAGGTAATCTATGGGTAATCCGTTTATTCTCGGTGCTGTGGCAGCGGAGCAGGTAAGCTGTCGTTTTTACCATATTTCTATATGTCCATTTTTTCTAGATTCGATACAATAGTGTTATCTGTTTTTTGTAATTTTAAAGTCCTCATTGTTGTATAAGTGTTTTTATCATTAAAAAGTTCCTGCATTTTCTCCTCGTATTCGTTTTTATACATTGCTACCGTCTTGTTTCCTTTATATGCCTGTATAATAATAATATCTCGGTTTTTTGACAGAAATATTTTTGTTTTATTAAATATTGTTATTATAATTTGTCCTTTGGTGTATTTTGAATTTTCTTCTTAAATGAACATATCATATTGCCTAACGTAGTCCTCATTATATCTTTTTCCCTGTCTACATCAGTGATTACGTTAGTTGGAGAAAAGTTGCGACTATCAACTAGTAAAGCAAACTTTTTCCCTAAGGATAATATCCATTTATATTCCATTGAAATGTTTATTGTTGTTCCATTTTCAAACCAGTGGTTATTGAAAGAATATCCTAATGATTTAAAATGCTTTTCTTTCAGTGTATCTAACTTTTTAATCTGTGTCTCCTTTACACCCTTTCTTATGTGTTTCGCTCTTTCTCCTTAATTGTTTATAAAGTTACTGTGATCATCCGTTGTTGTCATGTCTTTAATTCCCGTGTTTAAGTGATGAATCTTCCTCTTAATAATTTTTATACCCTATACCACTATGTGGTTTGGGTATAATGACTTTGTGCTGCTGTTTGTAACTACCAAAAATATTTGACCTAGACCCATCTTTAATTATACCGATCGAATCAGAATCACTATCTAATTCGATTTAACGATGTCCGTCCGTCCGTCTGTGTGTCCATGTAAAGCTTGTAATCAAACTGCAGGTCGCAAATATGAATCTATTTTGATGAAATTTAGTATATAAGCTTTTATCGGCCATAGGATGAATGCTGTTGAAACTGGCGAGAATCGGTTCATGTTCAGACCCAGCCCCCATACAAATGACCCCTATGAAATCGACCTAAATTGCCATAAGATCCAAATTATCATATAAATCTTAGTAAAAATTGGTTTGTATGTATTTATTACATCCATTAATTAGTAGTCCAAAAATGATCCCTATGGGACAACTCTTAGTTATAGGCCCCATATAGAGCTGCTTCCCGATCTTCACTTAAATCTATCAAAAAACAAAAATATTACACGGATTCTTTTCAAATTTTGTTTGTATATATTTTTGCAAAATACAACAAACTTTGCCAAACATGGTCAGGGTCGGTCCGCTTTTGGGCCTAGTCCCCATATAGATATAGCATCCGATATGAACTTTTTCATATGTGCAGCCAAAAAAATTAATAAAAATCCCACTCAAATTTGGTTTATGCTTATTTTTTATATGCAGTTAGTTGGGCCTGAGGGATAGGGTCTCTAAACGCATGGTATAGGGTATCGTATAGTCGGTCTAGACCGACTATAATTATACCCTATACCACTATGTGGTTTGGGTATAACGACTTTGTGCTGCTGTTTGTAACAACCAAAAATATTCGTCCTAGACCCATCTTTAATTATACCGATCGACTCAGAATCACTTTTTGAATCGAAATAGCAATGTCCGTCCGTCCGTCCGTCTGTGTGCCCATGCAAACCTTTTAATCAAACTACAGGTAGCAAATATGACTATGTTTTGATGAAATTTGGTATATAATCTTGCATCGGCCATGGAATGAACGCTGTTGAAATTGGTGAGAATCGGTCCATGTTCAGACCTAGTCCCCATACAAATGGCCCCTATGAAATCGACATAAATTGCCATAAGTTCCAAATTATCATATAGATCTCAGTCAAATTGGGTTTATATGTGTTTATTACATCCATTAATCAGTAGTTCAAAAATAATCCATATAGGAAAATTCTTAGTCATAGGCCCCATATAGAGCTGCTTCCCGATCTTCACTTAAATCTATAAAAAAAAAACAAAAATATTGCACAAATTTTTCTCAAATTTGGTTTGTATATAGTTTTTTAATGTATAAGTGACTCTACCAAATATGGTCAGGATCGGTCCATTTTTCGACCTAGTCCCCATATAAATATATTATCCGATATGATCTTTTTCATATCTGCAGCGAAAAAAATTAATAGAAATCCCACTAAAATTGGATTTATGCTTATTTTCTATATCCAATTAGTTGGACCGAAGAGATAGGGTCTCTAAACGCATGGTATAGGGTACCGTATAGTCGGTCTAGACCGACTATTTTTTTCTTACTTGTTTATTTATTTATTTCATAAGTCTATGTGTGAACGAATTGCTTATTAAAAATATATTACATTATTAAATTAAACGTTAGGTATTTCAAAAAAAAAAATAATAATTCCAAAGTGAAAGTCTAATTACAGCAAGCCTCGTTGCACAGTTGAACTGATTTAACTTTATTGCAGCGAGCGTTGTATTGAGAACCTAACTAAGGATATTTAAAGTTTTTTTTTAGTGATGTATGGGTCGCGTAAGTCTTTAGTCCATCGTTTTATAAAAAAAAGAAATCCACGAACTTTATTAGATGTCACTGCAATATGACGAACGCAATTTAATTTAGCATCCAATAAATTACCCTAATCTATGAAAGAGACTACCGATTTCAAATGATAACCTCCTAAGTAGTAGAAACCAACAATGCCAAATTTTCTGGAAAAGTGCATGTGTTTGCTTTTTATACCCTATACCACTATGTGGTTTGGGTATAATTACTTTGTGCTGCTGTTTGTAACTACCACAAATATTTGACCTAGACCCATCTTTTATTATACCGATCGAATCAGAATCACTAGCTGATTCGATTTAACGATGTCCGTCCGTCCGTCCGTCTGTGTGTCCATGTAAAGCTTGTAATCAAACTGCAGGTCGCAAATATAAATATATTTCGACGAAATTTGGTATATGAGCTTTTATAGGCCAGAGGATGAACGCTATTATAATTGGTGAGAATCGGTCCATGTTCGGACCTAGCCCCTATACAAATGACCCCTATGAAAACAACATAAATTGCCATAAGATCCAAATTATCATATATGTAAATCTTAGTCAACTTGGGTTTGTATGTATTTATTACATCCATTTAAATGATTCCTATTGGACAACTCTTAGTCATAGGCTCCATATAGAGCTGCTTCCCGATCTTCACTTAAATCTATCAAAAAACAAAAATATTGCACTGATTCTTCTCAAATTTTGTTTGTATATATTTTTGCAAAATACAAGAGACTTTACCAAACATGGTTAGGATCGGTCCATTTTGGGGCCTAGTCCCCATATAGATGTAGCATCCGATATGAACTTCTTCATATCGGCAGCCAAAAAAATTAATAAAAATCCCACTCAAATTTGGTTTATGCTTATTTTCTATATCCAGTTAGTTGGGCCTGAGAGATAGGGCTTCTAAACGCATGGTATAGGATATTATATAGTCGGTCTAGACCGACTGTAATTTTCTTACTTGTTTTTTTTTTTTTTGTTCTTTAAGCTTAAATCCATTAAGTTTCAATTTCCACATTTAAGGAAACATTATAAATCACGTTAAAGGGAAATTTAATTCCCAAAGGTATTTGAGCACAGAAAAATATTAACGTTGTCACCATACATATGAATATTAGAAATTTGCAATGTATTTGGTAGACCATTGATAAAAAGCGAGAATAAAATTAGACCATTATTTTAGAGATATACTATATTTAGACATATTACCATTATTAGAATAGACACGTTGGTTTCTGCCATTTCAATATTAACTGATCCAACTCAAACAGTTACTGCTGAACCCCAATATGTATAATAATGTGATTGATTGACTTTGTCAAATGCTTTACTAAGTCAGTTTAGATGACGTCGGTATGTTGCTCATTTATAAATCCGCGGTTTATTAAAGTCGTAAGTTGTAGAAGGTTTGTTATGGTTGAACATCCCCTGCGAAAATCATAAATATATTATAGAAATATACGTTTTCTGTCGTCATGCTTTTTGTTTCGGTTGGACTATTTTTTTTATATTTGCCCAACATTGTCAGACTAATATTAAAACAAGTAAGAGTGTTAAATTCGGCTGTGCCGAATCTTTGATACCCTCCACCTCGGTTTGAGTATTGATAATAAATGTAAACAAAATATTGGAAAAAGTAAACAATTTGTTAAACTTAATACCGAATTATTTCAGCAAATTCTTTGGGTTGGTTTTCGTCTTTTCTATTATTTCGAATTTATTTCGGTGTTTGATTTTTGGTCATCGTGGTTGCTGATCGGCATGCATTTAGTTTATATACCTATATGCATGCGTTTCCGGTTATATGAAATAACTTCTCGTTTAATTTAGTTTTTGCTAATTAAATAGCTCGCCCTAACCTCCATTGCAAAGGTAATGGTTGTGTAGGGTGGCTATATGCATTTAATCGTGCTAATTGGAGATGGCTGTATAGTTTCTTTTAACTGGCCAAATATTTCTTCATTGCGGCCATATAGGTCGGATGGAGTAACAAAATAATAACCAAAAAAAAAGCTCTCTCAACTTTTTTATTAAAATATTGCCATATTTGGAAAACATAGAGAATAAATTTATAATAATAATAAATAATCAAATTAGGGATGCCAAACGCAAAAAACCAAATGTCCCAAACATTTTAAATAAAATAATTTGTTATCTATATTTTCTGAAAAACTTCAAATTTTCATCCAAAAAAATTATGAAAATTAATATATAAATAATATTCTCATCAAATTGCGTTTATTTATGTAACAATTTTTATGTTCGCAATTCTTAAGTATCATTTGAGGTTTTCTAAAATTCATTGAATTTATATTAATGTTTTCTGTAGTCCGATTCTGTAAATTTCAACGATCCGACAATAGCAAAATATATCGACAGCTATTATTGTTTGCACTAAGGATTAAGTGATTCACAACATACATAACATACATCTTAACGACAGTCGACCAATCTATTTTTCTATTTATTTAAATTGTAAATGAGTGGCATCTATGTCAAAATAAGTGAAAAACACAAAGAAGAATAGAAAAAAACAAATTACTTCGTGTTTGACAGGATGATTTTATCTTTATGTTTAATATCTTTATTTTTTTTTACTAATATTTCTGTTTTTTTATTTGAAAATGAAATAATGGATTGAATATGCTATTTAATTTTTTTATTTATATAAAAAAGTTTTTTAATTAAAGCAAAATATTTTCACTATTTCATGATTTTTATTTATGTATGACGACATTTCATAACATTCACAACATACATAACATACATCTTAACGACAGTCGACCAATCTATTTTTCTATTTATTTAAATTGTAAATGAGTGGCATCTCTGTCAAAATAAGTGAAAAACACAAAGAAGAATAGAAAAAAACAAATTACTTCGTGTTTGACAGGATGATTTTATCTTTATGTTTAATATCTTTATTTTTTTTTACTAATATTTCTGTTTTTTTATTTGAAAATGAAATAATGGATTGAATATGCTATTTAATTTTTTTATTTATATAAAAAAGTTTTTTAATTAAAGCAAAATATTTTCACTATTTCATGATTTTTATTTATGTATGACGACATTTCAACCTAAAAATTTAAGTTTTTATCGATTGAATAACAACACAAAACAATAGCGAATATCGTTTAAAAATTTTACTGATAATTTTGCTATTTTCTTTTTTTAACGATTCGACTATCGTTAAAAGAAGTTACTGAAAAGCTATTATGCCAATGCCAATATTTTTTTTAAATGTAAAAATTTTTTAAATGTAAACTCAGGTATTTGGTGTTTTTTTTTTTTTTTTTTTTTTTGAAATTTCAATTTGTGTTTAACGAATAAAATTTATATATTAAAGATGGAATTGATGTCTTCTAAATTTAAAATTATTATTTCCGACGTTTTGATATGATTTTCTGAAATTCAATTAATATTTTCTAATTTATAATTTGAAACTTTAATTCCAGTTTTTAGAATTGATATTTTCTTAAATTTGAATGGAAAATTTAAAAAGTGCAATTTTTTATTTATGTGAATAATAATGCTTTAGTAATTATAAACAATTTTTAAAAATTAGATAGATCGCAATCAGATATTTTGTAGGTAAAGCAGAATAATAGATGTATATAACTATGGAGAACTTTTTTGAAAGCAAAAAAACTCGTTGATGAACTCGGTAACTCAATTTTGTAAAGACAACAAAATGCTAATATGCCAAACTTATGTTCATATTTGTAAAAGAATAGTGAAAAAACGTATGAAATAAAAGACCAGCCCGTGTATACTCTTAACATTGTTCTGTATGATATCTAGTTGAAAATATTAACATTCATGTTAAAATAGAAATAACTATTGCAAAGCTAACAAGTAAGAAAATTATAGTCAGTATAGACCGACTATACGATACCCTATACCATGCGTTTAGAAACCCTACCTCTTCGGCCCAACTAACTGGACATAGAATATAAGCATAAACCAAATTTGAGTGGGATTTTTATTATTTTTTTGGCTGCAGATATGAAAAAGTTCATATCGGATGCTATATTTATATGGGGACTAGGTCCAAAAATGGACCGATCCTGATCATGTTTGGTAAAGTCTCTTGTATTTTGCAAAAATATATACAAACAAAATTTGAGAAGAATCAGTGCAATATTTTTGTTTTTCAATAGATTTAAGTGAAAATCGGGAAGCAGCTCTATATGGGGCCAAAGGGATCATTTTTGGACTACTCATTAATGGATGTAATGAACGCATATAAACCCAATTTGAGTAAGGTCTACATGACAATTTGGATCTTATGACAATTTATGTCGATTTCATAGGTGTAATTTGTATGGGGGCTAGGTCTGAACATGGACCGATTCTCACCAATTTCAATAGCGTTCATCCCATGGCCCATAAAAGCTTATATACCTAATTTCATCAAAATATGTTCATATTTGCGATCTGCAGTTTGATTACAAGGTTTACATGGACACACAGACGGACGGACGGATGGACGGACGGACATTGTTAAATCAACTCAGAAAGTGATTCTGATTCGATCGGTATAATTAAAGATGGGTCTAGGTCAAATATTTTTGGTTGTTACAAACAGCAGCACAAAGTCATTATACCCAAACCACATAGTGGTATAGGGTATAATTAGAACAAAAATTGTGGCGCCATC
Source organism: Cordilura impudica (assembly GCA_963682025.1). NCBI lineage: Eukaryota > Metazoa > Arthropoda > Insecta > Diptera > Scathophagidae > Cordilura > Cordilura impudica. Next base: position 114,901,342 of record OY821517.1, read on the forward strand.
TACTCTGGCATAGTCATGCTGAGCAAAATGAAGTGACAATCCGTTAATGCAAAAGAAATGGATTTTCCCCACAACAAAATATTGCAGTATTTTATGTAAATAAAATAATATACCGTTTCATTCCTAACATGCAGTTATTATGGATATACATACATATATAGAATATATGTATATTATTTGTAATATTTAATATGTGTATGTATGTATATGTAAATATTACACACAAAAAATACAACATCAAACGTTATTTTTGTATTTTTCTCTTTAAATAAATTAATACATAAAATTTTGTTTTGCAAAATTTACATTGCTGGTGAATTTTTACTCCCTTTATATTAACTCGTAGTGTCTGCTTGTCGAAAAAATTTTGGGTCAATTTTAACCCCTTTCCCGTGACCCAATCGATCAGAAACTTTGCAGGCAGGCTCGTGGCAATGACAGAAATGATCTAATAAATTTTTTTTAGTGATGCCAAAACAATGGAAACTTTTAAAATTTTCTACCAGAGTTGATAAAAAAAAATGTACAAAAGGTTAGTTTTAATTATATTATTACTACAATGACCACAAAAACAACAAGTCCAGCTACGACAACAATACAACATGTAGAATAACAACAAGAACAATATAGAATTTTTTTTAATTTTTTTTTTTTTCAGAGATTTCCCTGAACCTGTTCCACCGATTTTAACGATTTTTGAAGCAGAAATCTTCCCACGAGTTTGGTGAACCATACTCACTAAAAAGGATGACCCTAGCTATCATATTGACGGCGTGATCGTGACAAGATCAACATAGAAAATTATATTTTTTCAAGACTTTTTTTAGTTCTTCATTCAAATCTCAGGCTCTAATCGACCGATTTGGAAGATTTTAAACAGAATACTTCTCAGGATGTTAGTGAATCATTTTTTATATCAACGAGCACCCTAGCTGCCCGATTGATGCCGTCATCGTGATTTCCACAGACGGAGAGACGGACATCGCTATATCAACTCCGGTTGTTATAAGAATCACAAATATATATATTTTTTGGGGTCCAAAATTTTTTTTCTAATTATTACAAACGGAATGACAAACTTATATATACACTCAGCACACTGGAGTGTAGGGTACAAATATTAATGCTGCTACTAATTTTTATTCTCTATACCACTATGTGATTAGGGTATTAAGAGTTTGCGCTGATATTTGTCACTATCAAAAATGTTTGGCCTAAGCCCACCTTTTATTATACCGATCGACATGAGTCACTTTCTGATTCAATTTAGCGAGGTCCGTCCTTCTGTCTGTCTGTCTGCCTGCCCGCCTGTGCATCTGCAAGCTTCTATGTCTGTGTGTCAATGGAAACCTTGTAATCAATCTGCAGGTTGGATATATGAATACATATGGAATTTGGCGTACAGGAAAGGATCATATATTATAGAGGATGCGCAAACTGATATTGGATCATGAAAGAAAGAGTGGCAAACAAGCGTATATACAAAAAATTATGGTCCATTAACAAACAAATATTGATAAACCATGTTGCATGTATCCGACCAATGCACAATGTTGTTGAAAAATTTTGTTTTACAATAATGTAATAATCGTACCAAGGACCATATATAATGAGGAAGTGCAAATTGAATATTTGGAGCATAAAAACTCTTAATGTAAGAGAGGACAACAAGCGTATATACATGCCCCTGAAAACAGAAACGGAGGTGCGTGTTACTGGAACAAAATCTTGTCCCATAAATATGGTCATTTTGTCTTGCTCCCAAAGTTACGACCAAAAATTTTCGATATTTGAAATTTATGTTATGCACGCACATTGAAACTAATTCATACTCATAATTGCCTTCAGTCACTGCTTGCTCTTCATTTATAAATAAATGAAAAATGAAATTTTGATTTATGAATAGATAATATGTAACTGTATGTAAAAGAAATAGTTAACATAAAAATTTATGTTTTTGTCTTAAAAAAATAAAATATCTGTAAAAAGCAGTAGGTAAAAAATTTATTTTTAAATTTATTTGGTGGCCCTGAGAAGGGCCTTTTGATTTTTATTAAATAATTTTAATATAGTAGTTGACATTAAACAATTATGTCACTGTCATTAAAAAATATACCAATAAAAACAAGTAAGAAAATTATAGTCGGTCTAGACCGACTATACGATACCCTATACCATGGTTTAGAGACCCTATCTAATTGCATATAGAAAATAAGCATAAACCATATTTGAGTGCCATTGTTATTAATTTTTTTGGATGCAGATATGAAAAAGTTCATATCGGGTGCTATATTTATTATGGGCACTAGGTCGAAAAATGGACCGATCCTCACCCTATTTCGTAAAGTGACCTATATTTAAAAAAAATATAGACAAACCAAATTTGAGAAAAATCTGTGTAATATTTTTGCTTTTTGATAGATTTAAGCGAAGATCGGGAACCAGCTCTATAGGGGGCTATGACTAAGAATTGTCCTATAGGAACTATTTTTGGACTACTGATTAATGGATATAATAAACACATACAAACCCAATTTGACTGAGATCTATACGATAATTTGGATCTTATGGCAATTTATGTCGATTTCATAGGGGTCATTTTAAAGGGGACTAGGTCCAAATTTAGTCAATTTCAATAGCGTTCATCCTATGGCCGATGAAAGCTTATATAACAAATTTCATCGAAATATGTTCATATTTGCGACCTGTAGTTGATTACAAGGCTTACATCGACACACAGACGGACAGACGGACGGAGGGGCGCACATCGGTAAATGGAATCAGAAAGTGATTCTGAGTGTATAATAAAAGATGGGTCTAGCTCAAATATTTTTGGTAGTTACAAACGGCAGCACAAAGTCATTATACCCAAACCACATAGTATAAAATAAAAAAATATTTAACATAATGTATGTTATTGTCGTTAAATTAATGCCGTTTTCATTTCTGACAAAAATGTGGCACTTTATTTGCACTTTTTTCGAAAGGTGTATTTTTTTATATATTCTATATTAAGAGCAACCTTATCTTATACATCAATCGGAAGGTCTCAAAGAGCTGTGTTTATAAAATGCAAAAATATTTTATTATTATCATCTTTCCAGTCATAGGGTGATAATATTACAGAAAGGGAATCAATGGGGAAATATTCTCATACTGTGACCTGAAAGAAGACAAATGCTGCAATTTTTGCAATTTACGAGGGCTGGCCTTTGAGACCTTTCGATTGATGCATAAGGTAAGGTTGCTTTTATTTCAGAATCTATAAAAAAATTCACTTTTCGAAAAAAGTGCAAATAAAATGCGATATTTTTTGTCAGAAAAGAAAACGGCATAAAATTTTTCTATTATTAAATTTTACTTAATTTAGTTTGTTAATTTTTTCTATTTTGCACCAACCGTTCTCTACTTTTTAAAATAAGACTGTCAACTAATATTTTTGAATTATACAAACAGTTATATAAAAATCTAAAAGCGCTCTCCGATGTAGTATGCATGGATCGTTTCCATCGAACCATGTCTAACGTATTTTAAAGAACAAATTTTCTAGCGCTTCCTGATTAAATTTCCCAAAAAAATGGAATTTGTTTTGTTATACTTTCTGACGCCATATTTAAATGTTTCGAAATATACAAGAAAGTCAAGAATGAAATAAGTTTTTTTGCTTTCATTCCTGCTATATGGCCTCCTGTCTGGATTTTTGTTCAAAAAGTTTTTGGCATTTAGGACATCAAACATTTTATGGAACTGGTCAGGAAAAGCATATCTGAAATTTTTCTCAGTAATTCTTTATTAAGGAACCCAGTATCCAATTTAGTTTGTATAGCTGCAAACATGCTGTGACTTAGCACTTGAGCTGCTATCGAAACTTTCATCCTTTCGAAACTATTCGGATTTATGTGTGAATCTTTAAGTTTCGGCAACATTCGCATGACTTTTCTTGTCTGATTCCTTTGATCTTTCATCATGGGACATAGCGTCAACCCCATCAATCCTATCATTAGATTTATTATATACCAAGTCCTTTCTTATTGAAACCTCGTCGAGGAGTAAGACGCTACCTTTTCTTTTGGTCCCAAATTTCTTTAAGTTATTTAAGACATCGTTGCCAGGTCCGGACTCCACACACTTGATTGGCCTAAAATTCCTTAAGGACGACTTTGATGGGAGTTTAAATGTCAGCGACTTTCTCCTTGCTTGACGTATACTTCATATTCTGAGTAATCGCTTTGTCCTCCTCACTGTAAACTTGCTTTTTTAGACAACTATTTTTACAAATGCAATTCCTTCTTTGCTTGCATGTCCATTCGGGACGACAGCATATATAAGCTTCGCCTTAAGCTTCATTGCTTCATTATCATTTGCTTTTGGTTAATTTTTTTTTCTCTAGCAAACTTTTCCTCCCAACTGATTTTTCTTCTTCTTTCATCGTCTTCACTCCATAGGGCAGTCGTCTTAGCAACTCTTACTTTAAATTCCTCTGCCATACATCCAACATTGCTGCATCCTTAGTTGCAAAAGATAATAAAATTGTGCTTCCGGAAACGGCATAATTCTTTACGCATTTAACCATATGAAATTTTTTAACTCATCAAATAAAAGTAAATGTTGTATTAATATATTTTTTTACATTCACCTTAATTCAGTTTTTAATTTTTCTTAATGTTTAAAAAAAAAAAATTCATGCAATGAAATAATTTTTATAAAAAATTTTTTTTTAAATTTTTCGTAATATTTTTTCAATTCGTTTTCATACACTTCCCGCACAACGAAATAATTTTGATGAAATATATTTTCTTAATTTTGTAATTTTGTTTTAAATTGTTTTTATGTTATTTTTTTTCCTTTTTTTTAAATTGAATTTATTTAAAAATAAAATATTTCAAAAATGAAAAATTTTGTTCTCTTTATTTATATTTATTCATTATTCTTGTTCATATTTTTATTTGCAGTATGGTTGACAAATTTCATTTAACAAAAGAGAATTCATATGAAATTTGGCAAATAAACTTTAATTGACAAAAATTTTTAAAAATTGAATATTTTGAATTCTATCAATGTGTATTTTTGTATACATGTGTGTTATGTTCTGCTTCGTAAAAATGTGTGTGTGTGGCATTGTGGGAGCATACAAGAGAGAAGGTGCTTGTTGTTGAATAAACATTATAGTCAGTGAACAATCCAAACTATATGAAAACCTTCAAAACTGTATGAACAATGGTTGTGCCATCTATATGTCACAAAAATTTTAGAAACATTTGGGAACATCAATATTAAAAATCTAAAGGTTCTTAAACTGTTTGAAGACTCGCAAACTGTGGATGAAAAGCATTAATGCCATCTATATTTCGCAAATAGTAGTGACATCTATATGTCACAAAAAGGTATGACATCTATATGCATTAAATATTTTATACATCAATAATAGTAAGAAAGCTCAAAAACTGTATAAAAGTTCCCAAACTGTAAAAGTTCACAAATACAAACTATATCAGTGCCATCTATTTGATACAAAACGGTAGTGCTATCTATATGTCACGAACAAATTTTAAATGTTTTTAAACAAGAGCGATTCAAACTGAATGAAAACTGTTATACTGATTATTAAAAACTGTAATGCCTTATATATATCATGAAAAACAGTAATAGCATCTATGAGTTACGAATTTTTTAAAAGGTTTCTAAACATGACTAATAATAATAGTCGGTGGGCGATTCCAACTGTATGAAAACGATTAAACTATATGAAAACTACATAACAAGGTTTATAAAAAAAAACCTGTGTTGCCATCCTAAAAGAAATCAATGCAGCCATTTGAACTGAAAAAGTGATATAGAATCCCCATAAACACACTATTGATGTTATTAACAAAAATTCATTAAGAACTCTATGATTTCTTTCAACTGAACCAAGTGTTTCAGTGATAGGGTGATAGGGCGTTGAAGATGTTTACTTTATTTTCAAAAGTGAGCGTATGTTATGCATTATTTCGTTCATGACTTAACCCAGCGATCTCACATCACACTGAAAGTTCGAAAAACTCAATACACTCACATTTTTTTACTAATACACACACATTTTCCGCAGTGGTCACACTAATGGCACAAAATTTTTCGTGCGAGTAGTGGCAGACACTAACGATGATTAATGTTACCCTGTTATAAATTTAATTCAAATTTACTGGATTCTGTAAAATTGTAATTAAAGTTTTAACTTGCTAAATCTATTATAATGATTTATTTTTTGAAATGCGCATACAAAATCGCAAGTTTGTTAATTATAGAGCATAAATATTATTAACTATTATTAAAATAATACTAATAATAATAAATGTAAACATTTTCCCTCAAACATGTGCCTGTATAATAAACTCGGTAACTCTACTTAAAATAAAATAAGAGAGAGAAGTATACAAATTTTTTGAAGTTTACGCTTCGACAACATTTTAAAAATGAGATTGCAGTCAGATGTTTTAGCATAAAATTTAATGGCGATGGATTCGACTAATTCGAACAATTTTTCGTTGATAATACGTACACAACGATTTTACAATTTCAGTGTGATGTGAGATTGGGGGGTAAGCACCTTAAATTGACCATACCAAGGACCATATATAGGGTCCACCAAATAACTTTTTTTTTGAGAATGCTATAAAAAAAAACTACTGAATATTATCGCAAATTTCTTTTTTTATTTCAAAGTACAATCCTTCCGGTTAATAATGGAAAATAATTTCATTCAAATGGCTGCCTCGGCTGGTCATGCAGTAGCCTACACTATCGGTCCAATTTTTAAGCACATTATCGATTGTGTGCAGCTGTATTTCATCAATGGCTTCACGAATATTGTCATTTAAAGCGTCAATTGCCTCTGGCTTGTTGGCGTAACACTTATCTTTGAGGGCACCCCACAAATAATAGTCCAACGGTGTCAAATCGCAGCTCCGAGGTGGCCAAACGACATCAGCTCTGAGGCTGATAATGCGATCTTCAAAAACAGGGCGCAAAACATCGAGTGTAGCTGCGGCTGTGTGGCACGTAGCGCCGTCCTGTTGAAACCAAATGTTGCCAATATCCTCCTCTTCAATTTTTGTGAACAAAAATTCGTTCAACATGGCCCAATAACGATCGCCATTGACTGTAACCGCCACTTCTTGCTCATTTTCGAAGAAAAATGGCCCAATTATGCCTCTGGACCAAAATCCGCCCCAAATGTGACAATTTAGCTTGTTTACATACCCGGCAAGATCAAAATGAGCTTCATCTGAAAAGATGATTTTTTTGGCAAAATCGGCATCTTCTGTAAGTCGATCGCAGGCCCACTTAGCGAAGCGAAAACGCATTGGATGGTCAGTTGGCTTCAACTCCTGAACCAATTGGACTTTGTATGGCGTCATACCAAGGTCTTTATGCAAAATTCGTCTCAATGATGCCTCCGAAATGTTCAATTCTTGAGAACGACGGTGAATTGATGTTGATGACGCTTCACGCACACTTTCTGCCACAGCAGCAATATTCTCGGGTGTACGCACTGTTTTTGGCTTTTCACGCTTTGGTTTATCGATGAGCATGCCAGTTTCTTTCACTTTTTTCACAAGATAACGGACATACGGTGCTGACGGTGCTTCTCTTCTTTCAAATTCCGTACGCAATTTTCGCAGACATTCTGCAACATTACCATGATTTTCAAAGTAATGTCGCAATATTTCCCAGCATTGTTCAAGCGTATACATAACCATATTCGTTCAGCGGAAGGATAAAACTAATTATTTGTCAAATCAGACATGAGCTAAGTGTTACCATTCACGAAATAAGCACTAGTTAAAAAAAAAAACGTTAGATTTCGGACCCTTTATAATGAGGATGTGCAAACTGAATATTTGGAGCATGAAAACTGATAATGCAAGAGAGGAAAATAAGCGTATAAACATGTACCTGAAAACTGAAAGGGAGAAGCGTATTGCTGGAACAAAATCTTATCCCATACGGTCATTTTGTCTTACTCCCAAAGTTACTACCAAAAATTTACGATATTTGAATTTATGTTATGCACACACAACACACTAAGTGAAACTCATTCATACTCAAAACTGCCTTCACTCACTGAGTGCTTGTAGAAAAAGGCTGATTAATAAATAAATGAAAAATGAAAATTTGATTTATGAATAGTTAATATATAATTATATGTAAAAGAAATAGTTAACATAAAAATGTATGTTATTGTCTTAAAACAATAAAATATTTGTAAAAAAGCAGTAAAAAAAATCTCTTTTTTATTTTATTTGGTGGCCCTGAGAAGGGCCTTTTGAATTTGATTTAATAATTTTAATATAGTAGTTGACATTAAAAAATTATGTCATTGTAGTTAAAAAGTATACCAATTAAAAGATTAATAAATAATAAAAAAAAATTAAAATTTTATTATCAAATAGTTAAATTACAATTTTTCTGTTATTAAATTTTACTTATTTTAGGTTATTAATTTTTTTTTTTTAAATATTTTATTTTGCACCAACTGTTGTCTACTTTATAAAATAAGGCTATGAACTAATGTTTTTGAGTTTTTCTACAACAAAACAGTTATATAAAAATCCAAAAGAGCTCTTTAATATAGTATGCATGGATCGTTTCCATCGAACCATGCAGAGAACTCCGATGTACATATTCTGTTCGACTGTAGAAATTATTGCCGCCTCAAGTTTGTTATGTGATAATTTTCTGGGAAGAACTGCGTATAAATCGAATTTTTTGGAGAGATCTTCGTAATATTTGGATACCACTAAAGTTTTTTCCTCATTATAAGCCTTGTTCTGTACTAAGGTTGGCGCTAATCCTGATATTAAGATTTATTGTATTATTGAAATAAAATAATTATACAATTATGAAGGTCCAAAGTGATACAATTTATTTGATGCCTCTTTTTGAAGTGACTAACATATTTTTATTTTTACAAAACACATTTTACAAATAATATTTTATCAATTTCATAATGTTGAGTTACAAAGTAGTTTTATACAAGTATAAAATTATATATACCAACAAGATTGCTTCTTAGTATTGGCTGTTGATCATATAAGTCATCTTTTGACTTATCGTCGTTTGCTTTCCTCCATTCCAGCATAATGTTCTCGTCCTCCTCACAATTTCGATTCGCTGGGTTATATTTCAACGTTACTATTTTCATAGAAATCAGTCGCGCTAGAATGTATTGCAGTTCATTGATCGAAGGGTGATCGTTTGAACCACGCATCCTGGTTAAATTTCCCAAGCGAAATGAAATTTATTTTGTTATACTTTCTGAACAAATGTCGGCATTGGGGAAACACCATAATGTAAGAATGAACCCATTGATACATTTGTTTCGCGATTGGTCGCCAAATCTGAATGTTTCCAAGTATTCAATAAAGTCAAGAACGAAATCAGTTTTGTCGCTTTCATTCGTGTTATATGGCCCCTTAACTGGATTTTTGTCTAAAAAGTTTTTGACATTTAGAACATCAAATATTTTATTGCCAGACTTATACTCCATATTCTGACAATCTTTCTATCATCCTCACTGTAAATTTTCTTTTTTTGGACAATCATTTTTGCAAATGCAATTCCTTCCTTGCTGTCATGTAGACTCGGGACGATAGCATTTAGAAGCTTCGCCTTAAGCTTCATTATTTGTAGTTGTAGAGCTTTTATATTCCGTTGTGCAGCAACCATATGCTTTTGGTGCATTTTTTGCTCTCTAGAAAACTTTTCCTCCCAAACAATTTTTTCTTCTCTTTCATCGTCTTCACTTCATGTGGCCTTAACTATTTCAGCTTGGCGTGAGTAAAATTCAAATTCCTCCCAAACAATTTTTTCTTCTCTTTCATCGTCTTCACTTCATGTGGCCTTAACTATTTCAGCTTGGCGTGAGTAAAATTCAAATTCATCTAGAGTCATATCAGTTTCATCCATTTTCCTTTTGCTACATGTACGCTGAACCGGTTCGATGTGATTTCTGTTCTGTTTTCGTTTCCATTCCAGAGGATTTTCTTACTGGAACAACATTTTGCTTCAGCCGCTCAATTCCAACTTAAATATTGTCATAATGATTGGAATATATCAACAATTTGTGTAAATCCTTATTTTTTGGGAAAGAAGGAACCGCATATTCTCTTTCGTGTTCTTGCAATCCAAATAAAAGTATTTTTTTATGTTACTTGTTTTTTTGGCCAAGTTCATAAAATTATTTATTTTTATTTTATTTAAGCTAATTAGGCCAAACGTTTCCAATGTAAATAAAATAACCGCTTATTCCATTTTTCCTGACGTTTCGTCAATTTTATGTTGACTTTATCAAAGATCGTCTATTTGAAAAATAAAACATAAATTATTACAAAAATACATAATTCACCAACAGCAATTATAACTCACAGTAATATGGATTTGTCTTTACATTAAAATAAAAATATTTGTTACATATAAACAAAAAACATTCAATTTAAAATAACATTTAATTACACACAACATTTAAAACACAACTTAAAAGTAATATCACAGGGTATCAACTGATGGCAATCATGTAACTCGCATTAATATTGTTTGTATCCTCTTTCAAGTTCATCGTATTCTTTATGTTCTGTTGTATATGTAAACTTTCCAATGTAAATCTCTTCCTCTCTCTTGTCTCTTTGTCCAAAATTTTCACTTGTTTAAAATCAGCTGTATGGCCTGTCTTTAAAGCTGTACTTTCTTTGTCCTTTGTTATGTCTGCTTGATGTTCGCCTATTCTCTTTTCTAATGTTCTTTTTGTTGTCCCTATATATATTTGGTTACATTTTTGATGGTCGTTACCATTGCAATTAATTTTGTAAACAACGCACAGTGGTTCAAAACCAAAAAAAAGTGGTAATAAGTCTGGAACTTCTAAACTATTGGTTGGATTGGAATAGTATATTCTAGGCGATTATAGTCAAGGATATAGGCTTTCAAAACATTTATTTTTGAGATACCCTGTTGTAACACAGGGTGAGCTACAGGGTGCCAAAGTCGACCACCTCGAGGTGGAAAATGCTTTCAAAGCTTGTAACTTTTATAAATATGAAGTGATTTTTACGTTTTTTAAATTTTTCCAATAACCGTTAAATTGTTAACAAAAAACATGCTTATCCTACCTAGTTATCGCTTATGGTTTAAAAAATATTTGATTTTAAAAATCAACATTCGAACTTTTCACCAAATTCTTTCTTGGTTTTTCGCAAATAACATTTTTATTAAAATAGATAACAAAAATCTAAAAATATGTGGCGATAGCCAGTACTTTTTAAAAAAATACGTTGAAGTACTTTTTGAATTATTTCAAACCGTTTAGTGAGTACAAAATCTTAAAGTTGACTTTTTGAATCAGGTTCTAAAAATTGCAAATTTTTGCCAAAAAATACCCTTCATTCTTTCACTTTTTTCTCACAACCTTGGTAAAACATGTATATATTTTTCTACATATTTTAAAAGAATATGCTTCAAGAATGGTTGTAAGTGAAATTTTTAACATTTTTGGACATGCACCCTACGTCCAGCATTGGACGAAATTGGGCAATTTAAAAAAAAAAAACTAAGTTTTAAAAGTTAATACAAAAATATCCGCACGATTTCTTCAAATATTTCACCGCAGTATTAAAGCTCCAAATATTTTTATATACCTGCCGCAATAAAATTCACCGCCATTACATAAACGTGGTCAGGAGGGCTTAAATGGTGAAAAAAGTAAAATTTTCATACGAATTTTATTTGTTAACATAAAAAACATATTAAGATTAGCTATTTTTATATTTTGTTTATTGATTCAGAACGGCATTTAAATTATCTAAAACACTTCAGAAAATCATTTTGATAACGTTAATAGTTTTTGAGATATTTATATTCAAATTTCAGAAAAAAATATAGAAAAACTATGGTTTTTCGATTTTTTTGGTTTTTTTGGTAAAGTGTTCCCAAAATTTTCGAATTTTACTTACTATTATATATACTGTTAAAGAAGACATATTTATCTATTAAACGATATATAACATGTCTATCAAATATATTGTAACATGCTGAAATAATGACCCCAAACCACACTCCACAGGCAAAAATTAAGCTATTTCTCTATTTGTTCATATAAATGGTCATTTACATAGTGAATGACATATTTTTTTATTGTTTTTTGGTTAATGGTGTATGAAATATTTACCTAATGAGTTTCAACTGATCATAGAATTGCCCGAAACTCGGATACCTATTGCAAAATATCTGTAATTCACAATACCTTTTTATGCAAAAAAACAGGTAAAAGCCAAATCCTTAGATTCACTAAAACAAAATGTAAGTATTGGTTGAAGTACATGCCCGATATATTACCTTTCAAAAAGTATTTTCAGTATATAACCATGAATTTCTTGTTTATTAAGATCACTTACGTATAATCTATCATGGAGGTTACATTAAAGTATTATTCACTTTGCAAAGTTATTTGGGAAAATCCTTCCGATTCTACTATTCATTCATCACGTTCGGAAAAAGTCTCGAAAATATTTTATACAATTAACAACACTTACGGTTTAAATGTGAGATCTGAAGATGTTGAAAATTTTTACAAAGTTTTTGAAAGAAGATTTAGCCAATCGGGTTTATCAAAATTAAAGTTTATGACTAAAAATGAAGAATGGTTGAAAACGGGCCTCACAGTACAAATTGAGAAAAAGGCATTTGGTCGACCTAAAAAGGACTACGAAAATGTTCAATCAAGGACAAAAAAGAAAAAACAAGAAGAAATCATTAGTAACCATTCGCCTTATGAAATTAAGGATTCTTTTAAATCAGCCTTGACACGCACGCAACCAAAGGAAGCTGCTAAAATGTAATGTAGCAAAAAAATGTAAATGTAGCAAAGAAGCCCAAAATTCCGATTTAATGGAATATTTATTGATATCATCACATTCAGTAATATACTCCATAAGAACAAAATGATTACCAAAAATAAGTCTTGAAATAGAAAATGATGATTCCGAAGCTATGGATATAAAACATCTTTTATCTTTTGATATTTCTGATTGTTTTGTAGAAAATAACTAGTAAAAAAGCAGACAATTGTTATGTAATTTTAAGCCTATTATAAAACAAATAAAAAAATACTCATTAACAAAAATTTAGTTATATTTGTTATTTAATAATGAAAATATCTTAGGCATTGGCTTTTTACCTGTTTTTTTTTTTTGTATAAAATCAGCATCAGAGTTTCGGGCAATTTTATGATCAGTTGAAACTCATTAGGTAAATATTTCATACACCATTAACTTATAATTATACCTTCTTTGAAAAGATATATAAAATTATTTGAAGTAATAAAAACGTATGCAACCCTTTACCAAAAAACAATAAAAAAAATATGTCATTCACTATGTAAATGACCATTTATATGCACAAATAGAGAAATAGCTTAATTTTTGCCTGTGGAGTGTGGTTTGGGGTCATTATTTCAGCATGTTGCAATATATTTGATAGACATGTTATATACCGTTGAATAGATAAATATGTTTTCTTTAACAATATATATAATAATAAGTAAAATTCGAAAACTTTGAGAACACTTTACCAAAAAAACCAAAAAAATCGAAAAACCATAGTTTTTCTATATTTTTTTTTGAAATTTGAATATAAATATCTCAAAAACTATTAACGTTATCAAAATGATTTTTTGAAGTGTTTTAGATAATTTAAATGCCATTCTGAACCAATAAACAAAATATAAAAGTAACTAATGTTAATATGTTTTTTATGTTAACAAATAAAATTCGTACGAAAATTTTACTTTTTTCACCATTTAAGCCCTCCTGACCACGTTTATTTAATGGCGGTGAATTTTATTGCGGCAGGTATATAAAAATATTTGGAGCTTTAATACTGTGGTGAAATATTTGAAGAAATCGAGCGGATATTTTTGTATTAACTTTTAAAACTTAGTTTTTTTTTTTTAAATTGCCCAATTTCGTCCAATGCTGGACGTAGGGTGCATGTCCAAAAATATTAAAAATTTCACTTACAACCATTCCTGCAGCATATTCTTTTAAAATATGTAGAAAAATATATACATGTTTTACCAAGGTTGTGAGAAAAAAGTGAAAGAATGAAGGGTATTTTTTGGCAAAAATTTGCAATTTTTAGAACCTGATTCAAAAAGTCAACTTTAAGATTTTGTGCTCACTAAATGGTTTGAAATAATTCAAAAAATACTTCAACGTATTTTTTTGAAAAGTACTGGCTATCGCCACCTAATTTTAGATTTTTTTAAATCTATTTTAATAAAAATGTTATTTGCGAAAAACCAAGAAAGAATTTGGTGAAAAGTTCGAATGTTGATTTTGTTAACAATTTAACGGTTATTGGAAAAATTTAAAAAACGTAAAAATCACTTCATACTTATAAAAGTTACAAGCTTTGAAAGCATTTTCCACCTCGAGGTGGTCGACTTTGGCACCCTGTAGCTCACCCTGTGTTGCAACAGGGTATCTCAAAAATAAATATTTTGAAAGCCTATGTCCTTGACTATAATCGCCTAGAATATACTATTCCAATCCAACCAATAGTTTAGAAGTTCCAGACTTATTACCACTTTTTTTTGGTTTTGAACCACTGTGCAACGTTGCTCTGTTGTTGTTTTGCAATCGGCGCTTTCGTTTTAGAAAAAATTGTGTTTAATGTTGTGTTAGACTGATACGCAAATCTCGTTTTCTCCGTTTGAATCGATGTTTTTATATTATTTTTGTCAGTTAAGCCCGGAATGTATTTAACGCTGTAAAATTTTTTATCTCCATCAACGGTCGTTTTTTGTTGAGTATAAATATGATTTTTCGGATTTTTTAAAGTGGTGTCTATTAATGTGTTTATAAGTTTGTTTGGAAAACTGTTGGCTTTTAGTATTTTTTCTAGTTTTGGTATGTTTTTTGTATGATATTTGTCGTCACTAATGTTTAGAACTCTAGAGATAAGATTTTTCGCAGTGTTTATTATCTGGCTCTTCGGTTGTGTTGCGTTGTAGTTGTACCCGAGGACGTTTCCTTAGTAAACCAGTCAAACGTTATTTTGTTCTTATTTTTCCGTAACTTCATATCTAAGAAAGCAATTCTACCCGAGGACGTTTCCTTAGTAAACCAGTCAAACGTTATTTTGTTCTTATTTTTCCGTAACTTCATATCTAAGAAAGCAATTTCGCATTTTTCCTCAACTTCAATTGTGAATTGAATCTTTGGATGGTGATTATTTAAGGTAGCAAGTATTTTATCCTTATCGTTTATTTTAATAACCGCCAAAATGTCATCTACATATTTGGTTATGTATTTGATATGTATATTTTCCTCTCTTAACTCTGCTAGTGTATCGTTAAGTAGACCGTCAAGTACTATGTCTGCTATTGTGGGAGATAACGGGTTGCCAATTGGCATTCCAAATATCTGATGAAAAAGTTTATCATCATATATGAAATAATTATTTTCAATAAGGCAAAAATTGAGAATTTTGAAAAATTTTGAACTGGGAATCTTTGTAAATTCCCTTATTTTTTCCCATTTCTTCATAATGTTGCGAATTGCTAAGTGAACCGGTATGTTTGTGAATAAAGAAATGACATCAAACGAAACCATAATTTCGTCGTCATCGAGTTCTATAATCTCCAATTGATTCTTCACCTGTAATGAATTTTTGACATTATATTCATTCGAAATTATATTTTTTAACACTTGGCCCACGTATTTCGACAGATCATAACACGGAACTTGTACTGATGATACAATTGGTGGTAATGGGGTGCCCGATTTGTGGATTTTAGGCAGCCCATATATTCTTGGGGCTGTGGCAGCTGAGCAATATAGTTTACGTTTTTCCCAATTATCAATGTGATTATTTTTTTGTAAATCCATTACAATGTTGTTGTTCTCCCTTTGCAGTTTTGGCGTAGGCTCAGTTCTTAGCGTTCGGTAAGTATTTTTGTCGTCAAGTAGTCTTCCCATCTTATCACTGTATTCCTTTTTGTACATCATCACAGTTTTATTGCCTTTATCAGCTTGTAGTATTAGAATATCATCATGTTTTTTTAAAAATTTTTTTGTTTTTTCAAATATTGTTGAATAAATTTTTCTTTTGGTGTATTTTTGAGCTTTCGTTTAAAATTATTGATATTGGTCGCCAATTTTGTCCTTGCTACGTCCTTTTCTTTATCTTCGTTGTTCTCCATTGCTTGAATGCACTGCTCAACATCAGCAATAACATGTAAGGGCGAAAAATTCTGGTTGTTCACAGGTAGAGCAAATTTTTTCCCCAAGGATAGTATCCATTTGTATTCTGTGGGTATAACTACTTCCGTTCTGTTCTCAAACCAATTTTCATTAAATAACAGTCCGTGTAATTTAAAATTTTTTTCTTTTAGTGTGTTTAATTTTGCGATCTGCCCTTCCTTTATATTTTTCGTTATGTGTTTCATTCTGCATATTTGTTTATTGAAAAACATATTATAATCATCTTCGAATATCATACTCATAATACCAGATTTTAATTGAAAAAGTTTTTATTTAATAAGTTTGATGTTTGTATATGTTTGTGAAATCTCTAGGTTTAAAATCTTTTTATGAAAATTATATTCGATCTGACCTAATTTTCCCTTTATTGTGTTGCATTTAAATAACTCTTTTACCTTTGTTGTTGTGTTTTTGGTGTGGTTGGGTATAATGCCGTAACTTCTACATGCTAGTGTGAATCTAAGCCTCTGTTGTTGTTGTGCTAGCCTTTTTGTCTCGTTACAATACTCCTTCATCGTTCTTCTTGCTTCGTTGTTGTATTTAAGTGATATGTGTTTAAAATAATCTTTCATGTTAATACTTGCTGTTGTTAAAATTGTTGTTCTTGTTGTAGTTGTTGATGTTTGTTGATTCAAATAAGAATAATTTAGGCAAGCTCCCCGATATTAATGTATGTTACTTGTTTTTTTTGGCCAAGTTCATAAAATTATTTATTTTTATTTTATTTAAGCTAATTAGGCCTAACGTTTCCAATGTAAATAAAACAACCGCTTATTCCATTTTTCCTGACGTTTCGTCAATTTTATGTTGACTTTATCAAAGGTCGTCTATTTGAAAAATAAAACATAAATTATTACAAAAATACATAATTCACCAACAGCAATTATAACTCACAGTAATATGGATTTGTCTTTACATTAAAATAAAAATATTTGTTACATATAAACAAAAAACATTCAATTTAAAATAACATTTAATTACACACAACATTTAAAACACAACTTAAAAGTAATATCACAGGTTATCAACTGATGGCAATCATGTAACTCGCATTAATATTGTTTGTATCCTCTTTCAAGTTCATCGTATTCTTTATGTTCTGTTGTATATGTAAACTTTTCAATGTAAATCTCTTCCTCTCTCTTGTCTCTTTGTCCAAAATTTTCACTTGTTCAAAATCAGCTGTATGGCCTGTCTTTAGTATATGTTGTGCTAAAGCTGTACTTTCTTTGCCCTTTGTTTTTCATTAATTCTTTTCATTTGTCGAGTTTCCTCAGTAACATAGGGTGTATCCGAAATGCGTGCTGCTCCTTTCTTTATAAATTTCAATCTCACACATTCCGGAGCGAAATGCAGGTTGCATACCCGGTCTTGTGTGTTGGGACTGAAGGAGTCGTCCAACTTTAAATTTCTCTTTCATTCAGCCAACATTGCTGCATCCTTGATGGAAGAGGAAATAAAATTGTGTTTCCGGAAACAGCACAGTCTTTTACGCATTTAACCATATTTTATCAAATATTTTTCTCTTATTGGAAATAACCTTATATGGTTTATAAAATCTCAAATTCCGAGACGAAAGCCACAGCAGTTAGAACTCTTAGCCTAAGTTAGTTACAGTAATTATATTAATGTAATTAATAATAAATAAAGAAAATAAATTAAATAATAATTTTTCAGTGTTGTAATTGAGAATATTTTTAAACATTTTGTTTTTTGGATCCCACATGCCTAGGTTCAATTATATCAGTATAGATAAAAACTATATTTTATTAAAAATAGTTGGATTATTTTATTAAAAATAGTTGGATGTGTCTTCAAGTAAATTAAGAAAAGATTTCTCCAAAAAAATAATTTGTTAACGATAAAATTGTTCTTCCCAACATTGCTTCTTTCAGAACTTATAGATTGTAGATTACTTCTATTATTAGATATATTTTTATTTTCTGGAACTAATGGTTTAATATTTTTACTACTACTTTTATCATGATCAGTTTTATTTGGAGTCTTTAAATTTGAATTTTTTATTCCATCTTTTTATGTTTTCTCTATAAGTTTTCTAATTTTTTTTAATAACATCTTGTTCATGATTTAAGTTTAATATATTTTTATCAGGTTTAACATCAGTCGAGGCTTGACGTTGATGTAAATCACGTTTTTTACATTTTATAATATTTGATATATCTGCTTCGTTGTTATTTAGTAAAGAAAATGGAATATCTTATAGTCCAACTACCCACTGTTCATTTAAATTTAATTTAATTTAAATTTTTATATTTTTTTGTATTTATTGAATCGTTACTTAATAAAGTAACATATACTTATATATTTTGTTGTGAATTTGAAATCATTTTGGTTTAAAATGATTAATTAAATCATTTGATGTTTCTTATATACGATTTTTTTAAATCATTTTTATTTATCCATGAGTTATGTATATTTGTTACCGAAACCCAACCATTTTACAAAAAGTTTATTTCCATTTCTCTTTAATATTTTTTCAATCAAATATATTTGTCGAGTTTTAGTTTTCATCAATTCTTCTTCGTAAAATCCTCTTTTAATTATGTTTTTATTAAGATAAGCTGATAAGTTACGGGATTTGTTATAAAAATTTTATTAATTTTAAATACCCCCGCTGCCCAATCGTGTGTATAACCTTTTTCAAAAATATTTTTATTTTTGTTTATTTGAACAAAATCATTCATTTTATATATTCCTTTCTTACAATTTTTCGAATTATTGTATACGCCCATTCCATAGTGACGTGTGTGTACAATGTTTACAAGAAAAATGCACTCTCCTAAAATTAATGGGAAAAGCTTGTTTTGGTATGCATGAGTGACAGGATATTTTAGTGTAAAAAGCATTTAGTTTTAGTTTTTGCTTTAAATAGAAAACGACTTTAAAGTCATGTGACGTGTGTGACTATTTTGTAAGAAAAATTTTTAGGTTGATCTGCAAATTAAATTTTTTCTGTGATTTATATTGATCACTGTTTCTATCAATCACTGTTTTATTATTTCAAGTCATGCATATTTTATTAAAAAATAAAAATATTTGTGACATGTGTGACTTCAATTGTGGCATGTGTGACACGTGCAAATAGTTATAAAATTATTTATTATGAAATTTGGGTAATAGGAAAAACTTAAAAATTAATTGAGTAAAATGAGGTTTAACAGCATATTTTTAAATAAGAATATTGTAGTTTATAGTTTCTCAAAGTAAAATTGTCCAAAAAATTGTTGGCAAAATCTTGTGCACTCTGAACTACAATTGCTTTATCACAGCAACTCATAACCCGCTGCCTAACTAGAGATTTAGCAGAGCCACCAATTCCATCCACTATTCCTTTTCCATGTGAAGTAGCAAAATACTTCCAACGGAAAGGTCTAGAGTATTTAGCAGAGAGCACTTTTAGTAATTTTAGTATAAAACGATTCTTAAATTCGCTTGATGGCCCATCACTATATAAATATAACATCCACTTCCGGTTGAATTTAATCTTTTATTTTCTCTAACTTTTCATACAAGTGGAACAAGAAGCATGATATGGTATCTTTGTCCTTATTAGGTGCATCTGAACATATTAGGTATGTTTGACATTTACTATCATAGATGACTGCTGCTGTGAACAGTGTAGCACTTGCTACACTCGCAAGACTCGCTTCCTTTTATCTTTTTGGTCATCTTGAAATTCACTTGCTTGCATTCTCTTAATATTTGTATGGTCTCGTATTTTTCCAAAATCTTCCAATACTAAATCAATTAGCTATTCTACACAGCCCTCTTCCAATACATTTTTTAGAACTCTTCTCTCTTCACATAACTGTGTTTTCCAATTATACCACTGTACAGGTTTTTCCCTGTCAAATAGAACTTGTTCTGGAAACTTTCTGCCATATTTGCACTCATTGCACTGGACTTGCGAACAAAGTGAATTTTGTTCTGTATCACACCATTCATTGCTGTAATTGATTTCCAAAGCCTTTAACTTAACAAAAAAGTTACATTGATCTGCAGGTGTTTCATGCAAAGCAAAACGTTTGGCGGTCTTGGGAAGCAGAACTTCGAAAATCGACTTCCAGGTTATCATTCTCCATTTTAAATAAGATATAGGCTTCTCTCAGATACATCGTTAAGTAATACTTCCTCAGCTTAACTTTCCTACCACTATCATATACAGTAATCTCATCATTCATTCCAGCCATAGTATACACAACATCACTACGAAAGATAACAATTTATAATTTGATTTAGAGTTTCTTCTGCTAAGCTGTTGCCATAAAGTTGTGTTTCTAATTTATTGATTAATTTTAGTCCAACATATTTAGCAAGTCCATGTACAACTGCTTTACGCTTTCTGGGAGAAGAAGGATGTGCTCTCCCAGTTTTTTTAACAGCTTTGCCAAGTGCTTGATGTTTTCTATAATGAGATTTAGAAATGCTAATTTCCGTAGAATCATCATTTTTTACAACATCATTTTACGCATTGCTGCATTGAACTTATATATTTTTTTTTCTGTTTGCGTTCATACTCTGTATCCTATATTAAAAGACAGAACTTTAAATAATGTGAATGCAATAACTTTAAAGTAATTGCGAAATAGCTACTAGAAGTTGTGTGAGGGTGTTGCCACTTTTAAAAATAGTGGGGGAATGATGTAGGTTTATTAAATTTTAAAACTATTTTTCAGTATTACCTGTTTTTTATAAAATAATGTATTCTTCTAAGCTTTTTAATTTGAAAGTCACACACATCACAAATGTCACACATGTCACAATGTGACGTGTGCGGCATTTTAAAATTTAATTTTAAAGTGTAAAATATGTAACAAAATTAAAAGTCCTGATAGATTTAGCCATCTTGATGTACACTAATTTATAAACTAAGTTTTTTAGTTAATACTCACACATATTAATGTTTTATATTAACATTTTAAAGTGAATGTGACGTGTATGACTAGCAAAAAGTGTTTTTTTCTTTTCCCACTAGTAAACATATTTAAAAAACTTTTTTTAATTATAGACCATGTGTTTTACCTTTGAATCATTTCATAATATTATTTTTTAACTCCAGTTTTAATCATTTTAATATATTTATCATCTTAAAGTAAAAAAAGTGGTGACTGTTCAAATCATATTAGAAATCGTGAAACAAATAGTGTAATAAAATATTAAATTTTAGAGTATTAATTTTTTTGATCCAAATTATTAGAAAATTTGAAAAACTCAACTTTTTTTACATTAGAATGAGCCATTATTTTTATCAATTTGTAAGTTTGAAATTTTACCCCTTTGGTATAGCAAAGCGCCCCGGTAGGTGAGTAGGTAGCGTGCTCGCCTATCATGCGGGGGTCGTGGGTTCGATTCCCACCAGAGGCTTTGGTCTGTCGCTGCAAAAAAAAAGAAAAAAAAACAAGCCAAATTAGAATCTGCAGACAAGCCCCTCGGCTTCGCGGAACTAGGCTTAAAAAAAAAAAAAAAATCTTGGAATGGGCCTAACAAAACCTTTTATTTTTTCTCTGTAACTAATTTCGGTACCATTTTAATACTTCGATCTTGTGAAGAATTATAATCTTTTAATAATTTTTCCAAAATATGTACCATTTATAATTTCCTTGAAAACTGAATTTCTTCCACATTTTATTATTAAATGTTCTGTTAAATCGTTCAACTATAGATGCTTTCATATTTGAATATGTATGATAATGCTTAATGTTTAAGTCGTTCATTAAGTTATTAAAATTTTTGTTAAAAAATTCTTTTCCTTGACCAGTATGAAGATTTTTTTATTTTTGTTTAACTCGATTATCTTTTTGAATGCATTTGCAATGTCAATATCCGATTTGGTTTTTACGGGTAAAGCATAAACGTATTTTGAAAATATGTACATCAATTACTGTCATCATATGTATATAACATTTATTTATTTCATTTTGACTAAATCGATTTGCCATGTATCTAGTTAAAATACTCTTTTGAATAAACCGACATCGCACAGTGGCTGAAAATTGGTTTTCATTGGCCAAAATTCTGTAACTGTTGAACCGATCAAAATATTTTAGTAATTCTTTTTATGGTGGGTAGATATTTACTTGAACTTGAGTCCGTTTTAATTTCATTAAAATTGATTGAGTACTTTTTAAGAAATTCTAGGTAAATTTTTTTTATTTTTTTATTTATTAAAAAATGTCATATTTGGACTTTAATAATAATTGCAAGCATTTTTTGTAATAATGGGCTTTTTTTTACTGTTTACACTCAAAAAAATTTTGTACACTCAAAAAAAAAAATTAAAATCAACTGGAAATTTTGCTACTACTACTGAAGAATTAAAAATTTTTTGCTGTCAAATTTGCAAATTTGTTTAAACTTAAAGAATATTTCCACTTTAAAAAATGTTAGTAATATTATCTAATAGTCTTGCTATTACTTCAAAAAATTTATCATTTTTTTTTCTTAATAATTGTATATTTATTCAATTGGTTACATTACAAAATTACAAATTTATGCCCCAGCGGCAAAAATGGCTTTAAAGAGGCTAGTAGGCAACTAAGAATAAAAAAATTATATATACATTATTTTACTATACAATAAAAAATACATAATTATTTTACCTTATAAGGATTTTGTTTCAATTTGTAAGAAGAATTTCAAAATTTTGGAAAACAAATTGTTTTAAGCTATTTTTAAAAGTAGACAAAACTGAAATGCTTTTCAAATTATCTGGTAGGTGATTGGTAGGTGGGCTTACAAATCTTATACGTTGCTTGGTTAATTCAAGGCGACATCTTACTACACATAAATCCATCGCTTGCCTTGTATTTCTATGCGAAAGTAACATATTCGGAGTAAATCGTATGGTATTAGATCCAATACCATTAATAGACTTGAAGACATAAATCAACAGCTGCTGTTTTACAAGTCCACGTATTGGGAGTATCGTTTTGGCATAATTATTGAATAAATCAGTGGTTGAAAATCGTAATGGAAGATTAAAAACTATTTTTAGTGCCTTGTTCTGTGCCGATTGCAAAGATTTCATAGCTGATCCCGTTTTAATGAATGAATGAACTAAAGCTTGATAAAGCAACATCTTAGCTGCAATATTTAATTTATTTTTGAACTTAAACAAGATTCCAATCCCTGATGATATTCTCGAGTTTAAGTAATCAATATGATTTTCCCACCTTAGGTTACGACTAAGATTCATACCAAGTATTTTCTGCATTCTGTTTCTTCAATCAAATTTCCATCAACATGTATACTCATACGTTCATCATTTCTCGAAATATAAGGTTTAAACCTTATAAATTTGGTTTTTTTTAGCATTCAAGATTAATCTATTAAATCTAAGATACTCACATAGAATTGAGGCATCATATTCCATTTCTGTTTGTAGTACTTTCTGGTATTTGTAGTTATAAAGAATATAATCATCATCAGCATACATAAAAAGCTTTCCTTTAATACTTATATTATTAATATCATTAATAACAAGTAAGAAAATTATAGTCGGTCTACACCGACTATACGATACCCTATAACATGCGCTTAGAGACCCTATCTCTCAGGTCCAACTAACTGGATATAGAAAATAAGCATAAACCAAATTTGAGTGGGATTGTTATAAATTTTTTCGGCTGCAGATATGAGAAAGTTCATATCGGATGCTATATCTATATGGGGGCTAGGTCCAAAAATGGACCGACCCTGAACATGTTTGGTAAAGTCTCTTGTATTTTGCAAAAATATATACATACAAAATTTGAGAAGAATCAGTGCAATATTTTTGTTTTTTGATAGATTTAAGTGAAGATCGGGAAGCAGCTCTATATGGGGCCTATGACTAAGATTTGTCCAATAGGGATAATTTTTGGACTACTGATTAAAGGATGTAATATTTATATACAAACCCAATTTGACTAAGATTTGTATGATAATTTGGATCTTATGGCAATATATGTTGATTTCATAGGGGTCATTTGTAAGGGGGCTAGGTCTGAACATGGACCGATTCTCACCAATTTCAACAGCGTTCATCCCATGGCCGATAAAAGATTAAATACCAAATTTCGTTAAAATATATTCATATTTGCGACCTGCAGTTTGATTAAAAGCTTTACATGGACACACAGACGGACGGACGACGGACGGACGGACGTCGTTAAATCGAATCAGATAGTGATTCTGATTCGATCGGTATAATTAAAGATGGGTGTAGGTCAAATATTTTTGGTTGTTACAAACAGCAGCACAAAGTCATTATACCCAAACCACATAGTGGTATAGGGTATAAAAATGTTAAACAATAGTGGGCCAAGAACACTGCCTTGCGGGACACCACAAAAAACTCCAAGCTCGGTACTCCTTGAATTTCCAACTTGTACAAATTGCCGTCTATTATTTACATAATCTTTAAAAAGAGCAGTTTTTCCTGGTGAAAACCCAATTAAATTTAGTTTTGTAATTAAAATATCATGATCGACTTAATCGAAGGCTGTCGATAAATCGAAAAAGGCTCCAGCCACTCCTCTGTATCCTTTACCCAATCCATCACATACATAATCAATCACATTTATCACAGCTTCTCCAGTTCCCATGCCTTTTCTGAATCCATATTGGCGGTCGAATAAAATATTGTTTTCATCCAAGTACCTCGAAAGCTGTTCAAATATAATTTTTTCAAAAATCTTGTCTATAATAGAAAGAATGGAAATAGGCCGATAATTCACAATTTTATCCGTTTGCTTACATTTTGGTATGGATGTTACCATTTCTGCAACATATGGTTTCCTTACCAACAACATTTTAGGTGTTATATTGTCGCAACCAGGGCTTGTCATTTTTAAGTTATTTAGAATAGTATCAATTTTCTCTATCGCTATGGGTTCTAAAATAAATCGGCTAGTAACTGAACTTAATGTACGAAACATATTTATATTTTCATTCTGATCATGGGAAAAACTAGATCGTAGATTCCTAACTGAATTGTAAAAGTAATTGTTAAATGCTGATGCCTTTTCTTCATCCCGCGTTAAACAAGTATTATCAATATCAAACAACTCCGAGGTCGATTTAAACTTCTTTCGCAGTTGTTTATTCAGAAAATCCCATGTTTTTCTAGCGTCACCACTACATATTCGTATATTATAACTATAATAGTTATTCCTCAATTTACATAATTTTATTATTGATTGTAAATATTCTATATTTTTTTCTGCGTTATTTCTGTTCTTTAGTAGTATTTTGACTTCTTCATCTAATTCCCGATGTTTCACTTTCCATTGATTTCGAATACTGGTGATTAACGGATCTGACGTTGCCAATACCATATTAAATAAATCTTCATTTGTGGAATTTCGAGAAATTTTTCTAGCATTGTGCTCTCTATAATATCTGTAATCCTTATTCCTTTTTTCCTTAGCCACCTCTGATAGATCTCCAAGTGGAGATCTAAAAAGATAAAGAATTTTGATTAAGAATTTTGTGAACTGTTGCAGACATATTTCTCCATGGGTACTTGGTTGTATATATATTTGCAGTTTCCTTAGCATAATCTCCAAATTTTTTGAAGTCAAATTCTTCATTAAATCCGGTTTTGAAAATAATCTTCTTGCGATATTGCCATCATTTGTATTGCCTGACCCTTGGTTTGGCTGATCTATTATCAATCCAAATTTGCGATATTCATCTTGAACATGTTTCTTTTTTGAACTTCTGAACTCCCTGTTGGTTTCGTTGTTTCTTATTGATCCTGAAGACCCGAAATCCAAATCATAACTGATTTTTAGTATGTGTTCCATAAGTCGTATTCTTGCATGTAGTGGTGATAATCCAAATTCAGTATTATCTAATGATTTTGTCGGGACTTGATTTAACTGACTAAATGTTACTTGGCATATGATGCAGCTGGATGCAGTCTTCGTATTCGTCAAAGCCTGGCCTACTTTTCCATCTATTATTTTCAGCATTACTTCAAATTGCTGCCCATCTATCTGTAATTGTAATGGCTGTAGTGTTGCAATTTGGTCCTCGATATCAGTAACTTCTTTGTAAATGGCATCATGAGTTTCTTTTTTGAATTCAAATTTGATTGGCCTGCAGTATTTCGTAGAAGATGGTGTCTCATTTTTCCAAATATCTTTAAATGCGTTGTAATAAGTCGCAGGCTCTAAATCTTCCAAAATCTTTTCTATCGCAATTCTACAAATGATACCATGAACATATCTGAGTCTGAAATATTTTTACATACTACTTGTTTGTATTGTTTTTGTCCCGAAGAAATATCACATTCCCATTTTCAAAAAATAATTAACTTTGTGTTTCCATATTTATTTACCTCATCTTTTATTGATTTTAGCAACCGTTCGGCTGTGTGATCAAGTAGAGATTGTAGTTGTACCTCAGCCGAAATTGGTGTGATTGTGATAGTGTCCTTTGATGGCAAACATTCCATTTTAGCAGCACACAGTGGCTGAAAATCGTTTTTTTATTTTCATTGGCCAAAATTCTGTAACTTTTGAACCGATCAAAATATTTAAGTAATTTTTTTTTATTAGATAGATATTTATTTCAGCTTGACTCAGTTTTAACAACATTAAAATTGATTGAGGACTTTTTAACGAATTCTGGGTCAAAGTTTAACTTTTGATTTTTTTTTTTAACTTTTAGAGTGAAATATATGTTTATTATTTTTTTATTTATTAAAATATTTAATATTTGAATTTTAATAATAATTATAAACATTTTTTATAATCATGGGATTTTTTTAATGTTACACTCAAAAAAATGAGAATGAAAATAACTCAGTCCGAAATATTTTCACATACAACTTGTTTGTATTGTTTTTGTCCCGAAGAACCATCACATCCCCATTTACAAAAACGAATTAACTTTTTGTTTCCATATTTCTTAAACTCATTTCCTTTTATTGATTGCAGCAAGCGTTCGGCTGTGTGATCAAGTAGAGATTAAAATTGTATCTCTGCCGAAATTGGTGTGATTGTAATAGTGTCCTTTGATGGCAAACAGTCAATTTTAGCAGCGGTTATGTGATGATATACTGGATAAATATTTGAGCCTTTTTCAATCGCACGAAATTTGAGCTGAATATATTGCTGTTTTGTTAATTTCAAATGCAGAAATAATGCTAAGCCTCCTCATTAGAGAAAACAGTGAATAGAAAAGGTACACCATAGAAAGTTTACGAATCCAACAGCAAAAGGAATATACGATGAATTTAAAAGAAGATACTGACAAAATTAATGCTAGTTATTAATTTATGTTCAATGTTATTTTTGTTTTTTATGTTGTGTGTAAATTAAATTCATTTTTAAATGTGATAAATAATACTCATGAGCCTGTAAGTTATTGTTATATATATAGTGTAATTCAAAATTGTTTTAACGTGATTTTTTTTATAATTAAATTGAATTTACATTAAAAATTTATTTACATTAAAAATCTTAGGCCGTATTAGCTTATTTTGAAATAAAAGAAACAAGAGGATATTAGCCAAATAACACAATAATAAGATTCTTTTATATTTGTACAATCAATTTCATCGTTAACATCTTTAAGTTTCCGCCTCTTAGATCTATCGCTGCAGTTGTCCAATGATTTGCGTGGTCTTCCAGCCTTACCTTGCTATGCTGTTTCTACAGCGACAATAGGTTGGCCTTCTAACCAGTTTGTACTTTTTATACAAAAATTTTGTTTACCGTAAATAACTTCTTTGTAGCATTTTTTTAGTGCTTTGACGAAACTAGATAATTGCTCTTGTATTTCGATGCTACACGAATTTAATTTAATTTTTTTTTAACGTAACTAAGAACATCTTCCTGGTTTTTGTTCCTAAAATACTCTGCAGACAGTTCTTTATAACTGAAGCTCTCCATATTTTTCTGAATATTTTTATTTGCGACTATTATTGCTGAAATATATTATAGCAATTGAGTTGGTATTCAAATGTCACTTTCTTATAAGCCTTTTCATAAGCCATCATACTATGTTTCTAGGTGAAATAAAGAGGTAACAAAATGACATTGTTGCATTACTACCTAAAATGTTATATAAAAAACCCACTATATACTATACGATAGTTTTTTGCAATATTCTGTTATTGAATTTTTGTTTAATAATATCGACTTTTTGTGTGGTAAACTTCCGCGGAATGGTTACCTTAGGTCGCGGCCATGAAAACTGCATTGTTTTATGGTTCTTGTTTTTTTTCATTAGTAGTATTATTTGTATTATTATTGTTGTTATTGTTTTATTTTTTTGCTATGTGCTAGTTACCTAAAAGGTACACAATCTTAAACAGTTGTCTCTTAGCGTTTTATTTTTTTTCCAGGAACATAAGTGCCGTTTGGGCGTTTTTGTACGACTCTTGCCAGCGTTACAAAAACAATAGACAACTCGCGATTAGGACCAGTTAGGGACCTCAACATAATTGGCGCAACCGGTAAGATGCGACATTTGTCCTTGATTTCGTTTATATTCGGGGACCTTAACACTAGCCGATGATATAGCCGTATTAAAAAAAATGATAAATTATTTGGAATTACCCTATGAAACGTGGGGTGTGGAAGTAAAACTTAGCAAATCTGCCATCATGATATTTAGACGTGGAGCTAGATCGTCCAGAAACGAGATATGGACTTATCGTGGAAACGTAATGGTAATGGTGGATGAGTACTGCTACCTTGGAGTCCTGCTAACACCAAATTTGATTTTTAAAAAACATTTAGAAGCGATAAACAATACAGCCAAAAATAGTATAATGGCAACCTGGAATACATACTTATGTAAAACCCATATATCTCTAGAAGTAAGGTGGAGGCTTTGCAAGCTGTCTGCAGATCCATCCAGAGCTACGCAGCACAAATATGGGGTGGGTCGTTCTATGAGGATGTTGAGAAATTGCAGATATTTTTTATAAAAACAATTTTTAAGTTACCGGACTGCACACCCACCTGGAAACAGGTTTGGATAGTGGTCATCTATATACGCTTGATTTGCATTTGAGATACCTATATAAGACATTTTTGAATACAAAGATAACAGACTTCCAAATAAATTGTCTATGAAAGCAATCGAAAGAAATGTATATTGGGTTAAAGATCTAAATGCACTAGAGTGGACGATAGAAAAGTTGAATATAAATCTCTGATCTGATGGTTTTGCTAGTTTGTTAAGCCAGATTAGAAATCATAAAAAAAAATGTGGATATAGTCTTTGCAAACCTATACAAGAGTCTACATATCGCTCTACCACAACATTGGCAAAACATATTTTAAAGCAATATGTGTATGGTGGTCTCGTTCTGAATGGCAATTATTTTAACAGAAACAACTATAATAATACATTTTCGCTATGTAATCTAAATGAAGTTGAAAATGAAGCCCACTTTTTGGGAAGATGTCCGATTTTAAAAGAATATAGGAAAAGATTTTTTGGAGAAGTGGTTTTAGCGAAGAATGAAATCATGAATGATTCAAATGGTGTGAGAGATGAAAACAGGAGTAATTGGTAAATTTTGTTATCAATGCCTTATCATATAAGAAGTTAATATTAAATGGATTCCGCTGATTGGAAAAATTTAAAAAAATTTTAATATAATTTTTATATTTAAATTTAAAGAAAAAACTCAAGTCAAACCTCCGACAGACGAAGTAATGTCATTGTCGTAAGTTCAATATTTCAATTTAGTTTATAAATTTTATTGTAAGTAATTTTATTAAATTAAATAAAAAATTATATACATATCTATATAGTGAAATATTTAACAACTTGTAATGATTGCTTAAAATTTTTTTTTATAAAAATACTAATTCTAATATTTAATATCTATGGAATTTCCCGAAACCATTCGCAAATAAAGCTTATCCTCATTTGTATTGTAGCTTTTTGCACAACAAAATGTTAACCATGCATAACGTGTCGTTTCA
The DNA here is from genome assembly GCA_963682025.1 of Cordilura impudica. Lineage (NCBI taxonomy): Eukaryota > Metazoa > Arthropoda > Insecta > Diptera > Scathophagidae > Cordilura > Cordilura impudica. Next base: position 114,931,595 of record OY821517.1, read on the forward strand.
TCGATGACAATAAAATATATAAACAAGACAAATCCCTGTAGTGTTGATGTCAAACAAAAAATATAGGAAAATACCGGACTATTATCCAAATATGCCAACATTCCGAAAATCCATGATATTCCCAAGAGGAAAAATAGCAATACCGATAGCCGTATTTGCTTAATGATATTTTTTCTATCTCTCTGACGTTCATATTGTTTCAAAGAATGATGAAGACTCCAAAATACTTTAACAAATATACCCAGATTAGCAGTAATGACAATAGCCATCGGAAGTAGAACACCATAATACAGACTATTGCCGGATGGATAACATATGGCCGAATTATCGCGTATTTTAGCTTCACTTGGCATATATGATTCAGGATCCAAATAGGCAACTAAGCACGTGGGTATAAGTGGCATACCCCAGGCTATTACTGAAAATTTGATTATAAACTGTGTGGGTCGTTTTATGCCAAACACCTGAACATAACGTTGATATTGCATTATGGCAATAATTAGCATCCAAGTAAATAATACTAAAACATTATATTGTAAAAATCCTCCAATTATCATACAGTGTATGGTGTTTTTCATATCAAATAGAGAATTTCGCATATCCGGAAAGTTGAGTAACAAAAAGAACGCCATTATAAGCGTGAGTACAAAACACATATTCAGTAGCACTTTATTGGATGGCTGAGAACGCCAACTTTTGAAAAACATTGCCGTCAACCATATACAAATGAGTCCAAATAATGACAAACCGCAACCAGCAATTGAAATATAATCCAAAGCTGAGTCGTCCAGTACATGTAATATAGTAGTATCAACTAGAGATAGATGCGGCTTTAATTCTATACCCATTAGAGCTGAAAAATGTGTAAGATGTGTCGTATAGCAAAGCAAAAGTTCATGGTTTGCGTTATTTATGTAAAAAGTTTTTATGCCAGTTTCGGCCCACGTTTTATAGTTCCAATAACCACACACTGGTTTTGTTAAGGGAATATTATGATTTAATGAATTGTTAAAAATGATTGGTAATTCACCGGGTAGATTGTCTGAAAGAATAACAAAATTAATAATAGTTTTAAATAAATAATATCAGAAAAATGTTTCATCGTTTATGTGCATAATTTAAGTTATTTATAACAAATGGTTTATAGCGTTAAAATGATATCAATAATTATTTTATAAAATAAATATATATTAATATATATACGAGTATATGTAGTACTTGTATATATAGTACTTGTATGTATGTATGCATAAAAGCGAAAGTTTGTTTGGTTGTGGTTTTTTCATTTTTATAGGGGATCTATAAGCTGAATGGATTTTTTTTACTGGAGTTCTATGAAAACGTGAGCAACCATAATTTGTGAGAGTTCAAAAATGTGAGTAGTCGTGCTTAAAAAAGGCAGGATTAGACCAATGGGCATATAAGGTTAATATTCAACATCGTTTATTTCTAGTATTGTAGTCAGAGCTTTGGAACATTTTGGACGTTCATGAGTTAATGTTAGTAGTCGTAATAAATATAAGCTCGGTTTAATCTATACGACCCATGGACCTGTGGGAACCCAAGTAAATATATAATATCGTAACGGTTATATTTATATCAGAAGTAATATAACGATGTTTGTTTCGTGTCAAATACTTAAATCTCAAACTAGGCCATGGACCAAATATCATTTTATACCCTCCACACAAGTAGGTAGAAGTTACTATCAATTTGTCACTCCATTTATAGTAGGTCGAAAAATGAATTTGCGATCCCACAAAATATACTGCATATGTATATTATTGTTTTATATTATTGTCCGTCTGTCCCCCTTTCCATCTGTGTATTGAAATCTCGCTTGTTCATAAAATTAAACCATTTACTTGGATAAGCTTAGGACAATATCGTTTGCCATCAACTCGAGCTGGCTGAAATTTGGGGTAAATTGCACATTGTTGTGCCAAGATATGGCCTAATTTATGGAGACGTCTCCAATTCAATTTTTGCTGTAAAAAAATTATTAAATTGTTTATTTTTTCAAATGTTTTTTTATATCTCTTATAAATAGTGCAATAAGTGCATATATTAATGTATAAGTAGAATCCTGGGTGAGTCAATTAAATATTCTACATAGCCTAGTTTAAGACTGTTATTGATATTTACTTATTTTTACAAAATGAAGTAATAATTCATTCAAACACAAATAATATCAATTATGCTTTCGTTTCCATTCCAATCCCAGGTTTTTCCCTGTTTAAGATTTTAAAAGTGTTATTTGTCATTTTGCGTTGAAGGAGTTCGTCTTTTTCTTTCAAAATCTATTACATTCTTTACAGTCTTTCTGCTCTTCTCTACATTTGTTTTCATTAGAGCCCAATATCCTTCAATTGACCGACATATTGAATCGTCTGGTGGATGGAAGACATTTTTAAAACACCAATTTTGTTTTAATTATTAATCCATTTTTTAAGTAGATTAATAATATCATTAGATTAATAACACTAGTTTACACCGAAAATGTACATTTGATGAGAGGTGATTTTCCTAATATATTTTCTCCCGCTGAATTCGAAAATCAAGGTTAATTTCTAGTTCGAGATATGACTTGTCAAGTGAAAAAAGGTCGAAAAAATTAAAAAATGAGAATATCTCAATAACTGTTCAATAAAAATTTAACCTTGATTTTCGAATTCAGCGGGAGAAAACACATAAGGAGATCTATCTCTCATCAAATGTACATGAAAAAAATGTTATTTTGTAATCTAGTGTAATCAGTAGAGATAGCTCATGTTCGTATAAATTAAAATGAAAATAACGTCCAGACGAATCGATGTAAATCTCGGTTGTATTTCGGTGCAGCATCCCAAACACGCAATTGAAACATCTTCACGACGCTGTTTTTGTTCTATTCTGAGCAATCGGGGCAAGCTTTCTCATCTCCAAATTATCGGTCATTATAAGATGTATAGTACTTTTTGAAATGTATGCCATTTCAGCTAGCTCACGCATCTTCAGCCGATGATCATTCAATACCATGTTGTGGATAATCTTTACCTTGTCAGGTGTAACCCAATTTTTCGACAACTAAGGTGTTCGTTCGTCGTGTTGGCAATATTTTATAGGTGTAAATGAAGAACCAGACTCTCCCAGAATATAGTTTAGAGTGAATTTAATATTGGCTGGATTGAGACCTTTCAAATGAAAGTATTGATTTACATAACCGTGTCCAATTTTTTCGATGTTTAGAATTTTGATTGCTCCAAAAACAAAAAATACTAAACAACGTGGCGCCTTGAAGTTTAAAACATTTGTTTTATATACATACATACATACATACATACATACATACATATATATATATATATATATATTACCTCTTTTTTTTATTATATTACCTCTTTATTATATATATATATATATATATATAATAAAGAGGTAATATAATAAAGAGGTAATGTGTGTTTGTTTGTTTGTTTGTTTGTAGGAGGTAATCTCCGTAACTACCCATCTGATCTTCCTGAAATTTTCACAGAGTCTTACTGCGGATATGGGAAGTGCTAGAGGCTATAATTTTTTAAATATTTTTGGTGGGCGTGGCACCTCCCACACAAAGTAAATTTTTAATATCATATACATATATCGAGTACTATGATAGGGAGAGCTTTGCATGTTTGTGTGAGGTCACCTATTGTTAATATTAGTGGCTACACCGGAAATGGGCGGGATCGGATAAGTGTAATAACAAGTGTAGTAATAATTCAATATTATATATCTCGAGTGCTGTGATAGAGAGAGCTTTTCAAATTTTTCTGATGTCACCTATTATTAATATGAGTAGTCGGTTGCAAAATGGGCAGTGTCGGACCAATAGGCGTGGCACCTGCCACACAAAGTAAATATAAAATGTCATATATCTGGAGTACTGTAATAGTGAGGGTCTTGGGACTTTGTGTGAGCCCATAAGTTATTCATTTAATTAGTTAGAAAAAAATGGGCGTGATCGGAGCAGTGGGCGTGGCACCGCCCATACAAAGTAAATTTTTAATATCATATATATTGAGTACTATGATAGGGAGAGCTTTGCAAATTTGTGTGAGGTCACCTATTATTAATATTAGTAGCTACGCCGGAAATGGGCGGGATTGGATAAGTGGGCGTGGTACCTCCCATACAAGTAATAGTTCAATATTATATATCTCGAGTGCTGTGATAGAGAGAGTTTTTCAAAATTTTCTGATTTCACCTATTATTAATGTGAGTAGTCGGATGCAAAATGGGAGTATCGGACAAATCGGCGTGGCACCTGCCATACAAAGTAAATATAAAATGCCATATATCTGGAGTACTGTAATAGTGAGAGTCCTGGGACCATAAGTTATTCATTTGATAAGTTAGATAAAAAATGGGCGTGACCGGAGCAGAAGGCGGTGCACCGCGCATACAAAGTAAATATATGATATCATATAACTGGTGTGCTAAAAAGGAAGCTTTGACACTTTGCACGAGCCTATCAGATCTTAGTATGAGTAGTCGAACAAAAAATTAGAGGGTTCACACCAATGGGCGTGGCACTCCCCATGCACAGTACCTATTTAATGTCATATATCTGGAGTACTGTAAAAGAGAGAGTTTTGTGGCTTTGCGAGAGCCGATAGGTTCTTTGTGTGATTAGTCGAACAAAAAACTGGGCGTGATCGGAGCAGTGGGCGTAGCACCGCCTATGTAAAGTAGATATATAATATCATATAACTGGTGTACTATAAAAGGGAAAGACTAGACATTTTGCATGAGTCCAACAGATATTAATGTGAGTAGTTCAATAAAAATTGGGCGGGATGGGATTAGTGGGCGTGGCACCTCCTATGTAAAAAATATGGAGCACTACGAAAGCTACAGTCTTTTGACAAGTTCATTAGTTATCAATGTGATTTGTCGTGGAAAATATATCGCCAAAATCAAAAATCGCCAAACCCAAAAGTCGCGAAAAATTAAAATCGCCCAAAAACAAAAATCTTCAAAATCAAAAATGGGCAAAATAAAAAATCGCTAAAAAAAAAATTGCCAAATGATATTCTAAGTTCAAGGCCAAAAGTTAAGTGTTGCCAGATCTAATATGGATAATCCATCTTCTTCTCATGGGCAGCTACATGTACCTTGCTCTAGGGTAGGAACACCGAAAAATCTGATAATTGTTTTAGCGAATGAAAAAACAAAAAACATTGTATATCAGCATCAGCAAGCATTGAAATAAAAAAATCTATACTAGTAATCTATACTAACATAATAAAGAGGTAATATTTGTTTGTTTGTAGGAGGTAATCTCCGTAAATACTCATCTGATCTTCCTGAAATTTTCATATAGTCTTACTGCGGATATAGGAGTGTTACAGACAAACAAATGGGCGGGATTAGATAAATGCGCGTGGTACCCCCACACAAACTTAATATTAAATGTGATATATCTGAATTACTGTATTAGTGAGAGCCTTGGGACTTTGCGTGAGGGGGGAGGGGGAGGGTGTAGCGAAGCACACCGGATTACATCTAGTATATATATATATATATACTGCTGAGACAAAGAATAATGAAAATAGTGGACCAAAATGGGAGAATCGTATACAAATAAGGTGAAGAGGGTTCCACCTGCAGGCAAGGATATGGCGTCGGTTTTTTTTTTTTGGGATGCGCGTTTGATAATTTTTATTGATTATCTTCAAAAAGGAAAAACAATCAACGGCGAGTATTATGCTCACCTTTGGCAGGATTTACCCAATGAAATTGAAGAATAAGGGCCACAATTGGCGAAAAACGGAGTACCATTTTATTAAGAGAAAATACTAGTTGACACATCCACATTTTGCTCAGCGTAGAGTTGCCTATCTGGTCGCCTTGAGGACGTACAAAGACGATATTGTTCGTGTTAAGGAGGAGGACTGGAGGACCTTCGTACAGGACAACAGGGATGACCCTTGGGGACAGATTTACCGTATAGTCAGGGCTACAAGAAAACAGACGGACTTGACTGATCTTCGAGTTATTGGGGTAGCTTTACAGACTTAGAGACAATGCACTAACGCTTTACTTGAGGCATTCTTCCCAGGGGCGGTGCCACCGCCAATGGAAAGGCTAGAAATGGATGTTAGCATGTGCCGAGTCAAGAGCAAAAAGTATACTGGTTTGACTGGAGAGATGTTTAAGAGCATCTGGAAGGCCATAACGGAATACCTTGAGTCAGTCTATAGGAGGTGTATTAGTGAGGACTATTTTCCTGAGCCTTAGAAGCAGGCCAAAGTTGTGTTGCTCCTGAATTCGCCTGATGAAGTCGGAAGTGATCCTCAATATTATCGGGGCATAAGCCTTCTTTCGGTGCTTGGAAAAGTACTGGAAAAGATTATGGTTAACAGACTGAATGAATCCTACAATGATGTTGCTTCAGAATATCAGTTCGGATTCAAAGCAGGGCAGTCAGTTGAGGGAGCATGGTTAACACATGTGTTTCCGATTCTGTTAGCAAATATGTCCTCGGCATTTTTATGAACTTTAAATGTGCGTTCGATTACCCCTCTTGGGATAGGGTGCTTGACAGACTACAGACACTAGGTTTCGGGACCTTTCCTTAGGAGCAGCTACTTTAGTGGAAAGGAAGGCAGCTACTTTAGGAAAGTTTTTACGGTAGGAGGTAATGATACTGTTTGTGGGGAGGTTGTTAAGCGCCTCCCGCAAGGGTCCATCTGCCGTCCATTTATATGGAGTCAATGATGGATCCCTAGTTAAAGTCTATAAGAGCGTCCCACCAAATCTGTGCTTACGAGGAGCGTCCCACCAAATCTGTGCTTCGTGCTGAGCTGGAGACGAAGGGTGAGCAGGCCATGCACAAAAGCAGTGAGTGGGGAAATAGTGTCGGCGTCGAAGAGTCACGGGAAAAGACGGTTATAATGCTGGTGAAAGGCAGTTTATCGCGCACCTGTAGTTCGGTTAGGAGACATTAGTTTTAGATATGTAACCGGAGTCAAGTATCTGGGTATCAACATAAGTGAGAGGATGAACTTTTTAGTTCATTTCTCTGCGGTAAGAGAAACGTTGACGGCAGTTGTGGGATGAATCAGACTAATCCTTAGGAATGACTGGGTTCTTAGCAGGAGAGCTGTCCGTGCCATATATAGTGATCTGTTCGGTGCTTGCATAACATTCGCCTCGTTTGTATGGTACGGAACCGCTCTGTTTCCTATGGAGAAGAAACGAATCTTGTCTTGTCAGAGAGTGGCAATGCTGGCTTGTATGCCAGTTTGCCATACAGTTTCGACAGATGCTCTTCAAGTTCTGTTGGGTGCAACTCCCCTTAACTTGGAGGTGGTACGACACATTATTATCTGTCCCTCCATAACGGTGCGCCATCTTCGGCTCTCTTTCTGCTGTTTTCTGATTATTGCTGCTATCTGTTGTTTCTGCGCTCCTGACGTCTCCTATATGTTGTCTGTCGAGCTTCCGTGAGGGGGCTATGTTTATTGTTATTCGTTTTGTTTGCTGCTGCTGAGGAAGCACATACTCACTCAGAATGCGGCTGTTCATTGTTGTGTTCTTGTCTTTTTATATCTATATGTTTTTTGTCTACGGTCACCTGTGCCGAACTATTTGGAGTTCAACTGGCAGTAGCTTCGGCTACGAAGCTTAACCGTAGGCTTTCTTCTGGTACCACGGGAGTCAGGAGCCCCTGGAACCTAATTCCAGCTTGGCAGTGGTGTGGCCCCCTTGGCGATCATCGGGGTGGCTGTGGTTTGGACCCAAAATCGAGGGGAGAGCGCAAGCTCAGTGTGGAGTTGCACTGCAACCGGGTGCCGTAACCCATAGATCGGTAGGATTTTCCGCTCCAAGGCGGGTCATGTCCAAATGCATGCCTCAAAATGGTACTCGTACTGCGAGGGCGCCGGTGGATGCATAGTTTCCATCCAGTGTTAAGTGTACTGTGAGGTCAGGTTATCGTGGCAAGTACTCACGTTAATCTTAAACACATCTGTCTATCAACTAAATCTATGAATTAAAGTTCAAATTGCTTTATCACGCAGATGAAGCTCCCTCGTATTATTTTCTATTTCTATTTAGAAACTTGAAAGAATGGTTCGGTGAACAATTGTAGCATGCAGTTGATGGCTATTTTAAGGAGCTAGATAGTTCTCACTGCAAACAGGATAGCGAAGCTATAAAATATCGCTGGGAAAAATGTATCGAGCTAAAAGAGACTATGTTGAGAAATAAAGAAAATTTTTCCTCACAAGTCGCAAATATAAATACATTTTGATGAAATTTGGTGTATTAGCCATAGCATGTAGGCTATTGGAATTAGTGAACATCGGTGTAAGTTCAGATATAGCCCCCATACAAACTAATTGCCGTAAGATAGAGATTATCATTTATATATCAGTCAGATTTGGTTTATGTGTGTTCATTACACCCACTAGTTAATCAGTACTGCAAAACTAAAGACAGCAGGGCCCTTTTTTTTATTGACAGTCCACATATAATGCTGCTTCGCGATTTTCATTTATACAAAAAAAAATATTTTTTTTCCCCAAATTTGGTTTATATAAATTCTTGTGACAAATTATTGACTTCAAAAAATATGGTTCTTATCGGTGCATTTACCTTGTCCCCTTATAAAAAAGTATCTGATAGGAACTTTTTCATGTCGGCAGGCAACAACGTAATGTTGTATCACAATAAGAGAAGAAAAATACACACAATTTTTTAAATCTTTGGGCTCACGATTTCAAGTGGCTGGCGACTATATTTGCAAGCAAAAATTCTTGGATTCATGAAGAATTGCCCCAAAGGACCGAATATTCTAAATTTTAATATGTCTATGAATGTGATCTCAAGCGAAAAACCCACTTACTTGCCTTCAGTTAGGCAGAAAATAACTGACATAATATATTTCGGAGTCACAAAGTCTATAGCGAAACACTTTGTGCAGATCGAACCGTAATTATAACTCTCCTCTGATCACACACTCACGAATGTTAGCCTTTTGCACCCTAAAAAAATTTACAACCCACTGATGATTTAGCGCTGACAAGTAAAACGACAAATTGTTTGAAATATAGAAAGAACATCAGAAAATATGGATGTCTCGATTAACTATTTTGAATTAAATCTCAAACTTGCTGCTCAAGTTGCTACTAATCGCCGCCAGAACACAAGGAAAACTATAATATATATTCAGTAACTGTTGGACAACGTTTGAATGAAAAAAAGATTACGAAGAGAATGACAACAACACAGATCCCCATAACTTAAAGCGGGATTAAAAGAATGTACAAGAAAACTATGAAATCTATTGGAGAATCAGAGAATGAAATCATTAAGTAGTTTCCTCAAAAAACTAGAAACACACTAAATACTGACTACTCATTATGGCGTGCTACAAATCATCTTAAAAGAAATTCAAATGGAAATTGGGCGACAACTGACTTTGAGAAATTTTAACTGTTTGCAAAAGACTTGAGAAATGTTTTTACATATCCATTTTTATAGTGGAGCTGCCTTCAATAAATGTCTATAATTGATTTAAACCCAAATAAAGCACTAGTGTAGCTTAAAGAATAATCCTCTGTACATTTAATGCTATCTTGCGCTTTGACTAGTATCCTCTAGAATGGAAAGATTTTCTAATAACAATGATACCCACACCAGCCAAAGATAGCACGAAAGTCGGGTCGGCTATGTCAAAACTTTTCGAAAGACCGCTAATGAATAAATTATCCCTAGCTATAAATCAGGATAACATTATACCAGATCATAAATTTGTTATTAGAAATGCCTTTAAGGAAAAAAAAATATTGCGCCGCTCTTTTTATTGATGTCTCGCAAGCATTCGACAAAGTCTGTCATGAGGGCTTGATCAGCATTCAGAAGCTTCTAGAAAGCTATATATCATTTCGTAAGTTCACAGTTAAATATAATAACTATAGAAGTCTACCACAAGATATACAAGCCGGACGTCTACACATCTGATTTTCCAACAAATGTTAACACTAACACATCGAATTTTGTTGACGATACGGCAATCTTAAGTGTTTATAAGAACCCATCAATAGCATCTAGATTTCTGCAAACCCATATTTCTCAACTACAAGATTGGCTGGAGAGATGGAAAATCAAGGCTAATGAACAGAAATGCATCCTTATCACTTTCAACTTAAGAAGGAAAACATGACCGTTGATACAAATAAATCATAACAAACGTCAACACACAAATGCCAAATATTTCGGAATTTACTTTGACCGTCATCTCACTTGAAAAATACATATAGCCGCAAAACTTACCCAAATCAAGTTAAAAATTCAAAAAACTTAAAACTTAGCTAAGATTGTAAACTAATGCTTTACATGTGTATAATAAAATCCAGATACAGGGTACTGTGTCTCCGCCTAATATTGAAAATTGCAGAGATGGTGGTAAAATAGGCTCTTACAAATTCTAAAAGGTGCACACTGGTATGGCATAAATTCTAACATTCATAAGGATTTAAATGTTCCTTTGGTCAAAAGACGAAGCTATGGCAAACAGTGTTAGATATTTGCATGAACTTTAAACTCACCCTAGACACAGCCCATCTGATACGCTGAGGCTCATGAAGGATGATTTTGGAAACATATATATTTTTTTATACACATGAAAGAGTACTTGCTGGACTTTATAATCAGAATTAGTTTTAAGATTTGAATAATTATTGTTAGTTCACATACATAAAAGTGAAGTTTCAATAAATAAAATAAAGTGACAAAAAAATAATTAAAATTCATACAAGTACTCGTAATTTGAATTTAAATAATATTGTTTTTACAGAAGCATTAACAAAAAGAGTCAAATAGAAAAAATTACAAAATGGAAAATAACATTAAATTTAATTCTAAATAGGTGAAAGGGAGATGAAATTGAAAAAATACGTTAATACAGTAATTTGCTTAAAATAACTATTGAAAAAGTTAGCGTTCCTTTTTTTTGAAAAGTCCGAATTTTTATTTATACTAAACACTTTTTTTTTGAGGACGAAACTGCTAACGTAAAAATTGTATGAGTGCATCCAATTATTACCTCAGTAGACGTACTTCTGTTTTTAGTATATAAATATAACCTGAATATAACCTATAATACTTCTTGCTATTTTCAAGTCGTTTGCCACAAAACGTACCCTTCCGAATGGATTTACTTTCCATATATCAATAGCTAATTTTCTTTGTTCGAATCCATTCATCTTTCCCCAAAACAATCCGCCGAAACAGTTTAATTATAAACTTAACATCATTTTAAGTACTTATTGAACATTTCGTTTTAAAAAGTTTAATTTAATTTATAGAAATTTTACTCATAGCCCAAATTAAGTTTTAAAATGAATTTTAAAACTAAACACATCCTCGAAAGAGCCTTATTACTTTGTGAGTGTTCATTATTTGTTAGCATAATTATTCGAACCAAAAATGAGAATGATAGGAATAGTTCCAAACAAAGTGGAATATTTTAAGTAATAATGGGTGACGTCGGACTAGTTGGGAACAGTATCTGTTATACAAAGTAAAAATACATATTCTGGATTTAAGGTACTATGTATGATATTGAGAGTCTTGAAAGTTTATGCAATTCCATAATTGATGTCACAGAAATGCACGACGCTGATTGCTAATATTTTATAATAATCAGAACATTCTAGCATGAAATGTACATGTAAAAATCAAAGAAGAAATAAATAGATATAAAGGTAAATGCAAATATTTAAGGTGCATCAATACAATTCAAACAAGTAAGGAAATTGTAGTCGGTCTAGACGATACCCTATACCATGCGTTTATAGACCCTGTCTCTCAGGCCCAACTAACTGGATATAGAAAATAAGCATAAACCAAATTTGAGTGAGACTTTTATTAATTTTTTGGCTGCAGATATGAAAAAGTTCATATCTGATGCTATATCTATATCTGCCAAAAAAAATGGACCGATCCTGACCATGTTTGGTAAAGTCTATTGTATTTTGCAAAAATATATGCAAACAAAATCCGAGAAGAATCAGAGCAATATTTTTGTTTTTTGATAGATTTAAGAGAAGAACGGGAAGCAGCTCTTTATGGGGCCTATGGCTAAGAGTTGTCCCATGGGGATCATTTTTGGACTACTGATTAATGGATGTAATAAACACATACAAACGCAATTTGACAAAGATTTATATGATAATTTGGATCTTACGGCAATTTATGTTGATTTCATAGGGGTCATTTGTGTGGGGGCTAGGTCTGATCATGGACCGATTTTCACCAGTTTTAACAGCCTTCATCCCATGTGCGATAAAAGTTTATATACCAAATTTCATCAAAATATATTCATATATGCGACCTGCAGTTTGATTACAAGCTTTACATGGACACACAGACGGACGGACAGACGGGCGGACATCGTTAAATCGAATCAGATAGTGATTATGATTCGATCGGTATAATGAAAGATGAGTCTAGGTCAAATATTTTTGGTAGTTACAAACAGCAGCACAAAGTCATTATACCCAAACCACATAGTGGTATAGGGTACAAAAATATCGGAAAATTGTCTTGGTTTCTCTTCAGAATATTTTAACATTATTTGCAGTAATATTCCACTGCTGTTAACTTTGCATACCACTGTCTGTTGAAGCAAAAGTGTCGCCATATATTTTCATTGCATATTCCCTGATAACATTGCTCCATGGTGTAAAGTTTTAATTTAAAGTTTTTTGATATATTGCATAACAAAATCGAATACGTCGTTCCAAAGTTACGACAAGATGTATAGAGCAAATCAAAAATCTCAAATTTTAGAAAAAAAAAATTTAAAAAAAATTTTCATAGATTTCGAAATAATGATGATTTTTGCAGTTACGTTGCTATAGCGGATCAAAAAAGTATAGTGGTTATTCAAGGGGGAAAAATTCCCATTTGTAGCACAGTGTTATTTTTTTGTCTACTACTGTGATATGTAATATTAAAGAAAAAACAACTGTGACATTTTTATTTATTTTTTAAATTATAATATTAATTTAAAAAAATTAAAATTGTGTTTTATGCCGTATATGTTTATTGTGTAAAACTTTTTGTTTTTGGAAAACAAAAATTTAATGTGAAAATTGCCAAAAGAGTATTTATTAAATAAAATTCATCCCTGAAGATGCTGGAAAATACCCAGCGAAAGTCGCAGTTTGAAAATGAAATAAATAGTCTTTTATTTACTTTTTAAAAATAGTGACCTTGAAAGCCCATTTAGAAAAGTTCTAAAACACATAATAAATTTAAAAAGGTCGAAATATTAAAAAGAAAGTGTTATTTTAATATTAAACATTTTTTACCGAATTTTAGATCGGTAAAAAAGTACTATTTTGTTTTTTATCTTCTTACCATGATAATCAGGTATAGATATTTCCAAAACTTTTTTAGTGGGCTTGCGATCCGCTACACCTTGATTAGTGAATAGCCGATCATTTTGAAATACTAAAAATTTCAAAACAGTTTCGTTGTTAACAGCAAACGTTTCCTCAGTTAAATTATTCCATAACGATAATGGAAAAAATGTGGCCAAACGAAGATGATTTTCGACTAAAAGCCCTTCAATCGACTGATTTAAGTAAAGAAAACGATAATAGTGTTTTGTGTTTGTATCATAGTAATAATGTTTTTCGAAAGATGATAGATTTTCGGAATTATAAATAGCAATACCCGATATATTGGAACATGAGGGATTTATAAAAAATAAGCTGGCAAATTGATAGGATTTACGGTAAACACCATTTGGGCTATCTGAACTACTTTGACAATATATTGTGGGTACCATCTTTTTTGCAACTCCATCAAAATAGCGATCAATGGTTTTTAAATATACACTTGAGGTGTCGGATTTATGTAAAATTTCAGTACTAGTGTTCATCATCATATTGGTTATATTTAATACCTCCGATACCATATTTTCGTTTTTATTCTCTTCTGTTATTGTTTCTAAGATTTCAGTTGACAATTTAATATCTGCTGGCAAGCGAATTGTATTTGGTCTAGCAAGTAAAGTTAACATTTCCTTTATAGCATCTTTTGAATTATTTTCAAAGTCCTCTTTGTTTTCAATTAAGTCTTGATTTAATGTATTTAGCTTGAAAGTTATAACTTCTTCGCGTGTGTCTCCAATACAAGTAACATTTTTTAATTCACTACCCAATGTTTCCCATTCTGCCTTGAGAAGACTGCTATTATATGAACATTTGCGCGTCGGAGTTAAACCGGTGTTCAGAAGACAAAGTTCATGTAAATGAGATGTTTCCATTATGTTTACTTCTTTCCATATGTTGGTATTTTTTGTCACTATTCCGTTTTTGCTTATGTAATGATCAAATGGTTCCTCTTTACATTTGCTATTGATATTGCTACAGTTAACCATTAGTTCGTTACTTTCGATTATTTGCCATTTTCCTTTCCGTGAATTTCTATCATAATGACAATACCGTTGCAGTGGTAAACCAGTTGAATATGAACATACATTCAATGTTTTCTGAATTCCTGCCTCTATTGGAAACCACAACACTACAACATTCGTTTCTGAATTTTCATTGCGAAATTTAGTTTTATATATATCTTTTTGACATTTCTGTACAGCAAGAATATGAGCAAAATGCAACAGAATTATGATTATAGTTAATTTCATATTTTTTTTTTCTTCTTATTAACAATAACACTTAAAGTATTGAACTAGTCATAAGTTAAGTTTTATGAAGACTAAAGAAATTTTTATTAGACATGTATCGCTAACCACAATAATATGTATTTAAATGTTACTTTATCGCAGCAAATATACATGCATTGACTTTCTTCATACAGTAAGTAGAAAAAAAAAATATGTTCGCAAGAATGAATATAGGTTTTCATCGAATCGGTTGCTTTATCAGAGTAATGATTTCAAATTCATTTTGATCCTTCTTCATTAAGCCGACAAAGCCTTTGGCCTTCTCTTTTATTCTAAATTATACTTTCTGTGACTATAAAAGTGCAGTAAGTTTTTGAAAAATGCACAAACTAATAATAGTTAATAAATAAGCACAATCAATTTTAATATAAGTCAATCACCCATGCAACTTTTAACACTACGTTTGTTTAATTTGTAAATATTTCAAAACTAATTGGACAAATCTCAAAATAAATTAATAAATAAAAAAAATAATACTTTGATAAAAATTTGGCATAAGTGTTACACCTTACAAACTTAATATCTTCTAGATATAACAGCAGTGTCGTAGCGCGGGGGCAAGGGGGCAGCATGCCCCGGGCCAGAACCATTTCAAAACTAATTAGACAAATCTCAAAATAAATTAATAAACAAAAATAAGACTTTGATACAAATTTGGCACAAATGTTACACCTTACAAACTTAATATCTTCTAGATCTAAGAGCAGTGGCGTAGTAAGGGGGGCAAGGTGGAAGCATGCCCCGGGCACTAGTTACAGAGGGGCTTTAAATGGTCCGCCAAACAAAAAACTGCTGGATAATTTTTATTTTTATTATAATAGATTTCTGGAAAATATGTTTTAAATTTAGAGCCAGTGTAATATAATAAATGTTAATTCATAAATAACAAGTATGAAAGTTATAGTCGGTATTGACCGACCATATGATACCCTATACCATGGTTTAGAGACCCTATCTTTCGATCCAACTAATTCGGTATAGAATATGAGCATAACTCAAATTTGAGTGGCATTGATATTAATTTTTTTGCCGCAAATATGGAAAAGTCCATATCGGGTGCAACATTTATATGGGGACTAGGTCGAAAAATGGACCGAACCTGACCATATTTGGTAAAGTCACTTATCTTTTGAAAAAATATATACAAACCAAATTTGAGAGAAATCTGTGCAATATTTTTGTTTTTTGATAGATTTAAGCGAAGATCGGGAAGCGGCGTTATATGGGGCCTATGACTAAGAGTTGTCCAATAGGGATCATTTTTAGACTACTGATTAATGGATGTAACTAATACATACAAACCCAATTTGACTAAGATTTATATGATAATTTGGATCTTATGGCAATTGATCTTATGTTGATTTCGTAGGGGTCATTCGTATGGGTCATTCGTATGGGGGCTAGGTCTTAACATGGACCGATTCTCACCAATTTCAACAGCGTTCATCCTATGGCCGACAAAAGCTTATATACCCAATTTCGTCAAAATATATTAATATTTGCGACCCGCAACTCGAAACACATTTTTCTTCCCTTTTTGATTGACGCTTCAAGCCGACCACACGTATTCGGTCTTAAATCACATTTTCATTTTTATTTTAACTTTGTATACTTTTTTATGTTAATATCTTAAATTGTGAAGGTAAAACCTTCTGTAAATAAAGAAGTTTTAACTTTAATTGTTTTAGATAATTATTTCCGCGAAACAATCGGTCGGCACAAACACACATACATATCAGTGGTAAATGTAAGTAGAAGTCTACAACTTCCAAATTGGAACACACAGACGGACGGACGGACGGACGGACGGGCATCGTTAAATCGAATCAGCTAGTGATTCTGATTCGATCGGTATAATAAAAGATGGGTCTAGGTCAAATATTTTTGGTAGTTACAAACAGCAGCACAAAGTCATTATAACCAAACCACATAGTGGTATAGGGTATAAAACGGGAAAATGGAATACTAATAGTCTAAATCACACTGTAATAATATATTCATAGAAATGGCATGTCTTTTCTACTGGTAGGGCTGACTCGACCTATGTCTGTCAGCACTTCCTTATGGCATCTACGCTGTGTGGTTACATAAATTATCTCCTCTCTCTTGATTTGTCTGATAAAATATTTGTAGTGTATAAAATACAAACACTGTTTCTTTCAGAACACTATTTATACCATATACCACTATGTCGTTTGGGTATAATGACTTTGTGCTGCTGTTTGTAACAACCAAAAATATTTGACCTACATCCATCTTTAATTATGCCGATCGAATCAGAATCACTATCTGATTCGATTAAACGATGTCCGTCCGTCCGTCTGTGTGTCCATGTAAAGCTTGTAATCAAACTGCAGGTCGCAAATATGAAAATACTTTAATGAAATTTGGTATTTATTCTTTTATCGGCCATGGTATGAACACAGTCGAAACTGGTGAGAATCGGTCCATGTTCAGACCTAGCCCCCATACAAATGACCCCTATGAAATCAACATATATTGCCATAAGATCCAAATTATCATACAAATCTTAGTCAAATTGGGTTTGTATGTATATATTACATCCGTTAATCAGTAGTCCAAAAATGATCCCTATTGGACAACTCTTAGTCATAGGCCCCATATAGAGCTGCTTCCCGATCTTCACATAAATCTATCAAAAAAAAAAAAAAAATACTGCACTGATTCTTCTCAAATTTTGTTTGTATATATTTTTGCAAAATGCAAGAGACTTTACCAAACATGGTCAGGATCGGTCCAGTTTTGGGCCTAGTCCCCATATAGATATTACATCCGATATAAACTTTTTCATATCTGCAACCAAAATATTAATAAAAATCCAATTCAAATTTGGTTTATGCTTATTTTCCATATCCAGTTAGTTGGGCCTGAGAGATAGGGTCTCTAAACGCATGGTATAGGGTATTGTATAGTCGGTCTAGACCGACTATAATTTTCTTACTTGTTATAATTGACTTCTGGAAAATATGTTTTAAATTTAGAGTCAATGTAATATAATAATTGTTAATTCGTAAATAAAAAGGGAAAAAAGGAACACTAATAGTTCAAATCACACTGTAATAACATACTCATAGAAATGACACGTCTTTTCTACTGGTAGGGCTTACTAGACCTGTTTCTGTCAGCACTTCCTTATGGCATTTACGTGTTATAATAAATAGTTGCAGTGTACAAGATACAATCATTCTTTCTTTCAGAACATTATTTTTATTTCTATAAACGCAATGTAGCTTACGCTTAAAACGATAACAATAACAGGTTGTGGAAGTTCGCAATAAATTTGGAAAATACCCGAAATATTAACGTTTAAGTTATTTTGTGCGAGTATTTTTCAGTTTTGCGTCCTAGTCATCGTGGTCTGCTTAGAATAAAAATTAAATGTTATTTAATATTAAATGTTATATAAGTTTAATGTTAGCATAAATTATGGTGTATATTTCACTGTGTTACTACCTTTCAATTGCAGTGAGCAGGGTGTTGTGCTTGTAGCAGTCTCCCTAATTAATTTAACAAAAAATTATTTTTTATTTGGACCACGTCAACATCAGGAAAAAAAAAACTAAGTGGTTCCCAGAATCGAAAAAGAAAACTCCAGCAAGAAAAAGAAGCTCTGAAATCTAGAGTTATAATGGCATCATACTAAAAAAAAAATCGCAAAATAAAATCCAGAAGATAAAAAGGATGAAGATGTAAATCCAGATTCAGAGTCAGAACCAGATTGAGGTTGTACACATATTGCTGCTAAACCTTGTTTTCACGTTCAACGTTATGATGGCAATTATTAAAAAATGCTTTAACAAAAACTGTCAAACGTGATTTTGAAACATGGTCAATGGGCTAGAGAATATTGTAGAACTATTAAAAAAATTAGCAAAGTACACTACCACTGCAAGTGACACCAAAAGTGAAGCTACAATTTTGTTGCAAAATATACTTACTTTTAGTTTCATAACTTTAGTTCATGTTACAAGTAAAATTTATTGCGTTGTGAAAAGCGTTCTTGATCGTCTCCAACAAGTTAAATGTATGCGATTCCCACGATTAAGTGACCTTAATTTCAAATCTGGATTTCTACTATACGTTAAAAATTTATTAAACAAAGATAATGTTGATATCTACCTTGAAAAAAATTTCAAAAATTTTGGTTCAACTTTGAAATATGTGACTGCAAAATGTTACTCCGCCGAAGAAAAGAAATTGAACCTAAAACTCCATTAGAATTTCTTACTTTTATAATCTCGTATGGAGAAGATATTTTTCCATACCTGAGAGTGGCATTTCAAATACTCCTGACTATCTCAATATCAATTGCTAGGTGCGAAAGTTCATTCACCAAATTAAAATTAATTTTGACATATCTACGATCAACGATGGGATAAGTTTCTTAAGTGTGGAAAGAGAAAAATTTTAAATGATCATAGTAATTAGTTTTATTAATGTATTATAATCATATTATGTATTTCCTTAGAGATAATATTTACTTTTTTATTGTTTTGAAACTGTGTGGTTTTAAAATATTTCTTTATAAATAAATATGTAAAATATATAATAGGTATCTTTTGAACTAAATCTAGATGATCATATCAAAATCACATTTCAAAATTTAGTCTTGTTTTGTCAAATACATTTTTTGTCTCAAATTTAAAGAATAGCTTGAGCATATGACTTTATTTAGTTTACTTTATTTATATATAATTTGCGAGTATATTTACTTTACTTGTACTGTGGTTTTAGAATAGGGGAGCGCTAAAAATATATTGTGCCCGGGCGCGAGTTAAGCTCGCTAAGTCACTGAAATATAGCACCGCAAAAATGAAAATATATTTTAAAATACTCAATGGAATAGAATATTTATGTTTATCTTCAGACCTTGCTAGCCTAGTTACACTCTTATCAATGTTTTAATTAAAAATCTAATCTCAAAACTTTTTTTTTAATTATTGACCAACACTCAGGAGATGACCCCTACAGTGCAGTGCATTGTGTTGATCTCAGGAAAATAATTTATGGGAAGGAGGAAAGAAGGAGTAGTGTTTGTGGATATTTGACCTAAATTTTATTAGATTGTAAGTGTCAAGAAAAACTTGTGCGGGGAGTTTATTCCACATACGGATAGTTCGATTGATAAACGAGTTTTCTCTGTAAGGCATTGTGCCGTCAACTGAACAACAGACTATGAATGGATGTCATCTACAAGAGAGACGAGTAGAGCGAACTGCAATTCGGGGATTTGGATTAAGTTTGATAATCACAGAAGAACGTTTCCCATGGTAATCCCTATAGAACAGTACTTCCCAACCCACATTCCGACGATGTTCTAATGAGTCAATAGAATTTGCATCAACGCCCGCCTTTGCTTACGGTCTAGTAGCTCCAAAATAGATTTTGAGGCTCCTGCTTCCATTCCATTTTCGGTCGGATGTAAGTGGTATATATATTAAGGAGATCAGAAAGAGTGCAGTAATTTTTGCACCGTTTTAGAAGACACTTGAATGCTTCTTTCGACACTTGAAAAGCATGTTCGTTCCAACGAACATTACATTTAATTCTCATGCACATAAATCAAGAGAATCCAATTCCTCAATACATATACCACCCATATTGACATTGTTGAATCCACTGAAACCTATAGATTTGCGGCACAAGCTCTGGCAAAAACCTCACTCCCTAACGCTAGAGTCAAAAAGTGGATTGATACCAATGCTGTTGAAATGAGAAAATTCATTGGAATTTTATTCTGGATGGGTCTTGTGCCATTGCGACGTCTAAAAGATTATTGGTCGAATGATCCTATTTATAGGAATAGAATTTCAGAAGTAATGAACAGAAACCGATTTGAGTTGCTGTTATTTATGTTCCATCGTTGCAATAATGAAGAACAAACTCCGATGTGTGACCGTGTATTCAAACTGCAGAAGTTTCTCATTCTTCTTCGAAGCAAATACCAAACATCAAACATTTCAGAATAGGAATCCTGTATCGATGACAGTAATGTACCCTTTAGAGGACGACTCCTCTTTTGACAATACATGCCCGCAAAGATCGAAGAGGTAATCCCCCTGATGTTGTACAAGCAAAATTGAAAAGAGGAAAAGAAAGCTCAGCGAAACCAACAAAAAATTTCTGTTCTCAAATGGCAAGACGAATGGGATGTGTTAATGCTGAGCACAAAACATGGTGACACAATGGTGGCAAAGTTAAATCACGGTAAAGAGATCAAAAAACCAGAGATGGTGTTTGACTACAACACAGGAAAATCATATGTTGATATCTCTGACCAGTTCTCAACATATTCGCCATACTTGCGCCGGAGTCTAAAATGGTACATACGATTAGCTTTTCATCTAATCACTGCTACAACTGTTGGCAATGCTCTGCACCTGCACAACAAAGTCAACAATAAAAAAATGCCCATCAAAAAATTCAAAAAAGAACTAGTGAGAAAGCTGGTTCTAGGCCAATCTTACCAACCAGCATCTGAGGAACCATGCAGATATGTCCATGGCCTCTGAGCAACCACTGCCACCGCAGATGCCAAGCATATTCTGAAGGAAGCTGAAGAACCAAAGAGGCAGACTAGAAGGAGATGCTCGGTGTACTACAAACAGATGATTGAAGAACGGGGAACTCCCTATGCTCGAAAAACTGAAAAAATTATCAGTACCTTCTGTATCAAGTGCAACATACCCATTTGTATCAAGTGCAACATACCCATTTGTGTCAAGTGTTTCGAACAACACTCTGCTTAGGTTATGTATAGATTACATTTTGAAATTTTGAGTACTAAATTTACTTTTTTTTGCCTAATACTAACAGATACAAGTAAAAAATTGCATAGATTTAATAAATAAAAAAAAATTGAATTTGAATGTCGACATTGTTTTGGTATGGTAAAAAATTGTTTATTTCAATATAATAATCTAAGCCATAAAAACAAAGTTTTTATTAAAACTCTTCCTTAACTTATACATATGAGTTCTGAATCTCTCCGTGTCTGTGCGTGACTATGTGTGACTATTTTAAAATTAATCTTTGTCCACATCAAGTCTATGGACAAAGTGTCAGATCGATCGGATGAGGGGAAGTGAGGTTTTAATCCCTCCGTGGCTGTGTGTGGCTATGCATGACTGTACATGACTATGTCAAAGTTAATCTTTTTTCACAGCAAGTCTATCGACCAAGTTTCTGTTTTATCGTATAAGCGGAAATGGGTTTTAAATCATCCCGTGACTGTACGTGACTATGCGTGACTGTGCTTGACTATGTCGAAGTTAATCTTTCTTTACAAAAAGTATATCGACCATGTTTCACATTGATTGATGAGGGGAAATTCTTTTTAAATCTCGCCGTGACTAAGTCAAAGTTAATCTTCTTTTCACAGCAAGTGTACGGATCAAGTTTCAGATCGTTCGGATGAGAGGGAATGACGTTTAGATCACTTCGTGGCTGTGCGTGACTACCCCAAAATTAATCTGTAGCCATAGCAAGACTATGGGCCGAGTTTCAGAACAATTAGAATACAGACAGACAGACAGACAGACAGAGAGTATGATTTAAAAGAAAGAGTTTAAAAATGATAAAAAGACTACTAAAAAAATCTATTCACCTGTTCTCATTGAACCAAATAACCCTATATTTTGTCCGCCCCTGACGCATTATGGGTATGCAAAACGCTGGGGCCACAGATTCATTCAATGTATATAAACGCAATGTAAATCGTGTGCACTATTGCCACATTCACGCTTAAAGACAAGGCTGCGTGTGGGTATGTGAATACACGGCCCGAACTCAGGTCGTGTGCACCGCACAGTGGACCATTTGACGAGAAGGCGGTCAAAAATCTATAACTTTTGATTGGATTGGAATTTTGATATGCGGTTTTTTTTTTGTTTGCTAGGTGAGACTTTAGCCTTTAAGTTTTGCTATAAAACGTAATTCTCGACCGAAAATAAAAAAAGTAACGGAGGGTTTAAAATACATTTTCATTTGTAGTTGAATTTTAGTACAAAAGTAAAGTGTTAAAAGGTAAAAAAAAGGATTTTTTAAATATATTGTCTTATTTTTTCAGTTAATTTTACAACTAATAATTTTAAACAATTTTTTAAGTTAATTTTTTCAGAAAATGCCAAACTTTGGCCCCCGTAAACTTTTTAGTCCTAATGTGCACAAGGGCCAAAGGTTGTTTTTTTTTAAAGATCCCGAGTTAAAATATAATTTATTAAGCACCGAACGTAAAAGATACCTTATATTGGTTCAAGATAGAAAAGTTTCAATGAACAACTCGTATGTTTTTGCTTTAAATTTTTTTTATTGTCTTTTTAAATATTTCCATATCAATTTTTTTGGTAAATTTTGAAATATAACAATTTTTATTGTAAATTTACAAAATATATAAATTTTTAAATCAAGAAAATTTTTAAACTATATAAAAAAAAGTGTAACTTATTGTTAGTGTAATGAAAAAGTACTTTAAATCAACCAATTTTAGTAAAAATTTCTTCTAAATAGCCTTGATTTTCATCTTCTAGAAGATGTTTAGCTTCTTCTTTTAATTCAATAGAGGTAGTTTTCCATTTTTGACGAATGTTGGACATATATGGATCTGAAGTGCACAACAAAATAGTGATAAGGTCTTCATTAGTACAAAATCTAGACATTTTCCTTGTGTTGTGCTCGCGAAAGAATCTGTAGTCTTTGTTCCTTTTTTCTTGCGCTTCTTCAGATAAATCTCCTATTGGTAGCATATTGTTTTGAATTATTTGTTCCCAATGGTACAAAATTTTATTTTATTTTTATTTTATTTTTATGGATGGCATATATCTCCAAGAGTATTTTTCATTATAAAGTATAGCTGTTTTATTGGCGCACTCTCCAAATTGTTTTGCATTTATCTTTCTGCTGCATGCTAGAACTTGTAATATGGTTTTGAATCGTCTTATTAATTCATAATCTACACCTGTGATAGATGCTGCAGTTTCCGGATCGGAAAAAAATCTCCTTGCAGTATTTCCACAATTTGTGTTTCCTTCCCCTTGTTTTGGTTGGTCGATTACAAGGCTAGCTGTAGATATTTTTGTTGAATTTGTTTTTTTTGCTTTCTTTTTTTCTTTATTTTCTTTATCTTTTCTCACTGTTTCGCCTAACAGACCAAATTCCAATTCATAACCCAATTTAGGAATATGCGACTTGAAACGTATTCTAGCATGAAGAGGGGACATTCCAAATTCGTAGGCTTCCTTAAACCTATCGTCTTCTGGCGGGGGTTGGCTTAATTGACTTGATGTCTTTTGGCATATAATGTAGCTTGACGTTGACCTTGTTCCAGTTAAACCTTGCGCAACTTTTCCATCAATCATTGTGAGAAACATTTTAAAATGTACTTCAATGTCTTGGTCATCAAATTTAAATATTACTGGTTGAAGTTCCTTAATTTGATCTTTTATTTTTTGAACTTCTTCAGATATGACATCTTTGGTTTCCTTTTTGAATGCAAAATTTATTGCTCTGCAATACTTTGTTGAAGAAGGAATTTCATTTTTCCATATATCAATTTCTGTTGCTCTACTAGTTTACGGCTCTAAGACGCTATACCTTTTTGTTAAGCGCAATGGAACGAAAGATACCATAAACAAATTAGCATCTGATGAATTTTCGGCATTAAATTGCTTGTATTGTTTCTGACCAGAGGATTCATCACATCCCCATTTAGAAATTAAAGTAATGCTGCCATTACCAATTTTTTTTAAATGATCAGTATCAAGCGTATTCAGCAATCGTTCTGCAGTATGTTCAAGAATATCTTGCAATTTTATTTCTGCCATTTTGTCAGGTATTTAAACTATATAACTCTAATTCAGACTATTAATGTTTTTGAAAGATACCTATGTAAATGTACCTGTAACAATTAAGCGCATTATATCTCAAGCCTTTTTTATAAGTATATAACAACTCCTGACAACTCTACCGACACGCAAAAAATACACCGCGGTGCACCGGTACGACCAACTTTTGTATTCATAACACTCAGACAGACGGACGGACATCGTTTAATCGACTCAGAAAGTGTTTTTGAGTCGATCCGTATAATAAAAGATGGATAAAGGTCCAATATTTTTGGCAGTTACAAACATCACCTCAAACTTAATATTTCCTAAACACATAGTGACCAACTTTTGTATTCATAAATTTTGCAGAAAATATCTAACCTTGGGTCAGAAAAATTGTTCTGGTGCACACGGGCGGAAACTGGCGGGTGTATAATGGGGTATAGGAGTATAGGGGAGTGTTCGGATTATAGAAGAGTGCAAGATCTTTTCTGACTGCTTTTGACTGGCAGGAGTTATGCTCTCGGAAAATTCGGAACTTTTTTAAAATTTTTTTTTTTTAATTTCGAAATGACTCAGTGATTTTGCATTTTTAACATTAATAGTATGGAAGCCACAAAACTATACAAATTTTATTTCACCCTGTTCGCTGTGATATATTTGAGATAGAGTCGAAATTTTTGGCTCCCGAGGTTTACTAGTATTTACTTTCAAATGAATAACATAACTTTAAAATCGGTAACAAAAAAAAAAATGATTTCTGGCCGCCTTCTCAAAATATGGTCCACTGTGCACCGGTGCCGCACATGGCGCTAAATGTGTTAAATTGATCAGTAAAAATACAAAAAAAAATTAACTCAAATCTTAAGATTATTTTCTACATATTGGTTTATTTGAGTTAATACCAGTCTAATTAATATATTGATGGAATATTTCGATTTCTAGCGAAATATGATTAACTATTTTCTTTAAGAACCTCATAAGGTGTGCAGATAACTACAGAATTTTATTTCTTGTTATAACTATAAAAACGACCTCGGCGATCATTAGCACATTAATCCACATTCTATATTATATTTTTAGATATTAATTTGTTTGGTTGCATAATCGCAATGCAACCGCAAGAATTTAAAGAAACAAAATCATACGAACTTTATAGAGTTAATTGTAGTAAAAATAATTTCGCGAGCGCTAACAATAACATAAAACAAGGCGGTGATTCTTATTTTAAAAATACATTTTTAAATTAAAATAAAAAACTTAAGCAAGTATATTTTAAAACTTAAAAAAAAAAAGATCTAAAGCACTTCACACTAAGCCAACATTTAAATGCTTTCCTATTTATAGCAATTAAAGTGCCAATGACTAAGATATTGTACTATATGACTAAGGTATTGTATTGTACTATAGTTATATGATATGATTTATATTAATGACCCAATTAAAAACTTATGAGTAAGTCATTATTATAGATTTTAAAACGAATAACAATTAAATGAATAGATAGTCAAGCTCGAGGTTTTTTTGAATTATAAATCTTTATAGTTCCAATATTTCGACCAGATTCCCTGATCATTCTCAGGGATCTAATACATAGTAGTTAACCAATACTCCATCAATGTGAGTCATGAAATACAAATAAATATCAAATATTTTCGTGACTCACATTGATAGTTTGGATATTGTTTTTCAACTTTGTATTTGATCCTCGAGGATGATCAGCGATATATATGAACTGGTCGATATATATGAACTATGAAGATTTATATTAATAAATAAATTGAAAAAAAAAACGTTTAGCTCTTCTATTTATTCATTTAATAGTAATGTAGAAAGGTCGAAAAGATACAACATAGTAACTATTAATATGAATAACTGAAAGTCCATTTTCTACGGTACTATATTTATTGAATTTATAATATCATTTATCACAGAAGGTGACACAATAAGAGTGCACGCTATAATTTTAAAATAAAAGACGTTTTTTTTTTGGCAAGAGTTGATATTTTTCTTGTATTGTAAAGTAGACAAGTTCCACTTATGTATGGAAAAAATATCCTCATATGGCCCCGAGGCTCCGAATACGGGCCCTTGCAATTTTCTATGACATTTTGACAAATATGTGGTTCCACCTCATCGATGACGAATTGGGGATTCTTTTTTTTACTTCAATAAATTCAATAATTACAGCTTTAAAGCGGCTAGTAAAGTTCTCAACAATCAATCTATTAAAACATTAAAACTCAAGATTACAAAAATTTAGAAAATAGAAAAAAATTTATATATACCAAGAACTCCGTTATATTGTATCTGTACCGAATACAATTCTCAGTTGTGCACTCTTATTGGATCACCCATTATAAAATTTTTGATTTTTAAATATAAAAACATGAGATGTGATTGTGATTTTGTTTGTAAGTTTTTCCACAGCAGGATTTTATAATATTATATATAACTAGCAGATTCCAGCGCTCGAAATTCGAGTGCAATTTCTAGGAAGCTTCTTTTTTCAACTTAGCCAATTCACAAACCAACACTTTTATGGTTTATTATTGTGAATGAAGATAACAATCTCATTAACAAACACATTAACAAATTTTGATAAAACAAGTAGTAGTAACTTTAAATGCAATTTACTCAAAATGAAGGAAAAACTTTAAAAATCTGTAAATCTTCAAAATAGATAAAAAGAAATACCTTTCAAGTAATATACGCTTGGTCAAAATCGGGATAAAATGGTGGAACAAAACATTGGTCACAAGAAATCGCCTAGTCTATTAATATTATAGATATGATTATATATAATATTATATATAATACTAGCTGGACCCGGCAAACGTTGTTTTGCCCTCAATGAATTTTTAATTTTAGTTAGAATCTCTATATATCTATATAAAAAAACATTTGTGCATTTGTTAATATTAAAACTGTTAAAAAAAAACCATGTTTTATTTATGAAAATTAAAATAAATATTTATTGTAACATACATATGTATAAGAATGACCAATATATTTCTATCATTGTAATTCTAAAAAGAGTGAACAATATTTTTAGTTTCCTTATTCTGGCAGTAAATTAATAAAATTGCTGGCTTTCCGACACGGGAAAAACAACTGTTTTCGAGGTCCAAACCACATATTTGCAATGATTGTCCATGAGATTTATTGATGATCATGGTAAAGCCCAATCTGTTCGGAAATTGCAATCTTTTGAATGTTATCGGTGTGTTGGTAGGAATCATATGAATTCTTGGCAGCAAGACATGTTTTCCTTTAAATTTGCTTTTGAGAATTGTGGCCTCAATAACATTGGGTATTATTCTCTCAACAATTAACCTGGTTCCATTATATAGTCTCGGAGCGTTGAGGTTACGTAGCAAAATTATTGGAGAAACAACTTTTAATTTTAATAAATGGTGAGGCAGATCGGGCACATCAAGTGAATTCAAAAATTCTGTTGGATAATTGACTGCTTTATTTTCTTCAACAACAATATCCATAGATTTGAAATAACACTTTCAGAATCAATCATGTCCTGAATAATAACATTAATATTATCGACATCGAAATTTTTTGCGGCTTAAATAGTTCCTTCACTTAATCAAGTAGTTGTTTTGAAAACTGGTCAGCCGTTGGATCATGGATAATAAAATGAGAGCTCCACCAAAAAGTCTTTCATTGCCTTTCAAATCTTTTAAAGTTGTATGTTGTGCTTCTAAGGAATGTTTGTAAGCCATGTTATATTCATCCCAAATAATAATATTGCATTTTGGCAGAACTTTCGTTTGTACATTTAACGGTGATTTGAGTGCTGAATGAGCTGTACGACCACCATGCAATAATGTTGCGGCTATTCCGGATAAAGCAATAGCTAAGCAATTTTCCTTCCTTTTTGGTTAGAATATTTGTATATAAAAACGTTTGTGAATCTTGGAACTTACAAAATTTAAATAAATTTGACAACTCATTATTTTTCGAACGCCAGCGCCATCTACCGGGTCCAACAAAAAAATTTTTGGAATCATCTAACATACATATATGTACATTCATAGTTTCAGTAAAATCGCACCGTAAATAAGAATATTCGAAATGACTTTACCCCAGCGCCACCTATCGGGTCCATTTATACATAGAAAAATTTCCAATGATAAAACATACATACATTCTGAATTGCAGTCAAATCGCACTAACTAAAAAAATAAAACAAATAAAAACAAAACAAGGAGTTTAACTTCTTATATATAAAATTCTCGTGTCGCGGTCTCTGTAATTAAACTCCTCCGAAACGGCTAGACCGATTCTCATGAAATTTTGTGCGGATATTGGGTAGGTCTCAGAAACGGACAACAGGTATTTTTTTTTTTGATATCTCAAGTGGGCGTGGCACTTATGGCTATCATAGTACTCCAGATATCTGATTATAAAAGTTCACTTTCACAGTGGCCCTATCAAAAAAAAAAATAGAAGTTGTCCGATTCTCAGACCTACCCAATATGCTCACAAAATTTCATGAGAATCGGTCGAGCCGTTTCGGCGGAATTTTACTACAAACACCGCTACAGAAGAATTTTATATATAAGATTTTATAAAATTATAACTAGTAGATATATGGATTATTCATTATATGGTGCAACATTCCGAAACTCCTAAATATAGCGAAAAGAGAAAACAGAAATAACAATAAACGTGTTTGAGTAATGATGATTTTTCACTCTCCGAAATTTGAATATATTCAGCGAATGTGAAACAATTCACAATATGTAAACATATCAGCCCAACAATATAAATATCAAATATAAACGGGAAGTAATAGTCCGTAGTGCAGACTACATTCACAAATCTTGAGTTGATCGGGGCCAATATGAGATGTTTATCCTTTTCAAAATATATAGCTTTCTTTTCTTCATCTGTTTTATTTTTACTTTCATCATTTTGTAACATATTTTTCTTAATTGTTCTTCTCATCACCAGCGTGCTCTTCTATGCATTCATTCATCCGTTTTATGAAATATCATTGCTTTTAATATATCTATCAGAGTTCCATTATATTCTTGATAATGCATCTGCATTAGTGTTTCTTATTCTTTTTTTTATATCATTTAGTCCGGTATTTTCAATCGAATTGTAGTCTATTAGAATTTTTTTGAGAGAATAATTCAACTAGTGGACGATGCACAGTTGCGTCATTGCAGTTTCTTCGTTGTGAAATCATAACTTTTGAACGGATTGAGATAATCAAACAAGTTAAAAGACATGTGATTATCCAACCTATAAAATAACTCTTTGAACAGAGTATTATACCTTCTAGATGCTTACTTATGGGTTATCAAAGTTGAAATTTGTTAATGGCATGAAATAAATCATGTTTATGTTATTCCACCTAAAACTGGATCAAATTGCCTAAAAATTGTATGTGTTTTTTTATACCCTATACCACTATGTGGTTTGGGTATAATGACTTTATAGTCTAGACCGACTATAATTTTCTTACTTGTTTTTAACTGGAACATTGTCTTTTTTACCTCTAGCAGTCGAATGATCAGCTGGACTTTGTTGAGATAGGTAAAGGAATAATCAGAGAATATATTTCAAAAATAAAAAATTATGAATTTTTTTCATTTTGCACGAAAGTGAAAAAATATACAGTTGGTAAATAGCGATTTACCTGGAGAAACAAAAAACAAACAGTAAAATTTCTTTTCTATAATATAGTGAATAAATACATTAATCAATGGAAATAAAAAAGTGTGGTTATCTAGTTTTTCTTTTATATTCTACCTGAAACTTGACCAAATTGCCTAAAAATTGTGTTTTTTTTTTTTTTTTTTTTTTTTTTTGAAAAGTGAAAATCGGTCAACTTTAAAGGGTTATATTTTCTAAACTGAAAATCTGATTGTTATTGAAGGTAACAAAGCAGTTTTGAGCAATTTGAAATCAAAATGAAATTTTTGATTTGTGCAACCTCATTTGTTCTAAGGACGCTACTGAGCGATAATCGGTAAAAGCCGTACATTTTCTACCGTAGAGTTATAAGCGGAAAATTGCATTCCCCAGTATATATGAAGCAACTCTTTTTCTTTTACTGTTTTGTTCTTTTCATGTTTATGTAGTGAATCGCTTGCGAAAATGCAAAATCAGATGCGTTTGTTTCGAGTGCAAATGGTTTCTCAAAATCTGGATACTGTAAAATTGGGGGGTTTTACTAGTTAACCGTTTAATCAGCACAAACTCAATCTACCCTAACCGCAAAGTGGTGAAGGGTATACCAAAATTATGCAGAATTTTCATATGTAAACAACAATAAAAAAAAGTTATACTTAAGTACGTATGTATGTCTATATCATTGTAGTGACGTACCGTTATTATTAAAGTGAGTCGTGTTAGAGTGTGCGAGTGATTTTAATTATACTTTTGTGCGTCACAATTCCGTAATGTATTGATTTAATATATAATTTTTATACCCTATACCACTATGTGGTTTGGGTATAATGACTTTGTGCTGCTGTTTGTAACAACCAAAAATATTTGACCTAGACCCTTCTTTAATTATACCGATCGAATCAGAATCACTTTCTGAGTTGATTTAACAATGTATGTCCGTCCGTCCGTCCGTCCGTCCGTCTGTGTGTCCATGTAAAGCTTGTAATCAAACTGCAGGTCGCAAATATGAATATATTTTGATGAAATTTGGTACATAAGCTTTCATCTGCCATGGGATGAACGCTTTTGAAATTGGTGAGAATCGGTCCATGTTCAGACCTAGCCCCCATACAAATTACCCATATGAAATCGACATAAATTGCCATAAGATCCAAATTGTCATATAGATCTTACTCAAATTGGGGTTTATATGCGTTCATTACATCCATTAATGAGTAGTCCAAAAATGATCCCTTTGTCCCCATATAGAGCTGCTTCCCGATCTTCACTTAAATCTATTAAAAAACAAAAATATTGCACTGATTCTTCTCAGATTTTGTTTGTATATATTTTTGCAAAATACAAGAGACTTTAGTAAACATAATCAGGATCGGTCCATTTTTGGACCTAGTCCCAATATAGATATAGCATCCGATATGAACTTTTTCATATCTTCAGCCAAAAAAATTAATAAAAATCAGACTCAAATTTGGTTTTTGCTTATTTTCTATGTCCAGTTAGTTGGGCCTAAGTGATAAGGCATCGTATAGGGTATCGTATAGTCGGTCAAGACCGACTATAATTTTCTTACTTGTTTTTTTTTGAAAATATTAAAATGTTCAACAAATATAATTAATTTATTAATACTGATTAATTAATAATTAAATCGTTAATACAATTGTTTAAATGAAAATATATTTATATAAAGCATTTGTTGTTGCTTGCACATACTTTATCTAATGATACTTAAATCTACCGAAATGAGTAAGTATTCGATGATTGTGATATTGATATTGTCAATTCAGATAAAAGCTCTAGTCATTAGTTAAACTCTCAGTTCGAGTCAATGTTCTCTTGTTCTACTCAGGTGTGAGGTATTCGATGTTGATTCAGTAGTCATGGATTTTAGTTCAGTTGATTTTTTATCTTGAGATTTTTTACTGCTTTCTGAACACAATAGATTCCGCCAAGCATTACGTGTATTTTGATCCAAAATTACAAAATAAATGAACAACACGAAGCCCTGCAATGTTGCTGTCAAACAAAAGAGATACGAAAATGCAATACCAGCTTTCATAAATGCCAACAGACCAAAGATCCACGAAACTCCCAATAGGAAAAATAATAAAATTGATAGTCTAATTTGTTTAATAACCAATTTTGTTTCACTACGTTGTAATGACTTGCTAAGAGTGTGTGAAATACTATAGAAAACATGTAGGAATATTGAAAAATTAGCTATAACTATCACGGCAATTGGTAAGATGACACCAAAATATAAACCATTGCCGGATGGATAACAGATACCACTATCATTTTCCAATTGATATGTCGTTGGTATATATGATTCTGCATCAAGAATAGCCACCAGTAGAGTAGGTATTAAGGGAAGAGTCCAGGCGGCCAAAGCGGATTTCAATATATAATGTTTAGGACGTTGTATACCAACTACGGTGACATAACGTTGAAATTGTAAAAATGCTATAATAAACATCCAGGTGAAAAGAACCAGCAAGGAATACTGCAAGAAAGCTCCCAATAAAACACATTTAGTATAACTATGTTCTGAAACCAACTCTTCGGAGATATCGTCGGTATTTACAAACAGAAATAGCACCATTTGTAATGTCAGTGCTATACACATATTAAGAAGAACCTTATTTGAGGACTGAGAACGCCAACTTTTAAAAATCGCTGCAGTTATCCATATACCTATTAGACCCATAAGTGATAAAGTACAACCCACCAATGAAATCCAATCCAAAGCTTTCTGATGTACTGCTGTAACCAATATTTCATCGCTGATGTCGTTTTGTTTGAAGCCACCTCCAATTAAATACGAGAATTGTGTTAAATGATTGGTATAACAGAGTACAAGTTCATTTTCATCTTTGCGATGCAGAACATTTAACGTTTGTACACCGATGCTAGTCCAGGTATTGTAATTCCAGTAACCGCAACCAGTATTGACGTCACTTGTTAAACCCACACTCTCTGCTGGACTTTTGTTACGTAGAATAAATGGTAAGTTTTCTGGTAGTTTATCTAAAAATAAAAAAGTTTATGAATGAGGAAGTGTTACTTGCGATCAATTTAGTAAGTACATAATTATATAAGTAATTTTTAGATCACTTTTAGTAAATACATAATTATGGCAAATTACCTTCTTAGCGAACGTAAGTGGAGGAATATAAAATCAGAATTTCAATATATACATATAAAAGTGAAAGTTTGTTTGTATGTATTTGTTTATAGTTTGGTTCACATTATGATGAATACCAAGAAATTTGGGCTTAGACTATTGACGCCAGTGAATTGGACCGTTTGTAAAAAAAAATAATATATATTTTTACTTTTTCCTATATTTTCAACATTTCTTCCTAAGAAAGGTTTTTTAAAGGCGGATATGTCTACATATATCCCCATATTACCGACATTTACTAAAGGATTCCAATTTATGTGTCCCAGACAGCCGGGACAAAATAAACAATTTGCCTGGGTAAACTTAGGGCAATATTGTTTGTCATTATTTTGAGCAGGATGGTGTTTAGAATAAAGTAAATCGGGCATAACTTTGCCAAGATATGGCCTAAAACATTCAGTGTGTTTATTGTAATAATTTAGAATTGAGTTTATCATATTGCAATATACGCAGATATTAATGTAACCGAAAAACCCGGCTGGAGAAAATCAAAGTTTCATTATGGCCGAATTTAACACTTTTACTTGTTCTAGGTCAATACAATTTATATACCCTGTTAAAATTAAGCGATGACGCATTTAACCAATTATGGGTATGAAATTTTTCTTTATGTCAAGAACATTACTAATATATGAATATATGAGCCATATAAAAAAATCTTCAATACTTTGTTGTAGTTCTCCAACTCTCACATTTAAATCGCCCATTAGAATTGGCATTTCCATATCATTTTCCATGATATATTCCTTTAGTTCTTCAAATTCGTTTTTCCAGTTGCTTCCTCTTATATCAACATGAATAATGTTGATCACTTTGTTATTATACTTTATGTCAAGTATGTCAATATTGTCGACACTCCTACAATTATGCTTTATACCACTTTTGATTAAATCTTTTTTGATACCCACTACACTTCCGCCGCTGCCTCTTCCATATTGGCTCCGTCTTGTCGCTGAACTGCAGATATATTATATCCGTTAAAAAATTTCTCAAAATGTATAAAATGTTCTTCTGTGTGTTTCTAATAATACAAACTTTCAAGAACTTTTTATATATTCAAAGAATTTTGGAAAAAGTAGTTTGTTCTCTAAACCATGAATATTATATGACAAAATTTGTATTTCAACAAAATTTTCAATATTATCAATACCTTTTACAATTTGTACCTTATCGCTAGATTTCCTATTATTTTTTCGATAGACGACTTCTAGTTATTGTTTATTAATTTTATTTAAAGCATTTGTGTAACTCAAATATATAATAATAGATGTAAACCGGTGTGCTTCGCTACACCCTCCCCCCGAATCGTAATGGAAGGGCTCACGCAAAATCCCAAGGCTCTCACTATTACAGTAATTCAGAAATTTCACATTTAATATTAAGTTTATATGGGGGTGCCAAGCTCATTTGTCCAATCCCGCCCATTTTTTTGTCTGACTACTCACGTTAATAATAGATGACCTGAGACAAATTTGCAAAGCTCTCTCTATTATAGTGCTTAATACATATGATATTAAAAATTTACTTTGTATGGGAGGTGTCACGCCCACTAAAAATATTTTTAAAAAATACAGCCTGTAGCACTTCCCATATCAGCAGTAAGACGCTGTGAAAATTTTAAGAAGATAAGATGAGTAGTTACGGATATTACCTTCTACAAACATACAAACACACATTACCTCTTTATTATGCTGGTATAGATAATTATTACAGATTTTTTTATTTCGATACTTGCTGATATACAATATTTTTTGTTTTTTCATTCGGTACAACAATAATCAGATTTTTCGGCGTTCCTAACCTGGAGGTACATGTAGCTGCCCATGAGAAGAACATGCATTTTCCAAATTAGATCTGGCATCACTTAACTATTGGCCTTGTCATTTGGCAATTTTTCTTTTTACCGATTTTTATACCTTATTTGGGTATAATGACTTTGTGCTGCTGTTTGTAACTACAAAAAATATTTTACCTAGACCCATCTTTTATTATATCGATCGAATCAGAATCACTAACTGATTCGATTTAACGATGTCCGTCTGTCCGTCCGTCTGTGTGTTCATGTAAACTTTTTAATCAAACTGCAGGTCGCAAATATAATTATGTTTCGATGAAATTTGGTATTTAAGGTTTTACCGGCCATCGGATGAACGTTATTGAAATTGGTGAAAATCGGTCCATGTTCAGACCTAGCCCCCATACAAATAACCCCTATGAAATCGACATAAATTGCCATAAGATCCAAATTGTCACATAGATCTTACTCAAATTGGGTTTGTATGCGTTTATTACATCCATTAATGAGTAGTCCAAAATTGATCCCTGTGGGACAACTCTTAGTCATAGGCCCCATATAGAGCTGCTTCCCGATCTTCACTAA
This sequence comes from Cordilura impudica, assembly GCA_963682025.1. NCBI lineage: Eukaryota > Metazoa > Arthropoda > Insecta > Diptera > Scathophagidae > Cordilura > Cordilura impudica. The sequence goes on from OY821517.1 coordinate 114,967,387, forward strand.
AATCTATCAAAAAACAAAAATATTGCACAGATTTTTCTCAAATTTGGTTTGTATATATTTTTTCAAAATATAAGTGACTATGCCAAATATGATCAGGGTCGGTCCATTTTTCGACCTAGTCCCCATATATACATATATGACACGCGATATGAACTTTTTCATATCTGCAGCCGAAAAAATTTATAAAAATCCCACTCAAATTTGGTTTATGCTTATTTTCTATATCCAGTTAATTGAGTCTAAGAGATAGGGTCTCTGAACGCATGGTATAGGGTATTTTTTGTTTTTTCATTCGGTACAACAATTATAAGATTTTTCGGCGTTCCTAACCTGGAGGTACATGTAGCTGCCCATGAGAAGAACAGGCATTTTCCAAGTTAGATCTGGCATAACTTAACTATTGGCCTTGTCATTTGGCAATTTTTCTGTTTGGGTATAATGACTTTGTGCTGCTGTTTATAACTACAAAAAATATTTGACATAGACCCATATTTTATTATGCCGATCGAATCAGAATCACTAGCCTATTCGATATAACGATGTCCGTCCGTCCGTCCGTTTGTGTGTCCATGTAAAGCTTGTAATCAAACTGCAGGTCGCAAAAATGAATATATTTTGATAAAATTTTGTATTTAATCTTTTATCGACCATGGGATGAACGCTATTGAAATTGGTACGAATCGGTCCATGTGCAGACCTAGCCGCCATACAAATGACCCCTATGAAATCAACATATATTGCCATAAGATCCAAATTATTATACAAATCTTAGTCAAATTGGGTTTATATGTATATATTACATCCGTTAATTAGTAATCTAAAAATGATCCCTATGGGACAACTCTTAGTCATAGGCCCCATATAGAGCTGCTTCCCGATCTTCACTAAAATCTATCAAAAAACAAAAATATTGCACAGATTTTTCTCAAATTTGGTTTGTATATATTTTTTAAAAATATAAGTGACTTTGCCAAATATGGTCAGGGTCCCCATATATATATGGCACCCGATATGAACTTTTTCATATCTGCAGGCAAAAAAATTAATAAAAATGCCACTCAAATTTGGTTTATGCTTATTTTCTATATCCAGTTAGTTGGGGCTGAGAGATAGGGTCTCTAAATGCATGGTATAGGGTATCGTGTAGTCGGTCTAGACCGACTATAATTTTCTAACTTGTTATTTTGCCCATTTTTGATTTTGAAGATTGTTGTTTTTTGGGCGATTTTTATTTTTCGCGATTTTTGGGTTTGGCGACTTTTGATTTTGGCGATATATTTTCCACGACTAATCACATTAATAACTAATGTATTTGTCAAAAGACTGTCGCTGTGCCACGCCCACTAATCCCATCCCGCCCAATATTTATTGGACTACTCACATTAATATTTGATGGACTCATGCAAAATGTCGAATCATTCCCTTTTATAGTACACCAGTTATATGATGTTAGATATCTACTTTGCATGGGCGGTACTACGCCCACTGCTTCGGTCACGCCCATTTTTTGTTCGACTAATCATACAAAAAACCTTTGGGCTCACGCAAAGCCACAAAGCTTTCTCTTTTACAGTACTCCAGATATATTACATTAAATAGTTACTTTGCATGGGTAGTGCCACGCCCATTGATGCGAACCCGCCAATTTTTTGTCCGACTACTCATTCTAAGATCTGATGTTGTCATGCAAAGTGTCATATTATATTAGATATCTACTTTGCATGGGCGGTGCTACGCACAGTGCTTCGATCACGTCCATTTTTGTGTTCGAGTAATCATACAAAGAACCTATGGGCTCACGCAAAGCCACAAAGCTCTTTCTTTTACAGTACTCCATATATCTGATATTAAATAGTTACTTTGAATGGGGAGTGCCACGCCCATTGCTGTGCACCCGCCAATTTTTTGTCCGACTAATCATACTAAGATCTGATGGTGTCGTGCAAAGTGTCAAAGCTCCCCTTTTTTAGTACATCAGTTATATAATATAATATATTTACTTTGTACCGGCGGTGCCACGCCCACTGCTCCGATTACGCCCATTTTTTGTCGAACTGATCACATGAATAACTTATGGGCTCACACAAATTCCCAAGACTCTCTCTATAGCAGTACTCCAGATATATGGCATTTTATATTTAATTTGTATGGCAGGTGCCACGCCTATTGGTCCGATACTGCCATTTTTTGTCCGACTACTCACATTAATAATAGGTGACATCAGACAAATTTGAAAAGCTCTCTCTATCGCAGTACTCGAGATACATAATATTGAATTATTACTTGTATGGGAGGTACCACGCCCACTTATCCGATCCCGCCCATATCCGGCGTAGCTACTAATATTAACAATAGATGACCTGAAACAAATTTCCCAAGCTCTCTCTATCATAGTACCCAATATATATGATATTAAAAATTAACTTTGTGTGGGAGGTGCCACGCCCACTAAAAATATTTAAAAAATTATAGCCTATAGCACTTCCCATATCCGCAGTATGACTCTGTGAAAATTTCAGGAAGATCAGATGAGTAGTTACGGTGATTAACTCCTACAAACAAACAAACAAACACACATTACCTCTTTATAATATTAGTATAGATTGATTGCATCCTTGTATGAGGTTCCAGCAATCATTCTGCCATATTCATTCCCGCATTTCAATTTATAATGCTTGTCCCATTTAAACCATTTATCTGATATCCTTAACTTTTCATTTTGGACAGTAATTTTTCGAATTTTATCGTTAGCTAATATTTCTTTTTTCAAGCATAGCATCACCTTCTGTTGTTGTTGTTTCTCCGAGTTTAAATCACGTTCCATAAATATCTTGGTCTTAGCCAACATTTGGCCTCCCTTAAGAACGTTATCTTAAGTATTATTATGATCGGCAAGTTTCTTAAAAAAATAGTCTATAAAAACCACATTATGGTTAAACTAAAAATAATTTCTTGAAAATCAAGTAAAAGGGGCTACTTCAGTCGACCTAAATAGATTATAATTTTTTACTAGTTTATTGTTTTTTTTTTTTTGCATTTTTACCATATTTGTTGGATTAGGAAAACTTTCATTACTCTGGATTTGTACTATACGAGAATTCACTCTTTATGTAACTTGATATACCATAGAAGAACAAAGTATTGCTGCCTTCCGATAAATAGTTAGACTCTGTGAAAGGGTCAAATGCGTAGACTCCTATCAACTACAAACACAAACAAACTTTCACTTATATAAACATATGTAATATTTTGTGAATTTATTGGGAAATAAAAAAAAACTTTTATCATATTTTTTATCGAGCTTTATTTCCCAGTAAAATCACTTTAAGTTATGCTGTACTCACCTTCATAACCAGGTATTGAAATCGATAAAATTTTACTAAATGGCTTACGCAAACGTAACAAATTGCGCTCCACAAATAAACCATCATGAGCATATATTTTGAAAACTACTACAAGACTACGGTGAAGTAACTTAAAATGAGAACTCAATATTTTCAACATTCCCGTAGGAATATACGAAGCCAATTCCAAATCAGTTTCTTGCAACAAATCGCTAATTGATTCATTCGTATAGATAAAGCGATAATGAAATTTATTCACTGCGTCATAATTTAAAATAGACATATGCAATTTTTGTTCTGCCGTCAGCTTATCGGGATATATGGCAATGCCCGAGATAGCGGCACAATTAGGGTTGACAAAAAATACACTAATATTATTAGTGACATGGGCATAAATGCCAATATTTGTTAAATTTAAAATTTCAACTGATAACGAAGTGTTATATGGTCGAAGTACTGTTGAAGTTGTAGTTGATATAGTAGTAGTAGCGAATAAAGGTGCTATTGCCGGGCTTATATTACATTGAGTTTGTGGCACAAATTTCTCTGTTAAGGCATCCATATAGTTTTCAAATGTTTCTAACAACGAGTTGGTAGCATTCAATTCAGCCGACATACGTAAAACCACAGGATCTACAGTCATAAGATGGTGTGTTATTTTTAGAATATCTGCAGATAGTTCTTCGTCTTGCTGGTCGGCCAGCAAATCTTTTATTATTTCACTTGTTAATTGAATATCAGCAGGCAATAATGTTGTCTGTGGCGTTTCAAGTAGAGTCAACACGTTTCTAGTTGTGGCTTGACGAGTTTTTGTATCAGGAATTAAAAGATTTGTTTGTGTTATGTTATCGTGAATCTGATTTAAATTATTGCTAATGATTTTTTGTCTTATATTTTGTAAACATTTAAAATCGTTCAGGTTATCTATTGATTCCCATTTAGCTGTACGATTGTGGAAGTCATACGAACATTTTCGTGTCAATTGAAGACCATTTGATTTTAAGCACATATCTTGAAGACTGGACATTTCGCCGATTTTAACTCTTTTCCAGGCATTTTGATGTACTAACAAGCTGCCATCGTTTTGTATAAAATAATGTTGAAATGATTCCGATTCACAATACATGCTACGACGACATTCAATCAGAGTGGCGTTATTATCATACGTTTGCCAGACAACACTCTGTGAATTTTGTAATAGACAACGACGTCGCAGCGGTAGTCCGTTATTGGCAGAACATAACTTTGGCAGTACAGCTCGTTCGCCCACCTTAGTGCGGTTCCAAGTTACCGATATCATTTGTGATTTATTAGTTTCAGTTATATATTCTTGAAAATATTCTTCTGATTCACAACTCAATAGGGGAATATCCTCTAACTCATCACTAATATCGTATTTTAGAGGCTTAAGTAAAGTGCCTGGCCGTGATTTGGATAGAGAAATAGCGGCTGGTACTAACTTTCCTGCGGGTATGGTGTTTGTTATTATGAAGCTATATATTTGCTCAAACTTCAACCATATTAGCAAAAAATATAAAACTTTCATTTTTTTAATTAGTTTAATTAAATTACTTTTAGTAAATAAAACTATTTATAATTTTTATGTTTTTGTTAAAATAAGCACATTTTATTTTTATTTGTGTTTTTTTATTTTGTTGCCAATGCACAACACAACACGTTCGTTTTTGAGAAATTACTAATTTATTTCCGAAACAATTTTCTAAGTAGTGACTACAAAATTATTTGTATACAATCATTCATCGATTTATTTGTTTGCATATTAGTTTGTTTTTTTTTTATTGCTAACAAAAAACACCATGCTACTTATCTTTCGGTTGCGATAAGAGTACTTGATAAAAAAAAATACTAGTAATTGTTGAAATATTTATATTTATATAGTATTTAACTCGTATACTCAAATTAGTGAATATTTTTTATTTTTGGCTTGGTTTGTTTTGAAGCATAAAATATTGTTTGAAATGCTTAAACATGTTAGTCTTATGATAAATATTGTGAGAACTTGCTTTAATTATTTTTTATACTCTAAATTTTACTTTTATAAGTTTTATTATTTTAATAACTTTAATCACTGTTGTTTTAAAATTTACTGCCAGAAATTTTATTCCAATGGTTTTATTACAATTTTTTTTTATTTATTTCATTAAAAGTTTGATTCTTGAAGCCACAACGCGGTGTTAAAAAATTAAATAAATTAATGTTTAGGTGTGCTGTATTTTTTTTAATATTCAGAAAACTGAATAAGGTAATAGATTAATAAATTTCAATATTTTTTTTTTTCATTTGCATACATTTATTTGCAACCTATTTTACAATTATTATCAAATTAATTAAAACTAAAAATTGATATAAGTTTAAATCTCCATTGCGGTTCAAACATGTATACATTATATATTTATATATACTAGCAAATTCCAGCCCTCGAAATTCGAGTGCAAATTTTAGGAAATTTTATTTTTTCATTAAAGACCCTAAAGGTATGCTAATCAATTATAGACAATTTGCAAATCAACACAAAAAACAAACTCATTTTTGTCACAACCACAATAACGCATTTAATAAACACACACACAGCATTGTATAATTTTATGTATGTGCTAGTAGCAACTTTAAATGCAATTTACTCAAAATAAAGAAAAAAAATTAAAATGTGTAAATCTGCAAAACGGCTAAAAACAAATACCTTTCAAATAATATACGTTTGGTCAAAATCGAGATAAAACGGTAGAACAAAACTTCGGTCACAAGAAATCGCCTAGCCTATTAATATTATAGATTTCATTAGCATACATAGTTACATATTTCCAAAATCGGGATAAAACGGTAGAACAAAACTTCGGTATATGTATATGCTAATTCTCATTACATATTTCCAAAGGTAAGTTTAGCACATGATGTCTTTTTAGTTTTTGAATTTCTTCACTATCATCCAATAAGCAAATTGCAACAGCTGAACCAAGTAACGCCAAGAAAGGATTGGCTAAAAAGCGGCAAATAAATGCGACAAATAAGCTGGATGAAAGACTGGTTTTTTAAAAAGTGACAAAACTTAAATACTTCATCACCTACAATAAATTAAGTATAACAAGTAAGAAATTATAGTCGGTCTAGACCGACTATACGATACCCCATACCATGGATTAGAGACCCTATCTCTTCGGTCCAACTAATTGGATATAGCAAATAAGAATAAACCAAATTTGAGTGCCATTGTTATTAATTTTTTTTGGCTGCAGATATGAAAAAGTTCATATTGGTTGCTATATTTATATGGGGACTAGGTCGAAAAATGGACCGATCCTGACCATACTTGGTAAAGTCACTTATATTTTGAAAAAATATACACAAACCAAATTTGACAAAAATTTGTGTAATATTTTTGTTTTTTGATAGATTTAAGTGAAGATCGGGAAGCAGCTCTATATGGGGCCTATGACTAAGAATTGTCCTATAGGAATTTTTTTTGGACTACTGACTAATGAATACAATAAACACTTACAAACCCAATTTGACTAAGATCTATACGACAATTTGGACCTTATGGCAATTTATGTCGATTTCATAGGGGACATTTGTATGGGGGCTAGGTCTGAACATGGACCGATTCTCACCAATTTCAACAGCATTTATTTCATGGCCGACAAAAGCTTATATGCCAAATTTCGTCAAAATATATTCATATTTGCGACCTGCAGTTTGATTACAATGTTTACATGGACACACAGACGGACGGACGGACGGACATCGTTAAATCGAATCAGTTAGTGATTCTGATTCGATCGGTATAATAAAAGATGGGTCTAGGTCAAATATTTTTGGTGGTTACAAACAGCAGCACAAAGTCATTATACCTAAACCACATAGTGGTATAGGGTATAAAAATAGTTATGATATAAATGGATATAATGCAAGGTTCAGAAAATACACACATGAAACACACAATGTGCTGTTCAAAAGCAGCCAACACATATCTTTATTTTCATATCAATTATGTGCGTCTCTAAATTTTCTACGGTGCCTAACACAATCATGACTGTGTTCGTTTTAATAATTCGTTATTTACACGAACATTTTTGTATCACGTACTTTTTGTTTCGATCACACATAAACCACACATATTGGAGTGTTGCTTTATTTGAAGTTCGTGTTCTGGTACGTGTACTGACAAAAACAGAACATGTACAATAAACAGGTTCGAGTTCAGTTATATTTTAAGTCGTGTTGTGGCTCGTGTACTAAGAAAAAACAGAACATGTACAATAAACAGGTTCGAGTTCAGTTATATTTTAAGTCGTGTTCAGGCTCGTGTACTAAGAAAAAACAAAACATGTGCAATAAACAGGTTCGAGTTCAGTTATATTTTAAGTCGTGTTCTGGCTCGTGTACTAAGAAAAAATAGAACATGTACAATAAACAGGTTCGAGTTCAGTTATATTTTAAATTCATGTTCTGGTTCTTGTACTATGAAAAATTGAAACATCAATTCGCGATCTGATACACCCCAATAAAAACGACAACAATTGTTTCAACCAAATTTATTAAAATTTTATTGACCCTTTTTTATGACTTACGTTGCAAATTGTTTACAATTGTCAAATATTTTAAAATTTTATTGGCCATTTTTTTGTGATTTACGTTGAAATTATTTACAATTGTTTTTATTGACTGGTTTTTATTTTAATAAAATATGGTAATAAAATACTTAAGACACAAAAACTATTTAGCATCATAAAAGTTACACTTGTTGGTTGTTAGGTTTTTTTGCATTACCCACCCCTATTTTCGCAACCAATTAGTGTCATAGACGAAAAACCCAATTTTGCGGCATAAAAGACACACTTGTTGGTTGTTAGGATCTTTTGCAAACATTTTTTTTTGGTAACAAATAACTTTAGACACAAACAAATTTTGCATCATAAAAACACAATCATCCACTCTTAATTCGCGAAACAATTAGTGTCAAAGCACAATCCTTTTCTCAATGATTTTTTGGGATTTTTTGGGATTTTTTGCATAAAAACACAATGAGTGTCAATAAAAAACCCAAAAAAATTTTTTCATATTTTATTGTCCCTTTTTTATGACTTACGTTACAATTGCTTGCAAGTGTTACAATTTCACACAATTGATTTTGCAATAAATGGCGAGTGAGTGCGTCATTTATTCATTAAAAGTGGTTCAGTTTTCATTAGATCGTGATCTATAAGTGTACTGTGTTATTGTGTAAATTGCAAATATTTTGTGAAAATTAAAAAAATTTGAAAGCAATAACAGAAATAAGTTTTGCTAATAAAAATACGCAACTTTTAATAGCGAAACGAAAAAATTTACACGTCTGATTGAAACCTGCAAGAAAGATTTAAGTGCAGTGTGCAGTTTTTGTGTCTTAAGTATTTTATTACCATTTTTTATTAAAATAAAAACCAGTCAATAAAAACAATTGTAAATAATTTCAACGTAAATCACAAAAAATGGCCAATAAAATTTTAAAATATTTGACAATTGTAAACAATTTGCAACGTAAGTCATAAAAAAGGGTCAATAAAATTTTAATAAATTTGGTTGAAACAATTTTTGTCGTTTTTATCGGGGTGTATCAGATCGCGAATTGATGTTTCAGTTTTTCGCAATACAAGAACCAGAACACGAGTTTTAAATATAAGTGAACTCGAACCTGTTTATTGTACATGTACTATTTTTTCTTAGTACACGAGCCACAACACGAACTTCAAATAAAGCAACACTCAAATCTGTGTGGTTTATGTGTGATCGAAACAAAAAGTACGTGATAGAAACATGTTCGTGTAAATAACGAAATATTAAAACAAACACAGTCATGATTGTGTTGGGCACCGTAGAAAATTTAGAAACGCACATAACTGATATGAAAATAAAAATATGTGTGTGTTGGTCTAAGTTATGTTTGTTTACATATGTGTACGAGTTTTTTATTCAGTGTGTGTTTTTTTCTGAACTCTGATATAATGTGATTAAGATTAAATTTTATTAAATTATATATCTATTTGTTTTTATTATTATTATGATATATTAATTTAATTATTATTACAAATAAATAACAAAAAGATAATTTTTCAACATTTCTATAAAAAAAAGTGATTTTTTTCCTGAGATTAACATATTGCGGGTATGAAATTTTAGTTGGGTATGTTACATATCGTCGGAAAGGTCAATTTGTCTAGTTTCTCAGTACATGTTTTATTTTTAAAGTTTTAGAAACACTTACACATAATAGGAAAAAATTGAAATTGGTACATATAGCAAAAATTAAAAAACCGTTGTCTTGAGTTACAAAACATTTTTTTGACAGATATCCCACTCGCATCCCACTAAGCGACCTAAATGCTCTTAAAGGAAAAACCCAAGCTTTCTTTTGAGCTAAAACAAAAAAAGAACCTTTTTTGAAAAAAAGTCAAAAAAATTTTTAATTTTGCAAAAAAAAAATAAATAGCTACGTAAACTATTTGGGACAAATTTTGCTAAGAACAATAGGTAAAAAGTCACATTAATGAGAAAAAATTCCTGTATGGTCAAAATGTCAAATTTTGACCCCCTCTAACTCAGAGAGTTCTGGAACGATCTGGTTGAAAAATTGTGTCTGAACTTCTATCCAATAGAACTAACTTTGGTGCAAATTTCATCCCGATCGGAAGACATCGGTTTCAAAAGTTGGATCACTTGACATGAAACGCCCCATACATTAACTAATATATTTTTTGAAGATTTCACACCCAAGAAAAAAGACAATTACACATACAGATATCACTTAACTGATTCAGAGTTGATTTGAAAGTGATTGGGTCTAGTAGTTTTGGTACTTATAAACATTAGCCCAAACCAATTATAACGTGACCAAAGATTAATACAGGGCACCGATATTTTAACTCAATAATAACTGATTAAATTCGTCAATCAACAAGTAAGAAAATTATAATCGTTCTAAACCCTTAACCATGCATTTACAGAAAGGGCTTAAGGTACAATTAATAAAATAATCATAAAACAAATTTGAGTAGCATTGTTATTAATTTTTTACTTACAGATATAAAAAAGTTCATATTGGAAGCTGTATTTGTATTGCAAAATTTTTTTGCAAATTTTTTTTTTTTTGCAAAAACATATGTAAGTCACATTTGAGAAACATCTGTGCAATATTCTTTTTTTTAAGATTTAAGTGAAGATCGGGAACCAGATCTATATGGAGGCTATGACTACGAATTGTCCTACAGAGTTTATTTTTAAACTACTGATTAATAGATTTAATAAACACACTCAAAACAAAATTGACTGAGATCTATACGATAATTTGGAACGTATAGTACTTTAAGTCGATATCATAGGGGTCATTCGTATGGGTACTAGGTCTGAATATGCATGGCCTCTAACTAATTTCATTAGCGTTTGTTCTATGGTCGAGAAAAGCTTACATACCAAATTTCATCATTGTAAATTTATATTTGCGACCTGTAGTTTGGTTATATTACATGTACACACAGAAATTCATTGGAAGAACAACCGATATGAATAAATGCAAACAACTATAAAAATAAATATTTTTCTATTGATTATAGTTTTTTTCTAAAGTGTTGCATGAAAAAAAAAATACTTATCTACACAACATAATAATTTTAAAATATTTTTGAAGTACATATTTAAACTACTTGAAACCAAAACTAGTTTTTGCTTCCTTATATTTTGAAACAATATGCGACTCTTACTGCAAACAATTAGAAACTTATGGAAAGCCACTAAACCACTTAACTAGATGCTGCCAGAAATTGTTAGCTGAATTGAAATCAACAACACAAATTGTTAATAACTGATCTTAAGTTAACCGATGAATACAAACGTATTCTCTTTTTTGACTTTTCTTATAAAGCAGTTTCTATTCAATAGTTTCAAGTTCAAGGTTAAACTTTCCAAAAAAAAAAAAACTAGTTTTTATGCAAACGAGTTTAGGTTCTGTTTATCCATATAGTGGCCTCTATTAAGTATTTTTATACCCTATACCACTATGTGGTTTGGGTATAATGACTTTGTGCTGCTGTTTGTAACAACCAAAAATATTTGACCTAGACCCATCTTTAATTATACCGATCGAATCAGAATCACTTTCTGAGTTGATTTAACAATGTCCGTCCGTCCGTCTGTGTGTCCATGTAAAGCTTGTAATCAAACTGCAGGTCGCAAATATGAATATATTTTGATGAAATTTGGTATATAAGCTTTTATCGGCTATGGGATGAACGCTATTGAAATTGGTGAGAATCGGTCCATGTTCAGACCTAGCCCCCATACAAATTACCCATATGAAATCGACATAAATTGCCATAAGATCCAAATTGTCATACAGATCTTACTCAAATTGGGTTTGTATGCGTTCATTACATCCACTAATGAGTAGTCCAGAAATGATCCCTTTGACCCCATATAGAGCTGCTTCCCGATCTTCACTTAAATCTATTAAAAAACAAAAATATTGCACTGATTCTTCTCAAATTTTGTTTGTACATATTTTTGCAAAATACAAGAGACTTTACCAAACATGATCAGGATCGGTCCATTTTTGGACCTAGTCCCTTTATAGATATAGCATCCGATATGAACTTTTTCATATCTGCAACCAAAAAAATTAATAAAAATCCCACTCAAATTTGGTTTTTGCTTATTTTCAATGTCCAGTTAGTTGGGCCTAAGATATAGGGTTTCTATACGCATGGTATAGGGTATCGTATAGTCGGTCTAGACCGACTATAATTTTCTTACTTGTTATTTATTATGTTTAGAATAAGATTATGATTGAGTTAACAAGTTTTATGCTAGCCGACTACATAAAACAGACTAAATTTCTTCAGTGGCAGTTGAATTGTGTTTCGTTATTAAACCTTGGATTTCCTCTGCTTTAAAACAAATGCTTTGAAAAAGTAGTTTTTTGGTTTTAATGATTTACATATATATTTATTGAATTATTTTTTATACCTTATACCACTATGTGGTTTGGGTATAATGACTTTGTGCTGCTGTTTGTAACTACCAAAAATATTTGACCTAGATCTATCTTTTACTATACCGATCGAATCAGAATCACTATGTGATTTGATTTAACGATGTCCGTCCGTCCGTCCGTCTGTGTGTCCATGTAAACCTTGTAATCAAACTGCAGGTCGCAAATATGAATATATTTTGATGAAATTTGGCATTTAAGCTTCTGTCGGCCATGGGATGAACGCTATTGAAATTGGTGAGAATCGGTCCATATTCAGACCAACAACAATATTAGTTTTTATACCCTATACCACTATGTGGTTTGGGTATAATGACTTTGTGCTGCTGTTTGTAACAACCAAAAATATTTGACCTAGACCCATCTTTAATTATACCGATCGAATCAGAATCACTTTCTGAGTTGACTTAACAATGTCCGTCCGTCCGTCCGTCCGTCCGTCTGTGTGTCCATGTAAAGCTTGTAATCAAACTGCAGGTCGCAAATATGAATGTATTTTAATGAAATTTGGTACATAAGCTTTTATCGGCCATGGGAAGAACGCTATTGAAATTGGTGAGAATCGGTCCATGTTCAGACCTAGCCCCCATACAAATTACCCATATGAAATCGACATAAATTGCCATAAGATACAAATTTTCATATAGATCTTACTCAAATTGGGTTTGTATGCGTTCATTACATCCATTAGTGAGTAGTCCAAAAATGCTCCTTTTGACCCCATATAGAGCCGCTTCCCGATCTTCACTTAAATCTATTAAAAAAACAAAAATATTGCACTGATCCTTCTCAAATTTTGTTTGTATATATTTTTGAAAAATACAAGAGACTTTACCAAACATGATCAGGATCGGTCCATTTTTGGACCAAGTCCCTATATAGATATAGCATCCGATATGAACTTTTTCATATCTGCAGCCAAAAAAATTAATAAAAATACCACTCAAATTTGGTTTTTGCTTATTTTCTATGTCCAGTTAGTTGGGACTAAGAGATAGGGTCTCTAAACGCATGGTATAGGGTATCGTATAGTCGGTCTAGACCGACTATAATTTTCTTACTTGTTTTTATTAATTTATTCATTTATGGAATGAACATAGAAAAGATTGATTAGGGAAAAATATAAGTAGGGGAGGTGGTCGGTTGTAGGCACCCCGCCTTAGCTTTTCACAAAAGGATCATATGGTCATTCTGATAAATGTCAAATATGCGTTTTATTAGCACGTTCTTACTGCGCCGAGTACTAAAGAAAACCGACGCACGTGCTTTGATTTTACAATTAAAATATTTTTAAACGAGTAAAATTCAACTTTGAAGTATTATATATATTGCCCAAGTTTATGATAATTTTAAAAGATTTTTATTTTTAGCTAATTAGGCCTAAATTTTAATGATGTAATTAGAAATGCATTAACTACACTTGGTCTCGACGTTTCGTCGATTTTATGTCGACTTCTTCAAAACATTAAAAACTTACAATATTAACGCTGTTACATATTAAAAAATATTGCATGTAATTTTAACAAATAACATTGATATATAAAACATAAATTCCTTTAAAAAACACATCTTAAATTTTAGTATCACAGTTTATTTTATAGCTATAATATAGCTAGCGTTGATGTTATTTGTATCTTCTTTTAAATTGACTGTTTTGATTATGGTCTTTTGCATGTGCAAACTTTCCTTCGTGTATCTTTTCCTTTCTATATTCTCTTTGTCTATTATTTTAACTTTTGAAAAGTCGGCTGAGTGTCCAGTTTTTATAACGTGTTGTGACAAGGCTATTGATTCTCTACTTTTTTCTTATCCATCTTCTGCTCCCCAATTGGTATACCTAATGCTCTCTTTGTTGTACCAATGTAAATAAGATCACAGTGTTCTGTGTCGTTATCTTTGCACTGTATTTCATATACCACATTATTTTGTTGTTGTTTAGCTATTGGCGCTTTTACGCTTGTGAATATTTTGCTTAAACTGCGTTCACACTATGTGTTTTGCTTGTGTTTTTCTTATTTTGTAGCACGTGTAATTTGTACACATAGTGTGAACCCTTTCAAAAATTGTTTATGTACAATAATACATTTGGCAAGACATATGTAAATTTTTCAATTAGAACAGGTTCTATTTTGGCATGACAACCATATGAAAATACAACACTGCTTGTGGCGAAAGAAGAACAGAGTAAATTGTAAAGATAAATATTGAAAGAAAATAAATTGTTTAATTAACAACTAAAAAATATATAACTTTATTTTTAACAATAAATTTTTGTAAATTCACAAATTAAATCAGCTGTTGTTTACATTTAGAGGTTATGTCATTCGGAAATACATATGTACGTTTGAACGCAGAAATTATGAATCGTATGTAAAACACCAATTTTGACACACAAACGGAATTACGTATGGATCGTAAAACTGGATTTACGTATGGAAAATACAGATAGTGTAAACACGCCTTTAGCGTTGAGTTGGGTTTGTATGCAAAACATATGTTCATTTGACATATTGATGTTTTTAAGTTTCTTTTGTCTGTAAGGCCAGGGTTGTATTGTACACTATAAAAATATTTTTCTTCTGCGTTGGCAGTGTTGTCACGTTGATGGCTTTTATTAACGCCTAGTTTCATCACTTATCAATGTTTCTATGAGTTTATTGGGAAAACTATTTTCTTTTAGTATTTGTTTAACTAGTTGTAAAATCTGTTTGTGAAATTGTTGGTCACTAACATTTAAAACCATTTCGATGAAAATTTTGACAGTGTTGATAACTTGATTGCTTGGTTGTGTTGTATTGAAATTTATGAGCCTGTGTCTTTAGAGTATTCGATTCAAAGTCCTTAATAATTTCGAATCGAGGTATGCTATTTGTCCATTCCCTTCTACTTCTATAGTAAATTTAATCTTGGGGTGGTATTCATTAAGGGTTTTAAGGATTTCATCCTGGTCGCCAACGTTTATAATTGCCAATATATCGTCTACATATTTCGCTATATATTTTAAATAAAGGCGCTTTTTCCGCAATTCCGTTAGCATATATCGTCAAGGAAGCTGTCCAATACTATATTTGCTATTGCCGGTGAGAGGGGGTTGCCCATTGACATGCCAAAAAATTTATCATATATTTGGTTGTCTTAGATAAATTAGTTATTATCCATCAAGCAAAATTTTTAAATTTATAGAAATTTAGACCTAGGAATCTTGGCTAAATTTTTAACAGCAGTCCATTTTCTCATAATATATCTGATGGCAGTATGAACGGGGATATTGGCGAACAACGAGACAACGTCAAATGCTAGTATGTCTTCGTTATCAAGTTTTATGCCCTGTAGTTGCTCCTTCATTTCAAATTAATTTTTAACATTATACTCTGCAGATATTATCTGTTTCAATATTTGACCTATGTGTTTCGGCAGTTGGTAATATAGTACTTGTACCGAATACACTATTGATCTGAGAGGGATTTCCGGTTTGTGAGTTTTGGGTAATCCATATACGCTCGGGGAATTAGCAGCCGGGCATGTTAATCGGTGTTTTTGCCACGCATCTTTATAACCGTTTTTGTGTAAATCGGATACAATATTATAGTTGGTTTTTAAATGTTTTGTAGTTGGATCTGTCCTCAACGTTTTGTAAGTGTTTTTATCCGAAAGCAATTTATTCATTTTTGCTTTGTATTCATGTTTGTACTTTTCAACAGTTTTGTTACCTTCATCTGCTCGAATGATGATTATATCCTGGTTCTTGTTAAGAAAATTCTTAGTTTCGTTGTAAATAGTTTTTTCTTTGGGTGTATTTCTAAGTTTTCCCTTGAAATTTGTTATTTTATTGGCAATTTTAGTCTTCGCTACATCTCTTTCCCAACCTGCATCTTTATCAAAAGCCTGAATACTATGTTCGATGTCAGCAATTACATCAATGGGGCAGAAATTATGTTTATCTATGGGTAAAGAAAATTTTTTCCCCAAAGACATCATCCATTTGCATTCCATTGGTATATGTAATTTTGTTTTGTTTTCAAACCAGTGATTGTTGAAAATAAATCCATGCTTTCTAAATATTTTTTCTTTCAGTGTATTTAGTATTTGGTGATTTGCTTAGTGCTTTAATGTGAAATACATCGATCGAGAATGGAAGCGCATTGAATATTTGTGAAACAAATTTAGTCTATTTTGTGATTCAACAATAAATGACACAAACGTGTTCGCAAGCAAAAGTCTCTTGTATTTTGCAAAAATATATACAAACAAAATTTGGGAAGAATCAGTGCAATATTTTTGTTTTTTAATAGATTTAAGTGAAGATCGGGAAGCAGCTCTATATGGGGCCAAAGGGATCATTTTTGGACTACTCATTAATGGATGTAATGAACGCATATAAACCCAATTTGAGTAAGATATATGTGACAATTTGGATCTTATGACAATTTATGTCGATTTCATAGGGGTAATTTGTATGGGGGCTAAGTCTGAACATGGACCGATTCTCACCAATTTCAATAGCGTTTATCTCATGGCCGATGAAAGCTTATATACCAAATTTCATTGAAATATGTTCATATTTGCGACCTGTAGTTTGATTACAAGGTTTACATGGACACACAGACGGACGGACGGACGGACGGACGGACATTGTTAAATCAACTCAGAAAGCGATTCTGATTCGATCGGTATAGGTTATAAAAACATAATTATATTCAGATTAATTGATTAATCATTACTGACAATGTGCTAGTTAAAATGTAACACACAGGATGCATAAAAAAAAATCGAATGACAAGTCATGTTAAATTCCAAGTTTTCACAACACCTGAATCGCAAAAAAATCATATGTTGCTCTTCTTTTGATGCCCACAGAAAACAAAAATATAAAATATGTACATATTAATTACAACTGTGCAAATTGGCCTAAAACTGCGATTTATGCTTTTTCGCGTTAGTTAACCCATATAAAGAGCTGTACGCAGCTTGTTAAGGAATCTTAACAGAAAATTTTCATATATTTCTTAAAGAAAAAAAAAAGCACAAAAGTACCTTTCAGTGCAACAGTAGCAGTCAGCTGTTTTCTGTCAATTATTAAGAATTGTGAAATTGAAATTGAAAACAACCATGTTTGTAACTGAAAAAGAACTTCTAATTTTTTGAGCTTATTACATTTTGTTTATGCTTACCTCTCCTGTCAAAATTCCGTTCAGAAAGAACGAAAAATTTGATATTTCTGCTCGAAGCCTGGGTTGCCTAACTTAATTTACGTTAAAAAAAAGTAGGAAAAATAATGCTACTTTTTTTAAAAAGCTGCAGACTAACAACAGAAATTTTTAAACACAAAAATTCCTTCAGCATTTCTGAAGCGTTTTTTTATATGAAGTTTTTGATTCCTTAGCAAGCTGCATACAGGCCTTTAAAATAAAACTATTTAGCAACCTAACAGCCGACTTAGAATGACACTAAGGTCGATATCAGTGATGATGAGTTAAACTCACACTACGCCACCTGTTATTAAACTATATTTGTTACTAAATATATATTTGTGGGTACGTATAAAGCTTATATACAGAGCTTTACTGCAAGGCCAAAGCAATTCACCATAGGTTGTATCACGTTTGCAAACCGAAAAATTAAAACTAGCGTTACCAAATCAAAAGCCTTTAAATATAATAAATGTTGGCAATAGCAAACAAACAAACAAAACGTTCTTTAAATATACATATATGTAAACTTTAAAAGTAGTTATATAAAATTCTTCTAAATTTAATTTGTTTCCTTCAAAAAATTTTCAGCTTTCAAATAATTGAAGCCTGAACTCATCTAAGTTCATCTTAAACTAATAATTTTTGCCACGGATAAATTTCCTAAGTAGCACACTTCGGAAGTGATTTACCTGTTTTTTAATAAAGCACGAGATAAAATCGAATATATAGACTTCCAAAAAGTCTGAAAAAATTCGCATAAATCTTTTGAGTTTTAGGAACTTATATTCTGCTTTAAGGATGACGTCAGAGTAAGTTCCTTACACAACCTGGTTTTTAGTATACCTCTTTGCTCCCACTCTAACATCTTTTGAGCAAACAAAAGAAAAAAGAAAAATTAAAGATTTTGGCGAAACATCCTCAGTTCTATACGAAAAAGGAGAATTTATATGACCTTTGTCAGAAACAAGAACTAGAACACATATTCGTATAACAGAGTTTTAACATTTACATCCCAGCGCAGCTAAAGTTAATCTCATAGCAGATAACTTTAGGGCGATAAGACATGCAAATTTTTAGCAATCTCAATAGAGACCATCTTATAAAGCTTATAAATTTATAGTACTTGCACAGTACAACACACAAAATTCAAATTCCTTCTTTCGAGGTACTTAATGAAACTAACAAACCCTCATTTGAGTTTTGCCACCAGTTTCATCTTCAGAACATTAAATTTTAATTTATCAACTATGTGCAATATTTTTTCCATATATGACGTTGCTTCTCGTTTATATAAAACTGGAATTAGTCCTACCAGTCAATACACATGTAATGTAGCCGTATGCTGTCATTGATGTGACAAGACAATAACACATTGTTTTGAATGAGTAACAATTGAACAACCAAAATGCTAACACTTCATTATGGAAAATAACAAGTGCTAAAAGGCATTCCTCCGGAGAGCCTGGAATGCACTAAAAGCTGTAATCGACAGAGTTTTTGGAAACAATCGCGTACAGCCAGACAAATCAAAGAAATTGGTGAAAAATTTCTCAATTACTTTCATCAAATCAATGGATCCATAACATTGAACTTACATTTTCTGCATCACCACTTTCATGAGTTCTTACACCATTTGTCCACCGAATCGGAAGAACAAGTAGAGGGATTGCATCAGGTCACCATGCCAATAGAAAAACGATACGAAAGTATAAAGCTGAACGCATTGCTTGCAGAAGTTTGTTGGTGGAGTCATAAGGTACCGAAGTCGTGAGGACGATAGATTTGAAGGACACACGGAAAGAGATATACGATTTAATGTGCTATCAAGCTCAGATGATGATGATCAGCCAGATCATAAACATGGACCACCATCGAAAAACCATGATTTTTTTTGCCTTTCGCAACATTTTTCATATATTTATAGAATTTTCGATGCATATTTAAAATTTGTTTTTTATATTTTGATGGAAAATAAATTAAGAAAAGGGATCTTTATGGATGAAAATTTTAAAAATTTTTAGCAATTTTTAGGCACTAAATACACTTTTTTCGGGTTAGTTTGTTCTACGCTTTTTTTCTTCGAGTCTATAGCTACGATTGTGAAAAAGAAAGAGAACTGAAATTCCAATTGGTTACCGAAGTATAGCCGTGTTCCTCATATAAATCAAGTTTTAGCCAAAATATATATGAGGCCATAAATTCCGAACAACAGCTAAACTTAAATCCGAACAACAGCTAAAGTAGCAAAACCCAAATGGGGTTTTGTTAGTTTCGATAAATATTTCCAAAAACCGCACACGAGAAGGAGTTTAAACTCGATGACTTTATAAACTTTGCACTTTGTTATATTAATAAAGCCTTTACCATGAGTTATATATACATACAGTTTTTACGTTAACAGTTTGTTGTTAATGCAAATAGTTTTTAATAGAAAGAAGATTAAATTGATTTCCGCGACGCTGAGTACTTCGGCCCCAATGAACAAATGTCCAGAAAAAAAAATTAACAAATGCCCAAAAAATTGGAGCGTAAGCTTGCGGTGAACAAAAGCCCCAAAGCCTTTAAAAAGGCCCCAAAAAAATGAACAAATGCCCCAGTTTTTCAAAAAAACTAATAAAAAACAAGTAAGAAAATTATAGTCGGTCTAGACCGACTATACGATACCCTATACCATGCGTTTAGAAACCCTATCTCTTAGGCCCAACTAACTGGACATTGAAAATAAGCAAAAACCAAATTTGAGTGGGATTTTTATTAATTTTTTTTTCTTCAGATATGAAAAAGTTCATATCGGATGCTATATCTATAAAGGGACTAGGTCCAAAAATGGACCGATCCTGATCACGTTTGGTAAAGTCTCTTGTATTTTGCAAAAATATGTACAAACAAAATTTGAGAAGAATCAGTGCAATATTTTTGTTTTTTAATAGATTTAAGTGAAGATCGGGAAGCAGCTCTATATGGGGTCAAAGGGATCATTTTTGGACTTCTCATTAGTGGATGTAATGAACGCATACAAACCCAATTTGAGTAAGATCTATATGACAATTTGGATCTTATGGCAATTTATGTCGATTTCATATGGGTAATTTTTATGGGGGCTAGGTCTGAACATGGACCGATTCTCACCAATTTCAATAGCGTTCATCCCATGGCCGATAAAAGCTTATGTACCAAATTTCATCAAAATACGTTCATATTTGCGACCTGCAGTTTGATTACAAGCTTTACATGGACACACAGACTGACGGACGGAAGGACGGACGGACGGACGGACATTGTTAAATCAACTCAGAAAGTGATTCTGATTCGATCGGTATAATTAAAGATGGATCTAGGTCAAATATTTTTGGTTGTTACAAACAGCAGCACAAAGTCATTATACCCAAACCACATAGTGGTATAGGGTATAAATATCTCGCATACGTTTACATCCACTATATTATATTCGATAACATTAAAAGGTAAAGCGATTTCTTGTGGCTGATGTAATATTTTAATATTTTTTTATACGTATATATAGATTTTAAACATTTAAAATTTCTTTCGTTAAAATTAGTCCAACTTGATTTCCTAAGGTTTTTGCTGAAGAATAAAATAAAATGCCAAACCCTTTGTAGGTTTTACTATACCGGCCTGGAACTTCCCCCTGACTTGGAATTTCTCACCAACCATGTAATGGCCCCGAAAATTTTCCACATTGTAATCACCTTATGCGCCAAATGAATAATATATATCTAGTTATCATTGCTTCAGTCAATCAGATCTTTTTAACAGTTTTCTATCCATAAAATCTAAATCTGTCGGTCACGAAGATATCCATGCAAAATTTACAAAGCTAATAGGCGGTAAATCGCCAAAATAATCACTGTTCCGAAACATAGTAGCATAACTGCTCTTGCAGAAGTTATCTTCAGAGTAATTCTGACGATCATCAGGTCACGTCTTTAATACATTTCGATTAAGACATTAAAATTTTTTAATAACTCACATTATTTATCGCGGGTACCGATCGCAGGAGGAGGTTTGCAAGTGTCAATCCTTAGTCCACTTTCTTTATTCTATAAACTCTAACTTCTTACTAATACATTTAAATTTCATGAACAAATAAATCTATGCTGAGTATTTTAAGCTTTTGATTGGTTGCAAACTTTCTGCAAATAATGATTTTATTTCAACTCTGACATATCTAAGGTATACGAATAGGTAGCTTTGCAATAGGAAGAACATAAGGCATGGATAAAGCAATATTTTAAGCTAAGTTCATACAACAATATTAAAAGGTATGTTTTTGGTTTGAAAAGATTTGATGGAGTGGCTCGCATTTCGAAAAAACTTTTTGCAATAACATTTAACAACCTTTTTTATTTATGCTATCCATTTCTGAAATCATATTATATAAAATACAGCAAATACAATTTAAAAAATGATTTTTTAATTGCTTCGAACGATTGTACTTATAAAATTTTCTTCATCTTATTTTATAAAATTATTATATATTAAAAGTTATAATTTTATTTACTGTATTATTTCTTTCAGTTTTTTTTTTTAATATATTTATGTTATGATTTGTAATTATATTTATTTATATTTATTTTCTGATTCGGTTTAAGGTCATCAATTTTCAATAAAATAAAAAGGAAAGGGTTTTTTTCCTTTAATTTAATTATCTTATTGTATTTTTCCTAATATTTCGGTAAACATCGTTTACCATCTATTTCAAAAATATATACAAAAAATTTATATAAAACCAGAATTTTCACAAACATCATGCTCCCGTTATCATGCTCAGAAACAGATTGCAAAATCTCCGCTAGTGATGTTGTGTCGTTTTTGAATCGAACAATCCAACTGTCATTGTAGTTTAACTTTGTTCCAAATTCCTGTTCATTCATCTGCAAAACTGTATTGCTCACTGTTACATTTTTGGCTCTTTTTTGTAAAAACCATTTCAGCAAAGCATGCTCGACTTTTTTTAAATTTGTTTAATGCCTTGTATGCGTTTTATTATTTCATATTTGTCTTTCAAAGTAAAGCTCTTTTTTGTTTTATAAACTCTTGATGCGTCCATTGTTGCACTTTGTAATGAAGTAAGATATGTCTACAGATAGTGTTTATGAAAACAAAACTAAACACCGAAAGTTCAGTTTAAACGAGTTCGTCTTAAGTGACACAAAGTACATTTTGTGAGAAATAAATCGGGAATTTTAGAATGGTTCGTCTTACCCGAAAGTACGTTTAAGCGGGTTCAGTTTAAGTGAAAAGCACTGTATATATAAAAAAAAGTTATCATATTTGAAAAATTTAATATAAAAAAAAAAAAATAATAAAAACACAATTTGAAAATATAAAAGTTTTAAATAAAGAAAACAAGGAATTGTAAGCATACATAACAAAAACACAAAAATTTAAAAATTTTGAGGCCGCATAGAAGCAACAATCATAATTTCTTTCCTTCCGTCTCGATTTTTGCCGATTTTTGATGTGTAAATATCTATCCGCGCAGGAGGATAAAAATATATTTCACAATACAATCACAAAAACAGCTTAAGATGTAAGACGTAAGACAAAATCGGTGTGACTTAGAATTGCAGTATTGAAAAAATTATATGTAATAACCTTTTTGTTACTGTTTTCTTCATTATATTTTTTCACTTTTTATAAACATTTATAATTAATTTCCTCAATCATTTAAAAGTATTCTTATCGTTATAATTTATTCCATATAAATAACACAATTATCATCACTGCATTTGATATTAATGCTAATCAAACGAAAATAAAAATAAAAAATATACAAAATATAGTAAAAGGGGAGAGCTTGGAGATAAAATTATCAAATGATAAAATCATTGGGAAGTGTTTGAAGACAAAATGAAGACACGATTTCATTAGGAAGTGTGCGGAGATAAAATCAGGGACCGAATAGCATTATAAAAACGTTGTGTTCTAAAACAGGCACCTAATTTCGGTATTTCATATAGAATGTTGCTATTTTATTAAACATTTCTTTTTTAAACATTTATAAAGAATTTTCTCAATCATTTAATATTATTCATAACATTACAATTTATTCCATTTATATTAAAAACAATTATTTTTATTTATTTATTTATTAATTTATTTATTTATTTATTAAAAAATATTATTAATTAATTAATTTCAGTGTTAGAAAAATAAGAATAAAATTCTTTTATAGTTCAATTTCTATGTCATATAACAAGTCATAATTAAAGTTACAAAGTAATGAGTAGATACTCGTACATATAAACAAACATATTGAAACATTAAATATGTAATGGCCAACAAAAAAGAAGATAACAATTTCTTTATTAAATAGCTAAAAAAAAAAAATGGCAAGAAAGTAGATAGGGTAGAGCTGAAAGAGGGGATAAGATGGTAGAAATAGAAGAATAAGAACGCTAATTATTCAGGGATATAAGATCTTGTAAAGCTTTTTTAAAACTGTTTTTTCTTTGTAATGGCATTAATGGCATTAATGAAGAAAAGTCTGCCACTGTTCAGGTATGTATACCTGGGTATTATCAGAGTCATATTCCGGTTTGATCTGCCACATATATATTTTTTTCAAAAAGATAAGGGGGTGTTTTCTGATACAAAATTGTGTGTAAAAATATCAAGTTTCGCATACATAAATAATCAGCTAAATCACAGCCAAGAATCATTTTTCTCCAAAAAGATATACTACTAAACAGACTTAAGCCATAAACATATCGAGTTGCATTATTAAATGATATTTGTAAGCTGTGAAGTGAATGAGAGTAAATGTTACTATAAACTTCAACCGAGTATGTTATTAAAGGAAGTATTAACTGAATGATGAGTTTTTTTTTTTAATTTCAGTTGGTGTAAAATCTGAAGACATACGCAAGTCTCTAAGCATAAGAAAAACATTGCGCACAACATTATTTACGTGATCACTGCATGCCAAACTAGAATTTATATGAAAGCCTAAATACTTTACTTCATCAACAAATTTAAGAGCAGTTCCATTTATATAACTATAAAGTTGGATAATGGAGTGTGCTAAGTTTGTGTCTACTGATAGGTAACACCAGAGATTTTTTGGGATTAAGTGTTAAGTTATTATCTTCAGCACAAAAACCAATAGCATTTAGATATTCATTTAACATACAACACATATCTTTTATCAGGCCAACACGATTTGATATGTATAGCTGTATATCATCTGCATAGGCATAAATTTGATATTGATTTACAACACTAAAAATATCATTAACAAATATACTGAATATAAGAGGACCTAGTACCGAACCTTGGGGGACACCAGAGGTTAACTCCCTCAGCCTCGACTCTCTGTCGCCAACTATAACTTTTTGAGACCGTCCAGTCACGTAGTTTTCATAAGAATCAATGCATAAACTGTAAATCCAAAAAATACTTCAAGCTTTTGACAAAGAATAGTGTGATCGACCCTATCAAAAGGGGCGGATAGAAATATATTTTACAATAATACAATCACAAAAACAGAGTAAGACAAAAACCGTGTGAGGTAAGGTATTGGTGAAAAATTTAGGAAGTGTTTGGAGATAAAATGAAAGCACGATTTCATTAGGAAGGGTTTGGAGGTAAAATGAGGGAGCGAATAAAATAAAAAAAATAAAAATTAAAAAATTAAAAATGAAAAATGAAAAATAAACATGAAAAATATAAAATAAAAAATTAAAAACAAAAAATTAAAAATAAGTATTCTAAATGAAAAATAAAAAATTAAAAATTAAAAATAAAAATTAAAAAATTGAAAATTAAAAATTAAAAATTAAAAATGAAAAATAAAAAATTGAAAATGAAACATAAAAATTAAAAAATAAAAAATGAAAAATGAAAAACAAAAAAAAAATGGAAAATTAAAAATGAAAAGTGAAAATGAAAACTGAAAAATGAAAAATAAAAAATAAAAAGTATAAAATTAAATATAAAAATAAA
This sequence comes from Cordilura impudica, assembly GCA_963682025.1. NCBI lineage: Eukaryota > Metazoa > Arthropoda > Insecta > Diptera > Scathophagidae > Cordilura > Cordilura impudica. The sequence continues at coordinate 114,992,931 of OY821517.1, forward strand.
AAATTAAAAATGAAAAATAAAAATGAAAAATAAACAAGTAAGAAAATTATAGTCGGTCTAGACCGACCATACGATACCCTATACCATGGTTTAGAAACTCTATCGCTTCGGTCCAACTAACTGGATATAGAAAATAAGCATAAACCAAATTTGAGTGGGATTTTTATTAATTTTTTTGGCTGCAGATATGAAAATGTTCATATCTGATGCTATATCTATATCGGGACTAGGCCCAAAAATGGACCGATCCTGGCTGTGTTTGGCAAAGTCTCTTGTATTTTGCAAAAATATATACAAACAAAATTTGAGAAGAATCAGTGAAATTTTGTTTGGTTTTTTGATAGATTTAAGTGAATATCGGGAAGCAGCTCTATATGGGGCCAATGACTATGAGTTGTTCCATAGGGATTATTTTTGGACTACTCATTAATGGATGTAATAAATGCATATAAGCCCAATTTGACTGAGATGACAATTTGGATCTTATGGCAATTCTCACCGATTCTCACCAATTTCAATGGCATTTATCCCATGGCCGACGAAAGCTTATATACCAGACTTCGTCGAAATATATTCGTATTTGCGACCTGCAGTTTGATAACAAGGTTTACATGGTCACACAGACGGACGGATATCGTTAAATCGAATCAGATAGTGTTTCTGATTCGATCGGTATAATAAAAGATGGGTCTAGGTCAAATATTTTTGGTAGTTAGAAACAGCAGCACAAAGTCATTATACCCAAACCACATAGTGGTATAGGCTCTAATAATCAATAAAAAAAGGAAAAATTTTAAATTAAAAACTAACCAGTTATATTAAAAAATAATATTAAATATTTTATAAAGGGTCCGCCAAATAACCTTTTTTTTTGAAAATGCTATAAAAAAAAACTACTGAATATTATCTCAAATTTCTTTTTTTATTTGAAAGCACAATCTTTCCGGTTAATAATGGAAAATAACTTCATTCAAATGGCTGCCTCGGCTGGCCATGCAGTAGCCTACACGATCGGTCCAATTTTTAAGCACATTATCGATTGTGTGCAGCTGTATTTCACCAATGGCTTCACGAATATTGTCCTATTGTTGGCGTAACACTTATCTTTGAGGGCACCCCACAAATAATAGTCCAACGGTGTCAAATCGCAGCTCCGAGGTGGCCAAACGACATCAGCTCTGCGGCTGATAATGCGATCTTCAAAAACAGGGCGCAAAACATCGAGTGTAGCTTCGGCTGTGTGGCACGTAGCGCCGTCCTGTTGAAACCAAATGTTGCCAATAACCTCCTCTTCAATTTTTGTGAACAAAAATTCGTTCAACATGGCCCGATAACGATCGCCATTCACTGTAACGGCCACTCCTTGCTCATTTTCGAAGAAAAATGGCCCAATTATGACTCTGGACCAAAATCCGTATCAAACAGTGACTCGTTTTGGGTGTATCGGCTTTCCAGTGTATGCGTGCGGGTTTTCTGTGCCCCAAATGCGACAATTTTGCTTGTTTACATACCCGCCAAGATCAAAATGAGCTTCATCTGAAAAGATGATTTTTTTTTTGGCAAAATCGGCATCTTCTGTAAGTCGATCGCAGGCCCACTTAGCGAAGCGAAAACGCATTGGATGGTCAGCTGGCTTCAACTCCTGAACCAGTTGGACTTTGTATGGCATCATACCAAGGTCTTTATGCAAAATTCGTCTCAATGTAGCCTCCGAAATGTTCAATTCTTGAGAACGACGGTGAATTGATGTCGATGGCGCTTCACGCACACTTTCTGCCACAGCAGCAATATTCTCGGGTGTACGCACTGTTTTTGGCTTTTCCCGCTTTGGTTTGTCGATGAGGATGCCAGTTTCTTTCACTTTTTTCACAAGATAACGAACATACGGAGCTGACGGTGCTTCTCTTCTTCCAAAATCCGTACGTAATTTTCGCACACATTCTGCAACATTACCGTGCGTTGTTCAAGCGTATACACAACCATATTCGTTCAGCGGAAGGCTAAAGCTAATTATCTGTCAAATCAGACATGAGCTAAGTGTTACCGTTCACGAAATAAGCACTAGTTAAAAAAAACGTTAGATGGCGGACCCTTTATTTGAAGAGCCCCTGCTGTTGTTTGCTATGGGTGATACTTAGATGACGCTTTCTGTTTGATTTTAAAAAGTGCCATACAAAAAATCTTTAATTACTAGATGTTAACACATCTCCCCTGTGATCGGGCTCACATGAATTTTTTTTATATTTGTATGCATTTCAATTAATATTAATTATTTTAGGAATGTTTGCGGAATGTACATAGGTATGGTATAATTTTAAATTAAAGTGAAACAACTGAATATTTTTATTACAAAACCATGTGATTGTAGAACTTTTAAAGTTACTGGTGTCGGAGTGAAAGAACACTTTTATATTACGAGATAGCTTTTTTTTATACAATTCAATATAAAATACATACATATATGTTATTAATAAATAATTAAGTCTTAATAACAATTTTTTTTTTTTTTTTATATTAGTTATATCAGTAAAACTCCGAAAAGTGGTTGTCACACTAAATATCACAATAAATATTATCGAATTTATATATAAAATCAATTGCCTTTTCAATTGTACGGTTAAATGGATTATACAATTGAATACTTAGAATAGAATTATGTCATAGTGCATGGGACTACACAGATTTATTTGGCAACAAATTCGGTTCCAGTAACGAATCTGTTTTCTGTGTGTATGGACTATTTTTCTGAACTTAAATTGAAATACAATTGGAAAAATGTAGAATGGAATACATGAAACAATTATTATAGATCACTTACCAATAAATGCGATTCTCATGAAATGATTTTCAAAGATATACATTTTATTAAACTATTTTTTTCTATTTAAACATTACAAAATACATTCTTATGTTTATATAGAATATCATAGTTTTATATAGAATATCTGCTAAATACATACAATGATATAATATGTTTATTCTTATTAATATTATAATTCCTTAAACTAAAATGGAAATAGAAAAATATTTTTCCAGTTAAGTCTCATAATGTTCTAGTTTTCTTTTTTTGTTTCCAGAAAAAAATATTTAATTCCTTTTAAAATTATATTCTATAGCTGTATATAAATTTTCACAAAATATCGGTACATCTAGTTCAAGTTAAAATTAATATGTACAATAATATTTGAACGAAAGATATGTTCGGCATTAAAGTTCATTAATTATGATTATTTCAAATCTAAAACAACATCTTTTTTCCTAACTAGTATACGAAATTGAGCAATTGCGATACATTTTATTATGTTTTATATGAACAGACTATTCCACTTATGTTGTCTTAAGATTATGTCCAAATTTTTAAAAAATCCCGTATTTTGATGTATCACAACTTATTTTTTACTTTATATGAGATTTACGTTTCAATTAAAAAAAAAGATAAATGAATTCCTGGCTAAAAATTTCTGAGATTTAGTTTTAACTAGAAGTTGCCTAAGCATTGGAGATATATAGCTTAAGCAATTCAGATCCTAAAAAAATCAGAAGCCACAGCAGAGGAAATCATTTTTGATAAATTGTTTAGCTCTATATTAAACGAGCTAGTTTACCTAAGAAGCGAGCGATGTATTAAATGTGCTAAAATAACCAGGTAATAGCCTTGTAACTACTACACCACTACAGTAAAATCACCAAAGGCTCTGGGTTTCTCAGGCCACCATTTTTATACCCAATACCACTATGTGGTTTGGGTATAATGACTTTGTGCTGCTGTCTGTAACTACCAAAATCATTTGACCTAGACCCATCTTTTATTATACCGATCGACTCAGAATCACTTTCTGAGTCGATTTAGCGATGGCCGTCCGTCCGTCCGTCTGTGTGTCCATGTAAACTTTGTAATCAAACTACAGGTCGCAAATATGAATATATTTTTATGAAATTTGGTATATAAGCTTCTATCGGCCATACGATGAATGCCGGTGAAATTCGGTCCATGTTCAGACCTAATCCCCATACAAATGACCCCTATGAAAAAGACTTAAATTTATATATATATATCTCAGTAAAATTGGGTTTGTATGTGTTTATTATATCCATTAAACCGTAGTCCAAAAATAATCCCTATAGGACAATTCTTAGTCATAGGCCCCATATAGAGCTGCTTCCCTATCTTCACTTAAATCTATCAAAAAAACAAAAATATTGCTCAGATTTTTCTCAAATATGGTTTGTTTATATTTTTTCAAAATAAAAGTGACTTTACTAAATATGGTCCATCTTTCGACCTGGCCCTCATATAAATATAGCATCCGATATGAACTTTTTCATATCTGCAGCCAAAAAAATTAATAATAATGCCACTCAAATTTTTTTATGCTTATTTTCTATATCGAATTAGTTGGACTGATGAGTTAGGGTTCTCAGGCCACCATTATCTTGTACTGGGTACTTGTTTTTATTATCTTTTATATTTTTTCTTTTTATACCAAATACCACTATGTGGTCAGGGTGTAATGACTTTGTGCTGATGTTTGTAACTGCCAAAAATATTTGACCTGGACCCATCTTTTATTATATCGATCAATTCTGAATCACTTTCTGAGTCGATTTAGCGATGTCCGTTCGTCTCTCCATCCGTCTGTGTGTCCAAGTAAAGCAATGTAATTAAACTAAAGGTCGCAAATATGAATATATTTTGATGAAATTTAGCATATAAGCTTCTATCGACCGTAGGACGGTCACCATTGAAATTGGTGAAAATTGTGAAATGTTCAGACCTAGTCCAAATATAAATTACTCCTATGAGATTGACTTAAATTGTCATAACATCCCAAGTGTGGTATAGAATCTGGTAAAATTAAGGTTGTGTATGTTTATTACATCCATTTATCAGTGGTCTAAAAATAACCCTATAAGACAACTCTTAGTTATAGCCCCCATATGAAGTTGGTTCCCGATCCTTACCTAAATCTATCAAATAAATAAAAAATTGCACTGGTTTTTCTCAAACGTGGTTTGAATACGTTTTTGCAAAAAATAAGTGGCCACTCAAAAATGCTTTATGCTGATTTTCTATATCCAATTAGTTGGGCCTAAGAGATAGGGTCTCTAAACGCATGTTTAGGGTATCGTATGGTCGGCCTAGACCGACTATAATTTTCTTACTTGTTTAGATATTTGTTTGCATAGTTTCTCAATAACCATTTATGATTTCTCATTTAATTTAATTCAGAAAAATTGGAGCTAAGACATAAATACCTATTTTTTAGCTTTTCGAAGTTTTACTACTTTGGCCTGACATGGAATTTCTCACCACCATACAATGACCCCAAAAATGGTTTAGAGTGTAATTTATCTTTTTTTTAAATTTTTCTGCAGGTCGAATTTTGAAAATTTTTAGTTTAAAAATAAGTATTTTTTTTAGTCCAATATAAGGTAAAAATAAGGTTGATTAAATATTCAGCCACTTTTGGAATATATTAAAGAATACGCTCGCTATGCGATTCAAATGCTACCAAATCATGTCGAAAATATAACAGGACATTCAAGTTAAAAAAAATAGCAGTTTTAACGAATCCATTCTTTACGCAAAAAAAGTTACTCTCAAATTTACATTTATTTGCTTTCAAAAACTGGTTTCTCCTAATATAAATATGTGATAGCGATGATGGTTATCGCATCTTGCAGCATTTTAAAGAAAACTTGTTTTTTTACTAAATAAAATTAAAAATCATTTATCTTACTACACAAAATACGCAAAATTTATTTAAGTACCAAGAATCAGTAAACATTTGCCCTTAAATATAAATGGCAAAAATCGTTAAAAAAAAAAAACTTGGATTCAATTCTTTATGATCTATAAATAAACATAAAAGTATAAGTAAGAAAATTATAGGCGGTACACACCGAATGATCGAAATTTGCGAAGACAATAACTGGATATAGAAATTAAGCATAAACCTAAATTCATATCTGATATTATTTTTATATAGGAACTACGTTAAAAAATGTCACAAGACCATATTTAGTAAAGTCACTTTCTTTTCTCAATAAAATATATAAACCACAGTTGAAAAAAATTCTATACACTCGTTTTTTTATAGATTCAAATATAGCTTTATATGGGGACTATGGCCAAAAATGGTGCTACAGGATTTATATTTTGACTACGAATTAGTGGCTATAATACACTAGTATGTACAAAATTTTATTATATCTATACATATAATAATCTGGATGCTACGACCATTTAAATCAGTATGATAAGGGTTATTTGTATGGGGCTAGGTTTAAACATGCATCGATTTTTGCTAATTTCAACAGTGTTTATCATATTTTGGATAAAAGCTTATGTACTGAATTTAATCAATGTTTATATTTGCTGCCTGTGGTTTGATTATTGGTTTATACTTATTTGCTATATTCAATTAATTGGATCTAAGAGACCGCATTGTAGTATAGGGTATAAAAAACATATACATGTTAGCAAAGGTAGTTCGCAGAGGATTGAATACTTTAAGCATTATTGGCGTATGCTATTTCCGGTTATTTTTCAAAGCTTTGCTTATATTTGCTAAATTTTAACATTTTCGCTTAAAATTAAACATCGTCATAAAAAAAAGTTTTGCTAATAATAAACAGCATGTTAGAATTATTTTAATACAACCATAACCAACCCTTTCGTTCAAGAAAACTATCATGTTTTAAGCTCCATGGGCTTATCGAAGCAGGAAGTATGGTTTTTGACAGCTGTGGAAAATTTCAGTTAATATGTATATTGATTTGTTCAATAGTAACGCTCATTAAAAGTGGATTTGGCGACTTTAGCAATTATTATGATTTTGCTGAACAAAGAAGTTCCACATAATGCGGTTTGCAGAATAAAATTTCTGTAAATTACAAAAGGCCAGGTTATGTCGAAAAATATATTTTCATGTGTTAAAAATAATTCAAAGAAGGCAGAGAAAGTGTCGAAGCCAAAGATCGACCTTTACCAGAACAAACATCCAATGATGAACAACACGTAAAGGAATTTAATGATTTGATGATATAAAAAAAAAAACTTCAGTTGACATTGAATGATTTTGCTGATACTGTTCGCGTTTCAAAAGAATCAGTCAGCACCATTTAAAAACATATTTTAGAACTTTAATATGTCTATATCGATTGGATATAACAAAACCCATTTTTTTAAAGATCGTTACTTTACAATCTCTGAACAGTCCTTTTTGTTATCGGAGTGAAATGATTTGTTTCATTATGGCTGCTGACACTTGCTGCTATGTATTCGTTCACAAAACAGCCGACCAGTCAAGCGAATATCGTACACATGCTGAGACAAGATCAAAGTGATCACAAAAATTCTATTCCATCCTATTCCTACTACCAATTATTTAGTTCCATCTCATTATGCCGATTCTTCAGCTGCATTTATTCATGGTTTATTGGAAATTTGTCTTTTCCAAGTCAACTCCGTCACAAACGCATTTGGTAGACTGTTGGACCTTATTTTCGTTAATGAACCAAATTACTTTTCAATATTGCGGCATAGCCCTATTTCTAATCCGGAAGATATATACCATCCAACACTTGAGATATCTTGCTTTTGTTCCTATCCTCTTCATAAAAAAAAGTTAACTCACAGCGATAAAATCTTTTGCTTTAATAAAACTAATTACCAAGATTTACAACTCCATCTATTCCAAATTGACTGGATAAATGTGTTATCTCGTTGCAATGATAACTTGGACTTGTGTTTGCATACATTTTATCATCACCTCTTTGAATGTTTCTCGGCATCTGTACCTAAAATGTTACCTCCTAAATCGAATGGTCCTCCTTGGAATACAAAACATCTATCTCAACTTAAAAATAAGAAAAACAAAATGTACAAAAATTATAGAAAATATGGAACATTGATAGATTATATGAAATACTCGTTATCAAGATCGGAGTTTATTATTGCTAATCAATTGGCCTATAATAACTATTTAATTAAAGTAAGGAATAATCTAAAAAATAACCCAAAATCATTTTATAAATTTATTAATTCTAAAAGACGTACTGCGGACTTTCCTTCGGTTATGAAGTACGGTGATTTAGAATCTTCAGATGATAACTCCATAAGTAATATGTTTGCAGACTTTTTTGCATCAACTTATTCTTCGACAGTATTTAATAATCTGTATCAATACATAATATCGGAATCTTCAATTATTAATATACCATCCATCAATCAACATACAGTTCTGAATGCCCTGACAAAATTAAAATTGTCGTATGCTGCTGGTCCTGACGGTGTTCCTAGTTGCATTTTAAAGCGCTGCGCACATTTATTGTATACTCCTTATTCCCTTCTTTAAGTCTGGATCTAAAGCTGGTATTTCGAATTATAGAGGTATTGCTAAATTAAGTGCTATTCCAAAACTATTTGAAAAACTTATATATGACACGTTGTCACATCATGTGTCCTCTATCATATCTCCAACGCAACATGGATTGTGCAAATCACGCTCTACAATAACAAATCTTTTGGAGCTTACAACTTTGGTAAATTATGGTTTTATTAATATGAAACAAACAGATGTTATTTATAATGATTTTAGCAAGGCATTCGATAAAGTAAATCATGATCTATTGTTGTTTAAACTTGACCGTATGGGCTTTGGTATAATGCTAATAAAATGGATTGGATCACATTTAAAAGACAGAACACAATGTATTAAGTTTCGTAACTCGTATTCCAACAACATAAAAGTATTATCTGGTGTACCTCAAGGTAGTCACTGGGGACGTCTTTTATTTACGCTATTTATAAATCTTCCTTCTGTAATTAAACACTCAACTACATTAATGTATGCAGACGATGTAAAATTAATTTTTACCCTCAACAATCTTGATCAACAATCACTTTTACAGAATGATATTGATCGTTTAACTACTTGGTGTAATATGATTCTAATGGACCTAAATGTCAAAAAATGCAAATATATGATTTTTACAAGATCAATTCCAATTAATGGTCGGTATATCATGAATAATGCTGTGCTTGATTTAGTGGATTCATTCAACGACCTTGGCGTACTTCTGGATAAAAAATTAGACTTTAGAAGTCATATTTCGCAAACAATAAATAAAGCTACTGGTGTACTTGGATTCATTAAACGGTGGGCTAAAGAGTTTTCGGATCCGTATACGACAAAACAATTGTTTACTCCCTTGGTAAGACCAATATTCGAATATGGGTCTGTAGTCTGGGATCCGCAATATCATATACATTCGAATAAAATTGAATCAGTTCAAAAACAATTTTTGTTATTTTGTCTTCGTGGTTTGGGCTGGGATCCTAATATGAGGTTGCCATCTTATGAAAATCGTCTGGCTCTAATTAAGCTTCCTACATTGAAAAGTCGCAGACATATGCTAAATGTTACTTTCCTGTTAAAACTGTTAAATGGTAGTCTTAAATCTGAATTTCTTATCAACAAAATAAATATAAAAATTCCTTTTCGATCATCAACAAATTGTAACTTTCTAACTATCAAATATTATTGTACAAACTATGCTAATTTTAATCCACTACGTAGAATTTGTGATGAGTTTAATATGCTGTATCAGTTTATTGATTTTAATAAAAGTTTGGATATTGTGAGAAGAGATATTATATTACACTTAAATGCATTAAATCAACTGAAGTAAATAAATGTTATATATCAATTTTGTTAAATGTTTAATTATATATATAAATTATAATATAAATGTACATATACTTTAAGTAGTCTGTAAGGATGATTCCATAGACTGAATAAATAAAATAAAATAAATAAAAAATCAAATGTACAAATAACGATATTTAAATATGCTCCTCTGTTGATACAGAATGAATATTTTCCCAGTAAGAGAATTTATAGCGTGCAAATCAACAATGTTTTCTATTTTAGTTCAAATGGTTTTAGTTTTTTAAATAAACTGTTTTCTATTAAAGTAAACTGCTTAGTTTAATGTTTTTAAAACTGCTTTGAAGAGCTTAAACATAGTTTTACTTGCTTGGTTTGTTTGGTTTGGTCATCGCTTTGGATTTAAATGTCACTTTATATAACCTACAATACTATTATATGGTCAGCGTATAACGGGTTTGTGTCTGTGTTTGAAAATACATAAATCTATAATAAAATAATTACTGCATATCTGTTTTGCATATGTTTTTGCAAAAAATAACCGGCTTTACCAAATATTGTAAGGATTGGTCTACACCTACTATAATTTTCTTACTTGCTTAACATAGTTTTATGTTCAGACATTATGAGACTTAGCTTTAGTTGAACTATAAAAGCTTAAAACCAGATAAGATAAGATTAATTTGTACATAAATTTACATCTAAATAAATATATTCACAAAAATTTATATATGCTTATAATTTTACTAACTGAAGACAATTCTAGATCTCTGTTGTGAATACCCTTAATAAATACTTTTTCTATATGATTACACATATATATATTTCATGTATAAATTTTATTTATTATTTTAAAAATAATAAATTCTTTTATAGTAAAGTTTGATATGATAACAGATTTTTTCCATTTTGTATCTGTTTATTCGGGACATAATAATTTATAAAAACAAAGTCATATTAATTTGCAGCCATCTTAAACTATTTTTGTAAATTACAATATTTCACATTTCACATAGGAATCTTATAGTATGTACATATCTAAAAATATCTATATTCTTAGGAATTGATTGTTATTCATTTTGCGTTCAAACATAATGCTGCGAAATATAAAAGAAAAATTAATGATAACACACCAAATATATTTATCAAATTTAGTTTATCATTTCGAAAAGGAAAGTCAAAACATCTTTGGAAGGATATGATTATTATTTCAAAATAGAAATTTTCCATTTTTACATTTATAAAAGCCGCTCTAAGTCTTCGCTTTCCGCTTCACTTGTGAAGGAATCAGTATCCGTAAAATAATCATCACCCCGATTGCGACGACAACACACGCGTCGAGTGATTTCATCATCACTCCAATGCTCAAACTCCTCCTTGTGATGTTCTAATAGCATAAGTGATGGAAATAAACTATCACATCCACCACAGCTATAATAGCCATGTAAACCAACAAGAAGAAGAGAAAAAGAAGATTAATCAATCATTTATGTCATAATGAGTATTCCTCGAAAAATCTTACCCAAAATGGCGCTTCTTTTGCTGGTGCGATGCCAGTTGTCTGTGACAATGAAACGCTCTATCACACACATTGCATGTTAGGGATTCATCTGGAATAATTTTATATAAATTATTATGTGTTAAGTTATTAAGAAATATTAGAAATGCTAATGATTATTATTGAAAATTTATTTATGTTTTTATATGAATATAAAAGCGAAAGGATGTAAGTTTGCTCGTTTGCAATTTATAAGGCGTTTTTTCCTAAAATATTTACAGAGTCATACTGTGTATTTGGAAGGAACTATAGGCTATAAATTTTTTTAATATTTTTGGTGGGTATGGCACCTCCCACATAAAATTAATTTTTATACCCTATACCATAATGATGGGTATAATGACTTTGTACTGCTGTTTGTAGCTACCAAAAATATTTAACCTAGACCCATCTTTTATTTTACCGATCGACTAAGAATCACTTTCTGAGTCGACTTAGCGATGTCCGTCCGTCCGTCTGTCCGTTAGTCCGTCTGTGCGTCTTCAAAACCAAAAATCGCCAAAAATCAAAAAACGTCAAGATCAAAAATCGCCAAAACTAAAAGTTGCTAAAATAAAAAAAATGCCAGATAATATATTAAATTAAAGGGCAATTGTTATATCTGTGGTCACAAGCAATAACCGCCTAACTCGAAAATCATGCTTTCGAGAAAAATAGCTTTTTATATATGTATATGTAATGGGGTTTCATTATGACTTAGGTCAGAATATTTGTATTAATATCTTTTTAAAAAGCAGTGTTAGAGAAATGGGGATATCACGTAAATATAAAGATTGTTCAGTAGAATATGATAGCATACATAACTCAAATCGGCGAAAATCATTCTTTCGAGAAAAATAACTGTTTATATAAATGTAATGGGGCTTTATTTCGACTTAGGTCAGTATGTTTTCATTAATAATAACTTTTTAAATAATAGTGTTTGAAAAATGGGGATTTCACGTAAATATAAAGCGTTTTTATTCTTAAGTCGACTTAGGCGGTTATCTCAGTAAGTCCCGGTAAGTCGCAGCGAAGCACTTACCGTTATATTTTTTTGGTGTCTAGCTCTCATTATTGCTCAAAATATGCAATTTTTGGGTCATTTGAACTAGTTGCAGTAATTCGTAAGTTCCAAACGTAATGAAGGTGGTAGAATACAAAAGAGGTATGAAAGGGCATTTCCAGAAGTAGGAAACATATTTGGGTCACCGCCATGGATTTTCCAACATAACGATGCTCCAATCCATAGCGCTCAAATGGTTAGAAATTGAATTCAAGCCCAAAACATCGAATTGTTGAAATTGCCTCCATATTCACTATGTAGACCTTAATATTATTAAGAACGTTTTGGGATGGCTAACATCGGAATTTTATGATTTTGGATTTTATGTTTCGGGATGGCTAACATCAAACTTTTATGTGTGAGTTAAAATACGTATTTAATTAACTTATTGAAAGCTAAAACATATTCAGTAAAAGCAAGTAATGATATTTAAAAACAAAAACGTTGTAGTTACAAAAACTTACCGTAGTCATCATCATCTGACATTGCCATTGATTGTAGTCGGTTTATTGTATTTTCGTTCACCTCCTTGTTGTACAGGTGCAGTGAAGAGGAATTTGCTTTCAATATTCCATTGCTGACTGATGTCGCACCAGCACATAAATTATTCACATTTAAATCGCATGAGTTGCTATCATCGTAATTTCCTTGACAATCGGCTCCAGCACAGCGTCCAGCATCATTGTTATTTAAGCCAGCCATACATGAATTTGAGCTCAAATTACCATTGCTACAACAACTCAAACCAACGCAATGACTCTCATCACCGTCAATGCCACCACAGCTACCACCACCTACATTTGAATGATGTTGATGATTTTGGTTACAACAGGCATGCAATTTTTCTTTAATGCTGTTATTTGTACCAGCACTACTATTACCATTCGTTGATTTAATCATGGAAAAATTATCAATTTCATCAAAAGGATCTTCGATTTTGTGATTCGCAGAAGTCGCATCATCAGAGTCAGCACTTAGGCGTCCATATGCTTTACGTGGTGGTCTTTTAACGTATTTATCTGTAATTGAAATGAAAGACAGGAAATTGTATTAAAACATTTAAATGGAAAAAAACTTTGTAAAATAATGGTATGCATGGCATCGAGAGCTTCTCAGTTAAAAGCTGGCAAATGTAAATATTAATAATGACAGCCTTAAAAAAGTTTCGCATGTTGCCCCGTCTATCACATTATAAACAAAAAGATTTTATTGGTTTTTAATTTTTTATTTTCAAATTGGATTGCTACAGCCTGTAGACTTTACTGACGAATTCATTGGTAAGCCAAATATTTATATTTGTATCAAATGGCGCATAAATAACGTTATGATTAATTTAATGAACAACTTTTGCCTTTCTGATTTTATTTAAGATTTTCTTTTACTAATGGAAATATGTACAAATTATGTTTTGAAGGCAATATCTTTCAAATGGCGCCATTATTTGATCCGACCCAGCTCCCTCACTTTTTTTCGGATATTGGCCGTAAGCTGTTGGATGCTTCTTGGCTTATTGCCATATCTTTTAGTTGAAGTCAGAAAAACCGATATTATTTGGGCGAGCTGTGGCTCAATCTTGTTGGAACCATAGTTCTTCATTGTTTCTACCTCCGCTCTTAACAATTTTTCAGTCATTGCCCGGTATTACTCATCGCTTTCAAAAAAATATGTTCCAATGATCCTTTCCGAAGTTATTCTATGCCATAATGTGCATCTAACTTTGTGCCTTTTGCTGTTGAATAACTATTTTTGGATTTTGGGTGCCCCATGTTCTGCAATTATGTTTATTTACGTGTCCCTTGGGTGCTAATGGGCATCATTGCTCATTATGAGTTTGTGAATAAACTCGTTATTTTTTAAGCCAAATTCTTGAAAATGGCAACATACTGTATGCGTTTTCTGCACCATTGAGTTTTATCTTCTATAAGAAAATGTGCAACTTATCTAAACTTCTTTGAAAGGACCGCATAATTATCACCAACTGTTGAAATTTTCGGGATTTTCCTCAATACTTGCTTGGACCCTAACAATGCTCACACAAATTCGAACTACATGAGTTTTTTCAGCACTTGGAAGATCACAGATACGTTGAAGAAATTGGCAAATTGTTGGAGCGCTAGGTGCATTTCGAACATGAAATATATTATCTTTGAACTTAAAAAAATTAATAGCTTTGGTTCTTGCGTCTATGCTGAGTCTTTCCATCATAAATTTCCTAAATTATTCAAAGTTAGTTCTTAAAAAAATTTATTTACTAATTAATTGTAGTACTAATTATATAGTAATACGAAGAATTAAAATAAAGTAAGTTTCTACAAAAATATTAAATGAATTAGATGACTGGCAAGTGCTTCGTTTTTTCCGTTTGTTAAAGCAATCGATAAATTTCATGCTGTCTTCAAACATTTCTACTTGAAAGACGAAACACCTAAAGAAATCAAAACTGACTTAGATGAAATCCATGACACATCAGCAAAAGCGCACAGTAGCGCCCTTAGCTGTGTAGGTAGCGTGCTCGCCTATCATTCGGGTTCGATTCCCATCAGAGGCTTTGGTCTGTTGTTGCAAAACTAGCCACATCCGGCTTATCCCTGGACCCAAAATTAGAAACTGCAGACAAGTCACTTGGCTTCGCGGAACAAGGCTTTAAAAAAAAGAACAAATGAGGTTGTAAAAATCAAAAATTTCTTATTCGCTTAGGATGCTTTGAATACACTCGTCTTATAGGAAATTATTCATAGATTACAAATTTGTTACCTTCAATAAAATCAGATTTTTAGTTTAGAAGATATAACTCTTCAAAGTTGACCGATTTTCAGTTTTCAAGAAAACACACAATTTTTAGCCAATTTCGTCCAGTTTCAGGTAGAATATAAAAAAGTAGGTAACTAAGCTCGCAACTTTTTTATTTCTATCGATTTATGAATTTATTTAGTATGCTATAGAATTTTACTGTTTGCTTTGTTCTTCTCCAGGTAAATCACTATTTACTAATTTACCAACTGTCCATTTTTTCAATATTTTTCAATATTAATGGAAAATAAAATAATGTATAATTTTGCATGTCTACAATATCCTCAAAAAAGTTTCTTTGATTATTCCTTTACCTAGTTCAGCAAAGTTCAGCTATCCCTAGCTGCTCCTTCGTAATTTTTTTTTTATTTCTATTGATTTATGTTTTTATTAAATATATTACAGAGAAAAAATTTTACTGTTTGCTTTGTGCTTCCTGATGTATATCGCTATTCACCAACTCTCTATTTTTTCACCATTTTTCAACTTTGATGGAAAATAATCTATTTTATACCCTCCACTCCAGTGTGCAGAGGGTATATATAAGTTTTTCATTCCGTTTGTAATAATTAGAAAAAAAATCTGGACCCCATAAAATATATATATTTGTGATCCTTATAACAAGCGGAGTTGATATAGCGATGTCCGTCTGTCCGGCTGTCCAACTGTCCGTCTGTCCGTCTGTGGAAATCACGATGACGGCTTCAATCGGGCAACTAGGTTGCTCGTTGGTATAAAAAATGATTCATTAACATCCTGAAAAGTTTTCTATTTAAAATCGTCCAATTCGGTTTATCTGGTCCCGAGAATTGAACGATGGAGTAAAAAAAGTCTTGAAAAAAATATGATTTGACTATGTGGTTCTTGTCACGATAACGTTCTCAATAGGACAGCTAGGGCGCTTGTTGTTAGTGAGAATGATACACCAACATCATGAGAAGGTTTCTGTTTTTTAAATCGTGACAATAGGTTTCATAGGTGCCGATAAATCACTGAAAAGGTAAAAAATATGATGTTTTCCTATATTGTCATTCTAAATTTTGTATTTTGTCACAGCTGTACTTGTTGTTTTTATGGTCGTTGTGGTAATAATATAAAAATTCACCAATATCAACATTTTATGGTGTAATATTTAAGTAAGTTAATTAATAAAAGAAACTATATAAAATCAATATCAATATTCTGCGATTTTTATAAGATCACAAAATATTACAAATTGATACATACATACTACTGTTGCAAATATCAAAATACTATAAATAACATTCATATATTCTGTATATGTATATCGATAATAAGCGCATATTAAAAATAATATAAATATAAATTATTTTATTTATACAAAATACTGCAATGTTTAGGGTTGCAAAAAATAGTATGATTTTAAGGGCTCTATTTTTAGTACACACTTGCATTCAAAAGTAGCATTGAAATCATAAAATTCTACCCTGTAAAAAATTGGTGTTTAAAAAAAATTTTTTTTCTCAGATGATAATAATATAATAGATGTCAATAATATTTAATTATATACATTTTTAAAATTTATTATTTAATGTTTGGCGCAGGCAAACGCCATTACCGGACTACCGAGAATTTAATGCACGAGTTATTCCTCATTAGGAATAATCGTGGAGCTCAGCTCGATCAAAGTGCAATGATTAAGCCTCGCCCTGGGAAACATGTGTTCATGCTTCCCTTTGCACAAACGACATTCCCAACTACCAAAAATTGAAGGCACGAGCTATCCACGTAAGGAATATTCGCGGGCTCAACTCAATCAAAGTGCAATGATTAAGCTTCGCCCTGGGAAACATGTATTCATTCATTTCTTAAGAGCTGTACGCAGCTTGTTAAGGAATCTTAACAGAAAATTTTCATATATTTCTTAAAGAAAAAAAAGCACAAAAGTACCTTTCAGTGCAACGCTAGAAATCAGCTGTTTTCTGTCCATTATTAAGAATTGTGAAATTGAAAACAAATCAATTCTTCGGTTCTACTTTATTTGGCCTGCTAAACGCTTTTTAAGCTCAGTATCAAAATTACCCATACGCTTCTTGTTTTTTTTTTTTGGCCGAATTTTGTTAGTTTTTTCCCAGGTTTGCAACTGAAAAATAACTTTTATTTTTTTTAGCATATTACATTTTGTTTATGCTTACCTCTCCTGTCAAAATTCCTTTCAGAAAGAACGAAAAATTTGATATTCCTGCTCAAAGCCTGGGTTGCCTAACTTCATTTACGTCAAAAGAAAGTAGTAAAAACAATACTACTTTTTTAAAAAGCTGCGGACTATCAACAGAATTTTTTTGACAGAAAAATTCCTTAGGCATTTCTGAAGCGTTTTTTTATATGAAGTTTTTGATTCCTTAGCAAGCTGCGTACAGGCCTTTAGCACAAACCGAACTTCTTATGGCACATTAAAAATAAACTAATTGAGAAGTACAATTCATCATTACGTTGTATTATAATACTATTTTCTTATTTTACTACTAGCTAGTAAACATTGTAAACGGAATAGAATTGAAATTGTGTGCAGATTTGTTTTACTTAAAAAACTGTTTCCACAGATAGTGAATAAAATCCCAGTAAACATTTTATGCAATAAGTGATCATGCGGAGTCTTTTTTGACTCATCTGTGCTATTAAAACAGTCATAAATGCGCTCTTTTGCTGATCACAAAATATTCTTGTGTTGGGAGGAAATATTACCTTATCCCCGATGCTTCTTGAGAACCTTTTTTATCCAATTTTCTGATTAATTTCGACTTATTTTTGAGTCATATTTAATGTCATTTTTCTATAAATCACTTTTTAAGCGTAAGCAAAAATCATTTCTTAGTCTTTTTCTAATACCGCATGTGATTAATCAGATTTTAATCATCAAAAGTGCTCGAAGAAGGCACAGTAAGATGATTTTTGTTGAAACAATCTTCGAAATGACTACTGGGATATCGTATATTTTTGTTTACACACACATATACATAATGGCACAAGTAAGCCAAACTCTCATGAAACACATAGACGACAGCGACTACACGACTACAGCCTGTCAAAAATAAAATACACACGTTTATATGAAAACGATTATTTTGACACAAACACAGCTACACGACTACAAGACCACTTTTGCTGCTGTAGTCAACTTAGGCTAATTTCTATTTTTGTTGGCTACAAAATAAAAATAGTGTTGACAATATAACAAAATATGTAAAAGATATTAGTGCTATGAAATATTTTATTTTGTTGAAAAAATTAATCGGAAAATGAAATGCTATAATAATTCTATTAATAAGTAAATTTATTTATTTATTTTTACGTTATAATAATGCATTACAAATAAGTAATATATTTAAGACAATTTTATATAGAATCATACATGTTTTTCTATTTTAATAAAGTAAAAAAAAAATATAATTGGCACTAATGAAATAAAAATTATTTTTTATAAAAACAGCTGTTTATATTGTTGTTATATGTTGCTGTCGTTTTCAAAAAAATTAAGTAGTTAACTACACGACTACAATTGCAGCCAGCAGCATTTATATCCGTGTGTTTGTGTAGCCTCTGTCGTCTGTGTGTTTCATGCATAAGTAACAATTTCATTTAGTCTTATGAAAGCTTTTGAACAAAGCAGATATACGTCGCATTGTTTTGTGAAATCTTACATTGTTTTTTAATAGGTACCAGTGATGCCAGGAGATTTTTACAGAAATCTCTAAGCTAATGAAAAAAAAAATCCCTTTTTTTCCCAACACCCACTTTTTTCCTCTACATTTTTCCCTACACTACTTTTTTCAATTTAAAAAAAAAAAAAATTATTTTTAATTTGCTAATTTTCAATTTCAATATTGCAAAAATAAAAAACGAAAAAAATATCAAAAAAAACAAGTAAGAAAATTATAGTCGGTCTAGACCGACTATACGATACCCTATACCATGCGTTTAGAGACCCTATCTCTCAGGCCCAACTAACTGGATATAGAAAATAAGCATAAACCAAATTTGAGTGGGATTTTTATTAATTTTTTCGGCTGCAGATATGAAAAAGTCCATATCGGATGCTATCTCTATATAGGGACTAGGCCCAAAAATGGACCGATCCTGACCATTTTTGGTGAAGTCTCTTGTATTTTGCAAAAATATATACAAACAAAATTTGAGAAGAATCAGTGCAATATTTTTCTTTTTTGATAGATTTAAGTGAAGATCGGGAAGCAGCTCTATATTGGGCCTATGACTAAGAGTTGTCCAACAGGGATCGTTTTTGGATTACTGATTAATGGATGTAATATATACATACAAACCCAATTTGACTAAGATTTGTATGATAATTTGGATCTTATGGCAATTTATGTTGATTTCATAGGGGTCATTTGTATGGGGGCTAGGTCTAAACATGGACCAATTCTCACCAATTTCAACACCGTTCATCCCATCCCATGGCCGATAAAAGATCAAATACCAAATTTCATCAAAATATATTCATATTTGCGACCTGCAGTTTGATTACAAGCTTTACATGGACACACAGACGGACGGACGGACGGACGGACATCGTTAAATCGAATCAGATAGTGATTCTGATTCGATCGGTATAATTAAAGATGGGTGTAGGTCAAATATTTTTGGTTGTTACAAACAGCAGCACAAAGTCATTATACCCATACCACATACAGGTATATGGTATAATAAGATACGAATATCATTAGAATTACATAAAAACAACATAAAAAACCAACAGATATTATAAAAAAAATATTTTTGCTATTCTGTATAATTCATCTTTTATATGGCTAGATGTGCATTTAAAATTTAACCAATTAATTAAAATGGCTTGCAAATGGGATCTTATAACGTAAACAGAATTTTGGTTGTTGGTTTTAAAAGATATTTTTTTAAGACATTGGTTATTAGCATGTATACTTAGATCTGATTTATCGCAATTTAATATTTTTTCACAAGCCTTGCATCTGTATTTAAAGTCGTCATCTTTGACCTGTTCCATCCCATTAGCTTCTCGTCTCTCAACTAACTTGATTAAAACCTTTGTTTTCTGTATTTCTTTGATGTGTTTTCAGCATCATCGAAAAACGAATCGGACATTTCTCTAAAATCAATTATGTTTACATTTATAATATTTTAATATTCTTTTTATTTACAAACTTAATATAATCGAAGAGATCTACAAAGAGGGCGTACTTATAGATATTTTTAATTTTAAAGTTTAAAATTGAAATGTATATAATATTAAGTTGTTAAAAAAAATTTTTCAAAAAATCCCTACAATTCGACAAAAGTAAGAAATCTTTTGCATTAAACACATACATAGACGCAAATCCATTTTTCGACGCATTACAAATGGAATGACAAACTGATGTAATAAGATCGAAAAAATAAAACTGATTAACGCTAGTTCTTTTTAAATATAAGTATTCCGAAAAAGATCCGAAATTTAAAAATATATTTTGTTTACTATCTTCTATTGACTTTAAAATTGTTAAATGTAAATGCTAAAAATTCAGAGTATTTGTTGTAATAAATTACTAAATTGATCAAATTGTTTACATTTTCAAATATTTTATATAAATTTGTTACAAATAGTGCAAGAAAACCTAGGTGGAGGGTATCAAAGATTCGGCATAGCCGAATTTAACACTCTTACTTGTTTTAAATTATGGATAATAATTTTAAAACATAAAAACCTTAAAAAAGAAATATTAAAAATATAAAATTGTTAAAAATCATGTTTTTTAGTTAACGTAACCCTGATTAATTGCATTCCGTTAACAAATTCCAACTTTGATAACCCATAAGTAACAATCTAGAATGCGCAGCACCTTGTCCAAACACTTATATCATATGCTGCACAATTATAAATCATATGCCTTTTAATTTATTTGATTATCTCATAATTTATTAATTTTGCAACGAAAAACTCAAATTTCGCAACTGTGCAGCGTTAAGACAGTCATCGAATTATTCACGATATAAATGATCTACTTGCAAAATCGATTAACTCCACTTTCCTAATTATATTAAATTGTATTTACTTATTTAATTGATGTCATATCCTTTTTGTACCACCTCTTGCAATGAAGAACCAACTTACATAAGACTTCTGGTAGGGATATTACAGTCGTTTCCGGAGTTTCACATTCCTTCGACTAAGCTTGTCTTAGCCGCTGGATTTCTAAACGCACTTGAGTAGATTCAGGCATTTACGCTTCTCCTAGCAAATCTTGTCTTGATCTTTTGGCTTCAAGATGTTATTGGATTTGCTCAGGTGTTTCAGCATTTCTCGACTCAGATTGTCTAACTCGTTGAGACTCGATACGAATTTGGATATGAGCGGGTTCTCTAGAGTTCTGTCTAAACCTTTTTGCATTTGAGGTAGTACGGCCTATATGCTATGCTCTCATGTGCAAGGCACAATTGCAAATAGTTCTTTTTCCACCTTTACAACTCATTTATATGGTCAAAGAGATGAAATGGAAATATTTGCAATATCCAATTTCCAATGTAGCCAAAAGGCGAGATGGAAATAAATGTAATATTTTGTTTTCCATTGTAGTTAAAAAGGCGAGATGCAAATATCTGTAATCGGAGTAATCTTACAGTGGTATTCATTCTGTGTCTGTTCACCCATGGAATAAATCGGCACTAATGTTGGGGTGTTGCAACTCATATAGTAAAAAAGGCAAGACGGGAAAATTTGTAGTAGGTTGATTTAAAATATTTATTTCATAATGGTGTAAACTCAAGAGTGGTAATTAAGAGATTTATGCACAAGATTCTTGGAAAGTTTATTAAAGAATTAAAATATGATAACACTAAAAAAGTGGGCGCAAAAGTAGACGTACCCGATAAGAGGCAGGTGTTGACCTTCCCTGGGGTACAGAGATCGTGTGTACCAAATTTCAGTGAAATCCCTTAAAAATAAAAATTTGTCTAGCGAATAAATATACCAAAAAACAGATAATAATTGTATATAAAAAGTGGGCGTAAAACTTGGCGTGGCCGATAAGAAGTATATGGAGTATAGGGATCGTGTGTACAAAATTTCAGAGAAATCTGTTAACAAATAAAAATTTGTATAGCGAACAAATATACCAAAAAACAGAAAATGAATTTTATATAGAAAACGGGAGCAAAAGTGGGCGTGGCCCATAAGAAGCGTGTACCAAACTACAGAGAAATCCGCTGAAAAATACAAATTTGTGTAGCGAATAAATGTACCAAAAAACAGAAAATGAATTTTATATAAAAGTGCGCGAAAAGTAGCCATGGCCGTTAAAAAGGATATGCCGACCTTCCCTAGGCTACAGAAATCGCGTGTATTAAATTCCAGAGAAATCCGTTGAAAAATAAAAATTTGTATAGCGGTCAAACAAACAAACAAACAAACAGAAAATGAATTTTATATATATAGATTAAGGGAACAAAATTGAACTTTTTTGGTGTTGCCCGGAATATTAATGGAATTTTTTGCTAAATTGTGGTCGGTGATTTCAAATCTGCACTTGGTTTCTTCTATCAGCTCGACTTTTCGTGATATATTGTTATGTCCAACATTAAAGCACTTCCACTACATATATTGGAATAACTTAAAACGGTTCACCATATTCAGTTAAAAAAAAAAAATCCAAAACTCGTCAGCAATATTATATTTAAGCCGCGCTTACATTGGTTCTATATTTGCCCAGCAGTTTCGGAGATATCGTGGATATCACCAACTGCTTTTTATGGGATATTTTACGATCGTTTGAAAAAATCAACACGTGGTTTAGTGCCAATCGTTCTGTTTTTTTTACTGATACATACATACAAGTACATACAAGTGTCGCTTGATAGGAAAGGTTTAGTATTAAATGTACTTTTTTGCGCGATCTCATTTAACTTTTTGTGTTATTTCTAGTTTCAGCTAAGATTTAAATCGCTTTCTTTCTAATTTTTTGAAATGCGTGCTTCTGAGTCCTATATACCATAATGGCTGGAAGAGCTGTCGTTACATTGGAGTGAAAATCAGGACAATTTCGAAGTGGATTTTGGAAGACTTTTTCACCACTTCTCAAACCCAGCAAGATCATACGGAACCAGTAATAAACAAGAAAGAAAATTTTAGCCGCCTTTGACCGACTATACGATACCCTATACCATAGTTTATAGACCCTATCTCTTGTTATTAATTTTTTTGGCTGCAGGTCTGAAAAATTTTATATCGGATGCTATATTTATATGGGGACTAGGTCCCAAAATAGACCAATCCTGATCATGTTTGGTAAACTTACTTATATTTTGAAAAAATATATACAAACCAAACTTGAGAAAAATCTGTGCAACATTTTTGTTTTTTTGTTAGATTTAAGTGAAAATCGGGAAGCAGCTTTTTATGGGGGCTATGACAAAGAATTTCCATATGGGGTTTATATTTGTATAACTGATAAAAGGGTGTAATAAACACACACAAACCCAATTTGACCGAGGTCTATACGATAATTCGGATCTGATGGCAATTTAAGTCAATTTCATAGGGGTCAGTTGTATGGGGACAAGGTCTGAACATGGACCAAATTTCACCAATTTCAACATCGTTAATGCTATGGCCAATAGAAGCTTATATGATAAATTTCGTTAAAACATATTCATATTTGCGACCTGTAGTTTGATTAAAAGGTTTATATGGACACACAGACGGACAGACGGACGGACATCGCTAAATCGACTCAGATAGTGATTATGAGTCGATCGATATAATAAAAGATTGGTCTAGGTCAAATATTTTTGGTAGTTACAAACAGCAGCCCAAACCACATATTGGTATAGGGTATAAAAAGAGGTCTGTACATTTTGCCCATCAAGCAAGAGGCGTATGAGTAGTTCGCAATAAATCATACTGCTTAGAGCATAGATCCCGCTACAAATGGGATATACGAATAAAAGACTGATTTCATTTATGTACAAAGCAAATTATACAGAATATATTTGTGTTCATGTTAACCGCCTAAGTCGACTTATGAACGATTTGAGTTATGTATGCTATTACATTCTACTAGCAACGCTTTATATTTACATGAAATCCCCAACTCTCTAACACCGTTTATTCAAATCATATTAACAAAAATATACTGACCGAAGTCGTAATGTAGCCCCGTTACATTTATATAAAAAGTTATTTTTCTCGAAAGCATGATTTTCGACTTAGACGGTTAATGCTTATGACCACCGTTATTAAAACTGTTTGTCTTCATGAAAGTTAGTGCAAATATTTACAACATTGCACCAAGACCTCGCTTTGCGTAGTTTCGTTTTGTGTTTTTTCGAAGATGCTTCGTTACTAAGTTAAGACCAATTTTCGCTTTGAGTCGAATTGTGTCATTATTATTATTATTATTATTCGGGAATCATTTTTAATGATTTTTTTTTTTTTTTTTGTTTTCTGAAACATAGTTCCGATTTTTGTAAAAACAATAGTTTTTGGATTTTCGGGAAATCACGCTTATACTGTTTACTTTCAATTGTTAGTTGATTGCTCGATTGGAAGATTTTTCCGTTGTTGGATGAGTAATAGAAACTGCAACATTTAAAAGACTATAAACTACTTGGGGAAAACATCTAAATTTCAAAATTGGTGTGTATAATATTTTATTTAAATGGAAATACTTAATTTTTTTTTTCACTTTTCTGAAATGTAGTTGTGATTTTTGTAAAAATAATATTTTTGGATTTTCGAGGATCACGCTTACTAGCCTATTACATTTTTATGTAAGTCAAAAGGAACTTAGCTATTTAAAGTTTGACCTTTTTTGTTTATATTTAAAACTTTTAGACCATAATAATTATGAGTACAGAAAACAGTGCTGGTAGAATTACCAAAAAAAAATATATTACTTTGGAAATGAAGTTAGATATTGTACGACGATTTGATAAAGGAGAAAAGGTTGTGGACATAGCAAAAGCGCTTGATCTGGCTGCAACAACGTCAGAGCTATTCTGCCAAATCTGTAACAAATTTTGATATTTCAAATCACCTACTGTTGTTTCGTGTATTTGGTGTGTTTTGATGCAGTTAGTGTGATTTTATTTTTTTTTTTTTGATAAATCAACACTCAGAGGATGCCTCTACAGATGCAGTGCATTGTGTTGATCTGAGGGAAATAGGTTATGGGAAGGAGGAAAGAGGGAGTAGTGTGTTAAAGTACGCTACCTACTCACCTACCAGGGCACTTGATTTGATTCGTTATTGTGTAGAGTATATTCTTTAAACTTCGTATTTAGTCATTTATAACACACTACATGCAATCCATTTGAATCTGTGTGTATATATTTTTTTGTGCTATATATGTTTTTCACAATACAGCATTTGATTCGTTAGCAAACTGTAATCCACAATCAGTATTTAAAAAAAGGGAATGTCTTCAAATGGAATTTAAATTTATTTGTGCAGAGGTTTAATATACAGTATTAGAAAAATTGTAGCATAGATTTTGTTCAAATTGTGTTTGAATATGTTTAATGAATATAAGGGAATTTACTCAATATGTTAATTTTCGGCCCAGTTTTCGACCTAGACCCCATAAAAATTTAATATCCTATATAAAATTTATCATATCATAACAGGTACTACCGAAATTTGTTTTATGCTTATTTTCTGTATCCAATTAAATTGACCTAAGATCATTTTATTAAACTCATGGTATAGATAGACTAAAATTTTTTTACTTGTTCTTTTTTCACTTAGATGGAAAAACCCGACAAGCGAGCTAGCCTATGGAGAAACTTAATTTGAGTATATGTTACTAAGTTAGATATTAAAAAAGAATATATCAGTAAAAAGTGTTAATTTCAGGAACTATTTATTCAAACTAAAAGTCACAGTTCTTAAGAAACTTGGACAAAATTGGGTACATCACCAATCCAGTTTTAGTAAATCGGTCCATGTTTAGACGCAGTCCACATATACTAATCCTGTGAGATACACATTTACCCGCGATGCCAACTTAGCGCTTTTATCGCGAAATTTCGGGCCTTTTATCAGTCCAAAAAAAAATACTTTTCCCATTTAGCGCCTTCTAGCAAAAGCGTAAAATTAGAGTTTTTCTGTATTCTTTTAAAGTGCTTTACGTTTTATTTTAAAGGTGCTGAACCTTTAAAATAAAACAATTTAAAATAAAAAACTTCTGTCATAACTTTAAACTTTTTGGCTAGAGTGTCTTACAATTAGTTATCCACTGCGTCCGTAAGACAAAAATTATAAAATAAGATATATAGGTTGATTAACAAAGATTCCGATATGCAAAGAAAAATTCCGTGGTAGCACTAACCAGATGTATTGCTATAGAAAGTACCAAAAAATCCATTCTGGATATGAGGAATGGGTTGAAAACCATTAGTGGAAAGTTGTTAGTGTTTGATACAATGCTGTTAAGAAATTATATACAATGATTCCTTAAACTATATTTATTTAATGTACTCAATTTTATAAGAAGTACAAAAAGTGATTCTGGCATTCAACGCCCAAAACGCAATCCCCATAAAATCACAAACACGACAGATTCATCTGCATATAAATTTGATTATTTCGTGGATAATTAGTTCAAAGCTTAAAAGGGCCTGTTTTGACAGTTATATTGAAAAATCAGACAAACAGTTAAATCAAACAAAAGCTAACTAAGCTCACAAAACCCCTTATTAAGGCGCAAAAAATGAATTATTATCTAATTTTAAAACAATAAACACAATTTATTTCTAAGCGTGGACAAAATTTTTCCAAAAATTCTAAAAATATTATAACTTTTATAAAATAATTCGAATTCGCAGAGTATAAATATCATCTTGACAATTTGATAACTTCAAAGACTAATTTTTGATATAATAATATATTAAATCAATGGCTGAAGTCGAAGGAATTTTTTTTACACATTAAATATGATCTAAACGTTAAAAATGCATGTTGTATATATTATAAAATTCCGTCAATTCAAATAAATTTTTTTCAAACAAATAAAATTTTAAAATTTCGTATTAAAACAATATTATGGCCTGAAGATTGGGAAGAAAATAACACATTTTATTTGAACAAGAAGATGTATAAGACAAGTTTTTAAGAAGACGTATAAGACAAGTTTTTTATTTTAGCGCCATTTCCTTCGAAAAAGTTGGCATCGCTGAATTTTACATCACAAATAACGAACGTATAAGTAATAGTGAGAGCATATAAAATATTAATCATACGCAGTGTATGATAAAAACTAGTTAAAAATATCCTAATACAATTCCCATATATGGGCAGGAGCTTCAGAGTCTATTTTGGAGCTAAAGGAGGGCGCTGGCGCTCATCAATAACTGTAGGGTATCCAACTCCATTGATTCATTGGAACGTGTGTTGTGTAGCACTGTTCTATAGATAGTACCATGGGAAATGTTCTTGTAAGATTAGCGAACTTATTCCAAGGGCCCGAGTTTCGGTCCGCTCTACCCGCTTCTCTAGTAGATCACATCCGATTGTAGTCTATTGAGTATTGAGTATTCGTTTATCAGTTAAACTAGCCGTATGTGGAATACACAAATTTAAGTCAAATACCCACAAACACTACTCCCTCTTTCCTACTTCCCATAACCTATTTTCCTGAGATCAACACAATGTACTGCACCTGTAGGGGCATCCCCTGAGTATTGGCCAATAATTAAAAAAAAAACGTATATTCATCGACAAGATATATATTCGATCGTTATACATTAATTTAATATCAATAAATGATCGAAAAATAGAAAAATTTTGTCGGAAATAAACACTCCGATTACTAAGTTAGCTCAAATTTAATTAAGTGATGCTTCAATAAAAAATATGAGTAGTAATATTTATAATCTCAACGAAGAATATAATGATTTTCGGCCATACCCTCTATGAATTTGATTAAATTAAGCATGAATGCCATACAGTACTAAAAGTTGTTGAAATGTGGCGGCACAAGAAGTGAATTGAAGAAGTGAACTCAATGAAGTAGACTATAGTAGTTGTGTTTGTTTTCAAAACTTAAGTTATAACTCTATTCAAGGTCGTAGTTGAAAGGAATTGAGACAACCTTTACAGTGCGCTACACTAAAGGTGCGTTCAGACTACGCAAATATTTGACCAAATAAGCGTAACCCCTAAATAATGTATAATTTTCCTTGTATAATTTTCATTAAGTTATACAATATATGATATAGAATATAGTTAAATATATTAAATATTACTAATGTAATAAAACATAACTTAATTTTGTCTTTTATATATCATGTAAGATTGAATAAAACTTTCATAAAATTAGGGGTTACGTTTATTTGGTCAAATATTTGCGTAGTCTGAACGCACCTTAAGACCTCGCTTTGCGTTGTTTAGTTTTGCGTTTTTTCGAAGTTGCGTCGTTACTAAATTTGAGTCGAATTGCGTCATTTTGTATTATCATCCGGGGAATTATTATTTGTTAAATTAAATTTTTGGGAATTATTTTTATTTTCTGAAACATAATTGCGATTTTTATAAAAATCAGAGAATGGCCAAAAAAAATAATATTACTTTAGAAATGAAATTGGATAATTTATGAAGATTTTATAAAGGAGAAAAGGCTGTGGATATAGAAAAAGCGCTTGATCTGGCTGCAAAAACTGTCAGAGCTATTCAAGCTCGAGATAGGGATAAAATAAAAGAGGCTGCCAAATCTGTAAAATCTTTAGATGCCAAGACGATGACTCGAACAAGGAGTGCCTTTATGATTAAAATGGAGTCCTTGCATTTTATCTGGATTCAAAATAAGGTTGCACAGGAAATTCCCTTAAACAGAATGCTAATCCAGGCAAAAGTAAAGCTTATTTGAAAAAAATCTAAGTCTAGCGACGCACAGTGGCGCCATTTGAGTTTTTTCGTTGCAAAAATCATATCTTTTGAACCGAATAACATAATTAAACAGTTTAAACAGCATATGATAGATAACTGTTCAGCCTATGAAAGGATCGTATGGAATGGGTGCTACGCTTTGTAGGGGCCTACTTATGGATTACCAAAGTTAAAATTTGTAGAAAAATCAATTTTATGGTATCTAAAAAAAAATATTTTTACATTTTTAAATTGTTTTTATTTTTTTTCTTTAGGGTTTTATGTTTTAAATTATTGCCCAACAAATTAAAAAAAAATTACTTCTTTTTTAAATTTATTTTTTAAATTTTCTGTAAAATATTCATCACAATCTCTTATGAAGGTATATCTAAAAGACTAATCATTTCTAAACTATAATTATTTTCTAACTCTATTCGTGACTTCACATGCCGCAGGGAAGAAATAAGTGGATCGGAAGATGCTGCCAACATGTTGAAGAGGTCCTCATTTTGCCTTACCCTTGATGCTATGAATGTGTTCTGCAATCTATATTTTTTATAAAATTTGTTAAAATACTCCTGTGCTTCTTCAGAAAGCTCTCCAATTGGCAAAGACTGGTACTCAATTATATCTTTGCCATGCGCCAATATTTTATGGGTGGTCGGGGTCAACTTCTTCTGTGGATACATTTCTGCTATAAGAGCTGCAGTTTTCGATGCATATTCTCCATATTTTGTAGAATTGACATTTTCTTTGCAGTTTAAAACATTCAAGATCGTTCCCAATCTTTTCACGATTTGATTGTCAATTCAAGTGATTCTAGTTGCTGCCTCATCATTTTCAAAAAATCTCCTAGAAGTGTTTCCATCGTTTGAGTTACCGTATCCGTGCTTGTGACAGTCTACTTTTAGTCCAACTTGTTTAAAAAAAGCATCCTGTATTTGCTTCTTTCTGATCATTTCCTTATCCTTTATTGATGTATTTTCATCGAAGTTTTCCTCCTCTTGTGGCAGGGTATACGCCAGTTTTAGCAAGAACTCCATACACCTTATCCT
This sequence comes from Cordilura impudica, assembly GCA_963682025.1. Lineage (NCBI taxonomy): Eukaryota > Metazoa > Arthropoda > Insecta > Diptera > Scathophagidae > Cordilura > Cordilura impudica. The sequence goes on from OY821517.1 coordinate 115,022,905, forward strand.
TGCGTGCAATGGTGACATTCCATATTCGTAATTCTCCTCGTTTGTAGAATCGTTTAAATTACCAAAGTTCTTCTGACTCTTTTTGCAAATCGGGCATGACAATGTTGAGGTTGTTCCTGTTAGATCGTTTACGACTTTTCCGTCAACCATGGTCAGGTGGAACTCGTAATTGCATTCAATATATTTTCCTTCTCCAATTTGCAGTTTTGTAGGCTTAATCTTGCTCATTTGTTCTTCAATGTCCTTCACCGTGGTCCTTATGAGTTCTGCCGATTCCCTTGCAAAATGAAACATTATTGGTCGGCAATAATGCACTGATGACGGACGTGGATTTTTCCAGTGTAGGGAAACAACATATTTTAGCCGCAAAGGAACAACAGATGCCATGAACATATTTCCGTCCGATATTGTAGCGTCATCGGAAGATATCCTTTGCTTATAAACGCTTGGTCCGGATGATCCATCGCAGCCCCATTTGCTGATCAATGTCAGTTTCTCAGGAAGAATTTTCACCTCATTTTCAGGAAGACTCTCCAACAACCGTTTTGCTGTATGGTCCATGAGATCCTGCAGATTGGCTTTCACAGAGACTTCAGTAAACTCCGTATGCAGTGGTCATGAATTTATTTTGGCTTGCGTAATATGCTTGTATTCTGGTAAAACGTCAGCCCCGTGTCGCATCAGGGATGCCCGTAGTATCTCATATTTTTTTTTGGAAAGTTGTAAGTCCATAAACAAGGCCAAGGCTTCTTCGGAACCATACTTTTTAATGTGTGCGTTTGTGGGGGTGGGAATGCTTTCCTTAATCCTTTTTAGTCGCAGTGGGCTTGCATCAGTAACAGATTTTGTAATCTAACTCTTTCACTATCCTTTGTATATTTAATAGACAGCGCGTCCGATAAATGCTTCCTGGTCAAGTCATTGGTCGCATCGGCAAGTTTCCTCTTTCTTGTGAAAATTGAACACTCCCCAATACTTTTTTTGGCCTTCCTTTTGCTCCTCTGGTTGATGTGGTGGGTTTATCTACTGCCAATATATCCAGGATGGTGTCTTCATTAAGCCAGTCCTCGTACTTTGAGTTGAAGTTCCGAATGGTTCGATTAGATTTCACCCATTTTGCCTTAATATTTGCATATATCAGATAAAAATTATTTTTTATAATTTCGCTTCTCTCAATATTTCCGTATAAGCTATCAAGTTCTTCTAAAGCAGCTTCCGTGAAAAACTTTAGTGTGGTTGACCTTCTAAACAGTTCAAATAATTTTAAATTGTTCAACGCCATGTTTTCAGTACTTAAATTGCTTAACGCCATGGTTTCAGTACTTCTTGCGCCAACTTTCAGTCGTAGACTAATCCAGGCATTATGCTTATTTTGCAATATATAGGCTTATGCTACCATGCCTAAAAATTTACCTGTTCATGCATACATATAGATTTAGGCTAAATTATGCAATTTTGATATCATGGTCGTGTCCAAATAAGATTTGTGTCTACCTGGAGGGACCATAAGTCAATATTGTTCTTGACCATTTGTACTCCAAAGTAATTTTTAAGTGAGGTGCGTACCTGCGAATTTCAATGATTAGTTTTTTGTGCATCCTGTGTCTGTAACAGAATATTGGGAGTAGACTTTGGCAGAGGCTCACAGGTAGACAACGAACTTAAAATGCAATTTTCAAACTATTAGATCAAACAACTGTCAGTCAAAACATGTAAGGGATGCACGCCATACAATTTCTGCAACCATGTCTTTTTAAACTTTTTTACCTCTAGAAGCCAAACGGGCACGTACGGGCAGATAAAACCTTCTGAATTATGTAAAGAAATAATCAAAGAATATTTTTTGCAAATATGGCCAATATAGAAAAATATAGATTTTTTTTATTTTCCGTCAAAGTTGAAAAATAGTGAAAAAAGGATAGTTTTTAAATAGTGATTTACCAGGAGAAACACAAAGCAAACAGTTAATTTTTTTTTATCATTATATATTTAATAAATACACCAATCAACACAAACCTATTTTTCGTGATATTACACCTGAAATCGCAACAAATTGACTGAGAATTGTGTGTTTTTTTGAAAACCGAAAGTCGGTCAACTTTGAACGGTTATATCTTCTAAACTAAAAATGTGATATTATTAAGAGTAGCATATTTGATATCATTGAAAAGTTTCCTATAACATGAGTTTATTCAAAACTTCGTCGGCGCACATGAAAATTTTGATTTTTGCAACCTCGTTTGCTCTACGTGCGCCACTGTGCGACGGTACAAGTGTTAGTGCTACTAACAAAGAAGGAAATTGTGAAGCTGTTCACGGCTATTTTGAGAGGTTTAAAATCCGCGCAAATCTACACAGCATTTTTCTCAAAGGTGAACCAGCCAACGCTGATATTGTGTCGCTACGGACTGTTTAATAACAGAGTTAAAAGCGTTTGTTTATGATGGTGGTTATACACCGAAATAAGTTTTCAATGTGGACGACCTGGCCTGTCTTGTAAACGTCTACCAAAAAACATTCATATCGAAAACTGAAAAATCTGCCCCAGCATTAAAAGCAAGTAAAGATAGATTGACTCCTCTTCTAGGTTGTGATGCAAATACTAATTTAAATTTTAAGTAGTTACTTATTTAGCAATCAGAAAATCCTAGAGCTATGAAGGGCTGTTCAAAAGATCAACATTCTGTCCACTGGCGGCCCAATAAAAAAAGCCTGGATGATGGCATTGTTATTTAAAGACTGGGTTTCATATTGTACTACTGCAGAAATTATAGCTTATTGCAATAAGGAGAACTTAGATTGCAAGGTTTTAATTTTAGCAGATAATGCTCCTGGCCACCCAGTTCATATTGATGATTTATGAAAAAATTTTAAATTTGTTCGGTGGTAATACCACAGCATTAAAAGCAAGTAAAGGTAGATTGACTCCTCTTCTAGGTTGTGATGCAAATGCTAATTTCAATTTTAAGTAGTTTCTTATTTAGCAATCAGAAAATCCTAGAGCTATGAAGGGCTGTTCAAAAGATCAACATTCTGTCCACTGGCGACCCAATAAAAAAAGCCTGGATGATGGCATTGTTATTTAAAGACTGGGTTTCATATTGTGCTACTCCAGAAATTATAGCTTATTGCAATAAGGAGAACTTAGATTTCAAGGTTTTAGTTTTAGCAGATAATGCTCCTGGCCACCCAGTTTATATTGATGATTTATGAAAAAATGTTAAATTTGTTCGGTGGCAATATCACATCTGTGATACAGCCAATGAATCAGGGTCTAATATCGGATTTGAAAAGCTATTACCTCCGAAGAAAATTTAAGCTATTTCTAAGTGAAACCGATGGACCAGATAAACCTGGAATTCAAGAATTTTGGAACAGAATTTTATATTTTGAATGCAATAGAAATTATTTCAGATTCTTGGTAGGAGGTTAAACGATCTTGCGTGAATAGTGCTTGGGGCAAAATATTGCTAGAATATGTTGTGAACAAAAAAAGTGAAAGTGCCATTTCGGAAGTTGATGATGATGAAGCAGCTAACTTAGCAAGAGAGTCTTATTTTGAAGAAATGGATGAGACTTATATTGATCAATTGCTAACCTCAAATATTCGAGAAGTGGATTTTGGATTTCTCGATAGAAATCTATCAGCGTCAAAACTTAACTTCTCAAGAACTTGAAAACCATGAACTTATTGATGAAGCCATAAAAATTTTTTCAAGAAATTATTCTGACAGCGAAAGAAGCTCAAAAGTATCTCGTGCGGTGGCAATAGATATTAATTGTTATAAGGAGCTTTACTTAGGAATAAAGCAAAAAGCAGTTCAGCAATCTTTAGAAAATGTTTTTGTTAAAGAGATTCGAATGGCCATACGCAGCTCATCTACATAGCCGAATAATTTTTTTTTTTTTCTAATTACTTCTTCATTTATTTTCTCTATTTTTATTTTTTCAATTTAATTCCTAGTCTTTTTTATGTTTTTAGATATCTTTAAATTATGTTATTTAAATTTTTTTTTTGTTTGAACATTTAAGAACAAATAAAAAAAATTAATGATTGAATTTATCTTTTAATTTATATGATATCTTATAGAAAATCCCTTTACGCATTTTCATTTTGGGTCACATTATTTTGGAACGAATTAACGATGCAAAGTGAGGTCTTAGTATATATATGTTTAAGTTTATGATTTGATAACACAAGGGCACAATGTTTTTGTTGATTAAGAACTGAATATTGCTTTTAAAGTTATTTGGGATACTCCGAACCTGCACTTGGTTTTTTTTCTATCAGCTCGACTTTTCGTGATATACCGTTATTCCAGAAATAAGGCAATTCCACTACATATATTGGAATAACTTGAAAACGGTTCATCTTATTCGGTTAAAGAAATCCAAAACTTGTCAGCAATATTATCTTTAAGCCGTACTTACATTGGTTTTAAATTTGCATAGCAGTTTCAGAGATATCGTAGAAGTTTTGAAAAAAAAGAACAATTAAAATAAAAAAAATTTTTTTTTGTCCTTTAAAAATTCACTAAAAATAAAAATACGACATAGATCACAGGTTTGGTCTAAAAGCAGTTAGTTACCATATATCGAATAAAATGAGCTTAATTTCATTTAATCAGTGCGCAATTTTTGATTTTCTTCATAATTTACTGAGAACAAGGTTATGGTTGATTAAGAACTGAATGTTATTTGTAAGGTTATACGGGATCCTGAATCCAAATCTTCGCTTTGTTTTTTCTATCAGCTCGACTTTTCACGATATACCACTTCATATATATATTTTTTTTACTTAAACAGCCTTTACTCAGCCATTTGTTTCGTATTTTTAAAAATGTTATTGTTTTCCAAAGGTAATAAATACATTTTAAAAATACAATTTTGAAAATCGCCAAAAAATGGTAAACCGTTTTCAAAATATATCAATATATGCAGTGGAACTGCTTTAAGCGAGGTTTAGTGTTCAAATGTAAAAAAAAATAAAATGTTGAGTGGTCTAGTATTAAGACGAACATTATCGATGTTAGAAGTTGATTCATCTTGAGGTGACGATACAGAAAGGTAAATGAGCCGAGATATTATGACAGCATATGCGCAAATAGAATAAGTAAGAAATTATAGTTGGTCTAGGCCGACTATACGATACCACATACCATGGTCTAGAGACCCTATCTCTTCGGTTCAACTAATTCGATATAGAAACTAAGCATAAACCAAATTTGAGTGGCATTGTTATTAATTTTTTGGCTGCAGACATGAAAAAGTTCATATCGGATGCTATACTTATGTGGAGACTATGTCGAAATATGGACTGATTCTGATGGACCGATTTTGATAAAAATCTGTGCAATATTTATTTTTTGATAGATTTAAGTGTAGATCGGGAAGCAGCTCTATATGGAGCCTATGTCTAAGAATTGTCCCATGGGGATTATTTCTGGACTACTGATTTTTTTTTTTTTTTCCTTTATTCATTCCACTTGGGAACATAGGGCTTCTACAAGATTATTCCAACTTAATCTATCGTTACATATAATTTTAATTTCATCAAAAGTTTTGCTTAATATTTTAAGTTCTTGTTTAAGTGTTCTGCGCCAAGAGTTCTTTGGGCGACCGAGTCGTCGGCTGCCTTGAGAATTCCATTCTAAAGCAGTCCTCGTGATGCTACCGTTTGGCTTTCTTAATGTGTGCCCTATCCATTTCCACTTTCTTTTTGTTATTTGGCAATTTATAGGTACCTCGTTCGTCAATCTCCGAATATCAGTATTGGTTATTGTTTTCGGCCAAAAGATGCGACAAATTATTCGCAGGCATTTATTTATAAAGACCTGTAGTCTCTGTACTATTACGCTTGTCGTCAGTCAGGTTTCGCTACCGTACAGAAGAGTTGATTTCACGCATGCGTTAAATATTCGAATCTTTGTCTTCTTCGAGATTTGGGGTGACCGCCAAGTTCTATTCAAGCGGCCAAAGGCTGATCTTGCCTTTTTCAGCCTTTTTGTCACATCTTCTTCCACGCCGCCGTCTATCGACATTATACTTCCTAAGTAGCAGAATGAGTTAACATATTGTATGCGTTGGTTTTGTATTAGAATGTGGTTATCGATTGTGTTGTTGATTCGCATTGCATGTGTTTTTGAAATGTTTATCTCTAATCCAACTTATTTTGCCAGTGTTGCCAGATCATTCACTTTGCTCTGCATGTCGTTAAAATTGTGTGACATGAGGCAAATATCGTCAGCGAAATCCAAATCTTCTAGATATTTTTGAAAGTCCCATACGATACCCCTTTTTTTCCTGCAGAGCTTTAACATAACTTCATCTAATACAACAGCAAATAGTAGAGGAGATAGTGGGCATCCTTGTTTCACTCCAGCGTTTGTCTGAACGGATTCACTGGTCATGCCATTATGCCGAACTTGTAGGGTAGTGTTGTTGTACATGGCTTTAATTATGTTTATCAACTTCATTGGTACCCCTTTTGCTGTTAGTGCAGCCCATATTGCACTTCGTCTTATGGAACCAAAAGCTTTTTCGAAGTCAATAAAAACTAAATACAATGGTGTGCGCCATTCAACCGATTGCTCTATTATAACGCGAAGAGTTTTGGTTTGGTCTACACAGTTACGATGGGGACGGAAACCAGCTTGTTCGTCTCGTAATGCCTTTTCAACATGCTGTAGTCGGTTGTTTATTATTATCGCAATGACCTTATATATTGTGTTAAGCAGTGCGATACCTCGTCAATTATCACACACAGTTAGGTCGTTCTTTTTCGGTAGTTTAATTATTGTACCTTTAGTCCAAGTACTAGGAAGTTCTTCATTAATCCAAGCATCACGTATTTCTGCAGCTATCATTGGGTTCATTTGAAGTATCTCTGGAGGGATTCCGTCTTCACCCGGCGTCTTGTTCTTTTTTATTTTTGAGATAGCACACTTAATTTCTTCGATGCTGGGGTGTTCTGTGGTTATTACGCTGTTGATTATTGTATGTGAATCGATATTCTGAGAGCTTTCCGGAATTTCATCATAAGTAATGTTGCTTATTTCCTCGTAATGTTGCTTATGTCTTCTGGTTTGTTCTTCAGTATTTGTCAGAAGCTGACCATCAGAGTCCTTTATAGCATGGTTACGATTCATATTTTGATTTGATAGACGATTTATTATCTGATGTAGCTCTTTCATGTTGTTTGACCCTGCAGCTGTTTCTGAATCACTGGCGATAGATTCTAAATACTTCCTTTTATCATTTCGGGCTGATCTCTTTACGGCTTTTGCCACTGCGCTGTATTGTGGTTTATAGTAGGGATTTTCAAGTTTTTGTTGTTTCAACTGATTTCTTTCTTGAATAAGTTTCCAGGTGTTATCGGATAACCATGATTTCCTTTCTGTCTTTTGTTTATAACCTATTTTATCTTTGGCAATATCCCTAACTACTGATTAACGGATATAATAAATACATGCAAACCCAATTTGACTGAGATCTATATGATAATTTGGATCTTATGGCAATTTGTATCGTTTTCATAGGGGTCATTTGTATGGAGACTAGGTCTGAACATGGACCGAATTTCACCAATTTCAACACCAATCATCCTGTGGCCTGCTGAAGCTTACATACCAAATTTCGTTAAATTATATTGATATTTGCGACCTGCAGTTTGATTATAAGGTTTACATGAACACACAGACGGACGGACGGACATCGCTAAATCGCCTCAGAAAATGATTCCGAGTCGATCTGTATAGTAAAAGATGGGTCTAGATCAAATATTTTTGGTAGTTACAAACAGCAGCACAAAGCCATTATACCCAAACCACATGGTGATATAGGGTATAAAAATCACAGACCCTGAAAGGAGGATGTGGATATAAACTTATTAATTACTGGCATGAGCAAAAAGCCTTTTCTAAAACAATTAGCGTATATTATCATCGCTGTCCTAGCCACATAAGCAACTGTATGGAGAGCTTTTTCTGCTCTCTGACTTATTTTGGATGACCAAGTGTATAACTTATCGGATGAAAAATTATGATCAATTATAAATCAATAAAAAGTAAAAACCCTTTAGTATTTATTTTTTCTACTGATTGCGCATATTTTATTTTCATAACCATGAATTAATAAACGAATATTTAAATATTAAATTTATGCCTTTTATTGTTTAATTCAGTTAAATTTATGAATGAAAAAGCACATAATTTTCATATTATAACAAAAAAAAATAAAACTATTTCTTTAACGACAACTGTTCTGGCCTAACTGTCTCAATTTATTTCTTATCAATAAGTAATACACAAAGACGAATAAAATATTTATTGAAATGTAATTATTATACATAATAAATTTTGTTTTTTTTCGTTGCCTATAACTGCTACAAATTTTGACAAGTTGGACAGTAAACTTATTGATCTATACGAATTGACCTTTGTGTGATCTTTACCTGGTTTAGGTATCATTGTAACAAGTGAAACTTTCCATTTTGGGGGAAAATGTTCAAGGCATATTATATTAGTCGGGGTAACTCCAAACGCATTTTATTACTGATCCCATCGATCCCCGATGCTATTTTTGGGCTTAAATCAACAATAGCCTTTTCGGCCTCTCGAATCTCAAAACGAAAGGACACTGCTCTATATGAAAAGTGACGTTCTTTGTATACAATAGTGACGAAATATAAAGGATGTTGGAAATGTCATTTAAACCAAAAGTCAATCAACCAACAAAATTTTCGCATTAATGTATTAATATACATAGATAAACCGGCTGACTCATTTGTGCTTTACATACAATCTCTTAACACACACATGCTTGGCTTTTTATTACTATTATTAAAATTTAAAGACTCGTTGTGCATTTATTTATAAATATAAAATAGATATATGTTGAAGATATTTTTTTATAACCACCACATTGTTTACAGGTTTCTGCACGCACAGATATTACAAATCTTAACCGTGTAATGGCAAATCCATCGATACCCATTAAATAAGTAACCTAAAAAAATGAAGGTGTATTCTGCCTAGCCAGAGCCATAAAATTATATATGAGCAACAACGCATCAATAGGCAAGTATTCCCTAATGGAAAATTGCGAATACCGTCTACTTGTTAAATGGCAACTTAAACGTCGGTCCCTTTTTATAGATAATTCCACACACGCAACTCCAAGCTTGCTTACGTTTTACTTTTTCGTACATTTATGTACGTGGTTTATGTGCCTTTTACAGTGGGGAATCATATTATTAGAGCCACAGGGTGAAAAACATAGATACCCGTAAATAAATATTGATAATATCAGCATATTTATTTTTGGCATTTTAATGCTGTGTTAATAATATTGGGGAAGCAAAATAGAAATTGTGGTATTTTTTAGAAATTATATATCATGCAATTATAAAATCACGATTTTTTAACTATGAAAAATTTCCAATATTAAACAGTCAATTTTTATTTAGTTTTTCCATAATATTAAACGATAAAAAGTGTTGACAAATTAAGGTAGGCCGACTATTCGACAGAATATACTAAGAGATTAGGGAAAGGTCTGCTGGCTGAGGTCAATAATAGATATACGAAATTATAATAGGCGTTGAGTACTTAGGCTCCATTGAACAAATGCATCCAAAAAAATGTAATTACGCCCCAAAAAATTTGTATCATGAAAGAGTGCCCCAATTTCTATGATTTTTGGGGCACTAGTTAATTTTTTGTTAATTTTTAATTTGTAAGTTTGGGCCTCAATTCATTCTTTTTTCTTTTGCAAGACGCAACAGCAGACATCATCCTCCTGCATTGGTGCTGAAACAGTGCTCTTCGACGCTAGCCAGTCCATTGGCCAACCTTTTCAGCCTTTCGTACCGTGCGGGAGTCTTTCCCTCTTTCTGGAACGTTGCTAATGTCCAACCAATCTCGGAAAAGGGTGTGGCTAATAACCCTGAAAATTACCGTCTAATTGCAATCTGCTCTGCGCTCTCAAAGGTGATGGAGAGCATGTTCAATTTTCATCTTGTGAACTACCTAGAGACCAACTAACTTCTCGATTATCGACAGTATGGCTTCCGTAGAAATCGTTCCACGGAAGACCTGTTAGCTCAGCTTTCTGACCGCTGGAGTCGATCCATTCGCAATTTTGGCGAAAGTAAAGTGGTTGCTCTGGATATTTCCAAGACATTCGATCTTGTGTGGCACGATTCATTGATTTCAAAGCTTATTGCATTTGGGGTCGGTAATGACTTATCTCGATTTATATCGAGCTTTCTTAGAGACTGAACAAAACGTGTTGTTATTGATGGGGTCCTATCTAATGAGTTTCAGCTTAATTCAGGGGTACCCCAAGTTTCCGCTCTTTTTCTTTCTCTTTTCCTTATCTTTCTCCACGACCTTCTTGGTCAAACTTTCAATTCTATATACTCTTTCGCAGATGACAGCAGCATTTGTCATTCATTTTCCTTTAAGAGTAGGCTAAGACTCTTGGAGTTTGGGGGCAAAAGGCAGAATATGAATGACACACTCAATTAAGACCTGTTAACAATCTCCAAGAGGGGTAACGCGAATAGGGTTGATTTTAATGGGCTGAAGGCTCAATGTTGTATGTTGACCGTATCCATGTATTCAACAGTGTCATCTGTATATATGGGTGGTACAGGTATTGAGGAGTCGGGTACCCTTGATGTTCTAGGCACGAGAATTCAATGTGATGTACGTTGGAACGAGCATATTTTTCAAGTCTAGAGAGAAGCATTCAAGTGTCTTGGTTTTCTAAAACGGTGTAAAAATTACTTCACTCCTTCTGATCTCCTTAAAATCTAAACCACTTACATCCTACCGAAAATAGAATACAACTCCCATATATGGGCAGGAGCTTCAAAGTCTATTTTGGAGCTACTGGACCGTGTGCAAAGGAGAGCGTTGGCGCTAATCAATTATAGTAGGGTATCCAACTTTATTGATTCATTGGAATGTGGGTTGTGTAGCACTGTTATATAGATATTACTATGGGAAATATTTTTCTGAGATTAGCAAACTTATTCCAAGTGCCGGAGTTTCGGTTCGCTCTACCCGCTTCTCTAGTAGATCACATCCGTTTGTAGTCTATTGTCAAGTTGACCGCACAACGCATTACAGAGAGAATTCGTTTATCAGTCGAACTAGGCGTATGTGGAATAAACTCCCCGCAGAGGCCTTTCTTGACAGTTATAATCTAATAAAATTTAAGTCAAATATCCGCAATAACTACTCCTCTTTCCTCCATCCCATTTTCCTGAACTCAACATAATGCACTGCATTTGTAGGGGGCTGGTTAATTTAAAAAAAAAAACTAAGCCTGGCAGCCACACCTGCGCCGCTCAGTTGTCGTTAACTTATTTGTAATCGACGCAAAACATATTTTTTGCGGATCATTCCGATATTTTACATTTTGATGGATAAGAGAAAACGCAAAAATGCTATAAAAGTTTTGCAAACATTGCAAGATATGCTAAGCGAGCTAAATGGTGCTGCTGCAAAAGAATACAGAATTTAAATGCATATAAATGGATAAAATAAAAATATGTGACAAATTTTGCGCGGAATGTTTCTTGGGGCGTAAGTTCATTATACCCTATACCACTATGTGGTTCGGGTATAATGACTTTGTGCTGCTGTTTGTAACTACCAAAATTATATGACCTAGACCCATCTTTTATTATACCGATCGAATCAGAACCACTATCTGATTCGATTTAACTATGTCCGTCCTTCCGTCCGTCTATGTGTCCATGTAAAGATTGTAATCAAACTGCAGGTCCCCAATATGAATATATGTTGACGATATTTGGTATATAAGCTTTTATCGGCCATAGGATGAACGCTATTGAAATTGATGAGAATCGGTTCATGTTCAGACCTAGCCCTCATTCAAATGTCCCCTATGAAATCAACATAAATTGCCATAAGATCCAAATTATCATATAAATCTTAGTCAAATTGGGTTTGTATGTGCTTATTAGATTCATTAATCAGTAGTACAAAAATGATCGATATGGGACAACTCTTAGTCATAGGCCCCATGTAGAGCAGCTTCCCGTTCTTCACTTAAATCTATCAAAAAACAAAAATATTGCACTAATTCTTCTCAAATTTTGTTTGTATATATTTTTGTAAAATACAAGAGACTTTACCAAGCATGGTCAGGATCGGTCCATTTTGGGCCTATTCCCCATATAGATATAGCATCCAATATGAACTTTTTCATATCTGCAGTCAAAAAAATTAATTAAAATCCCATTCAAATTTGGTTTATGCTTATTTTCTATGTTCACTTAGTTGGGCCTGAGAGATAGGGTCTCTCGACGCATGGTATAGGGTATCGTATAGTAGGTCTAGAACGACTATAATTCTCTTACTTATTTTTTATTCGGTTTGTTCTTTTTTTGGTGCCTTTTTTTAAGGTTTTGGGGCTTTTGTTTATCGCGAGCTTACGCCCCAATTTTTAGGGCATTTGTGCAGTTCGCAGTGCCGAGAGCAATAGTAAATAAGTTACATGGATGAGATAAAACACCCCCTCGAACTCAGAGGGCTCTTGACCGATCTTGTTGAAAAATTGTGCCTTAACTACTACAATAGGACTAACCTTGATGCAAATTTCATCCCAAGAGGGAGACATCGGTTTCAAAATTTTGGTCACTTGACATAAAACCCCCCATATCAATAACATAATATAAAAATTGTAAATATTGTACATACAACCCTAAATATACATAAATAGGATCTGTATATAACTATTTATAGTATCAGTTTATTAAGCCTTCTGAAACTTTGACATTTATGAACCGATTGACTTAAGAACACATGTTATTGAGACCTCAATTCCGTAAATTTTTTACTTTATATAGCTTTACGTCAAAAAATATCGTATATGAGTACGCGACCGATCTCCCTGCAAGACGTTCTAATGAACTGGTTGAAGCGGTAGGACAGAAATCGGATGAGTCGTATAATCACCGTGTTTGGTATTTTGTGGTCAGTGGTTCTGCGGGACATATTCATGGATGATTTGCATTTTTTTTCGTATGGAGTGCAATTGGCGCACATTGTTTGAAATATGTACAAATAGTTGGTTGCCACTGATGCCGACTTTGGGAAACAAATTTTAATGGCCGGCGAGGCCCAATTACAAGCTTATTTGCCGCCGTTATGCAACGAAGAGTACACAGGAAAAACCATTGCATGACCAAAAACTGAATTTTGGGTCGGTATTTGCGTCAACAGGATCATTCGGCCATTTTTATTCAGAGAAGGCGAAAAAGTCGATGGGAAATGAAATCGGTGGATATTGACGTGCTGTGCACCGGACCACATAGCAAATCAAACAATGGGGTTTCTGCAACAAAAACTCTCCGGTCGTGTGATGTCGAAAAAAAAGCGACATTGACTGGCCACTTTAATCTCCAGATCCGACAAACCACATTTCCTTTTGTGGGGTTCTTTGAAAACCAAAAAAAAAAAGAAAAATTTATATATATTAAATTTTTTAAGTTTATACTCTATATGGAAAATTAGAAAAACTCCACAACTTTTGGTTTGGGCGATTTTTGCGTCATATATCACCATATTCAATGGATAAATTATAATTTAAGAACACGTATACAACAAGACATAAATTAGAGAAATTTTTCGAACGCTAACGGAAAACCAAAAAAAAAATATCGAAACACAAAGTTTTTATAAATTTTTATTTTTTTTGTGATTTTGATCATAATATGTCAATAACTATAAGATTTATTTAAATAATTTTTGAATTGTTTACGGTCACTTTAGTGTTATTGGAAACAATAAAAATTATACAAAACAAGTAAGAAAATTATAGTCGGTCTAGACCGACTATACGATACCCTATACCATGCGTTTAGAGACCCTATCTCTCAGGCCCATCTAACTGGATATAGAAAATAAGCATAAACCTAATTTGAGTGGGATTTTTATCAATTTTTTTATCTGCAAATATGAAAAAGATTATATCGGATGCTATATTTGTATGGGGACTAGGCCCAAAAATGGACCGATCCAGACCATGTTTGGTAAAGTCTCTTGTATTTTGCAAAAATATAAACAAACAAAATTTGAAAAGTATCCGTGCAATGTTTTTGTTTTTTGATAGATTTAAGTGAAGATCGGGAAGCAGCTCTATATGGGGCCTATGACTTAGAGTTGTCCCATAGGGATAATTTTTGAGCTACTGATTAATGGATGAAATAAACACATGCAAACCCAATTTGACTAAGATTTATATGATAATTTTGATCTTATGGCAATTCATGTTGATTTCATAGGGGTCATTTGTATGGGGGCAAGGTCTGAACATAGACCGGTTATGTTTAGAGACTCTATCTCTCAGGCCAATCTAACTGGATATAGAAAATAAGCATAAACCAAATTTGAGTGGGATTTTTATCAATTTTTTTATCTGCAGATATGAAAACGATTATATCGGATGCTATATTTGTATGGGGACCAGGCCCAAAAATGGACCGATCCAGACCATGTTTGGTAAAGTCTCTTGTACTTTGCAAAAATATATACAAACAAAATTTGAAAAGTGTCCGTGCAATATTTTTGTTTTTTGATAGATTTAATTGAAGATCGAGAAGCAGCGCTATATGGGGCCTATGACTAACAGTTGTACCATAGGAATAATTTTTGAACTACTGATTATTGGATGTAATAAACACATACAAACCCAATTTGACTAAGATTTATATGATACTTTGGATCTTATGGCAATTTATGTTGATTTAATAGGGGTCATTTGTATGGGGAACATAGACCGATTCTCACCAGTTTCAAAAGCTTTCATCCCATGGCCGATAAAAGCTTATATACCAAATTTTATCAAAATATATTCATATTTGCGACCTGCAGTTTGATTACAAGCTTTACATGGACACACAGACGGACGGACGGACGGACGGACATCGTTAAATCGAATCAGATAGTGATTCGATCGATAAAATAAAAGATGGGTCTAGGTCAAATATTTTTGGTAGTTACAAACAGCGGCACAAAGTCATTATACCCAAACCACATAGTGGTATAGGGTATAAAAATATGTTATATGACTTTGTTTAAAATTCACAAAGAAAAAAATAAATTTTTCGGCCCCTAAATGTGATAAAATCTAAGAAATATTTTCGACCTTTAAGAAATATTCAAAACTTTGTACCTCTATCTCTGACAGTTCCTGAAATATTGCGGCATGGCAAGAGAAAAATCTACAAAAATCTCAATAAATCTCAATAATTGTGATTGTCTTAAAAAAATTTGTTAGCTTATAGCTCTTATCAAAAACTTCATGAAATCATTATTAACAACATATCCCTGACTTTCATTTTCCAAAGTTCAAATTTCTTTATATATTGCATTATGAAAATTTAGTTATGAAATATTTGAAAAGATAATATTTTTTTTTCTAAATATATGTTGTTGCTGCTTTTCTTCTCTAAACCTGTGCTAAAATCCAAAAGTGAGCTTTTATTAGTTCCTGAGATATAAATAAAACAATAAAATTTAATGGATTTTTTTATGGGGTGATTTTATGGTTTTTTTAATTGGTTAACCATTTCGGTTTGCAACTAATAAATCAGTTTAAAAAAAATAAACTGGAATAGTGGTTAAATAACTTTTGTTTTTAATGCATGAAAAATCGAATATAAATGTTTATAATTTAATTTTTTGTACTGAATTGTATGCATGTCTTTGTATTCTTATTTAAAACTGAGGAACTAGTAAGAACTCAATAAATTTAGCACATGTGAAGCAAAGATCAACAACAATATATATTTTTTTAAAAACATCACGTTTTAATATAATTCATCATTAATTTCTATATCACTCAGCTGCATCATATTTTTTATAATTGTTAAATATGAATTGCACAAACTACTGGCCTTCGATATTTGCAAAACAAATTCATTTAAATGCGAATTTAATACCCTTCCAATGACACCTTGACACATCTTAGTGATTTTTATATCACCTTTTGGTGCCTTCGTACAAGAAACTATAAAAGTCAGTGGTGAAATTTTTGGAATATTTCTTAGTGGAGCAACATTTGTTCTTAACCTTTTGTTACAATATAAACAGAAGAATTTGTATTTTTATAAATACATACATACATACATAAATACACATATACATACATATAGATTGATATATAAAATGTTAGAAATTTATTACCCACATAATTATTTGAGGCAATTCAAAAACATACAAATAATTCTGCAAAAGGTGCTGCCTATTAACACATATTTTTTTTCATAAATTCTATCTTTGTGAATAAAGGCGTTATTTTTAGAAAACTAATATAAAGTGTAGATCTAGACTCTAGACCGTAAGAGATGGGGATATAGTAAGTGGTGGAATGGAAAAAATCCTAACACTTGTTTTTCCTTTTAAATTTTTTCGCAAGCATTATTTTAATTTTTTTTTTATCGAGTTGCCTTTGAAGAGTATGCAGGTAATTACGTTTAGTAACAAGCCTGTTCTTTTGTTGTTGGCTTCATTGAAATGAGTAACAGAAAAGAAGCACGTGCTAAAACTATTAAATATTTTAAACAAAATCCAACTTGGTCCCACAATAAGTTGACCGAGAAGTCAAGGGTCTGCCATCAAATTATCTCAAATGAATCAAGAGAAATTGGCCATTAATAGGAAACTGGTTCGGACCAAAAGATGTGTCCACATGATGTTTGTCAAGCCAAGGAACTAGAAATCATATTGAAAAAAGTATCCAACACATCTGGTACAAAAGTAGCCAGTTAAGCTTAGTGCTCGGACTATTTAATACAATGGCAGATTATTCTCAGCTTCCGGGGGAAAATCTAAATGGTGCTAATATTTGAGGAAATGTCGAATATAAGTTTAGGATCCAAAATCAGGCGAAATTTGCAAAGTCCCTAGTATAGTAAACAACATGCAGTTGCGGCAAAGAAGATAAAGTATTTTTTACATCGGGCTCTAAAAATGTCGAAAATTATATTAAGGAGTATTTGCAGAGAATACTACTCTGCTTCATAAGACAACACAATGTGTTCGCATATTTTTGGCCTGATTTGGCATCTTGTCACTACGGTAAAAAATGATTTGAGTGGCTTCCATACCAAGAGAGCCAAATCTTTTAAACTGTCCGGGACTAAGGCCAGTGAAGAAATATTGAGTTCTCGTGAAAGGCTAATAGAAGACTATGAAAAGTGCTACAAAACGGAGATGGACTAACTGTTCCTGGAAAGTGAAAAAATTCACTATAGAATCCCTAATGGAATAGTTTCTGGAGAAGGTCTATAAGTTCATAAGTAATTTTTAGAACTATAAAAATTTAATTTTTTTTAATATAATCGAAATTAAATCTTAAAAAAAATCAAAACACTAGGTGTACTGGTTTCCTTATCATTACATTTTATGTAAGTTAAAATTTCTTCGATCTCACTCCTAACATAGACGATTCTGTTAACTTTTTTATATAGATCATAAAAAATCCTATTCAAAAAAAATTTTCCTGCCTGTAACAGAGTGTGTCTACATAAAATATTATCAATAGATGTTTCCTTGAACCCTAAACGTAGTACTCAAACCTGATCAATAGTTCGGAAGATGTATATATGTATATTGGGGTGAGAGCGGTTTGTATGAAAAAAAATTTTGCTCGAATTTTGAGGTGTGCGGTCTCCCGCACAATGTGAACCAAATCGGACTATGCTTTCTGACGCGCATTAAGTTCAAAGTTCAAATATGTATGTATATGTAAAAATTATCAAAAAAATAATTTTTCACAAAAATTTTGTTACTAATAATTGCGTTTAATTAAATTGAAAAATAAACCGTAATCGAGAGTAAATTATCTTTCTAACAAAACAACAAATACATTAAATTTGTTTTATTTAAAAAAATTCTGATGAAGAAAATATTTATAGATTTTCATAAAGAGTCAATTTGATATCAAGAGTACCCCATGGGTTAATTTCAGAAAATAAGTCGAGAATATTATTTTTTGGAATTTTTAAAATATTATTATTAACAAGTTCTATCTCCTTAAATTTGACTTTTGACAGAGAGTTTATGGTGCTTCAATTTAACCTTAATTTACAAGATTGAGAACATATAACAAGTAGTATAATATTTTTATAAAAGATATTTGAAATATGGAAACACCAAAAGGATGTAGCCTAAAAGTTTAAAAAGTATGAAAAATCAAATTTTTCTCCAAATCCGCTGAAATAACAAGTAAGAAAATTATAGTCGGTCTAGACCGACTATACGATACCCTATACCATGCGTTTAGAGACCCTATCTCTTAGGCCCAACTAACTGGACATAGAAAATAAGCAAAAACCAAATTTGAGTGGGATTATTATTAATTTGTTTGGCTGCAGATATATAAGAACTTGGTCCAAAAATGGACCGAACCTGATCATGTTTGGTAAAGTCTCTTGTATTTAGCAAAAATATATGCAAACAAAATTTGAGAAGAATCAGTGCAATATTTTTGTTTTTTAATAGATTTAAGTGAAGATGGGGAAGTAGCTCTATATGGGGTCAAAGGACCATTTTTGGACTACTCATTTATGGATGTAATGAACGTATACAAACCCAATTTGAGTAAGATCTATATGACAATTTGGATCTTATGGCAATTTATGTCGATTTCATATGGGTAATTTGTATGGGGGCTAGGTCTGAACATGGACCGATTCTCACCAATTTTAATAGCGTTCATCCCATGGCCGATAAAAGCTTATATACCAAATTTCATCAAAATATATTCATATTTGCGACCTGCAGTGTGATAACAAGGTTTACATGCACACACAGACGGACGGACGGATGGACGGACAGACGGACGGACATTGTTAAATCAACTCAGAAAGCGATTCTGATTCGATCGGTATAATTAAAGATGGGTCTAGGTCAAATATTTTTGGTTGTTACAAACAGCAGCACAAAGTCATTATACCCAAACCACATAGTGGTATAGGGTATAAAAACGCTGCCCTTGCCAAATTAAGAACAGAATACCTACAATATTTGGTATGTTTAATCACATATATCTTGTTAATACCATCTTAAAGCCCAATTGTTGAGTTCGGTAAATTTCTTGAACAAAATTTTTGAAAAAGTGAAATTGGAGATTTTAAAATAGTGCTAAAAAATACTTACCGCTTTGATATTAATTTAGAACGGTATAACAATAGACGACATGCAAAATACTTTACATAAGATCAGCTTGGGATCAGAAAAATGCATTAATGTTGTTCTTGTAAATTATTTCAATGTCTTTAAAAATGTGAGCTCGATTTTCTTAATCAAGTGGGCTGCGGCGCATTTATTGCCCGGAGGACTTGATATACCTTGGCTGTTTTTTAGCCGATAATAGATTTTTTTGTTTCTTTAGAAAGACAATTTACTCTAGATTGTGGATTATTATTCAATTTAAATCAAAAAATTATTCTTTTTATATAATTTTTACATATAAATGCATATATTAACTTTGAGCTCAATGCGCGTCCAGAAAGCATTATCCGATTTGGCTCAAATTTTGCGCACTAAAGATCCAGTGTCATAATAATCCGACCCGCACGTCTTGAAATTCCAAAAAAAAAATGGCTGTCACCCTAATCTATATACACTGAACTACATATAGTTCAAGCACAATGTTTACATGAACACAAAAACGAACGGATGCAACGGTCTCTAGTCGGAAAATGGTCAGATCCCAATCATTCTGACTGTAATCACAAAACAAACAAATGAAAGTATAAGGACTAAGTGCGATCGGGCACCAATTTCAACAGCGATCGTTTTTTAGCCTTAAATATAAGAGAGATATACTGATCCTAAGTTACATATCACATTTTAGATAATACTTTTACATCTACCCCACACAGGAAGTATAAAATGTTTGCGCTTTTTTTTTTTTTTTCAAGTTTATTTACAATCTATAATATTAATAGGCTAGGCGATTTTTTGTTACCGATTTTTTGTTACCGATTTTTTGTTCTGCCGTTTTATCCCGCTTTTGACCAAACGTATATTTTTTAAAAAGTATTTCGCTTTAGCTGTTCCCCAGATTTACAGATATTTTAATTTTTTCTTTATTTTGAGTAAATTGCATTTAAAGTTGCTACTAACGCATACATAAAATTTTACAAATGCTATGTGTGTGTTTATTAAATTTGTTAATGAGTTTGACATCTTCATTCACAATAATAATGAACCAAAAAAGTGTTGGTTTGTGACTTGGCTAAGTTAAAAGTTGCCTAGAAATTACTATAATAAACAACTAGTAATAATAACATTTTGAATATACAATGTCCCTTAATCGAGCGCTCGAATATTATTAAAATAATAAAAATTTAGGTTTTACAATTTATATAATTTTCTTTATTTTAAATGAATAATAGATAATTGATTTTTACAATGAAAGATTTTTTAAAAAACATTGCTTTTATAACAGAGGAACTAGTCAAGGATTAAAATAAAAAAAATGCAGGGGATATCCCAAATTATACAGGTAGCCACCAAAATGTCTTGGTATTTAATTTTTTTTATAAATTTTAAATCTGCGTTTGATATGCTGGTATCATATTTTATATTTATATATTCTGTATTGCAATTTACTGGTTTTATATTGAATGTTTGCGTTATATAAAGCAAAAAATACGGTTTGATTTGTTTCAATAGTTTTTTTTTTTTTTTTTTTTTTTTTGATAAAAACTTAAATTCATATACCATTTTTAAATTAAAGCATTTCTATTAGTTACGAAGACTCACTCTAACTTATTTATAGTGCTACGATTTTCTTTTTTGTTTTTCAAATGGATGTTCCGACACAGCAATCCAACAAAACCGCTATTTATTATTCAAGGTAGAACTAAAATGACTTGAATATAAATTGTAAATAATACCTTACACTTACCAAATGTTGATAGATGTAAAATATTGGGATGATTGTAAAAGAAAAGAAAAAATAACAAATAATAAAAACTACTATAAATGGATTATATTTCCGTTAATTATGAACTTGTATTTAAAGTCAAAAAGTCGTTTGAAAATTATTTAACAAATATATTAATAAAGGGTGATTTTTTTTAGCTATTATCTTTTGGGCAACACTGCTTTAAACAGCTGACGCACGTTTCGTGTTTTGTTTCATTGTCAAACATCTTCAGTTTGGTCTATAATTTAACCATGAATCGTTTTACAAACGAACAACCTTGCAAGTTATTGAATTTTATTATTAAAGTGAGTGCTCTGTTAAGAAAGTTCATCGCGCGCTTCTTCCATTTTATGGTCAGTTTAATCGACCCACTGAAGCGGCTATTCAGGCTATTGTGACTAAATTTCGCACCAAATTTACATTGTTGGACATTAAGCTACCAACACGCTTACGTAGAGTGCGAAATGAAGAAAATATCGCAGCTGTATCGGCCAGTGTTAATGATGACCATCAATTATCGATTCGTCGCCGTTCGCAGCAATTGGGCCTCTGTTACTCAACAACGTGGATGATATCCAACTTTTTTTTGCCATAAATGCAAGAGCTTGACTTGCATGACATGTGGATTCAACAAGACGGTGCCACATGCCACACAGCACGCGCAACAATGGACTTATTGAGAGGCGAGTTCGGTGAACATTTTATTTCACGTTCGGGACCGGTCAATTGGCCGCCTAGATCGTGCGATTTAACGCCTTTAGACTATTTTTTGTGGGGCTATGTTAAAGCTCATGTCTATACAGACAATCCCGCTTCAATTGACGCATTGGAAGACAACATTGTAGCATTTATTCGTGAGATACCGGCCGAAATGTTGGAAAGAGTATGCCAAAATTGGAGTAAGCGGATGGACCGTTCGAGGCTCAGTCACGGTCAACATTTGCATGAAATAATCTTCAAACATTAAATTATATGGACCGTACTATCGATTCAAATAAAGATTTCATGCATTTTTCTGAATTTTATGTGTTTTTTTTTGAAAACTTTCCTATAGCTCTTAAAAAATCACCCTTTACAAGTCCGGTTTTAAGCCAGTTTCAGCCAGATTTTCTACTATAAAGAAACATGCTTTTTCTATAAGTTACTTGTTTCTAAATTCTATTTTGTTAAACATTATTTATTTATCCATTTATTTATTGTGCTTTTCTGTCCAACAATAAAAATTAGTCTTATAATTACAGTACAGGATTAATTAATTAAGAGCATACACTGTGCTTATATGAATAAAATTAATTACATATATTAATAATTTATGAAATAAAATAACAAAAAAAGATAACAAAATATAAAAATTTCAAAGAGTTTGCTATGCAAAATAACAAAACTTGATTTTTTCAAAATTTCGGGTTGCGTGTTAGTTGATATGTTTGCGGAAGTACATAACAAAGAAGAACTCCGTGCACAAGGAACGTAGAAAACTTTTAGTAATAACTGTCGCTGTCTAGCTTACAAGTGTTGGATTGTACTTTCTGTTGTTGTACAAAGCAACGGGAAAAAGATGATGAAATTTTAGAAGAAATTTGTTGTTGTACAAAACAACGAACAAATTTGACGCAATTTTTGTTTATTTTAGTTTGTATACATGCGATTAATTTTTTCCGTGAATCTTATAGGTCCCAATAAATGTAAAAAAATAAAAGATTTACAAGCTCTAAAACCCTACTTGGTTGGATAGGACGAGTTTTATGACAATATTTTTCAATGGCCCACCACGGACACAGAATGTACTATAGAGCGAGTGTATGAGGACGAATGGTCATTCCAAAAAAAAAATATGTATATAAGAAAATGATACTTAACTCTTTATAAAGTTAATTTTGTATTTTATTCTTGAAGTGGCTAATAAAATTAGAATATTTCGTACGACATTTACAATAGTGATGGTTGTTTGCTACAGAAACTAGTCATGTACAAAATTTATAATTTTTTTTACAACCGTGTTAATATAGATAAAAAAAAAGTTATATGTTTATTAAACAGTTACATATATGGTTAACTTTTATAGGAAAATATATAAATTTTATATAAATAAATTTTTACTTTCTTGGAGGTTTTCTTTAATTTACTCAAAATCAATAATTTGTTGCTTGACTGGTTTTTGAAATTAACGACTCATCGTGTCGATTAAAAAAATTATCAAATTATTTAAAATCATTAATAAGTGTTTTAATAAAATTGACTATATATTTATTTGAGTATATTAAATAATGTGAACAAATTTTCTGATTGATTCAATAAAAACTTAAATTGAAATTTTTTAAATATTGTTAAAATTTTTGCTCATGTCAATTAATCATTTTATAGAAAGACATCAAATCATTGACATAAATTTTTTTATTGAACTGACAATTTTTGTATGCGAATGAAAATCAACGATACTTTTAATTGAGTTCATAAATTTCGTTATTGAAACTAGTTTTAAGTTTTCTCTGTGCAGATGCCTACAATCTATATTTATTTTGGAAACATATCATGGCTCATTACGTAAATCGCTCCAGTACTAATTGTAACCATACGGACGGTCTAAGTTACATTTTTTCATCGGTAAAAGATATATGTAAAAAAAATTTTTCCTAAACATGTTGTCTACAGGGTGCAAAAATTTATTTAGCTTGGTAGAGTCCGAACTCATAAAATTTTTAGCGGAAGACAAACGTATTTTTTGGTGTATTGGCACTGAGAAACATTTGGACCACATTCGTGAGCTTTTGGCTTGACAGATTTCGCTTACTGGTTGGCGCTTGTAAAAATCCTTATAATTTGAATTTTCTTCCTGACTGTTTTTTTATTGTGTCCGCAATTTGAAGGGCACTTTACAAAATTCCGCGAAAACTAACAACTTCTTCCTAGAAAACGCTAATTATGCCTTTTCGAACTTCGGACAAGAAACAAACGCATGGAAGTTCGAAAATATGATAAATATAATAAAAATATAAAGATCGATCGATTCAGAATCACTTTCTGAGCCGATTTAGTAGTGTCCGTCCGTCCGCCGGTTCATTCCTGTGTCCATGTAAACCTTGCGATCTACAATCTACAGATGGCAAATATGAATATGAATACATTTTGATGACATTTGGTGCCATTAGCCTTTTGCGGACATTGCATAAATGCTATTGAAATTAATAAAAAATATCTGCAGGAAAACAAATTAATAAAAATGTCTTTTAAATCGGTTTATACTAAGACGAACCTGAAACTCCCTCTCTAAACACATGGCATATGCTGTCGAATAATCGGTCTAACCAAAAATAATTTTCTCACCTGTTAATATTACGTGTTTAATTATTCACCATCCAAAAAAACAAAAATATTTGTAGTAATGGTATATAAAACACCAAATTATAAAATCGTAATCAGTTTCTTTAAATTACACCAATTCGAAAATGTAAGTCAAATGATCCGTTACCTTTATATTTACTTAGCTAGCAGATAGGAAGCCAGCTGATTGTCTCTTAGTTGTTTTTCTACATAGCATTGGTAGCTCAAGGTACACAACAATGACAGACCCAGTAAGTGAAAACCATTAGAGCATGCATGATATTTCAAACAAATTCATTTATTTCTAGAAAATATTTTTGCACTCTTCAAGCAGACTACTTTACCCAATTTAATTATTTTTTACAATATTGTTTCAAAAGATATTTTCTTACCTCTTGTTTGTATACGTGATACAATGCAAAATAAATTTAATTATTTTTTGTAGAACAATCTTACATTGTTTGATTTTTCTACAACAATGTTATGTTTTTTATGTACTTGAAATAGTTTTGAAGTGTTTGAAAAGCAATTTTCTGTATTTGTAATATGTAAATTTACAATTGAAATTGAATTCTTACAAATTGATGTGATATTCTTTAATTCGGTTTGATATCTATTTTTAGTAACCATAAGTTTCAGTAAATGTTTTCTTCAGTATATTTTCCCCAGTAGTTATTTATGCTTTAAACACCCACATATACACTTACATCCATCCTCATATATACATGCGTTTGGCAGTTAAAGCAATCAATTTCAATTTATGGTGTGTGTCGTGGATTTGTTTGGTAATAACTTATGGCGATATTGTCTTAAATTTCTTACAACCGTATAAATAAACAGATGCTCAAACCAATATCTTACCCTTGGTTTCGAATTTTCCATTACTCTTACAGTGTGTGTTAATATTAAACAACAAAGTAGGAAACAACTTAACAATATCTGTTTCAAAACTCTCTAGCCGAAGTTTTATTAAGTTCAATCATAATATAAAAAACTTTAGCATGGATCACATAATTCCTGCCTCAGCGTTAGTTAAAAGAAAAAATTTAATATTTATTGTAAACACTAAAAAAAATATTCTTAAAATAAAGCTTTTGAATATATAAAGCTAGGATGTGGCAATTTAATGGTCCACTCAAGGCCATATATAGCGAGCACACCTCTGTGTTTAATCATTGTATAAAAATCTTATTTAGTGGAATATGTCATACTAATATCGCCTTCTTTTATAGGTGCGCTGTACCCTTAATTAATTCTTACAAACTTTATTTTCGAAGTGTTGGTTTATGACTATTATAAATATATTAATATTAAATTTAATCACGATATGTACTTTTATAATGAAGTGAATCTCATAGAAGACATTTTAATGGACGCTGTGCAGACATGCACAAAAGTTCAGCAGTTTCAATTTGCTTCAAAATATATTTTCATTTGGTTACATTTGCGAAAAGGGGCCTCAAAACCGGACCGAAATGTTGGGAAAACAGTTAACAGTATTATATATGAGATCATCTATTTATAAGCAAAGAATGGGTCGGAATCATAGTAAACCTAGACTCGTTACATGATTCCCTTCAAGAAAGGTATGTAGGTCCAACTAATTGGGTTTAGAAAATAAGCATAAACCAAATTTGAGTGGCACTGTTATTCAATTTTTCTTGTGTCTACGGATATGAAAAACTTCATATCTCAAATTGATCGAAAAATCAACCGATCTGGACCATATTTTGTAGAATCACATACTTTTTGCAAAAACATATACATACAAAATATGAGAAAAAATCTGTGGAATATTTTTGTTTTTTGACAGATTTAAGTGAAGCCCAGTAAGCAGCTTTATATGGAGGTATGACTAAGAATTGTTCTGATTACTGGATGTAGTAAACATACATACACCCAATTTGATCGAGATCTATAGGATAATCTGGTTGTTATGGCAATTTAATTCGATCTCATTGTATAAGGACAAGGTCTGGGCATGCACCGCTTTTCACTAATTTCAATAGCGTTCGTCGCATGGCGTACCCAAACATATATAACAAATCTTTTTGAAATATATTAATATTTTCGACCTGTAGTTTGATTACAAAGTTTACATGGACACACAGGCGGACAGACGGACGGACGGATAATTGAACATCTATAAATCTGCTGAGAAAACTATTCTGAATCGATCAGTGAAATAAAAGATGGGTCTACGTCAAATATTTTTAGTAGTGACAAATTCAGTACAAACTAAGTGGTCAGGGCATAAATATTAAATACTCACAAAAGTCAACTTCCTAACAGTTATCTTTAAAATTAGCTTACTTACAAGCAGCGATGCCAACTCTCTTCGAATAAAAAAACGATAAATTATAATGAAACGAAAATCGCTAGTAATTTATCCGTTTTGCCAATTTATTTGAATTTTTGTGTTTTTAAAATGTGTTTTATAAATGTAATGAAACAATGTTTACTACAGTTTTTTCCCGACGTTTCGTCAACATCTTCTGGGAATCGTCTATTAATTAAAATTATACAAATATAATATTTTACAAAATAATATTTCATTACAGCTTACAATATGTTTTTACATTTAAAATGCAGTTTTTACATTTAACATTTAACATAAAACATATATCAACATAAACTTAGAACTTTTAAACACATATTAACACATTTATATTGTTGGTGTCCTCTTTCAAATTCATGGTTCGTTTAATATTCTGCTGAATGTATATTCCTTAGTGTCCCCTTTTCTTTCAATGTTTTACTTGTCTAGTATCCTGATTTTTTCGAAATCCGTTACACTAGGTAACTGGCTATCCGGAAGGAAAACTGTGCTATCTTTTTGTTTGGATTTTTCAAATGGGCGTGGCATCTCCCATATAAAGTAATTTGTTATCATCTTATTTTGATATATAATATCTGGAGTAGTACGACAGCATGAGTTCTGAAACTATGTACATGTACATATTAAACTAATTTGAAGATTTGCGGAAAATGGTGGGCGTGGCACCCACCATACAAATTAAATATTTAATGTCATATATCTGGAGAACTATATTAATGAAAGCTTTGGGACTTTGTTGAGTTCATATGTTATTAATGGGATTAGTTGCCAAAAAAAAAAAATGAACGGGATCGGACCAATGGGCGTAACACATCCTATACAAAAAATATGAAGTAGTGTGAAAATGACGGTCTTGAAACTTTTAACAAGTACACTAATTTCCACTGTGAGTAGCCGTGGAAAATGTGGGCCGGGTCTCCAAAATAAAAAATCGAAAATCGCGAAAAACAAAAATCGCCAAAATCAAAAATCGCCAAAATTAAAAATGGCAAAAACCAAAAATCTCCAAAATCAAAAAACACAAAAAACAAAAATCGTCCAAGTCAGAAATCACCAAAACCGAAAATCGCGAATAACAAAAATCGCCATAATCAAAAATCGCCAAAGCAAAAATCTCCAAAATCAAAAATCACAAAAAACGAAATTCGCTAAAGCTAAAAATGCCAAAACCAAAAAAAGGCAAAATCAGAAATCGCCAAAATCAAAAATCGTAAAAAACAAAAATCGCCAAAAACAAAAATACCGAAAAAAAAAAACAAAAATCGCATGGTCAAAGATCGCTATAATCAAAAACCACGAACATAAAAATCGCCAAATCGAATAAATCAAAAATTGCCAAAACAGAAAATCGCGAAGAACAAAATTCGCAAGAAACAAATCACGTCCAGATTAAAAATCGCCAAAAATGAAAATCGTGAATAACAAAAATCGCAAAAAAAAAAATCGAAAAACTGCAAAAATCAAGACGCGTAATATCAAAAATCGAAAAAAACAATAATGTCAAAGTCAAAAATCTCAAAAAAAAAATCTCCAGAAACAAAAATCTCCAAAAAAAAAAAAAAAAAGAACAAAATAATTTTCTACAAAATGTATTCCCAGTTTTTTATATCATTACGATGGGTGTAGCGAAGCGCATCGGGTTACAGCTAGTAAAAATATTAAAAATGTGAAAATTTTTATTACAAGAATAAGCGCTTTGTTTTATTATTCATGTGCAGGCCATAATATTGCTTTAAATATAAAATTATGATATTTTTATATGTTTAAAGTGAATAGTTTTAGGAGAAAATTCGACCTTTTAGTCCATATTGAATATGTATTAAGGAATGAAAGGAAATATGTGTTTAATAATTTTAATAACTTCTATGCACTAAACATTTTTTCCACTTCATCTTAACTTTTTTTTCGTTGTCTGACCTTCTGAATTTATACACTTCAATCCAAATTAAATCAGTTAACTTTTTTTTTTTTTGAAAATGCTATAAAAAAAAACTACTGAATGTTATCTCAAATTTATTTTTTATTTGAAAGCACAATCCTTCCGGTTAATAATGGAAAATAATTTCATTCAAATGGCTGCCTCGGCTGGCCATGCAGTAGCCTACACGATCGGTCCAATTTTTAAGCACATTCCCGATTTTGTGCGGCTGTATTTCACCAATGGCTTCACGAACATTGTCCTTTAAAGCGTCAATTGTCTCTGGCTTCTTATCTTTGAGGGCACCCCACAAATGATAGTCCAACGGTGTCAAATCGCAGCTCCGAGGTGGCCAAACGACATCAGCTCTGCGGCTGATAATGCGATCTTCAAAAACATAACGCAAAACATCGAGTGTAGCTTCGGCTGTGTGACACGTAGCGCCGTCCTGTTGAAACCAAATGTTGCCAATATCCTCCTCTTCAATTTTTGTGAATAAAAATTCGTTCAACATGGCCCGATAACGATCGCCATTGACTGTAACGGCCACTCCTTGCTCATCATCGGTGGTGCATCGGCTTTTCAATGTATGCGTGCGGGTTTTCTGTGCCCCAAATGTGACAATTTTGCTTGTTTACATACCCGCCAAGATCAAAATGAGCTTCATCTGAAAGGATGATTTTTTTTGGCAAAATCGGCATCTTCTGTAAGTCGATCGCAGGCCCACTTAGCGAAGCGAAAACGCATTGGATGGTCAGTTGGCTTCAACTCCTGAACCAATTGGACTTTGTATGGCGTCATAGCAGGTCTTTATGCAAAATTCGTCTCAATGATGCCTCCGAAATGTTCTATTCTTGAGAACGACGGTGAATTGATGATGATGGTGCTTCACGCACACTTTCTGCCACAGCAGCAATATTCTCGGGTGTACGCACTGTTTTTGGCTTTTTACGCTTTGGTTTATCGATGAGGATGCCAGTTTCTTTCACTTTTTTCACAAGATAACGAACATACTGAGCATGACGGAGCTGACGGTGCTTCTCTTCTTCCAAAATCCGTACGCAATTTTCGCACACATTCTGCAACATTACCATGATTTTCAAAGTAATGTCGCAATATTTCCCAGCGTTGTTCAAGCGTATACACAACCATATTCGTTCAGCGGAAGGATAAAACTAATTAGCTGTCAAATCGGACATGAGCTAAGTGATACCATTCATGAAATAAGCACTAGTTGAAAAAAAAAAACGGTAGATGGCGGACCCTTTATATAGTTCTTTGATTAAGTATAGTAGTAGCCACAAACATAATTAAAATAAAGTTTTGAAGGATTTTATTTCATAAAGTAAATCTGAGTGGATTCGTATAACAAAAACACTAAGGCTAGGTTAAGTATATTTATATAAAAACAGATGTTCGTAGAATTTTTCTGTACTAGTTCATTATTAACAGCTCTAGCATCCGCATTCCGGTGTCTGACCTTTTGAAGTTATATACTTCAATGCATAATAAATTAGTTCTGCTTCGATTTTCCTATATACATAGCTTTCAATTATTAAGACATGTACCTCTTTGAAAAATGTTTGAAAAATTTTTTTCGGATTATTTCTTTTAATTAGTAAAAAAAAAGGTTTTTTTAATAAGAGATTTTCTGAATAATATTTACAATTGTTTAATAATTTTTTTATTCGATTCTTCAATGTAACTATTTAAACAGGTCTTTCAAAACTGTAACTTAAAAAGAAAATTTCATTAACTGTAGAGTCAAGCTCATCCCTCATATAATGGAATTGCTCCAAGTACATTATATAAATATGCAGTCAGCGTCAAAATAAACTGTACAGTGAACAGTCATACATTAATAAGTTCATAGATCCAAAAAGGCGGCTAATACAATAAACCTGTTTTTATTTTTTTTTTAAGTATATACACGAGTAGTTTATTTATGTAAAAAAAATTGCAATTTATTTCTTCATTCTTAAATTATCATTAGACCCAAAAACATTCCTTATTTTACGCATCAAAAAATGATGTACACTTCAAAACCTCATGTTAAAAACTAAAAACTTTCTTCAAGGCTAATATTTAGTTTGCTTGCAGTTTGTTTTTATGACTGCAGCAAGTCGTCTGTGCATTGTGCATTATTCCATCCTCAGTTATTGCGCGTTTTAGGAACTCCTTGTCAAGGTGATCTTGGTGTTCCTATATGCTAGGGATCATTGTCTAGCTGAAAGACCCAAGTCGATCCTAAGCATATTTTGGCAACACCTGGCTACAAATTTGCATTTGAAATATTAAGATAATCTATGCTGTTCATAGCACTATCTATGAATGCAAGACTTCCAACACCGGTTGCAGCCCCCATACCATAACTGAGCTACCACTGTGCATTACGGTCTTAGCAACATTATTTTCTTCGTAGGCGTTATTTTTTCCCCTACATATTTTTTGTATCTTTTTCTTCCAAAAATTTTTATTTCGCACTCATCACTGAATAACCAGTTACCCCAAAAAAATTATCTTTGTATTTCTTTTCTTCTTTCTTTTTCGCATCTTTCAGATGCATTTTTTGATTGTTCACAGATATAAGAGGTTTTTTCTGGGAACTCTACCATATAGTCCATGTTCATGTAGTGCACTTTCCCAGGGATTAGCCTTATCATCCTCTTCTCCACATCGGAAAAAATTTGCAGCCTGCCAGAACGGGGAATGTCTTCAAAATTTCTCAAGTTTTTGAACTTTCCTAATATATTTTTAATAGTAATATGACATCTGCCAATTTCTCTCAAAGATTTGCCTTCAGATGCTAATTTGACTACTAAACTACGCGTTTCTATTGCAGTCTGCTTGTCCATGTTGAGTATTATTTCAAGACTAAAATTAACTTAACTTGTAATTGAAAAGTTAGGACAAAAATAATAATTAAACATAAGAAACATAAATGCAAGAAAAACAGACAAAAAAGCGGTTAATTTACCGTGATACTAATAGAACGTTAAAATAATATGAGACTGTAATTTTTTTTTTTTTTTCTTTTTTGATGCGTAAAATAAGGCCTCTTTTGGTTTGAAAATGAAGAAAAAATTAATGAAAAATTTTTTTTATTTAAATGTATATACTTTAATAAAATAGAAACAGATTTATTATAAAGGGTCAGCCATCTAACGTTTTTTTGTTTTCAACTAGTGCTTATTTCGTGAATGGTAACACTTAGCTCATGTCTGATTTAACAGATAATTAGTTTTATCCTTCCGCTGAACGAATATGGTTGTGCATACGCTTGAGCAATGCTGGGAAATATTGCGACATTACTTTGAAATTCATGGTAATGTTGTAGAATGTGTGCGAAAATTGCGTACGGATTTTGGAAGAAGAGAAGCACCGTCAGCGCCGTATGTTCGTTATCTTGTGAAAAAAGTGAAAGAATCTGGCATCCTCATCTTTAAACCAAAGCGTGAAAAGCCAAAAACAGTGCGTTCACCCGAGAATATTGCTGCTGTGGCAGAAAGTGTGCGTGAAGCGCCATTAACATCAATTCACCGTCGTTCTCAAGAATTGAACATTTCGGAGGCATCATTGAGACGAATTTTGCATAAAGACCTTGGTATGACGCCATACAAAGTCCAATTGTTTCAGGAGTTGAAGCCAACTGACCATCCAATGCGTTTTCGCTTCGCTAAGTGGCCCTGCGGTCGACTTACAGAAGATGCCGATTTTGCCAAAAAAAAATCATCTTTTCAGATGAAGCTCATTTTGATCTTGGCGGGTATGTAAACAAGCAAAATTGTCGCATTTGGGGCGCAGAAAACCCGCACGCATACACTGAAAAGCCGATACACCCAAAACGAATCACTGTTTGGTGCGGATTTTTATCCAGAGGCATAATTGGGCCATTTTTCTTCGAAAATGAGCAAGGAGTGGCCGTTACAGTCAATGGCGATCGTTATCGGGCCATGTTGAACGAATTTTTGTTCACAAAAATTGAAGAGGAGAATATTGGCAACATTTGGTTTCACATACGTGCCACACAGCCGAAGCTACACTCGATGTTTTGCGCCCTGTTTTTGAAGATCGCATTATCAGCCGCAGAGCTGATGTCGTTTGCCCACCTCGGAGTTACGATTTGACACCGTTGGACTATTATTAGTGGGGTGCCCTCAAAGATAAGTGTTACGCCAACAAACCAGAGACAATTGACGCTTTAAAGGACAATATTCGTGAAGCTATTGGTGAAATACAGCTGCACACAATCGATAATGTGCTTAAAATTGGACCGCTCGTGTAGCCTACTGCATGGCCAGCCGAGGCAGCCATTTGAATGAAATTATTTTCCATTATTAACCGGAAGGATTGTACTTTCAAATAAAAAAAGAAATTTGAGATAATATTCAGTAGTTTTTTTTCATAGCATTTTCAAAAAAAAAAGTTATTTGGCGGACCCTTTACTACCCCCCCCCCCCCTTTTAGGATCTATGAACTTATAAATGTTGAACTGTTTGCTGTACTATTTGTTTTGACACTGACTGTACATAAAATTTATAAAATTTTATTTGACGCGAAATTTGTTTAAAAACCATTAAAAACGCCTAAAAAGTAAAACGAAAAGCGCCACCTGAGGTCTTTTTCATGTTATCCGCTGAAAAAAATAGGCTTCTTGGATCGTCAAAAAGCACTAACCGTAACGCGAAAAGCGCTAAGTTGATGTGTCGTTTGGAAGGTATTATTAACATTGTCTTTCATATGACAAAAGAATTTATTTTTTTTTTGAAAATGTTAAAGATCATAATCATATAATCCGTATTTGGTGCAAGAATATCTCAAAAAGTGATGTTTTTAAAAATTTTTTAAAGAAAATATATTCGTGCTTATAATCTTGTTTTCACACGTGCTAAATTTTATGAGTGAGTTTTTCATGACTTCTGAGTTATAAATAAAAAAAAGACAAGTAAACTTGAAATTTTTATTTTAGGGTTTTTTAACTAACTAAATTTACGTTAGTGCATTCATTTATAAAAAATAGTATTTGAAGCTCTTCTGAAACTTAATTTTTCGCTATTTACTGCCACAGCTTGGTGCATAACGTTTTGATTTAATTAAGGAATAAATTTATTAGTTTTCAGAATTATCTTGGAAAATTTATTGTGGGAAGACTCACTATGGAATAAGCTGTCAGTAACCACGTGCTGGAAAAACTCGTGTAGTTCGAAGTGATATGAACAGTTGCATAGTGAGGAGAACACCGAAACTTCCACAGGCGACGTTCTCAGCAGTTGGTGATGTCTAGGCGGTCTTTTGAATGACCTTTACATGAGTTATAACTTTTCCCATATAAGATTAAATTCGTTCATGAATTGAAACCAAATGATGTACAAATACGCATTCAATATTACTAGTCATCCTT
The DNA here is from genome assembly GCA_963682025.1 of Cordilura impudica. Taxonomy (NCBI): domain Eukaryota; kingdom Metazoa; phylum Arthropoda; class Insecta; order Diptera; family Scathophagidae; genus Cordilura; species Cordilura impudica. The sequence continues at coordinate 115,056,862 of OY821517.1, forward strand.
TCAAGAATTGTGCCTAGAAAACAGCAAGTTTATCCACAAACTCCTAATGAGAGAATAATGAAAATTGAATAATGAAAATTGCAGAGTATGGGTCACCAAAAGCCCAAAAGTAATTAATGAACATCCAATGAAACCACACACTATGGTGTGGAATAACTTCAGAAAGGATCATTGAAACATATTTTTTTAAACAACGAAGAAGGTACGGTTAATGTAAATGAAATTCAATATCGGTATATAATTGAATATTTTCTAAGACCGTGGTTACAAAGAACTATTTAACTAACCAAAATAAATATACGGAATCAATTAAAAAATTAATTTTTATTTGCATACATGCCGTAAACGGAACTAAAATAAGGTTCTCAAGGTTTTTGTTATACCGATACTAAATTCAGAACATCGTCGAATGGATTCAGAAAGTGAATCTGAGTCTATTCGTATAACAACAGTTTTAAAACTGGGTTAAGTACACTTTTTATTTTAAAACATCAGCTTAAATTCATTTTACCCTGACCACAGTGTGGTATTGGGTATAAAAACAAAAGTTGATAGAATTTTGCTGTACGAGTTTATTATTAACAGCTCTAGCATCTGCATTTTCGGTGGGTGTTTGTGTATCGCAGTAACATCAATTTGGAATTTATTTGAATTTTTTAAATTTATGAAGGCAATAAATTTTACCAGCTTAACTTTTAAATCTTTTACAAAAACTCGTATACTGGTAGATATAATAGCGCACAATAGACAGATTTTAAAAAAATATCATTACGGTTTTAATAACAACACTATTTCTTTGATGTGTCTTTGCCATTTAAAATTGAATTATGTTTATTAATAAATTTAACCTTTAATAATAATTTTTTTTTTCAGTTTACAGATGTAATATCGATAGTTGTATCGTATTTATTAATGTACTGAACAGTAACTGCAGTTTATTATAAATAGTGTATAATTTGTTCATGCCAGTGCTGTGTGCATAATAAATCTAATTTTCCAGAGTTATTTATGAATTAACTTTTTCAAGAATTAATCAAGCATACATAAGCTTCAAATTTTCCTTCAAAAATATTAAACTAATTTTACTTTATTTAAGGACATGTTCTAATTGAGACAAATTTTAGATAATTTAGTCTATGCAAAAGTGTTTCTTCTGATATAGCTACAATGTATTCAAGGATTTTCTATTCTTTTTTTGTTCATGAAGAAAGTAACCCCGTCAGACATGTAGCGATTGAAGCAAAATTTTTATATGTCATAAGGAAGGAGAATAAAATGACACATGTTGTTTTATTTCTTGAATCTTTTCCGAAAATTATAAAATTGGTTCATCAAAAATATTTATTGATTAAGACATTCCCATTAAAAAACAGTCCCAATTAAAAATTTATATTTCATTTCAAAAAACATTTACGTTAACAGTTTGAACTTAGACCAATCAAATAATTTTATAAACAGTTAATTTAAAATGAACGTTTTTTGCCATAAAAATATTTCTTTTGACCATTTCAAAAAGTATTTTACTAGAATTACTAGAACAGCCATTTTGAGTCATTTGACAACTTCCTTTTTCAATACAAACTGGTCGTATAAACTTTTTGGTCGATATTAAGCGATTTTTTATTCAGGGAAAAATTTTTTGGAATGAATATCTTCGAACTTTATTTACTTAGTTAACATGAAAAGTTCTATGTGTCAGTTACACTGAAAGCAGTCAAAGTAACTCAGTCAGTCTAGGCCGACTGTAAGATAAGCTATACCATGATTTAAGAGAAAGGGTTGTATGTCTAAATAATAGGATAAAGTATTAATCCTTACCCAAATTCGAATAGCGTTATTATGAATTGTAAAAAATAAAATTATAAAAAATTACACAAAAAACATAATTTTTATCTAAGGACTTCTTTAATTCGAAGGATCTATATATGGCATCAATATTTGAAATTGATTTCGGATATATGTTTACCGCGGCTGCTCGTAACGAAGCGCATCCTGGACGTCCAATTTTGGGTCACTTTTTCGAGTATTGCTGGCCCTATATCACGAAAAAAACTAACAATAAATCGATAAATCGCCCGAATCAATGTCATCTATTTTTTCAAACAAAAAATCATTAGTCATTATGCGGTAACGATCACTATTGACCGTAACGTGAGCTCCGGCTTCAGTTTGGTTTGCATTGGTCACATCCCATATGTGGCAATTTAGTTTATTTGCACACCCATTAAGCCAAAGCTGAGCCTTATCGCTGAACACAATTTTTAGATAAAACCTCGGTATAAGTTGCGCGATTATATGACTGATTTTCAAAGTAAATTTGGATAATTTGGTAGCGACGTTCAAACGTGAATCTATCAACGTCAAATAGTGAGCGCAGTATGGCAGTCCATTTGACAGCTAACCCTTCCGTTAGTTCTATCAACAAAAAAAAAAAAATAAACAACCTTTATGATGACTAGGTCAAAAATGACCCGATTAAGACCATATTTAGCAAAGTCACTTATTTTTCTCAAAACGGGGAAACGGCTTTGTATGGGTACTGTCCAACGAATGATACTACAGAGTTTATTTTTATAGTAAAGGGTGTTGTTTAGAGGTATACAAATTTTAGTTCGTAACACTGATTCATTGGACAACCGATTTAACAGCCGATAATTGCACTTTGCTTTGTTTTGTTTGCTATTTAATATGAATAGACTTACGTGAGACCCACGCTTGCAAATTGCTGAGATTTTCTATCAAGATAATGGTTCTGTTTATCAATTGTATCATGCATTTAAGTCATAATAGTCTATCAGTGCAGCTTACTTGAATAACTGTGGATCGTTTTCACACCACGTTTATTATTAATAATAAAGTGCATCCCGTAGGAAGCTAAACAAAGCGCACCGAACAAACTATAGCCGCTATACAGCAAGTCATTGAAAAAAAACCACATCGATCAATTCGGCGATATTCTTGGCAAATGTCTATCTACTTTATCGAAGATTTTATGATAGGATCTTGGTTCGCGTGCTTTCAAGATTCAACTTATGCAGGAATTAAAGCCAAGCGACCATCGTATGCGCCGCCAATTCGGCCAATTGGTTTGATGCATAAATTGATATTGGTTTTGATTTTCCATAGAAAATTTCGTTCACCGAATATGTCAGATATAGAATGAAGATAATCCACAAGCTTTTGTCCAAACACCATTATATCCTCAGAAAATTAATGTTTGGTGTGCTTTATGGGCCGGAGGAGTCACTGGTTCATACATCTTCAATTAGCTGGCATTAATATTGTTGACATGTAGTTTCAAGAGGACTGAGCTACATGTCACACAGTGCACGCTTCAATTAATGTATGCAGAGATAATTTTAATGAACTAATAATTGGCCACCAAGATCGGGTGATTTTTATGTAAAGTTACCCATCTATGTCAATAAACCTGAGCAAATTGAACATCTGGAAATTCTTCTTCTTTTATTGCATATCCAATTCTGAATATAAGCGATTACATGCAAGTTACGTTTAAAAATAAGTAAAATATTAAATTTGAAAATAGCTTAAAGTTAGGTATATATACACAATGTATAATTAAAATTAACTTAATTTATACAATATTGTTGACTATTTGTAGAAATTCATCTCTGTTCCTCGCTGTGTGAACTAATTCACCTATGGTTCTTAAGCCAGTCCAGTTTCTTATATTTCTTAACCATGACATTTGCTTCCGCCCAATGCCTCTTCTTCCTTCAATTCTGCCTTGTACAATCAGTTGCAGCAGCTCGTATTTATCACCTCTTATGATGTGGCCGAGATAGGAAGTTTTTCGACGCTTTATAGTTTTTAGAATCTCTCGTTCTTTTTGTAGTCTGTTTAATACTTCTGTGTTCGTTACTCGGTCAGTCCATGGAATTTTTAATAATCTACGATAGCACCACATTTCAAATGCTTCTAATTTATTCATGTTAACAACTTTAAGTGTCCATGCTTCGACTCCATACAATAGTACTGACCACACATAACATTTCATAAATCTAATTCGGAGATTTATATTAATATCACGGCTGGTTAATAATTTCTTAAATATGCAAAATGTGCTTCTAGCCATTTCTATACGAACATTAATTTCTTTGTCACATTCCCAAGTTTCTTGTAACCAACAGCCAAGGTATTTAACCTTTGAAACTCGTTCAATAGGTTCGTTGTTAATATGTATATTGCAGCCAGCATACGGATTTTTATTTCTGCTGATTATCATATATTTGGTTTTTTCAATATTCATATTAAGTCCGAATTGGTTGCTTTTTGTATTAACGGCGCTTAATAGACGCTGCAGATCATTCATGTTATCTGCCAACAGTGTTGTATCATCTGCGTAACGAATATTGTTTATATGTTGACCATTTACTTTTATTCCAATGTCCATATGATTAAGAGTTTCTTCAAATATGCATTCTGAATAAATGTTAAAAAGCAATGGGGATAGAATGCATCCCTGACGAACTCCTCTGTTTATGGGAATGCTTACAGTCACTAGGTCTCACACGGACTTCCGCATTTTGATTCCAATACAAAGATTTTATACAGTTAATATCTTTACTGTCTATATTGATTAATCTTAGTATTTCTATTAACTTATCATGTTGAACTCTGTCAAAAGCTTTTTCGTAATCTACAAAGCAAATAAATACGTCCTTTTGTACATCCTTGCAATTCTGTATTAACACTTGTATGCTAAACAGAGCTTCGCGAGTTCCCATTGATTCTTTAAAACCAAACTGTGTTCCACCCATATACAATTCGCATTTTTTGTATATACGTTGATGTATTATTTTTAAGAATATTTTAAGTGAATGACACATAAGACTTATTAGTCTAAAATCCTTACATCTTTTCGCATTACTCTTTTTTGGCAGTGCTATAAATGTAGACTTTAGCCATTTGTTTGGAAAGATGCCTGTATCATATACATGATTAAAAACTTTTTCAAGTATTTTAATACCTTTTTCATCAAGGAGTTTAAGTACTTCTGTTGGTACTTCATCGCACCCTACTGATTTATTATTTTTGGATTGATCTACTGCCTTAACTATTTCTTCTTTTGTAATTACTGGTCGTTGCAATTGGTCGTTGTTAACAGATCTAGAATCATCTGAAAAAAGGTCTCTTACATATTGTATCCATATTTATTTTTTATCAGAGGGTTCTGAAACTGTTTCATTAAGCTCGTTTACCAATATATTTGCATGAATATTTTTTCTTATATTACATACATCTTTTATCTTTTTATTAAGATTGAAATCGTCGTGTTTTGCTTGCAAATTTTCAATTTCTAAACATTGTTGTTCCATCAAGTTATTTTTAGCTTCACGTATTTTTCTTCTGATAAGATTTTGTAAACGATTATATTCATAGTCATTATTATTTTTGTGTTTTCTTCTTTCATCCATCAATATCAAAATTTCATCTGTAATCCATTTCTGGTTACGGTTTTTACGTTTAAAACCAATATTTGTGTTTGCTATGTTATTTAACATAGTCGTTGTTTCGTCCCATAGATCTATTGGATCTACATCTGTGATTGTTATATTTTCAATTTCTTGGTTTATCTTACAAATAAAAGTATTTTTAAATTGTACGTTTTTCAATTTTTCAAGATCGAGCTGAGATTGTTGTTTTGGCTTTTTTGTAGTAGAAAGCTTTAGTTTTACTTTGGCAAACAACAAATTGTGGTCTGACGGTACGTCTGCTCCAGGATATGTTGTTGCTTTGAGTATTGATGAAGCAAAACGTCCATTTATTAGTATGTAATCTATTTGGTTACGTACAATATTTTCGGTGCTGTGTAATGGTGATGTCCAGGTATATAGTCTTCTTGGATGCAACGAAAATAAAGTATTAGTTACTTTAAAATTCTTTTCTGGAAATTAACATTCGGAAAGTTATTGGCGAAATACGCCCGAAAATGCTGCGAACAGTGTGTGAAAATAGGAGTTTCAGATTGCACCATGTACGCTCCAGCCGCGCTGGTACTTGACCTAAATCTTATTTAAACAATAATGACATAAAATTATCTACCCAATAAGACCAACTCAATTGACACAAAAAAGTAAGAAAATTATAGTCGGTCTAGACCGGATCACTATTTTTTTCAAAGGAATATACAAACCAAATTTGAGAAAAATCTGTGCAAATTTTTGTTTCTTTGATATATTTAATTGAAGATCGGGAATTAGCTTCATATGGGAGAATTGTCCTACAGGTTTATTTTCCGACCAATGATTAATGGATGTAATAAATACATACAAAGCCAATTTGACCAAGTTCTATATGATCTTTTGCATATTGTGGAAATTCAAGTCGATCTCGCAGGGGTCATGTGTATGAGGACTAGGTCTGAACGTGAACTGATTTTCTCCAATTTCAACATCGCTCATCCTGTAGCCGATGGAAGCTTATCTACTAAATTTCATCAAAATATATTCATATTTGCGACCTGATGTTTGACTAAAAGTTTACATGGACACACAGATGGACAGACTGACCGACGGACATCGCTAAATCGATTCTCGGTTGATTGTATATTTATTTACATATATTTATAGCCTATACCACTTTGTGTTCAGAGTGTAATGATGTTATGTTTATCTTTGTAACTATAAAAATTATTTGGTCTAGACCCATCTTTTATTAAACCTATCTTTTCTAGACCGACTATAATTTTCGCACCTTGCTTTATTATACCCTATACCACTATGTGGTTTGGGTATAATGACTTTGTGCTGCTGTTTGTAACAACCAAAAATATTTTACCTACACCCATCTTTAATTATACCGATCGAATCAGAATCACTATCTGATTCGATTTAACGATGTCCGTCCGTCCGTCCGTCCGTCTGTGTGTCCATGTAAAGCTTGTAATCAAACTGCAGGTCGCAATTATGAATATATTTTGATGAAATTTGGTATTTGATCTTCTATCGGCCATGGGATGAACGATATTGAAATTGGTGAGAATCGGTCCATGTTCAGACCTAGCCCCCGTACAAATGACTCCTATGAAATCAACATATATTGCCATAAGATACAAATTATCATACAAATCTTAGTCAAATTGGGTTTGTATGTATATATTACATCCACTAATCAGTAGTCCAAAAATAATCCCTATTGGTCCCCATATAGAGCTGCTTCCCGATCTTCACTTAAATCTATCAGAAAAATATTGCACTGATTCTTCTCAAATTTTGTTTGTATATATTTTTGCAAAATACAAGAGGCCTTACCAAACATGGTCAGGATCGGTCCATTTTTGGGCCTAGTCCCCATATAGATATAGCATCCGATATGAAATTTTTCATATCTGCAGCCAAAAAATTAAGAAAAACCCAACTCAAATTTGGTTTATGCTTATTTTCTATATCCAGTTAGTTGGGTCTGAGATATAGGGTCTCTAAACGCATGGTATAGGGTACCATATAGTCGGTCTACACCGACTATAATTTTCTTACTTGTTTTCATTTGAGGTTCTGTAACTCTAAAAGAAAACTAACCCATTAAGATCAAGCTTTTATTAGACTCCCTTATGTTTTCAGTCCTATTCTACAATTTTTAATTCTGCTGTCAAAAATTTGATTCCAATATTTTTTTTCGCAATATTTTATTTCATCGTCGCCACGAGTTTCAGCTCCATTGGATCACCTTTTCGGCAGACAAGCAGACACTACGAGTTAAAATAAACGGAGTAAAAACACCCATTTAAGGGTATTATAAAAATACATATACCAAATTCGACCAAGATCTTTATGATAATATGGATCCTAACACAATTTAAGTAAATCTCATGGGATATGAGAACCAGTTTGTTATATTCACTGATTTCCATCAATTTCGACTTATGGCTGATAGAAGCTTATATGCCAAACTTTGTCAAAGTATACTTATATTTGCTACCTAAATCGACTCAGAAAGTGAGTCGATCGGTATAATAAAAGCTGGGTCTCGGTCAAGTACTTTTGGTAGTTACAAACATCAACACAAACTCATTATACCCTGACCACATAGTGGTATAGTGTATAAATATTTATAAACATCGTTGACCCTTTTCTTTTGTAATTAGAAAAAAAAAACACAAAATAGTTGATTTCTACTGCATTTTCCAGTAACATTTAGTAAGTCAATTAAAGCTAGTTGTAAGTCAGTTGTTTGTTTGTTGTTTCAACTAAAAACATTAAACTTCATTTTAAATATGTATGATTTTGTTTTATTAAGTATTTGCAAACAATTCTAACGACAAAATATTCTTAATATACTATTTTCATATATATTCTGGAAACCTTCTTTGTTAGTAAACATTGTGTTACGAAAATTAAATTAAATTTTGATTACAAATCACTAAAAACTTCAATTAATTTTTAATAAAACCATTATACATAAGCTCTCAAGTCTTCTATTACACAATTTCATGGTAATCATTATATATGTGATATCAATATTAAGCATTTGATTATTGGCATATAATAGGAAATTCAATTTACGTAACATCAGTAGTTGTTAGTCAGGATAATATTGTAGGGAAATGAATTTTCAAATATAATGTAGATAATTTTTGTGAAGCATAGAGAAGAACTTATTAATTATCCGACATGGAGGCAAACATAATACCTGAAGTTTTTTTTTCTCATCTAAACAATTTCCATGGATACACATTGTTATAATAGACTATCAATGAGTTAAAGTTTAGTAATGGATGGCCCAATTAATGAAACCTTCTTTTTGAATAGTGAATCGTTTACGTATGTATGTGAGTTTAGAAAATAGTCCATAATTACTTAGTACTAAAATTTTTTCAAAAATCAATTATGACAGTCAATGTTAAACATAAAATTTTGAAGGCCAAAAACATACACAATTAATAAAAAAAACCGAATTTATTCGGCTGAGCAATTACGAAGACGAAAATTAATTACACTGTAAGGCGAGAAATGCTAGAATATGAGAAATATTGCTTTCGAACAATGCCGCCGAAGTCTACACTACTTGCAAGATATATTGAATTCATGGCGATGCATGGAACTACCAAAATAAAATAATTGACCTAAATAAAAAATAAATAAATAAATAAATTTCTTTTGTCTAAACTTTTGTCTAAGCTGTAGATATCTTTAACTCAATTGTATTAAATTTAATATTTGACAAATATGTGGTTCATTTTCATCCTCAGACAAAATGGTATTAGAGATATTCCATAGAAAAAATATATTTTACATTTATACAATAATGCTCAAAAAGCATATAAAACCATATAAAAGTCAAGAGAGATTATTTAAATAGTAAGACTCGACATATATATATGTTACTGGGCCTAAGATCGGAGTTAAGCTTTTAAAATAAAGTTCTACTAAATAAAGCTATTCTAGAACCCGTGTGGATATACGGAAGACAACCCTGGGGTACTGCAAGTCACTCCAATATTGACATTCTCCAACCTTATCAATCTAAAACGCTTAAAATGATTGCTGACGCCCCATGGTATTTCAGTAATGACAATATACACAATGACCTCACCATACCAAAAGACAAAAAAGGAATCAGTAGATTTAGCTCAAAATATATTGAATCACTTAATAATCATTCTAACTTATTAGCAATTTGCTTATTGGATAACAGTGAAGAAATATGAACACTAAATAGACATCATGTGCAAGACTTACCTTTTTGGGAAATAATTTTGTAAATATGTAACTAGGATTATATGTATAGATATGTATATGACAATGAAATATATATAAATTTACAGGCTACACATGTATACAAATGTATACTATAACCTCAATGGAGGTTTAACTTTATGTCAATTTTAAGTTTTAATTAATTTGCTTATGGCTGTAAAATAGATAGCAAATAAATGTATGAAAAAGAAAATTATTGGATGCAAATTATTGGACAAAATTATGAAGAGTTCAATATTTAATTTAAAAAAGTTTTGGTTGAATCTATTACAACTTGTAATAAACAGTAAGTATTTATTTAATTGATTTAAGTATTAAAATTTCACATTGGCATATTTGTTGTCAGTTGCTTGGTAAAAAGTTATATTCATATACTTTTGCTCTGCAATCAATTTACTGAGAATCCAAGCAAAAAGTTATGCCATTTAACCTTTTCCAATATGTATAACAAACTAAAATATAAAACAACTTTGAAACAGATATGACTATATATGAGTATATACTGTATTCTACCAATAATAATAAAACTAAAGATTACGCCATGCACATGACTTACCGCTATATGCCATAGTAGTTCCCTAGTAAGGGCTGACAAGTCTGTTTCATGTGTGAAAATTAGAAATTCTTGAGAAAAATGTATATTTATGTGGTTTTTTGTATTTAGCCATATATTTGATGAACAACAACATTTATATAATTAAAATTATTAAAAGCATTCAGTGAAAAGTGTTTCAAAGTTGCAGCACAAAGAAAAACTAAAAAAATAGCAAAAACCTAAAGAAGAAGCGTACAGTGGGCGAATTCAAGCAAAGTGACAGTAAAAATGTAAGTGAGATATTGAGCAAAATACTAAAATTTTGGGTGTTTTTAATGAAATGATTAAATGTTTTACTTAAAATTCAACTTCATTAATGGAAATACTGAAATTGTATGATGAAATTTATTTGCAATAATATAGTAAAAAAATTGGCGGTGACAAGTGTATACTTAGAAAAAATACTTGTTGAATGCAAAGGACATGTACTTTAGAATAAGATTACTAAATGCAGAAATTTCGCAAAATATCAATAAACGATAGAGGAATTTATACAAAATAACAATGAAACATAAAATAAAACTAGTAACCTTATTATAAAGTACAGAAACGGGTCCTTATATGTTTTTTGAAATATTGTTAAATCATTTTTATACCCTATACCACTATGTGGTTTGGGTATAATGACTTTGAGCTGCTGTTTGTAACCACCAAAAATCTTTGACTTAGACCCATCTTTTATTATACTGATCGAATCAGAATCACTTTCTGAGTCGATTTAGCTATGCCCGTCCGTCCGTCCGTCCGTATGTGTGTCCATGTAAACCTTTTAATCAAACTACAGGTCGCAAATATGAACGTATTTTGATGAAATTTGGTATATGAGCTTTTATCGGCCATAGGATGAATGCTGTTGAAATTGGTGAGAAGCGGTCCATGTTCAGACCTAGCCCCCATACAAATGACCTCTATGAAAGCGACATAAATTGCCATAAGATCAAAATTGTCATATAGATCTTACTCAAATTGGGTTTGTATGCGATTATTACATCCATTAATGAGTAGTCCAAAAATGATGCCCATGGGACAACTCTTAGTCATAGACCCCACATAGAGCAGCTTCCCGATCTTCACTCAAATCTATCAAAAGAAAAGTAAGAAAATTATAGTCGGCCTAGACCGACTATACGATACCCTACACAATGTGTTTTTGGATATAGAAAATAAGCATAAACCAAATTTTAGTGGCATTGTTATTAATTTTTTTGGCTGCAGGTATGAAAAAGTTCATATCGGATGCTATATTTATCTGGGGACTAGGTCGAAAAATGGACCAATCCTGACCATATTTGGTAAAGTAACTTATATTTTCAAAAAATATATACAAACCAAATCTGAGAGAAATCTGTGCAATATTTTTTTTTTTGATAGATTTAAATAAAGATCGGGAATCAGCGCTATATGGGGCCTATGACTAAGAATTGTACTATAGGGATTATTTTTGGACTACCGATTAATGAATGTAATAAACACGTTCAAACCCAATTTGACTGAGATCTATATGATAATTTGGATCTTATGGCAATTTAAGTCGATTTCATAGGGGTCATTTGTATGGGGACTAGGTCTGAACGATTCCCACCAATTTCAATAGCGTTCATATTTGCGACCTGTAGTTTGATTAAAAGGTTTACATGGACACACAGACGGACGGACGGACGGGCATAGCTAAATCGACTCAGAAAGTGATTCTGAGTCGATCGGTATAATAAAAGATGGTTCTCTGTGATATATTTTTAGTTGTTACAAACAGCAGCACAAAGTCATTATACCCAAACCCAATAGTTGTATAGGGTATAACAAAAATATTGCACTGATTCTTCTCAAATTTGGTTTGAATATATTTTTGCAAAATACAAGAGACTTTACCAAACATGGTCAGGATCGGTCTATTTTTGGGCCTAATCCCCATTTAGATATCGCATCCGATGTGAACTTTTTCATATCTGCAGTCAATAAAATAAATATGAATCCCACTCATATTTGGTTTATGCTTATTTTCTATGTCCAGTTAGTTTGGCCCAAGAGATATGGTCTCTTAACGCATGGTAAAGGGTATCGTATAGTTGGTCTAGACCGACTACAATTTCCTTACTTGTTATTTAATGAATATACAATAATATATAAAAAAAATTTTTACAAATCAAATTTTTTTGTTTACAAATAATTTGAGGAGAAAAATAATAAATTGACAGCTGGAGCATAGTTTTGCGTGACGTTGGTACATGCGCAGAAAATTAAAAATTGTTCGCGTGATAGCGTAAATTTTTGTCACAATATTCTGGGCATACTACAATATAGGTGTGTTTGCCCTCAATGCAATATTATGATAAAAAAAATACGAAAATTTCAATTTATTAAAAAATGAGACAAAAGCTCTCAAAATATATTTTATTAAATATTATATACACAAAATAACAATAGCACGACATTGAAGACTTAGCAATGTGATTTGATGTAAAGTCAAAACGAGAAGCCAATTTTTCCAAGGACTTAACTATTATAAGTTTTTTTTTGTGGAATTTTTTAAGCATAATTATTGCAAGGCAACTTTTATGTGTTTTCTCAATTTATAACTATTATTGTATGAGTAATATTCTTTTTTTGATATATCGTCTACTGATAACTATTATTTTTTTTATAAATATTTAAGAACTTTTTTTTAATAGTTATGCATAAGAAATAAATTTAAAAATTGCTCATAATAATTAGCAATTATTTTTAAAAATTTGATAAAAATTGCTTTCCACTTTCGGTGCACCTAACTCTGTTCTGACTTTGTTTAAACGAATTTAACCTGTCTATGTTTAAAAGAAACTCTAGAAATATTTATACACATATTTATGTAAAAAAAGTTTTTATCTGATTTTTTTTAAGTTAACAATAATAAGAAAATTTGTACTCAAAAAAGAAAAATAAAAATTCAAAGAAAAGGTAAAATTAGAAATTAAACGATTTTTCATTTAATTTAACAAACATTATTGTTGCTAATTTATTGTCAGCTAAATAACATCTCTGGTCATCTAAAATTTGACGAAAAGCTGAAAACGCTACTTCAACGGTTACTTGAGTCACCGGAACAGCATGACAAATTGATCCCAACTACTTTAAAAACGGAAGGGTTAATTTATGTTCATGCCAGTAGCTTAGTAAGCTAATATCGATATCTTTTTTTAGTTTAAAATTTTCAATTTCAGCACAAGCGGCCATAATTTCACGATATTTCTATTTCTTTAAAAATTTAATTTTTTTTTTTTTTTTTTTTTTTGATAGTACGTACATTTAAATATAAAACCGATTAAATTTTTTTGGTTATTTTTTTTTACTGTTTTAATTTAAATGTTTAAAAAAAAATAATTGAAAAGAGAAAAAAAATGTAATGGCCATCGGCAGGACTCGAACCTTAACTGCCGGCACCAAAAGCTAACAACAATTGTATTAGTAAAACAGGATTGTTTTTTTTAAATGGATCACACATTTTGAAAAAACTGACGATTTTACAGCAAAATTTTCTAGTATTTGACAAAATATATTTCAAACAAAAAACAAATAATTGTTAGTTACTAGTTAGTACTTTTGAGCTTTTTTCACTCTACAAAAAGTACCTGTTTTTTTCAAGGAGTTGTAAGTTTATACCTAGCACAGAACGATTCTGGTGAGTTGCTGAGTCCATTTTTATAGAAACTATATTTGCAGTTGTCTTTTTTTTATGTCATTTTTCATTTCCTGATATCTGTTATTTAATAGTTCACAAATGATTTGAGATGTCACCGCCTGCATAGAAAGCCTTCGAAAATTTGATTCGTGATATCCTTAAATGCGTTGGAGTCAAAAAATGCCAAGGGCTGCGATTGTGTTTTCAATAATTCAAAGCAAGCATTCTTCATTTTATTTTACGATATTTTAAGACTAAATATCTGATCTTCTTCTTCGATGCACTTCTTTTTAGACATAGCACTTTCTTCTTCCGCTTCATTTTTATATAACTCATAATGAGGTGTAACCACGTGTCTTTTCAAATGCGTAGCATTTTCGCCATTAAATTTTGCAGGACAAATCTCACAAATTAACGTATTTACTTTTTATCAATGTTAAAAAACTCTCTTATAAAAACTTCCCTTTCACGACCCATTTTTTAAGTTTTAAAATTTTTTTTTTTTTTTTTTGTAACTAAATTTTTTTTATTTTACAATGCACCTTCACTTAATCAATTAAAATAAAAATTAAATTAGTCATTGCCTTGCATATTGATTTGAGCACAAGTATGCAAGTATTCTATCATTTTTTATCAACAATTATTAAAAATTGTCAATTTTTTCGGATTTCAAAATTTTGATAATAGTTATTTTGGGTCTTTGAATTTTTCACCCCGAATTGTTAAAAATTATAAAAACTTCTTATTATCTAGCCCCTCACGGTCCTTAACATACATATACCCATGACACTACATAAATATGAGTTTGGGTTATTTAGCTTAAAAAAAATTCCTATGCAATTTTTACTTTAAAAAAGATTTCTAAAAAAATTTTTTTTTAATAATTTCGATAAATGAATGTATCACAAATGCTAGAAATGATAACAGGAATAATTTTATTCAATGATTAACACCAGGTAAAAAAAATGCCTTGGCAGCTAAATAGAGCTATGAGAGTGGGATTATTTTTAAGTTCATTAAATTTGGTAACCCTATATTTACAAAAATGTTTTTTTTTATCGAGCTGGTACTTTGCAGTAAATTTAGATGACAAAAAAAGTACAAATCCATGTTGACATATCATCCGAAAATGCAGGCCATTATTATATCCTATACCACTATGTGGTTTGGGTTAATGACTTTGTGCTGCTGTTTGTAACAACCAAAAATATTTGACCTACACCCATCTTTAATTATACCGATCGAATCAGAATCACTATCTGATTCGATTTAACGATGTCCGTCCGTCCGTCCGTCCGTCTGTGT
This sequence comes from Cordilura impudica, assembly GCA_963682025.1. Lineage (NCBI taxonomy): Eukaryota > Metazoa > Arthropoda > Insecta > Diptera > Scathophagidae > Cordilura > Cordilura impudica. The sequence goes on from OY821517.1 coordinate 115,072,136, forward strand.
GTCCATGTAAACCTTGTAATCAAACTGCAGGTCGCGAGTAGCAAGCATTCTTCATTTTATTTGACGACATTTTAAGACTAAATATCTGATCTTCTTCTTCGACGCACTTCTTTTTAGACATAGTACCTCCTTCTTCCGCTTCATTTTTATATAACTCAAATTGAGGTGTAACCATGTGTCTTTTCAAATCCGTAACATTTTCACCAGTAAGGACAAATCTTACAAATTGACACATTTACTTTTTATCAATGTTAACAAACTCCCTTATAAAAACTTCCCTTTTTTTAAGATTTTAATTTTTTTTTTTTTTGTAACAAAATTTTTTTTTATTTCACACTGCACCTTCACTTAATCAATTGTAACATCAATTAAATTAGTTATTGTCTTGCACATTGATCTGAGCACAAGTATGCAAGTATTCGATCATTTTTTATTAATAATTATTAAAAATTGCCAATTTTTTCGGATCTCAAAATTTTGATAATAGTTACTTTGGGTCCTTGAATTTTTCACCCCGAATTGTTAAAAATTATAAAAACTTCTTATTATCTAGCCCCTCGCAATCCTTAACATACATATACACATGACACGACATAAATATGAGTGTGGGTTATTTAGCTTTAAAAAAATTACTATGCAATTTTTACTTTAAAAAAGATTTTTAAATGTTCTTTTTTTAAATAATTTCGATAAATGAATGTATCACAAATGCTAGAAATGATAACAGGAATAATTTTATTCAATGATTAACACCTGGTAAAAAAAATGCTTTGGCAGCTAAATAGAGCTATGAGAGTGAGATTATTTTTAAGTTCATTAAATTTGGTAACCCTATATTTACAAAAATGTTTTTTTTTTATCGAGCTGGTATTTTGCAGTAAATTTAGATTACAAAAAAAATCTAAACCATGTTGACATATCATGCCATTATTTTTCCTTTTGACCAGTCACAAAAAAAAAAAAACTAAAAGGACTGAAATTTCAATACCAGACTCAGCCATATACATGTTGTTTGTAATAAAAAAGCTGACGTTCAAAGATCATGTCGCATAAACGGGTGATAAAGCATTAAAGAGCGGAAGAGTATTTTTTCCTTGCTTAACCGAAAATATAGTTTTAATTTTAAAATAAACCGCTATTATATAAAATGTGTGTATTTATAAAAAACGATTTTAGTCTGTGTTCACCCATCAAAGTTTTCTTGCTGAAAGTCTTGGGTTTATAGGTGAGACGGGAGAGAAGAATGGCAGGTAGTACATACTTTCATGTACTCTGAAATTCTCTTTTGTTTCTTGCTTCGTAATTGTCAAAGTGAAGTTATTTTACGTTTTCTTTAATTTTTATGTTTTGTCTGTGTTAAGAATGATAATAAATTGAAACGAATTTAATTTTAATGAATAAAATGATAAAATAAACAAATAAAATGATAGATTAAACATGAACAAATCTTGAATTTCAATACAAAAATTTCAGTGTGTAGACACGGATGAAAGTTTAAAAGAGAATTTCAGACAGTTTCAGAAAAAAAATTTCATGTGTATACCGGGACTTACTAATATCACGCTGCTTTAGTTGGATTTGAAGCGCATGAGCAATAATTTGAACAAAATTATTATCATTACTTAAACGCTCATTTATAAATTTAATATTCTCCTGAAAAAAAAACTGAAAGGACTGAAATTCCAATATAAGACTCAGCCATAAACATGTTGTTTGTAATAAAAAAGCTGACGTTCACAGATCATGTCACATAAACTGATGATAAAGCATTAAAGGGCGGAAGAGCATTTTTTCCTTGCTTAAACGAAAATGTAGATTTAATTTTAAAAATAAACTGCTATTATATAAAATGTGTGTATTTATAAAAAAAACGATTTTACTAATATCACGCTGCTTTAGTTGGAGTTGAAGCGTATGAGCAATTTTTGAACAAAATAATTATTATTACTTATATGCGTACTTTTTATTTTAAAATTCTCCTAAATATGCTTGAAAACATTGTCTAATTAATGTTGCAGCAAAATATAATCAATTGCTGGATTCTTAACTTGGGAACTTAGTCATGTTAACTCTAATAACATTATATTCATATTAAAATGAACCATTTTATAGATATATTTAATCCCTTTTTAACAAATCTACATTCTATTCACGTTTTTCATATTTACATTTTCATTGCTGCGTTTTTAAAGTACTACTTAAAGAATTTGGCATATTGAAAACACACACAACATAAAAATGGATTCCAAAAGAAATAAAAAACAATAATATATTAACATTATTTAGATTGCTGATGAAATGCTTTATTTGGAAATAAGACGTTATTATTTTGTACATATTCGAAAGAGCAGATTTTATGTGCGTGAAGGTTGATGTGCGTACAGCTGAGAGACTGTAAAAAACAACATTTATCATTCTTGTCACTTTTTATCACCTCTCACTTTAAAAAAACAGCAAAACTCTAGCAGCAGTAAAAAAAATCAGTCTGTTTATAACAAATATGTAGATTTCAACTGTTGCTGGTTTGAATTTCTATCAACACATATAGTGTTACCTAGTTACCCTCTACAGTGGGTTTTATGATAAATTTATATAAATTGCGGAAAATAATTAAAAAATTATTTTATTAAAAATAATGTAACACAATCAATTCTTTAGGCATCATATGCGAGTACTATGGAATTAATTTTAAGCCAATTAAAAAATCTTTTTTTTAGGTTTGCTCTTGTAACTTAACACTTTCTTCTGGTACTCAAATTTTAAATGTAACTTATAAGCGAGTTATAAAGATGGGGAAAAAAGAAAACGAAACATAAATAAATAAAATTAAATGAATTCTAATAGACTATCTTTGTAGCATTATATATTACGTACACACATCTGCACACAGCAAGATAGTGGATATATAATGAAATATTTAATCATTATCTACAGGACGATGCAGCTGAAGTACCGATGCTTTCGTGTACTTCAACTATATTTCCATTTTGTTAATTTTCATATTGATCTAATGAAACGGTCTTATCAACAATACCTCTAAGATCATCAGCTGCAAATTAATCATATTTTGCGGACGTGTCCTAAAATAATAAGTGATGTCTACGGGTAAATTTCAATCCCTCCTCGCAAGTTATAATTCTTCCCTTATCAATTTCATTGCCGACCACTATTGTAGCTATATTGGGATTATTACTGTAGTTCTCCAGTTCGCTTTAGTTAAGCCAATGATTCTCTGCTGTTAATATTGTATACTAGAAATTTGGTGTCAAAATGCGAACCCGCTCAGCTCTATAGTGCCAATTGATAGTCCACTACATCGGTACTCATAATTTTTCTTTTGAAATCTATTCGAGTGGTAACATCAGTATTTTCATCGTATTTGTTTTCAACAAAACGCCGTATAAAACTAGATTTTCCAATACCGATTCCCACCAAAAATCAGTCGTTTTATTGCTTTAGCACTAAGCTTTTTATTTTGTTTAACATCAATTTTGTAAATTCTATTTATTTTTTTAATTTTTTAAACTTTCTCCAAATCCTTGAAACGGAAGCAGTATTACGAAAAAATATTAATTCTATATCGAATTTATTTCACTTTTTTGTGAGCTACCATACTGCTGTTTTACGAATGCAGCAAAAGATATTTGCTCTAAGGTTGAAACCCTATCCGCACACTTTTCTTGCCTTTTACTTCAAAATGTTTCACTACCAACTACCAAGTCCTCGATTTTCATTTACGAAAAGGCTCGTTGTGGTGAGCTTTATAATTTGTTAGAGCACTTCAATTGGAAATTTCGTTTCCTAGATAACAATGTTGATGCTGCTGTGAAATTGGTGGAAAAAAATATAAGAGCTAAACCTAATCAAAAACATTGGTCTAACAAAAATCAGATCAAGAGAGGAAATACATATTCAGATACTAGCGTAAAAATAAAAATTCCATTACTGAAGGAATTTTATCGTTCAATTGCAATTTGAGAGCATGATTAAATACCATCTTGTCGACAATCTAGGGGCCAACTGACTTCTCAGTGAAAGGCAATATGGCATCTGTAGCAATCGTTCTAAGCGAGACCTGTTAGATCTTCTTTCTGAGCGCTAGAGTCGATCCATTTACAATTTTGGTGAAAGTTAAATTAGTTAGTTAGTTAATTGTTCCCTATTTTCAGTTCAGTATTTTATTTAAAAAATTAAGTTAAAATATTAAATATGCGTATACATTTAAATAAATTGAAACAAATAAATAAACGAATGAATAACTAAGTACAGGAACATACGACTATGACATTTCGTCGTCAGTCGGTGATATTAAAAGAAAAAAAAATATTTTAATATAAGCAATTTGATTATTTTAAATTTATTTATAATTAAATTCAGTTATTAATTATTTTCTAAACGCTGTAGCATCTATTTATTATGTAGTGAATTAAATTTTTCCAATAAAGATTGACATTATTTGAAATATTCATTTAAAATATTAATGACAACTTCCTGAAATATATAAATCATATATTACGAAAATAGGGCAGATGGCTCTAAAATGGATAAGGGTTTCAGGAACTTGAAGGTTACATAAAGAGCACACTCAAGATCTATGTTGTTGGCATCTTGTAAGATTCAGTTCAATTAGATCACATCGTGCTTTAAAAATTCAGCTTACAATTGTTTATTTTCATAATTAAATTTGCTATAAAAGCGGGTTGTTTCAGAAGCTCTCTGTAGTAAAATTGCCCTTCCTTTTATTTTTAAAGTTCTTTTATTCCAAAAGTTGCTCTTTTAGGTACCCCCATTCTTCTCTTGTGGAACATTTTTCGATTCTAATTGTTTGCAGTCTCTGCATAGTTTGTCTATATAATTAAACCAAAATAATTGTTTTTGTATAAGTTTTTTTAACAGTGATTTTTCTGATGTATCTTAGATGTAAGTCCAAGATATATATGTGAATATTTTCTACGCCTGTTTCCAGCAACAATATACACATTGGTGTAAATGTTGATAATTTCAAAACTTTTGTTATGAAGAATCGTTGTAATTTGTCAACGTCATCAGTGTGAAACTCCATATTTGGACACGATATGACTGGATAGATCTGCATACAAACTGAAAAAGATTCAAATTTCACACAAATCTTCTTTTTACTTAGAAAATTATTCCATGTGGAATTAATGTTGTTTTTTTTTTTTTTGCTGATATGTTTCTCTTATCAAGGTGTTGGCTGCATGTACTTTTGGCGTGAATGTTACTCCTATAAGAAATAATGACGGAGTATCAGTCGGGCTTTCGCAGAAATTATTCAACAGCTATAATCTTCCAGCTATTGTTAGCATCAAACTAGCAGAGAAGAAAAAAGTATACGCATTCTTCGTTGATTTTAAAACAGCATTTGATAAAGTTTCAATACGTGCATCAATATACAAACTCTTTACGATGGGGATTTCATATAAATTTGTCAGAGTTATAGACGGTATATATAAGTATACTACGTCAGCAGCTTGGATGGGTGATCATACGTCTGAATATTTCAGGACTAAATCCGGAGTGAAACAAGGTTTTTAGTGTCGCCATTGTTATTTGCGTTATATATTAATGATTTAAACGATTACTTAGAAGGTGGCCTTTTTGTCGATGATCTGAATATACGTTTATTATTGTATGCCTATGATATAGTCATACTTGTAGATGAAGCTGATGTACTTACAAGAATGATACCTAACCTAGGAAAATACTGCAATTTATGGAACTTAGAAGTTAACTTAAGTGAATCTGAAATTTTAGACTTTCGCCACGGTGGTCGACTCGCACGAAGTGAAAAGTGGTATTTTAAGGGAGATCCGATAAAAATATCATCAGAACATTAGGGGTAGTGTTAACAACTAAACTCTCATTTAAGAACCGTGTTGCAAAACGAAGCCTGCAAAACTTCCTCGGAAAGAATTATATTAATTTAAAAATTAAATGGAAACTTTGTTTAGATCTATACACTCATATGCAGCACAAACATGGGGTATTAGTAACTTCGAAGCAGTGAATAATATCCAAAGATAACTCATGAAGAAAGTTCTCAAACTTCCAAGTATTAAACCAAACTACTTCTTACTGCTAGGGACATCTGCTGAAGAAGGTCACATCTGCATGTTAGCCCTTCACTTAAAATACATTGGAAAGGCATTATATTATTATGGAGAAAGTAGGCTGCCTCATCAATTGACAAAAATCTTGTTGAGAAGCGAGCTATTTTGGGTAAAGGTCTTAAAAGAAAAACTCGTTAATTTAAGCACTCTTTGGCCGGGGTCAACTCCAACAAAAGATCAGCGGAACTTGTTAAGTACAGAACTGTTGAGCAGTATTAAAACACTTAATATACAGTAAAACTTACAAGAGAAAATAAAAAGCAACACTAGACTATACAAATATCTCGATCACTAGAAAGTAGAACATTTTCTTAAGAATGATATAAAAATGGAAGACATAACACTGACCATGCAGGCACGTAGCGGGATGATATTTCTTAATGGTAATAGATTTGATGTAGGAGAAGATAAAAGCTATGTACTTTATGCAACCTTCGAGAAAAGGAAACACTTCAACACTTTCTGGGAATTTGTCCAGTTCTTAAGGAATTTAGAATCCAATGTTTCCGCCAACCCTTATTAAATGATACCGAAATGATATGCATTCTTAATGGCAGTGCCGAAGATGACCGGTTCAATTTATTAAATTTCTTAAAATCTGCATTACAATTTAGAATACAATTAACTAAAGTTGATTACACAATTAGACTGACAGACGTTTTAATTAAACATTGTTAATAATTATTATATTTATTTTTTGTTGATTAAGATTTATATAAAAAAAAGAAAAATTTTAATTATAGAAAATACCTTTGTAAGTGGTAATTAAATTGAATTTTGTCAATAAAGAAGATTATTATTATTATTACACCTAAATAAATGTATTTATTTACAATTTGTATTGGTTCTCCATTAAACATAAAACTTTCATTTGCAGAAATTCTGCCACCTTTGCGAAATATCAATATTTGAGACTTGCTCAGATTAACCTCCGGGTTCTATGTTGCACAATAAATTTCAAGGTTGTTGATCATCGCTCGCATAATTGGAATCTCTTCCGCTAAAATAACGATATCATCTGCGTTCAATAATAATCTTACATTTATATTATCAGTACAAACTTCTCCTTTTATATAATTCTGTAGGTCATTCAAGTGCAGTGAAAAAGCATTGGTGAGAAAAGGCATCTTTGTTTTACACCTGATTCCGTACCAAACTTCTCCTTCCGCCCACACATTAAAAGTTGTTTTGCTATAAATACTTTGAATCATTTTGACCATTTTTATTGTGTAGAAATCTTTTCGAATGGGGCTTAGGCCAATGAAGAAAGCATATTGTTTACGATTCTCTTTGAGTTTAATGCCTGCAATTGTAGCTAAATTGATGTAGAGTATCCATATCGAAATCCAGCTTCAAATTCTGTGATTATATTATATTTATCCAACCACTTATTAAGTCTCTTATTCAGAATTTCCATCATTACTTAAGCAATGGCATTCATGAGAGATATACTACGATAATTGGTTGTTAATTCATTATCGCCTTTTTTTTAAATTTGGAAAATTGTGCTAGAGGTGAACTTTTCATCTTTTTTATAACTATATCCATAGCATTTTTCAAAAACTCATACGATACTCGATCCTCTCCTGGTGCCTTATTGCAATTTAAAGTTAAATTATTGGTCTAGATACTTCCAAAGCATTCGATTTCGTGTGACGTGGTGCACTAATATAAAAGCTTATTGCATTTGCAGCCAGTGTTAACTTATTTGAATTTTTATCGTGTTTTCTCGGAGGAACAACCATATACGTGCTGTTACTGAAGGTGCCTCATCCAATCAGAACACCAAGGTTCTGTTCTTTATCCCTGTCTTTTCCTTATTTTTCTGAATGACGTTCTCAGTTAAATCTTCAATCTTATGACAGGAAAATATGTCCTTCATTTCCTTTCAATTGTAGGAATCTTTCCGAAGTTGGAGACAAAAGGCTGACGGTTGTCATCTGTATCTAAGGGTGGTACACGTACTCAGCTTCAAGCTCAATGTCCCAAAGGAGGGCGTCTATTCACAGTAATTACAGTGGTTTGTGTAATATTGTTCTACAGATACCACCATTGAAAATGTTCTTCTGAGCGAACTCATTCCAAATGCCCAAGTTTTCCATGGAGCTGTGCAATTTTTGTACCCTATACCACTATGTGGTTTGGGTATAATGACTTTGTGCTGCTGTTTGTAACAACCATTTGACCTACACCCATCTTTAATTATACCGATCGAATCAGAATCACTATCTGATTCGATATAACGATGTCCGTCCGTCCATCCGTCCGTCCGTCTGTGTGTCCAAGTAAAGCTTGTAATCAAACTGCAGATGGCAAATATGAATATATTTTGATGAAATTTGGTATTTAATCTTTTATCGGCCATGGGATGAATGCTGTTGAAATTGGTGAGAATCGGTCCATGTTCAGATGACCCCCATAAAAATGACCCCTATGAAATCAACATATATTGCCATAAGATCCAAATTATCATACAAATCTTAGTCAAATTGGGTTTGTATGTATATATTACATCCATTAATCGGTAGTCCAAAAATGATCCCTATTGGACAACTCTTAGTCATAGGCCCCATATAGAGCTGCTTCCCGATCTTCACTTAAATCTATCAGAAACAAAAATATTGCACTGATTCTTCTCAAATTTTGTTTGTATATATTTTTGCAAAATACAAGAGACTTTACCAAACATGGTCAGGATCGGTCCATTTTTGGGTCTAGTCCACATATAGATATAGCATCCGATATGAACTTTTTCATATCTGCAGCCGAAAAAATTAATAAAAATCCCACTCAAATTTGGTTTATGCTTATTTTCTATACCCAGTTAGCTGGGCCTGAGAGATAGGGTCTCTGAGCGCATGGTATAGGGTATCGTATAGTCGGTCTAGACCGACTATAATTTTCTTACTTGTTTAATATTATATAAGTGTTATATCCAACTTTTCATTGTCCTTGAGAATTTTTTGCAAAATCTTCAAGTTTGCTTTCATTCGCCGAAAAAGGTTTGATGTACTAAATTTGATCAAGGAAAAAATTCAGACAGCAGTCACATCAAAGGAGAAGGATTTATTGTACAGAGATAAAATCAAGAATATTTTCTTGAAGGAACAAAAACAAAGGACGAAAATAATTTATTTTTATGCGTCAGTTTCGGCCTTCAAAAAGTTTTCAATACGCCTCATAGCTAAAATGATATAATGAGTTATTTAAGTAAATACGTGTATTTCAATTTAAATATTTATGTAAACGGAAAAAGGAATAGGTTGTACTTTTTATGGGGCAATGTACAAAACATTCTTATTCTAGATTGAATGCAAAACTGTTTGTATGGCTTTAGCTGTGTTGGGCAAATAACAATAAGGATATGTTGATCGCGATGGATGAATCCTCAAAGATTTCATAATGAATATCTTGATCTAAAACATTCCAAAAGTATTAAAGATAATTTAAGCGAAATAGATGTCGGAATATGTGCCTTAATTTCCTAAGTACTTACCTTATTTGTAAAATTTTTTTTAATATAGTTAAGCGAAATAGATGAGGAATGTGTACCTTAATTTCCTAAGTACTTACCTTCTTTTTATAATTTTTTTTAGTGTAGTTTAAAAATTTAATTTTCTTGAAACTAAAAACAATATTTTTCATTATAAAGCATATATCGTATGCACCAACTGCCTGCAACAGTGATGGTTAAAATAACGTAGGCGCCAAAACAAATTTGTTGCATACAAAATTAACTTTAAAATGCATACAGCACTTGTGCAAGACCTTTAGTAAACTACATTTTAAGTTTCAAAGAATTCCCTTTCATAAGTTTGAAGGAAAATTAAAAACTCTCTGCTGTAAAATTTGATTTTTTTGTGCTTACTATTTTTGCTAAAACGAAGAAAAAATGCTTTTTGAAAGCAAATATGAATTTACTTCTAAAAAGCTTTCCTTCAGTGGAATTTACAAAAATATTTTGATTAAAACTTCTTAATAATAAACGTTATTCCATGGAGTAGAATATTGTTAATAACGACAGTAACAACTGGCCCTTTATATACGATAAGATGTTATTCAGTTTTTTCTCTATGAAAAATCATATTAAAGTAGCTTTCCAAAACATGTATGTTCATAAAAATTGAGTGAGAGTTGAATGAGTTATGCTACGTTCTGCGATGACATATTTCTCGTCTTTTTTTGATTCTATCTAAAAAAAAATTAAAATTTTTTATTTTTAAAAATCATGAAAAATACAAAACAGGAAAAAGTGTAAATTCTTATTACTTTCACGTAAAGCAACATAACCTATGAACAAACACAACTAAGTGAAGGCACCTCATTTCGAAGTGACGGAAGTAATCAATATAGTATAGTTTATCAATATAGTTAGAATATAGTTAATCAACCATATCAAGCTAGGGCTTATAAAACACTTCGTCATAGCTCTCAACAACGACGGTGATTGTTTTAGAAATATCAGTAGAAAGATCAAAATTTAAGTGGTTGGAAACTGGAAGCTACCATTTTTGATGGCCGTCAAATCAAAAAGTTAATCAATGATGAAAAAACTTTAGTAGTTTCATGACATATATTGAAAGAAATGATCGGAGTGAATATGTTTGGATAGTGAACAACTTCCTGGGAAACAAAAAGGATGAGCACTACTCGGACCACGCGGATAACATGATGCCACATTTTCAGTAGCTTGGTTGTAATATGAGCATTAAGGTACGCTACCTACACAGTCATTTGGATTGTTTCCCTGAAAATTTTGGAGACTTCAGTGAAGAACAATTTGAACGTTTCCATCAAGATATTCGTACTATAGAGGAGCGGTATCAGGGTCACTGGGATACCCATATGATGGCGTACTATTGCTGGAGCATTAAAAATAAACCCTATAAACGATGAGTTCGATGAGTTGCAATTACATAATAATATTTGTGTATTAAAAAAATTTTTTTTTTCTTTAAAGTCCTCTTTTATTGATAAAATGAAAAGTATAGCCGATAGAAAAAATCTGAAATCAGAGGCCTAAAAACAAATACCATAACACACTTATTACAAAAATAAAACAGCAGCAAACAACACACAAAAAATTATTTTTGTATGGATATCTCGATTTTTATCAATTCAGTTTTCTCAGTAAATTGTGAACAAAAGCAAAAGTTGTGCGCCGATTACAATGAAGTGAAGCTCATTTCATTCAAAATATGTTTTACTAAACGCTTTTAGACTAAACCTGTGATATGTGCCGCACTTTCATTTTTTATGAATTTTTAAAGAACAAAAAAAAAATTTTTTTTTTTAATTGTTCTTTTTTTCAAGACTTCAACTATATCTCTGAAAATACTATGCAAATTTAAAAACAATGTAAGCACGGCTTAAAGATAATATCGCTGATGAGTTTTAACTGAATATTGTGAACCATTTTCAAATTGTTCCAATATACGTAGTGGATGTGCCTTAATTTTGAACATAACGGTATATCGCGAAGAGTCGAGCTGATAGAAAAAAAACCAAGTGCAGTTTTGAATCAGCGTCCCAAATAATTTTAAAAATAACATTCAGTTCTTAATCAAGAAGAACCTTGTTCCCTTGTGAGTAGGTGAGTAGGTAGCGTGCTCGCCTATCATGCGGGGGTCGTGGGTTCGATTCCCACCAGAGGCTTTGGTGTGTCGCTGCAAAAAAAAAAAAAAAAAAAAAAAAAAAAAAAAAAACTAGCCGGAATTAGAATCTGCAGACAAGCCATCGGCTTCGCGGAACTAGGCTTAAAAAAAAAAAAAAAAAAAAAAAAAAAAAAAAAAAAAAAAAAAAAAAAAAAAAAAAAAAAAAAAAAAAAAAAAAAAAAAAAAAAAAAAAAAAAAAAAATTAAAAAAAAAACAAAAAAAAAACAAATATAATTATACTCATTAAATCTGATATTTCCGGATATGCTTGTAATGAATTTTTTAAAACAAAAAATTGCTACTGCTAGTGTATTGTTTTATAGGTAACGAACGAGTCAGCTTGACCACCACGGCATTCATTAGAAACAGGTTTTATGTATCTTAATTCTCCACTAGGCCTTGCAATACCGACTTTTTAATACCGTTCAATACCGGTATTAATGACCACTTGATACCGGTATCCGGTATTTAATTTTTTTTACTGTATGTTAACATTCATATCATTTTTATTTAACTATTTTATTTTTATAAGTAACTAGCATATTTTAAGGTGTTATCATGTTTAAAGATTAAGGGCCGTATGCAAAAAAAGTGTACTTCAAGAAGACTTTATCAACAAATTTTGTATGAAAAACATGCAATAAATTCTACTTGAAGTACACTTTAATTTTTTTTTTTTTTTTGCATACGCCCCTAAATCTAATTTTGAAATTTACGTATAAGTGGAGTGGCCCTACTGAAGTAATTTGTATTTTGTACATTAAGGAAGACCTTTTTTGTAGGTTTATTTTCGTTCAGTTCAGAGGGCGCACAGTAGGACGAATAGTACCTGTGGGGTTCAACTGTTTGAGCTGGGTTTTTTTTAAAAGATCATCGATCTCTCTTTTTCGATCTTTGATTTCGGCTCATATTTTTCAGGAATTGTTCTCCAAAAATTGGGTTTTACGAAAACAAAACTAATTTTTGGCGCAAATGTGACTCTACGGAGCGCAAGAATGGGTTTTTCAAAAATATTCAGCTAAGAATCTTCGCTGCGATAAGTACCAAAAAACTTTCTGCGTGAAAATCCGGTGAAAAAATTTAATTTTTCATTCTGAAAAAATTGCTGAGTATTCGATGAATTATTCTGAACACTTTTTGTTTAACAAATTTTCTTCTAAAAGTGCATAATCTTCCAGTAAGAATATCGCTTCTCCACGAAAAGTTTTAAAACACTATGGCCGTACGACAGTTTTTCTAGCATTTATCGCATGGAACATGTTCTCAATATCGTCATCAATGGCGTCTCTGAGTCATTTTTAAAGTGTAGTTTCGCTTTTTTAAATACCGGTATTAATACTGGGATCCCGGTATAGATATAATGAAATACCGAATTGCCGGTTTTGAAAATTTGGTCCGGTATTGCGAGCTCTATTTTCCACCAAAGAAATATTCCAAAACTTAAACTCCTGCTTTTATTGCTCCGAACATACGGTGGTGCTAAAAAACCATAAAGGTGGGTCCAAAATATAACGATTATCTTTAAGGTAGTTTTGATCTAATTTCAATTGAGGTGCCGTTGCGAATATAATAAAATCGCTTTTAGAATGAAAGACGGATTTATCGTTTTGGCTTATATCGAGGGTTACAATCATATATTTACTATGAAAGTAAAGGGTGACCCAGTACGACTGTGAATTGCATTCGTTACAGGAACATGATAATGTCATTCTTGTGGCCTCAAGGGATTTGTAAGGATCTGAATGACATGTGGATGTAACAAGCAATTTAATGGAACAACTATATTCATACCGAATCATCTCCCGAAATTCCGATGCCAATTGACCGCCAAAATTGTGCGATTTAACACCACATGTATTCTTTATTTGAGATTTTTTGAAACCTCAGGCCTACTTGAACAACGACAAACAATTCCTGAGTCCAAGACCGAGATTCAATGCGGCATCGGTGAGATAGAGCCACATCTTTGCTTAAATTTCAGAAAAAGATTAAGAGCTTGTGTTGAGAGCTGCGGTGGCCATATGCCCAATATTTTACTCCACACTTAGTCGGAAAATGTCTGCTTTACAATTTAATAAAAATATCATCATTCGCTCAAACAAAAAATGTGTTTATACCCTATACCACTATTTGGTATTTGGGTATAATGACTTTGTTCTGCTGTTTGTAACTACCAAAAATACTTGTCTTAGACCCATCTTTTGTTATACCCATCGGTTAGGAATCACATTCTGAGTCCATTTAGCGATGTCCGTCCGTCTGTCCGTCTGTTCCACGGACCACGTAAACCTTGTAATCAAATTACAGGTCGCAAAAATATGAATATGTTTTGATGAAACCTGATATATAAGCTTTTGGCGGCCATAGGATGAAAGCTTTTGAAATTGGTGAAATTCGGCCCATGTTCAGGCCTAGTCCCCATACAAATGACCCCTATGAAATTGACATAAGTTGCCACGATATCAAAATTATCATATAGATCTCAGTCAAATTGGGTTTGTATGTGTTTATTATATCCATTAATCAGTAGTCCAAAAATAATCCCTATAGGACAATTCTTAGTCATAGGCCCCATATAGACCTGCTTCCCGATCTTCATTTAAGTCTATCAAAAAACAAAAATATTGCACAGATTTTTCTCAAATTCGGTTTGAATATATTTCTTCAAAATATAATTGACTTTACCAACTACGGTCAGGATCGGTCCATTTTTCGTCCTAGTCCCCATATGAATATAGCACCCGAATCAACTTTTCATATCTGCAGCCAAAAAAATTGACAACAATGCTACTCAGATTCGGTTTATGCTTATTTTCTATATCCAAATAGTTGTACCGAAGAGATAGAATCTCTAAGCCATGGTATAGTCGGTCTAGACCGACTATAATTTTCTTATTTGTTTATGTTTAAATTCAAACGTGCACTCATATTGGGACACCAATTTTAATCACGTAAAAATGGCCTTTGATCTTTCGCAAATAAAATTAAGGCAAATGCCATTGTAGAGGACTCACAACAAATTTTATTTTAGTTATACAAATTTTTAAAGTTATACAAATTTGAAAGATATACGGAATCATTATGTTCTTTATAAAATAGAGATTCAAAATTTTCTTAGCTAAGTAAGGTAGAATATTCATGCTAAATATAATCAAATTCAAAGATGATACAACCGAACTTATTTTCTTTGTTCATTATTAATTTAGGTACTCATATATTTTCTTTTCTTTAAACGCTACGGTGGTTGGCATTGAAATATTCCTACATCTCAAAGGAATAACAAATTTAAAGTGTTTTGTTTGTAATAAATATTTGAAAAGCTTCAAAGCGTTAAGGGAATAACGAATGGCATTATAACAGTTGGCAATTCAATGCGTAAACGAAATCTTTTTCACAATCACCACTGCCAGTATCGGCACTATTACAGATGACAGACATTTTAACATGTATAAGTCTGCATAAAACATTTTAAGAGTTTTACTTGTAACAGAAAAGTGAGTTGTTGTGTAAATGTTTTTCTAAATATGTGCAGAATAAAAATTAAAACTTAGTAAGACGGAACTGTTTAATTTAATTACTTAAAGAATCACTAGTATTCTCTGATTGTAATACATTCTATATAAATTTATTTATTTATATGTTTATTTGCATATAACCAAAAAGAATCTCTAAGTGGTCAGCTCTTGTTTAAAAGGAATCAAGAAATAAAGCTTCAAATCAATTAGGCTTTTCCAAGTAGTCTTGGCAAGGCCAAATTTTGTGTCCTTAAATAAGTGTATAAGTACTTTCTAAACCAAACTTTTCTTCATTGTAGTTTTAGTTGCAATAAAACTTAATAAAACTTAAACAATATTTAAAATGAAATAATAAATAATCAGAAACTTTTCCAAAGTTAGAAGAAAATGACAAAAGACGAGAGGCAAACTGAATAATTTATTCTAATTTTTAATAACTGAAAGACACAAGTAAAAATAAGTTTAATAATTTCTGTTAAGTAATATATTTCCTTGAATACTAATTGATGAAGTTAAAGAGAAATATTTCTTTGAAAAATTATTGAATTATTATTGTACAATAAAATATTCCCTTTGTATATTTATATTTTTTACGAGCTTTGAAAAGATGATATTCCAAGAAATATTTGACGACCTAATAAAGAAAACAGAAAAAAGAAGAAATAATATGATTTTAGATAAACTTATTTGAGCACAATACACATTTTCCAGTAATTTTCAATAGTTATAGTTAGAATCTTTTAGCCCTTTTCCACTGAAAAGATTTTATTTATCGGCAAAATATCGTATATAGGTGACATAGTAACTATAGTCGAATTTGATATCAAATAAACCAGGTTTTGAAACCTTATTTAACGGTATATAAGACATGCACAAATATGCGCTTGATTGATACTTAATTGCTTATAGCCGAACCAATTCCTCTAATAGAAAAACAAGGATTAACGTCAGCAACAATACCTTATTATTAAGAAAACCTATTTCGAATATAATCAGTTAAGTTTCAATCAAGGCATTTAGGTTAAAAAACGCAAAGTGCAGTTAATCGAGTAAATTTTTTTAAATTCCATTTAATTCCGTTTTGGTTATATCGGCAACTCTGTTTACGAAATATAACCTATATGTATTATCAAGAGAAAAGTGAAATTTCACAAATTGAAGAAATGCTGCCATACAAACTTGATTAAAAAGTATTTTTTTTTTCTGTAAAACGTTATTCTTGAAGCCTTTGATTATATGCATTCCTCAAAATATTAAAATTGTAGGTTTGATGCCAAGTTATCATATATTAATCTCTATAATTTACTATATATACACTCCACACTAGTGTGAAGTGTGAAGTGTGAAGAGGTTATAAACAGTGCGTGACATTAGGTTAGTTTCACCCCCCCCCCCCCCCACCGACTTATGTTCATTTGTTTTTTTATGTTCCAATTACACGCAAACTTGTAATGATTATGTGAGATTTATCTCTCACAAAAAAATAAAGCTCAATAGAAGAACCGTCATGTACATTATTATTATTATTATGCTTTATTTGCTATTTTGTTTAACTTTCGATGAAAAGACCTGAACTTATTTTGCGTCAACAGATTAGCTCCCCCTAATACATTTTTAATTATCTCGCTGTTTTGGCATTCACGGTTACCAATTTTTTTGTATAGATTAAACTAATAATTGTCTTTAAATAGACGCAAAAAATGGCAAGAGGAACAGTTCTATCTTTGGCAGAAAAAGCAGAGATTGAGGCTTACTATGACACTGGAATAACCTTCAATAAAATTGAAAAAAGAAAAACTGGAAGGCACAGGAAAACGGTTGCTAGTTATCTTCAAAATAAGTAACACTATGGAAAAATGTCAAGGGTGGTAATAATCGAGGGCTTTCCCAAGCAGACAAACGAGCCATACTGAGAAATGCATAAAATTCGTTAGACTCGTCTGTCAAAATTAAAGAAAAACCTGGCGTTAAAGCATTCTTATCAACCGTTCAATGAGTGATTAGGAAAACTTGCAAAAAAAGCGACAAAAATTAAAAAAAAATATCAGTTAATATGCTGAAAAAGGAAATGTTTTTTGAAAATGAATTTCATTTAAAAGGGCACGATGGGTGCAATTATTATTTGGGACACCTGTACAGCCGGATTAAGGGTATATGGTGTGGAGAGAAATATCCTCCTATGGCATCTGGTAGTTGCAGTTTTTAAGATTTCGTATGAATGCGGAGAACTGAAACAGCGTTTTGAAAACGGGTTTTCCCCACTTTCAGAAACATATCCATAGTGGCGCTTTCAGCACGATATTGCTCCATTCCACACTGCCCGAACCGTGAAATCGTAGATTCAAGGAAAACATAAAAGCCGAAATAACCGAAGGCATCAAACACCACTTCGTTAAATTACATTTAACAACTTTACAATTCAATTCCCAAACGAATATTCGAAGTGATTTCAAACAAAGGCAGCACCAGGCTTATTACCCTTAAAACTGTCTGAATTGTAATATGTGGATATTATAAAGCTATATGGTTGCTCTAAATACTAAATGAATTGAAATAATCGCAGATAACGCTATCCTGTTGACCAAGATTTCGTTTCGTTTTTTATATATACATATTTGTATTTGTATTTGTATTTTGTATTTATTTATTAAATGCGATTTTCCATTCGAACAAGACACAGTATCTTATAAATTACAGTAATGGAATCAGATAGTTATTCTCTATATATTTAATATCAGTAACTCTTAATCTAAATTTAAAATATTATAAATAACAATTTAAAAACATTAAAAAAATCAAATAAAATCAATTAAAGTATTGGTATAGTAATTTTCTAAACCCTATTTCGTTGCTTGTATATTGCATGACATTAGGAAGCTGATTCCAGAGACGAATAGTAAGAATAAAAAATTGACATTCAGAGGCATGGTCCCGGTATTTAAATTGAATTATTCGATTCCCTCTGGAAGATCTTGCGAACTTTAGTCGTTCAAAAAGATATTTTGGTATTTATATTGTTATAATAATTTTATTTTGTTATAATAATTTTATGTAGGAATAAAATGTTCTTGAATTTAATATAGTTGTCAAATGACATGTGTAAGACAAAGATATAGTGAATAATGTTGTTGAAAGTTACAGTAAGTTTTCTGTTATCCCTAGGGTTGCAACCTGTGAAAACCTCAGATGCATATAGTAATGTTGGTAAAAGATATGTTTTAGCAAGTAGCAATCTTATTTTCAGTGGAGTAAACTGCTGTGTTAACCATAAACTTCTAATCATACTACAAATTCTGCCACAGGATTGATTAATATGATCTGACCAAGTCAGAGTTCCATTAAACACAACTCCGAGATTTCGTACAGCGTCCACGATGTCAATTTTAGAGCCCCCAAGGAAGACATTAATCTCATTCTCCCAATGCATCACTTTCTTCTTTATTATAATACACTTAGATTTATTTGGATTAAGTCGTAGACCATTTTCCGTTGCCCAATTTAGAATACGTTTGAGATCATAATTTAGTTCTTGAGTTTTGGAAATAATTAAATCCTTGGTACTACTTAAATATAGCGTACATCTGAACCTTAGGGAATTTAATTTGTTGTGGAAGATCATTGGCATATATCGAATAAAGTAGTGGTCCAAGGATTGAACCCTGTGGTACCCCTCTTATAACTTGCAGTGAGTTTGAGATGGAGCGACCATTAGCAACAGATTGGGATCTGTTTGTGAGATATGAAAACATGAGTCTAACTGCTAATGTAGAAAAGTTAAAAAACCTCTTCAGTTTGAGGCATAAAATTGAGTGGTGCATCGTGTCAAATGCCTTTGAGTGATCCAATAAAACCAAAAAAGATATTTTTCCATTATCCATGTTACTTCTTAACTCCTCAACTACATCAGATAAAGCTGTTATATAGCTATGTTGTGGCCTGAAACCAGATTGACGCTCTGTAAGTAAGTTGTTGTCGTTTAAATACCGAAAGATTTGTCTGTGTAAAAGTTGCTCGAAAACTTTTGAGAGATATGGAAGAATTGCAATCGGACGGTATTCGTTACCCATTTTTCGTATTGGTATAATTTTGGCATGTTTCCACTCCATTGGAAAGATGCTATTCTAAAAATATATTAAAATATTAACTTGAATGTTATAGCAGCCATTGCTGCTGTTGCCTAGAATGTGCAAAAGCAACCAAGCACCTCAACTCTCCATAGTTCTCAGGAATTGACCTTTCACGCACTTCTTTGATGTGATTTTTGTATGAAGCCATACAAAGTTCAATTAGTGCAGAAGCTGGCGCATGGGAGAATATATGCATTTTTATCAAAAAGTTATTTTTTCGTACGAAGCTCAGTTTCTTCTCGGTGATTACGTTAACAAGCAAAATAGTCGCATCGGGCTAACATGACTGCTGAAAATTCAATGCATACTAACGACTCACTGTTTGGTGTGGTTTTGAGACGCTGGAATCGCTGGGCCATTAGTGTTCGAAGATGCTGAAAACAAATGCGTTATGGTGAACGCTTCCGTGCAATAATATTTGATTATTTGTGCCTTATATTGGAAAATATGGATCTGGATAGCATTTGGTTTCAGCAGGGTGGCGCGCCACTCAGGCCGTGAAGCAATCAATATATTATGCGGCAAGCTTGAAAATCGAATAATTATCCATTTGACGACATACTGGAATCGCCACTAAATTAATGGCAATTTTCATCTATAACAACCATCTTAGTCAATTTTTAATTTTTAAGTTTAAGTATAAAAAAATGGTTTAATAGCAAGAGATGATGTGTTAAGATTAAAGCATTGAAATTAAAAATAATGTCAATAAGGAAATAAATAATATCTGTCGTTTTTTCCGAAACCTTTTATGGCTCAACATATTTGATATTGTCATAGACGAATACCCGGTTTTTAAGAGTTTAGGTTTTACCCGATTTCACTTCGCATTTACGTACTACACAACAATAGCAATAACAGAAAAATAATGCAATTTTTCAGATAAATATTATATCTTTCCATGAAAAAAGGCATCGTTGTCTATATAAAAGTTAGTGAGAATTTATAATAAATGATGGTAGAAAAATTAAGTCAATTTACTATAAATTATAATGGCATTAAAGCTTAACTGTAACTGCATTAACCGTACACAATATTGGTCATAATATATACACGTACATATATTTATATATTTATTGTGCTTTCCTGTACAACAAAAAAAAATATTCTTCTTATTACAATACAGGATTAATTAATTACAGGGATGCAATGTGCTGATATGAATAAAAAAATTTACATATATTAATTATTTGTGAAATAAAATAATAGATAACAAAATACAAAATTTCAAATATATTACTAAGAAAAATAATTAAAAATTTGTTTTTTAAAAAGTCTTGCGTTGCTTGTTAGTTGATATGTTTGTGGAAGTGCATTCCAAAGACAAATTCCGAGCAGAAAGAAAATTAATTTTTAAAAGATTATCAAAATACTCAGGTGAAGGGTATCAAAGACTCGGCACAACCTATTCAATACTCCTACTGGTTTTTGTTTTTCTTCTTAAGTTCCAATTACTGTAGGTTTTCGTCAAGATTTTCTATTTTGGATTTAGTGTACCATAGTAAAAATGTACAAAAATGATAATTAATGTATATGGAAAATTTATTTTAATTTATATGGAAATTTATATGAAATGATAAGAAAAGTAACTTTTTTCCCGTAAAAAGTAAAAATTTTTCAAACATGACGTGTTGTTTGAAATTTTTTGTTTTCCCACGATATATGACACTATTAACTATATAACCAAAGCACAATAAATAAATCCATATTGATTTACCGCTATACAAGTTTTTTTCAACGGATAATAAACAAAGTAAAAATTTAATTTTAATGAAAAATCCTTTTTTTTTTTCAACGGATAATAAACAAAGTAAAATTTTAATTTTAATGAAAAAATTCTCTTTTATTACGAGTAACCATATCATTTGAAAATATTTTGTCTCTTTCCATCTATTTATCTTTCGTGTTTTAGTACTGATGAGAAATGTTGAATTATAATTCACTGTTTAAAAGTAACAAATTAATATTAATAGCCTAGAAAATTAATTTCGCTCAAATTTTGGCAATGTTTTTTTTTTTTAAAGTTCAAAAACCTCGTGATTTATGCTTGTTAAATTACAATATAAACCACAAAATTGCATTTTCTGTATATCTCCATATTATATGTAAATATGTAGAGTAGATAATAGCCCACTTTAAACATGATTTCTGAACTTAAAAAATTATGTGCCACCCTTATGAATGAATGCTAACAATATATAATTTCAAAGCATTCAACTGTTTATCAGAGATTTGTATATTTATCTTTATTATATGGTCTTAAATAAATTGCTTTTGAGTCTGATTTATTTCTGATGTCTAAGGTATACCAAAAGTAGCTTACTTCCGCCAGAAAATAATCAAATGCCATTGCTGCTACACAAAATTATACCTTATAACCACAGATTCTGCAAGTCAACCACCTTATTTAGATGTCAAATTTAAATTAAGACGCAAATTAACAAAAATTACTTTTGTGGCAAATGTTACAATGTCATTGGTTATGATTTCATGGAGTGTAGAAATTTCTAGAATAAATGAATATTTAGCTTTAAAAAGAATTTAATTGTCGTTTAAATTAACACCTGACAAGAAAATATCCTTTGGATGAAAAGTATGATACATTCGGGGTTTTTTTTGGCGAATATGTTTATAGCATTCCACGGAAAAATTATACTATTTTTATACATTTATATTACATCTAACTAGAAATTCAATTATTAGATAACTAATCTCTTTCATTTCTTTAATGTATTATACACTACTCATTGATCTTACATAAAAACATCATACCAATTCATGAATTTTGAAAAAAAAAAAAATTAACAAAATTTCCACACGAATTAGAGACCGTAAAAAGTTTAACTTTCAGTTACAGTATTTCAGTATTTTTGATGTGTAAACATCTATACGCGCGGGGGATAAATTTCTATTTCACAATACAATAACAAAAACAGCGTAACATGTGAGCCGTAAGACAAAATCGGTGTGACCTATGAATGTATCGGTGAAAAAAGTATGATATGTAATAACATGATGGAAATGAAAAATGAAAAATAAAAAATGGAAAATGAAAAATGAGAAATGAAAAACGTAAAACGTAAAATAAAAAATAAAAAATGAAAAATGAAAAATAAAAAATGAAAAATAAAAATTAAAATTAAAAAATGACAAATAAATGAAAAACGCAAAATGAAAAATGGAAAAAAAAATGAAAAATGAAAAATGAAAAGCAAAGAAATGAAAACTAAAAAAAATAAAAATAAAAAACTTAAAATAAAAAATTAAAAATGAAGAATGAGAAATCAGAAATGAAAAATAAAAAACGAAAAATAAAAATGAAAAATAAAAATTAAAAATTAAAAATTAAAAATTAAAAATTAAAAATTAAAAATTAAAAATTAAAAATTAATAATTAAAAATTAAAAATTAAAAATTAAAAATTAAAAATTAAAAATTAAAATTTAATAATTAAAAATTAAAAATTAAAAATTAAAAATTTTAAAAATTAAAAATTAAAAATTAAAAATTAAAAATTAAAAATTAAAATTAAAAATTAAAAATTAAAATTAAAAATTAAAAATTAAAAATTAAAAATTAAAAATTAAAAATTAAAAATTAAAAATTAAAATTAAAAATTAAAAATTAAAAATTAAAAATTAAAAATTAAAAATTAAAAATTAAAAATTAAAAATTAAAAATTAAAAATAAAAAATTAAAAATTAAAAATTAAAAATTAAAATTTAAAATTAAAAATTAAAAATTAAAAATTAAAAATTAAAAATTAAAAATTAAAAATTAAAAATTAAAAATTAAAAATTAAAAATTAAAAATTAAAAATTAAAAATTAAAAATTAAAAATTAAAAATTAAAAATTAAAAATTAAAAATTAAAATTAAAAATTAAAAATTAAAAATTAAAAATTAAAAATTAAAAATTAAAAATTAAAAATTAAAAATTAAAAATTAAAAATTAAAAATTAAAAATTAATTAAAAATTAAAAATTAAAAATTAAAAATTAAAAATTAAAATTAAAAATTAAAAATTAAAAATTAAAATTAAAAATTAAAAATTAAAAATTAAAAATTAAAAATTAAAAATTAAAAATTAAAAATTAAAAATTAAAATTAAAATTAAAAATTAAAAATTAAAATTAAAAATTAAAAATTAAAAATTAAAAATTAAAAATTAAAAATTAAAAATTAAAAATTAAAAATTAAAAATTAAAAATTAAAAATTAAAAATTAAAAATTAAAAATTAAAAATTAAAAATTAAAAATTAAAAATTAAAAATTAAAAATTAAAAATTAAAAATTAAAAATTAAAAATTAAAATTAAAATTAAAAATTAAAAATTAAAAATTAAAAATTAAAAATTAAAAATTAAAAATTAAAAATTAAAAATTAAAAATTAAAAATTAAAAATTAAAAATTAAAAATTAAAAATTAAAAATTAAAAATTAAAAATTAAAAATTAAAATTAAAAATTAAAAATTAAAAATTAAAAATTAAAAACTAAAAATTTAAAATTAAAAATTAAAAATTAAAAATTAAAAATTAAAAATTAAAAATTAAAAATTAAAAATTAAAAATTAAAAATTAAAAATTAAAAATTAAAAATTAAAAATTAAAAATTAAAAATTAAAAATTAAAAATTAAAAATTAAAAATTAAAAATTAAAATTAAAAATTAAAAATTAAAAATTAAAAATTAAAAATTAAAAATTAAAAATTAAAAATTAAAAATTAAAAATTAAAAATTAAAAATTAAAAATTAAAAATTAAAAATTAAAAATTAAAAATTAAAAATTAAAAATTAAAAATTAAAAATTAAAAATTAAAAATTAAAAATTAAAAATTAAAAATTAAAAATTAAAAATTAAAAATTAAAAATTAAAAATTAAAAATTAAAAATTAAAAATTAAAAATTAAAAATTAAAAATTAAAAATTAAAAATTAAAAATTAAAAATTAAAAATTAAAAATTAAAAATTAAAAATTAAAAATTAAAAATTAAAAATTAAAAATTAAAAATTAAAAATTAAAAATTAAAAATTAAAAATTAAAAATTAAAAATTAAAAATTAAAAATTAAAAATTAAAAATTAAAAATTAAAAATTAAAAATTAAAAATTAAAAATTAAAAATTAAAAATTAAAAATTAAAAATTAAAAATTAAAAATTAAAAATTAAAAATTAAAAATTAAAAATTAAAAATTAAAAATTAAAAATTAAAAATTAAAAATTAAAAATTAAAAATTAAAAATTAAAAATTAAAAATTAAAAATTAAAAATTAAAAATTAAAAATTAAAAATTAAAAATTAAAAATTAAAAATTAAAAATTAAAAATTAAAAATTAAAAATTAAAAATTAAAAATTAAAAATTAAAAATTAAAAATTAAAAATTAAAAATTAAAAATTAAAAATTAAAAATTAAAAATTAAAAATTAAAAATTAAAAATTAAAAATTAAAAATTAAAAATTAAAAATTAAAAATTATTTTTGCGATTTTAGTTATTCGCGATTTTGTTTTCTGCGATTTATTTATTTTAACGATTATTTTTGCGATTTTGTTATTCGCTAATTTCGGTTCTGGAAATTTTTGTTTTAGGCAATTTCTGTTTTTGGCGTTTTTTGTTATATTCGATTTTCGGGTTTGGATTTTTGACTGACGTTTTTTTTTTATACCCTAACCCCAATGTGGTTTGGGTATAATAAATTTGTGCTGCTGTTTGTAACTACCAAAAATATTTGACCTAGACTCATCTCTTATTATACCGACCGACTCAGAATCATTTTCTGAGTCGATTTAGCGATTCCGTCCGTCTGTCCGTCCGTCTGTGTGTCCATGTAAACCTTGTAATCAAACTACAGGTCGCAAATATGAATATATTTTGATGAAGTTTAGTATATAAGCTTTTATCGGCCAAAGTATACTGATACTGCCGAAATTCGGTCCATGTTATGACCTAGCCCCCATACAAATGACCCCTATGAAATCGACAAAAATTACCATAAGATCCAAATTGTCGTATAGATCTTAGTCAAATTGGGTTTGCATGAATTTATTATATCCGTTAATCAGTAGTCCAAAAATAATCCCTATGGTACAATTCTTGGACATAGGCCTCATATAGAGCTGCTTCCCGATCTTCACTTAAATCTATCAAAAAAACAAAAATATAGCACAGATTTTTCTCAAATTTGGTTTATATATATTTTTTCAAAATATAAGTGCCTACCGAATATGGTCGGAATCGGTCCATATTTCGACCTAGTCTCCATATAAATATAGCATCCGATATCAACTTTTTCATATCTGCAGCCAAAAAAATTAATAAAAATGCCTCTCAAATTTGGTTTATGCTTATTTTCTATGTGCAATTAGTTGGACCGAAGAGATAGGGCCTCTAAACCATGGTATAGGGTATGGTATAGTCGGTCTAGATTGACTTTAATTTTCTTGTTTGTTTTGTTTAATTTGGTTTATATTTTTTTTTAAGAATAGTAAGTTACTTTACTAAATATGGCCATGAACCGTCCATTTTCCACAGTCCCCCTATAGGAATAACGTCAGATATATCCAGTTAATGTTTCTACAAAATTAGATATTGACCCTTGGTCTAGACTGACTATATTTTTCATGTTATACCCTATACCACATTTTGGTCACGATAAAATGAGTTTGTGCTGATGTTTGTAATTGCCAAATATATTTGATCTAGGCCCATCTTTTGTTATACCGATCTACTCAGAAGCAATGCTTTAGTGATGTCCATTGGTCTGTCTGGACGTGCGTCCGTCCGTCTGTGTATCCATATAAATCTTTTCATCGAACTAAGCTTCTATCGGCCATAGAATGAAAGCTATTGAAAGTGTATGTTCAGACCTAGCCCCCATACAAATGACCCCTATGAGATCCACTTAAATTGTCATAAGATGCAAATTATCATATAGATTGCAGTCAAACTGAGTTTCTATGTGTCTTTTATATTCATTAATCAATAGTTCAAAGTAAACCCCCATATAAAACTGCTTGCCGATCTTTACCTAAGCCATTGAAAAACAAAAATATTGACAGATTTATCTCAAATTCGGTTTGTATAACTTTTAAAAAAAAATTAGTTACATTACTAAGTATGGTCAAGATCGGTCAATTTTTCGATCTAGTCCACATATATATATATATATAGCATCCGATATGAACTTTTTCAAATCTACGGGCAAAGAACTAAATAAAGTCTCCACTCAGATTTGGTTTATGCTTATTTTCTATACCCAGTTAGTTGAACCAAAGACCAATACTCTAAATGCATGGTATAGGATATCGCATGGACTGTCTAGACTGACTATAATTCTCTTACCTGCTCCATTTGAAATTTCAATCGGAATTAAGGTTGAGCCCGCTCTTTGGAATTAAACAGGGCTGATGCTCAGATAAACATGTAAGTCTTGACTAAATTTCAATTATGCGCTATAGCCATAAATCATCAGCCACATAATAGGATCTCGTATCATCGTTCAACGCTCTGAAATTCGTACTTTTCTTTGTGTTCCTTAAATTAGCTCTATAAAATTGAATTATGTATGTTCTTAACAAGTGTACACTTGAAATTCTATACTATAAATACACTCTTTAATACTCTTGTAAATAAATACGATGTAGTTGCAAGAAGTTAATAATCTCACTATATATTTTATAAATAGGTATATAAATTATATACAATTTATTTATTTATTTTTAATTTTTCTGGGCCAAAACGTTCGCTATAATCTCTGTGAATTTTTAAGAAAAAAAAAAACTGATGACACTGCTGATTTTAAAAATTCTTACTCGTATATCAAACTATTTCATAAAAAAAACACCTGATTTAAGTGAAAAGAGTACATAAAGAGACGTACTAACATAATTCAAGAAAGAACGTAAACCCATTTTCTTTTCTATAATCGTTAAATATTTATACATGCTCAATTTAAAGAAAAAGAAACTAAAAAATTCTTTTAGTAGCACTTTAATAGCCTTGTGCTGTTGAAAACGTAAAGCTCCATAATAAATATAAGACTACAGCTATTAAATAGAATAAAATTTAATATCATGGATTTTTAAAAGCGATTTGCAATTGTCTGTCGTCCCTTTCTTTCCTTTGTATGTTATTCCTAAAAAGGAATAACCTTTCATGTCTGACTCCATATACTATCACAGATGCATTATAAACATGTTGATAAAAATTGTACAAGCAATTTTGTTTTATTTTTTTTGCACTAAAGCAAAACTTTGAAGTACATTTTCTCAACATTATGTAGTTTTCGAAACACCTGGTACTTTAAAAAAAGTAATATCAAATTTAAATTTATTAATGCAAACATATATAAAAAGAAAACATTTGAGAACATTTGTCAATTAGTGATCAACTAAGTTCTTACATTTGCTATTTGAATAACACTGTGGAACAAATTCCGGTTAGCAAAAGTTAGGTCGATTCTAAGAGTGAGGGGTGAAAATAGAGGCTAAATTAGCAGACCCGTATCGCGGCGTTTGTTTATGTTAGTTAGAATTTTTTTTTAATCGACCTTCGAACTTTGCAGTCAAATGCCGATTTTCAGCATATTGTTTATATGGTTTTTTGGCTATAACTCGTCGACTAATTGATATTTTTTCAATCTGTAAAAGCCAAATTATTGCTAGAGACCTGTGCAACAATCAGAATTTTTGTGGTGCTTATGAATTTTTGTGGTGCTTATGAAGCAAAATGTTGGAAAAATTTTCATGCTTTTTGAAAATATTTTCCACAAAACTAAGTCTTTTTTGCTTTCTGTTTGATCTGTAATATGCTTCTCAGTTTCTTCAATAAATTTCGTTTGAAAAGAAAACAATCATAATACAAAACTTGCGTTTTCCAGCTTAATATTAATTTACTTCTCATTTTTTATGTACCAATCTTGTTCAGTGTTGGTTTTAAAGAAACATTGAAAAAGAAATTATAAAAATATGGAAAAAAATATATTTTTGAAATGTTAGTTATGAAAAGTTTTAAGTAAAAAATTAAATAAATTATATTAATGATTTGGCCAGTTGCCGTTTAGCAGGCGGCTGTGGATCAACATCACTGCTCTCTCTAATAGAAAGGTCGATAATTTCGTCCAACAGATATTCTGGAATTTCATCTTTGTCTTCCCCTTCTTCCTGTTTTTCCTCGTCTTCCTCTTCTTCTAAGGTGTTTTTATACCACCAACAGATTTCAGCGAGTTTTGCATCTGGAGATTTCTTTCCTCTGTACCTGAAACGCAAATAGTTTTCAATCGTTAACATGTTTAAATTGTGCACTCTGACAAAGATATTAGAAAAATCTAGGAATTCAAAATATGCACACTATTTAGTTACCTTATTTCAAATGGAAGCGCAGTTTGGTGATAACGTTCGCCTTGCTCATCAGATTCAGTTGGCAACTGTTGAGCGAGTTGATCAAGATCCTGATGCAAGAGATGAATTTCGTACGACATATTAACCCCAATTTCGCCTGTAGTTGTCTTTGCGTTCTTTATCCAAAAGTCACTTAATGACTGCTTTCAATTCGAGCCATGCATTTAATTCTCGGTGTGTCAGAACTTGGTCAAAATCTTGACGACTCATTAGTTTCCGTATGTCAGGACCATTAACGACCCTTCCTAAATTATGGCGTTACTTAGTCTTGGGAAAATGTCTCTAAGCAGTTGAATACCGCTGGTCTTTTTGCGATACATTTCAAAAAATTTTTAGCAATGCCAAGTTTAATGTGGAACAACGGCAACAAAATTTTCATTTCAGGAAGAAGACTTTCGTGTAGCCTATTTTCTTTAGGCCATTTCCATTTCCTTTAATACCTTCTCCGTATCGTGAATCCCAATCGCACAAAAAACACGGATATTTTGAACGGCCAGATGCTGTTAAGCCTGTAATCAATGAAACTATTTTGAGGTCGCAGCAAATGCGCCACTGGTGTTCGTTATATTTGACTACTTCCAGAATGTGTTTCAAATTACCCAAATTTTCACTAGTGTCAGTGCTATAGGCAATCGGAAAAGAAAGCATTATATTTGTCTTGTGCAAAAGACTCTATCGTCTCCATTTACTTTTCAATATCGTTGCAATAAGCGAAATTTTTTGCATCATTCACATTGAAGAACTTTTTTAACTCTTTTTGGCGTTTTCGATATGCTGTTACCAACAAATTATTTCCTTTTAAAAATGAAGCCAGTATTTCTGATTTTTTCTGAGTCAAACACAAATTTGCAACAACTCCATCCAATTGGTTTTGTGTGACTAGGAATGGGTCCTTTGATGGTTCATAAGATGTACATTCACCAGGGTCGTATTCTGAGAAGAAATCCATAGATGTAGCAGCGGCGGTTGTAGAACTGTTATCTGTTTGAAGACCAAAACTTCGGTATGTTGGTACTGGAACGAATTCTGACTGCGGTAATGGTAATTGGACATTTGGCACTGCTGCATAAGTTTTATTCTTTGCTTTCCTTCTATTCAAAGTTTTATGGTAGTTGATACATCCATAGCAATTTTCTTCTTGATGCGGGCTGTTGTCTAACCACATCATTGGTATACCAAAAGGCATAGCCTTTTTCTTTTCACTTTTCCATTGCATAAGAGTTGAATAGCAATTAAAGCAAACTTTTTTAGGGGCATAGTTTACATCAGTGATAAACTCTTGCCAGAAATATTGTTTATAGGCTTCCAAAAAAAATCACTCGCATTGTCACATTTTTCATCGCTTGTTATGAAACGTCCACAAACATTACAAAAATGGTCCATTTTACATTTCGGTTCCGACATTTTGAATACAATATATATTATACAATATTTTTTTTGTTATTTGTATGAAACCGATGGACTTAAATTAAATCACTCACAAAATGAAATAAGTTCCAAAAAAATTAATAGCGAATTTTATCACGACCGAGCGAAAATTGAAAGACATCAGCTTCGGCTAAGTTTCGAGTCTTAACTGAATCTTCTTTTTGAAATTAGTTCGCTTGCACGAAATAAAAAAAAATTACGACCTGGGCGGTGGTTGAAAACAAAAAAGTTGTTTTACTAATCCTTATTCTTGGAACTTCCCTTTTAATTACTTCTACCTAAATCGTTACTTATTTAATGGTTTTGGGATTTTTAGCGCAAATTATAGACTAAAACCATTTTCTTTTGAAATTAAATTTATTGAAGAAGCAGAGAAGCATATTATATATCAAACAGAAAGCAAAAAGACTTAGTTTTGTGGAAAATATTTTCAAAAAGCATGAAAAAAAAATAATTTTTCCAACATTTTGCTTCATAAGCACCACAAAAATTTTCAAAATTAATATTTTAAAAAATTTTAATTGTTGCACAGGTTTTGGCTTTGCAGATTGAAAAAATATCAATTAGTCGACGAGTTATAGCCAAAAAACCATATCGGCATTTGACTGCAAAGTTCGAAGGTCGATTAAAAAAAAAATTCGAACTAACATGAACAAACGCCGCGATACGGGTCTTCTAATTTAGCCTCTATTTTCACCCCTCACAGTGTAATTATAGTTCGAATAGATTAAATTACATGAATATTCAAGAATTTTGATTGCATAATTTATTAAGTACAAATTCTACATAATTTAAGTTTTTCTTCTGCAATGATATCAAAGGATATTCATATACTTTATGGACGCTTATGGAGCTACCAAAGGAAGCACTTTGACAACTATTGAAATATCAAGGGCAAATCGTCCCATTCGATGTCGAGTAAAATCAATCGAAATTCCATGTTTTGGTTTATTATTTAAAGAAAACGGGCAATCCTCATAGCTCGTTTCGCTTTGATTATTAACTATGGATCATAACTCGTTAACTGTGACAGAGTAAAATTACTCTTTGTATTTTATTTTGGAAAATAAAAAAAATAATTTCGATCGAAAAATTTTGATAACGAATTCGACGATCCGACCCCAGAATGTAAACATTCTTAAGAAAAAGTGATATATGCAAACAGAGCATATCCTATATATATTCATAAAATAATCTAACCCACCAAACAAATTTGAGAAAAATCTGTACAATATTTTTGTTTTTTGATAGATTTACGTATATCGGGGATATGACTAAGAATTGTACTACAAGGTTTATTATTAGACTTTTTCGGTATACTGAACATACTGAAACCAACTTTGACCAATATCTCTTTGATAATTAGATCTTATGGCAATATAAGTCAATCTCAAAGGGGCCATTTGTATGGGGATTAGGTCTGAATATATATCAATTTTCACCAATAGCGTTCGTCCTATGTCCGATAAAAACTTAAATACTAAATTTCATCGAAATATCTTCATATCAGCAGCCTAGTTTGATTACAGGGCTTACATGGACACACAAATAGACAGATGGATGAAAATCGCTAAAACGATTATGAGACGATCGGTATATAGGTAATGGGCAACTATTAGTGGTCATTGCAAATGTCAGCACAAACTCATAATACCCTGACTACAGAGTGGAATAGAGAAACTTTTACCTAATAACAATTCAATTTATTGTAGATATATAATTTGCGGGTAAATATTTGTAACATTTTTTTATCTTGTGTAAAAATTCTACAAAATTTAGAAGATGGGATATAATTAAAAGGAACAAAGTAAGAAAAAAAGGTTGGGGTATGCC
Source organism: Cordilura impudica (assembly GCA_963682025.1). Lineage (NCBI taxonomy): Eukaryota > Metazoa > Arthropoda > Insecta > Diptera > Scathophagidae > Cordilura > Cordilura impudica. The sequence continues at coordinate 115,104,221 of OY821517.1, forward strand.
AAAGCGTACTTAACCAGGGTGGAGAGCATGGAAGTCATGCCATCTTTATGAAAGAGAGTAACTTTAAATTATTTAAGTCTAACAGAAAGGTTAAAGTAGGGCGAAAACCAAACACTGAGATACACTAAAAGACTAAACATAATTACTTAAACATCGCAGAGGGTAACATATCGTTTTTTTTTTTTTATAGATAGATGGTATAATGGACCAAAAAATCTGTATTGAGATACTCAAGAAAAATCTTCTGTAATGTATCGAAGAACTGCGTTTCATAAACATTTATACCACCACTCAAGACCATGATCCTAAGCATGTGTCCCTAAATACAAAGCTATAGATCTTGTACAAAGTACCAAAATGCATTGAAGCCCCTCATCAAAGTTCGGATACTATTCGTATAAAATATATTTAGGAAAATCTAAAATCTAAATCGTAATCCGCTAATTACGGATTGTATTAGACGGAGAATAGGACAAAATAACGGCACTAAACTTTATGCCTATATGATCGCGGGCAGCTATAGCTAATAAGGTAGGACGGACGAAATATACATTTTATGCAATGAAATACATATTTTAAAACACGTGCTTTTTCTGCTTAGTTTTATATGCTTGTTGCAATTCTTTACTTATTATAAATACGACAAGTAAGAAAATTATAGTCGGTCTAGACCGACTATACGATACCCTATACCATGCGTTTAGAGACCCTTAGGCCCAACTAATTGGATATAGAAAATAAGCATAAACCAATTTTGAGTGGTATTTTTATTAATTTTTTTGGCTGCAGATATGAAAAAGTTCATATCGGATGATATGTCTATATGCGGACTCGGTCCAAAAATGGACCGATCCTGACCATGGTTGGCAACGTTTCTTGTATTTTGCGAAAATATATACAAACAAAATTTTAAATGAATCAGTGCAATATTTTTGTTTTTTGGTATATTAAAGTGAAGATCGGGAAGCAGCTTTATATGGGGTCTATGACTAAGAGTTGTGCCATAGGGATCGTTTTTGGACTATTCATTAATGGATGTAATAAACATATACAAACCCAATTTGACTAAGATCTATACGACAATTTTGATCTTATGTCAATTTATGTCGATTTTATAGGGGTCATTCGTATGGGGGCTAGGTCTTAACATGGACCGATTCACACCAATTTCAAAAGCTTTCATCCCATGGCCGATGGAAGCTTATCTACCAAATTTCATCAAAATATATTCATATTTGCGACCTGCAGTTTGATTACAAAGTTTACATGGACACACAGACGGACGGACGGACGGACGGACGGACATTGTAAAATCAACTCAAAAAGTGATTCTGATTCGATCGGTATAACTAAAGATGGGTCTGGTCAAATATTTTTGGTTGTACAAACAGCAGCACAAAGTCATTATACCCAAACCACATAGTGGTATAGAGTATAAAAATGTTATGTTAAATAGACTCAATAAATAATAATCTTAATATATAAAAACGTTGGTGCGTATGTTGGTACTCTAATAACTGTTGAACCACTAATGCTAGCGACTTCGTATTCATAATATATGTTCCTTTGGTTCTCCGATTTGCACAACTTTTTTTTGTACCCGATAGGTGGCGCTGGGGTCGAGATTTTCCCAAAAAATTTATTTACGGTCCAATTTAGCTCAAATTCGCAACATATATTATGTACATAAAACTAAAGTTGCTGACAAAGTTTTTCACCTGTAGATGGCGCTGGTGTTAAAATATTCAAGAAAACGTATATTTTTTTTCAGTCATATTCATAATATTATTAAATGCAATGTATTTAAGGATTTTCGAGGGAGTTCGTGCTTTACTTTTGCCCGACACTCCGTATTAAAATTTAGATACAATATAAAATCCAGATGTTTTCTTCGGGCCAGCAACGCGGACCGGACTCAGCTAGTATCTTATAAATTTTAAAAATCTTTTTAGTGATATTTCCATGTTTAATGAAAAATAATGGAATCGAATAATACCCTTGATTATATCGAATTGATGGGATCAAATATGACGTTATTTAGTTGCTCTAAATTTAATTAAATTATTTAATGTTGTTGCGAAAGGCTCCCCGTGAAGTTAAATATTTAATTATAATTTTGTTAAGTGTAGTTAATAATTTGATTAATGTGTAAAGTATAATGTGCTAGTAACATATTTACTTTCTTGATTTAGTTAACCTTATTTTGATGATGGTAATGTGAGAACGTTACCATGTGGTGTTCTTGTTTGTTTTGATTTTTATGATAAATCTTTTTTTTTTTTTGTACGAACACTTTAAGTTAAAGTAGAGTAATTCGATATTTATTTATGTGATGTTCTTGTTTTGGTATTGTAAGGTACGTTATTTTAGTTTTGTTCATTTATTATTTTGTATTAAAATTCCGTTTATGCTGGTTTGGTATATTTTTATTAATTGTTACACTAGGTCATGTCAATTATTGTTCGGTTTTAAGAAAATATATAAATAAAGTTTTGAAAAATTAGGGCAGAGGCTGGTGAATAAATGAAGGGAGCTTCTATTTTTTCATTCCTTCAGCAAAATATATTATCTAGTCGCCGAAACCACACAGGTACACTACATGTTAGATACCACCAAAAGTTATGGCACAACAATGTGAATAATATTTCTTGGCCACTCCGTTGTCAGCTTCTTCAGTCATTGTCATTGTCATTGGCAGTCTTTTTACCCTGCTTCAAATAAACTTTCATTTGTGTCCAATATATTTCAGTTAGGTAATGATTGAATGACTGCTCTATTTTTCTGTCTGCCCGTCTGTCTGTGTATCCATGTAAGCCTTGTAATCAAACTAGATCTGAATATTGAGATCGACAAAATCTTAACATACATTTTTCCTCTAAACTTTTTAAGCAAGCATTATTTGATTTAGTTGTATTATTTTTTTGTTATCAAGTTATCTTTGAAAAATAACATAATGGCAACGCTGTTCATTTGCTGTTAGTTTGATTGAAATTAGTGATGATATGGAATTACGCGCCCAATACATTTCAACTAAAAATTTTAATTCCATTAATATTTAAAGTCAATTGCTTTTCTTTTTTTACCAACATTTTTTACAATTTTATATTTACTGTATTTTTATAAAAACAATGATGGTTTTTATATAGAAAGGAAAAATTCATTTCGTTGTGTTATTAAATATTTTCAGCAAAATTCAAGATCAAGTTGATCCGAAAAAATGTTGGCAAAAAAATCAAAGGTCTGCAGTTAAACTGTTTCCAATGTTATTTGAAATTATCAAGAGAATGAAACCAATAATATTAAACCTGCTTCGGATAGATAAAAGGTTCATATGGTGTTTGTAATAATAAGAAAGTAGAAAGCACATTGAAAGGAGCTCGCAACATATCAAGTAGAACAGCAGCCCGGTTAGCTCAGTGCACGGAAAATTTAGTGAGAAATGCTAAAGTCGATGCAGAATAGGAGGAACGCACATTCGGGAATTCTGAAGAAGTTTAGAAGCCAAAAAAAAGAACGGAAATTGAAATAATGTTTCATAAAAAAATACTCCTGTTGCATAATGGATGATGAAACGTATGTACCGGTAGATTTTTCGCTGCTTCTCGATCAACATTTTTATATTGCTATTGCTCGAGAAAATGTCGAAAATAAGTTCAAAACCAAAAAGCAGAAAAAATTTGCAATATTCAGTTGCGACAAGAGATTGTGGCAATTAATTTGTTACAACGAAATTTATAGTAAAGAGAACACTAACTACTTCATTTTATAAGCCAATACAGTGTCTTCACATAGCTTTGTCTCTATTTCGCATCCTGTCGCAACAGTTAGAAATCTGTTGAGTTGAACAAGAGGGCCAATTCCTCCAAACTGTGTGGGGCCAAGACCAGTGGAGATATTGGGCTCTTGTGAAAATGGAGTTGAAGAGCACAAAAAGGCCAAAGAAGCAAGATTTTAAACGCAGATGTACTGTAAACGTGACAGAAACTACAACAAAATCCCGAATGGCAGGGTTTCCCGAAAAGGTATATAAGTTCAAAAGTAGTGATTAGAACTATAATATAATTTTAATTAAATAAAAGAAGTCAAAATTCTAGGTTGAATTTCTTTATTTCTATATCTCTGCTAAAATAAAGGGTGATTTTTTAAGAGCTGTAGGAAAGTTTTCCAAAATAAACACATATAATTTAATGTTTGAAGATTATTTCATGCAAATGTTGACCGTGCTTGCGCCTCAAATGGGCCATCCGCTTAGTCCAATTTTGGCATACTCTTTTCAACATTTCGGCCGGTATCTCACGAATAAATGCTTCAATGTTGTCTTGCAATGCGTCAGTTGAAGCGGGATTGTCTGTATAGACATGAGTTTTAACAAAACCCCACAAAAAATATTCTAAAGGCATTAAATCGCACGATCTAGGATGCCATTTGACCGGTCCATTGTTGCGCGTGCTGTGTGGCATGTGGCACCGTCTTGTAGAATCAACATGTCATGCAAGTCAAGCTCTTGCGTTTTGGGCAAAAAAAAAGTTGGATATCATCCACGTTGTTGTGTAACAGAGGCCCAATTGCTGCGAACGGCGACGAATCGATAATTGATGGTCATCATTAACACTGGCCGATACAGCTGCGATATTTTCTTCAGTTCGCACTCTACGTAAGCGTGTTAGTGGTTTAATGTCCAACAATGCAAATTTGGTGCGAAATTTAGTCACAATAGCCCGAATAGCCGCTTCAGTGGGTCGATTAAACTGAACATAAAATGGAAGAAGCGCGCGATGAACTTTCTTAACAGAGCACGCATTTTGATAATAAAATTCAATAACTTGCAAGCGTTGTTCGTTTGTAAGACGATTCATGGTTAAATTATAGACCAAACTGAAGGTGTTTGACAATGAAACAAAACACGAAACGTGCGTCAGCTGTTTAAACCAGTGTTGCCAAAAAGATAATAGCTAAAAAATCACCCTTTAATAAAGAGGTAAGTGTGTTTATTTGTTTGTTTGTAGGAGTTAATCTCCGTAATTACAAATCTAATCTTCCAGAAATTTTCACAGGTTCTTGCTGCAGATAGTTTTAGTGGTCAATGTGTTTTGTCATGGAAAATACATCGCCATAATCAAAAATCGGCAAGCCCAAAAATCGCGAAAAATAAAAATCGCCAAAAAAAAATCTTCTAAATCAAAAATGGTCAAAATCAAAAATTGCTAAAAAGAAAAAGTGCCAAATGATATTCTAAATTCAAAGCCAATAGTTAAGTGTTGCCAGATCTAATTTGGAAAATCCATGTTCTTCTCATGGGCAGCTACATGTACCTTGCTCTTGGGTAGGAACACCGAAAAATCTGATAATTGTTGTACCAAATGAAACAACAAAAAGCATTGTATATCAGCAAGTATCGAAATAAAAGAATCTATACTAATAATCTATACTAGCATAATAAAGAGGTAATGTGTGTTTGTTTGTTTGTTTGTTTGTAGGAGGTAATCTCCGTAACTACTCATCTGATCTTCCTGAAAGTTGCACAGAGTCTTACTGCGGATATGGGAAATGCTATAGGCTATAATTTTTATAATATTTTTAGTAGGCGTGGCACCTCCTACACAAAGTAAATTTTTAATATCACATATATTGAGTACTATGATAGGAAGCGCTTTGCAAATTTTTGTGAGTTCACCTATTATTAATGTTTGTAGCTATGCCGGAAGTGGGTGGGATCGGATAAGTGGGTGTGCTACCTCCCATACAAAGTAATTACTGAATATCATATATCTCGATTACTATGACAGAGACAACTATGCAAATTTGTCTTAGGTCATTTATTATTAACATGAGTAGTCAGACAAAAAAGGGCGGGATCGGCAAAAGGGTCGCGGCACCCCATACAAAGTAAATATTAAATGTCATATATCTGAAGTACTGTAGTAGAGAGCCTTGGAACTTTATGTGTGCCCTTTCATTACCATGCGAAGGGGGGAGGGGGGTAGAGAAGCATACCGGGTTAAGTATGTTAAGTTGTTTTCGATCTCACTCTTAGTAACCTATTCTGTGGCATAGGACTACGATATTGATATTCTGTGGCATAGGACTATAAGATACCCTAAACTATGCGTTTAAAGACCCTATTTCTTATATCCAAATAATTTGGTAAAGAAAATAAGCATAAACCAAATATGAGCGGTATTGTTATTATTTTTTGTTTGCCTTGGGATATGAAAAACATCATACCAGATGCTATAGTTATATGGGCACTAGATTGAAAAATGGGCCGAGCCTGACCACATTTGGTAAGGTCACTTATTTTTCAAGAACATCTACAAACCATATTTTAAAAAAAAAACTGTGCAATACTTTTGTTTTTTGATAGATTTAAGTGAAGATCGGGAATCACCTTCATATGGGGGCTATGGCTAAGAATTCCCCTATAGGGTTTATTCTTGAAATACTAAATAATGGGTGTAATAACCTTACAAAAATCCAATTTGACCGAGATCTGTATGGTAATTGGATATTATGGCAATTTAAGTCGATGTCAAAGGGATCATTTGTAATGGGACTAGGTCTGAACATTAACCAATTTTCATCAATTTTAACAGCATTCATCCCATGGTCGACGGAAGCTTATGTACTAAATTTCATCAAAATATATTCATACTTCCAACCTATGGTTTGGTTAAAAGGTTTAGATGGACACACAGACAGATGGACGAACATTGCTAAATCGACTCAGAAAGCGATTCAGTATACAAACATCAGCACAAAGTCATGTAGTGGTATAGAGTATAAAAAAGCATATCAGATCGACTCAAGTATCTAACTTATAATATTAATATATCGATAAAATTTGATATATATATACATATATGTATAAAATACCAACTAATCAGTGGTCAAAAATTGACCCTGAAGGACAATCTTTAGTCCCAATATAAAGCTAAATCCCGATTTTCACTTAAATTTATTAAAAAAAAAAATAATTGTTGCATATATTATTTAAAAAATTTGTTTGAAAAAAGTATGTGACTTTACTATATGGTCAAGATCGCTACATTTTTTAACTACTCCGCACATAAAAATTACGTCAGATATAAACTCTTTCATATCTGCACGCCCTAACAATTGGTTTATGTTTCATATTCAGTTATTGCCTCATATGGATTTTGGCTAAATTTATAATTTATTTGTATCCTTGGGAACATTGAGACACGACCGAGAGATTGAATTCTTTTTTGAAAATATTGATAATGTTGCAGCATACTGAATTGAAGCTAAAGTTTACACTTGATACATAGTGGATTTGCATAATATTATTTCTTTATTCATTAAATGTTGTGTGGTCCTATGTGAGGGAAACTTTTTGCGCACTGGATAATAATTTTTCTCACAACAAATTCTTGAATGTCAGTAAAGGTTTCCTAATCTGGAGGTATATCTGATTCAAAGCCGTTATAATATTAATGCTCAGCAAGCATTTTGAAGTCTAATTTAACGCACGTTTCCTCATACGTATGAACGCAGCAATTTTTCGTTTCCAAAAACTCGTACAGAGTTATCGATCCCAATTTTTTTGATTTTTTGCTTTTCTGCTACCTTTGAATCTATGGTTTCTTTTCGGTTTTTAACCCAATCCATCCCTAGCCACTATGAACCGCACTAGCGTTCTTTCCGCTGTTTTTTCATCATATCTAGTGGACATGATTTTGGTAATAACTTGAACAATTTTGTCTAATTGCGGTGACTTTTTAAACTGCTTCTTTTAAATATACTCTCTTTCTGCCTGTCTGTCAGTCCGTCGTGGGACAACCCCATTTCCCCTTGTCCAATTAACATGAAACTTGGCCGATAGTCGTGCTTTGACTACAGATTAATTTTGGAGTAGTCACGCACAGTCACGCGTAGTCACGCACAGCCACGGAGTAATCTAAATGTCATTTCAACTCATCCGATCGATCTGAAACATGGTCCATACACTTGCTGTGAAAAAAAGATTTGCTTTGACTTAGTCACACACAGTCACGCATGGTCATGCACAGTTACGGGGAGGTTTAAAGCGGATTTTCCCTCATCCAATTAATCTGAAACTTGGTCGATATACTTGCCGTAAAGAAAGATTAACTTAACACCGTCACGCATAGTCATGTACAGTCACGTAGCGATTTAAAACCCATTTCCACTTATTCAATCGATCTGAAACTTGGTCGATAGACTTGCTGTGAAAAAAGATTAACTTTGACATAGTCATACACAGTCACACACAGTCACGGAGAGATTAAAACCTCTCTTCCCCTCATCCGATCGATCTGAAACTTTGTCCATGTTGTGGCCAAAAATTACTTTTAAAATAGTCACGCAAAGTCACGCACAGTCACGGAGATATTCAAAACTCATATATATATAAGGAAAGAAAGAGTTTTAAAAAAAACTTTGTTTTTATGGGTTAGATTATTAGTCTTTGTTCTTTGATTACTCGATATAGATAATGTTGAAACCTTGGCCTTCCCGAACAGAATCTACAATAATTCTAGCCATTTTGCCCGAAAATATACTTGTCGGTTTGGATTTATCTTTCATATATTTATTTATGTATTTGCTTATTTTAAACTTCCTGTAGAACAAGATTAAATCTAATATTTAAATTACAGGAATGCAGTATCCAAAATTTTCATTATGACAAGCATACTCGTATATTAAAACAATTATTACAAGAACACATACTCGCAAATTACATTTAATCTTACATTTAAATAGAAACTGCGTTGAAATTGAGTTGTTGCGTATGTGGCAGAATATACCAAAGACGAGAAGGATAGAATTGAAACTGCAATTCAGATACAAGGCAGTAGTGTAATTGAATAACTATATTTTTCCCTTTTACGATGTAGAAAAACATGTATTTTCGAAAAGGTATGGTGGGGTTTGGGTACATACAATTTTGTGTAGATAAAGAAGCACACAGATCTAAGGAGGCTATCGAAACGGGATGCTGCAAAGATTTGTGGAAATGTGGGAGACTAAAGCATGCTTTCTTAATCCATTTACATATTTAATAATACTGTTGAATATAACATTAAGTCTTCTCCTTTTTTTGGGAAGGAGAATTCATAGCAAGGGGAATTCTTATTCGTAAAATATGGTGATTTTCAAAATGAACTTAACTTGTAAGTATGACCGGCGCATAGGTTAACATGATTTGTGCATATTAAATTACTGTTAAAAACGAACTAAAGGTTTTTGGCAGAATTTAAAATTGCTATTTTTCCCCCAATCATTAATCTATTATTCATTTATGAAGTTTCATGTACTTTGACTTATGTGGATTAATACAAAGTCCATTTACTGTTGTCAAAAGAACAATCTTTAGTTTAGCTATATTACTGTTAATAATCAATATTCAATACAACAGATTTTTTATCATAAATTTGAGTCATTCAGTTACATTGGCTTTCAATTGTGATCTAAATTACTTTGTTTTTCTCCACCCTATTTCAAACCATTCATTTAGCCGCACCCTATTATAACATGCTTTGGGAGTCTACAAATTAAAGTGCTAGCTTTTTTATTAGACTTCATCTGTTAAAACGTCACTTCCCATCAGTTATATGAGACTTAGTCTTCCGTTTGCATATAAAAAAGGAAAATAAATCTAATTAAAATTGACATTTTCATAAACTTTTACGTCTCTTATTTTTTTTCGGCTGTATATTTTAACAATGTATACTTTCAGCTTATTGTAAATGCTACGAGTATATTTTGAAAAGCTTAACAAATTTAAATTCTTTTACTGTTTTATTTCAAATTAATTTTGTGCTGAATTTTAGAGGTGGCAACGCACAGTGGCGCCCGTAGAGCAAACGAGGTTGCAAAAATCAAAATTTTCATGTGCGGCGACGAAGTTTTGAAGAAACCCATGTTTCAACGATTTCAAATATGCTACTCCTAATAATATCACATTTTTAGTTTAGAAGATATAACCGTTCAAAGTTGACCGACTTTCGGTTTTCCGAAAAACACAATTTTTAGTCAATTTGTTGCGATTTCAGGTGTAATATCACGAAAAATAGGTAACGAATCGCCTTATTTTTTGTTTGTGTTGATTGATGTATTTATTAGCTATATAATGATAAAAAAAATTACCTGTTTGCTTTGTGTTTCTCCTGGTAAATCACTATTTAAAAACTATTCGTTTTTTCACTATTTTTCAACTTCAACGGAAAATAAAAAAAATCTATATTTTTCTATATTTGCCATATTTGCAAAACATGTTCCTTGATTATTTCTTTACATAATTCAAAAGGTTTTATCTGCTCGTACGTGCCCGTTTGGCTTCTAGAGGTAAAAAAGGTTAAAAAGACATGGTTGCAGAAATTGTATGGCGTGCATCCCTTACATATTTTGACTGACAGTAGTTTGATCTAATAGTTTGAAAATTGCATTTTAAGTCGGTTGTCTACCTGTGAGCCTCTGCCAAAGTCTACTCCCAATATTCTGTTACAGACACACGACGCACAAAAAACTACTCATTGAAATTCGCAGGTGCGCACCTCACTTAAAAATTACTTTGGAGTACAAATGGTCAAGAACAATATTGACTTATGGTCCCTCCAGGTAGGCACAAATCTTATTTAGCCACGAGCATAATATCAAAATTGCATAATTCAGCCTAAATCCATATGTATGCAGGGAACAGGTAAATTTTTAGGCATGGTAGCATAAGCCTATATATTGCAAAATAACCATAATGCCTGGATTAGTCTACGACTGAAAGTTTGCGCAACAAGTACTGAAACCATGGCGTTAAACAATTTAAGTACTGAAATCATGGCGTTGAACAATCTAAAATTATTTGAACTGTTTAGAAGGTCAACCACACCAAAGCTTATACGGAAATATTGAGAGAAGCGAAATTATAAAAAATAATTTTTATCTGATATATGCAAATATTAAGGCAAAATGGGTGAAATCTAATCGAACCATTCAGAACTTCAACTCAAAATACGAGGACTGGCTTAATGAAGACACTATCCTGGATATATTGGCAGTAGATAAACCCACCACATCAACCAGAGGAGCAAAAGGAAGGCCAAAAAAAAAGTATTGAGGACTGTTCAATTTTCACAAGAAAGAGGAAACTTGCCGATGCCACCAATGACTTGACCACGAAGCATTTATCGGACGCGCTGTCTATTAAATATACAAGGCATAGTGAAAGAGTTAGGTCGCAGATTACAAAATCTGTTGCTGATGCAAGCCCACTGCGGCTAAAAAGGATTAAGGAAAGCATTCCCACGCCCACAAACGCACACATTAAAAAGTATGGTTCCGAAGAAGCTTTGGCCTTGTCTATGGACTTACAACTTTCCAAAGAAAAATATGAGATACTACGGGCATCCTTGATGCGACACGGGGCTGACGTTTTACCAGGATACAAGCATATTACGCAAGCCAAAATAAATTCACGACCACTGCATACGGAGTTTACGGAAGTCTCTGTGAAATCCAATCTGCAGGATCTCATGGGCCATACAGCAAAACGGTTGTTGGAGAGTCTTCCTGAAAATGAGGTGAAAATTCTTCCTGAGAAACTGACATTGATCAGCAAATGGGGCTGTGATGGATCATCCGGACAAAGCATTTAAAAGCAAAGGATATCTTCCGATGATGCTACAATATCGGACGGAAATATGTTTATGGCATCTGTTGTTCCCTTGCGGCTAAAATCTGATGTTTCCCTACACTGGAAAAATCCACGTTCGTCATCAGTGCATTATTGCCGACCAATAATGTTTCAGTTTGCAAGGGAATCGGCAGAACTCATAAGGACCACGGTGAAGGACATTGAAGAACAAATAAGCAAGATTAAGCCTACAAAGCTGCAAATTGGAGAAGGAAAATATATTGAATGCAATTACGGGTTCCACCTGACCATGGTTGATGAAAAAGTCGTAAACGAACTGACAGGAACAACCTCAACATTGTCATGCCCGATTTGCAAATAGAGTCAGAAGAACTTTGGTAATTTAAGCGATTCTACAAACGAGGAGAATTACGAATATGGAATGTCACCATTTCACGCAAGGATAAGGTGTATGGAGTTCTTGCTAAAACTGGCGTATACCCTACCACAAGAGGAGAATACTTCGATGAAAATACATCAATAAAGGATAAGGAAAAGATCAGAAAGAAGCACATACAGGATGCTTTTTTTAAACAAGTTGGACTAAAAGTAGACTGTCCCAAGCACGGATACGGTAACTCAAACGATGGAAACTCTTCTAGGAGATATTTTGAAAATGATGAGGCAATAACTAGAATCACTGGAATTGACAATCAAATCGTAAAAAATTGGGAACGATCTTGAATGTTTTAAACTGCAAAGAAAATGTCAATTCTACAAAATATGGAGAATATGCATCGAAAACTGCATCTCTTTTAGCAGAAATGTATCCACAGAAGAAGTTGACCCCGACCGTCCATAAAATATTGGCGGATGGCAAAGATATAATTGAGTACCAGTCTTTGCCAATTGGAGAGCTTTCTGAAGAAGCACAGGAGTCTCTTAACAAATTTTATAAAAAATATAGATTGCAGGACACATTCAAAGCATCAAGGCTAAGGCAAAAATGAGGACCTCTTCAACATGTTGGCAGCATCTTCCGATCCACTTATTTCTTCCCTGCGGCATGTGAAGTCACGAATAGAGTTAGAAAATAATTATAGTTTAGAAATGATTAGTCTTTTAGATATACCTTCTCTTACGAATTGTGATGAATATTCTACAGAAAATTGAAAAAATAAATTTAAAAAAGAAGTAATTTTTTTTTAATTTGTTGGGTAATAATTTAAAACATAAAACCCTAAAGAAACAAAATAAAAACAATAAAAATGTAAAAATAATTTTTTTTAGTTACCATAAAATTGATTTTTCTACAAATTTTAACTTTGATAACCCATAAGTAGGCCCCTGCAAAGCGTAGCACCCTTTGCAAACGCTCATTTCATAGGCTGAACAGTTATCTATCATATGCAGTTTTAACTGTTCAATTATGTTATTCGGTTCAAAAGATATGATTTTTGCAACGAAAAAGCTCAAATGGCGCGACTGTGCAACGTAGCCAAGTTGGCCAGTTTGATTCATTTCTTCTACAATGTAATGTAGCAACAGAGAAAATAAAATAGGGTAGCGAGAATAAATTAATAAGGTTATCCAATTCAACTCTTTTGTTTTTTATTCATTGCATTTTAGATGTAACTAATACTATAATAAAGCATTGTTTACTTTTTCGTGAACTTAATTTTCTTTATATTTATTTAAAAAAACTGAATAAGTTTGGCGAAAAAAAATGTGCATCTCAATGTATCTTATATATTAAAAGAATTTATGAATAAACTTTGCATTCAAGGTTTTTTCAATATTTTTCTTCTCTCAAACCTCTATAACTAGAGTCCTAATTAAGGTAGGCTGTTGACATTGGTCTAAGAACACTCAGTGGATCAAGCTCCTTCCTTTGAGCTATTAACTGCTTAAATTCGTTGGGTTTGAGGAAAGTTATGCGTGGAGAATCAACTTTACTTTTACTGTACGTTAACTTATCTTGGCATATTTTGGCATTACTGTACGTTAACTTCTCTTGGGAAATTATGGCATTACTGTACGTTAACTTCTCTTGGCAAATTCGTTGGGTTTGAGGAAAGTTATGCGTAGACAATCAACTTTACTTTTACTGTACGTTAGCTTCTCTTGGCATATTTTGGCATTACTGTACGTTAACTTCTCTTGGCAAATTTTGGCATTACTGTACGTTAACTTCTCTTGGCAAATTCGTTGGGATTGAGGAAAGTTATGCGTAGACAATCAACTTTACTTTTACTGTACGTTAGCTTCTCTTGGCATATTTTGGCATTACTGTACGTTAACTTCTCTTGGCAAATTTTGGTATTATATTATAAAAATTAATATGATATAATATAATATAATGCTGCGGAGCAGCAGGGGTCCTCTAGTTAGAATTAAAATTAACTAAACAGTTGATGCTAAAATAAACATTTAGTTAAAGGTTTGAACATTATTAAACTTTTAATAAAAACATCTGTCAGCTGATAGCAAATCCTCAGTTATACAGGCATTGGAAGAAGTGAAATCAATGCATAAAGTTCTCCATCAATTTGATATTAACAAATCAATGGTTTGACATATCATGTAAAGATAGCGTCCAAGAATAATGTGGAGAGAAAGTTTGGAAGTGCCCACCAAGACCATCAAATGTCAAAAAAATTTAAAACCCGATCCCCAGAAGATGGCAGTAAATGTTGGCAGTTACTCAAACGAACAATTAGGAGTTTCAATTAGAGTTCACACGACCGCCAAAACGAAGATATTCGCCCAGATATTAGTTGCGACAATGAATGCCACTTAGTACTTCGAAGTTTTTAAAAGGCGCATGCTTCCCAATTTTCAAGAATAATGGCCCCTAGAAGCGTTATGGGGTTAAGATCACGCAGTATCGTGATCTTAACCCCATAAAAGACCTATGAGCGCTCGTAGATCGGGAATTTAAGAAAAAACTGTCAACGTTGCTACAAAATAGTAAAATTAGAATGGGAAAATATGTTCCCTTTTAGAAGCTATGCATTTTATTATACAAGTGTTGCAGCAATCAAATTATCTAAAAATCACAGTGATCTCGCGACTGCTGCTGTTGTTTTGTGTTGTGTTTTGTTGTTTTTCATGTTACTTTTTTCTATTTATTTGTGGTTTTCTTTTCAATATATTAATGATGTTATTTTTATTTCTTTTAATAATATTCCTTGTTTGAATAATATTTTGTTTTTGTTTATTTTAATAATATTCTTTGTTTTGACAAATATTGATCATGTTGTGCAGTTTAAAGTAATCGGGTAAAAGGGATTTTTAAAAGGTTTTTTTTATTACCATGTTTTTTTATAGAAACAAGTTCGAACGTTGTTTTTTATACTCGTCGAAGCTTATTTGATATTATGATGAACTCATGAACTCAAAAAACGCACCAACTGCTCAGAGGATAACATGTGCCATTTTAATAAACGAATTAATGTTTTCTTTTATGAATTTAAATCTAGGTGGACTAGAGCGCATAGAATGGAAATGAGGTTTATTAATCAAAATAAAATTTGGTTGGAATCCTTTATTAGTTTTACTCGTGCCCCGAATGGAAAACGTGGTCGAAAAGAAATTAGTTTTACCGAGTCCAGTGGTTGGAGTAAATATAAAAAAACAAAGGTTTTAAGGGACACCATATCATTTCCAGAGTCACTCATGCTTCACAGGTTAAATTACAAAACGCATGTTATGTAGAGGAATCAAAAGTGTTGCGAGCCATATATATAAAGTGTTGCAAAGGCATAAATTTAAACAAAAAGTTGAAACAACCATTTCCCTCCTTGAAAATATCGAATAGAAAAGCTTTGGCTGTTTTTGTAGAAGCTAAACTAACTCGACATCAATACAATGTTGTTAAACAATCTGCTCCTCAAATATTTCCCTCCTACAACTATATTAAAACTGAAAAAAAAAACTTACCCAGAATCGACCAGCTTTAAAATAAGCGAGACCTCCGTTGAAGTAACTTTAAAAGGTCTTCTTAATCACACAGCGGAGCAACTAATAGAACTTCAATGAACTGTTATTGACTCATTATGCATTACGAAGTCGAATGTAGTATTATATTCAAAATGGGGCTTTGATGGAAGCTCTGGCCATAGCTCATACAGACAAGCATTTCATGGATCTGATGCTAGTGATTCATCAGTTTTTTTAACCACAATTGTGCCACTTAGGCTTATGTTTGAGGAGAGGGTAATTTGGCAAAATCCACGGTCGTCTTCAACTAGATTTTGCAGACCCTTGAAAATTGCATTTATCAACGAAACCGCATATGTGTCAATTAGTGAAAAAAAAGAGTTGAAGCGGAAATACAGAATTTAACCTGTTCAACTGTCACGATTGGTGAGAAAGTTGTAGATGTTTTCCACAAAATAATTTTGGTAATGGTAGATGGAAAAGTTTGCAATGCCTTAACAGAAACCATATCAATACATAAGTGTTACTTGTGGGGCGCTACAAGTAAGGATTTTAATAATATAGAAGATATGATCGAAAGACCTGTACATGTAGACAATTTGAGATTTGGCCTATCCATTCTTCATGGCTGCTTTAGATTTTTTGAATGTCTTTTACACGTGGCATATAAAATACCTTTACAAAAGTGGCAGGGTAGAACTGATTATGAAAAAATAACAGTAACTGAAACAAAAAAGGAAATTCATAAAAAATTTAAAGAGACTATGGGATTAATGATAAATAGTTGACCAACCCAAACCTGGTTTTGGAAACACGAATGATGAGAACACGGCAAGACGTTTTTTTCAAAACGCTGAAAAATATTCCGAAATACCACAAATTGATGTTAATTTAATAAAAAAAAAAATGCACGTGCTGCTTATTGCTGTGTCCAGCGGTCATGAAATTAATAATGAAAAATTTAAAATATATACACACAATACAGGACGACTTTTTGTTGAAACATATCCTTGGTACCATTTGGCTCCCGCTTTGCACAAGTATTTTATTCACGGACCCGAAATTGTGTCAAATGCTATTTTGCCTATTGGGCACTTATCAGAAGAAGCGCAAGAAGCTCGAAAAAAAGATTTTAAAAAATTGTTTTAGGGAGTTTCATTCACGAAAGTGCAGTCGCGAGAAATCAAACCAAGACATTTGTAATATGTTTTTGATAACCTCTGACCCAGTTATTTCAAGCATGCGAAAATTGCCTAAAAAGAAGGTTCAAAGCTTGCCAGAGCAGGCACTTGATTTAATTGTACCTGCAACTCTGAACAAGAACTATTTCAGTGATGTTGATGATAATGAGGATGATGATGAAGTTTCTGATGATGATGATGATGATGATGATGATGATGATGACGATGATGATGACGATGATGATGTTGATGATTTACTTTAAGATGTATAGAATGTAATGTTTAAGTTCTCATACTGTACTCCTTGCACTATATACCTACACTGGTATTTAATATCATTTAATAAAATTGTACTCAAATATACTTGGAAAACATTTTTTTTTGACTAATTTTAATGGTATTAACTAAAAAGTGAAGAAAAATTATCCAAGAAAACTTGCTATTCTAACCCACTGTGCGGCGGTGAATTACAGATGTAGCAACAACAAAATTTCAATACAATTTAACCCATATCGTCCCAAAAATCAATTATTCGAACAGTTAATTTCACGCGTTTTTTAATTTTTTTTCTCCTTTTTTTTAATACTTAGTACAAACTATGCTAAATAGTGTCCAGTTTTCGATTAATCGAACACCATTTTTCTCAAAAACAAAAAAATCTGAGAATGTCATTGAAAACGAAGGACTTAAGAAACTACAGCGCACTCTGTACGTCCATATCCATCCCAGTCCGACACCAGTTAAGTACAGTGGGCCCCTTCAACGGTCACGTAAACACTACCATTAGATGTGATCTTCCAAGTGCCCGAGTTTCAGTTCGATCTACCGGCTTCTCCAGAAAAGTATATTTTATCTTTTTTTTTTTTTTGAGATTCACAAACTTGAGATGGTAAATCTTTTTCATTTACCAACTGATTTAACAGCTGGTAGCTGTATTTCGTTTAGATTATTCTGCCATTTCATCGCGAATAGATTCACATGAGTACAACGCACACGTATTGTTGAATTATTCTATCAAAATAATAGTTCTGTTCGTTAATTTTATCGTGGACTTCGCTAATTTTATGGAAGTCACAATCATCCATCAGAGCGGCTAACTCGAATAACTGTGAATGGTTTTCGCACCATCTTTACTCTCTATGATAATTTACTTTCCGTATCGTGCCAAATAGTGCGTATTGAACAACACGTAACAGCTATGCGGCAAAGCATTAAAGAAGACCCACATCGATTAATTCAGCGCCGCACAGTGTTGTGCGAGCGGCCACATGTGTAAAATTTTTTGGTAAATCCTTAAAAAAAAAAAACAGGTCTGACACTTGATTTGGATTCTCTAACTATAAGAAACTCGACAAAATTTTTAAAAATTGTTGAATAGGTTACTTATAGGAGCTTTTCAAACTAATTTTTTTTTCAAATTTCAGTTGCCTTAGCCTCGATTTCACCTGAAAAATAAAACCCCAATATTTTTAGCCCTTCTCTTTTAGCAGTATTCTGCATAGCATTACTTTTACAAGGAAAGTAATTTATCAATATTCTGTTTACCATTACTTAAGTAAACACATGTTTTTGGCTGCCTTTGTAAAGCAAAGCACAAATTTGACAGAGCAAAAAAAAACTGGTAAAATTTGGGTTTTCTAATTATACCCTATACCACTATGTGGTTTGGGTATAATGACTTTGTGCTGCTGTTTGTAACTACCAAAAATATTTGACCTACATCCATCTTTTATTATACCGATCGAATCAGAATCACTATCTGAATCGATTTAACGATGTCCGTCCATCCGTCCGTCTGTGTGTCCATGTAAAGCGTGTAATCAAACTGCAGGTCGCAAATATGAATATATTTTGATGAAATATTGGCACATAAGCTTTCATCGGCCATACGATGAACGCTATTGAAATTGGTGAGAATCGGTCTATGTTCAGACCTAGCCCCCATATAAATGGCCCCTATGAAATCGACTTAAATTGCCATAAGATCCATATTATCATATAAATCTTAGTCAAATTGGGTTTGTATGTGTTTATTACATCCATTACTCAGTCATCCAAAAATGATCCCTATGGGACAACCCATTGTCATAGGCCCCATATAGAGCTGCTTCCCGATCTTCACTTAAATCTATCAAAAAACAAAAATATTGCACTGATTCTTCTCAAATTTTGTTTGTATATATTTCTGCAAAATATAAGAGACTTTACCAAACATGGTTAGGATCGGTCCATTTTTGGGCCTAGTCCCCATATAGATATAGCATACGATATGAACTTTTTCATATCTGCAGCCAAAAAAAATAATAAAAATTCCACTCAAATTTGGTTTATGCTTATTTTCTATATCCAGTTAGTTGGACCTGAGAGATAGGGTCTCTAAACGCATGGTATAGGGTATCGTATAGTCGGTCTAGACCGACTATAATTTTCTTACTTGTTTTAATTAAAATTTATAAAAGTAAGTATAATCTTTAAAAAGAAAAATTGGTGCAAAGTGACAAAGATTCACCCTTCCATTTTTTTTTTTAAGCCTAGTTCCGCGAAGCCGAGTGGCTTGTCTGCAGATTATAATTTGGCTACTTTTTTTATTTTTTTTTTTCAGCGACAGACCAAAGCCTCTGGTGGGAATCGAACCCACGACCCCCGCGTGATAGATGAGCACGCTACCTACTCACCTACCGGGGCGCTTAATTTTTTGAGTGGCTGCGGTTCTTAAAATGTGTTAAATTTTTGATGTTTGGATGGCTGCAGAAAATAAGAAGGCAGTTACTTACGAAATGATGGCTTGCAAAGGAGATAAAAAATATGGAAAAAAACTCGAACCTTATTTCGATATGAAGAATGTGGAAAGTGACCAAAATTATAAAGAAAGCTACAGAAAATATTTTTTGAGTTTATAAAGTTTTTCTGATATAACAATATAGGGGAGCTAGGGGCATTCTTGGTCCACTTTTTATGTAACTATGTAAGTTCGTTTGAACCATGCTAAGAAGTACTCATACCAAATTAGAATACACTGAGACAAAATTTGTTTATTTTATAAGGTTTTTTATGTAACAGTATAGGGGAGTTAGAGGAGTTTATGGGGTAATTTTCACGACAAAATTTTTTTTCTTTTTAACATTAAAACATTCATGATAAATAACAATCCGATATGACAATGTTTATTTCTTTTGGCCGTTCTTTATATGAACGTACAACACCGTGCGTTGTTGTCACCAATTGGGTCAACTTTATGCAAGATTTAAGGAAAGTTGCTTCGTTTACGAGCTTTTAGGATTCAACTTGTTCAAGAACTAAAGCCAAGAACTGAAGCAAAAATTAATATTGATTCTATTTTACATACAAAATTTTTTTTAGCGATGAAGCTAATTTTTGGTTGAATGTGTACGTAAATACAGTAGCATTCTTATTAAATTTAAATCAAATGTCTACAAACCCTACTTCATCTTTCCTGCTTCCCATAGCATATTTTTGTGAAGTCCACACAATTTACTTCATTTCTAGGGGGCATCCCCTGAGTGTTGGTTAATAATTTAAAAAATGCGGTATTAGTAAATAATATTTCCAAAACATATTAAATAACAAGTATTAACATAAACTAGCAGATTCCAGCGCTCGAAATTCGAGTGCAAATTCTGGGCAAATTTATTTCTCAAACTTAGCCAACTCACAAACCAATAATTTTTTGGTTTATTGTGAATGAAGATAACAAACTCATTAACAAACACCTTAACAAATTTAATAATCACACATATAGCATATGTGTAATTTTATGTATATGTTAGTAGTAACTTTAAATGCAATTTACACAAAATAAAGGAAAAAATAAAAAGCTGTAAATCTGGTGAACAGCCAAAATAAATATCTTTAAAATAATATACGTTTGGTCAAAGTCGAGATAAAACGGTAGAACAAGAATTCGCCTACCCTATTAATAATATAAATAAAATAAAATATTTGAGTTACAAGAATTTTCTTAAAATTTTCTTAAAAAACAAAAGAAAATAAAAATGACAAAATAACTTAAATAATTTGAAAGTAAGTGCAGAAACATAGGCCAAAGTAAGAGATGAATTAGATGCATATATAAGCCAAGATATCATCCTGAAAATCATATAGCATAGAGTTGCACTTTTGTCACGCTATCATTAATTTTTCATAAATTTATTTTTACGAATCTTATCGAACTGGAGTTTTTATGGCTCTAGATGGTATCCAGTATTATTTGAATTTGAAGATCTACATTAGCTTATATACATATTTCGTTTCAACAAGCTTTTATAACATTTGCTTTAATAAACATTTCATATGAATTGACACATAAGTATCTAGCATAATATTCAGTTGTATAATTTTTTATGTACGAAATGGTTTCTGAGACCATATTTCTTTACAATCCCTGGAGTTAATGTTTATTTTCTTTTGTCTTTATTAGAAAAAGCCAAAGTTGGAAGGGGAACTTCTCATAATATTTGTTCTTTAATATTTAATCTGTTTAAAAAAATAACCAAAAACTTTCTGACAGAAAATTAATGATATAAAAAAGATATAAAAAAAAAATTTGTTCATATAAGCGTATGAGAGATTTTCATGTTACTTAAGGCCAGTTTACACATCACATTTTGTAATACGACCTTTCAAAAAGTCGAGTATTATGCAGTAGTCTCATGTAAAAAGGTTATGTTATGAAATTGTAGTCTGAAGGATTTTATTTTCGAAGTCCGATGGTTTTAGAAACATTTCTAAAAACTTGTCATTTTCATCGGACCAGAGTTGGTTTTTTGGTAATATTAAAAAAATAAGGTAAACAAAAACAAAGGAAGTGTAAATAAAATATAATTTCAAAATAAATTTGCTTGTTATTCTAAACAGCTGTTTCCATAAGACTTGAGTGTGATGATGTAAATGGCCTAAGTATACAGAAATAATGTCGGTACGACTTTATGAGAGTCTGATGAATCTCATCGGATTTTTATTTCGAAAAATCATACGAGTGAGTGGTATCGTGTAAATGGGCCTTTATACAGCATGTGTCATTTATTAAGGACTCATTAATTATACATGCACACATGCTTTGTATTCTTATTTATTCGTACTTGAGTCAGAAAATTATTGCTACTTTTAAAACTTTATGACATTCAACAAACAAACAGGCGCGTAACAACGATATACCCATATGTTCCATTATGTTAGAAGAATGATAAACAATAACTACAACAACAAAAAGTGAAAGAACTTAACCCTTTTCAGCTCATTTCAGTCTGTAGTGTATTAATGTTCAGTTCGTGGTCAGCATATTTAATTTATTGACATAACACACCAACAAACACTATTACAAACAGAATCCAATTTGAATAGAATTTGATTACAATGACGATACCGACGCCTTTTGTAACCTAAATCTATTGAATACTTAATAACAAATATTTATGTTTTGCACTTATGATAAAACTTTTTGTATTTTTGCTTTACAGTTGAATGAGTTCATAGTCACGGTATAAATCTGCTGCCATTTGTACATGAGAAAGTAGAGGAACAGCAAAATAGCAAAAATTTCGATTATACAAAGAAATAGAATTTTGCATTAGGTAAATTATTGGTTAAAATTTACCAGGTGCACTAAAACGTACACTTGTAGATATGCATGCAGAGCACAAAATAACTGATAGCTTATAAAAATTTGCAGTGCGATACAATACAGTGGAAACTTTTAACAAAACATATTTTAACAAAACATATTTTGAATGATCTGTGCCAAAATTGGACCATAAAATTTAAAAGTGCTTTAAAATATTCGATGTATATCATTTTAATGATTGAGTTAGAAAATCAGACTCAACTGCAAATGTTTTTACTTTAAATAAAGCAAAAGCCATTGGCACATTTGTTTTTTAAAAATTGATCTATGTATATTTTGCATGACAGGTTAAACAGCTGTTTCTGGAAGAGTCACCCTATTAGTAACCAAAAGCATTAGATAGTTTGTAGTTGGTAAAAAGTAATTCATATATTTTTGCCGTGAGACCAATGGAACGAGAATCCAAGCAATCTTCTCCAATATAACAAAGTAAAATACGCGTAGTAGAAAATAAGAAAGTATAAATTTCTAAAATTCATAACTACTCTGCATTTTCAACCAGACCTCACAGTGCACCAAATGCTAAATCTTGCGTGCAAGAGAGTATAGTTCGAACTTGAGAGCACCGAAGCATGTGGAATTTAAAATGCAATAGAAAAATTAAATAAATAAACATATCTAAAAAATGAGGGCGGTACTTAAAGGGGCGTAGTGGCTAATGCAACTTTGTAAAAAAAAAAAATATAAGGGAACGGTTAGTGTCACCGCTCCTTTTCGTATACACTAGCAGATCCCACCCCTCGAAATTCGAGTGCAAATTATAGGAAATTGTATTTTTTCATTTAATAAATTATTTGGTAAGCCCCTAAAGGTACGTTAATCAATTCACAATTCAACACTTTATAAATATCAACTGCCTTCTTGGTTTACGTCAAAAATTATTTTTCAATGTTATTAGTTTGTGTCCAAAATGTCAACTTAACACTATTATTATTGTGGATGAAGTAAAAAAACTCATTTCTTTTTCCAAGCACATTAACAAATTTATTAAAGACACACATAGCATTGTATATTTTTATGTATATATTAGTAGCAATTTTAAATGCATTTTACTCCAAAGAAAATGTAAAAATTTTGCATATTAATATAATAAATAAGTTTAATTATACTACTATAATATACTACTATACCTACTATATTTATACCCAATACCACTATGTGGTTTGGGTATAAAGACTTTGTGCTGCTGTTTGCAACAACCAAAAATATTTGACCTAGACCCATCTTTAATTACACCGATCGAATCAGAATCACTTTCTGAGTTGATTTAACAATGTCCGTCCGTCCGTCCGTCCGTCTGTGTGTCCACGTAAACCTTGTAATCAAACTGCAGGTCGCAAATATGAATATATTTTGATGAAATTTGGTATATAAGCTTTTATCGGCCATGGGATGAACGCTATTGAAATTGGTGAGAATCGGTCCATGTTCAGACCTAGCCCCCATACAAATTACCCCTATGAAATCGACATAAATTGCCATAAGATCCAAATTGTCATATAAATCTTACTCAAATTTGGTTTGTATGCGTTCATTACATCCAGCCATGAGTAGTCCAAAAATGATCCCTTTGGCCCCATATAGAGCTGCTTCCCGATCTTCATTTAAATCTATTAAAAACAAAACAAGTAAGAAAATTATAGTCGGTCTAAACCGACTATACGATACCCTATACCATGCGTTTAGAAACTCTATATCTTAGGCCCAACTAACTGGACATAGAAAATAAGCAAAAACCAAATTTGAGTGGGATTTTTATTAATTTTTTTTGGCTGCAGATACGAAAAAGTTCATATCGGATGATATATCTATATGGGGACTAGGTCCAAAAATGGACCGATCCTGATCATGTTTGGTAAAGTCTCTTTTAATTTGCAAAAATATATACAAACAAAATTTGAGAAGAATCAGTGCAATATTAATAAAAAAAAAATTAATAAAAATCCCACTCAAATTTGGTTTTTGCTTATTTTCTATGTCCAGTTAGTTGGGCCTAAGAGATAGGGTTTCTAAACGCATGGTATAGGGTATCATATAGTCGGTCTAGACCGACTATAATTTTCTTACTTGTTTTTTATACATTTATTTTTTTTCTTATTAAAATCAAACAACTCAGTAAGTTATCAAAAAAATACTTCGATAGTAAAAGTGAAATAAAAAATAAAAAACTTTAATATAAAACAATTTGCAATACAATGTTCATCGAGTTAATGGCTCACAATGCAAGCGTATATAGTCCCAGTATGTCTTTAATCAATTTCTTGCAAGATAAGATAAGAAAGTAAAGGCACAACTTTAGAAAAGAGAGGTTCCGACTTTTGATATTTAAACATTTTTTTTTTTGAAATGGATGACATGTTAACTGCTTGCTTAAAAGGACATTAATAGATTTAAGCTGTAAAAGCATGAGACATACTGCAATAAGATGTTGTTCGGAGTTATCAGCATTAGTGTCTGTATACTTTTGCTTATAGTTTGAATTTTTACATCTTCCATCACATCCCCACTTATATACCGTATACATTTCAAGTGTTTTTTTTTTTTGTTCCAGTAAGTCAATTTGAACTTCTCCTAACCTTTCAACTATTTTACTGATTAAACATTTTAAAGAAACCTTTGCTGAAACATCCGAAAAGGCCACATTACACGGATAGCACTATTCTTTCGCTGATTTTACAACACGGTACGTTGGATATGAGCTTTCATTTCGGTTCTTGGCACCTGTGTTTACTATAGTCCCCGTCTGTAAATAAAACAAAGGCCTCTTCAGGAGTATGCGGAAAGATGCTTTTCATACCATTAACACCACTGTGTAGAGGGAATAGATAGCATTGTCATTATAATTTGCATCGCACCGACATATATTCCCGAGACCCCAAAACAATATATTTTCTTGATCCTTATAACATGGGAAGTTTATTTAGCGATGACATAACATCCCAAAGGAGCCGGTCCAAAGGGTCATTAAACTCTGAAAAATTGCAACTTGCCAGGTCTAATAGAGGAAGAATAGCGTCTCAGAACAGCAATTTTTGTACACGGAGTTCGTCTCTGAAATGCAGTTCCACAAACTTATCAGCTAAGAAGCAACGTAATACTTTCTAAAAAAACAAATTTTGATTATCTTTCATAGTACCATCTTTGAAATTTTTGTATTTTGTTATTTTCTTTTGTTATTTTATTTCGTAAATAATTAAAATATGTAATTAATTTTATTCACATCAGCACATTGTACCTTGAGACTAATTAATCCAGTACTGTAATTATAAGAATATTTTTTCTTGTTGAGCAGCAAATCACACTAAATCAACAAATGAATAAAAGAGTAATTAATTACAAATTTTAAAAAGGGCCTGCTTAAAATTTATTGCGTTGCTTATGAACTGTATGTTTGAATGTATCGAGTTCCAAAGACGAATTAAATTGATATAAAGCTCTCACTCGGAAGTCCTGTAGGCTTTACGAAAATAATTCACTTAGCTTTGTAAACCTTATTTTAAGACAATATACATATAATTAAAAACATACTGTTATGCTGCAATGTACTTATATCATTTCACATTTTACATTAGAACTAAACATACACAAATATTATTTCTTTAAATCAAATGAGTTTAATTTGGTAACAAGTGTTCTTATATAAACATATTTTTTTTTAAATATTTGTGTAATTTTTAAATAACATATCTTGTGTGTAGTCAATTAATAATAAGTATTAAGCCAGTTTAAATGATAATTGATTCGATTTAAATTACTTTATTAATAAACTGTATCTAAGTAAAAGGGAAATATATTTAATCAAAACTGAAGGCAAGGAATGTTGAAAAGTGGTGTGGTTTTCTTTGTTTTATTAAAAGCTTACAGCTATTTTGATACAGTTAGAATTTCTGTTAGAAAAACGTGCCAACCGAATACACAAAATCTATTACATCAATTATTATTTAAAACGCTTTTAACTAAAAAGATTTTTTTACCCTTTACCACTATGTGGTCAGGGTATAATGACTTTGTGCTGCTGTTTGTAACAACCAAAAAACATTTGACCTAGACCCATCTTTTAGTATACCGATCGACTCAGAATCACTTTCTAAGTCGATTTAGAAATCAAACTACAGGTCGCAAATATAAATATATATTAATGAAATTTGGTATATAAGCGTTTATCGGCCATGGGACGAACCTATTCAAATTGGTGAAATTTGGTCCATGCTCAGACCAAGTCCCCATAAAAATGAACACTATGGGATTGACTTAAATGGCCATAAGATCCAAATTATCATATATATCTCATTAAAATTGTTTATTTCATCCATTTATCAGTAGTCCAAAAACAAAACCCATACGACAATTCTTTGTCATGTCCCATATAAAACTGCTTCCCGATTTTCACTTAAATCTATAAAAAAAATACAAAAATAATGAACAGATTTTTCTCTAATTTGGTCTGCATATATTTCGTCACATAAGTGACTTTACCAAATACGGTCGGGATCTGTCCATTTTTAGACCTAGTCCGGTCACATTTTTCATATCTGCAGCCAAGAAAATTAATAACAATGCCACTCAAATTTGGTTTATGCTCATTTTCTATATCCACTTAGTTGGACCGAAGAGATGGGGTCTCTAAACCATTTAAAAGCATTTAAAAATTGAGTCTTTTTTGTATGGTTCATGAGAAACCGAAGCAGAGGCACCAGCAACCTTTTCAGCGATGTAAAAAATGAAGGCGACTTCCCATATTTAGCTTAAAGTTTTTTTTCTCCAATTTGCATTTTTCCATTTCTTGCCAAGGTCATGAACAAATTTGTGAACAATTTTGTGCGGTCTCTCTTTGTAAGATTTCTTATTTGTGCGATTTGTTTTGTGCATTTTTTGTTCGGTATATGTAAATTTGCATACATCGCGCAAAAAATAAACGCTTTGCTTTGCTTTTTAAAATTTTGTAGTGTTTTTTTCTTCTGTAAATCCGATTGTGCTCATTACAAATTCAATAGCGGTATCTGATATATTTTTGCTGTCTCGGACATTAATCCAAATCTTAAAATTGACGTTTCGATTGAAAGTAAAAAAAATGATGAAATCGGCAGCAAATTTGTTGTCATGAAGCCCCTTCTAAAGCATATGGAATATCTATAGAACTCTGCGGTAGTAATAGCTAAGTTCTTTAACAAAATTCAAGTTCACTTGAAATATGATTTCACTAAAGACTTTTTTTTTTTAAATACGGGCTTTCTAGCGAACAACACAAAATTGCTTAAAACTTGTATTGATACATAACTTGAGGTTAAAATTTAATATAAGTTTTATTAATGAACTTTCTACGGTCGTAAAAAAACATTTCAAACAATTTAAATAATATTTTTGCAAAAAACTAATACCGCTTTCTTTTCTGACAAAAAAATGTCGCATTTTATTTGTACTTTTTTTCGAAAAGTGTTTTTTTTTTATATATATTCTTATCTATACATCAATCGAATGGTCTCATAGTGATGTATTCATAAAATGCAAAAAAAAATTATTATTATCCTCTATGAAGTCATGAGATGCAAGTATTCAAAAAAGGGGTTTCGCACACTTGACCTGAAAGAAGTCAATTTCTACAATTTTTTGTGATTTATGAGGTCTCGACTTTAAGGCCATTCGATTGATATATATGATAAAGTTTCCCTTTATTCAGAATAAATAAATAGATTTTTCGATAAAAGTACAAATGAATTGCGACATTTTTTGTCAGAAAAGAAAACGGCATAATATCTTATTTCGATTTTTGTAACACCATATTTTATTTCGCACTAGATTAAATATGGTATTTGAGTATTCATCAGTGACTGTATTACACATTGCAATAATTGTTATGCTATATGAAATTTTTCTACATAGGGCGGCCGTAAGGTTTGAACCAGCGTCTATCTCACATACAATCGTACTTGCACTTTTTAGTCATGCACTTTAATACACCCACCTTAAGTCGGGCCTACGAGCAATGTCGTTAAGAATCAGTTCTATATCACACAGTTTTTACTTCGTATTATTTTACAAAGATGCAACAATGTCAAATACACAATTGTTATTTTTGAATTAAGAATATTTATGCATTTATACTTCTAATTTTCACTATTCTCAGCCGGATGATTATACCCTATACCACTATGTGGTTTGGGTATAATGACTTTGTGCTGCTGTTTGTAACAACCAAAAATATTTGACCTACACCCATCTTTAATTATACCGATCGAATCACTATCTGATTCGATTTAACGATGTCCGTCCGTCCGTCCGTCCGTCTGTGTGTCCATGTAAAGCTTGTAATCAAACTGCAGGTCGCAAATATTAATATATTTTGATGAAATTTGGTATTTTATCTTTTATCGGCCATGGGATGAACGTTGTTGAAATTGGTGATAATCGGTCCATGTTCAGACCTAGCCCCCATACAAATGACCCCTATGAAATCAACATATATTGCCATAAGATCCAAATTATCACACAAATTTTAGTCAAATTGGGTTTGTATGTATATATTACATCATAGGCCCCATATAGAGCTGCTTCCCGATCTTCACTTAAATCTATCAAAAAACAAAAATATTGCACAGATTTTTCTCAAATTTGGTTTGTATATATTTTTTCAAAGTATAAGTGACTTTACCAAATATGGTCAGAATCGGTCCATTTTTCGACCTAGTCCCCATTTAAATATAGTATCCGATATGAACTTTTTCATATCTGCAGCGAAAAAAATTAATAAAAATGCAACTCAAATTTGGTTTATGCATATTTGCTATATCCAATTAGTTGGACTGAAGAGATAGGGTCTCTTAACCATGGTATAGGGTATGGTATAGTCGGGCTAGACCGACTATAATTTTCTTACTTGTTTTTCTTTGTGATCTCGCAGAAATGTTCATCGGGACACAGTTCGAGCACATATTTGTAATTACATATTTTTAAATACCTTTTCAAATAGCAGTTTTGAAATTGTTTTAAGACATCCTGCTATTAACTTATCCCACCTTTCAATCGTTCTACGGAGCCTACACCATAAATGTTGAGTCGGCACCGTACTTCTTTCACGATGTTGCTTGGTAGTTTGTAGAGACTTTTGTAGGCAAAAATAATAATAGATTTTTTAGTTTTCTAACGTTTTGAATTTGTTCAACCGCTGTGAATTTGTTTAAGTTGATGGTAATACAGAGTTCTTGCATTATATGCTTTATGCTGAATATATCTGTGTATTGGTTCTAATATTAATTTTCCAATTTTTATACACTATACCACTATGTGGTTTGGGTATAATGAATGTGTGCTGCTGTTTGTAACTACCAAAAATATTAGACCTAGGCCAATTTTTTATTATACCGATCGGTTCAGAATCACTTTCTGAGTCGTTTTAACGATGTCCGTCCGTCCGTCCGTCCGTCTGTGCGTCCATGTTATCAAACTACAGGTCGCATATATGAATATATAAATTTATTTGCAAGTTTTATCTTCAATGATTCTATGGACTTTAAATTATTGGAAAATATCAACACATCGTCGACATAAATGGCCACGTACAACATTTCACCTTCATTAACTTTGTGGTATATGCATTGATCCACTTCGCCTCTGACAAGTCCCATTTTTATTAGTTCTGAATTGATAGTTTCATTCCATACCCGGCCGGATTGTTTTAGACCATATATGGACTTTTCAAGTTTACATGCTTTTCCAGAGACATCATCAAACAATTCAGGTTGCTGCATATACACCTCTTTTAACCTTCCATTTAGGTATGCACATACGGCATCCATTTGACGTATATGCATATTAAGTTTCACATTCAGTGCCAATAAATATTTTATAGAAACATACATGAAAACTGGGCAAAACTGTCGGTGAAGTCAATTCCTTCACGTTGCGAAAAACCTTTCGCCACCAATCTAGCTTTCCATCGCATAACGTTACCTTCCTCATCACGTTTATTTTTAAATACCCAATTTGATTTAACAGCTTTTTCGCCTGGCGGTAGATTTGTCTTTCATAGCAACTTTCCACTCGGCTGAGAAATTTGAAGACATTGCATCCTTTACGTTTTCTGGATCGTTAGAAAGAAGTTGCATTGCACAAAAATTTTGTGCACGTTGAGTTCTGTTGGCAATGCGATCCGAACGACGAATATCTGCATCTGTTATAATACTTTGTACTTCGTAGGAATTAGGAGACCATTTTTCATATTCGTCTTCTACTGGTTGAGGTAAAGGGGACGACCATTCCACAGAATCATCGTAAACGCTGGCGTTTGAATCACTATCTGCCTCTTCAAGGTTTTCGGGTGTTGATTCAATTACAGGTGTCCATTCAATATCATACAATCTCTCCCCTGAATTGCCATCTCCATAATTTTGTAGCAATTCGGGATATTAAAAATCATTTTTTACGTTGAAGTTCACTTCACTTCCTTCTAAAATAAGCACATCACGACTTATGATTATCCCATTATTTTCAGGATTAAATAATCTGTAGGCTTTTCTTTCAGAACTGTACCCCATCATAATACATTCGATAGATTTTTTATCCAGTTTATTACGTTTTTCCTTTGGTATGTAGACAAGAGCTGGACATCCAAACGCTCGTAAAAATTTCAAATTAGGACGACGCACAGTGGCGCCATTTGAGTTTTTTCGTTGCAAAAATCATATTTTTTGAACCGAATAACATAATTGAACAGTTTAAACAGCATATGATAGATAACTGTTCAGCCTATGAAATGAGTATTTGGAAAGGGTGATACGCTTTGTAGGGGTTATCAAAGTAAAAATTTGTAGAAAAATCAATTTTATGGTAACTTAAAAAAATTATTTTTACATTTTTAGATTGTTTTTATTTTTTTTTCTTTAGGGTTTTATGTTTTAAATTATTACCCAACAAATTAAAAAAAAATTACCTCTTTTTTAAATTTATTCATCACAATTCGTAAGAGAAGTTATATCTAAACGACTAATCATTTCTAAACTATAATTACTTTCTAACTCTATTCGTGATTTCACATGCCGCAGGGATGAAATAAGTGGATCGGCAGATGCTGCCAATATGTTGAAGAGGTCCTCATTTTGCCTTACCCTTGATGCTTTGAATGTGTTCTGCAATCTATATTTTTTATAAAATTTGTTAAGAGACTCCTGTGCTTCTTCAGAAAGCTCTCCAATTGGCAAAGACTGGTACTCAATTATATCTTTGCCATGCGCCAATATTTTATAGGTGGTCGGGGTCAACTTCTTCTGTGGATACATTTCTGCTAAAAGAGGTGCAGTTTTCGATGCATATTCTCCATATTTTGTAGAATTGATATTTTCTTTGCAGTTTAAAACATTCAAGATTGTTCCCAATCTTTTCACGATTTGATTGTCAATTCAAGTGATTCTAGTTACTGCCTCATCCTTTTCAAAAAATCTCCTAGAAGTGTTTCCATCGTTTGAGTTACCGTATCCGTGCTTGGGACAGTCTACATTTAGTCCAACTTGTTTAAAAAAAGCATCCTGTATTTGCTTCTTTCTTGATGTAGTGGGTTTATCTACTGCCAATATATCCAGGATGGTGTCTTCATTAAGTCAGTCCTTGTATTTGGAGTTGAAGTTCTGAATGGTTCGATTAGATTTCACCCATTTTGCCTTAATATTTGCATATATCAGATAAAAATTATTTTTTATAATTTCGCATCTCTCAATATTTCCGTATAAGCTATCAAGTTCTT
The DNA here is from genome assembly GCA_963682025.1 of Cordilura impudica. Taxonomy (NCBI): domain Eukaryota; kingdom Metazoa; phylum Arthropoda; class Insecta; order Diptera; family Scathophagidae; genus Cordilura; species Cordilura impudica. Next base: position 115,136,329 of record OY821517.1, read on the forward strand.
CTAAAGCAGCTTCCGTGAAAAACTTTGGTGTATTTGACCTTCTAAGCAGTTCAAATAATTTTAGATTGTTCAACGCCATGTTTTCAGTTCTTAAATTGTTTAACGCCATAGTTTCAGTACTTGTTGAGCCAACTTTCAGTCGTAGACTAATCGAGGCATTATGCTTATTTTGCAATATATAGGCTTATGCTACCATGCCTAAAAATTTACCTGTTCCCTGCATACATATGGATTTAGGCTGAATTATGCAATTTTGATATTATGCTCGTGTCTAAATTAGATTTGTGCCTACCTGGAGGGACCATAAGTCAATATTGTTATTGACCATTTGTACTCCAAAGTAATTTTTAAGTGAGGTGCGTACCTGCGAATTTCAATAAGTAGATTTTTGTGCATCCTGTGTCTGTAACAGAATATTGGGAGTAGACCTTGGAAGAGGCTCACAGGTAGACAACCGACTTAAAATGCAATTTTCAAACTATTAGATCAAACTACTGTCAGTCAAAACATGGAAGGAATGCACGCCATACAATTTCTGCAACCATGTATTTTTAACCTTTTTTACCTTTAGAAGCCAAACGGGCACGTGCGGGCAGATAAAACCTTTTGAATTATGTAAAGAAATAATCAAAGAACGTGTTTTGCAAATATGGCAAATATAGAAAAATATAGATTTTTTTATTTTACGTCAAAGTTGAAAAATAGTGAAAAAACGGATAGTTTTTAAATAGTGATTTACCAGGAGAAACACAAAGCAAACAGTTAATTTTAATTTTTATCATTATACATTTAATAAATACATCAATCAACACAAATAAAAAATAAGGCGATTCGTTACCTATTTTTCGTGATATTACACCTGAAATCGCAACAAATTGACTACAAATTGTGTGTTTTTTTGAAAACCGAAAGTCGGTCAACTTTGAACGGTTATATCTTCTAAACTAAAAATGTGATATTATTAAGAGTGGCATATTTGAAATCGTTGAAAAGTTCCCTATAACATGGGTTTATTCAAAACTTCGTCGGCGCACATGAAAATTTTGATTTTTGCAACCTCGTTTGCTCTACGGGCGCCACTGTGCGACGACCAGTCCAGATTTCTTCAGGACTACTGCTCTTATTTCAACACGGCACTCTATTAATGAAATAACAAGCGGTGTTAGCAGCTTCAGCCCAAAAACGATGATCCAAACCACTGTCGATCAACATACACCGTACACGTTCCATCAGGGTTCTATTTATTTTTTCCGCCACACCGTTTTGTTCTGGAGAGTACGGACACGTCTTTTGGTGAATAATGCCATTATTTTTTAAAAATGTTTGAAATTTCGTATTCATATACTCCCCTCCATTATCCGATCGTAGAATTTTAATTTTCGTCATACACTGGTTTTCCACCAATTTTTTAAATTCAACGAAATTGTTAAAAACTTCAGAATTCCTTTTCAGGGGATATACAAACACTTTTCTTGAAAAATCATATAATATAAAATGGAATTTAGTATATGAGCTTTTATCCGCCATAGGATGAACGCTATTGAATTTGGTGAAAATCGGTCCATGTTCAGACCTAGTCCCCATGCAAATGACCCCTATGAAATCGACATAAATTGCCAGAAGACCCAAATTATCATATAGATCTTAGTAAAATTGGGTTTGTAAGTGTTTATTGTATCCATTAATCAGTAGTCCAATAACAATCCCTATTGGACAATTCTTAGTCATAGGCCCCATATAGAGCTGCTTCCCGATCTTAGTTTAAATCTATCAAAAAACAAAAATATTGCACAGATTTTTCTCAAATTTGGTTTGTGTATATTCTTTCAAAATATAAGTCACTTTACCAAATATGGTCAGGATCGGTTCATGTTTTTACCTAGTCACATATAAATATAGCACCTGATATGAACTTTTTCATACCTGCAGCCAAAAAAAAATAATAACAATGCCACTCAAACTTGGTATTTGCTTATTTTCTATATCCAGTTAGTTGGACCGAAGAGATAGGGTTTCTAAACCATTGTATAGGGTATCGTATGGTCGGTCTAGACCGACTATAATTTTCTCAATTGTTACTAATGAAATTGGGGTTCAAAGGCTTAACTAACTTTAACAAAGGCTGCCATTAAATTTTGTTAAGAACAAGAATTTTGTAAAAAAAAAAAATAATTTTGTCATACATAAGGATATATACTCCAAACTCTAAGTTTAGTTTAAAGGAAAAAATAATTTTTAGATGTACTCAACAATATATTTTTTAAAGTGAATTTTTTTAAAGAATTGTAACATCTGTGATCACAGACCTTCATATCAAACTGTTATATGTATACCATTTTTTTTTTATCACCAGGAAAATTTGAGTGAATTTTTTTTTATTTAATTAATTTAAAATTTTCAAATTCAATTGAATTTGTTTCCAATTAAATTTTTTTAGAAACACAGGTTATTATCGAAGATTTTTTTCCTTAAATATATTTGGGTCAAAGAGAAAAATATTCAATTCGTTTTGTGACATATTACAAAAGGTGAAATTTAACAGACATACAAACAGAAAAATTTAAAAAAAAGCAACCTTTCTCTTACCAACAGATGCGTCATTTTTGTTTACAATTTAAAGTGGAAATATAATTTCATTTCTGGGTGAAGAAAACCCTCAACGCAAACCCTCCAAAATCAGCGTTGTGAAACACATACATTTATCCCTAAAAAATACAAAATAATCATTGTGAAACATTTGTTGCTATCTAATAACCTCTAAAATAATTTCCATTAATCAAAATCCACCAACAATATAAAAAAGTGTTTTAAAAGTTACAAAAGTGCTTTTCAAATATGTTTGGAAAATTTTTTGCTTGTTTAAGTGCGAGAAATTATGAGTTGAAAACCATTTAGAAACCAGTAGAAATAAATTTAGCCCATTATTCCAAAAGTGCGAAGTTTATTAACAGTCAAAAAAAAGCAGAAAAAAATATAAACTTGCTACTACTGGACATAACTATAATATTATTTATTTTTTATTATTCTCATTATTTAACAAAGACCGCTTCAACAAGCAATAAAGCAAATTTAATTTCACTTAAGATCTAATTTTTTAATTCCACTCATTTTATGACTAGTTATTATTTTTTTTTTAATTTCTATACAAAAATCAACCGCGAGTTTACACTGTCATTTGAAAAGTAAAAAGAGAAAAAGACCAAATAAAAAAATAAAAATTAAAAAAAAAATAATTATAAAAAATAATAAAAAGGACATTTTCATAAATTAATCATCATTCAACATCGTCAAAGAAACCCTTGTTCTACCTGAAATCGCTTTCATTGATAGATTTCAACCACTAATGTAAGATTTATTATTAATTATATTGAAAATTAAATACTTAAATCAACAAGGCTTACTTATGGTTTTTGTTATTCATTTTTCTGTTAAATTCTTAACAGTTCTGTTAATATACAAATGTATTGTACTATTATCAGTGATAAAAATCGCGATTTCCATACAAAAATATAATTTTTTAATAAGTGTGTCTTTTCTGCTGTTCTGTTTGTGCAATAAGTGTATTATAGTAATTGTTTTTAGGCCACTGATTTCAGATATTAAATCAGAGTTTTCCTATCCACTATACTTTTAAATTTATCAATAAATGAGGATTTTAAAGAAAAGTTAAAATTTTTAATACACAAATATTATAACTTGTCGAAAAATTTTCTTTTATAAGATTTTCTTAAATTATCTTGTTTAAAGGGTTTATTTTTAACGCTCCAGCAATAGGCCGCCATCATATGGATATCCCAATGACCCTGGTACCGCTTCTCTATAGTACGAATATATTGATGGAAACGTTCACCTTGATCTTCGCTGAGATCTCCAAGATTTTCAGGGAAACAATCCAATTGACTGTGTAGGTAGTGTACCTTAATGCTCGTCAAGCTGCTGGAAATGTGACAACATGTTATCGACGTTGTCCGAATAGTGCTCATCCTTTTTGTTTCCCAGGAAATTTTGATCTTTCCAAACAAATTCATTCCAAGCATTTCTTTCAATATCTGTCATGGAGCTACTAAAGTTTTCATCATTGATTAACCTTTTGATTTGAGTTTCATAAAACTTAAATTTTGAACTTTCTACTGATATATTTAAAACAATCAGCATCATAAAAAAGCCATGAACGGTTTTTCCTGCACTTACAAATGAGGTACTGTCACTTAATTGGAATAAAGGCGAAACGCGTTCATCGATTTTTATGATCTATGTATAATTTTTTTACAGGTTACGTGAGTTTACCTGAAAGTAAAAGTCTTTACACTTTTTGCAGTTTTGGATTTTTCACAATTTAAATATACAAAATTTTATTTTATTTTTTTTTTTTTACTTACACAAAATTGTTTCAAAAGGTAACAATTCTTATAAAAAATGTAACAATTCTTATAAAATAAGCATAAACCAAATTTGAGTGGGATTTTTATTAATTTTTTCGGCTGCAGATATGAAAAAGTTCATATCGGATGCTATATCTATATGGGGATTAGGTCCAAAATGGACCGATCCTGACCATGTTTGGTAAAGTCACTTATGCTTTGAAAAAATATATACAAACCAAATTTGAGAAAAATCTGTGAAATATTTTTGTTTTTTGATAGATTTAAGTGAAGATCGGGAAGCAGCTCTATATGGGGCCTACGACTAAGAATTTTCCTATAGGGAGTATTTTTGAACTACTGATTAATGGATGTAATAAACACATACAAACCCAATTTGACTGAGATCTATATGATAGTTTGGAACTTATGACAATTTATGTCGATTTTATAGGGGTCATTTGTATGGGGGCTAGGTCTGAACATGGACCGATTCCCACCAATTTCAATAGCGATAAAAGCTTAAATACCAAATTTCATCAAAACATATTCATATTTGCGACCTGCAGTTTGATTACAAGCTTTACATGGACACACAGACGGACGGACGGACGGACATCGTTAAATCGAATCAGATAGTGATTCTGATTCGATCGGTATAATTAAAGATGGGTGTAGGTTAAATATTTGTGGTTGTTACAAACAGCAGCACAAAGTCATTATACCCAAACCACATAGTGGTATAGGGTATAATGATGAAGCGTTTTCAAATTAATCCAATATACGTAGTGGAAGTGCGTTAATTTTGGACATAACGGTATATCGCGAAAAATTCCAGCTGATAGAAAATAACCAAGTGCAGATTTGAAATCAGCGACTTCAAGTTAGTAAAAAATTTCAATAAAGTTCCAGTCAACACCAAAAAGTTAAAGTTTGTTCCCTTGTGTTATTAATGTGAGTAGTGGGACAAAATACTGAAATATTAATTATCATATACCTAGAGTACTGTAGTAGTGAGAGCATTGGGACTTTGCGTGAGCTCATAAGTTTTTCAAGTAATGGTCGTTATCGGAGCAATGGGCATGGTAACGCCCATACAAAATAAATATATGATATCATATAACTTTTGTGCTATAAAATGGTAGCCTTAATACTTTGTACGAATCCGTCAGTTATTGCTGAGCCTAGTCGGATAAAAAATGGGCGTGATAAGATTAGCGGGCGTATACAAAAAAAATATGCAGCACTAGGAGAGCAACGATATTAAAACTTTTGACAAGTACATTTATTACCAATATGGGTAGTCGTGGAAAATATCGGCGGCATCACCAAATGCAAAAATCGTCAAAAACAAAAATTTTTTAAAGAAAAAATCGCCAAAAAAAAATCTAAATCAAAAATCACCTAAAACAAAAATCGCTAACATAAATAATTTCCATATGCTATTCCAAATTCAAGGATAATCTTTAAGTGTTGCCGGATTTAAATTGGGAAATCCTATTTAGCCATGAAAAATTTGATAATCTTTGTACGAATGGAAAACCAAAAAATATTTTAGCATTGAAATAAAAAAGAAAAATATAAAATAAAAAAATATGATTCTATAACTGCAGAATACAAACTTCTTAAGTCTCGGTAAGTTGTATAGAAGCACGAAAAGGTATACTAGTTTATTATAAGACTAGATGTAACCCGGTGTGCTACGCTACCCCTCCCCCTCAAATCGTAATGAAAGGGCTCAACCAAAGTCCTAAGGATCTCACTATTACAGTAATTCAGATATATCACATTTAATATTAAGTTTGTGTGGGGATGCCACGCGCATTTGTCTAATCCTGCCCATGTTTTTGTCTGACTACTCACGTTGATAATAGATGACCTGAGACAAATTTTCAAAGCTTTCTCTATCATATACTTAAAAAATTTACTTTGTGCGGGAGGTGCCACGCCCACAAAAAATATTTTAAAAAATTTCACGCTGTAGCACTTCCCATATCCGCAGTAAGACTCAGTGAAAATTTCAGGAAGATCAGATGAGTAGTTACGGAAATTATCTCCTACAATCAAACAAACAAACAAATACACATTAACTCTTTATTATGTTAGTACAGATTCTTAGTACAGATTTTTTTATTTCAACGCTTGCTGATATTCAATGCTTTTTGTTGTTTCATTTGGTACAACAATTATCAGAGTTTTCGGCGTTCCTACCCAGGAGCAAGGTACATGTAGCTGCCCATGAGAAGAACATGGATTTTCCAAATTAGATCTGGCAACACTTAACTATTGGCCTTGAATTAAGAATATCATTTGGCAATTTTTCTTTTTAGGGATTTTTGATTTTGCCCATTTTTGATTTTGAAGATTTTTGTTTTTGGGCGATTTGTATTTTTCGCGATTTTTGGGTGATATATTTTTGGCGATATATTTTCCACGACAAACAACATTGATAACTAATGAACTTGTCAAAAGACTGTCGCTTTCGTAGTACTTCATTTTTTTTACATAGGAGGTGCCACGCCCACTAATCCCATCCCGCCCAATTTTTATTGGACTACTCACATTAATATCTGATGGACTCGTGCAAAATGTCGAGTCTTCGCCTTTTATAGTACACCAGTTATATGGTATTAGATATCTACATTGCATTGGCGGTGCTACGCCCACTGCTCCGATCACGCCCATTTTGCTGTCTAACTAATTACATGAATAACCTATGGGCTCACGCAAAGTCCCAAGACTCTCACTATTACAGTTCTCCAGGCATATGGTATTTTATATTTAATTTGTATGACAGGTGCCATGGCTATTGTTCCGATGCTGCCCATTTTGTGTCCGACTACTCACATTAATAATAGGTGACCTCACACAAATTTGCAAAGCTCTCCCTATCATAATACTCAATATATGTATATGATATTAAAAATTTACTTTGTGTGGGAGGTGCCACGCCCACTAAAAATATTTAAAAAATTATAGCCTATAGCACTTTCCATATCCGCAGTAAAACTCTGTGAAAATTTCAGGAATATCAGATGGGTAGTTACGGAGATTACCTCCTACAAACAAACAAACAAAGACACATTACCTCTTTATAATATTAGTATAGATTAGAACATTGTAAATTACAGCAGTGCTTAAAAGAAACTTCAGAAACCATAAATATTTAAATTGCGATTAAGATTTTTTACATTTTCTTTCAAACCATCTTCTATTTCTATTGTTTTAATCAACTCGTGGAGAAGTTTCGAAGTTTCCATAGTTTTGGCATCACAAAAAATTGTACTTTTTTTTCGCTTATCTAGTTGTTTTCATTGCATTTGTTGTTGCAAATTTATTACCTTTCGATAGAGAACACATCAAAGAGTAATTTCGCAAAAAAAAAACATAATTTTAGCAATTATTAAAAAACAAAATTAGCAAATTGAAAATTTTGTAAAACATCCAATCTATTGTCATACATTGTGTTTAGTTTTTTAAAACGATTTAGGGATAAATTTGAAAACCCTATAGTTTCATAAAATTTGCTATAAACAACAATTATGTCAATATTTTAAAGAAAGATGTTTGTTGTTAGTCTGAGTGTTTGGTAAAAAAAAATACCATTTTTAAAGTATCTTTATCACTCCAAATTTTTTTTTTATGCAAGTAAAGATAAAACTTGTTGTTTTCGATTCAAAGACTTACCCATTGTTGTTTGTGTACTGCTGCCATGGCCTTTGGATGTACTGCAATTGCTGTTTAATGAATTGAAAAAATTTGCTGCTCCCGTTCGTCGTAAAATCCAAAACATTATTTCTTTTTGTAAATTTCTTTGTTGCTGTTTACAATAAAAGTTGATATGAGTTTGTTTTTGTTGCTGCTGTGGCAGGATTTCTATAGTTTGTTATTTTACTTAATAAAAATAATTCAGTTATTCTATACACAAGTTTCTGATGTTATTCTTTGATAAGCCATGTTCTAAATTTTAAATTGTGTGTATATACATATAAAAATCTTGTTCATTATTTTTAAATTCAATTATATTACGACACTGATATGATTTTTAAAAAAAGACATTTTCAGGTTATTTTATCTCTTTCGTTTTTAACTTGAGTTTTTAATTATATTTGTACACTTTTTAATTCAATGCATATGTCGAAGATTTTTTATTTTTTTCCACAACTAAAGAAGAAGTATTTTAAAAAGGTCAAAGTTATTGGAATATCTAATTTCTGCATAATTATCATATAATCTTAAAATCTTGAACATAGTTTGAGATATTAAAGCAGACTTTCATTATGTTTGGTTAAAAAAAAAACAATTTTTTTTAATTTCGTAAGCTGTTCTTAGAAGGGGCGTTAGCTAACAAACAAGCTATTATTCCGTGCTCACTTTTTGAAATCTACGATGAGTACACTCTTATATCTTCATGAACCACGCATGAAAAATAATAACAAATTATTCAAATTTATATTCAAAATCAGTCATCGATTTGCACCACTATAGACTAATTCGTGATTTTTATGGCGCACATAATTGACCATCTGAGTGTCTCTACATATATTCCATACCACATACAATCACTCACAGCTTATTTTATGCAGATAAGTTTTTTTCAATAACCGTTATATATTCAAAAATTTTGTTCTAAAAATACAAAAACAAAGAATGTGGTTTAGGGCCATTATTACAACTTCCCTTTAAAGTTAATGTTAGTTAATGGTAACTTTAGCTAAAGTGAGCAATAAAGTAACCTTTAACTTCTTTTCATTATTACAACACCAAAGGAAACACCGATTACTTTTGACCAAATGAATTGCTTTATAAAATACGTAGTGGCAACGTTTCTTTATTTGTTCGCAAGCAAACAATAGAATTAAAACTAAAAACCTTTATTATAAGTTGCATAATTGTTGTAAATGTGTAATAAAACTATTTAAAAAATATACAAACATACATTTAAGTATATGCAAATAAATTTATTTCCAAAACTAAATTGGTGTGAATTTCTTCTTCATAGATCAGAAAATGTGGCAACATTAAATACATAAACCTCACGTTAAAAGTTAAAGGCAACAATATCTTCCCTTTAGCTTGTCGGTCACTTTTAGCTTAAAGTATAGTTGTAATATCGAAAAACTAATAATCTGGCCGATAACATCCTAACTTTAGCTATTGGCAAGTTGTAATAATGGCCCTTAGTATATTATAGTGTTGTAATTTTACTTAACAAAAAAACAAAAACAAAAATGTGCTTTGTGCTCTCAAGAAACTAAAAAATGCAAAGTAAGGTAAAAAACTCATGTTACAGCTTAAATGATGCAGTTAATTTTACCGTTATCTTTGTTGTTGTTTTCAGCTTAAGATTTTAAAATTATTATCTGCAATCATTCCTAATTGTGTTGTTGACTGATGCGCATTAAAAAAATAAAAATAAGTTAATTTTTCAACCATGGCACCGCGTACATCCATTGAAATACGTGAGTTAGTATTTAAGCACTATAAGAAAGGGCACACTCCACGGAAAATTGCTGAAATGGTTAATTTAAGCTATTTAACAGTTCAGCATATAAAACGCTATTTACATAGGTGAGAATCGTGTTGAAAACAAGGGTAGACAAGCTCCAAATAAATTTTTTACTAAAAGTGATTCTAAGTGGTTAGTGCAACAAATTCGTAAAAATCCAGCAACAAGCGCTCCGAAGCTGACTTATGGCCGAAAAATATTTGGGAAAGACGTGTAATCCTGAAAAAATTCACAGAATATTGAGGGACGCTGATTTTAATGGCCGAATTCCTTGAAAAAAATCATTTATAAATGAAAGCAATAGAGTAAAAGGCTGCAGTTTGAACGTGACCATTTAAATAAGAGTCCAGCATTTTGGAGAACTGTAATTTTTGTTGATGAAGTAAGAGTTAATATATTTCGACCAGATGGAAGACCCTACATTTGGCGCAAAGTTAATACTGAGCTTCTACCAAGATAATGACCCTAAGCACAAATCACCATTAGTACAGACTTGGTTGATATGGAAATGCCCGCATATAGTTCAAACTGTAGCACAATCACTTGACTTAAATGTGATTGAAAATTTGTTGTCAATACTGAAGACAAATATTCGAAAATACGATATCCATAACAAATCTAACTTAAAAAAGGTGTTGCAAAAAGAGTGGGATAAAAGAAATCCAGATTATAAATAAAAAAAGCTAGTGGACTCTATGCCGAAAGGGCTTCAAGATAGATAATAAAGGATATAGATAATAAAGGATATCCTACTAAATACTAAGTAATTGAAAAAAATTTTAAAATTACAGTAAATCCTTTTTTATTTAATGTTTTTTAAAATTGCATCATTTAAGCTGTGACCTGAATTTTGTACCTTATTTTGTATTTTGAGTTTTTAGAGAACTTAAAGCAAATATTTTTTTTTTTTGGTAAATATAAATAACGCGTAATTATTAACTAAACCACATATGTCGTTTTTGTATTTTTAGAACAAAATTTTTAAATATATATTTTTAAACATATAAAATTTATCTGCATCAAATTATCTGTGAGCGACTGTATGTTCTGTCCGCTTGTCCATCTGTGGAAATGACCATTGTCATTAGCACCAACTTCAATAGAGTTCGTCCTATGGCGGTATAATTATTAATACTCATACTGACCATAATTTATAAACAGAGTTGCCACCATCGAACATAAGAAGTCAACTCAAGAAAAATCAGTTAAAAAATGGACTAGCTGCTATCTAAAAAAGAAAGGTGAAATATGTCTTCACTAAATGTTAGTTTCTATTTACCACATGCTGTTCTGGTTTTATTAAATAATACGCACATGAGCATGCATGATGGTGCATTATATTGGATAGACTTGGCAAATACCTTTCACATGATGTTCAATTTGTATATAATTTATGTCAATCGAATGTAGGAAATCTTCAAAAAAAACCCCAAAAAGCGTCTTATTTGGCGCATCATATAAGAGTTTCATATATGTTTTTATAACACACCCAGACAAATTTCAACTTTGGCAAAAAATTCAGAAGAATCCCAAATATAATGAAGGATAGGTAAAGATAAATAAATTTATACCCAATCGTAGTTACATCCCAGCATTATATCTTGGTTCCTCACCCCCTGATATATGTCGACAAAGTAAAATATCTAGGATCTGACATAAACTCCACCTTTTCATGTACAGACCACATAAACAATGTTGTGCGTAATATTTTTCTTGTACTACGTAATTTACGAGTGTCGTCTTACTTTACACTAGTCGAAACTAAGAGAAAGCTTGTTGTTCGTTTAATACGCCCACTGATAACATATTTAGCTGAGGTATATAGCACGTTAGATTCACATTCAATGCATAAATTACAGGTGTCTTTTAATAATGCTACGCGATATGTATATGGTCTGGCGCGGTTTGATAGGATATCATCCTGGCGAAAAATGGTCCTTGGTTGTGATTTGGATGACTACCTTGGTATGCGTAACCTAATATTTTTGCACAAGCTTCTATATCACAAAACTTCTACATATTTGTTTGAAAAACTTATATTTACTAGATCTACAAGATCCTTTTCTTTACTAACACCCAAACACAAATTTCTTAATACAAGTAGATTTTTTTCGTTAATGCCATTAAGTTATGGAGTTATGCACTTCCCATGAAAATTAAACTTATGTCGCGAATTAACAGTTTCAAGAAAATCCTATTTGAACATATAACTTCCAATAACTTGCTCATTTTTTAAACATACCTATCGTTAATTTTATTATTTTTTTTTTCAATTTCTGTTTCACTACTTCTCTCTTCTCAAAACTATATAGCCAGCTCAATAATTGACTTTATCATTTTGTTAATTTATTGTTATTGTCTTTTACTTTTCTATTAGAAAAAAATATCTACTTATGCTTTTATTTTTAATAATGACTTTACTTATGTTATCCCAATTGAACCACAAAAGAATTATATTCTTAAGTTTCTAATATTGAAAAAACAAACAAATAAATCATAAAATAAAAAAAAAAGACATGTCTCACCGTCTTTGAAAATCAATTTGTTAGTATTCTCGGTAACAACGCATAATAAATTCACATAATAAATTCATTCGTTTTAATTTTTAAACTCTTTCTTTTAACTCATAGTCTCTGTTTGTCTGTCTCTCTGTCTGTCGTGGGACAATCCCATTCCCCCTAATCCAATTGATCTGAAACTTGGCCCATAGTATTGTTGTGACTACAGAATAGTTTTGGGGTGTCACGCACAGTCACGTATAGTCACGCACAGTCACGGAGTGATCTAAATATCATTTCCCCTCATCCGATCGATTTAAAACTTGATACATACACTTGCTGTGAAAAAAAGATTAACTTTGGCTTAGTCACGCACAGTCACGCATTGTCACGCACAGTCACGGAGAGATTTAAAACGGATTTTATCTCATCCAATCAATCTGAAACTTGGTCGATATACTTGCTGTAAAGAAAGATTAACTTCGACATAGTCACGAACAGTCACGCATAGTCGCGTACAGTCACGGAGTGGTTTAAAACCCATTTCCCCTTATCCGATCAATCTGAAACTTTATCCATAGACTTGTTGTGGCCAAAGATTAATTTCAAGATAGTCACACACAGTCACGCATAGTCACGCACAGTCACGGAGTGATTTTAACACCATTTCCCCCAATTTTATCGAAACGAAACTTTGTCCATAGATTTGTTGTCACCAAATATTAACTTAAAGATAGTCACGCACAGTCACGCACAGGCACGCACAGTCACGGAGAGATTCTAAATTCATATGCGTAAGGAAAGAAAAAGTTTTGATACAAACTTTGTTTTTATAGGTTTGATTATTATTTATTATTATTTTTCAATTTAAACTACCAGTTTTGCTAGTTCGATTCACACACTCATGAAAAATGTTACTCATACAACTCGAAGCCCATATGATAACACTGTGGAACAAATTCAGGTTAGCAAAAGTTAGGTCGATTCTGAGAGCGAGGGGTGAAAATAGAGGCTAAATTAGAAGACCCGTATCGTTTTTGTTAGTTCGAATTTTTTTTTTAATCGACCTTCGAACTTTGCAGTCAAATGCCGATTTTCAGCATGTTGTTTATATGGGTTTTTGGCTATAACTCGTCGACTAATTGATATTTTTTCAATCTGTAAAAGCCAAATTATTGCTAGTGACCTGTGCAACAACTCAAATTTTTAAAAAAAATTGATTTAGAAAATTTTTGTGGTGCTTATGAAGCAAAATGTTGGAAAAATTATTTTTTTTTTCATGCTTTTTGAAAATATTTTCCACAAAACTAAGTCTTTTTTGCTTTCTGTTTGATCTATAATATGCTTCTCAGTTTCTTCAATAAATTTCATTTGAAAAGAAAACAATCATAATACAAAACTTGCGTTTTCCAGCTTAATATTAATTTAATTCTCATTTTTTATGTACCAATTTTGTTCAGTGTTGGCTTTGAAGAAACATTGAAAAAGAAATTATAAAAATATGGAAAAAAAATATATTTTTGAAATGTTAGTTATGAAAAGTTTTAAGTAAAAAAATTAAATAAATTATATTAATGATTTGGCCAGTTGCCGTTTAGCAGGCGGCTGTGGATCAACATCACTGCTCTCTCTATTATCTTGTATGTAGCAGTGCCAAGTGACCAATTACCATTACCGTACTCAGAATTCGTTCCAGTACCAACATACCGAAGTATTGATTTTCAAAAAGATATCAGTACTACAACCGCCGCACTGTGGTCAATATTTTGAGATAGCGGCCAAAACTCCTTTTGGTTTTTGTTCTTCGATTTTAAAGTTATTAGACTCATATGAAAGTAGACAGTAGTAAACCTCGGGAGCCAAAAAATTAGAACTCCATTTCAACTATTTCACTGAGAACAGGGTGGTCCAAAATGGGCTTTTTCAGAATTTAGTAAATTTATGATATTTTTAGTTAATTTTTAAAGTTTAAATGATCATAACTTTTTTGTTTTTCAAGATTTTTGGACGAAATAAATTTTGTGTTGTAACTTAACTTATTTCCTATTACTGGTAAAAAAAACTGAAGCTCTACTGTTTTCAGAACAATTAAAATTTTTTTTTTTTTAAAAAGGTCAAATTTCTCGGAAATTTCCTACTTCATAGAGCACAACTCCTGTGAGTCAAGCTGAGTCAAAACACAAATTTACTATTTTGTAGTCCTAACTGTCCCCTACATTCCTATATATACATGTCCATGCATCGGGACTGCACTTTTTGAGCTACAACAATTTTTCTGACCCAAGGTAAGATATTCGGTACAAATACACGTCATATTTTTTGAGAAGTTATTTGTATGTGAAAGTGGCTATTATGCATATATTTTGATGAAATTTTGTACAAGAGTTCTTATTGACCCAAAAAATAATTCTGTTGAAATTAGGAGAAGTTGGCCCGTATTTGGACCTAGTCCACATAGAAGGGTGTATCAAAATTTTGACAAAAATGACAATAGAACTCTCAAATTATGTGGTATCTGGCAATTCATTTGGAAAAGGTAAAAAAGATTTTATTGCCATCTAATATTACACAACTTAAATACGTGAAAATTAAATAAAATTAAAAAAAAAAAAATCAAATAAATTTAAAACCAATGGAAATAACTGGTAAAACCAACTACCTGTTATATTATGTTTCAAAGAGGTAAAAAAGATCATGTTGAAAAGAGGTAAAAAATCCATGCATTCATTTTTTTTCTTCATTATTGTTTAAACAATGGCTAAATTCAGTTATAGTGTTCTATCTGATATATATTTTGAACGGAAAGATGAAAACGACATTATTTTACATATAATGAATAATCCATTCTTCAAAATATGCGACAAACAAGAAATTAAAATTCATAACTTTTTAAATACTTTAAGAAAACGGTACAATCAATGTTCCAGAAACAAGAAATTGTTTTACTCACGCAACCAAGAATGGCTAAGAAATAAACTTATTTTTAAAAAGCCATCAGTAACTACCACGGAAACTGGAAAAGGTGGTCGACCAGCAAAGCCAATTGATAATTGTAGTGAAAGGTCACGAAGACGCAAGCTTAAACATATCAATGAAGAAGTTTCTTGTAGCATCATAAAGGATTCATTTCTGCATCAAATTCAACCATCGAAAACTAAAAAGGGTAAAATTGGTATCATTGAAAAAATAGTGGAAGCAAGCCCCAGACGCACAAAAAGGATTTTAGAAAGTATGCCGACACCAACTGAAGAAAATAAATTTACTCCAGAAGAAGCATTTGCACTATTTTTGGATTTGAAAATGACTAAAAACCAATATACAGAATTGCGGAAGCGAACCAATGAAAAAAATTGTGGAATTTTTCCATCATATCGAGATATAGTTTCTGCCAAAAAAGATTGCTTACCTTCACCAACTGCTATTAGTGTAACTTCAAGTTCAGCAGAAATAAAATTGCAGGATCTTCTTGAACACGCTGCAGAACGATTATTAAAGGCATTTGATGCTGACTATTTAAAGAAGTTTAAAAATTGCAGCATGACTTTAATTTCTAGATGGGGATGTGGTGGGTCCTCTGGCCAGAAACAATACAAACAATGTAATGCGGAAAATTCATCAGATGCCAATTTATTCATGATTTCTTTCGTTCCATTATGTTTAACAAAAACTTATATTGGTTCAGAGCCGTCAACTAGTAGAGCTGCAGAGATAGATGTATGGAAGAATGAAATTCCCTCGTCAACAAAATTTTGTAGACCAATAAAGTTTGCTTACAAAAAGGAGACTGAAGATGTCATAGATGAAGAAGTTCGAAAAATAAATGATCAAATTAAAGAACTTCAACCAGTAACATTTAAATTTGATGACCAAGACATTGAAGTAAATTTTAAAATGTGTCTCACAATGATGGATGGAAAAGTTGCACAAGCTTTAACCAAAACAAAGTCATCGTCAAGCTGCACCATATGCCAAAAAACATCAAGTCAATTGAGCCAACCACCAACACAAGACGATAGTTTTAATGAAGCATATGAATTTGGAATGTCACCTCTTCATGCTAGAATTCGTTTTATGGAGCATATTCTTAAATTGGGGAACGATTTGGAATTTGGCCCGTTAGGCGAAACAGTGAGAAACAACAAAGAAAATTTGGAAAAAAGAAAGCAAAAAAAAAAGATATTGAAGAAAAATACCGTGAGATAGGCCTTATAATTGACCAGCCAAAGCAAGGAGAAGGAAATTCTAATGATGGAAACACAGCAAGGAGATTTTTTTCCGATCCAGAAACTGCAGCTTCTATAACTGGAGTAGATTATGATTTAATACGATGATTCCAAATCATATTACAAGTTATAGCATGTAGCAAAAAGATGGATGCAAAAAAATTTGGTCAGTATGCTAATGAGACAGCAACCCTTTATAACCAAAAATATTCTTGGAGACATATGCCAACCACAGTTCACAAAATTTTGTTCCATGGGGAACAAATAATTCAGCACAATATGCTTCCAATTGGAGATCTCTCAGAAGAAGCCTAAGAAAAAAGGAAAAAAGACTACAGATTCTTTCGCGAGCACAATACAAGAAAAATTTCCAGATTTTGTACTAATGAAGATCTTATTAATATTTTGTTGTGCACATCAGACCCATATATGTCCAGTATTCGACAAAAATGGAAATCAACCTCATTAGAGTTAGATGAAGAAGCTAAACAGCTACTGCAAAATGAAAATCAAAGCTATTTGGAAGAAATTTTTACTAATATTGTTTAATTAATACTAGTTTAAAGATTATAATTTGTTTCTAATTTTAGTATAAATTTTTATTAATACATTTAAATAAAATATATGTGCACTTTAAATCAATAGTAAAAGTTTACTTAAAATTTTATCGATGTTGTGTTATGTATATAATATATCCAAATGGTATTGATATTGTTGGGAATTTCAGTGTTATTTTTCAGTTTAATCCTCACAAGAATTAGCTTTCTTCCAAAAAAACCAACCTTTGGCCCCTGTGAATATGGAGACTAAATAAATGTCAGGGGCCAAATGTTGGCATTTTCTGACCAAAATTAAGTTTAGGAATAATAAATAAGTATTGGTTGTAAAATACGATTGAAGAAAATAAGAAATTATAAAAAAAAATACCTATTTAAAATGTCAAAATATTCAACTTTTACATGGAAACTCAACAAAAAATTAAAATGCATTTTTAACTCCAAATTACTTACGTTCCTATCAGTCGATTTTTACGTTTGAACACGCAAATTGAAGCTTAAAGTCCCTCCTATTGAACAAAATAAATTGCGTAAAAAAATACCAATCCGGTCAAAAGTTATAGAGTTTTGACCGCTATCTCGCGAAATTGACCACTGTGCGCCGCTGCTATATCCATGGATTTCTTCTCAGAATACGACACTGGTGAAGGTACATACTATGAAACATCAAAGGACCCAATCCTAGTCACACAAAACCAATTGGATGGAATTGTTGCAAATTTGTGTTTGACTCAGGAAAAATCAGAACTACTGGCTTCATTTTTGAAAGGAAATAATTTTCTAGTGAAAGGTACCAAAGTAAGAGCATATCGAATACGCTAAAAAGAGTTAGAAAAGTTCTTCAATGTGAATGATGCAAAAAAATTCGCTTATTGCAACGATATTGAAAAGTTAATGGAGACCTATAAAAAAGATGATTGGCGTTTATTCATCGATAGTTCACTATTCAGCTTAAAAATTGTGCTTTTGCACAAGACAAATAGAATGCCTTCTGTTCCGATTGCGTATAGCACTGACACTAGTGAAAATTTCGATAATTTGAAACACATTCTGGAAGTAGTCAAATATAACGAACACCAGTGGCGCATTTGCTGCGACCTCAAAATAGTTTCATTGATTACAGGCTTAACAGCATCTGGCCGTCCAAAATAACCGTGTTTTTTGTGCGATTGGGATTAACGATACGGAGAAGGTATTAAAGGAAGGAACCAGTACAAACAACATAACTGGAATACTCGCATTCGACGGAAATGGCCTAAAGACAATAGGCTACACGAAAGACTCCTACCTGAAATGAAAATTTTGTTGCCGTTGCTCCACATTAAACTTGGCATTGCTAAAAATTTTTTGAAATGTATCGCAAAAAGACCAGCAGTATTCAACCGCTTAAAAGACATTTTCCCAAGACTAAGTAATGCCAAAATTCAGGAAGGGGTTGCTAATGGTCCCGACATACGAAAACTAATGAGTCGTCAAGATTTTGACCTAGTTCTGACAGACCGATAATTAAGTGCATGGCTCGCATTGAAAGCAGTCATTAAAGGACATTTGGGTAAAGAACGCAAAGACAACTACTGGCAATCTGTTGCAAACAAATTGGTGTTAATATGTCGTGCAAAATGCATCTCTTGCATCAGCATCTTGATCAACGAACGTTATCACCAAACTGAGCTTCCATTTGAAATAAGGTAACTTAGAGTGTGCATATTTTGAATTCCTAGATTTTTCTAATATAATATAAAGGGAGTAAAAATTCACCAAAATCTAAAGCAAATAATGCTAAAATACCTAGTTGTTAATAAAAAAAAACAGTGAAAATTTACAAAAAAAAAATTTTATGTATAAATTTATTTAAAGAGAAAAACACAAAAATAACGTTTGATGTTGTATTTTTTGTGTGTAATATTTACATATACATCCATAAAAATTTTCGTTTCAGGTACAGAGGAAAGAAATCTCCGGATGCAATACTCGCTGAAATTTGTTGGTGATATAAAAACACCTTTGAAGAAGAGGAAGACGAGGAAAAAGAGGAAGAAGGGGAGGACAAAATGAAATTCCAGAATATCTGTTGGACGAAATTATCGACCTTTCTGATGATGATGACGCTGACCAATTTATTAGAGAGAGCAGTGATGTTGATCCACAGCCGCCTGCTAAACGGCAACTGGCCAAATCATTAATTTAATTTATTTAATTTTTTTACTGAAATCTTTTCATAACTAACATTTCAAAAATATATTTTTTTCCATATTTTTATAATTTCTTTTTCAATGTTTCTTCAAAACCAACACTGAACAAAATTGGTACATAAAAAATGAGAAGTAAATTAATATTAAGCTGGAAAACGCAAGTTTTGTATTATGATTGTTTTCTTTTCAAATTATATTTATTGAAGAAACTGAGAAGCATATTATAGATCAAAAAGAAAGCAAAAAAGACTTAGTTTTGTTGAAAACATTTTCAAAAAGCATGAAAAAAAAATAATTTTTCTAACATTTTGCTTCATAACCACCACAAGAATTTTCTAAATCAATTTTTTAAAAAATTTTGATTGTTGCACAGGTCTCTAGTAATAATTTGGCTTTTACAGATTGAAAAAATAGCAATTAGTCAACGAGTTGTAGCCAAAAAACCATATAAACAATATGCTGAAAATCGGCATTTGACTGCAAAGTTCGAAGGTCGATTAAAAAAAATTCGAACTAACATAAACAAACGCCGCGATACGGGTCTTCTAATTTAGCCTCTATTTTCACCTCTCAGTCTCAGAATCGACCTAACTTATGCTAACCTGAATTTGTTCCACAGTGTAATTTTATTTATGTTTTTTGTACAAAACCCTTTGATTAAGCATTGGAAAAAGTTCTGGTTTGTATTAAATCTACTTTTACTATGTACAACACAAATATGACCCTTATGGATGAATGAATTGGGTGACAAATAAATAGGATGAAATAAATGTTTATGAAATCAAGCATTAGTGAATTTCAGGCCAATGCCACCAAAAGCAATCCACAACATGTAATCGTGCAAAAAATGATGCGAGTAGTTGCTTACATCAATATAAAAAAAGTTAATTGAAATTAATTAATGGAAACCCAAGATATGGCTGACAGCTGGTATTAGTAAATTTCCATTTTTTTTTATTTATTAATTCCACATTAGTTAAATTTTGATAGTTTGAGAGCTCGCGCCAGTAGGGAATTTGGAGGCAAATTATTCACAAAATATCATCTCAAACAAACAAGTAAAAAGACAATGGGAACTCAAAAAGCATTTTAAATAAAATAACTGATTAAATCGCATTCGTTGCGATGCAGAATTTTTTCGAAGTATATTTTTTTGCGTTATTCGTGAGAATAGCAATTGCTTTTGAACAACCATAAGTACAATATTACATACTGGCAGAGTCTAGTACTCGAAATGCGAGTGCAAATTCTAGGAGATTTTATTTTTTCATTCTATTTTTTTCTTTCAATGTTTTTTAGTCTATATATATAACAGATTTATGAATGTTTAAATAAAATTCATTAAATTGTGAATTTTTAAATAGAATTCAAAAATTTCGTTACATATATTTGTTAAACACAGAATTCAAAAATTTCATTACATATATTTGTTAAACACACAGAAGATATATAAATGGATTTGTTAATAACTAATATTATAAGAGCCTGAAGGTATGCTAATCAATTTACCGAATTCATAAATACACACACATCATTGTATAATTTTTTATTAGAAGCTTAAATATTTGTTTTATGTATGAGTTAGTGGCAACTTTAAATGATTATTGCTCCAAGAAAATGTACCAGATGGTGTGCATCTATAAAGAAATACCTTCCAAATGGTATTTTTTTTTTTTTTGTCAAAGTCGGTTGGTTGGCTAGTAATTTTTATATATAAACAACGTTGTCAACAATTACACACACAGGCTAGATTTCAAATTATAAAAGCAAGATGTTTAAAGTTAATAAGATTATTGAAAAAATTTTCATGATTTTTTAATTTAAAGCAGTTATTAAATACCATGACCGTCAATATGATTACATACAATTACATTTTGGCTTGTTTGTTTATCAACTTTGCATACACATTTTTGTCTGCTAGTTTTTATACCCTATCCACTATGTGGTTTGGGTATAATGACTTTGTGCTGCTGTTTGTAACTACCAAAAGTATTTGACCTAGACCCATCTTTTATTATACCGATCGACGTAGAATCACTTTCGGAATCGATTTAGCGACGTCCGTTTGTCTGTCCGTCTGTGTGTCCATGTAAACCTTGTAATCAAACTATAGGTCGCAAATATGAATATATTTTGATTAAAGTTGGTACTGTCAGTGATAGGATGAACAGTATTGAAATTGGTTAAATTCGGTCCATGTTCAGATCTGGTCCCCATACAAATGACCCCTATGAAATCAACAAAAATTTCCATAAGATCCAAATTATCATATAGATCTCAGTCAAATTGGGTTTGTAAGTGTTTGTTATATCCGTTTATTAGTAGTCCAAAAATAATACCTATAGGACAATTCTTAGTCATAGGCCCCATATAGAGCTGTTTCCCGATCTTCCCATAAATCTATCAAAAAACAAATATATTGCACAGATTTTTCTCAAATTTGGTTTGTTATAGAACCCGATATGAACTTTTTCATATCTGCAGCCAAAAAAAATCGTAATGCCACTCAAATTTGGTTTATGCTTATTTTCTATGTGCACTTAGTTGGACCGAAGAGATAGGGTCTCTAAACTATGGTATAGACCGACTATTATTATCTTATTTGTTGTTTTTTTTTTTTTTGTTCATGTGAACTTTAACAAATGGGTATGCATCGCTGATGTATATATGTATGTATGAACATGTTCTGTTACGTATAAACATTTTTCACTATTTTTAGTTTTTATATGAAATCTTATTGGAGTATATTCACACTTTCGTACGTCATTCCTGATCATTTTCTTTTAAAGTGATCGGATATCAACAAAAGACAGACGGACAGACGGACACCGCATTATAGATGCGAGTTTTTATAAGGATTATGAATATATATACCTTCTGAGATCGCAATTAATTTTCTCAGTATCTTGCAAATAGAATGACAGAATAATATATACCCTATGTACAGTAGTGTGGAGGGTATAAAAACTGGGATAATGTATGTTTGAGCTGTGTGAAAAGGAGTAACAGGAATGTGTTTTGACTATATTTTCTCAGTCGACGAAAAATCAAAGTATTCTAGACCGAATTCCTTTTCAGTTTGACAAAACTTTCATATGAGTGATGAGCTTAGCTAAGAAAATTTAATATGAAAATATTGAATATGAAAATATACAATTAAACTATACACAAACTAGTCTAAAGTAATTTAATTTATCTGCAAAGTTTTTAAACCTACCATTCCTATATATATGTATCTCATTTGCATTGAGCCTTTCAAATATATTTTATCAATATATAAATTTAAGCATCAATGGTCATTATCATATATTCTTAATGTCGAAAAACGGTGATTTAAAAAAAAAATAATTTTTCAAAAATGTTCGCATATTAATTTTATTACTACAGCGTAGCCCATATATAGATTTGTTTTATATTTCAATAGTCTTTACTAATTGCTATAAAAATTTAAAGAAAATATTAAAGAAATAAGAAAGCTTCACTCGATGTAATAGCCAACATATTTTATATCTACCGTAATATTCCGCTAACAGTAAACTTGAAAAGTGTTTTTCTCCGAAAAATCGGCTGGCCACAGTAATAGTGGTTTAGTGCTATTGTACAAAATTATTTACATCGAAAAACCACTATATACTTATGATCATATACAATTTGCTAGATCCAGAAGTGGTAAAAAAAACTTATTGTCTTGTGTCAGAATTTCAATTTTTCACAAACGCCACGTCTTTGGTATGAAATTCCACACAACCAACAAATAGCTATCAGCACAATTCATTCTAAGAAATTTTTGTTTAGTTATTTTGTTTAAATATATTTTATTTTCATTTATTTAAAAATTTTATATCTATAATATTACTAGGCCAGGCAATTTCTTGTGACAAATAAATATTACGGCATGTAATTTAGTGGCACCCAAAAAAGTCCTTTAAAAACAGCCCCTATGACAGTGGAAAAATTACAAAATTTTTATTTATTATTTTGTTGAAATACTACAATAATGTATCTGCCAATTAAAAGAAAAAATCAAAAAATATTTCATACAATTTTTTTTATACAGGACTTCAAGGATTGTATGCCTAGACTCTCCACACCACTGTGTCTGTCCATTTGTAACTTATTGAAATAAGTTTGTCTATCCATTTATAACTTATTGAAATAAATTTCGAAGATCCCATAAACTAAATATATTATTCATCCTTTCAAAAGTAGAAGTCGATCTGGTGATGTCCGTCTCTTTGCTAGTTGAAAACATCCTCCTGTCCACAATAAGTCAAGTGGGTCGCACTACTTAGGCTTAAAATGCTCGTTATAATCAGCAGCAATTTGGTGTTGAATTTTGAGTATCTAGACCAAATTTATGAGGAGTGTCATACGAAAATATTAAGAAACTCCCATAAAATTTCTTATAAAAAACTAGAAACAGTGAAAAATATTTATACGTAACAGAACATGTGCATATAGGTGGGTATCAGCGATGGATATACATTTTTGTTTGCTTGCTGATTTTGTTTTTTTCTTTTGTACATGAACAAGCAGGAAAATGTGTATGCATCTCTAATAAACAAAGAAACAAAAATTAAATTTTATATGCTTTCATTTATGCTCATTTGATTTAATAAATACTTTCACGAAAATGTGTAAACTTTATTTAATTATCTTATTCATTTTAAGCATCATTGTGAAACGTTTAGCCATTATAATTTCAAATCTAGCCTTTTTTTGTGTTGGCATGACAACTTTGGTTATAATATTGTGTTTAGAACACTCTTTATTGTTTTTTACGATTTCGGTTCCTAGGTTTAGAGAAAATTTATTGTTGGAACAATTTTGATGAAATGTGATTTAAGTTTCTCATATTCGTTTTTTTTTTTTTTTGGAGCTGTAAGATAATTTTTTAAAATGTTGCTGCAATATTCAGCCAAGTTTCAATTAATTCTTTGGTTACATTTTGAGTTTCATCACTCTTTGTATTTTTTTTATCAGTTTTGGTATTCTTGTTTTGTCAAATATCTCCAGTAAATGTTAGGGCTTCGTATCCAATCTCTGTTAAACACCTTTACTAATCGTGAATCCTGTATATTGCATATTCTTGAGAGATCAGAAAATTCAAAAATAAGGGGTTTTCCAGTTTGTTTACTGTTAGCGCGAAATTTTTATTTAAAAGGCAAAAACTCTTTCGTTATCACCCTTTTAATGGTAAACTTAATTGATTTTTCTCCGATTTCGGTTTTGCAGCGGTTTCTGTACCTCTAAAGTGAGTCAACTCAAAATTTACAAATTTTCAGTAGAGGCAAAAAACGGTTTTTTTTTAATCTACATCTATACTAATATAATAAAGAGGCAATGTGTGTTTGTTTGTTTGTTTGTAGGAGGTAATCTCCAAACTACCCATCTGATCTTCCTGAAATTTTCATAGAGTCTTACTGCGGATATGGGAAGTGCTATAGGCTATAACTTTTTAAATATTTTTGGTGGGCGTGGCACCTCCCACACAAAGTAAATTTTTAATATCATATACATATATTGAGTACTATGATAGGGAGAGCTTTGCAAATTTGTGCGAGGTCACCTATTGTTAATATTAGTAGCTACGCCGGAAATGGGCGGGATCGGATAAGTGGGCGTGGTAGCTCCCATACAAGTAATAGTTCAATATTATATATCTCGAGTAATGTGATAGAGAGAGCTTTTCAAATTTTTCTGATGTCACCCATTATTAGGCGTGGCACCTGCCATACAAAGTAAATATAAAATCCCATATATCTGGACTACAGTAATAGTGAGAGTCTTGGGACTTTGTGTGAGCCCATAAGTTATTCATTTGATTAGTTAGACAAAAAATGGGCGTAGGAGTGGCACCTCCCATACAAAGTAAATATATGATATCATATAACTGGTGTGCTAAAAAAGGAAGCTTTGACACTTTGCACGAGCCTATCAGATCTTAGTATGAGTAGTCGAACAAAAAATTGGAGGGTTCACACCAATGGGCGTGGCACTCCCCATTCAAAGTAACTATTTAATGTCATATATCTGGAGTACTGTAAAAGAGGGAGCTTTGTGGCTTTGCGTGAGCCCATATGTTCTTTGTGAGATTAGTCGAACAAAAAAATGGGCGTGATCGGAACAGTGGGCGTAGCACCGCCCATGCAAAGTAGGTGTCTAATATCATATAACTGGTGTACTATAAAAGGGAAAGGCTCGACATTTTGCATGAGTCCATCAGATATTAATGTGAGTAGTCCAATAAAAATTGGGCGGGATGGGATTAGTGGGCGTGTCACCTCCTATGTAAAAAATATGAAGCACCAGGAAAGCGACAGTCTTTTGACAAGTTCATTAGTTATCAATGTGATTTGTCGTGGAAAATATATCGCCAAAATCAAAAATCGCCAACCCAAAAATCGCGAAAAATAAAAATCTCCCAAAAAACAAAAATCTTCAAAATCAAAAATGGGCAAAATCAAAAATCGCTAAAAAGAAAAAAATTGTCAAATTATATTCTAAGTTCAAGGCCAACAGTTAAGTGTTGCCAGATCTAATATGGATAATCCATCTTCTTCTCATGGGCAGCTACATGTAACTTGCTCCAGGGTAGGAATGCCGAAAAATCTGATAATTGTTGTACCGAATGAAAAAACAAAAAACATTATATATCAGCATCAGCAAGCATTGAAATAAAAAAAACTATACTAATAATCTATACTAGCATAATAAAGAGGAATATTTGTTTGTTTGTTTGTTTGTAGGAGGTAATCTCCGTAACTACTCATCTGATCTTCCTGAAATTTTCACATAGTCTTACTGTGGATATGGGAGAGCTACAGGCTTTAATTTTTTAAATATTTTTAGTGGGCGTGGCACCTCCCATACAAAGTAAATTTTTAATATCATATATATTAAGTACTATGATAGAAAAAGCTTTGCAAATTTTTCTCAGATCATCTATTATTAACGTGAGTAGTCAGACAATAAAATGGGCGGGATTAAACAAATGTGCGTGGTATCCCCAAACAAACTTAATATTAAAATTACTATATTACTGAGCGCCTTGGGACTTTGCGCGAGCCCTTTCATAACGATTCGGAAGGGGGAGGGTGTAGCGAAGCACACCGGGTTACATCTAGTATTTACTATAAACTTTAAAAACAGTTCTTTCATTGTATAGAATTGTGAATAATAAGTATACAACAATAGCAGTAGTAGAGATTTTTTCACTGATCATCAAAAATAGCAAGTTTTTTGGGGGCAACTCAAAATATGTCTTTTTAGTGGATTCTAAAGAAGCTACTCTTATAACACAAAAAGGGTTACAACCGTATTTTTTTACGAAATACCAGAAAAACCGATGTAAGGGTTTTACAGTGGATAGATATGACCACTTTGTGTCGTTTTCTTGCAAAAAGTGAAAATTGAAAAATTTTGAGTTGACTCACTTTAGAGGTACAGGTGCGATATGTAAAAACCGAACTGGAAACTCAAGTTAGATGGTATATTTCTCATTTATATGCATTCGTTAAGATCATAAATCAGAGAATCATATTAAGTTATACTTATGTATAGACAATTTAAAACCCATGCTATTCAACAATTTAATTTTAATAAATGATACATGTTTTGATTAAAATGTGTTTAATTGCATATGGAACCTTTTTAAAAGAGCCAATGTACCTATTGGTTTTTTTTTTTTTTTTTTGTTTTAATTAAATTTTTTTTTTATATTGAGCAGCCTGCTGTTTGACCCAAACTTGGCTTACAATGAAAGAAAAGTCAATGTGATTTGCGAAAGAGTATACAGAATTGGAGATTTCAATAAGAAGGTTATTAAGAAATTGAAAATTGAAGATTTAAATAAGAAGGTTATTAACGAATATATGAAAAGCAGAAGGAGAAACAGAAAGAGGAGCAGCTATTGGTGCGCCCATATTAATCTTAAACTTATCGAGAAAACTCAATATAAGTCAACGTCGACCCCAAATGCAATAAGTTTTGATATTAATACACCATGCCACACGTGATCGAACGACTTGGAAATATGTAGCGAACTCGCATTTTAATTAAGATATATATCCAACGCACTCTTTTGAATTGAAAACACAAATTATTTAATAATCAACATGAGTATATTTTGGTTCACATTATCCAAATTATTATATATTCAGTATTACAATTTGTTGTAATCTTTATTTGCTTTTTCTCAGAAACATACACAAAATAAATTTTTATATTTTCTGTTTACTTAAAGAACTCAAAGAAACACTTTTAAAAACATTTACAGAATGTCTGATTGCAAATTATATTAAAATATTTTTGCTTCCAACTTTTTTTGAGTTATTTTAAATTCTTCAACTGTACGGTTTCACTTTAAATTCATTTTAAATTCCAAAAAAAAAAAAAAATCATTCACCAAATTTTTCAAAAGATATTTAAATACAAGATCCTTATATTTAGATATAAAGAATCTGTATATATATTTTATATACACTTTGAGCATGATATATATGTTTTAGTTGTTCAGTATTGTTATTTTCAAACATTATTATTTTTTTTTTTTTTTTGCTTTAATCACCAAACAATTTATTTTATAACAATATTATGTTTATAAACAACAAAGTGCCAATCTATTACCGCCGGCTATACTCAAAAATTACACACACTCTTACACACTTGGGAAGTAACAATACACAATATATAAAAGCAGATACACTTTTTTTCTTTAAAATGTTTGATGAAAAAAAATACCGCTTTTAAGGCCTTTTGGCTCTACAACGCTTTTCCAACTGAGTATTATCCTGCAAAATACGTTTGATTATATGCAGTAAAGCATTACGTTAAAACGTAACAAAGGACAAGAAAAGAGATTTTTTTTATAGTACTTCTCTTTTTTAAGGGAATCAAGGAGGAATTTAAGAGAGTTATAGTGAACTGTAAGGTATCAAAATAGTTGCTTTTTAACTTTTGGAAAAATGCAATGAAACACTCTTTCATGAGAATCCAAAAAATTTATATATAAAAATATTATTCGTTTTCTTGTGAAATATTTAAAAATGAATAAAAATTTTATTAGTCAAACCCGCATTTATCTAGAAAATTAATGAGAAATATATCTACAAAAATAACTTATTTTAATAAATATTAAAACATATAATATTTCTGAAATTAATTAATATAAAATTTGAGTAATTTATTATTTCATACATTTAAAGAAATTCCAGCAACTAATATTATCCAGCTTTAATCAAGAATATAAAATATATATATATATATATTTCGGATTATAGCGTTAGTAATATTTAGTATTTTTAATATTAACATTTAACATAAGTTCTTTCAAAGAATTTCTATAATTGGTGAACATTTGGATGGTTCTAATTTTCCAAAACCAATCTAAATGTCTGTTCATTTATTAATATCTCCTTATAGCTTATTTTTTGATCCACTTTAATGATTTTTTTATCATTCAATTAAAAATACAACTGCTTTTACGATATAGGCTATAAGATATTATTATTTAGGATAGATTTCACTACTACATAGCAACCTTTGTTTTTGGCTCATAACTATTGTCCAGTTGCACAATATGTGGACACATATACACCAATGGAAAGCTACATACCTTAGCTAATAATTGGTGTAGGTATTGAGTTTATTCTGTCCATTGGAAAATGTTTACTATCAGTTTAGTAAAATGTTTTTTTTTTTTGCCATTTACAAAAATGTGGTTGGTTGTCGGCATTCTAAGAAAATCCACTGAAAATGGAAGAATATGGATGAAAACCACCAGTATTCAAATAAAAAGGAAATTTGTTTATTCTAATGACAATCAATAACAATTTACACATTAATCGCCATCAGGATCGAGTACGCTGCAGCAGTCGAGTTCATTGGCAGCTTTTACACCAAAAATCGTTTGAGTGCTTTAACCATGGTATCACAGGCAATCTTCTTTGAAGAAGACGACTGTTTTGCGGGTGACCTGGCGAAAAATATTGAAAAATTTCTTAAAAACAACACTGAAATTAATTACAATTACACCCATGGTGATATTTCACCATTTGTCACAAAAACAGCCATTTGAAAAAGTGAAAACAAATTTTGGTTGCGAACACGTTCGTGGCGTTTATTGCTGAATCACAAAATAGACTGAATTTGTCTGACAAATATTCAATGCGCTTAACTTTTCGATCGATTTACTTCACTTTGAAATGCTAAGCAAATCACCAATATAATACTTCAAAGTTGAATTTCACTCGTTAAAAAATATTTTAATTGTAAAAGCAAATCACGTGCATCTGTTTTCTTCGGTACTCGGCGAAGTAGAACGTGCTAATAAAACGCACATTTCACATTTGTAAGAATATCCTTATGATCCTTCACTGAAAAGCTAAGGCGGGGCGCCGACAACCGACCAGTGCCCGCAAACGACCGCTTTTCCCTACTAGTTACTTACAACATGCCTAAGGCTCCAGTTTAAAAATGATGCAAAAATTATCCATTTAATGCGTTTGCAAATTTATTAATTGCATTTCCTCTCATCACTACATCCCATATTGAAATTTCATTACAGAAACTAAAAACTTCATTTCATAATGGACCCGACAGTATTCCCAGTTGTATTCTGGTTGATTATGTTAATCAAGTCCATTAAATATTATTTGTAATATATCTATTAAACACGGCTATTTACCAAAATTACGATAGAAGTCCTACATTGTGCCACTTTTTAAATCTGGTAATAAATCAAATATTATAGAGTACTCAGCGCAATCCCTAAACTCTTTGAGAATTGTGTAGCTGACTTTCTCCGTCATCAAGTTTCATCTTTATTAACTCCTGCTTAACAAGGATTTAAATAATGGTCAATATTTTGATGCTATATATATATACAGACTTCAGTAAAGTTTTCGATAAAATAAGTCACTGCCTCATACTTAGAAAATTCCATTCAATGGCACTTATTTACCAACAACTGTATAAACTGGATACCATCTTTCCTGATTTGTAGAGTCTAAGCATATAAAAGTAAAGTCTGATGAACCGCAATTGTAATAAATTTTTATAAAATTTGATGACGTAAAAATCTTCCTGATCAATCTTTCCTGCAACAAGATTTAGCTATTACTTTGAAGATGTATTGTTTTTAAGACTTTTTTTATTTTAACATTTTATAATCAACGTAATTTTTGTTTTATGTTGTATTTAAATTTAAATTAATGTTACAAGAAAATATCTTGTTACTACATCCCTTAAAAAAAATCAACAAAAAATTTACGAAACGTTGGGAAAATCTAAAAAGCAAAATGCCTTTTATTTAATTTAAATATTAAATAGAACTTCACGAATGGCCAAATAACTATAATAATAAGATTCAGATTTTTTTTTCGTATGGTGTAACTCAAATTTTTTTGGAATTGAGTTTAAAAAATTTGTAGATGCATGAATTTTTAAAGAAATTATGGATGTTTGGATAAATATTGTCTTGGTGGTTATCAGTAGGAGTGTTCTTTCTTGACCTTAGAGTTTTGTTAGATACGAAACTAATATTTTTCTCAACATTTTACTGCGACAGCTAAAAAAGCTCATGGAGTACTTGCCTTCATCAAACGTTGGGCCAAGAATTTGTGATCCAATCTCTTGTCAGATCGAGTTTGGAATATGGTTTCGTTGTTTGGGTTTCTCATTACGCCGCTCAAAGTAATCTCACTGAGTGTTCAAAAACAATTTTTACTGTTCTGCTTGCGAAATCTATATCCAAAAACTTCTATTAACTTCCCGTCTTATGGTTCAAGGTTAGCTCAAATTAAATTGACATCCTTTAAAAGCCGAAGATAAATGCTTAGTGTGACATTTTTTATGAAATTTATGAAAAGCGACGTACGCTCGGAGTTCCTGCTGACTAATATTACTATTAATGTGCCTCAACGTCCGACTTGCAACTTCAAGCCTATGTCTTTTCAGGATTCCCACGCAAACTGCAAATGCAGATCCATTTAGCAGCTTATCTAATAATTTTAATAATTTTAGTTAAACGCAGCTTATCTACTAATTTTAATTAAACGCATTATAATTTTGTTTTTCTGTATACCTAGTTTTAAATACTATTGCGATTTTTATATATAAAAAGTCTGAAAGAATTTGATCCGTAGACTAATAACAAAAAATAAAATAAACAAGTAGGAGTGTTAAATTCGGCTGTGCCGAATTTTTGATACCCTCCACCCAATATTATTTACGGCTACCAATTTTAAACTGTTGACCATACTGAAACATTAAATCCGAATACCAATTAAATTTAAAGTTAATTGGTTTTCTTGTTGGCCAATTTCCATTTTTCGTTTTTCGGTTTTCATTTTCATTTTCATTTTCATTTTCATTTTCATTTTCATTTTTAATTTCCTTCTTCAATTTTCATTTTTAATTTTTTCATTTTTCATTTTTAATTTTCCATTTTTCATTTTCCATTTTTCATTTTAAATTTTATTTTTTCAATTTTAATTTTTCAATTTTAATTTTCAATTTTTCATTTTCCATTTTTCATTTTTCAATTTTCATTTTCCATTTTTCGTTTTTCATTTTTAGTTTTCAATTTCCATTTTCCATTTTTAATTTTCCATTTTCCATTTTTTATTTTTCATTTTCTATTTTGCATTTTTCTTTTTTAGTTTTTAATTTTTAACATTTAATTTTTATTTTTAATTTCTATTAATTTTTAATTGCTTAGGCCATTGTGACACGTGATAGTCATTACACAACTTTAATGACTTCAACAATACGAAGAATTACAAGAAGTTTACAAGAGTTTTTTCAATGTTTCATTCATAACTCATAACTGACCCCTTTAACCGATTTTGACGATTTTAAATAGCAACACCGTTGGGATGTTAATAAACGATTTTGTACAAAAACGAACGGTCTAGCTTAAATAGTGACGGTGTGATCGTAATAAATAAAAAAGATAAAACAAAAGAAAAACCTTTTTTAAGAAAAGCTTAGTTTTCGAGCTATAAACGCTTTTTGTTTCACGTTAAAATTTTTCATTTTTAACAAATAACTTGCTTCTTTTGCCGCAACTGTCTATTTCTTGCCACTTTTAAGGATATTTCATCAGCTTTGGGTCCTAATCTTCCTTATCTTCAGCATTTTCTCGAACTTTAGAAACGTAGAAATTTGAACACGGAAACTGCCAAAAAAAAAAAAACTGAAACTAAACTTTTTAAAACATTCCTGTCAATACTTCATTGGCTTTAATTTATCGCTATTTTCTACTGAATGTGTAGAAAGCTCTTTTCAATATGCTTTTTAATTTCTTGGTTTTACAAACATAATATGGACCTTTCTTTCTTTCTGAACTAGGTTTCCCATTAAAAATCAAATTCTTCTGGTACTTTTAATAATCTCTGATTCTTTGGCCAACCTTTTGTAGGACAAAGTTGTTTTTGTTGAAAATATTTAATAATTCTACCATGAAGGAATATAAGAACAAGTGCCGTATACGTGATTTCGCTTCCAGTTTCTCTTCGAAGGTAACACATCTTTCATCCCAATTATAATAGCTTTTAAAAAAAAAAAAAACATTATTTTTTGGAGCGTGAAACCAAGAAAAAGAATATAATACTAATTTTAAAAAAATGGTTTATTCAAATATACTAAAAAAAAAATATTTTTTTTTATATAGTTATATAAAAATCATACAAATTTTAAGGGACACCCCTAAGGAGAGCCAGGAGAGGATGGGTACCAAAGAAAAAATATTCGTCTTAAAAAATAATAGAGGTCGGTCACATAAACTAATCTTCTCCGATCCTCCCTATTGAAATAGTCAATAGCAGGGGGTTAGGACTTGCATCCTCTCCCCCCTGTAGCACAAAAACCTGACGTGACAGGAAAAAACTGACTTCAGATTCGAAAACAAAAACTTTGGGATATTCAGTTTTTGGAAAATTATTATACTTAAAACTCATTTTTCATTTGTTCAAAAATAACTTGATCAACAAATGATGTTTACAAAAAAAAGCAAAAACGTGTGTTTGGACTTTTTCGATCTCACTCCTTAATTTCTGTGAAATAATCTTATATGACCATAAATTATTTATATTTCTACGATTTTATAAATAACAAACCGGCAGCGATAATATTTTCATAACAACGCTGTGTTAACGGTTCAACGTTTTTTTGCTAACTCGAAGATATGAGTATCGAACTTTTTTTGAGGAAAAAGAGAAGAAGAGATGGCAAATAAGAACTAAAGGTTTATAAAAAATAAAATAAATTTTTGCAAGGTAATTTATCAGTACATCAGATAAATAAATAAATATATCAGATACTTTAATAACACAATTAAAGCAGTGAATTTTGGGCTCTTAATAACAGTTGACATTGTTATCATCACCAACAAATATTAATAATTTATATGATACATTCTTAGATTCTGTGGCCACCCTCATTAACACAATATCATCTAAAGCCCCGTATTCATAAACCATAATAGCACTGAATCCTTTACAAACTCATCCAAATTATCATCATCGTATGACCAGCCCATTCTGTTGCCCTGTAGCTTAAGTTATATAATTTCATTAACAAAAATACAACAAACTCCTCTCGGGAGCAAAATTAATTAAAGAACAAATTGTACAACCAAAATACATATAATAAAGACGCTGTCTTTTGTAACAATATTATATTAAAAAGAAACTTTCATTTTAGATTAAATATAAATTTAAAATAAAATACGACGCTAAAGAATAAATCGAATAATTTATGTCTCATATAAATGCATAGTTTTGTCATTTATACCACTTTATATCAGTAATTTATTAAGCTTATTTTTCCTCAACAAGCATTATATTTCTCAAGGGATTCATAGAAAAGAAGAAAATAAAAACTGAAACTAAATCTGACCTTCATAAAGTCAGTCTAAGATATGTATAACGTATATAAAGAAGTTCTCATCAGACTACTAAATCTTTATTCGGGTGTCATGTTGTAATTATCTGCTTGTGTCTTGTAGCAAGTTCAACTTCTTATAAAACTTACAACACTAATGATGATTTACACAGAAAAATAAAAAGAATTATTAACAAGATTGCATGGAAAAATATCATCAAAACTAAATGTAGGTAATAAGTAGTCTACTTGTTAATTATATAGAAAATATCACATTGTACCTAGGTTTGTAAATAAAGAGTTGCTTTGTGCATGTATATCCGACGTTTTAATTAAAATTGTTTGGTAGGAAGCTGGTTTGCTGGGATATGTATAATAGGAAAAGCACTTGTAGCTAAAGTCAAACCCATTTTCTAGAAATTTATTAATTTAACTACTTATTCACATGAACTACATTGAATACAACAAGTCACTACTTTTGTTATGAGACGTTTTTATGATTCTTTAGTTAATAGTACGAGTATGTTAATTATACGTAAGAGACACAATAACAATCATACATTACAAAGAATATATTCCATAATCTTCCGACACAGATAAATCATTTATGTAGATTTTTACAACTCTATTTTATACAACGCTATAAAAAAATCTCTTAATTATATTATGTTTATAGTAAAGATTACCAAATAGCGTGGTCTCTTTCAAATACAAACTTTGGTTTTGTTAATCCGTGTCCGAGTATTGTTGACAACACTAATCACTTTTTTCTTGGATTTTTTTTGCTTTGTTTTATTTATTTTTTTTTTTTTTTTGTTGTTATTCTTGTTTTTTGGTTGATGTGATGACTTGTCAGCTTTGCACAAATCCACAGGCATCCATTATCAACACTTCTATATAAGATGAATGCTTCATATGGGTGTTAGCAGTTAACACTGAAACTTATATATGTATGTACAACTAGTCTGTGTGTATAAAATGTCAAATTAAATGAACCAATGACTTGGGCATTAAAGTTGTCGCTATGAATATTTTTATTTTATTTACACTTTTGCCATACAAAATTATGTTACATGGTTTTGTTATTTCTGAAGTCTTTTTTGTTGTGGTTTTTAATATAGCAAAGAAAGTATCTTTCCTTGTGTTTATCTCTCTGTTTGTAAGGTTGTTAACGTTAATGTCACCATCTCAATTGTTGTTTGAATTTCGCATAAACTGTTCTATATTAAACTACTCAAGGGAATCACCTGCCAACTATGCTGAATAAAATCATTTCTTTTTCAGTTTCCTTACCTGGGAATATTGTTTTAAAAAACAAGCTCTTAATTGAAATATGTACATAGAGGAAAAAGTTTGAAATCGGATGCCACTTGAAAAATTTAATAAAGTAATAAGAATAATTATCATAATTCTAAAATATTTTATGATGTAATATATTTTCTTTTTTAAGTCCCATAGAAACAGAAATCGTTTAAAACGAAAGTAACTGAAATACAAAAAAAAAAAAAAAATAACAAAAAATTATCTTTTTACCCACGATTTTATATAATTTATTAAACGAATTCAATTCGGGCAACAAAATTAAAAACACTATAACAGGCATCAATCACAATTATTAGTGATTAGAACAGATAATTCTTATTATAACAACATATTTTAAACCGAAAATATATTTACTGATATTCTAACAAAATATTGGTAAATGTTATACAAACAATTTTGTAATTAGTATTAAAGAATTTAGTTATAGCAAAGTAAAATATACTTTTAACCTGTTTCGGTAGTTTTAACCGAAATGCAACTGCACGAATAGAATTTTATTTTAAGTACCAAAAAAATATAATAAATATTATAAAAAAAAAAATATAAGATCAATGTTAAAAAAAAATAATATATGCAAAATTTATTAACTGGCATTTGCCATAGTGCAAGATTTTTTTTGGAAATAAATGCGGCTGTGCCGTGTTTTTGATACCCTCCACCTGTGTCTTATATTCTTATATGTATGTTGGTTGTTGTAACCAATTTGATACAGTTTCCATGCAATGCAGGCGTGATCAAAACAAATTAAGCCAGTAAAAAAATTTTGCCATTTCAAACAAAACATATATTTCTGTATGATTTGGTAAAGCAGTTGAAACTTCTGTGTGTTTCATAAAGGACTGATTTTAAAAAATATCTGTATAGATATAAGAAAAATTAACAAGATTACGAAAAAGCAACATTTACGCGAAAAAAGCATTTGTATGAAATACTAGAGAAAGAAAAATTTGTTGAAAAATCTTGTTTCGAAAAATATATAAATATTCATTTATCAATTGTTAAAATTGTTAAATTTTGATTGTTTAGGTTTATAATCATTAAATTTTATTCTCAAATTTTTACTATGCATCATTTACATTGAAGACACAAACAAAAAGAGGCGAACAAACATACATTATTTTACTTAATAGATAACACGGTAATAGATAACACAATTTAAGAACTCCTCGTAGGCCGGTGGTATGAGTGCCTTCCTTCAAGGTCTATGGCTGCTGGCTCAACTAACATTAGCAGTACAGCTCATTTTTTTAGAAGATTCAATTCTCTTAAAGAACAAAAAAAAATACAATTTGAAAAATTCTGAAATATTCCATTTGGAGCCTCTGTACCCAATTGAGAACACACAGAAAAAGGAAGCTAGCTATATTAGACCTTAAAACGCATGGTATAGTCGGTTTAGAGTGGCTATAATTTTCTTACATGTTAAATTACGATTTTTTTTTTTAATCACAAGGATGATAAAATTCTGCGTTTTTCAGCCATTAGACCAGGTCCTATAAAGAATGATCATATAGTACCACTGCATTTAATATTAATGGAAATTAAACATAAACAAAAATAAACAAGTAAGAAAATTATAGTCGGTCTAGCCCGACTATAATATACCCTATACCATGCGTTTAGAGACCCTATCTCTTCGGTCCAACTAATTGGATATAGCATATAAGCATTTTTATTCATTTTTTTCGTTGCAGATATGAAAAAGTTCATATCGGATGCTATGTCTATATGGGGACTAGGTCCAAAAATGGACCGTTCCTGACCATGGCTGGTAAGGTCTCTTATACTTTGAAAAAATATATACAAACAAAATATGAGAAGAATCTGTGCAATATTTTTGTTTTTTGATAGATTTAAGTGAAGACCGGCAAGCAGCTCTATATGGGGCCTATGACTAAGAGTTGTCCCACATGGATCATTTTTGGACTACTGATTAATGGATGTAATAAACACATACAAGCCCAATTTGAATAAGATTTATATGATAATTTGGATCTTATGGCAATTTAAGTCGATTTCATAGGGTTCATTTGTATGTGGGCTAGGTCTGAACATATACCGATTCTCACCAATTTCAATAGCATTCATCCCATGGCCGATAAAAGCTTATATACCAAATTTCATCAAAACATATTCAGATTTGCGACCTGCAGTTTGATTACAAGTTTTACATGGACACACAGACGGACGGACATCGTTAAATCGAATCAGATAGTGATTCTGATTCGATCGGTATAATAAAAGATGGGTCTAGGTTAAAAATTTTTGGTAGTTACAAACAGCAGCACAAAGTCATTGTACCCAAACCACATAGTGGTATAGGGTATAAAAATAAATGAATGACAGTAAAAAGGAAGTGTTTCGGGATAAAGTGAAGACACAACTCATTGGGAAGTGTTTATAGACAAAATGAAGGCACGATTTCAATAGAAAGTGTGTGGAGATAAAACCAGGGAGCGTTATAATAACGTTTTATTATAAAACATGGACCTAATTTAGGTATTCCATATAGAAAGTTGCTAATTGATTAAACATTTATTTTTATAAACATTATTTTTCTCAATCATTTAAAATTATTCATAACATTGCAATTTTTTGTGTATTAGTTAAAAAATGACAAATGTAGAAAAAAAAAAACAAAAAGAAATGCAGTTATATTGATGACACCTGTCGTAAAATGAACTCTGAACTTACAGTATTCTCAAGCATTCAAGTATGTCCGTCCTTTTATTATTTCTTTCTTCTTCGTAAATTCTTTTTATACCCTATACAACTATGTGGTTTGGGTATAATGACTTTGTGCTACTGTTTGTAACTACCAAAAACAACTGATCCAGACACATCTTTTATTATACCAATCGAATCAGAATCACTAACTGATTCCATTTAACGATG
This sequence comes from Cordilura impudica, assembly GCA_963682025.1. NCBI lineage: Eukaryota > Metazoa > Arthropoda > Insecta > Diptera > Scathophagidae > Cordilura > Cordilura impudica. Next base: position 115,174,773 of record OY821517.1, read on the forward strand.
TCCGTCCGTCCGTCCGTCCATCTGTGTGTCCATGTAAACCTTGTAATCAAACTGCAGGTCGCAAATATGAATATATTTTGATGAAATTTGGTACCTCTATCGGCCATAGGATGAATGCTATTGAAATTGGTGAGAATCGGTCCATGTTCAGACCTAGCCCCCATACAAATGACCCCTATGAAATCGACATAAATTGCCATAAGATCCAAATTGTCGTATAGATCTTACTCAAATTGGGTTTGTATGCGTTTATTACATCCATTAATGAGTAGTCCAAAAATGACCCCTATAGGACAACTCTTAGTCATAGGCCCCATATAGAGCTGCTTCCCGGTCTTCACTTAAATCTATCAAAAAACAAAAATATTGCACTGATTCTTCCCAAATTTCATTTGTATATATTTTTGCAAAATACAAATGATTTTACCAAACATAGTCAGGATCGGTCCATTTTTGGGCTAAGTCCCAAATAGATATAGCATCCAATATGAACGTTTTCATATCTTTAGACAAAAGAATTGATAAAAAATCGCACTCAAATTTGATTTATGCTTATTTTCTAGTCCAGTTAGTTGGGCCTATGAGGGAGGGTCTATAAACGCATGGTATAAGGTATCATATAGTCGGTCTAGACCGAATATAATTTTCTTACTTGTTTTATATTGCATATGTAATTTTACAGTTTACATTCTCTTTATAAAATAAATTATGAAGAAGTCGATTCCAGTTTATAATCACAAACATTTTTTGTTTCGAATACCACTGTACTTAGTAGGGTAAAGCGGCGGAATCCATATAAAAATTGTGGCAACACTATCGTTGTACTACATTCAGACATACACAAGCATATTTGCAAACGTATCATCATACATATATGTATATTAAAAAAATTTATGAAAACTAAAGCGAGTCCGTCTGGCCGTTCTATCCGGCCGATTTCCTTCATTATACCATATACCACTATGTGGTTTGGGTATAATGACTTTGTGCCGCTGTTTCTAACTACCAAAAATATTTGGCCTAGACCCATCTTTTATTATACCGATCGAATCAGAATCACTAGCTGATTCGATTTAACGATGTCCGTCCGTCCGTCTGTGTGTCCATGTAAAGCTTGTAATCAAGCTGCAGGTCGCAAATATGAACATATTTCGATGAAATTTTGTATATAAGCTTTTATCGGCCATAGGATGAACGCTATGGAAATTAGTGAGAGTCGGTCCATGTTCAGACCTAGCCCCCATACAAATGACCCCTATGAAATCGACATAAATTGCCGTAAAATCCAAATTGTCGTATAGATGTTACTCAATTTTGGTTTGTATGCGCTTATTACATCCATTAATAAGTAGTCCAAAAATGATCCGTATAGGACAACTCTTAGTCACAGGCCCCATATAGAGCTGCTTCCCGGTCTTCACTTAAATCTATCAAAAAAAACAAAAATATTGCACTGATTCATCTCAAATTTCATTTGTATATATTTTTGCAAAATAAAAATGATTTTACCAAACATAGTCAGGATCGGTACATTTTTGGGGTAAGGCCCAAATAGATATAGCATCCAATATGAACTTTTTCATATCTGTAGCCAAAAGAATTGATAAAAAATCACACTCAAATTTGATTTATGCTTATTTTCTAGTCCAGTTAGTTGGGCCTATGAGAGAGGGTCTCTAAACGCTTGGTATAGGGTATCATATAGTCGTTCTAGACCGAATATAATTTTCTTACTTGTTTTATATTACATATGTAATTTTATAGTTTACATTCTCCTTTATAAAATAAATTATGAAGAAGTCGATTCCAGTTTATAATCACAAACATTTTTTGTTTCGAATACCACTGTACTTAGTAGGGTAAAGCGGCGGAATCCATATAAAAATTGTGGCAACACTATCGTTGTACTACATTCAGAAATACACAAGCATATTTCCAAACGTATCATCATACATATATGTATATTAAAAAAATTTATGAAAACTAAAGCGAGTCCGTCTGGCCGTTCTATCCGGCCGATTTCCTTCATTACACCCTATACCACTATATGGTTTGGGTATAATGAATTTTGCCTAGACCCATCTTTTATTATACCGATCGAATCAGAATCACTAGCTGATTCGATTTAACGATGTCCGTCCGTCCGTCTGTGTGTCCATGTAAAGCTTGTAATCAAGCTGCAGGTCGCAAATATGAACATATTTCGATGAAATTTGGTATATAAGCTTTTATCGGCCATAGGATGAACGCTGTTGAAATTAGTGAGAGTCGGTCCATGTTCAGACCTAGCCCCCATACAAATGACCCCTATGAAATCAACATAAATTGCCATAAGATCCAAATTATCATATATATCTTAGTCAAATTGTATTTATTACATCCATTCCTCAGTAGTCCAAAAACGGTCTCTATGGGACAACTCTTAGTCGAGAGCTGCTTCCCGATCTTCACTTAAATCTATCAAAAAACAAAAATATTGCACTGATTCTTCTCAAATTTTGTTTGTATATATTTTTGCAAAATACAAGAGACTTTACCAAACATGGTCAGTATCGGTCCATTTTAGGGCCTAGTCCCCATATAGATATAGCATCCGATATGAACTTTTTCATACCTACAGCAAAAAAATTAAAAAAAATACCACTCAAATTTTGTTTATGCTTATTTTCTATATCCAGTTAGTTGGGCCTGAGAGATAGGGCCTCTAAACGCATGGTATATGGTATCGTATAGTCGGTCTAGACCGACTATAATTTTCTTACTTGTTTTTTCTTTTGAAAGGTATTTAGACACGTATGTCATCAATCATTGAAATTTACTCAACTCTCACCTTACTCAAGTTATACTCAAACGCGATTCTCCCTGTATATTTCTTATGGGACACATTAACTCAAGCAATACGAATTCTCATAGCTCTTCTTTTAATGAATGGCTCTTGACCGTTTCACTCTCAGAACACTCAGTGTATCAAGCTCTTTCTTTTGAGCTATTAACTGCTTAAATTCGTTGAGTTTGAGGAAAGTTATGCGTGCACAATCAACTTTACATTATGCAACACGAAAGTTAACGTTCAAGATTTTTTCAATATTTTCCTTCACTCAAACCTCTATAACAAGAGTTTTAATTCACGTAGTCTGTTGACACAAGTCTTAGAACGCTCAGTGGATCAAGCTCTTTCTTTTTTTAACTGTTTAAATTCATTGAGTATCAGGAAAGTTATGCGTGCACAATCAACTTTACATTATGTAATACGAAAGTTAACGTATAGATTGCTCTATTTCCGCGCCATATCAATGTTGAAATCTGTTCGAGTGTACGTTCTGTCAAGTACATTCATAAGTACGTATGTATATAAGGTCCCCGAAAGTTTTAAAACGCCAGCAAAAAAAATACCAAAAATTGTTGAAAACTTTATATGTATACAATATATATATAAAATATATATAAAATAAAAAAAATACAAAAAAAAAAAATTGAAAAAATAAAAAAATTTCAAGCTTTAATTAAAAACCCAAAAAATAATTATAAAAAAAGAATAAGAAATAAAAAAAAATTTAAAAAATAAAAAAAATTTCAAGCTTTAATTAAAAACCCAAAAAATAATTATAAAAATTAATATAATGCTGCAGAGCAGCACGGGTCCTCTAGTTTATATAAATAGGGGAACCCCAAGTAAGAAACTATTATGACTAATTTAAATAATGTTTACAATTGTTTTAGTGTAGTAAGAGATCCTTATCAGATCACGTGTATAAAAGTATCGAGTGCCCAATTTGAAGCTTTGCTTAAACTTGTTATTTACGATGAATTCCAAACGTTTTAACATTTATAATGCTTTCAAGCGCTTCGAAGAAGCAGTAAACTCGATTTTAGAAGATGATGATGGTGATCAGGAGTATGACTTTGCAATAATACCACTCGAACCGATTGTGGTAACAGATGAGAAAGATGGTGCCGACGAGAACATGGTGGGTGACTCTTTGCCGCAAGACGTGCTTGGACTATATAGGTATTTAGATATGAGGAAAACGATAGCAGCGATGATGATCCATTGCCGATAAGGTCAAGAGAAGTCGCCGTCAAGAACCAATATGGCGTAAGTGTTTACCAACGTACTCTTCCATATGTCGGGAGACCCCTGATATGCTAGACAGACAAGGAGATGTAAGGAATCAGCTTCTTGATCTTACCCCAATGCAAATATTTGAGAAAATCTTTGACGATGAAATTATAAACTTGGTTATCACAAACTCAAATTTATCAAAGTAAAGCTCGAACTTCATCTTCATTGGTTTCAGGATTACCACAAGATGGTATCGGTCACTACCCTAAAAAACTGGAAAAACCATTAACATGTGTAATATGTCCTGCAAGAGTTCGCTGGCAATGTAAAAAATGCTTAAGAATATAATGTGTCGAAAAACCATGTTGAAAAATTTCACCTATAAGACGCCGTTATGCCCAATCGAGTACATATACTCTGTACCTTACCTAATGATATTTTTTTAGTATTCTCTTTTATTTTTATTTATGAAATTTTGCAAAAAAAAAAAAAAAAAAAAAAAAACTGAAATTGATAAAATTGTTGAAAAATTAAAAAATTTATTTTCTTGTTCTATTAGAATTTTATTTTTCAATCAAGAAAATGTTTCAAGTTGCTATTGTGCTTTTAACCAGCAACCAGAGACCTTGAAAGCAGGAACTCTAACCACTGGCCTATGAATTGTTGAATTGTGTTAACTTGTAACGAGTAGGCATAAAAATGTAAGATTGTTTACCATGCAAATGCTCGTATAAACCTTGTTTTGTTTGTGACTTCAAAACAAATAATGAATAGAAATCATGAAAATTTGGAATTAAAATTCAATTATGATAAACCTAAACAATCAAAATTTAAACAATCGATAAATGAATGAATACATGTAATTAATTATTATTGTATTTATATTATTTGCAAAATATAATTTTTAAATAATTCTTTCTTTTTCTAGCATTTCATTTTGTTTTAATTATTTGAAGGAAATCGAAAAATTGTTTTCCTATTACTTTATTAATTTTCAAAATTCAAATATAAAATTTTTTTAATATTTCGACTTTTTTCCCGTAAGTGTTGATTTTTTGAATTCATTTTTCTAATATGAAAATATTTTTTAAAATTATTTATGGACTATGCAAACGCTTTTTAGTCCTTTTATAGCAAACAACACTCAAACAATATTTATATATTTATATATATATATATATATATATATATATATATATATATATATATATATATATATATATATATATATATATATATACAATATATTTTTAGTTATATATTAGTATTTTATTATAATTTTATTTATTGGATCTTCAGCTAAATCTAGGAGCTGAGTCTTTTTATGCTAAAATTATTATTGATTATTAATGGTTGTTAATTGAATATTAATGAATGCTTTTATAAAAATATTCTTCTTTATATATAAATATTTTAACCTATATTAACAATAACGTGATACCTGCACTTGGGTCAGCATAAAGATGAGTGTGCCAGCGTAACAACGACCTACAACAACAGCATACAATTCATACAATGTTTCATAAATGCAGCGGTCAACAATATTGATATTTGTTACTTCCGCATTTGCAAATATTGTACTGTATGCATTGTGGGTATTATACAGCACACTACAAAAGTTGTGTTACGCTACACTTTATAAAAATCTCTTAATTTTTTCTCTGTGAAACACACAGAACTTTGATTGCTTCACCAAGTCATACAATATAAGTTTCTTTTTTTTTGAAATGGCTTTATTTTTTACTGGCTTAATTTGTTTGCTTGGCATGAGTTTTCTTCATATATATTTTAATGTATCAATAAAAGAAAATAACAAGTCCAAATAATATACTAGCAAGGCGGCGTCAAACATTTTGGTGGTCGGGTGTGGAGAACGCTGGTCCTACAACTTTTTCGTGCATGTTCAAATCCTGGTCAATATGATTATAATATAAATTTTTCTTCTCTTTCATTCATTTTATTAAAAATTTATTTTTTGCCCATCACATTACTAATTACATATATAAAATATTCATATACACAGTTAACAAAAAGTAACAAAATTTATACAAAAATTATTTCTATAATCCTCCTCTATTTTGCTTAGCTTTTTGTTCCACAATTTTATGGCTTAGCTAAGGCTCAGCAACATTTATATATTATTGACTTAATAAATACAGGCTTCTTGCCCATGTACCTGAAAGCCTGCAACATGTATTTCCTCACCAATAGAATAACATCACTTAGTAGATTTATTTCATTAATAAAGTGTATTTTAAGATAAAACAAGCAAAATGTTTGCTTTAAAATTTACCTGTTATGGAGTAAGAGTAAAATATTTCAAAACAACTCTTATATTGCAAACAATTTACCTGTAATATTTAAGAGGATATTCTGGAGAGCTGTTACGTTGTTGTTTTGTTTCATATGTACAAGTAATTTCTCTACGTAACATACAACTTTTCCTCCTCTCATGAGAAATCACAGCGTACACAATGTTCATTTGGCTTCACTGTTACAGCTTACAGCTACATACATACGCACACATACGCACACACATAGACAACAGCCGAAACAAACAGGATTTTATAAAACATAGATAGTCAGAAACATTTGCTTAGGTATTCCTCCTTAGTTTGCAAATGTTTTAGTTATTTGTGACTGATGTGAGTAATTTAATTTAACTTAATTTAATTTAATGTAATTTAATTGAAAGTAACTTAATTCAATTTAATTTAATTCAAATTAGTTTAATTCAATTTAATTTCATTTAATTGAATTTAATTTAATTTACTTCAAATTAATTTAATTCAATTTAATTTAATTTAATGTAATATAATTCAATTTAATTTAATTTATTTTTATTTAATTTAATTTAATAAAACTTAATTTAATTTAATTTAGTTTAATTTAAGTTAATTTAATTTAACTTAATTTAATTTATTTAATTTCACTTCAGTGGATCAAGCTCTTTCTTTTGAGCTATTAACTGCTTGAATTCGTTGAGTTTGAGGAAAGTTATGGGTGCACAATCAACTTTACATACAATTTTTCGAAATTTTTTCAATATTTTCCTTCACTCAAATCTCTATAAATAGTTCTAAAACACGTAGGCTGTTGACACAGGTCATTGGATCAAGCTCTTTCTTTTGAGCTATTAACTGGTTAAATTCGTTGAGTTTCATGCTTGGCATGAGTTTTCTTCATATATATATTAATATATCAATAAAACAAAATAACAAGTCCAAATAATGCACTAGTAAGGCGGCGTCAAACATTTTGGTGGTCGAGTGTGTAGAACGCTGGTCCTGCAACTTTTTCGTCCAAGTTCAAATGCTAGTCAATGCGATTATAATATAACTTTTTTTGCTCTTTCATTCATTTTATTAAAAATTTATTTTTTGCCCATCACATTATAATTATATAAAATATTCATATACACAGTTAACAAAAAATAACAAAATATACAACATTCATAATTCAATTCATACAAAAATTATTTCTATAAACCTCAACTACTTTGCTTAGCTTTTTGTTCCACAATTTTATGGCTTAGCCAAGGCTCAGCAACATTTATATACTATTGGCTTAATAAATACAGGCTTCTTACCCATGTACCTGAAAGCCTGCAACATGTATTTCAAAACCAATATAATAAGAACACTTAGTAGATTTATTGCATATTTCACAACCAGTAATAACAACACCTAGTAGATTTATTGCATTAATAAAGTGTATTTTAAAAGAAAACAAGAAAAACGTTTGCTTCAAAATTTACCTGTTATGTAGTAAGAGTAATATATTTCAAAACAACTCTTATATTGCAAACAATTTATCTGAAATATTTAAGGGGATATTCTCAAGAGCTGTTACGTTGTTGTTCTCTTTCATATGTACAAGTAATTTCTCTACGTATCGTACCACGTTTCCTCCTCTCATGAGAAATCACAGTGTACACAATGTTCATTTGGCTTCACTGTTACAGCTACATACGCACATATCCGCACACACATAGACAACAGCCTAAACAAACACGATTTTATAAAACTCAGATAGTCAAACACATTTGCATAGGTATTCCTCCTTACTTTGTAAATGTGTTAGTTGTTTGTGACTGATGTGAGTAATTTAATTTAACTTAATTTAATTTAATTTAATGTAATTTAATTTATTTTTATTTAATTTAATAAAATTTAAATTTAATTCAATTTAATTCAATTTAGATTAATTTAATTTAATTTATTTAATTTAAGTGGATCAAGCTCTTTCTTTTGAGCTATTAACTGCATGAATTCGTTAAGCTTGAGGAAATTTATTGGTACACAATCAACTTTACATTCAAAATTTCAAGATTTTTTCAATATTTTCCTCCACTCAAATCTCTATAACTAGAGTTCTAAAAAAACGTAGGCTGTTGACACAAGTCTAAGAATACTCATTGGATCAAGCTCTTTCTTTTGAGCTATTAACTGGTTAAATTGGTTGAGTTTCATGCTTGGCATGAGTTTTCTTCATATATATTTTAATATATCAATAAAACAAAATAACAAGTCCAAATAATGTACTAGCAAGGCGGCGTCAAATATTTTGGTGGTCCAGTGTGTAGAACGCTGGTCCTACAACTTTTTCGTCCATGTTCAAATACGATTATAATATAAATTTTTTTTCTCTTTCATTCATTTTATTAAAAATTTATTTTTTGCCCATCACATTATAATTATATAAAATATTCATATACACAGTTAACAAAAAATAACAAAATATACAACATTCATAATTCAATTTATACAAAAATTATTTCTATAATCCTCATCTACTTTGCCTAGCTTTTTGTTCCACAATTTTATGGCTTAGCCAAGGCTTGGCTACATTTATATACTATTGGCTTAATAAATACAGGCTTCTTACCCATGTACCTGAAAGCCTGCAACATGTATTTCAAAACCAATATAATAAGAACACTTAGTAGAGTTATTGCATATTTCCCACCCAATATAATCACAACACTTAGTAGATTTATTGCATTAATAAAGTGTATTTTAAAGGAAAACAAGTAAACTGTTTGCTTCAAAATTTACCTGTTACGGCGTAAGAGTAAAATATTTTAAAACAACTATTATATTGCAAACATTTTATCTGAAATATTTAAGAGGGTATTTTCGAGAGCTGTTAAGTTGTTGTTCTCTTCATTATGTACAAGTAATTTCTCTACGTATCGTACCATGTTAGCTCCTCTCATGAGAAATCACAGTGTACACAATGTTCATTTGGCTTCACTGTTACAGCTACATACGCACATATCCGCACACACATAGACAACAGCCTAAACAAACACGATTTTATAAAACTCAGATAGTCAAACACATTTGCTTAGGTATTCCTCCTTACTTTGTAAATGTGTTAGTTGTTTGTGACTGATGTGAGTAAGTTAATTTAACTTAATTTAATTTAATTTAATTTAATTTAATTTAATTTAATTTAATTTAATTTAATTTAATTTAATTTAATTTAATTTAATTTAATTTAATTTAATTTAATTTAATTTAATTTAATTTAATTTAATTTAATTTAATTTAATTTAATTTAATTTAATTTAATTTAATTTAATTTAATTTAATTTAATTTAATTTAATTTAATTTAATTTAATTTAATTTAATTTAATTTAATTTAATTTAATTTAATTTAATTTAATTTAATTTAATTTAATTTAATTTAATTTAATTTAATTTAATTTAATTTAATTTAATTTAATTTAATTTAATTTAATTTAATTTAATTTAATTTAATTTAATTTAATTTAATTTAATTTAATTTAATTTAATTTAATTTAATTTAATTTAATTTAATTTAATTTAATTTAATTTAATTTAATTTAATTTAATTTAATTTAATTTAATTTAATTTAATTTAATTTAATTTAATTTAATTTAATTTAATTTAATTTAATTTAATTTAATTTAATTTAATTTAATTTAATTTAATTTAATTTAATTTAATTTAATTTAATTTAATTTAATTTAATTTAATTTAATTTAATTTAATTTAATTTAATTTAATTTAATTTAATTTAATTTAATTTAATTTAATTTAATTTAATTTAATTTAATTTAATTTAATTTAATTTAATTTAATTTAATTTAATTTAATTTAATTTAATTTAATTTAATTTAATTTAATTTAATTTAATTTAATTTAATTTAATTTAATTTAATTTAATTTAATTTAATTTAATTTAATTTAATTTAATTTAATTTAATTTAATTTAATTTAATTTAATTTAATTTAATTTAATTTAATTTAATTTAATTTAATTTAATTTAATTTAATTTAATTTAATTTAATTTAATTTAATTTAATTTAATTTAATTTAATTTAATTTAATTTAATTTAATTTAATTTAATTTAATTTAATTTAATTTAATTTAATTTAATTTAATTTAATTTAATTTAATTTAATTTAATTTAATTTAATTTAATTTAATTTAATTTAATTTAATTTAATTTAATTTAATTTAATTTAATTTAATTTAATTTAATTTAATTTAATTTAATTTAATTTAATTTAATTTAATTTAATTTAATTTAATTTAATTTAATTTAATTTAATTTAATTTAATTTAATTTAATTTAATTTAATTTAATTTAATTTAATTTAATTTAATTTAATTTAATTTAATTTAATTTAATTTAATTTAATTTAATTTAATTTAATTTAATTTAATTTAATTTAATTTAATTTAATTTAATTTAATTTAATTTAATTTAATTTAATTTAATTTAATTTAATTTAATTTAATTTAATTTAATTTAATTTAATTTAATTTAATTTAATTTAATTTAATTTAATTTAATTTAATTTAATTTAATTTAATTTAATTTAATTTAATTTAATTTAATTTAATTTAATTTAATTTAATTTAATTTAATTTAATTTAATTTAATTTAATTTAATTTAATTTAATTTAATTTAATTTAATTTAATTTAATTTAATTTAATTTAATTTAATTTAATTTAATTTAATTTAATTTAATTTAATTTAATTTAATTTAATTTAATTTAATTTAATTTAATTTAATTTAATTTAATTTAATTTAATTTAATTTAATTTAATTTAATTTAATTTAATTTAATTTAATTTAATTTAATTTAATTTAATTTAATTTAATTTAATTTAATTTAATTTAATTTAATTTAATTTAATTTAATTTAATTTAATTTAATTTAATTTAATTTAATTTAATTTAATTTAATTTAATTTAATTTAATTTAATTTAATTTAATTTAATTTAATTTAATTTAATTTAATTTAATTTAATTTAATTTAATTTAATTTAATTTAATTTAATTTAATTTAATTTAATTTAATTTAATTTAATTTAATTTAATTTAATTTAATTTAATTTAATTTAATTTAATTTAATTTAATTTAATTTAATTTAATTTAATTTAATTTAATTTAATTTAATTTAATTTAATTTAATTTAATTTAATTTAATTTAATTTAATTTAATTTAATTTAATTTAATTTAATTTAATTTAATTTAATTTAATTTAATTTAATTTAATTTAATTTAATTTAATTTAATTTAATTTAATTTAATTTAATTTAATTTAATTTAATTTAATTTAATTTAATTTAATTTAATTTAATTTAATTTAATTTAATTTAATTTAATTTAATTTAATTTAATTTAATTTAATTTAATTTAATTTAATTTAATTTAATTTAATTTAATTTAATTTAATTTAATTTAATTTAATTTAATTTAATTTAATTTAATTTAATTTAATTTAATTTAATTTAATTTAATTTAATTTAATTTAATTTAATTTAATTTAATTTAATTTAATTTAATTTAATTTAATTTAATTTAATTTAATTTAATTTAATTTAATTTAATTTAATTTAATTTAATTTAATTTAATTTAATTTAATTTAATTTAATTTAATTTAATTTAATTTAATTTAATTTAATTTAATTTAATTTAATTTAATTTAATTTAATTTAATTTAATTTAATTTAATTTAATTTAATTTAATTTAATTTAATTTAATTTAATTTAATTTAATTTAATTTAATTTAATTTAATTTAATTTAATTTAATTTAATTTAATTTAATTTAATTTAATTTAATTTAATTTAATTTAATTTAATTTAATTTAATTTAATTTAATTTAATTTAATTTAATTTAATTTAATTTAATTTAATTTAATTTAATTTAATTTAATTTAATTTAATTTAATTTAATTTAATTTAATTTAATTTAATTTAATTTAATTTAATTTAATTTAATTTAATTTAATTTAATTTAATTTAATTTAATTTAATTTAATTTAATTTAATTTAATTTAATTTAATTTAATTTAATTTAATTTAATTTAATTTAATTTAATTTAATTTAATTTAATTTAATTTAATTTAATTTAATTTAATTTAATTTAATTTAATTTAATTTAATTTAATTTAATTTAATTTAATTTAATTTAATTTAATTTAATTTAATTTAATTTAATTTAATTTAATTTAATTTAATTTAATTTAATTTAATTTAATTTAATTTAATTTAATTTAATTTAATTTAATTTAATTTAATTTAATTTAATTTAATTTAATTTAATTTAATTTAATTTAATTTAATTTAATTTAATTTAATTTAATTTAATTTAATTTAATTTAATTTAATTTAATTTAATTTAATTTAATTTAATTTAATTTAATTTAATTTAATTTAATTTAATTTAATTTAATTTAATTTAATTTAATTTAATTTAATTTAATTTAATTTAATTTAATTTAATTTAATTTAATTTAATTTAATTTAATTTAATTTAATTTAATTTAATTTAATTTAATTTAATTTAATTTAATTTAATTTAATTTAATTTAATTTAATTTAATTTAATTTAATTTAATTTAATTTAATTTAATTTAATTTAATTTAATTTAATTTAATTTAATTTAATTTAATTTAATTTAATTTAATTTAATTTAATTTAATTTAATTTAATTTAATTTAATTTAATTTAATTTAATTTAATTTAATTTAATTTAATTTAATTTAATTTAATTTAATTTAATTTAATTTAATTTAATTTAATTTAATTTAATTTAATTTAATTTAATTTAATTTAATTTAATTTAATTTAATTTAATTTAATTTAATTTAATTTAATTTAATTTAATTTAATTTAATTTAATTTAATTTAATTTAATTTAATTTAATTTAATTTAATTTAATTTAATTTAATTTAATTTAATTTAATTTAATTTAATTTAATTTAATTTAATTTAATTTAATTTAATTTAATTTAATTTAATTTAATTTAATTTAATTTAATTTAATTTAATTTAATTTAATTTAATTTAATTTAATTTAATTTAATTTAATTTAATTTAATTTAATTTAATTTAATTTAATTTAATTTAATTTAATTTAATTTAATTTAATTTAATTTAATTTAATTTAATTTAATTTAATTTAATTTAATTTAATTTAATTTAATTTAATTTAATTTAATTTAATTTAATTTAATTTAATTTAATTTAATTTAATTTAATTTAATTTAATTTAATTTAATTTAATTTAATTTAATTTAATTTAATTTAATTTAATTTAATTTAATTTAATTTAATTTAATTTAATTTAATTTAATTTAATTTAATTTAATTTAATTTAATTTAATTTAATTTAATTTAATTTAATTTAATTTAATTTAATTTAATTTAATTTAATTTAATTTAATTTAATTTAATTTAATTTAATTTAATTTAATTTAATTTAATTTAATTTAATTTAATTTAATTT